>CM077669.1:370666456-371928331 GCA_039707655.1 Elymus sibiricus
AAAATGAAAGTGCTCAGAATCACCCGAAACTTTTTTGTGATTTTTTCTGGAGGAAATAAGCAACATTGGAGCGAAGACCTGCCGGAGGGTGTGTGCTAGTGGGCCACCACGCAACAGGCCGCCCCCCTAGTGGTGCTGTGAGATATGTGGTGGGGTCCACGTGGCTTCGTTTGGCGTGATTCCAACGCCAAAAAATCCCATAAATACCAGAAACCCTAGAAATAAAGAGAGACACCTCGTTCCGCCGCCGTAACTCTCTGTATCGATGAAAAACCAATCTGGAGGCATTCCAGTACCCTGCCGGAGAGGGTAGATCATCTCTGGTGGCCATCCTCATCATTCCGGCGGAGGCCATGACGAGGAGGGAGTATTCCACCCTCGGGGCTGACTATTTGTACCAGTAGCTATGTGTTCAATCTCTCTCTCTCTCTCGTGTTCTTGAAATGACACATTCTTGATGTATCACGGGCTTTGTTAATATAGTTGGATCATATGATGTTATTCCCTTGCTACCTTGTTGTGATGAATTGAATCTTTACCTTTGAGATCTCGTTATGTTGGATTGAATATTATGGTTTGAGAACACTTGATGTACGTCTTGCGTGGGATACCCGTAGTGACATTGGGGTATTCTATTGATTCACTTGATATATGTTGAGGCATCAACTTGCCGATTCCGGTGACCTAGGGGATCTATGCATAGGGGTTGATTGTACGTTTTCATAACACGTTCTCCGATAGAAATCTTGGGGTGCTCCTTGAAGTTCTTTGTGTTGGATTGAATATGATAGATCTGAAATTGTTTGATGCATGTCGCATAATTTACCCACGGATACTTGAGGTGACATTGGAGTATCTAGGTGACATTAGGGTTGATTGATATGTATCATTGGTGTTATTCTAGTAGGAACTCTAGGGCTGTTTGTGACACTTATAGGAATAGCCCAATAGATTGATCCGAAAGAATAACTTTGAGGTGGTTCTACTACCTACACCAATTTCATCTTATTGTTCTCTGCTAGATAGGAACTTTGGAGTGATTCTTTGTTGCACGTTGAGGGATGGTCATATGATTCAACTATGTTAGCATTGTTGGGAGATTGCACTAGCGAAAGTATGAACCCTATGCCTTATTTTCAAGCGCTTATACACTGTTTTGCTCGCTGTTTTACACTTGCTACCTTGCTGTTTTTATATTTTCAGATTACAAAAACTTATATCTATCATCCATATTGCACTTGTATCACCATCTCTTCGCCGAACTAGTGCACCTATACAATTTGCCATTGTATTGGGTGTGTTGGGGACACAAGACATTTCTTGTATTTGATTGCAGGGTTGTTTGAGAGAGACCATCTTCATCGTACACCTCCCACGGATTGATAAACCTTAGGTCATCCACTTGAGGGAAAATTGCTACTGTCCTACAAAACTCTGCGCTTGGAGGCCCAACACGAGTCTACAAGAATAAAGTTGCGTAGTAGACATAAACGATAGCGATGTGTCAAGAATCCCTTGGAGCTCAACTCCCCAGGTCCAATCCATACGGTCGGGTGGAACCAAGAACAGAATTCTGGTCACATCGACATCATAGTGGTTCCAAAATACCCGCGTGATCCTAAAAAAAATGAGTGAGAAGAGGGGTAGAATTAAAATTCTTACGTCACGATTCCTCACCAGAGCATAGAAGAGGAGTAAAACGAATCCTACTCTCCGATATATAACTAGACTCAAAATAGTTTTTTCACTAGACTCGACTCGGCCTAGTTCGATCAATCAAGGGGCCTCCTAGGTCGGTACAGCTCTGATACCAACTTGTAACGCCCAAGATACGGTCCTATCCTTATTTTGGCTTGAGGGCCTCGATAGGGATAGAAGCGCTTCTCATCGTTTCGCAAGAATGGATATCGTTACAAGCACATGTAAAGAGGAGATGAGTATATGGAATTGGCTTACACTCACCACAAGCTAAATCATGTTCACATAAAATAAAACAATACATTCAATCACCATACAGAAGAGTAGAGTCGGACTACGGACGAAATCAAACGATAAAAGCGACATCCATCCTTGTTATCCCAGGCTGCCGGCCTGGAACCCATCCTATGATCGATGAAGAAGACGAAGAACTACAAATCAAACAAGTGTCATGCTCACGTCAAAGCATCGCATTACCTGCACCTGCAAGTGTTGTTGTAGTAATCTGTGAGCCACAGGAACTCAGCAATCTCATTTCCAAGGGTATCAAGACTAGCAAAGCTTAATGGGTGAGGTTTGTTTAAGTGGTGAGGCTGCAGCAAGCACTAAGCATTTTATTTGAGTGGCTAACTTACGAGTACTAGAATAAGAGGCGGGGGGGGGGGTGATCTATGCATAAACGGCCGTGAACTAGTAATTATCACTAAGTGATCATGAACACCTACTTACGGTCAAACATAACCCCACCGTGTTCTCTCTCAGTTCAGAACTCACGAGTAGAGACGGTCACGGTTACGCACACGATTGGTGTATTTTATTTGAGTTTACTTTAAGTTTTCTATGACCGGATGTTAAACAAATTTCCAAGTTGCCACATAACCGCCGGCACGGCTTCTTGAAAAGATTTAACCCTGCAGGGGTGCTCCAACTCATCCATCACAAACTAACCACACGCCGTGTGGAAACCTCAACCACGGGATAGACCGCAGTATCCAAAGATTTCCGATGGAAAACCTCAACCTCGAGATAACCCAAAGTATCCTTGGACTCCCGTGCACAAGTCGTTTGAGAAAGGTAAAAAAAACCAGCAAGACCGCCCGACGTGTTGACGAACCCGATAGGAGCCACGTATCTCGTTCTCAGGACACGACGGATGGGTCACACTACGAGTCAAACAAAACCCCGAGTTTCCCCGCAGTGGCCCCGCAGTTTGCCCGTTTTGGACCAACACTCATGAGGAGCACTGGCCCGGGTTGTTGATTAATTATCCACGGGGTCCAGAAAGGCCCTATGCAAGTTTTATCAGTTATTAGGCAAATGTAGTACCAATGTTGGGCCTTGCCAGAAGAGTTTTATCCCAAAACGAAAGTCAAGGGGGTCCCCATAACAACCCCGAGCATGTTAGGAGCGCTCAATATGGAACATAACACCGGTACACAAGTAACTAGGGCGGCAAAAGTGGAACAATACACAGAGCAAAAGGCCAAGCCTTCCACTTTTACCAAGTATATATGTGCATTAAATTAAATAGCAATAATATTGTGATATCTCCAAATATCCATGTCACCACATGGAAACAACTTGCACCTGCAACTAGCAACACTATAAGAAGGACTGAGCAAGCGGTAACATAGCCAATCAATGGTTTGCTGGGATGTGGAGGGTTATAGGCTTATCATGGCATTTTGGGAGGCTTGTCAAACAAGTGGTAAGTAGCGTGACATAGCAATAGAAACGAGACAAGTAGCATGTCAATGATAGTAGTGGTATCCAGGGAAATGTTCATCTTGCCTGAGATCCCGCTTGGAAGAAGAACCAATCCGTGAAGACATGGCAAGCACAACAATCAACTACTACACATTAAGTGAAGTTCAATATGAAACGAGTTGAATAATGACGAAACTCCTCGCTTGAATGATTTAGTTCACTCTCGTTTATTTACATAGCAAGTTTAAATGTTGTTAACATGGCAAGAGGTGAAGCATAATGAAACTACACTATCTATGCATTTTAAATGAGGCCGAAAACAACATATAGTATTTCCGAAATGACCCCATATGTTAATTTCGAAATTGGTCCAGATCTGAACTAACCATATTTTATATTTATTAAACAGGGAAACAAAATGCACCATGTGATTCTACACGTCATTCTAAGCGATTTACATATAGATCATTTAAAACGGAGCTACGGCCTAAAAGATAGGACCAACCCAAGATGAATACGTCATGAATGCAAAATGCATGCAAACGACAACCACAAACATTACAAATCATGGATGCAGCAAGATATTATGAAACTACATGAGATTCTAAGCAAGTTTCATATATGGCATGTTCAAAACGGAGCAGCGGTTCAATAATAACAACCAACACAAGTTTTTGTTCAAATCTGTCCAAAACAGCAACATGGCATTTCACACACCTCATAACAACATGCTACAAGAATCTAAAATGGATAAACAAGTCATGGGGCAGTAGCTTACATGATGCACAACAATTCATTTCATAGCAGCAAGTGTAATAGAAGCATGTATCAATAGCAAATGAGCTCACAAGTTGGCATATTGAAACAATAGTTAAGGACTTAGTGAAAAATACCAGTTTCTGACAATCTGAGCTATCAGGTTGGCAAATTGACAGCAATAAATCTACATGCTATAGAGACCTTCATGGGATGAAAGTTAACATCATGATAGAGGACAACATGCACTTCAAATAACTCCATTACAACAACATCAGAATATGTATAGATTCCTGGCTAGCATCCTCCCAACATGGCATATGGAACTAAGCAGTTCTCCAGACTTGGAAAAATTATCAAGGGGCAAAGCAGAGCAGTTTTATCAAATTGACATCTTTGACAGCAAAACTAACTAGGATGCAACACCTCTACTTGAAAACTATGGGCACATTCTAACAGAGGATAACATGCTCAACAATTCATTCCATTGGGCCAACCACAAAGGACCTAAGGATTCATGGCAATCTTCTTGGAAACATAGCAATAAAATAACCAGATCCTAGACTTAGTGAAAATTAACTATCTCCCAAAACGGTAGTTTGACTAGGCATGTTTACATAGCAATAGTAGTAGCATAACAACCCTCTATGTGCATGGCAAGGACGCTAACAACAACTAGACATGTCACACTTCAAATAACTCTATTGGCACAACTTCATAAGGGTCATGGTTTGCTTAATTGATGCTCACAAAACGCAACTTACATTAACAGATTACAGTTTTGACGATTACGATGAGATGCACTTTTCTAACAGAGTTTTGAGCATGTAGGTGATTCCTATCATGAGTGCAAATCATGCCATGCTGTCGAGCACAATGAGTAGAACATTTTTCATATACTAAAATTTTCCATACGATGCATGGTTTGCAAAATGCAAGCATCACAATATGCAATATGATGATGAGTATGACAGTTTTCTAGGGACTTAGAAAATATACCCTCAAGGGAAATCGGGATGGAGCGGTTCCAGCAGCGGGGTCGGCGTTTGGTTCCAGGGCTGAGGGAGTCCCGGGACGGAAGCGGGACGGTGCCGTCGCGGCGGCTAGAAAGAGGCCATGGCCGGCCGACGAGGATGGTGGCGGCGTCGGTGGTCACCGGAGTGGACGAGGATGGCGTCGCAGGGCGAATCCATGGAGGGGGGGGGCGCCGGATCTGGCGAGGAGTAGGCCGGAGGCGCAGGATCCGGTGGCGGCCGAGGCTGGCAGTGCCGACGGCGGCTAGGGGCGACGGCGCGGGGTCGAGGCGACCTCGGCTCCGACAAGGAGGCCCGTGGGGCGGCGCAAGGAGGAGCGCGGCGGAGGCTGGGACCTCCGGCGAGGTCCTGGCGGTGCGAGGGCGGCACGGCAAGGGCTGCGGCGGCGACCTCCGGTGAGGTGGCCAGACGGAGGCGGCCTGGGCTTTCGAGCGCAGGGAGGCGGAGGCTCGTGGGCGACGGTGGCACGCGGGCTCGTTCTGGCCCGGTTCGGCCCGGGCGGGCCAGATGCGGGCTCGGGCAGGCCTGCGGTGGTGTGAGGCACTGGAGGGACGCGTGTCAGCGCGTGGTTGCTCGAGAGCATCTCAGGTGGCGGCGCAAGGGGGGTTTGGCGGCGACAAGTGGTGGCGTAGGGTTCGGCCAGCGTGGAAAATGATGGGGGCGGCGGCTGGCTGCGTGGGAAGGCTAGGAGCTAGGGTTTTAACCCAAATTTGGAAGGGGGAGGGGTCTATTTATAGACATGGGTCTAGATTTTTGCACCGATTCGAGCCGTTCGACCGCGATCAGACGGCTCCGGTGATGGGTAGGCATTAGGTGGGCTAGGTGGGCTATGGAGAGGGTTATGGGCTGAGAAGAGAGGGAGATGGGAGGCCCATGACATGTTTTTAAAATACCGGAAACGTCTGATAATTAAACCGATGACGATGCCACTACAGTTGACCGTCGGGCGCGTGCGTGTGTGGTTGGTGTCGAAACGGTTTTATACACACTTTTAAAAACAAGATTTTATAGATGTCACGGGCGCGTGCGTGTGTGGTTGGTGTCGAAACGGTCCACGACAAAATAGAGAGAACTAACAACTATGAATGAATGCGAGTTTTGAAAAATGAAGGCAGCGGAGCGCCGATGCTATGCAGATGATGCGATGATGAATGCGAGAACCAAACGAATCACACGATGACAACGAAATAAAACAGGAATCTTCTAGAGCGTCGGTCTCGGGCTGTTACAAATTGCTAAGTGGGCTATCGAGCTTGGACCACATCATCTGAAGTGTGTGGCACGTTCAGCCATCAAATCTCAGGCACTGGTGGATTTCATCAATGACTGGACTGAGTTTACATGCCCCTCCATAAAAGCCAGATAAAACATAATGGACGTTACACTTTGATGGTCCCAGACAATTGGAGGCTCAGGGCTAGAGTAGTCCTAACTTCCCCCCGAGGTGACAAGTTTAGTTATGTTTTACGGCTTATGTTTAATTGTACTAACAATGCGGTAGAGTATTAGGCTCTCCTTCATGGACTGCGGTTAGCCAAGGAAATGAATATAAGTCGGATTTGTTGCCTTGGGGACTCAAACCTTGTGGCTCATCAAGTTTCTAGGACTTGGGATTCTAATGATCCACTTATGGCGGCTTACAAACGTGTTGTCACTCTGGTAGCTAGTCACTTCAAGGGATATCAGGTGGATCACATTGATCACCGACTTAATGAGGCAGCAGATGCACTATCTTGCTTGGGCTCTCAACGCAAGCTGGTTCCGCCTAATGTTTTCCTGGATGTTCTGCATAACCTGTCAGTCAAGTTACTAACGGAGGAAGACATTGCTATTCCTGACCCGGAATTTGAGTTGCTGGCTCCAGTTCATGCCACACCTGAATGGACAGTACCTTACTTGGCTTATCTGACCCGTGGCGAGCTCCCTGACGATGAAATCAACTCTCGGCAGATTATCCGGAGGTGTAAGTCTATGGCCATAGTCAATGGTGAGTTGCACAGGTGAAGTGTCTCCAGCGTTTTTCAATGTTTTGTTTCTCCAGAATAGGGTCGTGAGATGCTCAATGAGATCCACTCTAGAAACTATGGCCGCCAGAAGTTTGCACGTCAAGCACATGTGCTGGCTCAGGATCTTCGCATGATACCAATTACTTGGCCGTTTGAAGTCTGGGGGCTTGACATGATTGGTGATGAGGTCACCTACCACGGGTAGGGTCATAGACCTGATCTAGGGCCCACCTGGGAGCCCACATTAGCATTAAAGTCCCTGGACTATTTATGCATTTGGTTACATCCTCAGGATCCACTCGGATCTGGATGGTCACTCGGACGTCACTTCGCCAGTCGGCCACAATCCAACACTCGGACGAGAAGGAGAGGAGCCGGCGTAGGAGTCGTAACGTTCGAGAGACTTGACAACTTACATGAAGTGAAGTGAAGACTAATGTTACCAGTAACGGCTTAGTTAAGATGGTAGTTCTCAGTAACGCCTGTAGTTACTCACATTTAATGCCATGTAATGATGCTCGGCGGGACCTGGCGCACTCTATGTAAGCCGCCCCCGAGCTTCTAGACAAGGGTTCCGTACTCTCTGTAATCAGACACCCCCATAAGGAAACACTAAGCCTCAGGGCTCGAGACGTAGGGTCTTTACCACTCCCGATTAGGGCCCGAACTCATACATCCGAGTGTTACACCTGTGCCGTAGCTAGGCTCCGCCCCCCTTCATTCGTACCCCAGTATTACTGTCAGACTTACTCCCACGACAGGTTGCGCCCACCATGGGGCAGCACGTCTAGCAAACTCCGGCGCAGGTGGAGATTTAATTTTTCCGGTCATCATGATGGCACTCGACGGCCAGATCCTCTTCGGTACCCTCCGTTTCATCGCCGACGGTTCGGCATAGTTGCATGAGGCGCCGCTGGACCCGGGCGCGTTCCCCGCCCGCGGTGCGACACATTTCAGCGCGGCGGCACACGGAGTTCTACTTCAACAGTTGTCGAAGCCCTATAGCTCCACACTCGTTCGTCCTGTTGCGGGCCGCCGCAAGCGCTCCGGGCGCTTGCGGCTGCAGCCATGGATCAAGCATGTCGTGGCGCATCAGTCCACGACCGGGCAGGTGGCCATGCTTGATTCAGACGAGCCCACCGTCAGCTTGTTCCCCTCTTCGGGCAACGAGTTGTCCGATGGGTCTGAGTGCGAGAGTAGCGGAAACGCTGCAGAGATACTGATGGGCCACACCACCAACCATGGACCTCCTTGGTACTCCGCGGGTGGTTCCCGTGGCCGAGATAGTGGCCGCGACGATGGCAACACCGACGCTTACATCCCTGAGCCCCTCAGTCGGGAGCAGCGGGAGGAGAGGAGGAGGAGAGACGACGAAGTTCTGCTCACTCCCATCACAGGGACTACCCCGGAGGAAATGACCTTGGAGGCCACGCACCAAGCCACTTTGGCTGAGCGCGAGCGGCTCGAGCGACTCTAGCGGTCACTCAACGACCGCGCGGTCAGAGAGCAACCCAGCTCCACCCGCAATCGGCGGCAATTGTTCCCGAATGATAGACCGCCCAAAATTCCAGTGATGCGCACACCGATGGAAAACCTGGCTGCAGCCACACGGATCGCTGAATCTATTCAATCTTCCGGTTCTGCGGCTGGAGAGGGCATTTGGCAGATCCAGACTCTGCTGAAGACCGCCCTGAGACAAAATTCAAAGGTGTCACAGTCGCATCAACACATACACAGTAAGTCCATTCGAGTTGATACAGTTCAGTCCGTGCACAGCCCACATGCATACGAAAAGCGCCGCCATTCTCCTCCTCCTCTGAGAGGCCTGTATGGAGGACGTTGGCGCGATGACCGTGATGTCAGTTGGACGCCCCCTCCGAGGGTCGGTTCCTATGGCAGACGGCCTTATGATGGCGGTCGACCTCATAGAGAAGACCGCGATTGGAGCCCCATTCGGCCCGGGGGCTATGAAGAAGGTGGGCGGCGACCTCCACAGCTCAATGCCAGATCCATCATAACACAGAATGTGGTGGACAAGAATAGATAGATCAGAGATCGAGCGAGTGGATGGGGGACTTCTGGTCTCGAGTGCTTCAGTAGGTACATCCGAGAGGCCGAGATCCCCTCCAACTACAGGTTGGCAACCGGAATCGGGAAGTTTAACGGCGAGTCCAAGCCAGAAACCTGGCTCGAAGATTACCGAGTGGCCGTCCAGATCGGTGGCGCTGATGATTTTGTCACGATGAAGCATATCCCTCTCATGCTAGAGGGATCTGCGCGGGCCTGGTTAAACCAGTTGCCCCCTAGCAGCATCTACTGCTGGGAATAACTGGCTCAAGTGTTCGTCAAGACATTCGAGGGCACTTACAAGCGTCCAGGTGGTCTGACGGAGCTGCATCACCGTGTCCAAACAAGAAATGAAACTCTCCGCGAGTAGATTCAACGCTGGACCACGCTGCACAATACCGTTGAGAATGTTACCGAGCATCAAGCCGTCTGCGCCTTCAAGGCCGGCACTCGATATCGAGAGCTCATCTTGAAGTTTGACCGAGCGGGGGACTTGTCCCTTAGTCGGGCCATGGAAATCGCCAATCGGTATGCCAATGGCGAACAAGAAGACCGCCTCCGAAGCGACAAAGGACAAACCGGCGATAGCCCTCAATCGAGGGGAAATGCTGGGAAAAAGAAGCGGAAAGCTGATTCTTCGGGTAAGGCAGAAGTTGTGGCAATCCCCGCCCAGGGGAAGCCCAAACCGAAGAAGAAGAAGAAGGAATGGGATAACAAGAAAAAGCCCGAGTACAGGTCTGAGGTATTGGACCAACCCTGTGTTGTCCATACTAAGAAGGACGAAGAGGGCAACGTGGTATACCCGAAGCACACCACTCGGGAGTGCCGAATGCTCAAGCAGGAGATGGGTAGAGAGCCCTCTAGAGAGAAGGACGACGACGAAGAAGGTGAGGATGCTCCCGAGTATCCGAATGTCGACAAGGTCCTCAATATGATTTTTGCTGACGTTGAAAGCAAGAGTCGATTGAAGGTCGTCAATTGGGAGGTCAACATGGCAGCTCCGTCTGTCGTCAAGTACCTCAACTGGGAAAAGAACCCCATTACCTTCGACCAGTCGGATCATCCAGCCCACATAGACACCCCTGGGAGGCAGGCGTTGGTTTTTGACCCGGCCGTCAATGGGGTCCGACTACGCAAGGTCCTGATGGATGGAGGCAGTGGGCTCAACATAATCTATGCCGACACACTCAGGGCAATGGACATTCTGTCCTGGTTTTGTCATGGCAAGATGTCCTCGTGAGAGAACTTAGGTGTGAGGCCATCGCAACTAGGTGGCGGCTTGAGAGGGGTTGGTCGGAATCGAGAGACGCGAGTTTACCCAGGTTCGGCCCCTCCAATGGAGGTAAAAGCCTACGTCTTGCTTTGTGTATATTGATGATGAGGATGATCTCGATTACAAGGGTGCTGTTTTGCTACCTCTAGTCTCGAGAGCCTCTAATCTGTCTATCTCTAATGACTTGAACTTGTCCCTCTTGGGGTGCCTTACCCCTCCTTATATAAGTTGAAGGGGTAGGTTTACATGTAGAGTCCTACTGGGAGTAGGACTAGGACTAGTCTCTCTTGAGTCCTAATCCGGGTCTTGTTTCTCTTGTGAGGGAATTCTTCCTCTTCTTGGGCGTTCTCTGTGAGCCGCCTTCTGCCGGGGTGCACGCCGGGCCTTGGGCCTTGCCGTCCAGGTTGACCCAATAAAACACGGCGCCCGTATGAGCCGCCAAATGATGGGCCGGGTCATTCTCCTAGCCGGGTCAAACCGTGGGTAATATCCCCGACAGTAGCCCCCAGGTTAGCTTGAATTTATTCATGGTAAGCTCCTGAAATAAGAATAATAAATATGTTTAAGCAGTCAGCTTCCTCCACTGGCCGGCTTAACCTAATGAAGTGGCACCTTGAAAATCCGGGTTTCTTCTTCATATCAACGAGCCGTCTTCACAATCATCTTGCTGGTCCGTGTCCTTTACGGGAAAAATATTGGGAAATGAAAAAAACCATATGTTGTTGAGTCAGCCTCCAATGCTTTGGCTTGATGAAAATATTGGAGATAAGAAAACCATATGAGGTTGAGCCGGCTTCCATTGCGGCTTTTGATGAAAATATTGGGAATAGAAATTCGTCCGTTGTTAAACCACTTCATGGGACGCAGGGATCTTGCCGGGTCATCATACGTAGTGGATGCCAACTTAGGATGAAAATATTGCTGATTTATGGATGTAAAACTTGCCAGCTGTTGGGGAACGTTGCATGGGAAACAAAAACTTTCCTACGCACACGCAAGATCTATCCATGGTGATGAGCATCTACGAGAGGGAGAGTGGATCTACGTACCCTTGTAGGTTGCTAAGCAGGAAGCGTTAAGAAACGCGGTTGATGTAGTCGAACGTCTTCGCGATCCAAATCACAAGCCGTCCCGCGATCCAATCACGATCCGTCCCGCGATCCAATCACAGTCCTTCCGATCTAGCGCTGAACGGACGGCACCTCCGCGTTCAGCACACGTACAGCTCGATGACGATCTCCACCTTATTGATCCAGCAAGAGGGGGCGGAGAGGTAGATGAGATCTCCAGCAGCACAACGGCGTGGTGGTGGTGGAGTTATCCCGGCAGGGCTTCTCCTAAGCACTATCGGAATCTATTTGGTGGAGGAACTAGAGAATAGAGAACTAGCACGTGGACGTGGGTTTTGGGGCTCTATTCCTCTAGTATATATAGGAGGGAGAGGGAGGAGCAAGCCTCCCTAGGGTTTCCCCTAGGGGTCGGCCGAACCAGGGCAAGGAGGAGTCCAATCCACTTCCTACTAGGAAGTGGATTCATATTAGGAAGGAGTCCTATTCCTTCCTATCTCCACCTTTTTTTCCTCTTGGCATATGGGCCCTTATGGGGTCGGTTCCCCAGCCCATTAGGGGCTGGTGCGCCACCTCTTGGGCCCATGTGCCCCCCCCCGGGGTGGGTGGTCCCCACACAGTGGACCCCCGGAACCCATTCGTCACTCCCGGTACACTACCGGAAATACCCGAAACTTTTCCGGAACCCAAATACCACTTTCCTATATATAAATCTTTACCTCCGAACCATTCCGGAGGTCCTCGTGACGTACGGGATCTCATCCGGGACTCCGAACAACCTTCGGTCACTAACACATATATCTCAATACTACCGAAACGTCACCGAACGTTAAGTGTGCAGACCCTGTGGGTTCGAGAAATATGTAGACATGACCAATAGAGCACGACTACGGCGTTCAGACACACCATCACACTATGGTGTTCCAGGTGGCATGAGTTGTGAAACAATTTCCACATTGTCTTAAGTTGCATACCAAACTCGTAACTCAGATATTCACCTCCACGATCATATCGTAGACATTTTATCTTCTTGTCACGATGATCTTCAACTTCACTCTGAAATTGCTTGAACTTTTCAAACGTTTCAGACTTGTGTTTCATTAAGTAAACATACCTATATCTACTCAAATCATCAGTGAAGGTAAGAAAATAACGATATCCACCGCACGCTTCAACACTCATTGGACCGCATACATCAACATGTATCATTTCCAATAAGTCACTTGCCCGCTCCATCATACCGGAAAACGGGGTCTTAGTCATCTTGCCCATGAGGCATGGTCCGGATGTCTCAACTGATTCGAAATCGAGGGAGTCAAAAGATCCATCAACATGGAGTTTCTTCATGTGCTTTACACCAATATGACCTTGGCGGCAGTGCCACAAGTATGCGGTACTATCATTATTAACTTTGCATCTTTTGGTATCAATATTATGAACATGTGTATTACTACGATCGAGATTCAATAAACCATTCTCATTGGGTGCGTGACCTTTGAAGGTATTATTCATGTAAACAGAATAACCATTATTCTCTAACTTAAATGAATAACCGTATTGCAATAAACACGATCTAATCACGTTCATGCTCAACGCAAACACCAAATAACATTTATTTAGGTTCATCACTAATCCCAGAGGTAGAGAGAGCGTGCGATGGTGATCACATCAACCTTGGAAACACTTCCAACACACATCGTCACCTCGCCCTTAGCTAGTCTCTGTTCATTCCGTAGCTTATATTTCGAGTTACCAACATTTAGCAACTGAACCGGTATCTAATACTCAGGTGGTACTAGGAGTACTAGCAAGGTACACATGAATAAAACGTATATCAAATATAATTCTGTTGACGTTGCCAGCCTTCTTATCTACCAAGTATCTAGGGTTATTCCGCTTCAGCGACCGTTCTCCTCATAATAGAAGCACTCAGTCTCGGGTTTGGGTTCAACCTTGGGTTTCTTTACTGGAGCAGCAACTGGCTTGCCATCCATGAAGTTTCCCTCCTAGCCCTTGCCTTTCTCGAAACTAGTGGTTTACTAACCATCAACACTTGATGCTCCTTCTTGATTTCTACCTTCGTGGTGTCAAACATCGCGAATAGCTCGGGGATCATTATTTCCATCCCTGGCATTTCATAGTTCATCACGAAGCTCTAGTAGCTTTGTGACAGTGACTTGGAGAACTATATCAACCACTATCTTATCTGGAAGATCAACTCCCACTCGATTCAAGCGATTGTAGCACCCAGACAATCTGAGCACATGCTCACCAATTGAGCTATTCTCCTTCATCTTGCTGGCAAAGAATCTTGTTGGAGGTCTCATACCTCTCAACACGGGCACGAGCCTGAGATCCCAATTTCAGCTCTTAGAACATCTCTTATGTTCTGTGATGTTCAAAACGTTTGGGAGCCTCAATTCTAAGCCATAATGCATGACGCACTGAACTATCAAGTAGTCATCAGAACGTGCCTGTCAGATGTTCACAACATCTACAGACGACGCTTGAGGGGGTGGCGCACCGAGCGATGCATTAAGGACATAAGCCTTCTGTGCAGCAATGAGGACAATCCTCAGATCACGGACCCAGTCCGCGTTATTGCTACCATCATCTTTCAATTCTATTTTCTCTAGGAACGTATAAAAACAGGGGAGCTACAGCGTGAGCTATTGGTCTACAACATAATTTGCAAAGTCACTTTGACTATGTTCATGATAATGAGTTCAAATAATCATATTACTTAAGAACTCCCACTCAAATCAACATCCCTCAGGTTGTCTAAGTGTGACATGATCCAAATCCACCAACCCAAGTCCGATCATCACGTGAGATGAGGTGGTTTCAATGGTGAACATCTCCATGTTGATCATATCTACTATATGACTCATGTTCGACCTTTCGGTCTCTTGTGTTCCGAGGCCATGTCTGTACATGCTAGGCTCATCAAGTTTAACCCGAGTGTTCCGCATGTGCAACACTGGCTTGCACCCGTTGTATGCGAATGTAGAGTCTATCACACCCGATCATCACGTGGTGTCTCGAAACGACGAACTTTCGCACGGTGCACACTCGGGGAGAACACAATTTTATCTTGAAATTTTAGTGAGGGATCACCATATAATGCTACCATCGTCCTAAGCAAAACAAGGTGCATAAAAGGATTAACATCACATGCAAATCATAAGTGACATGATATGGCCATGAACTTGTGCTTTTGATCTCCATCTCCAAAGCACCGGCATGACACCATGATCTCCATCATCTTGATCTCCATCAACGTGTCGCCATGAGATTGTCGCGCCAACTATTGCTTCTACAACTATTGCTAACTCATAGCGATAAAGTAAAGCAAAACAGCAAAAATAAATTAAAGACAACCCTATGGCTCCTGCCGGTTGTCGTACTCATTGACATGCAAGTCGTGATTATCTATACATAACATGATCATCTCATACATCACATATATATCATGTCATTGGCCATATCATATCACAATATACCCTGCAAAAACAAGTTAGACGTCCTCTAATTGTTGTTGCATGTTTTACGTGGCTGCTACGGGTATCTAGCAAGAACGATTCTTACCTACGCAAAAACCACAACGGTGATACACAAATTGCTATTCAACCTTCTCAAGGACCGCCTTTGTCGAATCCGATCCAACTAAAGTGGGAGAGACAGACGCCCACCAGCCATCTTTATGCAACAAAGTCACATGTCAGTTGATGGAACCGGTCTCTTGTAAGCGTACAAGTAAGGTTGGTCCGGGCCGTTTCATCCCACAATACCGCTGAATCAAGAAAAGACCAAGGGAGGAAGCAATCTGAGCATCAACGCCCACAAACTCTTTTGTGTTCTACTCGTGATCTCATCTACGCATAGACTTAGCTCATGATGCCACTATTGGGGAACATTGCATGGGAAACAAAAAATTTCCGACGCACACGCAAGATCTATCCATGCTGATGAGCATCTACGAGAGGGAGAGTGGATCTACGTACCCTTGTAGATCGCTAAGCGGGAAGCGTTAAGAAACGCGGTTGATGTAGTCGAACGTCTTCGCGATCCAAATCGCAAGCCGTCCCGCGATCCAATCACGGTCCTTCCGATCTAGCGCTGAACGGACGGCACCTCCGCGTTCAGCACACGTACAGCTCGATTACGATCTCCGCCTTCTTGATCCAGCAAGAGGGGGCAGAGAGGTAGATGAGATCTTCAGCAGCACGACGGCGTGGTGGTGGTGATGGTGGAGTTATCCCGGCAGGGCTTCGCCTAAGCACTATCGGAATCTATTTGGTGGAGGAACTAGAGAATAGAGAACTAGCACGTGGCCGTGGGTTTTGGGGCTCTATTCCTCTAGTATATATAGGAGGGAGAGGGAGGAGCAAGCCTCCCTAGGGTTTCCCCTAGGGGTCGGCCGAACCAGGGCAAGGAGGAGTCCAATGCACTTCCTACTAGGAAGTGGATTCATATTAGGAAGGAGTCCTATTCCTTCCTATCTCCACCTTTTTTTCCTCTTGGGCATATGGTCCCTTATGGGGTCGGTTCCCCAGCCCATTAGGGGCTGGTGCGCCACCTCTTGGGCCCATGTGCCCCCCCCCCCGGGGTGGGTGGGATCCACCCGGTGGACCCCCGGAACCCATTCGTCACTCCTGGTACACTACCGAAAATACCCGAAACTTTTCCGGAACCCAAATACCACTTTCCTATATATAAATCTTTACCTCCGGACCATTCCGGAGCTCCTCGTGATGTCCAGGATCTCATCCGGGACAACGAACAACCTTTGATCACCAAAACATATATCTCAATACTACCGAAACGTCACCGAACGTTAAGTGTGCAGACCCTGCGGGTTTGAGAACTATGTAGACATGACCGAGACACCTCTACGGTCAATAACCAATAGCGGGACCTGGATGCCCATATTGGTTCCTACATATTCTACGAAGATCTTTATCGGTTGAACCTCTATGTCAAGGATTCAGTTAATCCCGTATGTTGTTTCCTTTGTTCTTCGGTATGTTACTTGCCCGAGATTCGATCGTCGGTATCTCTATACCTAGTTCAATCTTGTTACCGGCAAGTCTCTTTACTCGTTCCGTAATACAAGATCCCGTGGCTAACACTTTAGTCACTTTGCTTTCAAGGCTTATTGTGATGTTGTATTACCGAGTGGGCCCTGAGATACCTCTCCGTCACACGGAGTAACAAATCCCAGTCTTGATCCATGCCCACTCAACAGACACCCTCAGAGATACCTGTAGAGCATCTTTATAGTCACCCAGTTACGTTGCGACGTTTGATACACACAAGGTACTCATCCGGTGTCAGTGAGTTGCATGATCTCATGGTCATAGGAACAGATACTTTGACATGCAGATACAATAGCAATAAACTGACACGATCATATGCTACGTTCATTGTTTGGGTCTTGTCCATCACATCATTCTCCTAATGATGTGATCCCATTATCAAATGACATCTCATGTCTATGGCTAGGAAACCTTGACCATCTTTGATCAACGAGCTAGTCTATTATAGGCATACTAGGGACATAGTGTTGTCTATGTACCCACACATGTATTTGAGTTTCCAATTAATACAATTATAGCATGGATAATAAACGATTATCATGAACAAGGAAATATGATAATAACTAAATTATTATTGCCTCTAGGGCATATTTCCAACACCAACTTGTGAAGCCGGGCTGCTTATATAGACTCTGCCAGGTCATGATCTTTGATAATGCCGGGTCATGATCGTTGGTGACGCCAGGTCAAACAACTGGACTCCAGTTGACTTGGTAAAATTGTTGGGAATAAAAGATCCATCTGATGTTGAGCCAGTCTTTCAGTGCTTCAGTTCCATGAAGAAATGAGACCGGTCTTGCTCACAATTGACAGCTTAAAAGTGTTCTTCAATTTTTTTGATATATCCATATTACTTGTAGCCTCCAAGCTCCAAGTTTATCAGTTCATAATGACTTGGTGATTTGCAATAACATCTTTGACTGTGTAGCCCCCAAGTGTCGGGTTGTCTTGCCTGCAGCAGCCTGGGACTTGTAATTGTCTTATACTTATAAAACTTCAGCCAGTGTAGCCCCCAAGGGCCGGGTTGTTTTGCTTGCAACAACCTGGGACTTTTGAACTTTGTTTTGAATGTTGTAAATAGATAGCTTTGGAGATATCCGGGTTGTCATTTGAGTCGCCAAATATGGACTGAATGTCTTGCATTTCACATGTGTAGCCCCAAGGGCCGGCTCATCAGTATGTGATGGGCCGGGTTTTCAGTTTGGACCTTATACTCTGTTTAAACAGCTGAATACTGTAGCCCCCAAGTGTCGGGTCACATGCCTGCAGCGACTTTGGACTTTAGAAAATTTGATCTGAGTCGTGTAGCTCCCAAGTGCCAGGTTGTCTGCCTGCAGCGACTCGGGACTTATATGCACTTCTCCTTTGAAAAGAAAAACATCATATAATGTAGCCCCCAAGTGTCGGGTCGTATGCCTGCAGCGACTTGGGACTGTGTGAGAATAATATAACCCATCATAATGCACTTCCAGAAGTTCTTTTGAACTGATATTGATTTGACTTGAATGAATCCTTGCACGTGGTTATAAAGTAACCAGGTATTTTATTGTTGAACGAATATCTTGGAACAGTGCCTTTGCCCTTGAAATGAAACCCCTTCTCGTGGTTGCGGTGCAACCCGGCAAATATATGTTTGAGAAATCCATAAGTGTTGTAGTTTACTACAGAGCACAAGTTGGAAAAATCCAAGAGCCGGTCAGTTAGATGAGCCGGCATTATATGTGATAGGGCGGCTCTTCGAGAATAGTCAATTCTTTCGAGCTGGCTTAAAAAAAGCCAATCATTTAATACTGGTTATGATGAACCATGATGAAGATCCAGCCATTTTGGCAATCAAAGATCTATTTGTTCCTGCAGAGGTTACGATGTAACCCGGTTTGATGACCGGCTTGATATGTATGTATGATGCATGATGCAATGCAGGATGATGTATGTATATGATAACAGAATATAAAGTGCCAGTTTTCAAGGCATGACATAAAGACCGGCTTTCGAGGCTCGAGTCTTGCTTCAATGAAGCAGGTGTGATAACCCATGGTTTATCCTAGTTCTCTGTAAGCCGGCTCTCACCTGACTCAAGCCGATGTTTTAACCTTGATAAGTCAGGGTCCCGATGGATTGACTTGTCAAGAGTACATGGGGTCACCTGATCGGAGTCGCATCAAACATACAGGCAGGTTTAACCATTTTGTGGCGTCTTTGCTGTATCAAGAGGGTGAGAAAGCTAAACTTGATGAGTTGGAAGCCCCCAAGTGACCTATGATCATGGAAAAGCTCAGCATAGGATATACAGGAGACAATGCTACTACTGCAAAACATCTGGGATCCAGATAAGCCGGCTTTATTCCATTGATCATAATATGATAACATGATGATCCAATAAAGCAGGATACCTATGTTTGAACAGTGCATCATGGCAGCTGGTCCTCTTTGGCAACCTTTAATTTTTCACCCATAAGGCAGGGCACCCATGTTTGAACTGCGCATCGTGGCAGCTAGTCCTCTTGGGCGACGTTTAATTTTTCACCAATAAGGCAGCAGCCCCAGGGACCGGGTTTGTCTTCCTTGCAATGATCCAGGGTTATCGTATTTTGTTGAAACCGATCAAATCTGCCGAGCCATGTCTGTGTAGCCCTCGAGTCTTAAGTCGACTCGAAGAGGCGGCTTGAGAGTCTTCATACTTTGTTGTGGCATAAGCCGACACAAGGTTGACGTCCGAACGATGGAATTTATCCAAACTGGAGACGATGTAGTGAGCATATGATCTTCATGATGCTCACCGTATGTCTTTGGCAAATATCATGGCCAAAATGAGTGCATATGCGTCTTGACCCCTTCTTTGCTATTCTTACTTTGTCCGGCTCTCCTGGCTCCTCCAGGGTCATTTTTTATTTTTCGCCGATGGCTTTGAATTTGCCGGCTCGGCTGTGGCCGGCCCTCTTTGCTCTTCCAGGGACGTTTCCTTCACGGAAAGCTCTCCATTTTCTTTTGATATGTTTGAAGTAGACCTGACTGGGGGTTGGCAAGCTAGTGCGCCTATCCATTGGTCAACCCGGCGCAGGTGAAGGCTGATAATAGATATATAGTTCTTTCTTGCTCCAACGTTGTTGGAGTACACCGTACCATGCGGACGGCGGCTTGCGCGTGTCCGTTTGGCGGCTGATGCGGGCGGACGAGGCCCCGGCGTGTTGATGCAGACCGAACCGCGGGTGCGGCAGTTCACGAGCGTCTGTTGGGCGGCTTGAGTGAACAGGCGCGGCACCAGTGTGTCGGTGTAGACTGGACCACGGGGGCGGTGGCTCACGAGCGTTCGTTGGGCGGCTTGAGTGAGCAGGTGCGGTGCCAGCGTGTCGGTATAGGTTGGACCGCGGGGTCGGCGGCTTGTGCGCGTCCGTTGGGCTGCGTGTTGATGTAGATGCAAGAGCTGGCCGGTAACCTGGCACGGACGCAGGAGTCTGCCACTGCGTTATTAAGCCGATGCGGTTGCGAGAGTCGACCGCGGCGTTGTAAGCCGGCGCGGATACGAGTCGGCCACGGCCTTGTAATCCGGCGTGGATGAGAGAGTCGGCCGCGATGTTGGAGGCCGGCGCGGACGCGGGCGTGGACGATAGGACCGACCGCGGCGTTGTAAGCCGACGCGGATGTGCGAGTCGGCCGCCGGGGCGGCGGTGTGCATGGATCGGCCACAGTGTTGGTGTAGACCGAAACGCGGGGGGCGGCGACATGCATGCGTGTCCATCGAGCAGCGCGGCACGGACGAACGGTAGGGCAGAATGATGCTGGCGCACTCCATATCCGTGGTATAGCGCCACTTTTGTTTTGAATAATTGCCCTGCGTAAAAAATACTACATGCCAGAGTAATTGTTCTCGGATGATTTAATATGTACTGAAAAAATATATAGGATGGATATCAGCTGATGTATTTAGACGACAGATGATCTATGCATAGCGTCCATCGGTATGATGCGACATGTTAATGTACACCGGACCGCCAGTACGACGGTCATAGCATGCATCCATATTGCAGCCCGATGTGTTGGTGTTTGACCGAGCAGAAATGGCGTCCAGTATGTCGATGTATATCCGGACGACGGGAGGGGTGAGTTGTGGGTAGGTTTGCCAAGCTGCTCGACGTAAAACGTTTGACGACACAACGTTCTATTGTGTGGCGATGTAATACCGGTCTGATGAGGAACCGGTCAGAATTTGGTTGCAAACGACAAAAAAATCCGCGTGGCACTTGATGACCGATCTTGTCAATTCTTTTGCTCTTCACGTGAGGTAATGGCCCCTTGGGAGTTGTGCCATGGTGCATTAGAAAATAGTACTCATATGCTTTTGGCTTTCCAAATCTCCCAGGAGTATGGGCGAGTGCTTTTTCCGATAGCAATCCCACTTCGTGTCCGATTCGAAGCCCTTTTTTTGGAAAGCTTCTCTCTTTCATTGATCTGATCCTATGTATCCGCACCATTATTCAGATAGGTTTTGACAGCGTGGGAATTTGCTCCATTATTTTTTGTGTCGCCTGTAGCTGGATAGGGCCGGCGAGCCGCGTTGTTGACCAACATGAGTATTTGCTTTGTGGAGAAGCCGCCGCCAGTCAATTTTCAATATTTTTTTTCCTTTCCACCAAGGAGATTGGACTGGCCGTGAGAGGCCACACGCCGTCATCCGGCAAACAGGCCTCTGAACCTCACGCGTTGAACTTCCTCGTAAACCTTGGTTTCAATTTCCCTCTTACCAGTAAACTGCTAGATTTTGCATCCAGGCGTATGTAATGCGCCGATTTTTTTTTATGATCTAGACTGATGAACTCGAAGACGATGTAAATCCTTGAGAGCCTATTTTCCTTCATCCGGCCAATCGCGAACTCCCCGATCCCTGGAGAGCTCCCTGCAAGAACAGAACACCACAGAGCGTAGCCCCACGGTGGGTGCCAATTGTCGTGGTTTTGTCACGGCAAGATGTCCTCGTGAGAGAACTTAGGTGTGAGGCCATCGCAATTAGGTGGCAGTTTGAGAGGGGTTGGCCGGAATCGAGAGACGCGAGTTTACCCCGGTTCGGCCCCTTCAATGGAGGTAAAAGCCTACGTCCTGCTTTGTGTATATTGATGATGAGGATGATCTCGATTACAAGGGTGCTGTTTTGCTACCTCTAGTCTCGAGAGCCTCTAATCTGTCTATCTCTAATGACTTGAACTTGTCCCTCTTGGGGTGCCTTACCCCTCCTTATATAAGTTGAACGGGTAGGTTTACATGTGGAGTCCTACTGGGAGTAGGACTAGGACTAGTCTCTCTTGAGTCCTAATCCGGGTCTTGTTTCTCTTGTGAGGGAATTTTTCCTCTTCTTGGGCCTTCTCTGTGAGCCGCCTTCTGCCGGGGTGCACGCCGGGCCTTGGGCCTTGCCGTCCAGGTTGACCCGATAAAACACGGCGCCCATATGAGCCGCCAAATGATGGCCGGGTCATTCTCCTGGCCGGGTCAAACCGTGGGTAATATCCCCGACACATTCCGATGTCCCGACTGAGCAAGAGCAACATGCATTTCCATGGGGTCATCCCTGGGAAGAAGGCTGAATCACTTTTTCCGGACGTCGTGTTCGGAAGCGAGAAGAATTTCCGAAAGGAACGCGTGACATTTGAAGTGGTGGACTTTCGCAACGTCTATCACGCCATCCTGGGTAGACCCGCCTACACACATTTCATGGCTCGGTCATGTTATGTGTATCTTAAACTTAAGATGCCCGGGCCGAAAGGAGTGATTACGCTGACTGGTGATTGTATAGTCGCCGAAGAGTGCCTCCAGCAGGGCTCCAAGATTGCTAACGAGCAAGTACTCGCAGTCGAACTCGGTGGGTACAAGAATACGGTGGACACTACGGATTTGTTCAAGTCCAAACGGCCGGCTACGGAATCAACTTTCCAGTCAGACGGTGAGACCAAGCAGGTTCGCATTCACTCGAATGATCCGAGTGCCTCCCCCACGAACATCTCGACGTCACTCGGTGACAAATAGGAAGTCGAGCTCATCCAGTTCCTCCGTGAGAACTGGGACATCTTCGCGTGGAAGCCATCTGACATGCCAGGGGTTCCCAAGGAATTGGCTGAGCACGGACTCTGAGTCGACCTGATGGTCAAGCCAGTCAAAGAGCACTTGCGTCAATTCTCCGTCGAGAAGCGCAAGGTGATTGGTGAAGATATCGCGCGGCTCCTAGCTGCTAAGTTCATTGGCGAGGTGTATCATTCCGAGTGGCTCGCCAACCCTGTCTTGGTGCCTAAGAAGGACAAGTCCCTCCGGATGTGCATCGACTTCAAGCACCTCAATCGGGCCTGCCCGAAAGATCATTTTCCTCTTCCCCGCATAGACCAGATAGTAGATTCTACTGCCGGATGCGAACGCTTGTCGTTCCTGGATTCGTACTCTAGGTACCACCAAATCCAAATGTATGGGCCAGATGAAATAAAAAAAGCCTACATCACCCCATTCGGGTGTTTCTGCTACATCACTATGCCTTTCGGTCTCAAAAATGCCGGGGCGAGTTTTATGCGCATGATCCAGAAATGCTTGCAAAAGCAAATCAGTCGGAACGTGGAGGCATACATGGATGACATCGTGGTCAAGTCCAGGAAAGGTTCCGACCTCCTGACAGACCTCGCCGAAACCTTCGCAAACCTGCGGCGCTTCCAGATAAAGCTCAATCCGGCAAAATGCACATTCGGAGTGCCGTCAGGCAAGCTACTCAGTTTTCTCGTTTCCGAACGTGGAATCGATGCTAATCCTAAAAAAATCGGCACTATCATTCGAATGAAAAAGCCTGTACGTCTGCATGACATGCAAAAGCTCACTGGGTGCCTTGCACCCTTGAGTAGGTTCATCTCTAGACTAAGTGAGAAGGCATTGCATCTTTACCGATTGATGAAGAAGTCCGATAGCTTTGAGTGGACATCTGAAGCGCAAGCCGCATTCGAAGAACTCAAGGCCTTGCTTTCCACCCAGCCGGTGTTAGCTGCTCCGAGCAGCCGAGAGCCTTTGCTCTTGTACATCGCGGCTACCAGCCAAGTGGTCAGCACTGTCCTCACTGTGGAGCGCGAAGAATCAGGAAAAGCATTCAAAGTGCAAAGACCCGTCTATTACATCTCAGAAGTCTTGACCCCCTCCAAGCAAAGGTATTCGCACTACGAGAAGTTGGTCTATGGTATTTACCTGACTGTTAAAAAGGTGGCTCACGACTTCCAAGAGCACTCGGTCATGGTTATCAGCAATGCCCCCCTGTCGGAAATCCTGCATAACAGAAACTCCACGGGCCGAGTGGCAAAATGGTCAATTGAGCTCATCCTATTGGAGATCAAGTTCGAAGCCAAAAAGGTAATCAAGTCTCAAGCACTGGTGGACTTTTTGGCCGAGTGGATAGAACAAGGACATCCAGCTCCAAGTATCCCCGAACATTAGACAATGTTTTTCGATGGATCGAAGATGCTTCAAGGATCCGGTGCCGGGGTTGTTCTCGTCTCCCCCAGGGAGACCGATTGAGCTATGTCGGGGATATAACTCCACGATATAACCTGCCCTACTAGGCCGGGTTGGCTTGTTGATAGTTTTGTGATTAAGTTCAAGATGGGCCGTGTCAGGAAGACGAGGACAACAAGGTGATGTTTGGTCGAGTCGCCAGGCGGCCCATCACTTGAAGATGGCGGTTCAAGGACCACGAAGCTGAAGACGTCGGCCGGATTTCCCTAAGACAAAAGGCAAGTTAGAAACATTGTAGGTTACGGGACACGATACGACCCGGACTCTATTGTAAACCCTAGGGCTTGACCTGTATATAAAGGCAGGCCCCTAGGACCAGAGGACTTAAGTTACAATCCCTCGATAGCTAGGTTAGCGATTCGCACCCTTGTAATCGAGATCTACCCATCAAATATACACAAAGCAGGTCGTAAGCTATTACCTCCATCGGAGGGGCCAAACCTGGGTAAACCCGACTCTCTCTCTTGTTCAACCCCTTCGAGTCGCCACCTAGCGGCGATGGACTCACACCTAAGTCCTTTTATGAGGACATCTGCCGGGTTGACAAAACCACGACAGTTGGCGCCCATCGTGGGGCTCTCGCCCGGTGGAGTTGAGTTCTTGAAGGGAGCCCTTCCAGGGTTCGGGAGTTACGTGGTCGGTCGTATAACAAAGAGCCGCCACGGCAAGATCTACATCGATGACTCTGGCTGGGGCCCCGACGCCAATTCGATTAAGCATGGTTACCGGGTCCCCTTTGGCAAGATCCAAGTCTTCATCGGCAAGATCAACGCGATGGTGCCCGAGCTGGACATCTGCTCCAACATCGTTGAGCCGGCTCGACGTACTTAATCCAGCTGGTGCCAAGCCGGCCGAAGTCATCACCTGGTCAGGCCCTTTCGGCGGGCCGTTCCTTTGGACGAGCCGGCTGTCGAAGGACCGATCATCAACAATTCAGATGCTGAGCTTGGGGGCTCGTTCGAAGCATAAGCCCGCGAGGAACATCATGATCTCCCCCTGCAGGCCTCAACTCGAGCTCTGATAAGCACGGCGGAGCAAGTATCGCTTGCGATTGGTGCATCTAACGGTTCTGAGAAGGCACACGACGACTCAAGAACGAAACTCCAGCTGCATGATGGCCAAGGTACTTTTCAGGAAAATCCAAGGCAGCTAAATTGTGGTCAATACCACGTGTTCACCACCAATACCTGTAAGCGGGACAACAAGGTCAAGAGTAGGGCCGTCAACATGGCTGAGCCGCCGGTCCCCAGCTACCTTAACTGGTCCGAGCACGCGATCACCTGGAGCAGGGAAGATCATCCCCCCCGGGTTGACAATCCGGGCAGCTTAGCTTTGGTGGTGGCACCACAAGTTGGTGGATATACTATGTCCAAGGTTCTCATGGATGGAGGCAGCAACATGAACATATTGTATTATGAGACATTCCGTCGAATGAATCTGTCGGAAAGCACGTTGCTTCCTTCAACAACAGTTTTTCATGGGATCCTCCCTGGAAAGTCTGCTTATCCGATCGGGCGGATTAAGCTCGATGTGGCCTTCGTAGATGAGTTCAACTACAGATGTGAGCCTTTGACGTTTGAAGTTGTTAAAATAAAGAGTCCCTATCATGCTCTCTTTGGGCGGCCGGCTTACGCTCGCTTCATGGCCCGCCCGTGCTACGTCTACCTCAAGCTCAAGATGCCGGGACTCAAAGGCACCATAACCGTGGATGGGAATTGGAAGATAGCTCGGGAATGCGAGGAAGGAGATGCGGCCTATGCCGAGTCAGCCTGCGCGGTAGAGGAATTGAAGTTCTACACGGCTAATGTTGACCCGGCTGACATGAGCCTGCTCAAGAAACCCAATACCGAGTCAGAACCTACGCTTAAATTTAAGCCGGCCGAGGATACAAAGCAGATCGATTTCACGCTGGGCGACTCGTCCAAGAAGTTCACTATTGGGACCGTCTTGGATCCCAAATAGGAAAGCGTGCTCATCAAGTTCATCCGTGAGAACCGGCACATCTTTGCATGGAAGCCATCTGACATGCCTGGAGTCCTGAGAGAACTTGCTGAGCACCACCTTAATGTAGATCCCAAGATGAAGCCAGTGCGCCAATACCTCCGTTGTTTTAACGAAGAGAGACGTAAGGCCATTGGAGAAGAAGTGCCCGGCTCCTAGCTGCCGGGTTCATCGTAGAAGTTTTTTACCATGAGTGGTTGGCTAACCCAATGCTCGTGTTAAAGAAGAACGGCACTTGGCACATGTGTGTCGACTACACAGATCTCAAGAAAGCCTGTCCCAAAGATCCTTTCGCCCTTCCGTGTATCGATCAGATCATTGATTCTACGGAGGGTTGTGAGCGTTTATGCTTCTTGGATGCGTAATATGGGTATCATCAGATCAAGATGGCTGTTGAAGACCAAGAGAAAACGGCGTTCATCACTCCCTTTGGAGCTTTCTGCATGTGTCCATGCCTTTTGGGCTCAAGAGCGCTGGGGCGACTTATCAGCGTTGCATCCAGAACTGCCTTACTCCACAGATTGGATGCAATGTTCATGCCTACGTTGATGACATCGTGGTGAAACCTCAGAAAAAAGAGACGCTCTTGGATGACATCAAGGAAACCTTTGACAATCTTCAAGTATACAAGATGAAACTCAACCCGGCGAAGTGTGTCTTTGGCGTTCCCGCAGGCAAGTTGTTAGATTTCTGGTCTCTGAGCGGGGCATCGAGGCTAACCCGGACAAGATCAAGGCGGTGACGTCATTATCCGAGCCGGCAAACGTGAATCAAGTTCAACGGCTCACCGGGCGCATTGCGGCCTTGAGGCGGTTCATAAGCCGCCTAGGTGAGAAGGCTATCCCCTTTTACCAGTTGTTGAAAAAACCAGGCGACTTTAAGTGGATAGACGAGGCTGGCAGAGCCTTTGAAGCACTCAAACAATAGCTTGTCAACCTGCCCATTTTGGCTGCTCCCACAGAGAAAGAGCCTATGCTCTTGTACGTTGCTGCCAACTCCAAGGTGGTAAGCGTTGCAGTTGTGGTTGAGCGGAAAGAGGAAGGAAAGGAATATCCTGTCCAGCATCCGGTTTACTTTGTCAGCAAAGTCTTAACACTATCCAAGCAGCGGTACCCGCATTGGCAGAAGCTGGTCTTCGGGGTCTTCTTGGCAAGTCGGAAGTTGAAGCGTTATTTCCAGGAACACCTGATCACCGTGGTCAGTTCGGTGCCTCTCGGTGATATCATACAAAATCGAGAGGCAACAGGCAGGATTGCCAAGTGGGTCATTGAGCTTGGTGACCACCACTTGAAGTACATGCCCCGAACCGCTATCAAGTCCCAAGCATTGGTGGATGTCAGAAACGATTGGACGGAGATACAGAATCTGGAAGATAGGCCGGATACCATGTACTGGACCATACACTTTGACGGGTCTAGGCAGCTAGAAGGCTCGGGGGCTGGGGTCGTGTTATCTTCTTCAAAAGGTGACAATTTTTTTTATGTCTTGCGGCTCATGTTCCCGTGTACGAACAATGCAGCTGAGTACAAGGCCCTTCTACATGGGCTCAGAATAGCCAAAGAGATGAACCTTAGCCGGGTCAGATGTTTAGGCGACTTAGATCTAGTGGCACAACAAGTTTCAGGGACTTGGGACTCTAAGGACCCTATTATGGCGGCTTACCGACGAGCGGTCTGATGTGGCGGGACATTTTCAAGGTTATCAAGTCGATCATATAGATCGCCGGCTCAATGAGGCGGCAGATGCCTTGTCTAGGCTTGGCTCGCAGCGAAAGCCGGTGCCACCTAACGTTTTCCTGGACGTCCTTCACAATCCGTCAGTCAAGTTACCGTCGGAAGAGGATATTGCTATCCCTGACCCAGAGGCACACCTGGTGGCGGCTCTACATGTCACCCCTGATTGGATTGTGCCATATTTGGCTTATCTGACCCGAGGAGAGCTCTAAGAAGAGGAAGTCGAAGCTCGTCAAATCATCCGGCGATCAAAGTCCATGACAATCGTTAATGGCGAGTTACATCGTCGAAGCAGCCCTGGCGTGTTTCAACGGTGTGTTTCGCCTGAGGAAGGCCAGGAAATACTTAACGAGATTCATTCTGGCGATTGCGGACATCATGCCGGCTCACGATCATTGGTCGCCAAAGCTTTCCGGCATGGATTTTATTGGCTGACGGCTCATGCCGACGCTGAGGAGATTGTGTGCAAGTGTGATGGGTGCCAAAAGTTTGGCCGACAGGCTCATGTACCGGCTCAGGAGTTGCGTATGATCCCAATTACCTGGCCGTTCGTGGTCTGGGGGCTAGATATGGTTGGTCCGTTCAATCCGTCTTCTGATAAGAAGACCCACCTATTAGTGGCGGTTGATAAGTTTACCAAATGGGTTGAGGCAGAGCCGGTCAGCAATTGCGATGCAGAAACTGCAGTCAAATTTTTAAAGAAGCTGATTTTCCATTTTGGCTACCCTCACAACATCATTACTCATAATGGTACCAATCTGTCCAAGGGAGCCATGGAACAGTTCTGCCAGCGAGAACACATCTGACTCGATTTAGCAGCAGTGGCGCATCCGCAGTCCAATGGGCAAGCTGAAAGAGCCAACTAGGAGATCTTGAGAGGAATCAAACCCCGGCTCATGGTACCCCTTGAGCGCATGCCGAATTGTTGGGTGGAAGAACTCCCCTCAGTGCTTTGGAGTATTCGAACAACGCCAAACAGATCCACATGATACACTCCTTTCTTCTTGGTTTACGGAGCTGAGGCGGTTCTCCCAAGCGATATTCATCATGACTTGCCTCGGGTGACTGCCTATGTCGAGGTGGATAATGAGCAAGCGCGCCAAAATTCACTGGATGCCCTGGAAGAGGAGCGTGACTTAGCAGCAGCCAGATCTGCAATATACCAGCAAGACCTGCGTCGTTATCACAGCCGTAGAGTCTGAAGCCGTACTTTTCAAGAAGGCCACTTAGTTCTTCGTCTGATTCAAGACCAAACGGGGATGCACACGCTCTCCCCGCCTTGGGAGGGTCCTTTCGTCATCAGTCGAAACCTCAATAACGGTTCATATTACCTGGTCGACTTACGAGAAGGTTCATACACTTCTGAGGAGGAAAAAACTCGTACTTGTGTTTTTTCAGGTACAATATTATCCCTGATATAGGCTTGTATTCAAAAGTCCGGGTTACACAACTGAGCTCATATCATGACCAGTTTCCGGATCATCAGTCTTCAATATCATTGAAGATCTCGATTGACTTGAGTTTTGAAAACCAAGTTATTTTGCCGGCTTATCCCTGACTTGCCTTATAAGCAATACTCATCGAGTGCAAAACAAGGAAAGTACATGAATAAGCGTTAAAAGGGATGGCATAAACATATTAACAAAAGCCGGTCGGGTTGAAGTTTAGCACCAGCAAAAGGCGCCAACATATACAATGGCACAATAGCAAATTCAAAGTTATGGAGAACACTACTCCTATTACAGGCTCACAATGGAAACCGCAGAATTCTTCAAAAGTTTTTTTTACACCAGGGGGCTGGCTTTGTGAGGGCGATTCATCCAGCTTCGAAGAAGTCTTCATGCTCTATCATCTGCCGCCTCTGGATCTGACCCCGCCGGCTCGTCATGATCAACCTGCTGGCCTTTCTGTTGCCCTCGAATTGAGATCAGAGACTCAAAATTTTATGTCCCTTCAACAAGAGCTGACGCATCAATGTCAGGAGCAAAAGTTATCTTACGGCGAGGCGGCACCAGGTAAGACGACTCGTCCTTGGGCGCGTTAACGCGCTCATTGTCGACGGTGTACGCTGGATGATACTTTGAAAGATCCACTTCTTCAGCTATCAAGGACGCCAGTGGCCGAGTCTCCGTAAGGCACTTTGCGTAATCTGCACGAGTGAACGCAGAGCCGTCGAGTTTAAACTTCGGGAAGCCGCCTTTTAGGAGCTCCACGTCCAATTCTGGCAGATACGCTTTGGCTCGAGCAAGTGCCATGTTCGACCCTCCTCGAGCCAATGACTTCCGGGTTTTAGCCACCCATTGAGGCACGATTGAAAGTTGCTTCAACATGTCCTTGATGTTTCTTGGCGGGTGTTTCAGGTTCTTTACGGCCATGATGGGATAAACAGAGCCCGTAAATAATTGCTCCACATACGTGAAAATGGTTTTCAGCTTCACAATTGGCAGCTCTACAAGGTTATGATTTTTCCGCCCTACAAAGGAAGGTACAATAAGCCGCCATGAGGATTATAAGACGGCGTATTGACAAGAGCAGATCGGAACACATACCAAATATTGCTATCAATATTTCGTTGATTTGCTTCACGAGAGTGGCATATTTTTCCTTCATGGGGCCAAAGTTCTTCTCAACTTTTTCTGCATGTTTTGTCAAGACGGCCTTTTCTGCCTCAAACAGCTTTATGGCCTGTTCCAAACGTTCATTTGCTTGACGTGCAGAATCTTCAAAATGAACCGCTGCGGACTCGGCTTCAGTTTTCAATCTTTTTTCTTTCTTGAGCCGTTTCTGCAGTCTCACAGCAACAGACTCAGCGTCTTCAACATATCCCTGATAGACAAGCAAGAAACATCAACAATTTTTTCAACAAGTCCCAAGAAGATTACAAGCAATATCCTTGACACTTGGGGGCTAATGTATATCAATTTTTTCGAAACTAAGATATGGAGAAGACCCGACTCGTCTCAAGAAGATGAGTCGGCCCTTGGGGGCTATAGGTTGATTTTCTTCAATCCTCAAGACCCGACTCGTCTCAAGAAGATGAGTCGGCCATTGGGGGCTACAGGTCGATTTTCTTCAATTTTCAAGACCCGACTCCTCTCAAGAAGATGAGTCGGCCCTTGGGGGCTACAACATTACTAACAGGCTTTAGTTATTTTATAAAACCATCTTATCATAACAAGCTGGTCTTTCGAAGCTAATGGCAGTACATGATAATGATAGCCGGGTCAAATACTGTCGATATAGATCTTCAACACCAAGTACTGACAATTATGGGAATTCCATCTTGGCTTTTCCCTTGTCCAAAGTTACCGGTTCATCCTTACTCACGGTTTTTGCCAATGAGGTGGAAGAAATTTGGGTTTGGAAACCTTCTTTAACAAACGATGATTCAATCTCGAGAGGAGCATCCATAAAAACCGGCTCATCTGGCCCGAATATCTCAGTGGCAGCTGCCGGCTCTACCCTCGAATCAAGCTCCTTTTCAACAGAAGGGTCAACCATTGAAGCTATCTTCAGAAGAATTGTCGTCTCTTGGCCTGCTATCACAAAGGATGACCCGCCTTCTCGTTTTGATACAACAACTTTGGCTCTGGATTATTGATACAACAAAAGTTAGTATAAGAGGGGATCAAAACAAAGAGACATAAGGCAATATTGCAAAAGACAGAAGTTTACCCATGATTAACGTTGAAAGGGGGAAGCTGTGACACATTTGAATCACCTAACAACGAAGGAGAGTCATGATAAAGAGAATTTGAAGGACTGAGAGGTTGTTTAAACAAACCGGCTCTAGGACGAGAATCCGTTAGACTATGGGGCACCTCAAGGCGTGGTTTACAAGCCGGCGGCGCATGAGATAAACTAGGATCTTCATCATCCTGGGCTTTGCGTTTTGACGAGCCGGCAAGCTGTGTTTTCTTCAAAAGAAAATCAGGAGCCAAATGAGCTTCTGGGTGAGATAATTTAACCTTCCGAACGGTTTGTCTTGGTTTCCAGGGAACAAACGTTTCTGAACAACTGGGGGAATTGGAGTCAAGTTCTACCTCAGATTCTTCCTCAGATTCTTCCTCAGATTCTACAGGCGGCTGAGAGAGTCAAGCTCATTAAACAGGCGGCTGAGAGAGTCAAGTTCTACCTCAGATTCTTCCTCTGAAGATGACACAGAGACTGGGGTATTATTTTTACCCGTAGAAGGAACAGAGGCTTGAGGTGCAACTTTCCAAAAGTTTGAATCTGCCTGCAAATATATGAAGTATATGATAAATGGCGAGTTGAAGATAATATCAACAAAAGACAATGAAAACGGTAAATACCTGAGGCGGCGGGTTGAGAAGGTAGAATGGACCCAAGCCGGTGACGCTGCATAGCTCTTTCGAATTAGAGAAGAACCTTTTTGTCTCTTTGGTAAGAGCAGCGTCAGAGAGATTCTCACAAGAAAACCGCTGAGGGTCATTTGAGGCACCCGGATATTCACACATCAAGCCGTCCCTCAAACTGACGGGTTGGATCCTCCACTTCAACCAGCAATGAATCAAATCTATCACGGTCAGACCATGTGCAGTTAAAGCTCTCAATTTTGCATGAAGAGGCGCTAAAGGAGCCCGCTCTTCATCAGTTGGTCAACCTGGGAATTCCACTTTACCAATAAGCCTTTCTGATCTGAAACCCGGCAATGGATTTTCTCCTTGAGGCGCGGTGTTTCTGCAGTAGAACAAGGTTTTGTTCCACCCCTTCGGGTGACTCGCCAGTTTTGATTCTGCGAAGGCGCTTTTCTTTCTCTTCTGGATAGAGACGCCACCAAGCTCGCAGGCAGCGCCATTCTTCTCCGCCGTTTGCCGGTTGAGATAAAAGAACTCTCTAAACAGAGTCACGGACGGCTCAATCTGAAGATACACTTCACATAGTATTTGAAAATGACAGATATTTGTCATAGAATTTGGACCAATATCTTGGGGCCTGAGATTGAAAAAAATGCAAGAGGTCCCTAAAGAATTTCGAGTTGGGAGGACGGAGGCCTCTGTGCAAATGATTAGTAATGACCACGACCTCTCCTAGCCGTGGTTGTGGGAACGACTCTTCCTCGGGAGCTCTCCATTTTATAGTTTTCTGAGTTGGCAAGAGACCTTGGTCCACGAAGTTGTCCAAGGTAAGCTTGGACTCTTTCGTCTTGGCCCAGTTGCAAACTTTGGAATTTTTCAGAGCCATGGCGGGTTATGCAACAGCTACAAGAGTAAACAAGGAAAATAAGCTGGAGCAGATTATAAGTAGCCTATACTAAAGTCTTGATTATAAGCCGGCAAAATTCGAGAAGACCGAAGGGACATCCCCTACACTTAGCAGAAACATTGGGTCACAAACAAGTTTCTACGAAAATTTCTCTACGGGCGGATCTAATTAAGTGAAGAAAAATAGTGGGATATGTGTTCTAACTGACGGAATAGCCGAAACCGCAGCGTTTCAAAGGATAACCCTCGATGGCTCATTTTAGATCTATTTATGAGGAAAATAGAGCGGAGATCGTTCTAAGAATACGCAGCAATGAGCGAATAATATGTGGATCTGCAAACGAAGTTTCGGATGAACACGATGAAGACGGTAAGAACACCAGAAATATCTAACCCTAAATTGAGGGGATTCATACCCGATGGCATCGAAGCTGAAACGAAGATGATGGAGCTCGTTTTGGCAGTCGCAAGAAGGCCTGATGACGTCGGCAATGGAGTCAATGGCCTCGGAGTCGCTTCGGGAGCTCTGACGGTGCTTGGCCAATGGAGAAGCAGGAGAAGGAAGACGATGGGAAAAGGTTACTGTGGAGCTCGGTGGGCTTATTTATAAGGAGAAGAAAGTGAAATGGCGTCGAGAAAAACGAAGCGACCGTGGTAAATTTGTGGCTATAAGCGCACCTCGATTTTCACGCTCACCTAGATTTGGCGCAGTTTTCAAAGGGATATGTTATGATGACTTTGAAGAACAACGGTCAGCAAGGATGACATCATTAAAAGACAGATATCAGAGACATTAAAAGTCTAGAAATATTACAAGCCGACATTCGTGGGAAGCCCAAACCCAACGATGAGCCGCCAAAGGAAAGGAAGAGAAATTGACATGAATGAATGCAAATCAATCTGGGGCCTAATGTCGGGGATATAACTCCACGATATAACCCGCCCTACTAGGCCGGGTTGGCTTGTTGATAGTTTTGTGATTAAGTTCAAGATGGGGCTTGTCAGGAAGACGAGGACAACAAGGTGATGTTTGGCCGAGTCGCCAAGCGGCCCATCACTTGAAGATGGCGGCTCAAGGCCCACGAAGTTGAAGATGCCGGCCGGATTTCCCTAAGAGACAAGGCAAGTTTGAAACATTGTAGGTTACGTGACACGATACGACCCAGACTCTATTGTAAACCCTAGGGCTTGACCTGTATATAAAGGCAGGCCCCTAGGACCAGAGGACTTAAGTTACAATCCATCGATAGTTAGGTTAGCGATTCCGCACCCTTGTAATCGAGATCTACCCATCAAATATACACAAAGAAGGACGTAGTCTATTACCTCCATCGGAGGGGCCGAACCTGGGTAAACCCGACTCTCTCTCTTGTTCAACCCCTTCGAGTCGCCACCTAGCGGCGATGGCCTCACACCTAAGTCCTTTTACAACGACATCTGCAGGGTTGACAAAACCACGACAAGCTACGTCCTCCAAATCCACTTCGATTTGTCTAATAACGAGGCCGAATACGAGGCCCTCCTGTACGGGCTCTGTATGGCCATTTCACTCGGTATCTGACGTTTGATGATATTCGGTGATTCGGACCTCGTTGTCAATCAAGTGATGAAAGAATGGGATATCCGGAGCCCGGACATGACCGGGTATTGTAATGCAGTCACAAAGCTGGAGAAGAATTTTGAAGGCTTGGAGCTGCACCACATACCCCGAGCGAAAAACCAGGCGGGAGACGACCTGGCTAAGATCGGTTCCACTCGGCGGGCCGTGCTGAAAGGCATATTCCTTGAACACCTGCGCGCTCCCACAATTAAAGAAGATCCTTTCATTGAGGAGCCCCGGCAAGCAATCGTACCTTCAAATCCGAGTGATGTTGACATTCCAGCCGGGGTGGACCTTGTCCATGAAATCTTGGTAATCACTCCCGAGTGGACCCAACCTTACTTAGCATACTTGCTCCAGCAAGAACTCCCTGAAGAAGAAGAGGAAGTCCGCTGGATCGTCCGACTGTCTAAGTCCTTCGAAGTGATGGGAGAACAGTTGTACAAGAAAAGCACTACAGGAGTAACTCAGAAATGCATTTCCCCAGAGGAAGGACTACAGATCTTGCATGAGATTCATTCGGGAACCTACAGTCATCATGCGTCCTCTCAGACCTTGGTCGCAAAGGCGTTCTGTGCGGGTTTTTATTGGCCCCGAGCCAATGAGGCAGCAAAGGACTTGGTTGACTTATGTGTTGGTTGTCAGTTTTATAAGCATCAGACGCATAAGCCTGCTTCCGCGCTGAAGACCATCCCGCTCACCTGGCCGTTCGCCGTGTGGGGTCTCGACATGGTCGGCCCTCTACGGACCGGGTCGAGTGGGTTCACTCACTTGCTAGTGGCGGTGGATAAGTTTACCAACTGAGTCGAAGCCAAGCCCATCACTAACTTGGATGCAAAGACTGTTGCCAGTTTCATTCGGCATATTATCTTCAGATTCGGAGTTCCACATGATATCATCACTGGCAATGGGACTAATTCCGTGAGTTTTGCTACTCCCAAGGTACTCGGGTCAACTATGCCTCTATGGCTCACCCGCAGTCGAATGGACAAGCAGAGCAAGCGAATGGGATGATTTTACAAAGGTTGAAACCCCGGCTGATGAGAGATCTAGAGTACGCTGCAGAAGCCTGGGTCGAAGAGCTACCGTCTGTTCTATGGGGCATTCGGATGACCTCGAACCACTCCACTAAGCGCACCCCGTTCTTCATGGTGTACGGGTCTGAAGCCGTCTTACCGAGTGACTTGCGTCATAATTCCCCCCGAGTGGAACTGTACGATAAAGATGAGGCTAAAGCGGCACGCCAAGAAGGTCTGGATCTCCTGGAAGAGGAGATGGAGCTAGCCCTTGTCAGATCGGCACTTTATCAGCAGGATCTAAGGTGCTATCATGACAGACAAGTCAGGGGGCGTGCTTTCCAAGAGCACGACCTAGTCCTTCGACTGGACCAACAAAAGCCACACAAGCTGGCGCCTCCGTGGCAAGGGCCTTTTGAGGTCTCTAAAGTCCTAAACAATGGAGCCTATCAGCTGTACAACTTCAAAATTGGGGCAGAAGAGCTCCGGACGTGGAACACGGATCTGCTCCACAAGTTCTACACTTAAAATAGTAAACACTCTGTCATTCGTGTAATGAACTGCCGAGTGGCTTTGATGAATAAAAGTCTTTACTTTTCCTACACTTTGTCAAAAAGTTTTCTCAAAAGTTTTCGCTTTTTTCACCCTGGTGATCCTTATAAATTTCCTCACCCCCAGTGGGTGTATGGATCGACTTAGCCGCGAACCTGATTTCGCCTAAGTTTAAAAAACTACTTCGAGTGAGGACATCATCCACACTCGGAGGCTTAGCCGCGAACATGATTTCGCCTAAGTATAAAAACTACTCCGAGTGAGGACATCATCCACACTCGGAGGCTTAGCCGCGAACCTGATTTCGCCTAAGTTTAAAAACTACTCCGAGAGAGGACATCATCCACACTCGGGGGCTTAGCTGCAATCCAGAAAACGCCTAAGTATAAAAACTACTCCGAGAGAGGACATCATCCACACTCGGGGGCTTAGCTGCGATCCAGAAATCGCCTAAGTATAAAAACTACTCCGAGTGAGGACATCATCCACACTCGGAGGCTTTGCCGCGAACCCGATTTCACCTAAGTATAAAAACTGCTCCGAGTAAGGACATCATCCACACTCGGAGGCTTAGCCGCGAACCTTATTTCGCCTATGTTTAAAAACTACTCCGAGTGAGGACATCATCCACACTCAGGGGCTTAGCTGCGATCCAGAAATCGCCTAAGTATAAAAACTACTCCGAGTGAGGACATCATCCACACTCGGGGGCTTAGCTGCGATCCAGAAATCGCCTAAGTCTAAAAATTAATCCGAGTGAGGACATCATCCACACTCGGAGGCTTAGCCATGAACCTGATTTTGCCTAATTTTAAAAACTACTCTAAGTGAGGACATCATCCACACTCGGGGGCTTAGCTGCGATCCAGAAATCGCCTAAGTATAAAAACTACTCCGAGTGAGGACATCATCCACACTCAGGGGCTTAGCTGCGATCCAGAAATCGCCTAAGTATAAAAACTACTCCGAGTGAGGACATCATCCACACTCGGAGGCTTAGCCGCGAACCTGATTTCGCCTAAGTTTAAAAACTACTCCGAGTGAGGACATCATCCACACTCGGAGGCTTAGTCGCGAACCTGATTTCGCCTAAGTTTAAAAACTACTCCGAGTGAGGACATCATCCACACTCGGAGGCTTAGCCGCGAACTTGATTTTGTCTAAGTTTAAAAACTACTCTGAGTGAGGACATCATCCACACTCGGGATCTTAGCTGCGATCCAGAAATCGCCTAAGTATAAAAACTACTCCGAGTGAGGACACCATCCACACTCGGGGGCTTAGCTGCGATTCAGAAATCGCCTAAGTATAAAAACTACTCCGAGTGAGGACACCATCCACACTCGGAGTCTTAGCTGCAATCCAGAAGTTGCCTAAGTGTAAAGACTACTCCGAGTGAGGACATCATCCACACTCGGGGGCTTAGCTGTGATCCAGAAATCGCCTAAGGGTAAAAATGACTCCGAGTGAGGACATCCTCCACACACGGGGGCTTAGCTGCCATCCAGAAATTGCCTAAGTTCAAATCTACTCCAAGTGGGTACGTCATCCACACTCGGTGTCGGGGATATAACTCCATGGTGTAACCCGCCCTATTGGGCCGGGTTAACATATTGACGGCTCTATGATCAAGTTTAAGATGGGACGTATCATGGAGACAAGATAAGCAAGGAGGAGGCTGACTAAGTCTCCGGGTGGCCCAAGACTTGAAGATGACGGCTTGAGGCCCACAGGGTGGAAGGCGCCGGCTGATTTCCTTGCTTAAGTAGCAAGGCGAGTTGGAGACATTATAGGTTACGGGTCACGATATGACCCGGATTCTATTGTAAACCCTAGGGTCTTGACCTGTATATAAAGGCAAGCCCCTAGACTGAAAGACTCAAGTTACAATCTCTCGATAGCTAGGTTAGCGATTCCGCAGCCTTGTAATCGAGATCTATCCATCAAATACACACAAAGCAGGACGTAGGCTATTACCTCCATCGGAGGGGCCGAACCTGGGTAAACCCGACTCTCTTTCCCCTTTAACCCCTTCGAGTCGCCACCTAGCGGCAGTGGCCTCACACCTAAGTCCTTTTACGAGGGCATCTGTCGGGTTGACAAAACCACGACAGTTGGCGCCCACCTTGGGGCTCTCGCCTAGTGGAGTTGAGTTTTCGAAGGGAGCCCTTCCAGGTTTTCGGAGCTACGCGGTTGGTCGTATGACCAAGAGCCGCCGCGGCAAGGTCTACATCGACGACTCTGGCTGGGGCCTCGAAGCCGACTCGATCGAGTACGGCTACCGGGTCCCCTTCGGCAAAATCCATGTCTTCATCGGCAAAGATCGGTGCGACGGTGCCCAAGCCGGACATCTGCACCAACATCGTCGAGCTGGCTCGGCATGCCCAATCCGGTCGGCGTCAAGCCGGCCATAGTCACGACGTGGTTAGGCCCTCTCGACGGATCAGTTCTTTGGACGAGCCTGTTGGAAATATGCCCTAGAGGCAATAATAAATTGGTTATTATTATATTTCCTTGTTCGTGATAATCGTTTATTATCCATGCTATAATTGTATTGATTGGAAACTCAAATACATGTGTGGGTACATAGACAACACTGTGTCCCTAGTATGCCTCTAGTTAACTAGTTCGTTGATCAAAGATGGTCAAGGTTTCCTGGCCATAGACATGAGATGTCATTTGATAACGGGATCACATCATTAGGAGAATGATGTGATGGACAAGACCCAAACTATAAACATAGCATATGATCGTGTTAGTTTATTGCTATAGTTTTCTGCATGTCAAGTATCTGTTCCTATGACCATGAGATCATGCAACTCACTGACACCGGAGGAATACCTTGTGTGTATCAAACGTCACAACGTAACCGGGTGACTATAAAGATGCTCTACAGGTATCTCCGAGGGTGTCTGTTGAGTGGGCATGGATCTAGACTGGGATTTGTTACTCCGTGTGACGGAGAGGTATCTCAGGGCCCACTCGGTAATACAACATCACAATAAGCCTTGCAAGCAATGTGACTAAGTGTTATCCACGGGATCTTGTATTACGGAACGAGTAAAGAGACTTGCCGGTAACGAGATTGAACTAGGTATAGAGATACCGACGATCGAATCTCGGGCAAGTAACATACCGAAGAACAAAGGGAACAACATACGGGATTAACTGAATCCTTGACATAGAGGTTCAACTGATAAAGATCTTTGTAGAATATGTGGGAACCAATATGGGCATCCAGGTCCCGCTATTGGTTATTGGCCGTAGAGGTGTCTCGGTCATGACTACATAGTTCTCGAACCCGCAGGGTCTGCACACTTAAGGTTCGGTGACGTTTCGGTATAGTAGAGTTATGTATGGTGGTGACCGAAGGTTGTTCGGAGTCCCGGATGAGATCCTGGACGTCACGAGGAGCTCCGGAATGGCCCGGAGGTAAAGATTGATATATAGGAAGTCCCGTTTTGGTCACCGGAAAAGTTTCGGGTATTTCGGTAGTGTACCGGGAATGCCGGGAGGGGTACCGGGGACCATCGGGAGGGGTGTCTCGACCCAAAGGACCTCATGGGCTGTGGGAGGAGTCAAACCAGCCCCTAGTGGGCTGGCCTAACCCCCCACTAAGGCCCATGTGGCTTTGGGTGGAAAAAAATCCAAAGGAGGAAAGGTGGAAAGGGTTTCCAAGTGGAGAGGAGGAATCCTACTCCTAATAGGATTGGAGTAGGACTCCTCCACCTCCAATTTCGGCCAAACCTTGAGGGTTTGAGGCTGCCTCCTCCCCTCCCTCCCTCCTATATATACTAGAGGATTTAGAGGGAAGAGCTAACCCTAATTGCCACGTGCTCCCTCTACTTCATCTAGATCGGTTTCTCCTCTAGTCTAGTTTCAGCGGTGCTTAGGCGAAGCCCTGCCGGAATTGTTCCACCACCATCGCCGCCGCGCCGTCGCGCCGCCGGAGAACTCTTCTACCTCTCCGCTCCCTCTTGCTGGATCAAGAAGGCGGAGATCGTCATCGAGCTGTACGTGTGCTGAACGCGGAGGTGCCGTCCGTTCGGCGCTAGATCGGAAGGACCGTGATCAGGATCGCGAGACGATTCGTGATTTGATCGCGGGACGGATCGTGATGGGATCGTGGGATGGATCGAGATTGGATCGCGAGATGGACCGTGATGGGATCGCGGGACGCTCGGCGATTTGGATCGCGAAGACGTTCGACTACATCAACCGCGTTTCTTAACGCTTCCCGCTTAGCGATCTACAAGGGTATGTAGATCCACTCTCCCTCTCGTAGATGCTCATCACCATGGATAGATCTTGTTTGTGCGTAGGAAAATTTTTGTTTCCCATGCAACGTTCCCCAACAGAGCCAGCCGTCGAGGGAACAATCAACATTAATTCGGATGCTGAGCTTGGGGGATCGTTCGAAGCAGAGGCCCTCGAGGAACGCCACAATTACCCCCTGCAGGCCTCAACTCGTGATACGGTAAGCATGGCGGTGCAAGCATCACTCGCGTTTGGAGCATCAAGTGGCTCTGAGAGGGCGCACGGCGACTCAGGAATGGAGCTCCAGCAGCTTGATAGCCAAGGTACTTTTCAGAAAAATCCGAAGCAGCTAAATTGTGGTCAGTACCACGTGTTCACCCCCAATATATGCAAGCGGGACAACAAGGTCAAGAGTAGGGCCGTCAACATGGCTAAGCCGGCGGTCCCCAGGTACCTCAACTGGTCCGAACACGCGATCACCTGGAGCGGGGAGGATCATCCCCCCCCCCCCCCCGAGTTGACAATCCGGGCGGCTTAGCTTTGGTGGTGGCACCTCAAGTTGGCGGGTATACCCTGTCCAAGGTTCTCATGGATGGAGGCAACAACATAAACATATTATATTACGAAACCTTTCGTCGGATGAATCTGTCAGAAAGCAAGTTGCTTCCTTCAACAATGGTTTTTGATGGAATCGTCCCTGGAAAGTCTGCTTATCCAATCGGGCGGATTAAGCTCGATGTGGCCATCGGAGATGAGTTCAACTACAGATGCGAGCCTTTGATGTTTGAGGTTGTCAAAATAAAGAGCCCTTATCATGCTCTCTTTGGGCGGTCGGCTTACGCTCGTTTCATGGCCCGCCTGTGTTACGTCTATCTCAAGCTCAAGATGCCGAGACTCAAAGGCACCATAACCGTGGACGGGAACTGGAAGATAGCTCAGGAATGCGAGGAAGGAGATGCGGCCGACGCCGAGTCAGCCTGCGCGGTAGAGGAATTGAAGTTCTGCACGACCAATGTTGACCCGACTGACATGAGCCCGCTCAAAAAACCCAATACTGAGTTGGAACCTACGCTTAAGTTTAAGCCGACCGAGGATACGAAGCAAATTGACTTCACGCCGGGCGACTCGTCCAAGCAGTTCACTATTGGGACCGGCTTGGATCCCAAATAGGAAAGCGCGCTCATCAAGTTCATCCGTGAGAACAGGGACATCTTTGCATGGAAGCCATCTGACATGCCTGGAGTCCCGAGAGAACTTGCTGAGCACCACCTTAATGTGGATCCCAAGATGAAAAAAGTGTGCCAGTACCTCCGTCGTTTTAACGAGGAGAGACGTAAGGCCATTGGAGAAGAAGTGGCCCGACTCCTAGCTGCCGGGTTTATCGTGGAAGTCTTTCATCCTGAGTGGTTGCCTAACCCGGTGCTTGTTTTGAAAAAGAACTACACTTGGCGCATGTGTGTCGACTACACAGATCTCAACAAAGCTTGTCCTAAGGATCCTTTCACCCTCCCGCGTATTGATCAAATCATTGATTCTACGGCGGGTTGCGAGCGTTTATGCTTCTTGGATGCGTACTCTGGGTATCATCAGATCAAGATGGCTGTTGAGGACCAAGAGAAGACGGATTTCATCACTCCTTTCGGAGCTTTCCGCTATGTGTCCATGCCTTTTGGGCTCAAGAGAGCCGGGGCGACTTATCAGCGCTGTGTCCAGAACAGCCTTAGTCCGCAGATTGGGCGCAACGTTCACGCCTACGTTGATGACATCGTGGTGAAATCTCAGAAGAAAGAGACACTCTTGGATGACATCAAGGAAACCTTTGCAACCTTCGAGTATACCAGATGAAACTTAACCCAGCGAAGTGTGTCTTTGGCGTCCCTGCGGGAAAGCTACTGGGGTTCCTGGTCTCTGAGCGGGGCATCGAGGCCAACCCGGACAAGATCAAGGCGGTGACTTCGTTGTCCGAGCGGGCAAACGAAAATCATGTTCAGCGGCTCGCCGGACGCATTGTGGCCTTAAGCCGGTTTATAAGCCGTCTGGGAGAAAAGGCGATTCCTTTCTACCAGTTGTTGAAGAAATCAGGCAACTTTAAGTGGACAAATGAAGCTAATGAAGCTTTTGAGGTGCTCAAGCAACAGCTTGTTAACTCGCCCATCTTGGCTGCTCCCATGGAGAAAGAGCCTATGCTCCTGTATATTGCTGCCAATTCCAAAGTGGTAAGTGTTGCAGTTGTGGTCGAGCGGAAAGAGGAAGGAAAGGAATATCCGGTTCAGCATCCGGTTTTTTTGTGAGCGAAGTCTTAACTATGTCTAAGCAGCGGTACCCGCATTGGAAGAAGTTGGTCTTCGGGATCTTCATGGCGAGCCGGAAATTGAAGCATTACTTCCAGGAGCACCCAATCACCGTGGTCAGCTCGACGCCTCTCGGTGATATCATACAAAACCGGGAGGCCACGGGTAGGACTGCCAAGTGGGCCATTGAGCTTGGCGACCACCAGTTAAAATACATGCCTCAGACCGCCATCAAGCCGCAGACACTGGTGGATTTCATCAACGATTGGACAGAGAAACAGATCCCGGAAGATAGGCCAGATAATACGTACTGGACTATACACTTCGACGAGTCTAGACAACTGGAGGGCTCGGGGGCTGGATTCATATTATCTTCTCCAAAAGGTGACAAGTTTTGTTATGTCTTATAGCTTATGTTCCTGTGTACTAACAATGCAGCGGAGTACGAAGCCCTCTTACATGGGCTTAGAATAGCTAAGGAGATGAATCTTAGCCAGGTTAGATGCCTGGGTGACTCAGATTTAGTGGCTCAGCAAGTATCAGGGACTTGGGATTCTAAGGATCCTCTTATGGCGGCTTACCGACGAGCAGTCTCTGATGTGGCGGGTCATTTCCAAGGTTACCAAGTCGATCATATAGATTGCCGGCTTAATGAGGCAGCTGATGCCTTGTCTAGACTTGGATCACAGAGAAAGCCGGTGCCACCTAACATCTTTTTGAACGTCCTTCACAGTCCGTCGGTCAAATTGCCGTCCGAAGATGACATAGTTGTTCCTGACCCGGAGGCACACTTGGTGGCGGCTCTACATGCTACCCCTAACTGGATGGTACCGTATTTGGCTTACCTGACCCAAGGGGAACTCCCAGAGGAAGAAGTCGAAGCTCGACAAATCATCCGGCGGTCGAAGTCAATGACAATCGTCAATGGCGAGTTGCACCGTCGAAGCAGCATTGGCGTGTTTCAACGGTGTGTTTCGCCTGAGGAAGGCCAGGAAATACTTTATGAAATTCATTCTGGCGATTGCAGAAATCATGCCAACTCACGATCATTGGTGGCCAAAGCTTTCCGCCATGGATTTTATTGGCTAACGTCTCATGCTGACGCTGAGGAGATTGTGCGCAAGTGTGACGGGTGCCAAAAGTTTGGTCGACATGCTCATGTATTGGCTCAGGAGTTGCGTATGATCCCAATTACCTGGCCGTTTGCGGTATGGGGGCTAGACATGGTTGGTCCGTTTAAGCCGTCTTCTGACAAGAAAATCCACTTATTAGTGGCGGTTGATAAGTTCACTAAGTGGGTTGAAACAGAGCCGGTCAGCAATTGTGATGCAGAAACTGCGGTCAAATTTTTGAAGAAGTTGATTTTCCATTTTGGTTACCCTCACAATATCATTACTGATAATGGAACCAATATGTCAATGGGAGCCATGGAACAATTCTGCCAACGAGAGCACATCCGGCTCGATTTAGCAGAAGTGGCGCATCCACGATCCAATGGGCAAGCTGAAAGAGCCAACCAGGAGATCTTGAGAGGAATCAAACCCCGGCTCATGGTGCCCCTTGAGCGAACGCCGGGTTGTTGGGTTGAGGAACTCCCTTCAGTACTTTGGAGTATTCGAACAAAGCCAAATAGATCCACATGATACACTCCTTTTTTCTTGGTTTACGGAGCTAAGGTAGTTCTCCCAAGTGATATCCGTCATGACTCGCCTCGGGTTACTGCTTATGTCGAGGCGGATAATGAGCAAGCACGCCAAGATTCCCTGGATGCCCTGGAAGAAGAGCGTGACTTAGCAGTAGCCATATCTGCCATATACCAGCAAGACCTGCGTTGTTATCATAGCCATAGAGTCCGAAGCCGCACTTTTCAAGAAGGTGACTTAGTGCTCCGTCTGATTCAAGACCAAACATGGATGCACAAGCTCTCCCCGCCTTGGGAGGGTCCTTTCGTCATCAGTCGAAACCTCAATAATGGTTCATATTACCTGGTCGACTTACAAGAAGGGTCATACACTTCTAAGGAGGAAACAACCCGGCCCTGGAATATTGCACACCTACAGCCTTATTACACTTAGGAGCCACCGGCTCACCTCTTTTTAATCCCCCCTCTACAAAATTCTGTATATACTTCTTTATGTTCAAATATAATAAAGCCGACACCCCGGAAACTCGGGGTCTCTGTCGTTTCAGCCTATAAATTGAGCATGAGTCTTTATTGTTTGCAACATAGGTCACTTGGGGGCTTCCAACTCATCGAGTTTAGCTTTCTCACCCTCTTGACCCAGCAAAAAACGCCATCAATATATGGTTAAACCTGCCTATATGCTTGATGCGACTCCGATCAGATGACCCCATGTACTCTTGAAAAGTTAATCCTTTTGGACCCTGAACTTTGAAGGTTAAAACATCGGCTTGAGTCATGTGAGAGCTGGCATACAGAAAGCTAGGATAAACCATGGGTTATTATATCCACTTCATTGAAGCAAGACTTGCGCCTCGAAAGCCAGTCTCCTTTTTCCGAGTGTCATTGAGCCGGCCTATTAAAAAAGAAATATCTATATTTGCATACTCATAATTTTCAGGTACAATGTTACCCTTCTTACTAGCTTATATTCAAATAACCGGGTTACACAACTGAGTTCATATTATGACCAGTTTCTAGATCATCTATCTTCAAAAGAGGATTTGATAGACTTGAGTTTCGAAAACCAAGTTATTTTGCCGGCTTATTCCTGACCTACCTTATAGATGAGACAAGACTTATTGAGCACAAAGCAAGAAGAGTGCAGGAACAGGCAATAAGAGTGGCACAAACATATTAACAGAAGCTTGACAGATTGGAGTTCAGTACCAACAAAAGGCGCCAACGTGCATGATGGCACGACAAAGCAAATTCAAAGTTTTGGAGAACACTATTACTATTACAGGCTCACAATGGAGGCCACACAATTCTTCAAAGTTTTCCTTACACCAGGGGGCTCGCTCTGTATGGGCGATTCATCCAGCTTCCGAGGTGTCTTCATGCTCTATCATGAGCCGCCTCTGGATCTGACTCCGCCGTCTCGTCATCATCAACCTGCTGGCCTTTCTATTGCCATCGAATTGAGATCAGAGATTCAAAATTTGCCGTCCCTTCAACAAGAGCTAACGCATCAATGTCAGGAGAAAAAGTTGTCTTATGGCGCACCAGGTCAGACGGCTCATCCTTGGGCGCGATAACACGCTCGTTGTCGGTGGTGTACGCAGGATGATATTTTGAGAGATCCACCTCCTCAGCTATCAAAGACGCCAGTGGCCGGGTCTCCGTGAGGCACTTTGTGTAATCTGCACGAGTAAATGCAGAGCCGTTGAGTTTAAACTCTGGGAAGCCGCCTTTTAGGAGCTCCACATCCAATTCTGGCAGATACGCTTTTGCTCGAGCAAGTGCCATGTTCGCCCCTCCTCGAGCCGCCGATTTCCAGGCTTCAGTCACCCACTGTGGCACGGTAGAGAGCTGCTTCAACATGTCCTTGATATTTCTTGGTGGGTGCTTCGGGTTTTTAACTGTCATGATGGAATAAACAGAGCATGTGAACAGTTGCTCTACGTACGTGAAAATAGTTTTCAACTTCACGATTGGCAGTACAAGATTATGATTTTTTCGTTGTGCGAACAAAAAGAATATACAATAAGCCGCCGTAAGAGTCATAAGCTGGTACATTGGCAAAAGCGGGATGGAACACATACCAAAGATTGCTGTCAACATCTTGTTGATCTGTTTTACAAGGTTGGCATATTTTTCGTTCAAGGGGTCGAATTTCTTTTCAGCCTTTTCCGCACATTTTGTCAGGATAGCCTCTTCCGCCTCAAACAGCTTGATGGCCTGTTCAAGACGTTCGTTCGCTTGACGTGCAGAATCTTCAAAATGAGCTGCCATGGACTCAGCTTTAGTCTTCAATTTTCTTTCTTCCTTGAGCCGTTTCTGCAGTTTCACAGCAACCGACTCAGCGTCTTCGACATATCCCTGATAGACGAGCAAGAAGGATCAGCAGATATTTCTACAGATGATTTCATGCCGCCATAGGATGGTTTATTTCTTTAACAAGTCCCAAGAAGATTGCAAGCAATATCCTTGGCACTTGGGGGCTAATGCATATCAGTTCTTTCGAAACTAAGATATGGAGAAGACCCGACTCATCTCAAGAAGATGAGCCGGCCCTTGGGGGCTACAGGTTCAAGACCCGACTTATCTCAAAAAGATGACCCGGCCCTTGGGGGCTACTGGTCGAAATTCTTCAATCTTCCAGACCCGACTCATCTCAAAAAGATGAGCTGGCCCTTCGGGGCTACAGGTCGAAATTCTTTAAACTTCAAGACCCGACTCATCTCAAGAAGATGAACCGGCCCTTGGGGGCTACAGTGTGACAGGCTTTACCTATTTCATAAAACCAGCTTATCATAACAAGCTGGTCTTTGGAAGCTAATAATAGTATACAAGATAATGGTAAAATGAGAGGATTACCTCATATTTCTCCTTCATAGATTTATCATGCTCTTTTCAATTTCCCGGCTCTCAGACAGCCGGGTCAAGTACTGCTGGTACAAATCTTCAGTATCAAGCGCGGACGGTTCCGGAAGTCCCATCTTGGCTTTTCCTTTGTCCAAAGTCACTGGTTCATCCTTGCTCACGATTTTAGCCAAGGAGGTGGAAACAGTCGGGGCTTGGAAACTCTCTTTAACAAACACAACATCTGAAGTGTTGTGGTCAAGTGACGGCATAAGTTCATCTGCAGAAGCCGACTTGGGCGGAAGGATGGATGATTCAATCTCAGGAGGAACGTCTATAAAAGCCGGCTCGTTTGGTTCGGACGCCGACTCCACCCTCATATTAGGCTCCTTCTCAACAGAAGGGCCAGCCATCAAAGCTGTCTTTCTTGGCAGGAGGATTGGCGCCTCTTCGACTGCTGTCCCAGAGGATGACGCACCAGTCCGTTTGGACACAACAGCTTTTGCCGTATGGATTGTCAATAAAGCAAAAGTTATGACAAGTTAGAATTAAACAAAGAAGGTCATAAGGCAACACTGCAGAGATAGAAACTTACCCGCAATTAACATGGAAAGGGGGAAGATGTGACGCACTTGAGTTGCCCGATGACGAAGGAGAGTCCTGATAAAGGGTATTGGAAGGACTGAGAGGTTGTTTAAACAAACCGGCTCTAGGACGAGAATCGGTTGGACTATGGGGCACCTCAAGGCGTGGTTTGCGAGCCGACGGCGTGTGAGACAAACTAGGGTCTTCATCATCCTGGGTCTTGCACTTTGATGAGCCGGCAAACTGTGTTTTCTTCAAAAGAAAATCGGGAGCAAAATGAGCCTCTGGGTGTGATAATTTAACCATTCGAACGGTTTGTCTTGGTTTCCGAGGAACAAATGTTTCTGAAGGACTGGGGGAAATTGGAGTTACCTCAGTTTTGCCGGCTTGGCTAAATTCCGAGTCACCCTGGTAAGAAGGAGTGTCAGCAAGCTCATTAAACAGGCGGCCAAGCGAGTCAAGTTCTACCTCAGATTCCTCCCCAGAAGATGACACAGAGACTGGGGTATTCTTTCTACCCGTCAAAGGAACAGAAGCTTGAGGTGCACTTTCCAAAAGTTAGAATCTGCCTGCAGATACATGAAGTATACGATAAATAATGACGAGTTAAAGGTAACATTGACAGAAGACAATGAAAATGGTCAATACCTGAGGCGGCGGGTTGAGAAGGTAGAATGGACCCAAGCCGGTGACGTTGCATAGCTCTTTTGAGTCAGAGAAGAACCGCTTTGTCTCCTTGTTAAGAGCATCGTCAGAAGGATTTTCACGAGAAAACCGCTGAGGATCACTTGAAGCACCTGAATATTCACACATCAAGCCGTCCCTCAAACTGACGGGTTGGATCCGCCACTTTAACCAGTAGCGAATCAGATCTATCCCGGTCAGGCCATGTGTAATCAGAGCTCTCAGTTTTGCATGAAGATGCGCTAAAGGAGCCCTCTCTTCGTCAGTTGGCCAGCCTGAAAATTCCACCTTACCACTAAGTCTCTCCAATCTGAAACTCAGCAGGGGATTTTCTCCTTCAGGTGCAGTATTTCTACAGTAGAACCAGGTTTTGTTCCACACCTTCGGGTGACTCGCCAGTTTTGATTCTACGAAGGCGCTTTTCTTTCTTTTCTGGATAGAGACACCACCGAGCTCACAGGTAGCACTATTCTTTTCCTCCGTTTGGCGGTTAAGGTAAAGGAACTCCCTAAACAGCGTCACGGACGACTCAATCTGAAGGTACACTTCACATAGCACTTCAAACTGGCAAATATTGGTCATAGAATTTGGACCAATGTCTTGAGGCCTGAGCTTGAAGAAATGCAAGAGGTCCCTAAAGAATTTTGAGCCAGGAGGACGGAAGCCTCTACGCAAATGATCAGTAAAGACCACAACCTCCCCAAGCCGTGGTTGTGGGAACGACTCTTCCTCGGGAGCCCGCCATTTTATAATCTTTCGAGCTGGCAAGAAGCCTTGGTCCACAAGGTTATCCAAGGTAAGCCTAGACTCTTTAGTCTTGGCCCAGTTGCAAACTGTCGGCGTTCTGGGAGCGGGGGTACCCAGACCTGTCTGCCTGCGGCCCAGGGCAGGGCCCACCTCACGAGCCAAGCATGGCCTGGCGCAGCCCCACTCAAGGCAAGGCCCTCGCGAGGGAAGCAGCACCAAGACCAGCAAGGATGGGCCTCCTCAGGCCCCCTCCGGAGCGGCGGAGATCTCTATGTAGAACCCGGCCTCAGGAGTCAAGGATGACGCAAGGAAGGACAGGCGGGCGCCAGCATGCCAAGCAGTGCAGTTTCCCCTTTGGTGCAAAGGGGGCAAGGACGTACGCGGGTTCCCAAAGCGCCACCCAAAGGTTTCCATTCCGGTGCAACAAGACCACGACCACGAGCCCCGCAGGACAGATGTCATCGCCGAGCCCACCTCTGCTTCATCGGCTGCCACTTTGCAGGCGAAGACCACCTTTGGACAGGGCGGGGATGTACTCCTGTCCCCCTTCGAATTTGGCCGTTGTGGGATCCCTTCCCGCCATTGCGATAAGGGAAGAAGACCCGGGCCGTGGCTATATATAGAGGCTAGGTAGCACCGTAGAAGGGGGACAACAATGAGAAAAAGAACGGAGAGACAACAAGAAAGGCAGAGAGCCAAGAACACCACTCGAGCGCCCTCACATGGCTCCTCACCACTGTACTAGTTCATCCACCACACCTCCTCGGGAGGCAATCCACCAAAGCAGGAGTAGGGTATTATGCTTCGCAGCGGCCCGAACCTGGGTAAACCATCGTGTGCATCTGCTTCGTCGTCATCGTGCGAGTTCGTCGTAGAAATCACCGAGTAGCGAGCTAGGTAGGGTGAGGCTGCAGGGGATCTTCGCACACGCCCCTGTGTTCGAACTTCTTGGGGTTTTGCGGAGCCCAAAATCCGACATTTGGCGTGCCAGGTAGGGGGCATGTCAAAGTCTTCTTCAAGCCTCGCTCTTTCCCCGCTTCACCGCTCTGATGGCCGGCGCCCGACAAGCTTCCTCCGGCCATGGCGGATCCATCTTCACCAACCTCACCGCTGCAGACCGAGACCCACGCCCCAGCGGCACGACGCTGGGCGGTCAGTATCAAGCCGCCAGTGTCGTCTCTACCGTCGTTGCCCCTCGTGACACCCAAGCGCACGGCGGACGGGCGGCGCCCTCAGCACCGACATCGCGCTGCACCTACGTGGGAGACCTCGACGCGCACGATGCGTTGCTAATGGCAAGCGAGATGCTTGGCCACCGCTCGACGCACAGGGGCTTCGACGCATGGGCCGACCACATCGCTGAGCTGGTCGCCGTCACGTGGAGGGCCATGGCCTCCAGCCCTCCTTCGCGGCCGCAGGCGTCAGGCGCCGGGGGCTCGTTCGCCGCGCCTGTCGCCCAGCCCGCCGGCGGCGTGCCCCCTCAGGCCACGGACGAGCCCGAACGGGGCCCGCCGCACGCTGTGCTCCTTCTCCTCCGAATTCTGGTGACCGGTTTCGGGGCGCAGCCCGGCCCCGACGATGGAGCACACGGAGGAAACAACGGGGCGCCCCGCACGCGCACCGACCCGCACTCTCGTACCCCTGTGGATCGTCAACAACCTGGGCTGACCAGGCGGGAGCGCGCCAACCTGCGCAGGGAGCAGGCGGCTCAGGCGTCCGGACAAGCAAGCAACCACGGCGAAGGCGCATCGGATCGCCAAGGGAACAATCCACGTCAAGAAACGCGCGGCCCACCCAACGGCGGTGGCAGAGGTAAGCAACTTCGGGCTGAGGCTCGCCGCAGGAGGGTCTGCGGGCTGCGCGCTCAGGGCGGTGCCCCGCCGCCGCCCGGAGGGGCCGTCCCCGGCGCCCCCCCCCTCCCCCCCTGACGGCTCAGAAGGAGAACAGGGTCCTTACGTAGAGCCCTATGTACCAAGCTACGTCGTACCTCTGGACGGTGAGATGGAACAGGCGCCTGCCGCAGGCGCCGACACCCCCCAGGAGTAGGGGGCACCCTGGGCGTCCTCCCCGAGCCTGGCCTGGGGGCTTCCGTCGATGGAGCACCTAGTCTGGACAACGCGAGCAGGAGGAAGAGGGAGGACGCCCCCGGGCCCGCGGGGCACGGCGCAAGCCGTCGCCGTCGCGAGCAAGCAACACCGAGCCAAGCCCCGAGGTCTCAGGAGTAACGGCCTGGGGGGAGCAGCAAGGCACAAGTAGCGCGGGCCACCCGCGGCAACTGCAGCGCCGGCGCAGCCCCGAGAGGCTGGGCCTCAGGGGCTCCGCCCACGGCCCGACGCGCCATCTCAGAGCATCTGGAGGTTCGCCCTCCCGAGGCAGGAAAAGAATTTTTGTTTGGGGGGAGCCACTTGAGCGTCAAGGGGGCCTCCTGAGCAATGCGCCTCAGGAGCCTCACCGGTCATATAGCAACTCGCCCCTTGATGTCATCCTGGCGATCCGGTCGGCATCAAGGGTGTCGAGGCCTCACCCCGTAGTTGCGTCCCGGTGATCCGGACGCCCCTTACGATGGTCGAGGAATGTGCGGGACTGGGACCTGCCGACGTAGAGCTACTTGCGCGTCAAAGGGGGCTCCTGAGCAACGCCCCTCATGAGCCTTACCGGTCGTATAGCCACTCGCCCCTCGATGTCGTCCTAGCGATCCGGTCGGCATCGAGGGTGTCGAGGCCTCACCCCGTAGTTGCGTCCTGGTGATCCGGACGCCGCTTACGGTGGTCAAGGAATGTACAAGACTGGGGCCTGCAGACGCAGAGTGCCAAAAGGGCTCCCAACCCGCCTTGCTCGTGAGAAGAAGAAGCCCCCTGGGACCCCCAGGTCCCTCAAGACACTATCTGGCTAGCGCCGCGACACCTCGCTAGGCGGCTTCATCGACAAAACACCTCTATGGCTGCGCCGGGTGCATTGTGCTCATGTTTGGGCTGCGGGAGCGCAATCCCGCGGCTACGCCGGGAACAATGCATTCGGGTTTGGGTCATAGAGGCGCGCAACCGAGCAGAAATGCGCGGGATGGCTCTGGACGGACTTGGGAGCAACCGGGCCGTGCGCCTGGGGGCTTGCCCAGCTATCTACGGCCGTGACACTCTCACATAATAATGAGTGGGCTGCATATGCCCGGAGCCCCCCGAGGATGCGGAGGGGTTCCTTCCCACGCAATGTGGAAGCCCCATGCTCCGCGCTGGCGGACAACACTGCCCACCAATGGCTATGCCCACGCAACGTGGATGTCCTACGCTCAGCGCTGGGGGAAGATGAAGCCGAAGACTAGCCTAGGTGCCGGACGCGGTAGTTGCTTGCTTCTTTTTGGTGTTCGAATTGCCACCTTTTGGAATGAAGTTTGAGGATTTCGGAAATCTATTTTTAAAAGAAAAAGGGGCGGGGACTTTTCTCTCATCGTTTTCTCGTTTTTCCGGTCTTCGAGTCTCTTTCTCGGAATTGGTGTTTCGCAAGGGCCCGTGTGCTCCGGCCCTCCCCGAGGCGCCTCGGTGCAGGATAGCAAGGCCCTGTCGCCTCAGGGACTTGCATCTTTTGGCAGCCGACCCCCGCTCGGGGGCTCCGACCGCAGCACAACACCACATCATGGAGCCTCGGGAGGCCCTAGTGCCTCCTGAGGCAGCAGCCGGCAGGATGGAATGGATGTCGCTCGAGCGTCAAGGGGGGCTCCTGAGCAGCACGCCTCAGGAGCCTTACTGGTCATATAGCCACTCGCCCCTTGATGTCGTCCTGGCGATCCGGTCGGCGTCAAGGGTGTCGAGGACTCACCCCGTAGTCGCGTCCTGGTGATCCGGACGTCGCTTGCGGGGGACAAGGAAATGTGCGGGACTGGGACCTGCCGACGTAGAGCTGCTTGAGCGTGAAAGGGGGCTCCTGAGCAGCGCGCCTCAGGAGCCTTACCGGTCATATAGCCACTCGCCCCTTGATGTCGTCCTGGTGATCCGGTCGGCATCAAGGGTGTCGAGGCCTCACCTCGTAGTTGCGTCCTGGTGATCCGGACGTACATTACGGTGGTTGAGAAATGTGCGGGACTGGGGCCTGCAGACACAGAGCACCGAAAGGGCCCCCCAAACCGTCCCACAAACAAGGAGGAAGCGTCCCAGGTGGAATCGCAGACCATCTGGGCAACCCGGACACACCTCGCGACGCACGAGATCGTCACCGCCCTACAAGCTAAGTACACTACCAAACCAAGCAAGAGCCTCCTGATCTAATGGCGGCCCGAGGACGGGATAAGGGTTGTGCGCACTAATGTGAAGATGCAGGTACTGCGGGCCCCCACGCGCGGCTACCGAGGTCCCAGAGGCCTGAGGCGCCAGGAAAAACAGCGTGAGGGGAGGGACCCTGGCGCGACGAGAAGCAAGGCCACGAACCCGGGAAGTGGCGGCCACGAGCAGCCCCTCAGGAGAGAACGCCTCATGAGGGACCAGCCGGCCGCCGTCACCGGGCCGCATCGGCATCGGTGCCAAGCCCCGCGCAAAGAAACTAAGTCACATCACGGCAAGCAGGCGACCGGTGATTTAAGAAAAGGAAGGACGGAGACAAAGGTAATACGCAAAAGACTAACGCCCACAGGGGCCAAGTTCTTCTTAAAATGTTACAGGTACCAGGAAAGGAAGACAGGGGGTGCCTAGAGGGAGGAGTCTTTGTCGCCGCCCGTGCCTCCGGCCGCCTCGGCGCCGGAATCGTCCTCCCCGCTGGAGGTGGGCACCTGGATGAATCGGCCTCTGGAGCTCGTCAGGCACCCGCTCCCCGACGCGTCGGAGGTCAAGCTCTGGGACATGGCGGCGCAGGTTGGAGAAGACGCACGTCAAGGCAAGGTCCAGGAGGTCGCGCGCGTCGGACTTGTTGTCCGCGTTCACGCGGGAGACGCCGGTCTCCAGCGCCTCCACCACCCTCCGGAAGAAGTCAAGATAGCCCCCGTCGCCGTGCGCGCACGGCAGCGCGGGGGCTTCCCCGATGAACCGGCTCACCGCGCCGGCCGCGCGGTGGGCGATGTCAAGATACTGCTTGGCGCGCTGGGACTCCAGCATCTTGGCATGCGCCGCCTCGTCCTGGGCGGCCCGCACGGCGTCGGCTGCCTCCTTAACCTGGGCCTGGAGGGACGCCAGCTCCGCCCTGGCCTCCGCTTCGCCCTTGAGGGTGGCTTGGAAGGCAGCCTCGGCGGTCGCCAGTCCTGGCCCGCAGGCGTTTGGGGCCCGCGGCACTTCTGGCCGTCCCCAATGGCTTTGCCCGGATGCCGGCTCGAGCGCGCCTTGGGCCTGGGGGCTACTATCGGCGTTTTGGGAACGGGGGTACCCAGACCTGCCTGCTTGCGGCTCAGGGCAGGGCCCACCTCACGAGCCAAGCATGGCCTGGCGCGGCCCCACTCAAGGCAAGGCCCTCGCGAGGACCCGAGCTCGCGAGGGAAGCAGCACCAATACCAGCAAGGATGGGCCTCCTCAGGCCCCCTCCGAAGCGGCGGAGATCTCTATGCAGAACCCGGCCTCAGGAGTCAAGGATGACGCAAGGAGGGACAGGCGGGCGCCAGCGTGCCAGGCGGTGCAGTTTCCCCTTTGGTGCAAAGGGGGCAAGGACGTACGCGGGTTCCCAAAGCGCCACCTAAAGGTTTCCATTCCGGTGCAACAAGACCACGACCACGATCCCCGCAGGACGGATGTCATCGCCGAGCCCACCTCTGCATCATCGGCCGCCACTTTGCAGGCGAAGACCACCTTTGGACAGGGCGGGGATGTACTCCTGTCCCCCTTCGAATTTGGCCGTTGTGGGATCCCTTCCCGCCATTGTGATAAGGGAAGAGGACCCGGGCCGCGGCTATATATAGAGGCTAGGTAGCACCGTAGAAGGGGGACAACAACGAGAAAAAGAACGGAGAGACAACAAGAAAGGCAGAGAGCCAAGAACACCACTCGAGCGCCCTCACGAGGCTCCTCACCACTGTACTAGTTCATCCACCACACCTCCTCGGGAGGCAATCCACCAAAGCAGGAGTAGGGTATTACGCTTCGCAGCGGCCCGAACCTGGGTAAACCATCGTGTGCATCTGCTTCCTCGTCATCGTGCGAGTTCGTCGTAGAAATCACCGAGTAGCGAGCTAGGTAGGGCAAGGCTGCAGGGGATCTTCGCACACGCCCCTGTGTTCGAACTTCTTGGGGTTTTGCGGAGCCCGAAATCCGACACAAACTTTGGAGTTTTTTGGAGCCATGGCGGGTTATGCAGCAACTACAAAGGTAAACAGGGAAAATAAGCCGGGTGTATTATAAGTCGCCCATGCGAAGGTGCTATTACGAGCTGCCAAAATCAGAGAAGGCCAAAGGGACGTCTCCAAACACTTAGCAAAGATGTTGGGTCACAAACAAGTTTCTATGAAAGTTTCCCTACGGACAAATCTAATTAAACGAGGAAAAGCAGCGAGATATATGTTCTAGCTGACGGAACGACCGAAACTACGGCATTCAAAGGATAACCCTAGATGGCTCCTTTAGATCTACTTATGAGGAAAATAAGGCGGATATCGTTATGAGAATACGCAGCAATGGGTGGATAGCATGTGGATCTACTAAATAAGTTTTGGATGAACACAATGAATACGGCAAGAACACCGGAAGCGTTGAAACCTAAGGGGACGGGATTCGTAACAGATTATGTTGAAGCAGTGGCGAAGATGATCGCGTTCGCTCTGACGGTCGCAAGAAGGCTCGATGACGACGGCAATGGAGTCGAGGGCCTTGGAGTCGCTTCGGGAGCTCTGGTGGTGCTAGGTTGACGGAAGAGCGAAAGGAGGAAGGCGATAGGAAAAGTTACTGTGAAGCTCAGTGGACTTTTTTCTGAAGAGGGAAAATGAAACGGCGCCGAGAAAGCCGAAACGGCCGTGGTAAATTTCTGGCTAGGAGCGCGCCTCAATTTTCGCGTCTGCCTAGATTTGGTGCAGCTTTCGAAGGGATGCGTTATGATGACTTTGAAGGACAACGGTCAGCAAGGCTAATGTCATTAATAGACGGACACCAAAGAAATGACAAGTATAGAAGCACTATAAGCCGGCATTGTGAGATTCATGGAAGACACAAATCCAATAATGAGCCGCCAAGGGAAGAGAAGAGAAATTGACATTAATGGATTCAAATCAATCTGGGGCCTAATGTCGGGGATATAACTCCACGGTGTAACCCGCCCTATTGGGTCGGGTTAACATATTGACGACTCTATGATCAAGTTTAAGATGGGTCGTATCATAAAGACAAGACAAGCAAGGAGGAGGCTGGCTAAGTCTCCGGCTGGCCCAAGACTTGAAGACGAAGGCTTGAGGCCCATAGGGTGGAAGGCGCCGGCCGATTTCCTTGCTTAAGTAGCAAGGCGAGTTGGAGACATTATAGGTTACGGGTCACGATATGACCCGGACTCTATTATAAACCCTAGGGTCTTGACCTGTATATAAAGGCAAGCCCCTAGACCGAAAGACTCAAGTTACAATCTCTCGATAGCTAGGTTAGCGATTCCGCACCCTTGTAATCGAGATCTATCCACCAAATACACACAAAGCAGGACGTAGGCTATTACCTCCATCGGAGGGGCCGAATCTGGGTAAACCCGACTCTCTTTCCTGTTTAACCCCTTCGAGTCGCCACCTAGCGGCGATGGCCTCACACCTAAGTCCTTTTACGAGGACATCTGCCGGGTTGACAAAACCACGACACTCGGGGACTGGGTCAAACACTCAAAAAGTCAAATGAAGGCAATCAAACTTCATATAGTTCAAAGCAAAAGTGCAGATAGTCGTGGCCCCCAGGTCATGTCAAATGTATGGTTACATAAACCACTCGGCATCCCGAGGCAAATTTATTCGAAGTTTTTTATCGGAGGATCACTCGGCGGTAGTCGGAGCTGCTGCGTCAGTGAAGGTGTCGAGGTCGATGCCGTACGCAATCCGAGTGGTGGCCTCGAGGAACGTCTCCATGAAGTCTTCTATCTTGGCACTCTTCCTGTTGATGACCTTCAGTGACTTCAACTTCTCCTCATCTACACCCTTGCAATGGACGCGGACAAGTGAGAAGGCGATGTCGGCTCCAGCACGAGCTGTAGATTTCTTCCAAGATTGCACTCGGCGAGGTGCAGCTTGCAGGCGGTTGATGAGAATGTCCAAGTCGTTCAAGAAGTCCTCCCCGGGGGCAACTTCTCGGTCGATATCTTTGACGGTCGTGCGCAGGCGGTTGAGGAAGACAGTCACCTCCCCGACGCGTTCCTCCAGTCGGAGAAGAGCAAGTGCTGAGCTATCACGGAGAATGCCCGTAGCCGGATCCAGTTCCTTCTCGATCTTGGATGTCTCTTCTTCAGCATCCACGCAGAACTCTGTTGAACAGATGGGAGAAAAAGAGCTATTGGAGGTCGAGTGAAGAATCAAAGTAACTTGAAACGCAATCGGGTTATTGGCATACCCTTGAGCTTCTCATTCATTTCGTTGCCGAAGTCTTCGATGAACTTCTCCAGCTCGAGTTTCTTGGATGACACCTGCTTCAACTTTGATTCGGACTCGACAGCTTCTGACGTGGCTTATGACTGCGCCAGTATTTCCCCAAAGAGGAAGGGATGATGCAGCAGAGCGACGGTAAGTATTTCCCTCAGTTATGAAACCAAGGTTATCGAACCAGTAGGAGGATCACCACCACCCAATAAGCAGCACCTGCACACAAATAACAAATACTTGCAACCCGACGAGAAAGAGAGGTTGTCAACCCATAGATTTTAACTTTACCATGGCTCATAACCTTCAATATAACCCATAGATTTATCAAAACAAGCACACAATGCAACGAAAAGAGAATCTGTCTTAAACAGAACAGCCTGTAGTAATCTGTACTCTAACCATACTGACGTAACTCTACAAATTCTAAAAAATTAGGACAACATAAATAATTTGTATAGCAAAACTGTGTTAAAATTTCAGCTCAAGATCACGTTCCAGCAAAAAATGAAAATTCAAATACTGGACGCAATGTTTCTGTTTCAGATTCAGCCTCGCTTCTACTCATCTTATGAATCATCCTAAAGGCTCTAGTTGGCACAAACACTAAATGAACCATAAAAACACAATCATAATAGAGGCATAATTGTGTCAACACTCAAAAACAGAAAGGAAAAAGCAAAAATAAATTTATTCATTGGGTTGTCTCCCAACAAGCGCTATCGTTTTACGCCCCTAGCTAGGCATAACGCATAGTTTCAAGTATTGTCATCTTTGGTTTTCAACTCTTCAATCACACAACTAGATTTCTTCAACGATTTGTCATGCATATTCTTAACGATAACACTCCTAGGAAGAAAAAGAAAAATTCATTCTTGTAAATAGGATCTCTTATAATTTCAACAAAGTCGGGATGAATACTAATCATTTTAAGATCCCCCTTGTGGCCACTAGGTGTAGCAATTTTGTTCTTAGTGACTTGCGTGGGCTTGCCAATTTTTACGGGAGTTTTTTCAATGGACTTGATAGAAGAAAAAGCCGAACCCAAATTACTAAAAATTTCTTCCAACTTATCAATCAGGTAAGGACTTTCTTCTACCCTTTCGTTAACTACGGCTTCTTTATCCTTTAGCAATTTTAAAGCATCTCCCGCCTTAGACCCAATTTTATTAGCAAGATTATGTATTTTCTTATCCAAACTTTCAAGATGTTCTTGGGTAATAATCTTATTTTCAATAGCATCTAATCTCTCCATAACATGTTCGAGAGTTAAAGTTGTTTCATTTATCATGATAGGTGGTGATCCCACTAAACTTCCCAAGGCATTAAAAGCATCCAAAGATGGGCACATCAAGAAATTCCCACCGGTAATCGTATCAAGGACGAATCTATACCAAGTGATTATGCCAACGTAAAAACTGCGAAGAAGAACAAGGGTAGATTGCTTATGGATAGATCTATTGTGAGCATTGCAAATCCTATACCAAGCATCTTTTAGGTTCTCCCCTCCCCTTTGCTTAAAATTAAGAACATCATTATTGGGAGTACACGCAATAAAGGAAGAACTATCCATAATGACAAGGCAAGAGATCCGGAGAGAAAAAAGGCAAACGAAAAAGGGGCGAATAAAACGGCAAATTGGTGAAGTGGGGGAGAGGAAAACGAGAGGCAAATGGCAAATAATGTAACTGCAAGGAGATGGGATTTGTGATTAGGATCCTGGTAGATGATGATGGAGTCTCCTCGGCGCCTCAGATAGGCACGTAGAAGAGATTGCTTCCTCCCCGGCAACGGCACCAGACATTCCTTTGACGTGGCTTGAGACTGCGTCGGTATTTCCCAAAAGAGGAAGGGATGATGCAGCACAGCGACGGTAAGTATTTCCGTCAGTTATGAAACCAAGGTTATCGAAACAGTAGGAGGATCACCACCACCCAATAAGCAGCACCTGCACACAAATAATAAATACTTGCAACCCGACGCGAAAGAGAGGCTGTCAATCTCTCTATGGTAGAAAGATAGATTAGGTAATGATAGATAGGAGAGATAGATCTCTCAAGAACACAAAATAAGAAGAGCAAATGAAAAGTGCAGCAATATGTTTTTGGGTTTTTGGTTTTGTAGATCTGAAAACAAAGAAGCAAAAAAGATAGATCGGAAAGCAATATGTTGGAAAAGTAGACCCGGGGGCCGTAGGTTTCACTAGTGGCTTCTCTCATGAGTATAGCACACGGTGGGTGAACAAATTACTGTTGGGCAGTTGATAGAAGATCAAATAATCATGACGATATCCAAGGCGATGATCATTATATCGGCATCACGTTCAAGATAAGTAGACCGACTCCTGCCTGCATCTACCACTATTACTCCACACATCGACCGCTATCCAGCATGCATCTAGTGTATTAAGTTCATTGCAAAACGGAGTAATGCAATAAGAACGATGACAGGATGTAGACAAGATCTATTCATGTAGGAATAGACCCCATTTTGTTATCCTTAATGGCAACGATACATGCATGCCTTGCTGCCCCTTCCGTCACTGGGAAAGGACACCGCAAGATCGTACCCATCACAAAGCACCTCTTCCCATGGCAACAAAAATCGATCTAGTCGGCCTAACTAAACCAAAGATTCAAAGAAGAAATACAAGACTATAAGCAATCATGCATATAAGAGATCAAAGAAGACTCAAATAATATTCATGGATAGAAACTGATCATGAACTCAAAATTCATTGGATCCCAACAAACACACCGTAAAAGTTTACATCAAATAGATCTCCAAGAGACCATTGTATTGAGAATCATAAGAGAGAGAGAGAGGAAGCCATCTAGCTACTGCCTACGGACCCGTAGGTCTATGGTGGACTACTCACGCATCATCGGAGAGGCACCTATGAAGAAGATGAACCCCTCTGTGATGGTGTTTAGAGTGGATCTCGCGGTTCTGGAACTTGCGGCGGCTGGAATTGTGTTTCGTCGACTCCCCTAGGGTTTTTGGAATATTTGGGAATTTATAGGCATCAGAGGCGGTGGAGAGGGGCCCCGAGGAGGGCACAACCCATCAGGGCGCACCGGGGGGGCCCCAGGCGTGCCCTGGTGGGTTGTGGTCTCCACGGCCCACTTCTGTGGCACTTCTTTGGCCCACTGGGTGTCTTCTTGTCCAAAAAATCTCCAAAAAGTTTCGTCGCGATTGGACTCCGTTTGGTACTGATATTCTGCGAAGTAAAAAAACAAGCAAAAACAACAACTGGCACTTTGGCACTATGTCAATAGGTTAGTCCCAAAAAATGATATAAAGTTGTTATAAAATGATTGTAAAACATCCAAGAATGATAATATAACAGCATGGAACAAGCAAAAATTATAGATATGTTGGAGAAGTATCAGCATCCCCAAGCTTAATTCCTACTCGTCCTCGAATAGGTAAATGATAAAAACAGAATTTTTGATGTGGAATGCTGCGTAACATGTTCATCATATTGTTTTATTTTGTATAGCATGGACATTTGGACTTATAGATGATTCAAAGCAATAGTTTAGTTTTAACATAATGACTTCAATACTCAAGCATGCTAACAAGAAACCATGTCTTTCAAAATATCAACACTAAAGAAAGTTATCGCTAGCCCATCATACTCAATCATTGATCCATTCATGAAACACACTTAAATATTAGCTATACCCAATGCTCAAGTACGATCATAGTGCCCCCTAGTTGGTGCTTTATAAGAGAAGATGGAGACTCAAAGTAAAAACAAAAATTGCATAAAGTAAATAGATAGGCCCTTCGCAGAGGGAAGTAGGGATTTGTAGAGGTGCCAGAGCTGAAAGTTTTAAATTGAGAGAGAAAAATATTTTGGGTGGCATGCTTTTCCTGTCAACGAAAATGACAAAGTAGCTCACAATACTTTCCATGCTAGATATATCATAGGCGGTTCCCAAACAGAAAATAAAGTTTATTCCTTTTTCCACCAAACTTTCACTTTCCATGGCGGGCCGTATCCACGGTTGCCTTCCATACCAACACTTTCCAAGGAATTTATTATTAGACAACATAAAGTAAATATTTTTTATTTTTCATTTCGGGAATGGGCATCCCTATTACCGCCGCACTCTCGTGCAATGACAAGTGAAACAACACTCATCTTGAGAATAACACATCTAGCATGGAAAAATATTGGACACTCCCCACCGTTTCATGAGCGGTCCGAGCACACAAAAGAGAAAATTTATTTTGAAAATTTAGAGATGGCACATACAAATTTGCTTAGAACGGCATGGAAATACCGCATATAGGTAGGTATGGTGGACTCATAAGGCAAAACTTGGTTTAAGGATTTTGGATGCACAAGTAGTATTTCTACTTAGTACAAATGGAGGCTAGCAAATAGATTGAGAAGCAACCAAACCAAGAAACGAAAATTCACATAAGTGAGCATTGAGCATAACTAACACCGAATAATGCACCACAAGTAGGATGTAATTTCATTGCATAACTATTTACTTTCGTACTTGCATAGGGAATCACAAACCTTAACACCAATATTCCTACTAAAGCATAATTACTCACTAACATACGTCACATATTACTATCATCATGTTTCAAAACTATTACAAGGAATCAAGTTTTAATTTGCCCAATGATCGTCATGAAAGTTTTTATTATATCCTCCTTGGATATCTATCACTTTGGGACTAGTTTCATATATTGCCATTGCTTTTTTGACAAGCTCAAACAAATCTAAGTGAAGCACATGAGCATAAAGATTTCATCTCTCAAAAAGGTAAAAGTGAAGCATGAGAGGATTTCTTCAAAATTTACTAACTCTCAAATTAATCTAAGTGAAGCATGAGAGTATTTCTACAAAAATTTCCAAGCACACCGTGCTCAAAAAGATATAAGTGAAGCACTAGAGCAATTCTATAGCTCAAAAAGTTTAAGTGAAGCATAGAGAGCAATTCTAACAAATCATGGCATAATTTTGGCTCTCCCAAATACGTGTGTACATTAAGGATACAAATCAAAAACAAACAAGCAAAGCAAGCAAAGATACAAGACGCTCCAAGCAAAACTCATGATATGTGACGAATAAAAATATAGCTCGAAGTAAAATACCGATGGTTGTTAAAGTTTAAGTGAAGCATAGAGAGAAATTCTAACAAATCATGGCATAATTTTGGCTCTCCCAAATAGGTGTGTACAGAAAGGATACAAATCAAAAACAAACAAGCAAAGCAAGCAAAGATACAAGATGCTCCAAGCAAAACTCATGATATGTGACGAATAAAAATATAGCTCGAAGTAAAATACCGATGGTAGTTAGAAGAAAGAGGGGATGCCACTCGGGGGCATCCCCATGCTTAGTTGCTTGTTACTCTCTGGATATAACTTGGGGGTGCGGTATCATCCCAAAGCTTAGGCTCTTATCACTCCTTATTCCTTCATCCATCGTGATCTCACCCAAAACTTGAAAACTTCAATCACACAAAACTCAACAAAATCTTCGTGAGATCTGTTAGTATAATAAAGCAAATCACTACTTTAGGTACGGTTGCAAACCCATTCATATTTTGTTATTGCATTATACCTACTGTATTTTATCTTTACCATGGCTCATACCCTTCAATATAACCCATATATTCATCAAAACAAGCACACAATGCAACGAAAACAGAATCTGTCTTAAACAGAACAGTCTGTAGTAATATGTACTCTAACCATACTTATGTAACTCTAAAAATTCTGAACAATAAGGACAACGTAAAGAATTTGTATAGCAAAACTGTGTTAAAATTTCAGCTCAAGATCATGTTCCAGCAAAAATGAAAATTCAAATACTGGACGCAAAGTTTCTGTTTCAGATTCAGCATCGCTTCTACTCATCTTATGAATCATCCTAAAGGCTCTACTTGGCACAAACAATAAATAAACCATAAAAACACAATAATAACAGAGGCATAATTGTGTCAACACTCAAAAACAGAAAGGGAAAAAGCAAAAATAAATTTATTCATTGGGTTGCCTCCCAACAAGCGCTATCGTTTTACGCCTCTAGCTAGGCATAACGCATAGTTTCAAGTATTGTCATCTTTGGTTTTCAACTCTTCAATCACACAACTAGATTTCTTCAAGGATTTGGCATGCATATTCTTAACGATAACACTCCTAGGAAAAAAACCGAAAAATTCATTCTTGTAAATAGGATCTCTTATGATTTCAACAAAGTCGGGATGAATACTAATCATTTTAAGATCCCCCTTGTGGCCACTAGGTGTAGTAATTTTGCTCTTAGTGACTTGCGTGGGCTTGCCAATTTTTATGGGAGTTTTTTCAATAGACTTGATAGAAGAAAAATCCGAACCCAAATTACCAACTTATCAATCCAGTAAGGTCTTTCTTCTACCCTTTCGTTAACTACGGCTTCTTTATACTTTAGCAATTTTAAAGCATCTCCCGCCTTAGACCCAATTTTATTAGCAAGATTATGTATTTTCTTATCCAAACTTTCAAGATGTTCTTGGGTAATCATCTTCTTTTCAATAGCGTCTAATCTCTCCATAACATGTTCGAGAGTTAAAGTTGTTTCATTGATCATGATAGGTGGTGATTCCACTAAACTTCCCAAGGCATTAAAAGCATCCAAAGATGGGCACATCAAGAAATTCCCACCAGTAATCGTATCAAGGACGAATCTATACCAAGTGATTATGCCAACGTAAAAACTGTGAAGAAGAACAATGGTAGATTGCTTATGGATAGATCTATTGTGAGCATTGCAAATCCTATACCAAGCATATTTTAGGTTCTCCCCTCCCCTTTGGTTAAAATTAAGAACATCATTTTCGGGAGTACACGCAATAAAGGAAGAACTCTCCATAATGACTAGGCAAGAGATCCGGAGAGAAAAAAGGCAAACGAAAAAGGGGCGAATAAAACGGCAAATTGGTGAAGTGGGGGAGAGGAAAACGAGAGGCAAATGGCAAATAATGTAACTGCAAGGAGATGGGAGTTGTGATTAAGAACCTGGTAGATGATGATGGAGTCTCCTCGGCGCCTCAGATAGGCACGTAGAAGAGATTGCTTCCTCCCCGGCAACGGCACCAGACATTCCTTTGACGTGGCTTGAGACTGCGTCGGTATTTCCCAAAAGAGGAAGGGATGATGCAGCACAGCGACGGTAAGTATTTCCGTCAGTTATGAAACCAAGGTTATCGAACCAGTAGGAGGATCACCACCACCCAATAAGCAGCACCTGCACACAAATAATAAATACTTGCAACCCGACACGAAAGAGAGGTTGTCAATCTCTCTATGGTAGAAAGATAGATTAGGTAATGATAGATAGGAGAGATAGATCTCTCAAGAACACAAAATAAGAAGAGCAAATGAAAAGTGCAGCAATATGTTTTTGGGTTTTTGGTTTTGTAGATCTGAAAACAAAGAAGCAAAAAAGATAGATCGGAAAGCAATATGTTGGAAAAGTAGACCCGGGGGCCGTAGGTTTCACTAGTGGCTTCTCTCATGAGTATAGCACACGGTGGGTGAACAAATTACTGTTGGGCAGTTGATAGAAGATCAAATAATCATGACGATATCCAAGGCGATGATTATTATATAGGCATCATGTCCAAGATAAGTAGACCGACTCCTGCCTGCATCTACCACTGTTACTCCACACATCGACCGCTATCCAGCATGCATCTAGTGTATTAAGTTAATGGAAAAACGGAGTAATGGAATAAGAATGATGACATGATGTAGACATGATCTATTCATGTAGGAATAGACCCCATCTTGTTATCCTTAATGGCAACGATACATGCGTGCCTTGCTGCCCCTTCTGTCACTGGGAAAGGACACCGCAAGATCGAACCCATCACAAAGCACCTCTTCCCATGGCAACAAAAATCGATCTAGTCGGCCTAACTAAACCAAAGATTCGAAGAAGAAATATGATGATATAAGCAATCATGCATATAAGAGATCAAAGAAGACTCAAATAATATTCATGGATAGAAACTGATCATGAACTCAAAATTCATCGGATCCCAACAAACACACAGCAAAAGTTTACATCAAATAGATCTCCAAGAGACCATTGTATTGAGAATCATAAGGGAGAGAGAGGAAGCCATCTAGCTACTGCCTACGGACCCGTAGGCCTATGGTGGACTACTCACGCATCATCGGAGAGGCACCTATGAAAAAGATGAACCCCTCCGTGGTGGTGTTTAGATTGGATATCGCGGTTCTGGAACTTGCGGCGGCTGGAATTGTGTCTCATCGACACCCCTAGGGTTTTTGGAATATTTGGGAATTTATAGGCATCAGAGGCGGTGGAGAGGGGCCCCGAGGAGGGCACAACCCATCAGGGCGCGCCCTGGTAGGTTGTGGACTCCACGGCCCACCTCTCTGGCACTTCTTTGGCCCACTGGGTGTCTTCTGGTCCAAAAAAATCTCCAAAAAGTTTGGTCGCAATTGGACTCCGTTTGGTACTGATATTCTGTGAAGTAAAAAACAAGCAAAAACATCAACTGGCACTTTGGCACTATGTCAATAGGTTAGTACCAAAAAGTGATATAAAGTTGTTATAAAATGATTGTAAAACATCCAAGAATGATAATATAACAGCATGGAACAAGCAAAAATTATAGATACATTGGAGACATATCAGCCTCCTCCATTGATTTATTGGCAACAGCCTCCAGTCTCTTCTTCTCCTCCTCCCACTTCTCGAGTGACTTCAACTTGTCCTTGGCTGTTTTCATCTTTCGATTGGCTTCCTTCTGGGTGGACGCCAACTCGGTGTCTTTCTTCTCCAGGGCCTCCTTCATGGTGTCTATAGGAATGGAAGCCCGGAGCCTCTTAGTAAGTTGAAGATTTTCACTACGTACATCTGATAAAATGACTTCAGTCGGACAGGGAAGAGGAACAAGTTCTACGGCAGTAGGATAGAAAGAGCTTACCTCCGAGCGATCGCTTCTCTTGCTCCAGACGCATGGCCTTGACCTTCTCAGCCTCAAGGTTGAGGCGCAGGTCCTGCACCTCCTTCTCCAGAGCGTTGTAACGGGTCCCGAGCTCACACACACTCTGCCGACAAAAAACAAGAAAACATCAGTGATAACAGTCGGATACTGTGAAAGGATTCATTATGTTAAACTACAAGACTCTAAGACTCCCACCGACTGCTTCAGTCGACGGCGGTCTCGGGGACTACAACCAGTGGGTGCGCTCAGCGCGCCCCCACTGGAACTACACTCGGGATGAGAGGTCCTCCTCCCTCGGGATGAGGTGCTTCCACAAGCTCAGTAACAGGTACTCAGGATGAGGTACTTCCACAAACTCAGCAACAGGTTCTACCCACTCGGGAAGAGGTCCTCTTCACTCGGGATGAGGTACTTCCACAAACTCAGTAACAGATTCTACCTACTCGAGATGAGGTACTTCCACAAACTCAGCAATAGGTTCTACCCACTCAGAAAGAGGTCCTCCTCACTCGGGATGAGGTACTTCCACAAACCCAGCAATAGGTTATACCCACTTGGGAAGAGGTCCTCCTCACTCGGGATGAGGTACTTCCACAAGCTCAGTAACAGGTTCTACCTACTCGGGATGAGGTACTTCCACAAGCTCAGCAATAGGTTCTACACCCCGTCAGTCAACGTCGAGAGGCTCTGGTCCATGGACCATCACCGCATCCTCTTCGACAAGTATCGCTTCACTCGATATGAGGTATTTCCACAAGCATCATTCAGTCTCTAAAGACTCCCGCCGACCACTTCAGTCGATGACAGTCTCGGGGACTACACCCAGTGGGTGCGCTCAGCGCGCCCCCACTGGAGAATAACGGGTTCTACACCCCGACGGACAATGTCGAGAGGCTCTGATCCTTGGACCATCACCGCATCCTCTTCGACAAGTACGACTACACCTATTTCTACAAGCATCATTCAGATTCTAAGACTCTCGCCGACTGCTTCAGTCGATGGTAGTCTCGGGACTACACCCAGTGGGTGCGCTCAGCGCGCTCGCGCTGGAACCAGAGAACACTCAGTGGGTGTGCCCCCGACGCAAACCCACTCGGGACCCAAAGAAACTGCATACAGATGAAATTTCCGACTGAAGATGGTACTTACAAGGGTACTTACTCGGACATTCTTCTCCAGCGCCTCGTTGGCGTCGTAGGCCTCTTTCAGCCTGTCGTTCATCAGCTTCAACTGGATCAGTGCCTCCTTGCTTGGCCCCACCTGGTCCTCCGGGACGTGGTGCAGTGTGAAGATGTTAGCCGCGGGAGGAGTTGGCATGGAAGATCCGAGTGCGGTCCCGGCCCCCGAAGACGCTCCCCGAACCAGTGCTAATGCCTTAGGAGGCGAAGCATCCCACATCAAGACGTCCGTGTCGGCAGAAGGTATCGGTGGGTCGGCCTTGTCATCCCCGTCAAGTTCTATCACTTCGCGCGCCTCTGTAAACACTCGAAGATCATTTGGGAGTAAGCACAAAGGAAAAACGCAGAGTTCAAAAAATCATGTCCAAGTGAGTTCAAAGGTTACCTTTTGAAGACGCAGCGACAACATCAGCCTTGTCCTTCTCCAGCGAAGCAGTTGAAGTGTCAGCTCTGTAATGAAGCCATTCAGAACATCACGACACTCAGTCAAAGAACTGAAATATCTGTTGGGGAACGGAGCATGAATTTCAAAAAAATTCCTACGCTCACGCAAGATCTATCCATGGAGATGCATCGCTAGGAGAGGGGAGAGTGTGTCTACGTACCCTCGTAGACCGTTAGCGGAAGCGTCTCACAACGCGGTTGATGTAGTCGAACAATCCTTCGAGCTCCACCGATCGAGTACCGAACGTACGGCACCTCCGAGTTCTACACACATGCAGCTCGGTGACGTTCCTCGCCTTCTTGATCCAGCAAGACGTCAAGGAAGTAGATGAGTTCCGTCAGCACAACGGCGTGGCGACGGTGACGGTGAAGTAATCTCAGCAGGGCTTCGCCTAAGCTCTCCGAAAATATGACCGAGGGTGTAAACTGTGGAGGGGGCGCCGCACACCGCTTGGAACAATTGTTCTTCTGTGCTAGAGGCGCCCCCTTCCTCCGTATATAAAGGAGGGAGGCTGGCCGGCCCCCTAGGGGTGCGCCAAGGGAGAGAGAGGAGTCCTACTAGGACTCCAAGTCCTAGTAGGATTCCCTCTTGGAAGGGGGAAGGAAGGGAGAAGAGGGAGAGAGAAAGGAAAGAGGGGGCTGCGCCCCCTCCCCTAGTCCAATTCGGTTTGGGCAAGGGGGGCGCGCGCCTCCTCACGTGGCCTGCCTCTCTTTTTCCCGTATGGCCCAATAAGGCCCATTACTTCTCCCGGTGAATTCCCGTAACTCCCCGGTACTCCGAAAAATACCCGAATCACTCGGAACCTTTCCGATGTCCGAATATAGCCTTCCAATATATGAATCTTTACCTCTCGACCATTTCGAGACTCCTCGTCATGTCCATGATCTCATCCGGGACTCCGAACAACATTCGGTCACCAATCACATAACTCATATAATACTATATCGTCATCGAACCTTAAGTGTGCGGACCCTACGGGTTCGGGAATGATGTAGACATGACCGAGACGACTCTCTGGTCAATAACCAACAGCGGAACCTGGATGCTCATATTAGTTCCTACATATTCCACGAAGATCTTTATCGGTGAACCTCATATGTCAACATACGTTGATCCCTTTGTCCGGCGGTATGTTACTTGCCCGAGATTCGATCGTCGGTATCCAATACCTAGTTCAATCTCATTACCGGCAAGTCTCTTTACTCGTTCCGTAATACATCATCTTGCAACTAACTCTTTAGTCACGGTGCTTGCAAGGCTTCTATGATGTTGTATTACCGAGAGGGCCCAGAGATACCTCTCCGATAGTCGGAGTGACAAATCCCAATCTCGATCCATGCCAACTCAACAAACACTTTCGGAGATACCTGTAGTGCACCTTTATAATCACCCAGTTACGTTGTGACGTTTGATACACCCAAAGTATTCCTACGGTATCCGGGAGTTGCATGATCTCATGGTCAGAGGAACGTGTATTTGACATAGTGAAAGCAATAGCAATAAACTGAACGATCATTTGCTATGCTAACGGTTGGGTCAAGTCCATCACATCATTCTCCTAATGATGTGATCCCATTATCAAATGACAACTCATGTCCATGGTCAGGAAATCTTGACCATCTTTTGATCAACGAGCTAGTCTAGTAGAGGCTTACTAGGGACTCAGTAATTTGTCAATTATCCACACATGTATTAAGTTTCCGGTCAATACAATTCTAGCATGAATAATAAACCATTATCATGAACGGAGAAATATGATAATAAAACTTTATTAATTGCCTCTAGGGCATATTTCCAACAATATCAATCGATGCAAAGATACTTATGCTGAGACCACCGACACATTCATTTCAATCTTTGTCAGGACAGCCTTCCGGGGTTTGTTGACAGAAACTTTTGGTTGCTTGGACGTCTTCTCGAGTAACGGTGCGAGCTCGCCGTGCCCGTGCTTCGAACTTCGAGTGGGAAGGGCAGGCACGGAGGGCTTAGCGGCACTCGGCCCCTTGGGGTTGCCTCCACGGACTCCAGGGTCCCGGCGCACCTTGGAGCGGGTCTCGGGCGGGATCTCCTCTAACGGAGAAGATTCCGCCTCTTCCCCCGAGTCCGAGTCTTCTTCCTTCTCGTCGCTCCCGCTGTCCTCCGCGTACTCCTCCTCGCCGTCCGAGCCCTCCAGGCGCTCGTTGTCACTCGTCACGTCAGCAGGGTCATGGTTGACGACAGGTATCAGGCTCACCATGCCTGTGAAGGCCTGCCGAGTGGAAGTTATGTCAGTCAAGATTTCAGTCAGCAAATATTACAATCATTCGGACAACAACAACAACAACAACAACAACAACAACACACGGAGTTTACCTCATTCGGTGGATTCTCAACTGAGAATGGAGGCACCAGCCTCATCCCATTGGGGTTGTCACGAGCTGGAGTGATCGCTTTGAGCTTGTTCTCCACAGCTTCAGCGCTGAGCTCCTCCGGGTGCGTGCGCGTGGGATCACTTGGCCCCGAGTACAACCACATGGGGTGGGCTCTGGCCTGCAGCGGCTGAATTCTTCTCTGGAAGAAGACCTCCAGCAGATCCAAACCATTGATGCCTTGCCTCACCAGTGCCACTAGCACGATTACAAGGATTTCCACGCATGTCTTCTCCACTTTGGTCACAGTCAGCTTGGGAAGTCGCCGAATGTGCTCAGGCGAATACGGCGGGAGACCCGACTGACCCTCGCCGACTAGAACGTCTTGGTCGTAAAACCAAGAACCTTTCCAACCCTTGACTGTGTCTGGAAAGTTCATTTGTGGAAAACTATCCTTCCCCCTCAGTTGGATGCCTAGACCCCCGCACAACTGAGCTACATTCGTTCCCCCCCGGCCTGAGCAGACTTCTTGAAAGTCATCACTCGGCATGTAAAAAGGTGTTTGAACAATCCCCAGTGCGGATTGCAACCGAGGAAATTTTCGCAAAGGGAGATGAAAGCCGACAAGTAAGAAACGACATTGGGAGGAAGATGATGGAGTTGAGCACCGTAGAAATCAAGGAAAGAACGAAAGAATGGATGCGGGTGCAAAGAGAAACCTCTCTCGGTGTGGGTCGTGTGGAGCACCTGCTCGTCCCCTCGCGGCGCGGGCGTAACCTCACGCGCCTCCGGTACTCGCCAGCTTCCCGCGACCAAGAGCCCTTGGCTCTCCAACTCCCTCAGCTGGCCGGCGGTGGTCAGCGGCTGCAGCCAGTCGCCCTGGATGAAGCCCGCCGGTGCGCCGGCACTCGATGAAGACCCACGCGACACCTTCTTCGCCCTCTCGGCCTTCGCGGTCGCCCCCTTTGTCATCTCCAGCAGATTGGGGGAGCATGTCGAAGGTGGTCTAGCAGGGGGGAGCTCTTGGCGGAGAGACATGGAGATTGAGGAGGGGAGAAGTGGGAATGCCTCTCTCTCCTCCCTCTCAGTCAACTTTAATACTCCAGCACGGCAAGATCCTGGCCATCGATCCACGGGCGACGCAATATCTACGAGCGGCGCGAGATCTACGGGATCTTTGGTGCAGCATTCCAGGGACGCGTGGCATTAATCGCATCGCGGTTATCAAGGCGCCACATCCACTTTCCACACTAACGGAGTTCAACCGTCCACGCGCGCACGATTTCAAAATTGACGGAGTTTCTGCTGCAGCGTGATCCGAGTAGGCTCCGTGCCTACGGATGCATTCCGACGCGTCTTGATAACCCACAAGTATAGGGGATCGCAACAGTTTTCGAGGGTAGAGTATTCAACCCAAATTTATAGATTCGACACAAGGGGAGCCAAAGAATATTTGCAAGTATTAGCAGTTGAGTTGTCAATTCAACCACACCTGGAGATTAAATATCTGCAGCAGAGTGATCAGTAGCACAATAGTATGATAGTTTTGATAGCAGTTGTAAAAGTAACAGTAACGGTAATAGTGATAGTAACTTACCAAGAACAATATGTGGAAAATTCGTAGGCACTCGATCAGTGAACTCGTTGGATAATATTCATCCTGTAACAGTCATAACCTAGGGCGGCACAGAACTAGCTCTAGTTCATAACTGTAATGTAGGCATGTATTCCATAAATAGTCATACGTGCTTATGGAAAAGAACTTGCATGACATCTTTTGTCCTACCCTCCCGTGGCAGCGGGGTCCATAAGGAAACCAAGGGATATTAAGGCCTCCTTTTAGTAGAGAATCGGAACAAAGCATTAACACATGGTGAATACATGAACTCCTCAAACTACGGTCATCACCGGAAAGTATCCCAAATATTGTCACTATGGGGTTTACGGATCATAACACATAGTAGGTGCATATGACTAGCAAGATCGGATCAAGAACAAAGATATAATGGTGATAACATAAACGGTTCAGATCTGAAATCATGGCACTCGGGCCCTCGTGACAAGCATTAAGCATGGCAAAGTCATAGCAACATCAATCTCAGAACATAGTGGATACTAGGGATCAAGCCCTAACAAAACTAACTCGATTACATGATGTATCTCATCCAACTCCTCACCGACCAGCGAGCCTACAAAGGAATTACTCACTCCCGGTGGGGAGCATCATGGAATTGGCGATGAAGGAGGGTTGGTGATGACGAAGACCGAAGATTCCCCTCTCCGGAGCCACGAACGGACACCAGATCTGGCCTCCCGATGAAGAACAGGAGGTGGCGGCGGCCGCGTCTCGTCAAACGCGATAAAACTTCCTCTCTTATTTTTTCTCCGAAAATAGGTATTTATGGAGTTTGAATTGGGGTTAGGGGGGCCACGAGGTGACCACAACCCACCAGGGTGCGCCTGGAGGGGGTGGCGCACCCTGCTGTATCGTGCCCAGCCAGGGCACCCCCTCCGGTGGCTCTTGGTTTCAGTATTTTTCTTTTATTCTGAAATAAATCTCCAAAAAGTTTCATCCAATTCCGGGAACTTTTATTTCTGCACAAAAACAACACCATGGTAGTTCTCCTAAAAACAGCGTCACTCCGGGTTAGTTTCATTCAAATCATGCAAATTAGATTCCAAAATAAGAGCAAAAGCGTTAGGAAAAGTAGATACGATAGAGATGTATCAACTGCCCCAAGCTTAACCCATTGCTTGTCCTCAAGCAATTCAGTTGACAAACTGAAAGTGAAAAAGAAAAACTTTTACGAACTCTTTTGTTCTTGTTTACATAAATATGCTTAAGTAGCACCCAGGTTTTCAGCAAAGATCATGACTAACCATGTCAACAATAACTCTTAGAAATTATATTAACTCATATCAATGGCATAATCAACTAGTGAGCAATAATAAAATATCTCAAGTGCCAACACTTTGTCAAAACGGTCATGATATAATATGACAACAGTGGTATCTCGCTAGCCCTTTCTGAGACCGCAAAACATAAATGCAGAGCACCTCCAAAGTTCAAGCAGCGACTAAACATTGTAATTCATGGTAGAAAAGATCCAGTCATGATGCATCCAACATTAACTATACACAATGCATGAGGATGACAATAGTGCTCTCAGATCTGGCGCTTATTTGAGAAGGTGATGACACAACATAAAAGTAAATAGATAGTCCCTTCGCAGAGGGAAGCGGGGATTTGCAGAGGTGCCAGAGCTCAAAGCTTAAATCAGAGATAAATATAATTTTGGGAGGTGCACCCTTCCTGTCAACGTTACGACCAAGAGTTATCAATATCTTCCATGCTAAACACATTAGCGGCGGTTACCAAGCGGTAAAAGTAAAGGTTTACTCCCCCTCCACCAACAAACACACTCCACGGCTTGCCGAATCCACGGGTACCGTCCATACCAACAACATTCCTGGGGGAGTTTTGTTTAATTATTTGCAATTTTTGATTTCGGGACTGGGAATCCCTATTACTGCCCCTCTCGTACAAGGATGAGTGAATAAACACTCATCATGAGAATAACCCGCTTAACATGGAAGATACTGACTGCCCCCTGTCGCTCCATGAGCGGTCCAGACACACAAAACAGATGTTCATTTGAAATTTTAGAGGTGGCACATGCAAATTTACTTGGAACGGCAGGGTAATACCGCATATAGGTAGATATAGTGGACTCATCTGGAATAACTTTGGTTTAAGGATTTTGACGCACAAGCAGTATTCTCGCTTAGTACACGTGAAGGCTAGCAAATAGGTTTAGAAGCGGCCGACTAGAGAGCGAAAACGGTCATGAACATGCATTGTGCATAATCAACATTGAATACTAGAATGAGTAGGATATGAACACCATGAACATAAATATCGTAGAGGCTATGTTGGTTTTGATTCAACTACATGCGTGAACATGTGCCAAGTCAAGCCACTTGCAACATTCAGAGGCGCATACCATATCATCATGCTACATCACAACCATTTTAATGCATGTTGACATCCAAGATAAATCATTATCCACTCCTAGCTACTTAAGCATGGCATGAGCAACTATAATCTCTAATTGTCATTGCAAACATGTTTGCTCATAATATGTTGAATCATGGATACTAGGTTAAACACATTTACAAAAACAAAAACAAGTTGAGTTCATACCCGCTTCTCTCTGCCACAGTCACTTTATCAAATATCGTCATTATTGCCTTTCACTTGCACGACCGAATGATATAAAAAAATAATAACAGTGCAAGAGTGTCACGGACTAAGCTGGAATCTGCAAACATTTTATTCAAAAGGAGAAGACAAAGTAATTTGGGCACTTTGTTAGATTAACACTAATGCATATGAGAGCCACTCAACATTTTCATCGTGGTCTTCTCTTTGGTACAACTCAAATAAAAGGAAAAGAATTTCAGAGAAACACACTGACTTTTTTTTTAGTTTTTGGTTTTTCTTAAAGAAAACAAATCAAGGAAAGAAAAACAAAAATGAGAAAAACTATTTACATGGGAAAACTCCCAACAAGTAAGAAGAAACGAGAAATCTTTTTGGGTTTTCTTTTGCTACTACAATTAATTTAAACTAGAAAGAAAAACCGAAAAAAGCAAGAAATATTTTTGAATTTTCTCAAAGTTTTTCAAACACGCAAGAAGAAAGCAAGAAAATAAATCTAGCAAGGATAATACAATGAAAAAGTGTAGACACCGACAACTAGAATGAAATGTGTAAACATCAATATAATGTCAGTGGAAATATGTACTCCCCCAAGCTTGGGCTTTTGGCCTAGCTTGGTAATCACCATCCGTGGCCTGGATAATAGTCTGAGTGATAACCCACCGAAGCTCTTGGTGCAGCCTCCTCAGCCCGTCTGGCAGCTTCGACCTCCGCATTGTACGAGTGGGCCTCACTCTCAAGAACGTAGTACCTTCTCTTACTGTGATAATCAAAGAGAGCAGGAGCAGGCAAGACAACAGGTACAATGGGATCTTTATTGAACCTCAAGTTGTAAGTATAATTAGTGATTGTGCCCTTAAGGAACTTATGACGTTTCATGGCCTCAAAGTCTAAGTACTGAGTAGGTAAAATGGGATCGTTAGGCCAAGGTGTTACACGTAGCTCCTTAGCTACATGGGAGGCATAGATCCCACCATAAAAGTGATCACTAGTAGCGTTGTGTTGCAATCTCCTTCCAACGATTGCTCCAAGATTATAACGTTTAATTCTTATTATAGCAGTGTGTATAAGACCCAAATCAGGGGCACGCAGTGTGCTGCAATCTTTCTTGCCTACGATGCATTTGCTATTAAAGAGTGCAAAGTAGTGTATAGATGGAAAATGGATGCTTTTTATTCTACCTTGTGTCACTCCTCTATCTTCACCGTAGCAAAGATTAATCAAAAATGACTCATACTCAGATTTTCGTGGTTCATCTAGCGAACCCCAATATGGAATTTTGCACGCTTCACAGAACACATCTAAAGGCATGGTAAAGGGATGGTCATAAAGGTTAAATGAAACTCTAGACTCAAGAGGAAAATATTTAAATTTCTTTGTGAATGTTTTTGTGAGGTCGAGATGTTGAATGCACTCATCGGTGATGAAGGGGGCAAGTTCTGCGTTGTGGATAAATTGCTCGAATTCCTCCTTGATACCCGCACCTACCATGAATTCGTTACATGGCCATAAGCATGATTTGGTAGTGGCATCCCGCATCGAGCTTGCACTTGGCTCTACATAAGACCGTCGTATTGAGCCACTACTCGATGATGCCTCCAAGGACTTCCTCCTCGAAGAACCCCTTCCAAAGAAATTCATTTTATTCGTGTACAAATTTCTGAAAATTTTAGTCTGCAAAATTTTTGTCAACAAAACTTCGTAAGATTGATAACAACTACTCCCAAGCATGCGTAGAGGCCATATTAAGCATTCAAACTACTTAGAACTCTAAGAATTCAACATGCAAGCCCATCTAGAGTAGCACCAAGAGTACCTAATTATTCTAAAAATAAACCACTAAATCTAAAACTAATTGGAGCAACGGAGGAGTCACATACCAAGTAGCAATCCCCCAAAACAGTTTCGGAAACGGAGCTTCGAGCAAAGAAATCGAAATCTGCGGGTTTGAGAGCAAGAACACGAGAGAGAGAGAGAGAGAGCTATGGTGATTTTTTCTGGAGGTAGGAGATGGAATGGGCTAAAGAGATAAGTGAGGGGACCCACGAGGGGACCACAACCAACCAGGGCGCGCTTGGGGTTGCTGGCGCGCCCTGGTGTCTCGTGGATACCGGGTGCACCCCTCTCTAATGATATTTGCACCAGAAATTCAGAAATATTCAGAAAAAAATCGTGTTAAATTTTCAGGACATTCTGAGAACTTTTATTTTTGGGTCATTTTTATTGCACGGAGAAATCAGAAAATAGGATAAACATGGCATTTAATTTTGTATGACTAAGAAGAATAGAAAACAAAAGGTGGGAGTAGAAGGTTGTGCCTACTAGATTCATCAACTTCATACCTCTAAAAAATGATCCATTAATAAGGTTGATCAAGTCTTATTAACAACCACTTTCGATTAGCATGAAACCAAAGAATTTTCGTAAATCACTAAGTTACCTCAACGGGGATATGCATATCCTCAACAATAAGTATGTCATATTTCTTTTTGGCAGTAGGTAGAGGTAGTTGAAAACTTCCAATAGTGAGTGTCGAAATTTTTTCAATAACATTTATACGATTCACATGGAATTGTTTCTTCGGAAAGTGCACCGTATGCTCGTTACCATTGATATGAAAAATGACTTTGCTATTATTGCAATCAATAACAGCCCCTGCAGTATTCAAAAAGGGACAGATAATCGACATGTTGTCGTCCTCGGGCATCTCAAGAATAACAAAGTCTGTTAAGATAGTAACATTTGCAACAACAACGGGAACATCCTCGCAAATACCGATAGGTATGGCAGTTGATTTGTCAGCAATTTGCAATGATATTTCAGTAGGTGTGAGTTTATTCAAATCAAGTCTTTTATATAAAGAGAAAGTCATAACACTAATACCAGCTCCAAAATCACACAATGCAGTTTTGACATAATTTCTTTTAATGGTACAAGGTATAGTTGATATTCCAGGATCTCCAACTATTTTAGGTACTCCATCCTTAAAAGAATAATTAGCAAGCACGGTGGAGATTTCAGCTTCAGGTATCTTTCTTTTATTAGTGACGATGTCTTTCATGTATTTTGCATAAGGAGCCATCTTTAAGATATCAGTTAAGCGGGTACGCAAAAAGACTGGCCTAATCATTTTAGCAAAGCGTTCAAATTCTTCATCATCCTTTTTCTTAGATGGTTTAGGTGGAAAAGTCATGGGTTTCAGAACCCATGGCTCTCTTTCTTTACCATGTTTTCTAGCCACAAAGTCTCTTTTATCATATCGTTTATTTTTAGGTTGTGGGTTATCAAGATCAACAACAGGTTCTAACATCATTATCTAATTCTTTATCATTGTTGGGTTGAGTATCTTCAAGAACATCATCAATATCATTTTCATTATCACTAGGTGAATGTTCATTACCAGATTGAGTTTCAGCATCAGAAATAGAGACATCATTATCTTCAGGAGGTTTTTCTATCTCAGGTTCACTAGAGGTATGCAAAGTCCTACCATTTTTCTTTTTCTTTTTCTTTTTAGAAGGACTAGGTGCATCAGTCTTAATTCTCTGAGAGTCTTGTTCAATTCTTTTAGGGTGTCCTTCAGGATAAAGTGGTTCCTAAGTCATTTTACCTCCTCTAGTTGCTACTCTAACAGCAAAATCATTCATATTATTATTCATTTCATTAAGCAATTCTCTTTTAGATTTAGCAACTTGTTTTAACTGGATTTGAACCATAGAGGCATGTTTTCCTACACCTCTAACATCATTACTGATTCTAAATAACAAGTCACTCAAGTGAGCAATCATATCAGAATTATATTTCAATTGTTCCAGAACATTTGCATTGAAGTGATCTTGTTTCCTAATGTAGTTGTCAAACTCATATAAGCATTGACTAGGATGTTTATTGTAAGGGATATCACCTTCACCAAACTTTAATAAAGAATTTACCTCTACCACCTGTTGAGGTGGTGGTGTGTCAAGGCCATGTCTTTCTTCAATAGGTGGTAAATTCTTAACATCCTCAGCTTTAATACATTTTTCTTTCATACATTTCTTTGCCTCCTGCATATCTTCAGGACTGAGAAATAAGATACCCCTCTTCTTCGGAGTGGGTTTAGGTGGTGGTTCAAGGAAAGTCCAATCATCATAATTCTTCAATATATTATTCAATAGTTCCTCAGCTTGTTCAACAGTTTGTTCCCTGAAAACGCAACCAGCACAACTATCTAAGAAGTCCCTAGAAGCATCAGTTAGTCCATTATAGAAGATATCAAGTATTTCAATTTTCTTAAGAGGGTGATCAGGCAAAGCATTAAGCAATTGGAGAAGCCTCCCCCAAGCTTGTGGGAGACTCTCTTCTTCAATTTGCACAAAGTTAAATATTTCATGTAAGGCAGCTTGTTTCTTATGAGCAGGAAAATATTTTTCAAAGAAGTAGTAAATCATATCCTGGGGACTACGCACACAACCAGGAGCAAGAGTATTGTACCATATCTTAACATCACACTTTAATGAGAACGGAAATAATTTGAGAATATAGTAGTAGCAAATCTTCTCATCATGAGCAAAAAGGGTGGCTATATCATTCAACTTAGTAAGATGTGCCACTACCGTTTTAGTTTCATAGCCATGAAAAGGATCAGATTCAACCAAAGTAATTAACTCTGGGTCGATAGAGAATTCATAATCCTTATCTGTAACAAATATAGGTGAAGTAGCAAACTTCGGATCACATTTCATTCTAGAATTCAAAGATTTTTCTTTTAGTTTGCATAGTAATTTCTTAAGATCATCCCTATCATTGCAATCAAGAAAGTCTCTAGCTGTCTCCTCATCCATAACATAACCCTCAGGTTCCTTAGGCAATTGAAATCTAGGAGAGCTAGGTCTAATAGTTGTTTCATAGTTCTCTGTTTCAAGGACTTCATCAGTTTTAATAATTTCATTCTCTTTAGCTCTAGCAATTTGTTTCTCAAGAAATTCACCTAATGGCACATTATCAGGCATGGTTCTAGCATCATCATAAGAATCATTCATAGCAGATGTAGCATCATCAATAACTTGCGACATATCAGGATTAATAGCATGTGGTGGTGTTGCAAGTCTACTCAAAACAGAAGGTGAATCAAGTGCAAAGTGTGATGGCAAATCCTTACCTCCCCTCGTCTTAGAGGGAACGATCTTGGTTTTAGTATCCTTCAGGTTCTTCATACTGATCAATTGATATAAATCCCAAGTGACTCAACAAATATAGCTATGCTCCCCGGCAACGGCGCAAGAAAAAAGGTCTTGATAACCCACAAGTATAGGGGATCGCAATAGTTTTCGAGGGTAGAGTATTCAACCCAAATTTATAGATTAGACACAAGGGGAGCCAAATAATATTTGCAAGTATTAGCAGTTGAGTTGTCAATTCAACCACACCTGGAGATTAAATATCTACAGTAGAGTGATCAGTAGCATAGTAATATGATAGTTTTGATAGCAGTAGTAACAGTAACAGTAACGGTAACAGTGATAGCAATGATTTTGTAGCAGTTGGAATAGTATCAATAGCAATAGCAACCTAGCAAGAACAATATGTGGAAAACGCATAGGCATTGGATAGGTGAATTTGTTGGATGATATTCATCATATAACAGTCATAACCTAGGGCGACACAGAACTAGCTCTAGTTCATAAATATAATGTAGGCATGTATTCCGTAAATAGTCATATGTGCTTATGGAAAAGAACTTGCATGACATCTTTTGTCCTACCCTCTCGTGGCAGCGGGGTCCATAAGGAAACTAAGGGATATTAAGGCCTCCTTTTAATAGAGAACCGAAACAAAGCATTAACACATAGTGAATACATGAACTCCTCAAACTACGGTCATCACCGAAAAGTATCCCGATTATTGTCACCCCGGGGTTTACGGATCATAACACATAGCAGGTCCATATGACTAGCAAGATCGGATCAAGAACATAGATCTAATGGTGATAACATAAATGGTTCAGATCTGAAATCATGGTGCTCAGCCCTAGTGACAAGCATTAAGCATGGCAAAGTCATAGCAACATCAATCTCAGAACATAGTGGATACTAGGGATCAAGCCCTAACAAAACTAACTCGATTACATGATGAATCTCATCCAACTCCTCACCGACCAGCGAGCCTACAAAGGAATTACTCACTCCCAGTGGGGAGCATCATGGAATTGGTGATGAAGGAGGGTTGGTGATGACGAAGACCGAAGATTCCCCTCTCCGGAGCCCCAAACGGACTCCAGATCTTGCCTCCCAATGAAGAACAGAAGGTGGTGGCGGCTCCATATCGTGAAACACGATAAAACTCCCTCTCTTATTTTTTTCTCCGAAAATAGGTGTTTATGGAGTTGGAATTAGGGTCAGGGGGGCCACGAGGTGACCACAACCCACCAGGGCATGCCTAGAGGGGGTGGCGCGCACTAGTGTATCGTGCCCAGCCAGGGCACCCCCTCCGGTGGCTCTTGGCTCCAGTAAATTTTATCTATTGTTGAGGGGATCAATGGAAGTCTTTGACACAGTGTCTCGTATGTGTTAAATAATTTTTTTTCATGAAGTGTCTCTTGTCTTGTCCATGATCTTCATCCCTGCTGGTACCCAGGATCATGGAGAACGAGCACCGGTGAGGCTAGGATCAAGGGGACCATGAAGTGTTATACCGAACACCGGTGACAGTAAGGTTTAGTAGGGTAACATGGATCGTATCCTTGGGGATTCATGAGGTGTAGTCATTAAACACCCAATGCTTTTTTCTGATATTACTATCTTAATTATCGGGGCAACCCTACGAGACGGATAGGGTCTTCGGTAGGTGATACGTCTCCGTCGTATCTACTTTTCCTAACGCTTTTGCTCTTGTTTTGGACTCTAATTTGCATGATTTGAATGAAACTAACCCGGACTAACGCTGTTTTCAGCAGAACTACCATGGTGTTGTTTTCGTGCAGAAATAAAAGTTCTCGGAACTGGATGAAACTTTTTGGAGATTTATTTTACAATAAATAAAAGTTACTGGAGCCAAGAACCACCGGAGGGGGTACCCTAGTTGGGCACGATACACCAGGGCACGCCACCCCCTCCAGGCGCACCATGGTGAGTTGTGCCCACCTCGTGGCCCCACTCACCCTAATTCCAGCGCTATAAATCCTATTTTCGGAGGAAAAAATAGGGGAGAAAGTTTCATCACGTTTTACAATATGGAGCCGTCGCCACCTCCTGTTCTTCATCAGGAGGCTAGATCTGGAGTCCGTTTGGGGCTCCGGAGAGGGGAATCTTCGGTCTTCGTCATCATCAACCCTTCTCCATCGCCAATTCCATGATGCTCCCCAACGGGAGTGAGTTATTCCTTCGTAGGCTTGCTGGTCGGTGAGGAGTTGGATGAGATTCATCATGCAATCGAGTTAGTTTTGTTAGGTTGATCCCTAGTATCCACTATGTTCTGAGATTGATGCTGCTATGACTTTGTCATGCTTAATGCTTGTCACTAGGGCCCAAGTGCCATGATTTCAGATCTGAACCATTTATGTTATCACCATGATATCTATGTTCTTGATCCGATCTTGCTAGTCATATACACCTGCTATGTGTTATGATCTGTAATCCCCATAGTGACAATATTTGGGATACTTTCCGGTGATGACCATAGTTTGAGGAGTTCATGTATTCACCATGTGTTAATGCTTTGTTCCGGTTCTCTATTAAAAGGAGGCCTTAATATCCCTTAGTTTCCTTATGGACCCCGCTGCCACGTGAGGGTAGGACAAAAGATATCATGCAAGTTCTTTTCCATAAGCACGTATGACTATTTATGGAATACATACCTACATTACATTTATGAACTAGAGCTAGTTGTGTGTCGCCCTAGGTTATGACTGTTAAATGATGAATATTATCCAACGAGTTCACCGATCCAATGCCTACGAGTTTTCCACATATTGTTCTTGCTAAGTTACTATTGCTACTGCTACTGTTACACTTGCTACAAAATCATTGATATCATTGTTACCGTTACCGTTACTGTTACTACTTCTATCAAAACTATCATACTACTATGCTACTGATCACTCTGCTGCAGATATTTAATCTCCATGTGTGGTTGAATTGACAACTTAACTGCTAATACTTGCAAATATTCTTTGGCTCCCCTTGTGTCGAATCTATAAATTTGGGTTGAATACTCTACCCTCGAAAATTGTTGTGATCCCCTATACTTATGGGTTATCAAGACCTTTTTCTGGTGCTGTTGCCGTGGAGCATAGCTATATTTGTTGAGTCACTTGGAATTTATATCAATTGATCATTATGAAGAATCTGAAGGATACAAAAACCAAGATTTTTCCCTCAAGGACGAGGGGAGGTAAGGAATTGCCATCTAGCTCTGTACTCGATTCACCTTCGGTTATGAGTAAGCTTGCAACACCACCACGTGCTATTAATCCTGATATGTCGCAAGTTATTGATGATGCTACTTCTGCTATGAATGATGCTTATGATGATGCTAGTACCATGCTTGATGATAATGTGCCACTAGGTGAATTTCTCGATGAACAAATTGCTAGAGCTAAAGAGAATGAAATAACTGAAACTGATGAGATTAGTGAAACTGATGAAGTCTTTAAAACAGAGAACTATGAAACACCTATTAGACCTAGTTCTCCTAGATTTGAAATGCCTAAGGTACCTGAAGGTTATGTTCTGGATGGAGAAATAGCTAGAGAAATCCTTTCTTGTAAGGATAGAGATGATCTTAAGAAATTATTATGCAAGTATAAGGAAAAGACTTTGAATGCTAGAATGAAATGTGATCCTAAGTTCGCTACTTCACCTATCTTTGTTACTGATAAGGATTATGAATTATCTGTCGACCCAGAGTTAATTACTTTGGTTGAATCTAATCCTTTTCATGGCTATGAAACTGAAACTGTAGTGGCACATCTTAGTAAGCTAAATGATATAGCCACCCTCTTTGCTCATGATGAGAAGATTCGCTATTACTATATGCTCAAATTATTTCCGTTCTCATTAAAGGGTGATGCTAAGATATGGTACAATACTCTTGCTCCTGGTTGTGTGCGTAGTCCCCAGGATATGATTTACTACTTCTCCAAAAAATATTTTCCTGCTCATAAGAAACAAGCTGCCTTACAGGAAATATTTAACTTCGTGCAAATTGAAGAAGAGAGTCTCCCACAAGCTTGGGGGAGGCTTCTCCAATTGCTTAATGCTTTGCCAGATCACCCTCTTAAGAAAATGAAATACTTGATATCTTTTATAATGGACTAACTGATGCTTCTAGGGACTTCCTAGATAGTTGTGCTGGTTGTGTTTTCATGGAACGAACTGTTAAACAAGCTGAGGAACTATTGAATAATATATTGAAGAATTATGATGATTGGACTCTCCCTGAACAACAACTTAAACCCACTCCAAAGGAGAGGGGTATCTTATTTCTCAGTCCTAAAGATATGCAAGAGGCAAAGAAATGTATGAAGAAAAAAGGTATTAAAGCTGAGGATGTTAAGAATTTACCACCTATTGAAGAAATACATGGCCTTGACGCACCTACACCTCAACATGTGGTAGAGGTAAATTCTTTATTAAAGTTTGATGAAAGTGATATCCCTTACAATAAACATCCTAGTCAATGCTTATATGAGTTTGATAACTACATTAGGAAACAAGATCACTTCAATGCAAATGTTCTGAAACAATTGAAATATAATTCTGATATGATTGCTCGCTTGAGTGACTTGTTATTTAGAATCAGTAATGATGTTAGAGGTGTAGGAAAACATGCCTCTATGGTTCAAACCCGGTTAGAACAAGTTGCTAAATCTCAAAGAGAATTGCTTGATGAAATGAATAATAATATGAATGATTTTGCTGCTAGAGTAGTAACTAGAGGAGGTAGAATGACCCAAGAACCTCTTTATCCTAAAGGTCATCTTAAAAGAATTGAACAAGACTCTCAGAGAATTAACACTGATGCACCTAGTCCTTCTAAAAAGAAAAAGAAAAAGAAAAATTATAGGACTTTGCATACCTCTAGTGAACCTGAGATAGAAAAACCTCCTAAAGATAATGATGTCTCTATTTTTTATGCTGAAGGTCAGTCTGGTAATGAACATTCACCTAGTGATAATGAAAATGATAATGATGATGTTCATGAAGATGCCCAACCAAACAATGACAAAGAACCAGATAATGATGTTGAAATAGAACCTGCTGTTGATCTTGATAACCCACAACCTAAAAATAAATGATATGATAAAAGAGACTTTGTGGCTAGAAAACATGGTAAATAAAGAGAGCCATGGGTTCAGAAACCCATGCCCTTTCCACCTAAACCATCTAAGAAAAAGGATGGTGAAGAATTTGAACGCTTTGCTGAACTGATTAGGCCAGTCTTTTTGCGCACCCGCTTAACTGATATCTTAAAGATGGCCCCTTATGCCAAATACATGAAAGACATCATCACTAATAAAAGAAAGATACCTGAAGCTGAAATCTCTGCCATGCTTGCTAATTATTCTTTTAAGGATGGAGTACCTAAAAAACTTGGAGATCCTGGAATACCAACTATACCTTGCTCCATTAAAAGAAATTATGTCAAACTACTTTGTGTGATTTGGGAGCTGGTGTTAGTGTTATGCCTTTCTCTTTATATAAAAGACTTGATTTGAATAAACTCACACCTACTGAAATATCATTGAAAATGGCTGACAAATCAACTGCTATACCTATCGGTATTTGTGAGGATGTGCCCATTGTTGTTGCAAATGTTACTATCTTAACAGACTTTGTTATTCTTGAGATGCCCGAGGACGACAACATGTCGATTATCCTTGGTAGACCCTTTATGAATACTGCAGGGGCTGTTATTGATTGCAATAAAAGCAAAGTCACTTTTCATATCAATTGTAATAAGCATACGGTGCACTTTCCGAAGAAACAATTCCAAGTGAATGGTATAAATGTTATTGAAGAATCTCCGACACTCACTATTGGAAGTTTTCAACTACCTCTACCTACTGCCAAAAAGAAATATGACACACTTATTGTTGGGGATATGCATATCCTCATTGAGTTAACCTAGTGTTTTACGAAAGTTCTTCGGTTTCATGCTAATCGGAAGTGGTTGTTAATAAGACTTGATCAACCTTATTTATGGATCATTTTTGAGAGGTATGAAGTTGATGAATCTAGTAGGCACAACCTTCTGCTCCCACCTTTTGTTTTCTATTTTTCTTAGTCAAAATAAAATAAAATGCCATGTTTATCCTGTTTTCTGTTTTCTCCATGCAATAAAAAATGACCCAAAAATAAAAGTTCTAAGAATGTTCTGAAAATTTAACATGATTTTTTCTGAATATTTCTGAATTTCTGGTGCAAATAACATCGGAGGGGGTGCACCTGGTGCACACAAGACACCAGGGCGCGCGAGTGGCCCCAAGCGCGCCCTGGTGGGTTGTGGTCCCCACCTGGGTCCCCTCACTTATCCCTTTAGCCCATGTCTCTCCTACCTCCAGAAAAAAATCACCATAGCTCTCATTCCCGTGTTCTTGCTCTCAAACCCGCGGATTTCGATCTCTTTGCTCGAAGCTCCGTTTCCGAAACTGTTTTGGGGGATTGCTACTTGGTATGTGACTCCTCCATTGCTCCAATTAGTTTTCGATTTAGTGGTTTCTTTTTAGAATAATTAGCTACTCTTGGTGCTGATGTAGATGGGCTTGCATGTTAAATTTTTAGAGTTCTAAGTAGTTTGAATGCTCAATATGGCATCTATGCATCCTTAGGAATAGTTGCTATCAATCTTACGATGTTTTGTTGACAAAAATTTTGTGTCCCAATTTTTTTCAGAAATTTGTTCGTGGGTAAAAATGCAATTCTTTAGGAGTTCTTCGAGGAAGAAGTCCTCGGATGCCTCATCAAGTGGAACCTCGGTTCGACAATCTTATGTTGAGCCAAGTGAAAGCTCGATGCGAGATGCCGCTACCAAATCATGTTTGTGGCCGTGTGACGAATTCATGGAAGGTGTAGGTATCAAGGAGGAATTCGAGCAATTTATCCACAATGCTGAACTTCCTCCCTTCATCGCAGATAAGTGCCCTCAACATCTCGAACTCACAAAAACATTCACCAAGAAGTTTAAATATTTTCCTCGTGAGTCTAGAGTTTCATTCAACCTTTATGACCGTCCCTTTACCATGCCTTTAGAAGTGTTCAGTAGAGTGTGCAAAATTCCATACTGGGGTTCGCTAGACGAACCACCAATATCTGAGTATGAGTCATTTCTGATTAATCTCTGTTTCGGTGAAGATAGAGGAGTGACACAAGTCTCGGATTTCGGGCTCCGCAGACCCAAGAAGGTTCGAACTCTAGGGCGTGTGCGAAGATCCCAACCAGCTCAAGCCTCAAGCCTGCCGCTCCACAGCAAGACCCTGCCGAAGATGCACCAGAGCACAAGAAGATGGACACAGCGATTTACCCAGGTTCGGGCCACCTTGCGATGTAAAACCCTACTCCTGCTTTGGGTGGATTTGCCTCACGAGGAGGTTTGGTGATGAACTTGTACAGTGGTGAGCAACCTCGCGAGGGCTCTTGGGTGAGGATGGATCGCCCCGTCTACGGTGGAGGCTGGTCCCTATTTATAGTGGCCCGGCTCCTCTTCCCTCATCGCACTGGCAGAAAGGGATCCCACAACGGCCAAATTTGAAAGGGGACAGGAGGTATAGCTTATATTGACTAAAGGTGGTCTTCGCCTGCAAAGCTCCTGGCGTGACGCAGAGGTGGGCTCGGCGATGACATCCTTCCTACCGAGCTCGTGGTCTTGGTCTTGTTGCACTAGAATGGAAACCTTTGGGGGATTCCTTGGGAACCCGCGTTCGTCCTTGCCCCCTTAGCACGAAAGAGGAAACTGTCCCTGCCGCGCCTGCTGGTGCCCACCTGCCCTGATCGTCATGGCTCACGTCATCACGGCCTCCTGAGGCTGGGCACTGCATAAATCTCCGCTACTCGGGAGGCAGCCTGGGGAGACCGCTCCTCTGGAGGTCTTGGTGTCATTCTCCTCGCGAGGTTGGGCCCCTCGCGAGGGTCTTGTCTTGTGGGGTTCGTCGCCAGGCCGTACCAGGCCATTGAGGTGGGCCACGCCCTAGGCCGCAGGCAGGCAGGTCTGGGTACCCCCGATCCCAGAACGCCGACAGTAGCCCCCGAGACCAAGGCGCGCTCGGGCTGGCTTCGAGGCGAAACTAAGGTAGGAAGGCCGAAGCGCCGCGGGCCCCAATCACCTGCGGGCCAGGCCTGACGCGTGGCGCACGACGAAGCGCGGACGCGTCCACTTCCCCACGTCGCCTCGGTAACCGCCCAGACTGACAAGGGCTGGCGCGTGCCGCGGGGCCATCATTGCCCGGGATGCGGAGGGACGCCAGTTAGCCTCCGATCAGCTATAAGTAGGCGAGGGGGGCAGAGCCCCCCTAGCCCGTCTTCATCTTCTCGCCTCTCTGTTCCAATCCCACGACCATTACACCAGTGAGGAGGTTCTCTGCTGCCGAGAAAGGGAAGGGCCACCTGGAGGGACCGGGCTCGCCGCCGCACAGGAGGGGTCGTGGTCGTCCCCGCAAGTACACCGCGACATTGGCAGTGGCCCCTCAAGGACACGGGCGCACTCCGGTGCGGGCCGGCGCTGCCTCCGGTAGCCGCGGGAAGGCTCCCTCCCGCGTGGGCGGCGGCGGTAGCCATGGCGCTCGCGGCCAAGGAGGGAGGCTCACAGCTGGCACCCGACCGCCCCGCTCGCAATCTCACTCAGCCGACGCGGTCCAGGAGTTCGTAGTGTGGGAGGATCGGCCGGCCACCACCTGGCTCCAGCTCCCGCGCTTCTTCGCAGGTGCGCTGCCAGCCGGAGGGCCTGCCGGCCTATGGCTGCAGGCCGACGGTTGCTGCAGCGCAGCCTCGTGGGTGGAAGTCGAAGTCACCCCAGCGTGCTACGTGTTCCTAAACCGCGGGTGGCAGACGTTTGCCCGCGGCCTGCAGGGGAGGTGTACCCTCCACTTCAAGTATGACGGGGCAGCGACGCTCTTCGTCAAGATCTTCGGGGAAGACGGTAGGCGCTTGGGGTGCTGCCCGGAAGGCTACGGCGGCGACAGCGACCATTTCTCCGCCGATGATGACCATCGCGGCGACGGCGCCCTCGGCGGTGAGCTTGCCCTTGGCGATGGACGTAGCACCTCCAGCGGCAGCGACGCCTCCTCCGGGGGAAGCTCGAGCGACGACGACTACGACAAGCCGCGGCGTCGGTGGGCCCGGACCAAGGAGGGTGACGAGCCCCCGCGACGTCGTGCCCCGGCCCCGGAGGCCGTCGAGCCGCCATGCCGCCGTGCCACCATCAAGGAGGAGGACTCCGACTGAGCGCGGGCGGTGCCGGAGCCAGGTCTTAGGAGTAGCAGCCCTCGGGAGGCCATCTTTTGCTGTTTTTTTTACTTCCTGCATCAAGAATCACGAAGGGCCCCGAGGGGGGTGTAACGAACTGTGGCACTTGCACCTTCATGTTAGCATTTTGTTTTTATCCCGTACTTTAGCGTTTATGTTGCCACCAACGGAAAGCTCCTCCTTGATGTGATTAGGGCTTGGCATACACGTGGCGGGTCCCTACATCGCGAGGCGCATCTGAGGCGCCGAGGCAGCTTGGAGGTCTTGCCGAGGGGGCCTCTTCCTTGCGGACCAAGCAGCTTCGAGAGGCGCCCGCTGCTCGCGAGGCTCCTGGGGTGGTGAGAAGTCAGGGCCTCCAGAGGTGCTTCCTCAGGGCCCCGCCTTCCGCGAAGGTGCTGAAAAGTTCTTTACGTAGAGTTAGAATTCCCCGATAACGAGTCGAAACATGACTTCCCTTCCCCTGGTCGTCTTCCTTCCAACGACCATCTTGATTGGAGCCCCCGAGCAAGGGTCGATCGCCGCTGGTATGTCGGGTCGCAATGCCTGGCGAGGCCAGGGGATGAGCGCTCCTGAGGCCGGGGGCCTGAGGCCACATGCGCCTGCCGGCCTATGCTTGCAATAACCTGTTTGAATCCTGTGATTCCCTTTTGCGCCCTGTTTCCTTCCTGCTTGCTTTTGTGCTCTGCGTCGGCAGGGCCCAATCCCGCGCGTACCTCGACCGCCATTGGGGTGTCCGGATCAGCAGGACGAGACCAAGGGGCGAGGGGCTACGTGATTAGTGAGGCCCCTGGGTCGCGTTGCCCAGGGGTCCCCCTTGACGTGCGAACAACGGGAGCTTGTGTGTCGGCAGGGCCCAATCCTGCATGTACCTCGACCACCATTGGGGTGTCCGGATCACCAGGACGAGACCAAAGGCGGGAGCCTGAGGCAACTTGCGCCTACCGGCTCGCTCGAGAGCGCCGCGCGAGGATTAGAGCGCCGAAGCTTTGGCCTTTGGCTAGGTGCACACCGTGCCCAGCCCCCGCTCGCGGGGCATGAGAGAGGGAACACTGGTAGGTGCTAAAAATTTTTAAAGCCAAGACTGCAAAACGAGAAACACTGCAAAGGAGAAAAATCCCCACCCCTTTTTCAAACAAAGACGCGAAAGCTTCAAGTTTCATTCCAAAAGACGGCAACTCGGTTTACAAAAGAGAGCAAGGAACAGCCGCGTCCAGCACCTAGTAGCTAGTCTTCGTCTTCCCCCAGCGCGGAGCATAGGGCTTCCACTAGGCGTGAGCATAGTCATTGGGGGACCGTGTCATCCGCAAGCGCGGAGCATGGGGCTTCCACTTGGGCGTTGGTGGGGGCCCCTCCTCGTCCTCGGGGGACCCCGGGCGTATACAACCCACTCATTATTACGTGAGAGTGTCACGGGTAGAACTTCCGAAGATGCTGGATGTTCCAGGCATTCTGGATGGGGACCCCGTCCTGTGTCTCCAGGCGTACGGCGCCAGGCCTGGAGACACGGGCGACCCTGAACGGGCCCTCTGATGTCTACTACGCAACCTTCTTCTTGTAGACTCGTGTTGGACCTCCAAGCGCAGAGTTTTGTAGGACAGTAGCAAATTTCCCTCAAGTGGATGACCTAAGGTTTATCAATCCGTGGGAGGCGTACGATGAAGATGGTCTCTCTCAAACAACCCTGCAACCAAATAACAAAGAGTCTCTTGTGTCCCCAACACACCCAATACAATGGTAAATTGTATAGGTGCACTAGTTCGGCGAAGAGATGGTGATACAAGTGTAATATGGATGGTACATATAGGTTTTTATAATCTGAAAATATAAAAACAGCAAGGTAGCAAGTAACAAAAGTGAGCACAAACGGTATTGCAATGCTTGGAAACAAGGCCTAGGGTTCATACTTTCACTAGTGCAAGTTCTCTCAACAATACTAACATAGTTGAATCATATGTAAATCCCTCACGTGCGACAAAGAGTTCACTCCAAAGTCACAAATAGCGGAGAACAAACGAAGAAATTATTGTAGGGTACGTAACCACCTCAAAGTTATCTTTTCCGATCAATCTTATGAGCTATCCCTATAAGTGTCACGAACAGCCCTAGAGTTCGTACTAAAATAACACCTTAAGATACACATCAACCAAAACCCTAATGTCATCTAGATACTCCAATGTCACCACAAGTACCCATGGTCTTGATTATACGATATGCATCACACAATTTCAGATTTATCATGTTCAATCCAACACAAAGAACTTCAAAGAGTGCCCCAAAGTTTCTACCGGAGAGTCAAGACGAAAACATGTGCCAACCCCTATGCATAGATTCCCAAGGTCACGGAACCCGCAAGTTGATCACCAAAACATACATCAAGTGGATCAATAGAACATCCCATTGTCACCACGACTATCCCATCGCAAGACATACATCAAGTGTTCTCAAATCCTTAAAGACTCAATTCGATAAGAAAACTCCAAAGGGAAAACTCAATTCATCACAAGAAGATAGAGAGGGTAAAATCCATATGATTCATCTATATCAATAAAGCTCGCGGTACATCAAGATCGTGTCATCTCAAGAACATGAGAGAGAGAGATCAAACACATAGCTACTGGTACATACCCTCAGCCCCGAGGGTGAACTACTCCCTCCTCGTCATGGAGACCGCCGGGATGATGAAGATGGCCTCCGGTGATGGTTTCCCCCTCCGACAGGGTGCCGGAACGGGCTCCCGATTGGTTTTTTGTGGCTACAGAGGCTTGCGGCGGCGGAACTCCCGATCTAGGTTTCTTTCTGGAGGTTTCTCGATTTATAGGAGTACTTGGCGCTGGAATCACGTCAGGGGGGTGCTCGAGGGACCCACAAGCCAGGGGGGCGCGCCCTAGGGGGGGTGCCCCCTAGGCTTGTGACCTCCTCGGGACTCCTCTCCGGTATCTTTTTACTCTAGTATTTTTTATATTTTCCAAAAATATTCTCCGTAAATTTTCAGCCCATTCCGAGAACTTTTATTTCTGCACAAAAACAACACCACGGTAGCTCTGCTGAAAACAGCGTCAGTCCGGGTTAGTTCTAATAAAATCATACCAAAATCATATAAAATTATTGTAAACATGGCATGAATACTTCATAAATTATAGATACGTTGGAGACGTATCAGCATCCCCAAGCTTAATTCCTGCTCGTCCTCGAGTAGGTAAATGATAAAAGAAATAATTTATGAAGTGTGAATGCTACCTAACATGTTCGTCATATTCTTTTCTTCTTTGTATAGCATGGACATTTGGACTTGTAAATGATTCAAAGCAATAGTCTAGTTTTAACATAATGACTTCAATACTCAAGCATGTCAACAAGCAACCATGTCTTTCAAAATATCAACACTAAAGAAAGTTATCCCTAGCCCATCATGCTCAATCATTGATCCATTCATGAAACACACTCAAATATTAGCTATGCCCAATGCTCAAGTACGATCATAGTGCCCCCTAGTTGGTGCTTATAAGAGAAGATGGAGACTCAAAGCAAAAATAAAATTTGCATAAAGTAAATAGATAGGCCCTTCGCAGAGGGAAGTAGGGATTTGTAGAGGTGCCAGAGCTCAAAGTTTTAAATTGAGAGAGAAAAAATATTTTGGGTGGCATGCTTTTCCTGTCAACGAAAACGACAAAGTAGCTCACAATACTTTCCATGCTAGATATATCATAGGCGGTTCCCAAACAGAAAATAAAGTTTTTACTCCCCCTCCACCAATCAATCACACTCCACGGCGAGCCGAATCCACGGGTACCGTCCATACAAACAACAATCCTGGGGGAGTTTTGTTTCATTATATTTTGATTTGAATTTTGAGCATGGAACTGGGCATCCCGAATACCAGCCACTTTCTCATGAATGATAGTGAATCAACACATATCGTGAGAATAACACACCTAGCATGGAAAAATATTGGATGCTCCCCACCGTTTCATGAGCGGTACGGGCACACAAAAGAGAAAATTTATTTTGAAAATTTAGAGATGGCACATACAAATTTGCTTGGAACGGCATGGAAATACCGCATATAGGTAGGTATGGTGGACTTATAAGGCAAAACTTGGTTTAAGGATTTTGGATGCACAAGTAGTATTTCTACTTAGTACAAATGAAGGCTAGCAAATAGATTGGCAAGCAACCAAACCAAGAAACGAAAAATCACATAAGTGAGCATTGAACATAACTAACACCGAATAATGCACCACAAGTAGGATGTAACTTCATTGCATAACTATTGACTTTCGTACTTGCATAGGGAATCACAAAACTTAACACAAATATTCCTACTAAAGCATAATTACTCACTAACATGACTCACATATTACTATCATCATGTTTCAAAACTATTACAAAGAATCAAGTTTAATTTGTCCCATGATCTTCATGAAAGTTTTTATTATATCCTCCTTGGATATCTATAACTTTGGGACTAGTTTCATATATTGTCATTGCTTTTTTTTGACAAGCTCAAACAATTTTAAATGAATCACATGAGAATAAGGATTTCATCCCTCAAAAAGGTATAAGTGAAGCATGGGAGGAAATGACAAGCTACTCTCAAAAGATATAAGTGAAGATCAATGAGTAGTCAAACAATTAAGTAGCTATGTGAGGACTCTCTCTCTCTCTCAATAAATATTTTTAGATCTGAGTATTTTATTCAAACAGCAAACAAAAGAAAATAGCACTCCAAGAATAGCACGCATCATGTGAACGAATAAAACTTTAGGCTCAACATAGGCTAACCGATAATTGTTGATGAAGAGAGGTGGGATGCGTAGCATCCCCAAGCTTAGATGCTTGAGACTTATTGAAATATTTACTTGGGGTGCCTTGGGCATCCCCAAGCTTGAACTTTTGAATCTCGTTCAATCCTCTCATATCCCGGTTTCACCTATTCTCAAAAACTTCATCCACACAAAACTCGAAAAGAACTTGTGAGATAGGTTAGTACACATAATAATAAATCAACACTTCATGTACTGCCAAGACAAGTTGCATAATAATTTCCAAACATTAGGTACTGTATACTATCATTTCCACAATTTATATCTACCAATATAGGCTATGAAAACTAAAGGATAAGTAGATAACGAAACTATGACAGCAATCTGTCCAAACAGAACAGTCGGTAGAAATTCATGAAAACAGTGTACTTCTGTAACTCAAAAAATTATGAAAATTTAGGACATGCAAAAAATATTATATGACAACACTGTGTAAAAATTTCAGAAACGTTCCACGTTCCAGTAAAATATGAAAATTCAAACACTACAGCAAAAGTTTCTGTTTTTTACACAGCACACATCAAACATGCAATGCAAGCATCCTAAGGCAATTCATGGAACTTTTTATTGAAAAACAAGATTATAAATAACACCTAAAATAGAACATCAAAATAAAATGACGCTCCAAGCAAAACTCATATTATGTGACGAATAAAAATATAGCTCTAAGTAAGATATATCAATAATATTGAAGAAGAAAGAGGGGATGCTTCCGGGGCATCCCCAAGCTTAGGCACTTGAGTCTTCCATGGATATTACCTTGGGGGTGCCTTGGGCATACCCAAGCTTAGGTTCTTTTCACTCCTTATTCTCCTCATATCGGTGTCTCACCCAAAACTTGAAAACTCCAATCACACAAAACTTAACGGAACTTCGTGAGAAGGGTTAGTGTAGTAAATAAACATCATTCACTTAGGTACTGTCAAGGCAAGATTCATAATTGTTCTCACATAATACCTACTGTATTCTATCATTCCCATAATTTATATCGCTGAATATAAGCTATGGGAACACTAAAACAAGCAAACTATGCATGCAAAACAGAATCTGTCAAAAACAGAACAGTCTGTGAAGATCTGTAGTGTAACCATATTTCCCTGTCTCTAACAATTCTGAAAAATTAAGAAAATCTAGGCAGTTTTTATATCAATCATGTGTAAAAAATTCAGATCAAAAGCACGTTTCAGTGAATTTACAAAATTCCTGGACTGAGAGAAAAAGTTTCTGTTTTTGCACAGAATCAAGTCAACTATCATTCACACTATCCCAAAGGCTTTACTTGGCACTTTATTGAAACAAAAGCTATAAAACATGATTACTACAGTAGATTAATCATGTGAACACACTAAAACAGTAAGGATAAATATTGGGTTGTCTCCCAACAAGCGCTTTTCTTTAATGCCTTTTAGCTAGGCATGACGATTTTAATGATGCTCACATAGGAATAGTATTTGAAACATGTAAGAGAGCATCATGAATCTCATGACAAGCATATTTAAGTCTAACCCACTTCCTATGCATAGGGATTTTGTGAGCAAACAATTTATGGGGGCAAAAATCAACTAGCATAGGAAGGCAAAACAAGCACAACTTTAAAACTTTGAACACATAGAGAGGAAACTTGGTATTATTGCAATTCCTACAAGCATATACTCCTCCCTCATAATAATTTTCAGTAGCATCATGAATGAATTCAACAATATAACTATCACATAAAGCATTCTTTTCATGATTCATAAGCATAGAAATTTTACTACTAACCACATAAGTAAATTTATTCTCATCAATAGTAGTGGGAGCAAACTCAACGAAATAACTATCATGTGAAACATAATCCAATTGAAAATTAAAATCATGATGACAAGTTTCATGGTTATCATTATTCTTTATAGCATACATGTCATCATCATAATCATCATAGATAGGAGGCATGGCATCATCATAATAAATTTGCTCATCAAAACTTGGGGGGCAAAAAATATCATCTTCATCAAACATAGCATCCCCAAATTTGTGGCTTTGCATATCATTAGCATCATGGATATTCAGATAATTCATACTAACAACATTGCAATCATGCTCATCACTCAAAGATTTAGTGCCAAACATTTTAATAACTTCTTCTTCTAACACTTGAGCACAATTTTCCTTTCCATCATTTTCACGAAAGACATTAAAAAGATGAAGCATATGAGGCAACCTCAATTCCATTTTTTTTTGTAGTTTTCTGTTATAAAACCAAACTAGTGAAAAACAAGAAACTAAAAGATTCAATTGCAAGATCTAAAGATATACCTTCAAGCACTCACCTCCCCGGCAACGGCGCCAGAAAAGAGCTTGATGTCTACTACGCAACCTTCTTCTTGTAGACTCGTGTTAGGCCTCCAAGCGCAGAGTTTTGTAGGACAGTAGGAAATTTCCCTCAAGTGGATGACCTAAGGTTTATCAATCTGTGGGAGGCGTAGGATGAAGATGGTCTCTCTCAAACAACCCTGCAACCAAATAACAAAGAGTCTCTTGTGTCCCCAACACACCCAATACAATGGTAAATTGTATAGGTGCACTAGTTCGGCGAAGAGATGGTGATACAAGTGTAATATGGATGGTACATATTGGTTTTTATAATCTGAAAATATAAAAACAGCAAGGTAGCAAGTAACAAAAGTGAGCACAAACGGTATTGCAATGCTTGGAAACAAGGCCTAGGGTTCATACTTTCACTAGTGCAAGTTCTCTCAACAATACTAACATAGTCGAATCATATGTAAGTCCCTCACGTGCGACAAAGAGTTCACTCCAAAGTCACAAATAGCGGAGAACAAACGAAGAAATTATTGTAGGGTACGAAACCACCTCAAAGTTATCTTTTCCGATCAATCTTATGAGCTATCCCTATAAGTGTCACGAACAGCCCTAGAGTTCGTACTAAAATAACACCTTAAGATACACATCAACCAAAACCCTAATGTCACCTAGATACTCCAATGTTACCACAAGTACCCATGGGCTTGATTATACGATATGCATCACACAATTTCAGATTCATCATGTTCAATCCAACACAAAGAACTTCAAAGAGTGCCCCAAAGTTTCTACCGGAGAGTCAAGACGAAAACATGTGCCAACCCCTATGCATAGATTCCCAAGGTCACGGAACCCGCAAGTTGATCACCAAAACATACATCAAGTGGATCAATATAACATCCCATTGTCACCACGGATATCCCATCGCAAGACATACATCAAGTGTTCTCAAATCCTTAAAGACTCAATCCGTTAAGAAAACTCCAAAGGGAAAACTCAATTCATCACAAGAAGATAGAGAGGGTAACATCCATATGATTCATCTATATCAATAAAGCTCGCGGTACATCAAGATCGTGTCATCTCAAGAACACGAGAGAGAGAGAGATCAAACACATAGCTACTGGTACATACCCTCAGCCCCGAGGGTGAACTACTCCCTCCTCGTCATGGAGACCGCCGGGATGATGAAGATGGCCTCCGGTGATGGTTTCCCCCTCCGACAGGGTGCCGGAACGGGCTCCCGATTGGTTTTTCGTGGCTACAGAGGCTTGCGGCGGCGGAACTCCCGATCTAGGTTTCTTTCTGGAGGTTTCTCGATTTATAGGAGTACTTGGCATTGGAATCACGTTAGGGGGGTGCTCGAGGGACCCACAAGCCAGGGGGCGCGCCCTAGGGGGGGCGCCCCCTAGGCTTGTGACCTCCTCGGGACTCCTCTCCGGTATCTTTTTGCTCCAGTATTTTTTATATTTTCCAAAAATATTCTGCGTAAATTTTCAGCCCATTCCGAGAACTTTTATTTCTGCACAAAAACAACACCACGGTAGCTCTGCTGAAAATAGCGTCAGTCCGGGTTAGTTCTAATAAAATCATATAAAATTATTGTAAACATGGCATGAATACTTCATAAATTATAGATACGTTGGAGATGTATCACCCTCCCACATGGGCGAGAGCTTGTGGAAGCCCTCCCTAGAGAGGACCCGCCTCAGGACGAAGTCACCCACCTCGAGCGTCCTGGAGCGGATGCTGCAGCAGTGGTAGCGCCGCAGCGCGTGCTGGTACCTCACTGCACGGAGCGAGGCTTGGCGGCGGGCTTCCTCCCCGAGCACGAGGTCTGTCCCTCGCGAGGCATCCTGACGCTCCTCGTCGAATGCCAAGACCCCCGGGGAGCGATACTTGACCTCGTGCGGGAGGACCGCCTCCGCCCCGTAGACGAGGAAGAATGGGGTCTCGCCGGTGGGCTTAGTCGCGGTGGTGCGGATGGACCACAACACGGACTGAAGCTCACCGAGCCAACCCCTGACGCAGGCCTTAAGCTTCTTCTTGAAGCTCCTTGTCTTGAGGCCCCTCAGGACCTCCGCGTTGGCGCGTTCGGCCTGGCCGTTGCTCCATGGGTGTGCTACCGAGGCGTAGCATATCTGCGTTCCAAGGTTAACACAATATGTTTTAAAGAGGTTGATTGTGAACTGCGAGCCATTGTCGGTAATGATACGGTTGGGAATGCCGATGCGGCTCACGAGACCCTTGATGAACTTGACGGCCGAGCCGGCAGGGATGGTGCGCACGAGCTCCACCTCCGCCCAGTTGGGAACTTGTCGATGGCGACGTAGAGGTAGCGGTAACCGCCGGCCGCTCGAGGGAAGGGCCCCAGTATGTCCAGCCCCCAGACCGCGAAGGGCCGGGAGAGCGGGATGGTCTGGAGACCCTGTGCGGGCTGATGAGTCTGCTTGGCGTGAAATTGGCAGGCCTCGCAGGATCAGGCCAGCTCAGTGGCGTCCTGGAGCGCCGTGGGATAGTAGAATCCGCTGCGGAACACCTTCCCCACGAGGGTATGGGATGAGGAATGGTGCCCGCAATCGCCTCCGTGGATGTCAGCCAGCAGCTCGCGGCCTTGCTCCTCGGATATGCACCGCAACGAGACGTTGTTAGGGCATCTGCGGTACAACTCGCCGTCCTGCAAACAATAAGCAGTGGCCTGACGAACCATGTGCTTCGCGTCCTCCTCCTTCTCTAGCAAGGCACCGCTGAGCAGGCATGCCTTGAACTCTTCGATCCAATCACCGGCCTGAGGTTCCAACGCCAGGAGCAGGCGAGCTCCTGAGGCCGGGCCACAAGCCGGTGCGCCTGAGGGCAGGACCGGTGGCAGCTCCTCCTGATGCGATGCCGGGCCTGCGGCCGAGGGTGCCGCGGACGGCTTGAAGAGCCTCTCCTCGAAGACTCCAGGCTCCTGAGGCTCGCGACGCGATGCCCTCTTGCCAATGTCATCTGCTTCCTTGTTCGCGCCACGCGGGACGTGCTGCAACACCAGGCCCTGAAAGTGCTTTTCCATCTTACGTATCTCTTCGAAGTATGCCTCCATGTGCTCGTCCTTCGGCGTGTACTCTTTGTTGGAGAAGTTGACGAGGAGCTGGGAGTCGCCCTTGATGGTGAGGCGCTTGACCCCCAGGGCGACAGCGGCCCTGAGGCCAGCGAGCAAGCCTTCGTATTCCGCGATGTTGTTGGAGACCTTCTCGCCATGTTGGAAGCAAAGCTGGACAGCGTAGTAAAGTTTGTCTTGGGTTGGGGAGAAGATGACTACTCCAGCCCCCGCACCCCGGCGTGCGAAGGCTCCGTCGAAGTGCATGACCCAGCCGTCAGGCGCCTCATCACCGGGCGCGAGGGACTGGCCCTCATCCAGCCCCCGGTCAGGAGCGTCTGTCCACTCCCCCATGAAGTCAGCGAGGGTCCGCGCCCTTGATGACTCTGGTGGTGCTGAACTCCAGGTGGAAGGCCTGCAGCTCGATGTTCCACTCTACAACTCTTCCAGCAGCGTTGGGGTTACGCAGCACTTTCTCCAGGGGGTACGTGGATACGACCTTGATAGGGTGACACTGGAAATAGTGGCGCAGCTTCGTTGAGGCAACGAGGAGTGCAAGCAGAAGGTTTTGCTGCATAGGGTAGCATGCGCGAGCATCACGCAGCACGGTGCTGATGTAGTACATCGGGTTCTCGATCAGGGATGAGGTATTGGCGTCGCCCTGCTCCTCGCGAGGCTCGAGGGACTCAGGCACCCCGGGGGTTCATGAGGCGGCGTGGGCCTCAGGAGTGCCGTCCTGAGGCGGCGAGCGTTGCGTGGCCCCGCACGAGCCGTCCTGCTTCGTGCCTGCGCCAGCGTACCCCTCTCGGACCGCCACGAGCGCCGCGCTGGCCGAGTGGGGGGTGGCTGCCAAGTAGAGCACTAGGGGTTCACAAGGGCAAGGCGCACCATAACGGGCGGGCTAGTGAGATACCGTTTGAGGTCCTCGAAGGCCGCATCCGCCTCCGGAGTCCACTCGAAAGGGCCCTTCCTTTTCATAAGCTTGTAGAAGGGGAGGGCGCGCTCATCCAGCTTGGAGATGAAATGGCCCAAAGAGGTCACGCAACCCGCAAGCTTCTGCATCTCCTTGAGGGTCTGAGGCGGGCTCATTTTCCTGATCGCTTTGACCTTCTCCGGGTTGGCCTCGATTCCTCGGTGCGATACCAAGAAACCAAGTAGCTTGCCGGACGGGACTCCAAAGACGCACTTTTCCGGGTTGAGCTTCAGGTTCACCTGGCGCAGGCTGGCAAATGTCTCCTCCAGGTCCTTGATTAGGGTCCTCGCCTCACGCGACTTGACCATGATGTCATCGACGTACGCCTCCACATTCCTCCCGAGCTGCTGCCCCAAGGAGATGCGCATCAACCGCTGAAAGGTCGCACCGGCGTTCTGCAGCCCGAAGGGCATGCAGACGTAGCTGTACATGCCGCACTGGGAGAGGAAGGCCGTCTTCTCGACGTCCTCTTCCGCCATCTTGATTTGGTGGTATCCCGAAAAGGCGTCCAGAAAGCACAACAGATCGCACTCGGCGGTGGAGTCTACGATCTGATCGATGCGCGGGAGCGGGAAGGGGTCCTGAGGACATGCCTTGTTAAGGCCCGTGAAGTCGACGCACATGCGTTCCTTCCCTCCCTTCTTGGGGACGATCACTGGGTTGGCCAGCCAGCTCAGGTGCCGTACCTCCCGGAAAACACCAGCTTCTCGCAGCTTGCCGACCTCTTGGACGATGAACTCTTGCTTCTCTTGTGCTTGTCGCCTTACCTTTTGCTTCACCGGGCGCGCATCGGGGTGCACCCTCAGGTGGTGCTCGATCACCTCTCTCGGGACGCCGGTGAGGTCGCGTGCCTCCCACGCGAACAAGTCCTTGTTCGCGCGGAGGAAGTCCACCAGTGCCTTCTCCTACTCCGGGGGGAGGCCGGCGCCAATGGTGAAGGTGTGGCCTGGGCTCCCGTTGTCAGCGGGCACCTGCTTCGTCTCAGCCCGGAACTGAGAGAACAACTGCTTCTTCTTCGTGGGTGCGGCCTCCAGAGCTTGCGCGATGCCCTCCGGGGGCGGGATGCTTCCTTCTTCGTGCGCGACGCTCTCAGCGTCAGGGCGCGAGGCCGTTGCGGCCTTGTAGACGAGCTTGAGGGCTCGAACCGCGTCCTTGGTGTCTCCGGCCACGGTGATGATACCGCAGCTACGGGGAATCTTGATGACGTTGTAGCCTGGGTGCATTGCCGCCATGAACTTGGCGAGGGCCGGATATCCTAGGATGGCATTGTACGGGAGGCCGATGCGGGCCACGTCGAAGTCGATCAGCTCGGTGCGGTAGTTATCGCGGGTGCCGAAGGTGACGGGGAGGCACACCTGCCTCAGGGAGGTGGCGGAGCCCCCGACCACCCCTGAGAAGGGCTTGGAGGGCGCTAGCTGGTCGTAGGGCATCTGGAGCATATCAAAGGCCTCCACGGAGAGGACGTTAAGGCCGGCACCAGCGTCGATGAGGGTCTTAGTGACCGCATCATTGCTGGGATGGTCCCTGGAGTCCTGGGATGGTCCCTGGAGTCGAAGGTGATGTCGGTCTCCGGCCCCGCCGTGCTCCATGGGGCTTCAAGCCGCGGCCGAACCGCGCCCGCCTGGCGGAGGAACTGCTTGACATGGCGACCGGATGCGGGCGCCTGCGACCCGCCGAGGATACAAGCGACAACAGGCATGGCCGGGCAACCTCCGGTGCCCCCGTAGGCCGCGGGCTGCCGAGCCTTGGGAGTTGTACCCGCCATGGAGGCGATGAGGCGAGGGCGGAGCGCGACTGGTGAAGATGGAACCTCGACACGCCCCTACCCGGCGCGCCAAATGTCGGATTTCGGGCTCCGCAGACCCAAGAAGGTTCGAACTCTGGGGCGTGTGCGAAGATCCCAACCAGCTCAAGCCTCAAGCCTGCCACTCCACAGCAAGACCCTGCCGAAGATGCACAAGAGCGCAAGAAGATGGACACAGTGATTTACCCAGGTTCGGGCCACCTTGCGGTGTAAAACCCTACTCCTGCTTTGGGTGGATTTGCCTCACGAGGAGGTTTGGTGATGAACTTGTACAGTGGTGAGCAACCTCGCGAGGGCTCTTGGGTGAGGATGGATCGCCCCGTCTACGGTGGAGGCTGGTCCCTATTTATAGTGGCCCGGGTCCTCTTCCCTCATCGCATTGGCAGGAAGGGATCCCACAATGGCCAAATTTGAAAGGGGACAGTAGGTACAGCTTATCCTGACTAAAGGTGGTCTTCGCCTACAAAGCTCCTGGCGTGACGCAGAGGTGGGCTCGGTGATGACATCCTTCCTGCCGAGCTCGTGGTCTTGGTCTTGTTGCACCGGAATGGAAACCTTTGGGGGATTCCTTGGGAACCCGCGTTCGTCCTTGCCCCCTTAGGACGAAAGAGGAAATTATCCCTGCTGCGCCTGCTGGCGCCCACCTGCCCTGATCGTCATGGCTCACGTCATCACGGCCTCCTGAGGCTGGGCACTGCATAGGAATCTCCGCTACTCGGGAGGCAGCCTGGGGAGACCGCTCCTCTGGAGGTCTTGGCGTCGTTCTCCTCGCGAGGCCGGGCCCCTCGCGAGGGTCTTGTCATATGGGGTTCATCGCCAGGCCGTACTGGGCCATCGAGGTGGGCCACGCCCTGGGCCGCAGGCAGGCAGGTCTGGGTACCCCCGATCCCAGAACACCGACAACAAGGTAGAATAAAAAGGATCCATTTTCCATCAATACATTACTTTGCACTCTTTAATGGCAAATGTGCCGTAGGCAAGCAAGATTGCAGCACACTGTGTGCCCCTGACTTGAGTCTTATACACACTGCTATAACAGGGGATAAACGTTATAGTCTTGGAGCAATCGTTGCGCGGAGATTGCAGCACAACGCTGCTAGTGGTCATTTTTATGGAGGAATTTATGCCTCTCGTGTAGCTCAGAATTTAAATGTAACACCTTGGCCTAACGATCCCATTTTACCTATTCAGTACTTAGACTTTGAGGCCATGAAACGTCATAGGTTCCTTAAGGGCACAGTCACTAATTATACTTACAACTTGAGGTTCAATAATGTCACACCCTATGTTTTGCCTCATGACTAAGTTAAAATGACTCAAAAATTAGGGCCAATTAAAAACTTTTTGTGTGCATATGAATGCTTGACTTGTGTGCTATTTGCTTGCTTGATTGATTGTGCCATGAACCATCATATATCTCCTACACTCCAAACTTATATCCCTAACCCAAGGACATTGCCCAATGATCATGCCATGTGTATAGGACATAAAACTATTTTTATAAAATATTATTTTGGCCAAAAAGCATTTTGTTAATTTAGGTTTTCAAAAAAACCCTGAATTGAGGTTTGTACTACAAGTCCTCAAATTAGGGTGGATGTTTTACCCCAAAGACTTTATTTGGAACCTACCATATATAAGACTTCCCAAAACCACCAAATATTATTTTTAAAGATTATTTTCCTAATTTATTTGAAGGATTTTTCTTAAGGCCGGAAATGGTTTTTCATAGGGAAAAATTATTTAAATGCTTTGAAAATATTTGAGAAAATTTAGAGACACTCAGTGGACATATAATATCCATATATATGAGTTTCAACACATGGTCATGTTCAAAATATTGGACAAAACCCTTCAAAACCTTCCCTGCTTAAATCAAGCATTTGAAATATTTCTATAAGAAATATTCTCAAATAAATCCAGGAAAATTCTAGCATCTCACATATGCCATATGTGATGATCTTGCCAATTTTCAACCCAACCCAAATTGTTTTGATTCACCAAAATAATCCAAAACCCTCTCTGGCCAAATCCAAACTTGAGCAACTCTACATTGGCAAGTTTCTCCTACTATTCTCAAACTTTGTGGACATGTTCTAATACCGTAATGATGCATCCACACCAATTGGTGCATTAAGGAGAACAGTCCCACCTATCCAAAACCCCCCAAACCTATTTCTGTTGATTTCTAGAATTGGGTAATATTGCATTGTCAAGTTTCCCCATTTGGTCCCAAACTTTTTGGGCAAGCTCTAATACCCAAATTATGCCACCACAGAAGTGGAGCATCAAGGAGAAAGGCTTAGCATGATCTGATCTATAGAAACCTATTCCTGTTGATTTCTAGGGTTTGCCAAGGTTACATTGGAAACTTTCTTCAAATGAGTTCAAAATTGGTGGTCAAGATCATTCTTACCTATCATTTAATCTTGTTAAGTTTCATGACAAGTAAATCTGTCTAGCTAGCTCGAACTTGCATCAAACACCTTCTGGCCATTTCCAAAAGATACTGTTTTACCCACTTCCCTGTTTCTCCTTGATCCCAAATTTTTACCACACCTCCTAATAGTGCCCTTCTACCTCCAGCAAAGCTTACATGGCCATTTCTCAAGGATTGATGGGGCAAAACCTCACATTTACCTCTCTAGTCAGCCCCTGCCAAGCTCTTCTTCACCTCTACTCTCTCTCTCTCCCCACCTCTCTCCAAGATTCCTTGTGCACAAGGGCATCTCCAGAAGACCCTAGGAGCTAGTGGACAAGGTATGGTGGCCCAGAGCACGTGGTGGCATGGCCATGCTGGCCATATGGGCGCTCTGGAGCGCGCTACAGTGTCCAGCCGCACTGGAGCCGCCCCCCAATCGCTAGCCCCGACAGCCTCGGGCCTCCCCATCGTGTCCCCCGAGGCCGCCTCGATGTCCGGGACACGGCACCCTGTCGGCCCCCTCCTCTCTCCTCCTCCTGTGGCCTCCTTGCACGCGCGCCATGGCCGCCAGGCTCGGCCAGTGGGCGAGCTCACACGCGCGCTCCTCTGTCCCCCTGGCTCCTCCCTCTCCTTTCCCCTGGTCATGGACCATGTCCACGAAGCACGTAGACACGCCCCGGAGATCCCCCGAGACCCCCAGCGACGACGGTGACCAAGCCGGCGCACGAGCTCGCGGTGCACCGTCGCCCTCTCTATAAGAAGCCGCCCCCGAGCCCCTATTGTCCCCCTTAGCTCTCTCTCCCTCTCACCAACCTCCCAGCGCCCCTCAATCACCCTCATGTCCTCTGCATCGACGGCAATGGCCGGAGCTTTGCCGGCGGCCCCTTCTCAAATTAGTGCTCTCCACCCCCCATCCTCTCTCCAAAGCTTCACCAGCCCCCCCTCTGCATTGCCGCAGTCCTCCCCGTGCTCCTTTTTCCTCCTCCAAGCAGCCGGTGCACTGCTTCCGCGGTCGACCGTCGTCGGTCCCGCCGCGGCCGAAGTCCCGCTTGCGCCGGCGCTCCCGTGTGGAAATGGGACCCCCAGGTAGACGCGGACCATCCTCCCGAGCACTTCGGTGGCTGGGCAGTCGCCGAAGGCGGCCAGATCCACCGGAGCGGGCGCCGGCGAGCACTCTACCGACCTCCCCTGTTTCTCCTCTGCCCGAGCAGGAGGTGAGAGGAGAACCCGACAGGCGGGGCCCGCCTGTCAGTGGCCAGTCGGCCGGGCCCCCCTCTTTTAAGTGGAGGCGCCCCGACGCTTCCCGCCTCCCTGCGGTGGAGGCGTACTCCGCGGAGTACGCTTTCGGCGTCACCAGGGCCTCCTGCGCGGCTGAGCAACTGGGCCGGCCCAGTTGCCTCCGCTCACCGTCCGGCCCGTTAGGTATAACCCTCCGTTTTCCTTTTTCTTTTATCAGAGACTTCCAAAAATCACAATTAAATAAATAAAACTCTAAATTTGATGATTCAAATTCCTATATTTTTCTAAAATTCAGTCCTACTTAATGATGCAATTTCCATATTTTTCCACCACAAGTTCTTCTTCTGTTCAAATTTAAATTCAAATTTGAACTATTAAAGACCACCTTGTAAAATCTCTAGGGCATTCATTATAGCTCCAAATGGAGTGATTCAAGTTCCTAGGTGCATCTAAAATCATGTCCTAGGATGTGAACATTTTTCCTTACACTTATTCTGCTATGTCAAATATTGGATCATTTCTTCATATATGGCTCACTTTGAAAATCCCTAGGAAAATCATGCCAACTCCAAATCCATTGAAACAACTTTCAAAATGTTTCTAAAATCATGCCATATTTGTTGGGTGTATCCACCCATTTTTATAAAAATGTTTTATGTAGACTTCTTATAGGATCACCAATTCCCCTATTTCCACCATTCAAAGAGCCTCATTGATCCAACTCCAGTAGACCCATTTTAGGTATCCTTCTTATGACCAGAGATATCCTAGAAAAATAAAATTCCTATTTATAGAGCACTTTTATTTCTCTGCTTGTAGTGTTGCTTATTGCGGTTGTTTCCGACGGTAGTTGACGAAGTAGACGGAGTACTCGGAGTTGGACGAGAAGCGTGTGAAGACCTCGAAGACTTTGCTGAGCCAGGCAAGCAGCCCTTTGATCATGTTAAGAAACCATTTTTATTGCATGGCATATAGCACTTTATTTTTGATATATTGATCATGATGATGTGGTGACCACTTCGGTGGGATGCCTCCGATACTTTTACCGTAGATTCTTGCATCATGCATGACCCTACCTCCTTGTGAGGGTTATGCGGGTGGGTAGTAGTTAGGTTGCTTAGTAGTTGCTACGCAAAGTGGGACGGGCTTATACATGGTGATGGAAACAAAAGTGTTTTCAAAGACTTTTCGAAAACCTCGTCGGGTGCCACTAATGCCCGAGGGAGATGTTGAGCTAGGTAACCACTTGATAAAGAAGTGGTGTACAGGAGCAAGTGAGTGTGTGGGTTTTCGAAAAAGGAATAGATTTAAGATTTTTCGACCGTCCCAACCTTACATGCACAACCACGATACCCCTTATGGGATGAGGCTATGTTGATTACTTTGGTCGATACTAGCAGGGAGCCCGCATTACTAGTGGAGAGAGAGTATGAGTTACTCTCTCGATACGGGGTCATGCCTGGTAGGGCGACCATGCACTGTCTTTACAAGCACCGGGCACACCGTTGTGTTCCTTCATGGATGGTACTATGAGGAGCGATGCTCATGTTTTGTACATCATGAAGATACGGACCAACGAGTGGACTCTTTGTTTAGTGTCGTCAGGGGAAAGGCATTGTTCAGGTGCTTACCTCGGGTATGTAATATGCCGCGAGTCGTGGATGACACGGAAGTTCCCCGAGTCTTGTGGGTAAAGTGTGCAACCTCTGCAGAGTGTAAAACTATTCGAATAGCCGTGTCCACGGTCAAGGACAGTTGGGTGGTGCTACTTAAACTACGTCCAGTGTTTTCACAAACCTGGTGTGTGTGTGTTGGTGACAAAGGAGATACATGAGTTAAGTCAGATGACTTGACATGATGATCGAACATGAGATGTTCAAACCTTGATTCATATTGATATCTGTAACCTGTTCATACGGATACCTGCTACTTGTTGATGCATGCTATCACAAATCATTTTGAACATGACACTGCACTAAAAATTAGCTTTCTGCAAAAATTACCTACTTAGTGCTATATCATGCATTGTTACTGCCTTCTTCCAAACATGGGTTGCTTGCGAGTACATTCAAAGTACTCATTGGCTTGCCACTGGTTATTTCATTGGCCAGGCATGAAAGAACAGGATACGATGAAGAATACCTTGGTGACGTACATGCGAGCTAGGACGCTTCCCAGTCAGAATGCATGTATGTTAAGGCAGATGGCATGGGTTCACGCTATTGTTGAAGATTTCCGCTGCAAGTTTATGAAGACTAGTCCTTAAGGGTCCGTGCGTACAATGTGGAGGTTGAAGCTGCCAGGTGGGCTGTGGAAGCTGCACCAAGAGCCTCGGTGGGCTATCACTCAGACTATTATCCAGGCTACGGATGGTGATTACCAAGCTAGGCCAAAAGCCTAAGCTTGGGGGAGTACGTATATCCACCGACATTATATTCATGTTTACACATTTCATTCCAATTGTCGGTGTCCACACTTTTTCATTGTATTATCCATGCTAGATTTATTTTCTTGCTTTCTTCTTGCGTGTTTGACAAACTTTCAGAAAAATCCAAAAATATTTCCTACTACTTTTCGGTTTTTCTTTCTAGTTTAAATTGATTATAGTATCAAAAGAAAACCCAAAAGGATTTCCCGTTTATTATTTTACTTGTTGGGAGCCCTCCCGTGTAAATAGTTTTTCTCATTTTTGTTCTTCCTCTTTAATTTGCTTTCTTCAAGAAAAAACAAAAACTCAAAAATATATTTCAGTGTGTTTCTCTGAAATTCTTTTCCTTTTATTTGAGTCATACAAAGGAGAAGACCACAATGAAAATGTTGAGTGGCTCTCATATGCATTATTGTTAATCTAACAAAGAGCCCATGTTACTTTGTTTTCTCCTCTTGAATAAAATGCTTGCAGATTCCAGCTTAGTCCACGGCACTCTTGCACTATTATTATTTTTTATATCATTCGGTCCTGCAAGTGAAAGGCAATAATGACGATATTCGATGAAGTGACTGTGGCAGAGAGAAGCGGGTATGAACTCAACTTGTTTTTGGTTTTGTAAATATGTTTAACCTAGTATCCATGATTTAGCATATTATGATCAAACATGTTGGCCATGACAATTAGAGATTATAGTTGCTCATGCCATGCTTAAGTAGTTAGGAGTGGATAATGATTTATCTTGGATGTGAACATGCATTAAAATGATTGTGATGTGGTATGATGATATGGTATCCTCCTCTGAATGTTTCAAGTGGCTTGACTTGGCACATGTTCACGCATGTAGTTGAATCAAAACCATCATAGCCTTCATGATATTTATGTTCATGGTGTCCATATCCTACTCATGCTAGTATTCAATGTTTATTATTCATAATGCATGTTCATGACCGTTTTCGCTCTCTAGCTGGCCGCTTCTCAATCTATTTGCCAACCTTTGCCTGTACTAAGCGGGAATACTGCTTGTGCGTCAAAATCCTTAAACCAAAGTTATTCCAGATGAGTCCACTATATCTACCTATATGCGGTATTACCCTGCCGTTCCGAGTCAATTTGCATGTGCCACCTCTAAAATTCAAATGAACATTTGTTTTGTGTGCCTAGACCGCTCATGGAGCGACAGGGGGCGGTCGGTATCTTCCATGTTAAGAGGGTTACTCTCATGATGAGTGTTTTTTCACTCGTCCTTGCACGAGAGGGGCGGTAATAGTAATTCCCAGTCCCGAAATCAAAAATTGTAAATAATTAAACAGAACTCCCCCAGGAATGTTGTTGGTATGGACGGTACCCGTGGATTTGGCTAGCCGTGGAGTGTGTTTGTTGGTGGAAGGGGGAGTAAATCTTTACTTTTACCGCTTGGAAACCGCCGCTAATGTGTTTAGCATGGAAGATATTGATAACTCTTGGTCGTAACGTTGACAGGAAGGGTGTACCTTCCCAAAATTATATTTATCTCTGATTTAAGCTTTGAGCTCTGGCACCTCTGCAAATCCCTGCTTCCCTCTGCGAAGGGACCATCTATTTACTTTTATGTCAAGTCATCACCTTCTCAAATAAGCGCCAGATCTGAGAGCACTATTGTCATCCTCATGCATTGTGTATAGTTAATGTTGGGTGCAGCATGACTGGATCTTTTCTACCATGAATTACAATGTTTAGTCGTTGCTTGAACTTTGGAGGTGCTCTGCATTTATGTTTTGCGTCTCAGAAAGGGCTAGCGAGAGACCACTATTGTCATATTATATCATGACCGTTTTGATAAAGTGTTGGCGTTTGAGATATTTTATTATTGCTCGCTAGTTGCTTATGTCATTGATATGAGTTAATATAATTTTTAAGAGTTATTGCTGACATGGTTAGTCATAATTTTTGTTGAAAACCTGGGTGCTACTTAAGCATATATATGTAAACAAGAACAAAAGAGTTCGTAAAAGTTTTTCTTTACACTTTCAGTTTGTCAACTGAATTGCTTGAGGACAAGCAATGGGTTAAGCTTCGGGGGAGTTGATACGTCTCCATCATATCTACTTTTCCTAACACTTTTGCTCTTGTTTTGGACTCTAATTTGCATGATTTGAATGAAACTAACCCGGACTGGCGCTGTTTTCAGCAGAAGTACCATGGTGTTGTTTTCGTGCAGAAATAAAAGTTCTCAGAACTGGACGAAACTTTTTGCAGATTTATTTTACAATAAATAAAAATTAATGGAGCCAAGAACCACCGGAGGGGTACCCAGGTTGGGCACGATACACCAGGGCGCGCCACCCCCTCCAGGCACGCCCTACTGGGTTGTGCCCACCTCGTGGCCCTACTGACCCTAATTCCAACTCCATAAACACCTATTTTCGGAGAAAAAAATAAGAGAGGGAGTTTTATCGTGTTTCACGAGATGGAGCCGCCACCACCTTCTATTCTTCATTGGGAGGCAAGATCTGGAGTCCGCTTGGGGCTCCGGAGAGGGGAATCTTCGGTCTTCGTCATCACCAACCCTCCTTCATCGCCAATTCCATGATGCTCCCCACTGGGAGTGAGTAATTCCTTTGTAGGCTCGCTGGTCGGTGAGGAGTTGGATGAGATTCATCATGTAATCGAGTTAGTTTTGTTAGGGCTTGATCCCTAGTATCCACTATGTTCTGAGATTGATGTTGCAATGAATTTGCCATGCTTAATGCTTGTCACTAGGGCCCGAGTGCCATGATTTCAGATCTGAACCGTTTATGTTATCACCATTAAATCTATGTTCTTGATCCGATCTTGCTAGTCATATGCACCTGCTATGTGTTATGATCTGTAAACCCCATAGTGACAATATTTGGGATACTTTCCGGTGATGACCTTAGTTTGAGGAGTTCATGTATTCACCATGTGTTAATGCTTTGTTCCGGTTCTCTATTAAAAGGAGGCCTTAATATCCCTTAGTTTCCTTATGGACCCCGCTGCCATGGGAGGGTAGGACGAAAGATGTCATGCAAGTTCTTTTCCATAAGCACGTATGACTATTTACGGAATACATGCCTACATTACATTTATGAACTGGAGCTAGTTCCGTGTCGCCCTAGGTTATGACTATTACATGATGAATATTATCTGACGAGTTCACCGATCCAGTACCTACGAGTTTTCCACATATTGTTCTTGCTAATTAAGTTACTATTGCTACTGCTACTGTTACACTTGCTACAAAATCATTGCTATCACTGTAACCGCTACTGTTATTGTTACTAGTGCTATCAAAACTATCATACTACTGTGCTACTTATCATTCTGCTGCAGATATTTAATCTCCAAGTGTGGTTGAATTGACAACTCAACTGCTAATACTTGCAAATATTCTTTGGCTCCCCTTGTGTCGAATCTGTAAATTTGGGTTGAATACTCTACCCTCGAAAACTGTTGCGATCCCCTATACTTGTGGGTTATCAGTAGGACAACTGATTCTTGATGTAGGACTCGTGCCGGTCAAGATGTAATTTGGACAAATCCCCCACTCCGATACGAAGCAAGCACCTCTTGATGGGTGACTTCCTGAGAACATACTAATATCGTTTTTTTATCCCAATGCAAATACATGGTTGTAAGCATTAAGACCCCATCCCCGTACCTTCTTTTATTATAAGTGTTTGAATCACTATTTGCTTGCTGATCCGGTCAAAAGCTGGATTTGACACTTTGGCAAAAGCTTGCTAGACACCATTGCTTCAACGAAATCTTCCTCTCGTGGGTTTGATACCAGGGTCACCTTTGGGGAAATAGGTGCAGGATACTAAAAGTTCTCTTATATAAAGCAAAGTGCTCTCGAGGACACATGGGAATTTTTGACTAGTCACGTTCATCATGTTTAGTTGATTCGCGTTTGTCGGATTTCGGGCTTCGCAAAACCCTTAAGATTCGAACACAGGGGCGTGTGCGAAGATCCCCTGCAGCTTCGCCCAACCTAGGCGGTGTGCCCGCCGATCGTGCGAGTTCACGAGCACAGGCCTCGCTGAGGTACACCTGGGTCTGGTCGGTGGCGGTGTCACGCCCCGCGGTGCGCCTGGCCTCGTCGATGCGGCGGTCGCGGGCAGCGTGTTGGCGCCGCAGCTCGTGCGCCACGAGGAGCGCGACATGTCTGTGTGTCGGGTCTTGGCAGACTCAGAGGAGTGGCGGCGCGTCCCGAACGCGGGGAAGGGCCGGGGCGACGGGGGCGTGCCGTGTGGTTGGTGAAGGCGGCAACCCCCAACACCCGTTGAGAGTCCGGCCAGTGACGGTGCCCGCTGACGGGGTGGTAGAATGGCGCGGGGCGCCATGGCCCGCGGGCGCCGGCCGCGCCACGCGGGCAGCTCGCTGCTCAGCACAGGCTCGACGTCCTTTTGCCATGAGTGCGGCGAGCGGAGGCGAGGCAAGACTTGAGGGAGATTTCGAGACGCCCCCTACCTGGCGCGCCAAATGTCAGATTTCGGGCTCCGCAAAACCCTTAAGATTCGAACACAGGGGCGTGTGCGAAGATCCCCTGCAGCTTCGCCCACCCTAGCTCGCTACTCGATGGACACAACGAAGAACTCGCACGATGACGAGGAAGAAGATGAACACGATAGTTTACCTAGGTTCGGGCCGCTGCGAAGCGTAATACCCTACTCCTGCTTTGGTGGATTGCCTCTCGAGGAGGTGTGGAGGATGAACTAGTGCAATGTTTCGGAGCCTCGTGAGGGCGCTCCTGAGGTGTTCCTGGCCCTCTGTTGGCTACGTGATGAATGAGTGGATGGACTGGTTTTTTCCTCCTCCTCTACGGTGCAGCCTACCCTCGATATATAGCGGTGGCCCGGGTCCTCTTCCCTTATCGCCAGGGCGGGATGGGATCCCACAACGGCCAATTTTGAAGGGGGACAGGAGTACATGCCCGCCCTGCCCAAAGGCGGTCTTCGCCGGCAAAGTAGCTGTCAATGATGCAGAGGTGGGCTCGGCGATGACATCCGCCCTGCGGTTCTCGTGGTCGTGGTCTTGTTGCACCGGAATGGAAACCTTTGGGGGTGCTTTGGGAACCCGCGTACGTCCTTGCTCCCTTTGCACCAAAGGGGAAACTGCGCCGCCTGGCGCGCTGGCGCCCGCCTGTCCTTCCTTGCGTCATCTTTGACTCCTGAGGCCGGGCCTTGCATAGTGATCTCCGCCGCTCCAGAGGGGGCCTGGGGAGGCCCATCCCTTGCCGGTCTTGACGCTGCTCCTCCTCGCGAGCCTAGGGCCCTCGCGAGGGCCTTGTCTTAAGTGGGGCCGCGCCTGGCTGTGTTTGGCTGATGAAGTGGGCCATGCCCTGGGCCGCAGGCAGGCAGGTTTGGGTACCCCCATTCCCAGAACGCCGACAGTAGCCCCCGCGCCCAAGGCGCGCTCGAGTCGGCTTCCGGGCGAAGCCTTGAGGGCGTCCCGAAGCGCCGCGGGCCCCAAACGCCTGCGGGCCAGGCTTTACACGCATCGAATGCCCGGGCGGCGACGCCCCCGCTCCCCGAGGGCGTCAGGAACCGCTCCAAGTCAAATTGACACGACGCCCGTGTGTAGCGCCGGCCATCATTGCCCTTCCTCGAATGCTGCTGCTTCGGGCCTCTACTCCTCGGGCCACGCGGATGTGACCCTTCTGTTTGAAGGAGAGGCGACGCGGACGGTGCTGCGTCGATCGAACCGCCTCGCGGCGCCCGAGAGGCACACGATGCCTGCTCTCCCACAACGCCTTGCGGCTGCAGTTATGCCTATAAATCTGCCCCGCCCCTGGCAGGGGAGGGGCATTGCTTCTTCAGGCATCTTGCTGCTTCCTTCGCTCCATCGAGAAAACCCTCTCCTCTACCCATCTTCTTGTCCTTCATGGCGTCTGGAGGAAGTGGCGCGGGTGCGGGGAAGCGCGCGGCACCGCCGGCTCCCTCGTCCTCCTCCGAAGGCAGTGGTGGGGGGCCCTCAGGGCCGGCGCAGGCTCGCCGACGCTTGGCCATGGTCGACGAGTAAGTATTCTGCCGCCTCCCTCCTCTTTGGTTGTTTTACCCAGCGTTCCGAGCATGATCCTCTCCTTCTCCCAGGGCGCCCGCAGCCAAGAAACGCAAGCTTGGCGAGCTTCAGGAGGAAGCGGAGGCGCTGCGGGCCCGGTTGACGACCGCCGAGGCCGCCTTCAAAGCCGCCCTCCAGGGCGAAGCGGAGGCCAGGGCGGAGCTGGCGTCCCTCCAGACCCAGGTCCAGGAGGCGGCCGACGCCATGCAGGCTGCCCAGGACGAGGCGGCGCACGCCAGGGTGCTGGAATCCCAGCGCGCCAAGCAGTTCCTAGGCATCGCCAGCTGCGAGGCCGGCGCGGTGAGCCGGTTTGTTGGGGACGCCACCGCGCTGCCGAACGTGCGCGGCGACGGGGGCTACCTTGAATTCTTCCAGAAGGTGGTGGAGGCGCTGGAGACCGGCGTCTCCCGTGTGAATGCGGACAGCGAGTCTGACGCGCGTGACCTTCTGGACCTCGTCTTGACGCTCGTCTTCTCCAACCTGCGCCGCCTCACCCCGCAGCTCGACCTCCGGCGCGTCGGGGAGCCGGTGCCTGACGGGCTCCAGCGCCCCCTCCGGGACGAGGTGCGCCCGCACGTGGAGTCCATGGTGGAGCGGTTCGTCCAGGTGCCCGCCTCTAGCGGGGAGGACGACTCCGACGCCGAGGCGGCCGGCGGCGCGGGCGGTGACGGCGGCTTCTCCCCTTAAGCATCCCCTGTCTCCTTTTCTTGGTGCCTGTAATATGTCAAGAAGAACTCTGCCCCGGTGGGCGTTAATCTTTTGTATGTTACCTTTGCCTTCTTTTTTTTCTTTTCTCGAATCGCCGTTCGCTCGCTCGTCGCGACACGACTTGGATTCTCTGCATGGGGACAGGCGCTGCTGCCGCCGCGGCCTGGTGATGGCAACGGTAGGGTCCTCACGAGGCTTTCTCTCCTGAGGGGCAACTCGCGGCCGCCACCTTCCCCGGGTCCACGGCCTTGCATTTCGTCGTGGTGGGGTCTTTTCCCTCGTGCCGTTTTTCCTGCCGCCTCGGTCCTCAGGGGTCTCGGTGGCCGCGCGTGGTAGTCCGTAGTACCTGCATCCTTACGTTAGTGCGCATAATCTTTATGCCATCCTCGGGTCGTTATGAGGCCAGGAGGCTCTTGCTTGGTTCGACAGTGGTCTTAGCTCGTGGGGTGGCGACGGTCTCATTCGCGACTCCTTCTGGGATGCTCCCTCCTTGTTCGTGGGACGGTTTGGGAGCCCTTTCGGCACTCTATGTCTGCAGGACCCAGTCCCGCACATTTCCCATCCACCGTAATGTACGACTGTATCACCAGCACGCAACCACGGGGTCAGGCCCCGACACCCTTGACGCCGACCGGATCACCAAGGACGACGTCAAGGGGGACGAGTGGCTATATGACTGGTAAGGCTCCTGAGGCGTGATGCTTAGGAGCCCCCTTTTGACGCTCAAGCTGCCCTACGTCGGCAGGTCCCAGTCCCGCGCATTTCCCGACCACCGTAATGTACGACCGGATCACCAGGACACAACCACGGGGTCAAGCCCCGACACCCTCGACGCCGACCGGATCACCAAGGACGACATCGAGAGGGACGAGTGGCTATATGACCGGTAAGGCTCCTGAGGCGTGATGCTCAGGAGCCCCCTTTGACGCTCGGGCAATCCCCCATTCCGTCCTACCGGCTGCTGCCTCAGGAAGCCCTGGGGCCTCCCTAGACTCCATGCTGCGGTCGGAGCCCCCGAGCGGGGGTCGACAGCTAAAAGATGCGTGCCCCTGAGGCGACAAGGCCTCGCTATCCAGCCCTGAGGTGCCTCGGGGTGGTGCGGAGCGTTTGGCTCCTTGCGAAACACCATTCAGAAAGAGAGAATTCAAGTCTGGTAAAACGAGAGAACACAGAGAGAAAAGTCCCCGCCCCTTTTTCTTTTAAACATAGAGTTTCGAAATTCTCAGACTTCATTCCAAAAAATGGCAGCTCGAACACCAAAAAGAAGCAAGCAAATGCCACGTCCGGCCCCTAGGCTAGTCTTCGTCTTCCCCCAGCGCTGAGCGTAGGGCATCCACGTTGCATGGGCATAGCCATTGGTGGGCAGTGTTGTCTTCTCCGCCAGCGCGGAGCTGTGGCTGCCACATTGCGTGGGAGGAACCCTTCCGCGTCCTCGGGGGGCTCCGGGCATATACAACCCACTCATTATTACGTGAGAGTGTCACAGGTTGGTGTCGGTCCCGGGGGTGTATAGGGGGCTCCATGCCTCGCGGGCACGAAGCCCACTCCCAGCCCCCGGGTTTGTCGCGGCAAAGTAGGGTCTGCTCTGGGCGAGCCCTCGAGCGTAGGGGGAGCCCCTTGCGCTCTCCGACTGGAAGGCCCGTCCCAGAAGAAGGCCCCGGGATCCCCGGGCTGTGCCCCAGCGCGCCTCGCTGGGGTCCCCGGGGTTCCCATGCTGGTACTCGGTGCCCTGCCCCCAGGTCGGGCGAGCCGGGCCTGGGGACATGGGCGAGTACATGACCGCCCGCTGGTGATCGAACGAACCCGACCCGGAGACATGGGCGTATGTTCCACCCTCCGTCTCCAAGCGAGCGTCGCTCGCCCCGGAGACACGAGCGCATGTTCCACCCTTCGTCTCCAGGTTGGGATTGTCTGGCCTGGGGACATGGGCGTGTGTTCCACCCTCCGTCCCCAAGCTGGGGCCTCCCGGCCCGGGGACGAGGGCGCATGTTCTACCCTCCATTCCCAGGTGAGTGACCCCCGGTCCCTAGACCCAGACGCCTGCTCGAGGCAGCTCCCTACCAGCGGGCGTGCCTCGCGAGGGTCCCCACGCCGGGCACCCTCACGAGGCCAGCCCCGCAAGCCGCCCCCGTGAGGTTGCACATACCAGTCCGCACAGGGGCTGCCCGCGAAGTCTTGTGTCTGCCTCCTGTCGCCGCGGCAGCCGGTGCTGCTCCCTTCGTGGCCCGGGCGCGCGTCAACACAGTCGTTGTAGAGTTGCACGAGCCCCGGGCGCCGGCGTAGTCGAGCCTCCGGTCCTCCTCCCTGGTCCTGGTGAGCGAGCCGAGAGGCGCGAGGCGACGCCCCTCTCGTGTGGCCAGCACCTCCCACCGGTCCCTGCCGGTGCCTGCGGCCGGCTCCTGTGCCTCCCGTGGCCCGAACCAGGTCCCCGGTGACCGCGGGACGCCGCAGACGCCCCGAGCGCGCCTGCGCGGCCTAGGCGGCGTGCCCGCCGATCATGCGAGTTCACGGGCACAGGCCTCGCTGAGGTACACCTGGGTCTCGTCGGTGGCGGTGTCACGCCCCGCGGTGCGCCTGGCCTCGTCGATGCGGCGGTCGCGGGCAGCGTGTTGGCGCCGCAGCTCGTGCGCCACGAAGAGCGCGACATGTCTGTGTGTCGGGTCTTGGCAGACTCAGAGGAGTGGCGGCGCGTCCCGAACGCGGGGAAGGGCCGGGGCGACGGGGGCGTGCCGTGTGGTTGGTGAAGGCGGCAACCCCCAACACCCGTTGAGAGTCCGGCCGGTGACGGTACCCGCTGACGGGGTGGTAGAATGGCGCGGGGCGCCATGGCCCGCGGGCGCCGGCCGCGCCACGCGGGCAGCTCGCCGCTCAGCACAGGCTCGACGTCCTTTTGCCATGAGTGCAGCGAGCGGAGGCGAGGCAAGACCTGAGGGAGATTTTGAGACGCCCCCTACCTGGCGCGCCAAATGTCAGATTTCGGGCTCCGCAAAACCCTTAAGATTCGAACACAGGGGCGTGTGCGAAGATCCCCTGCAGCTTCGCCCACCCTAGCTCGCTACTCGATGGACACAACGAAGAACTCGCACGATGACGAGGAAGAAGATGAACACGATAGTTTACCCAGGTTCGGACCGCTGCGAAGCGTAATACCCTACTCCTGCTTTGGTGGATTGCCTCTCGAGGAGGTGTGGAGGATGAACTAGTACAGTGTTTCGGAGCCTCGTGAGGGCGCTCCTGAGGTGTTCCTGGCCCTCTGTTGGCTAGGTGATGAATGAGTGGATGGACTAGTTTTTTCCTCCTCCTCTACGGTGCAGCCTACCCTCTATATATAGCGGTGGTCCGGGTCCTCTTCCCTTATCACCAGGGCGGGAAGGGATCCCACAACGGCCAATTTTGAAGGGGGACAGGAGTACATGCCCGCCCTGCCCAAAGGCGGTCTTCGCCTGCAAAGTAGCTGTCGATGATGCAGAGGTGGGCTCGGCGATGACATCCGCCCTGCGGGGCTCGTGGTCGTGGTCTTGTTGCACCGGAATGGAAACCTTTGGGGGTGCTTTGGGAACCCGCGTACGTCCTTGCTCCCTTTGCACCAAAGGGGAAACTGCGCCGCCTGGCGCACTGGCGCCCGCCTGTCCTTCCTTGCGTCATCTTTGACTCCTGAGGCCAGGCCTTGCATAGAGATCTCCGCCGCTCCGGAGGGGGCCTGAGGAGGCCCATCCCCTTGCCGGTCTTGACGCTGCTCCTCCTCGCGAGCCTAGGGCCCTCGCGAGGGCCTTGTCTTGAGTGGGGCCGTGCCTGGCTGTGTTTGGCTGATGAAGTGGGCCATGCCCTGGGCCGCAGGCAGGCAGGTATGGGTACCCCCGTTCCCAGAACGCCTACAACGTTCGCTACTTTCATAATTTGATATGTGGGTGGACCGCTGCTAACGTGCCATTCTTACTTGATCAAACAGCCCACTTATGGTTACCCACTCTCGCAAGCATCCTCAACTATGAAATAAGAATTAAGATAAATCTAACCATAGCTTTAAACGTGTGGATCCAAATCAGCACCTTAGGGAACAACTCATAAACTAGGGTTAAACTTCTATCACTCTCGCAACCCATCATCTACTTATCATTCCCCAATTCTTCCCTTTAGGCCCAAACATGGTGAAGTGTCATGTAGTCAACGTTCACATGACACCACTAAAGGAAGAGCAACATACATATCATCCAAACATCGAACAAATACCAACATCACATGATTACTTATAATAAGACTTCTCTCATGTCCTCGAGAATGAAATTAACTACTTACAAATAATGTTCGTGTTCAAGATCGGAGGGGTATTGAATATAATTAAGGATCTGAACATATAATCTTCCACCAAATAAACCAACAAGCATCAATTATGAGATGTAATCAACACTACTAGTAACCCATGGGTACCAATCTGAGGTTTTGAGGTAATGATTGAATACAAGAGATGAACTAGGGGTTGAGATGAGATGGTGCTGGTGAAGATGTTCATTAAGATTGGTCCTCCCACGATGGAGGAAGGGTTGGTGATGACAATGGCTTCAATTTTCCCCTCCCGGAAGGAAGTTTCCCCGTCAAGATCTCTTTACCGGAGAGCAAAAGTGCTCCTGTCCAGGTTCCGCCTCGAGACGGCAGCGCTTCATCCCAAAAGTCTCCTTCTTATTTTTTCTAGGTCAAAACCCTTCATATAGCAGAAGAGGGGGCCAGAGACTGCCTGTGGGGCCCACAAGGCATCAGGGCACGTCCTGCTGCCTTGTGAGCGACATGTGGCCCCCTCTGGTATTTCTTGGCCCCAATATTTTTTATATACTCCAAAAATATTCTCCGGAAAATTTCAGGTCATTTGGAGTCCAGCAGAATAGGTATCTCTGATGTAGCCTTTTCAGGTCTAGAATTCCAGCTGCCGGCAATGTTCCTCTCCATGTAATCCTTGTAAATTTAGAGAGATAAGGCATTAAAATTGTATCATAAAGTGGAATAATGACCAAAAACAATATAAATAACATTAGGAAATCATGATGCAAAAGAGACGTATCAACTCCCCCAAGCTTAGACCTCGCTTGTCCTCAAGCGAAAGCCAAACTCGATAATCATGAGCACATGCTTAGAGAGAGAGGTGCCGATAAAAATAAAATACGGATATGAAACCATCATGTTCATTATCATAACAACAACATAATATCATAAAACTTCTCATGAACAAGTAACAATCTATACACATGCTCAAGTATGAATCATAAACTTTATTGAAAACTAGCAAACTATGTTCTCAGTCATTGAAACAATTACAATCCATCATATTTTAGAAAGAATCTATGTCAGAGCTTTGTTTAGCAAGTTCACATACTCAACTATCATTTAGTCTTCTATGATTGCTGACACTCATGGGTTATTTATGAAGTAAAAAGTTTCAATCAGATACATAGGAAGATAGTGGTTTATAGTTCATCACCACCCAACAATTTATCTCAGGGATAACATCAACAATAATAACTCATGATCACCTATATCCAACTGGATATATGTGCCTAGATCTTTCCCCACCACATGATGCTTGCCAAGTAGAGAGTAATAAGAACGGAATAGGGATTAACATTATTGACTCTTGCATAAAAGTAAATACAGAAAAGTAAAAGATAGGCCCTTCGTAGAGGGAAGCAGAGGTTGTCATGCGCTTATTATTAGTTGGATGTGCAAGCTCTTAATGGAAAGGAACATCACTTTATATTGCTCTGATGATAACAACCTTTATTATGCAATCTGTCGCTTTTATTTCGTTGCCATCACAAGATCGTACAAAGCTTATTTTCCCTTCCAATAAAAGATCATACATATTTAGTAGCAATTTTTATTGCTTTTGCACCGATGACAACTTACTTGAAGGATCTTTCTCAATCCATAGATAGGTATGGTGGACTCTTATGGGAAGAAACTGGGTTTAAGAGTTTATGGATGCACAAGCAGTATCTCTACTTGGTGCGAAGTTTTTGGCTAGCAAAGGATAGGAGCAAGCACCACATGTTGGAGGATCCATGACAATATAACTTCTATGTGAATATAAGCAAACATAACTCATTACGTTGTCTTCCTTGTCCAACATCAGCTACTTTATCATGCATAGAATATTTAATGGGGGCTCACAATCATAAAAGATGTCCAAGATAGTATATTTATATGTGAGACCTCTCTTTTATTATTACTTTTTCATGAATTGCATCAATGACTAATGCTATGTTTGCTAACTTCCAACAAATTTTACCAATTATACTCTTTTTATGTGAAGTTATTACTCCCCATGGGATTAGCATATGATTATTTTTCATTCTTTTCATTGATATGATTGATGCAAGAAACTAAAGCAAGTAAACTCAAACTAATCTTTATTATATAACTCGAGCACGCGATTACATAGATAGATATATCACAAAGCAAACCCAAGAAATTAAATCACACAAAAACTTTATTCTTCTAAATCACGAAATAGCTAAGCATCGTACTAAGATAGATGATGGTAATAAAAGTGATGGTGATACGATACCAGGGCACCTCCCCCAAGCTTGGAACAAGCTAAGGGTGGTGCCTATACCCATGTACTCAAGTTTCCTTCTTGGGCGATGGTGATGATGAAGTGGTAGGCTTGTACTCCATCTTCCAAGGCATGGGCTCCCCATCATAGAAAGAAGATCGCGTCTCCGGAATCCTGAAATTGGCAGCTATGCTCATCCTTTTAAACCTGGATTCATACTCACAATTTTGGTTCTACGGGTCATAGATTTGAGCTTGGAGATGCTCAATTCGCTCTTGAAGCTTAAAAAGATCCTCCCCCATGTTCCTTGTGTCCATCTTGTTCCCCCGGATGAATTCCGTGATCATAGAGTGATTAGCACTCAAACCACGCTCAACCATCCATTGGCACTTGAAGATTTCCTGCTCCACCGCTTGAAGTCTGGCCTTCTCGCTTCCCTCCTTCTTCTGGCCTTGGACCTCACGATGTGGGGCACCCCCTCACGCATCTCAATGGCTTGAGAGTGCTTCATCACCTCCGGCAAGTAGGGGTTGATGACCTTCTCGAAGAACTTGTCCTTGGTCGAACTTGACGAAGACATCGCCATCTATATCTGCTAGAAAAAAATAGTCCGAAACAAGAACAGGGGAATAGTTGTGATACAGTGGTCAAAACATCGGGGAGTATATATAATGAATTTTTCTACGTGGAGGCAAAGCAAACGGAAAGAAAACGGGGTTGGGAAGGCACATGAGGGGCCAACAAGGCACCCAGGCATGCCTAGGGGGTGGGCGCTCCCTGTTGCCTTGTGGCCTCCTCGTGGGTCCCCTCGGATGATTCTTATTTTTGTATTTTTTCTAATATTCCAAAACGAACAGAAATATTTTTTATGGAATTTTTGGAGTCGGTTTACATACCGAATCACATACCTGGCCTTTTTCAGGGTTTCGTGGTGTACTTGAAGGTCTCTTTTATGTGCTCCTCCAGTGTCATTGTTTTAATAACATTGGTCTCCTTGTTAATGGGTGTACCTAAAATATAATGTTTAATTCTTTGCCCATTAACCACCTTAGGATTTGTTCCTCCTGTGTTATTTATCTTGATGGCTCCGAAGTGATAAACCTCCTCGATAATATAGGGTCCCTCCCATCTAGAGAGGAGTTTTCCTGCAAAGAATCTAAAATGAGAATTTTATAATAGAACATGATCACCAACATTAAATTCTCGTTTTTGTATTCTCTTCTCATGCCATCTTTTAACTTTTTATTTAAACAACTTGGCATTTCCATAGGCTTGTGTTCTCCATTCATCTAAAGAGCTAATATCAAATAACCTCTTTTCACCGGCAAGTTTGAAATCATAGTTGAGTTCTTTAATTGCCTAATATGCCATATGTTCTAACTCAAGAGGTAAATGAGAAGCCTTACCATAGACTATTTTATATGGAAACATACCCATGGGATTTTTATAAGCAGTTCTATATGCCCATAGTGCATCATCAAGTTTCTTAGACCAATTCTTTCTAGTTCTATTAACAATCTTTTGCAAAATTAACTTTATTTCTCTATTGTTCAATTCAACTTGACCACTAGATTGAGGGTGATAAGGTGATGCAATTATATGATTAACATTGTATTTAGCTATAAGTTTATGGAAAGCACCATGAATAAAATGTGAACCACCATCATTCATTAGATATCTAGGGACTCCAAACCTCGGGAAGATAACTTCTTTAAGCATTTTAATAGAGGTGTTATGATCATAACTACTAGTTGGAATAACTTCTACCCACTTAGTAACATAATCAATAGCAACTAGAATATGAGTGTACCCATTAGAGGAAGGAAAAGTTCCCATATAATCAAATCCCCAAACATCAAATGATTCATTCGTTGGCATTTCCTGATATCTACCAATATTACCAACTCTTTGACATTCATTACAAGAAAGGACAAACTTATGCGCATCCTTGAAGAGAGTAGGCCAATAAGAACCAGATTGTAATACCTTATGTGCAGTTCTGTCTCCTGCATGGTGTCCTCCATATGTCTCGGAATGACACTTCCGTAGGATTTTTTGTTCATGTTCATGCTCAGGTACACAACGCCTAATAATACCATCTACTCCTTCTTTATATATATGTGGGTCATTGATGACCCACAAGTAAAGGGGATCAATCGTAGTCCTTTCGATAAGTAAGAGAGTCAAACCCAACAAGGATCAGAAGGAAATGACAAGCAGTTTTCAGCAAGGTATTCTCTGCAAGTGCTATAAGTAAAATTGATAGATAGTTTTGTAGCAAGATAATTCGTAACAAGTGACAAGAAACGAAAGAAGCAAGTGTGCAGAAAAGTAGCCCAATCCTTTTTATAGCAAAGGACGGGCCTGAAAGTTCTTTAATATGTAGCAAGGTGCTCTCGAGGACACATGGGAATTTCCGTCTAGTCACTTTCATCATGTTGAGTTGATACGTATTTGTTACTTTGATAATTTGATATGTGACTGGACCGGTGCTTAGGTGTTGTTCTTACTTAAACTAACAACCTACTTATGATTACCCCCTCTCTCAAGCATCCGGAACTACGAAAGAAGATTTAAGATAAATCTAACCATAGCATGAAACATGTGGATCCATATCAGCCCCTTGTGGAATAATGCATAAACTAGGGTGTAAGCTTCTGTCAATCTCGCAACCCATCATCTACTTATTACTCCACAATGCCTTCCCTTAGGCCCAAAATATGGTGAAGTTTCATGTAGTCGACGTTCACATGACACCACTAAAGGAAGCAACAACATACATATCATCAAAATATCGAACGAATACCAACTTCACATGATTACTTATAACAAGGCTTCTCCCATGTCCTCGAGAACTAAACTAACTACTCACAAATCATCACCATGTTGAAGATCAGAGGTGTAATGAATATGATAAAGGAGTTGAACATATTATCTTCCACCAAGTAAACCAACAAAAATCAACTACGAGATATAATCAACACTACAAGCAACCCCCAGGTACCAATTTGAGTTTTTGAGACAATGATTGAGTACAAGAGATGAACTACGGTTTGAGATGAGATGGTGCTGGTGAAGATGTTGATGAATATTGGTCCTCCCACGATGGAGGAAGTGTTGGTGATGACGATGGCTTCGATTTCCCCCTCCCGGAGGGAAGTTTTCCCGGCAGAATCTCTCTACCAGAGAGAAAAAGGGCCTTTGCCTAGGTTTCTACCTTGAGACAGTGGCACTTCATCCCAAAAGTATCCTCTTGATTTTTTTCTAGGTCAAAACCCTTAATATAGCAAAAGAGGGGGGCCGGAGCCAGCCTATGGGCCTCCCAAGCCATCAAGGCGCGCCTAGGGGGTAGCCGCCCCTTGTTGGCTTGGGAGCCACAGGTGGCCCCCTCTGGTTGTTCTTTGCTTTTGAAATTCAGATATATTCCACAAAAATTCCTCATGAAGTTTCAGGTCATTTGGAGTCCATAAGATTTTCAGCCTTTTCCATGGCTTTCAGGTCCAGAATTCCAGTTTCCGACAATTTCCCTCTTTGTGTTGGATCATGCAAACAAAGAGAGAAAATGCATTAGAATTTCATCATATAATGGAATAATGACCAAGAATAATATAAATATTAATATTAAATCATGATGGAAAATGGACGTATCAGTCATCCCAAAAGTAATGTTTTAAATCAAAGAAGAACTTTTTCTTTTGTTGGTATGTGAAATTAGGTGGTATATATTTAACAACAATGTAATTAGCATAGTCTACATACTGAGGAGTACTACTGGGAGCATTTATAGAAGCTAATTACTCATCAGGAAAACTATCATCAATAGGAAGTGGATCATCAAGAACATTTTCCATTCTAGACAAGTTATCTGCTACCGGATTTTCAGCTCCCTTTCTATCAATAATATGAAAATAATACTCTTGAAGTAGAAGAACCCACGTAATCAACCTAGGTTTAGCATATTTCTTTTCCATAAGATATTTAATAGCAACATGATCGGCGTGAATAGTAAATTTTGAATCAACAATGTAAGGTCTAAACTTACCACATGCAAACACAACTGCTAAAAATTATTTCTCAGTAGTAGCATAATTTATTTGAGCACTGTCTATAGTATTACTAGCATAATGGATAACATTTAATTTCTTATCAACCCTTTGTCCTAGAACATCACCAACAACATAGTCACTAACATCACACATTATTTCAAACAGTAAGTTCCAATCAGGTGGTTGAACAATAGGTGCAGAAATCAAAGCTTGCTTAAGTATTTCAAAGGCTTCTACACAATCATCTTCAAAAAGAAATGGAACATCTTTTTGCAAAAGATTGGTAAGAGGCCTAGAAATCTTAGAGAAATCCTTAATAAACCGTCTATAGAAACCAACATGACCAAGGAAACTTCTTATACCTTTAATATCTTTAGGACTTGACATTTTCTCAATTGCATCAATTTTAGCTTTATCTACTTCAATACTTCGTTCGGAAATTTATGCCCAAGTACTATACCTTCATTGACCATAAAGTGACACTTCTCCCAATTCAAGACAAATTTAGTTTATTCACATATCTACAAAACTAGATTAAGGTTGCTCAAGTGTAACACCCCAAAAAATTTAATTTGGTTTAACAAAAAAATTATCCCTTTGAGGATGGGATATTTGAAATGGATCTACAACGACTACTTGGAGGAACTAGGATAACAACGTTGAACTATGGAGAAGCGGTCGAACCCTAGTGGGGAAATGAGGCTTACGAGACTGTGATGGAGAGGATGTGGAGGCGACTGCGTCTTCTCAGGCGACCGCTGACGAGCTCCAGTGACAGCGGCGATGCAGTCCAACGCTCCGGTGTAGGTTTGAGCTCCGACGAGTTCAGGTGACGGTTCGGAGACGCGAGGAAGAAGAAGAAGTAGAAAATGAAAAGGGGGGCCGCATGACCTATTTATAGGGAGGAGAACCCGAAGAGGCACGCTGGAAAAATAGACTGTTACAGCAATCAGTGGCTACAGAAGCGCCTCGATTCCCGTGCTTGACTAGATTTGACGCCTGTTTGAAAAGATTCGCAATAATGACGCGTTGTCATCAAGGATCGGCAAGGTGACGTCATGACAAATGGAGGCTAGAAATACGCCAAGTCTTATGAGAAGTAAATGACCCGGAAAGATATGATGCCGGCTCGAGAACAAGTTTTCAATATGTTTTTGTCACGTTTTTTTTCTTATTTTCAGAAAATGAGTTTGGCATGAATCAATCCATGTCAAACTGGGGGCTAATGTTGGGGATATACCCCACAGGTGACCCGCCATACAAGTATGACCCGGCTTATACAATGGTGGGTTAATAAAGATAAGGGCTTCCACCTTATTATGGGCTCGCCAATGAAGATGACGGCTTGACAGAAGGATGACGTGCTCTTCCAGGCCGGCTCGTGGGCTGGCCTCAACACGCCGGCTCAATGAAGATGTTGTGTTAGATCTACAACTTGCATGGCAAGACAAGTAAGAATCAGATTAGGTCACAAATCATTGTACGACCCGGACTTTACTTGTAACCATGGGACTCAACCTATATATAAAGGGGCCCCCTGAGATAGAGGGATCAAGTAAGAAAGAAACCCTTGAGAGCTAGGTTAGTGATTCCGCACCCTTGTAATCGAGATCATTGATACGTCTCCAACGTATGTAAAATTTTTGCTTGTTCCATGCTGTTATATTATCATTCTTGGATGTTTTACAATCATTTTATAACAACTTTATATCATTGGTTGCGACTAACCTATTGACATAGTGCCAAAGTGCCAGTTGCGGTTTTTGCTTGTTTTTACTTCGCAGAATATCAATACCAAACGGAGTCCAATCGCGATGAAACTTTTTGGAGATTTTTTTTGGACCAGAAGACACCCAGTGGACCAAAGAAGTGCTAGAGAGCTGGGCCGTGGAGACCACAACCCACCAGGGCAAGCTAGGGGGGCCCTGGCACGCCCTGATGGGTTGTGCCCTCCACGGGGCCCCTCTCCACCGCCTCTGATGCCTATAAATTCCCAAATATTCCAAAAACCCTAGGGGAGTCGACGAAGCACAATTCCAGCCGCCGCAAGTTCCAGAACCTCGAGATCCAATCTAAACACCATCACAGAGGGGTTCATCTTCCTCATAGGTGCCTCTCCGATGATGCGTGAGTAGTCCACCATAGACCTACGGGTCCGTAGGCACAAGCTAGATGGCTTCCTCTCTCTCTCTTATGATTCACAATACAACGGTCTCTTGGAGATCTATTTGATGTAAACTTTTGCGGTGTGTTTGTTGGGATCCGATGAATTTTGAGTTCATGATCAGTTTCTATCCATGAATATTATTTGAGTCTTCTTTGATCTCTTATATGCATGATTACTTATAGCCTCGTATTTCTTCTTCGAATCTTTGGTTTAGTTAGGCCGACTAGATCAATTTTTTCTTGCCATGGGAAGGGGTGCTTTGTGATGGGTTCGATCTTGCAGTGTCCTTTCCCAGTGACAGAAGCGGTAGCAAGGCACGCGTGTATCATCGCCATTAAGGATAACAAGATGGGGTCTATTCCTACATGAATAGATCTTGTCTACATCATGTCATCGTTCTTATTGCATTACTCCGTTTTCCCATGAACTTAATACACTAGATGCATGCTGGATAGCGGTCGATGTGTGGAGTAATAGTGGTAGATGCAGGCAGGAGTCGGTCTACTTATCTTGGACGTGATGCCTATATAATAATCATCGCCTTGGATATTGTCATGATTATTTGATGTTCTATCAATTTCCCAACAGTAATTTGTTCACCCACCATGCACTATACTCATGAGAGAAGCCACTAGTGAAACCTACGGCCCCTGAGTCTACTTTTCCAACATATTGCTTTCCGTTCTATCTTTTTGCATCTTTGTTTTCAGATCTACAAAACCAAAAACGAAAAAATATATTGCTGCACTTTTTATTTGCTTTTCTTATTTTGTGTTCTTGAGAGATCTATCTCTCCTATCTATCATTACCTAATCTATCTTTTTACCGTAGAGAGATTGACAACCTCTCTTTCGCGTCGGGTTGCAACTATTTTTTATTTGTGTGCGGGTGCTGCTTATTGGGTGGTGGTGATCCTCCTACTGGTTCGATAACCTTGGTTTCATAACTGAGGGAAATACTTACCGTCGCTGTGCTGCATCATCCCTTCCTCTTTGGGGAAATACCGACGCAGTCTCAAGCCACGTCAAAGGAATTTCTGGTGCCGTTACTGGGGAGCAAGCGGTCTCTTCTACGTGCCAATCTCTGACGCTGAGGAGACACCATCATCATCTACCAGGTTCCTAATCACATATCTCATCTCCTTGCAATTACATTATTTGCCATTTGCCTCTCGTTTTCCTCTCCCCCACTTCAGCAATTTACGTTTTATTCGCCCACTTTAACCTTCACCTTTTTCTCGCAGGATCTCTTTTTGTTTGCTTGTTTGCTATCTTTGCTTGTGTTGCCATGTGCCTTCTATTTGTAAGCATCTTCGCTTGCTAGAAATCTATTGATATGGATCCTCATCCACTTGCTAATCTTTTCAAAAGATCAAATTATGATGAACCAATTGCTAGTGAGTTGAGTGCACTTGATTATCTCCATGAAGTTTTGTTTGAAAATCATGAATCTGAAAATTTTGATGGAGTGTTGAAAGAAGAAATTTATAAGGTGGTTCATGATAGCTCCTTGATTGAAGAGCATGAATGCAATGTTGCTATTATGAATTCTCTAAATATCCAGGATGCTAATGATATGCAAAGCCACAAGCTTGGGGATGCTATGTTTGATGAAGATGATATTTTTAGTCCCCCAAGTTTTGATGAGCAAATTTATTATGATGATTGCATGCCTCCTATTCATGATGATGTTGATGACACGTATGCTATAATGAGTAATGATAACCATGAAACTTATCATCATGGTTTTAATTTGCAATGTGGTTATGTCAATCAAGTGTCTCATGATAGTTATTTTGTTGAGTTTGCTCCCACTACCATGGATGAAAAGGAATTTGCTTATGTGGAGAGTAATGAAAATTCTATGCTTGTGCATCATGAAAAAAATTATTTATGTGATAGTTATATTGTTGAATTCCTTCATTATGCTACTGAAATTTATTTTGAGGGAGGAACATATGCTTGTAGGAATTGCAATAATATCAAGTTTCCTCTCTATGTGTTCAAAGTTTTGAAGTTATTCTTGTTTTGCCTTCCTATGCTAATTGATTCTTGTTCCCATAAATTGTTTGCTCACAAAATCCCTATGCATAGGAAGTGGGTTAGACTTAAATGTGTTTGTCATGCGATTCATGATTCTCTTTTGCATATTTCAATTACTTCTTTTTATGTGAGCATCATTGAAATCATCACGCCTAGCTAGGGGCGTAAAACGATAGCGCTTATTGGGAGGCAACCCAATGAATAAATTTATTTTCGTCTTTTTTTTCTGTTTTTGAGTGTCAACACAATTATGCCTCTGTTATGATTGTGTTTTTATGGTTTATTTAGTGTTTGTGCCAAGTAGAGCCTTTAGGATGGTTCATAAGATGAGTAGAAGCGATGCTGAATCTGAAACAGAAACTTTGCGTCCAGTATTTGAATTTGAATTTTTTACTGGAACGTGATCTTGAGATGAAATTTTAACATGGTATTTCTATCCAAATTTTTTACGTTGTCCTAATGTTTCAGAATTTTTAGAGTTACAAAAGTATGGTTAGAGTACAGATTACTACAGACTGTTCTGTTTTAGACAGATTCTGTTTTCACTGCATTGTGTGCTTGTTTTGATGAATCTATGGGTTATATTGAAGGGTATGAGCCATGGTAAATTTAAAATACAGTAGGTATAATGCAATAAAAAAATATGAATGGGTTTGCAAAAACACCTAAAGTAGTGATTTGCTTTATTATACTAACGGATCTCACAAAGATTTTGTTGAGTTTTGTCTGATTGAAGTTTTCAAGTTTTGGGTGAGATCACGATGGATGAAGGAATAAGGAGTGATAAGAGCCTAAGCTTGGGGATGCTACCGCACCCCAAAGATATATCCAAAGATTAACAAGCAAGTAAGCTTGGGGATGCCCCCGAGTGGCATCCCCTCTTTCCTCCAACAACCATCGGTATTTTACTTGGAGCTATATTTTTATTCGTCACATATCATGAGTTTTGCTTGGAGCGTCTTGTATCTTTGCTTGCTTTGCTTTTTAGTTCTTATTTTGTTTCCTTGCTGTTCACACCTATTCGGGAGAGCCAAAATATGCCATGATTTGTTAGAATTGCTCTCTATGCTTCACTTAAACTTTTTGAGCCATAGAATTGCTCTAGTGCTTCACTTATATCTTTTTGAGCACAGTGTGCTTGGAAATTTTTATAGAAACACTCTCATGCTTCACTTAGATTAATTTGAGAGTTAGTAATTTTTGAAGAAATCCTCTCATACTTCACTTATACCATTTTGAGAGATGAAATCTTTATGCTCATGTGCTTCACTTAGATTTGTTTGAGCTTGTCAAAAAAGCAATGGCAATATATGAAACTAGTCCCAAAGTGATAGATATCCAAGGAGGATATAATAAAAACTTTCATGAAGATCATTGGGCAAATTAAACTTGATTCCTTGTAATAGTTTTGAAACATGATGATAGTAATATGTGAGTCATGTTAGTGAGTAATTATGCTTGAGTAGGAATATTGGTGTTAAGGTTTGTCATTCCCTATGCAAGCACGAAAGTCAATAGTTATGCAATGAAATTACATCCTACTTGTGGTGAATTATTCGGTGTTAGTTATGCTCAATGTTCACTTATGTGAATTTTCGTTTCTTGGTTTGGTTGCTTCTCAATCTATTTGCTAGCCTCCATTTGTACTAAGTACAAATACTACTTGCGCATCCAAAATCCTTAAACCAAGTTTTGCCTTATGAGTCCACCATACCTACCTATATGTGGTATTTCCATGCCGTTCCAAGCAAATTTGTATGTGCCATCTCTAAATTTTCAAAATAAATTTTCTCTTTTGTGCGCTCGTACCGCTCATGAAACAGTGGGGAGTGTCTAATATGTTTCCATGCTAGATGTGTTATTCTCAAGATGAGTGTTTATTCACTTGTAATTGCACGAGAGTGCGGCGGTAATAGGGATGCCCATTTTCGAAATGAAAAAGAAAAAATATTTACTTTATGTTGTCAAATAATAAATTCCTTGGAAAGTGTTGGTATGGAAGGAAACCGTGGATACGGCCCGCCATGGGAACCGCCTATGATATATCTAGCATGGAAAGTATTGTGAGCTACTTTGTCGTTTTCGTTGACAGGAAAAGCATGCCACCCAAAATATTTTTCTCTCTCAATTTAAAACTTTCAGCTCTGGCACCTCTACAAATCCCTACTTCCCTCTGCGAAGGGCCTATCTATTTATTTTATGCAATTTTTATTTTTACTTTGAGTCTCCATCTTCTCTTATAAGCACCAACTAGGGGGCACTATGATCGTACTTGAGCATTGGGTATAGCTAATATTTGAGTGTGTATCATGAATGGATCAATGATTGAGCATGACGGGCTAGGGATAACTTTCTTTAGTGTTGATATTTTGTAAGACATGGTTGCTTGTTGGCATGCTCGAGTATTGAAGTCATTATGTTAAAACTAGACTATTGCTTTGAATCATCTATAAGTCCCAATGTCCATGCTATACAAAAGAAAAGAATATGATGAACATCTTAGGCAGCATTCCACATCAAAAATTCCGTTTTTATCATTTACCTACTCGAGGACGAGTAGGAATTAAGCTTGGGGATGCTGATACGTCTCCAACATATCTATAATTTTTGCTTGTTCCTTGCTGTTATATTATCATTCTTGGATGTTTTACAATCATTTTATAACAACTTTATATCATTTTTTGGACTAACCTATTGACATAGTGCCAAAGTGCCAGTTGCTGTTTTTGCTTGTTTTTTACTTCACAGAATATCAATACCAAACGGAGTCCAATCGCGGCGAAACTTTTTGGAGATTTTTTTGGGACCAGAAGACACCCAGTGGGCCAAAGAAGTGCCAGAGAGGTGGGCCATGGAGACCACAACCCACCAGGGCGCGCTAGGCGGCCCCCGGCGCGCCCTGATGGGTTGTGCCCTCCATGGGGCCCCTCTCCACCGCCTTTGGTGCCTATAAATTCCCAAATATTCCAAAAACCCTAGGGGAGTTGACGAAACACAATTCCGGTTGCCGCAAGTTCTAGAACCTCGAGATCCAATCTAAACACCATCACGGAGGGGTTCATCTTCCTCATAGGTGCCTCTCCGATGATGCGTGAGTAGTCCACCATAGACCTACGGGTCTGTAGGAAGTAGCTAGATGGCTTCCTCTCTCTCTCTTATGATTCTCAATACAATGGTCTCTTGGAGATCTATTTGATGTAAACTTTTGCGGTGTGTTTGTGGGGATCCGATGAATTTTGAGTTCATGATCAGTTTCTATCCATGAATATTATTTGAGTCTTCTTTGATCTCTTATATGCATGATTACTTATAGCCTCGTATTTCTTCTTCGAATCTTTGGTTTAGTTAGGCCGACTAGGTCGATTTTTCTTGCCATGGGAAGAGGTGCTTTGTGATGGGTTCGATCTTGCGGTGTCCTTTCCCAGTGACAGAAGGGGCGGCAAGGCACGCATGTATCGTTGCCATTAAGGATAACAAGATGGGGTCTATTCCTACATTAATAGATCTTGTCTACATCATGTCATCGTTCTTATTGCATTACTCCGTTTTTTCATGAACTTAATACACTAGATGCATGCTGGATAGCGGTCGATGTGTGGAGTAATAGTGGTAGATGCAGGCAGGAGTCGGTCTACTTATCTTGGACGTGATGCCTATATAATGATCATCGCCTTGGATATCGTCATGATTATTTGATCTTCTATCAATTGCCCAACAGTAATTTGTTCACCCACCGTGCGCTATACTCATGAGAGAAGCCACTAGTGAAACCTATGGCCCCTGGGTCTACTTTTCCAACATATTGTTTTCCGATCTATCTTTTTGCATCTTTGTTTTCAGATCTACAAAACCAAAAACCCAAAACTATATTGCTGCACTTTTTATTTGCTTTTCTTATTTTGTGTTCTTGAGAGATCTATCTCTCCTATCTATCATTACCTAATCTATCTTTTTACCGTAGAGAGATTGACAACCTCTCTTTTGCGTTGGGTTGCAACTATTTGTTATTTGTGTGCAGGTGCTGCTTATTGGGTGGTGGTGATCCTCCTACTGGTTCGATAACCTTGGTTTCATAACTGAGGGAAATACTTACCGTCGATGTGCTGCATCATCCCTTCCTCTTTGTGGAAATACCGACGCAGTCTCAAGCCATGTCAATCATCATCAATATACACAAAGCAGAACATAGGGTTTTACCTCCATCGGAGGGGCCGAACCTTGGTAAATCCTTGTCTCTCATTCCCAGTCAACCCCTTTGAGTCGCCACCTAGATGCGATGTTCTCACACCTAAGTTCTCACACGAGGACATCTACCGTGACAAAACCACGACAGTGTGGGTCAAGTGTTGGTGATGGTTCCACTTGCGTAGAACATTGTCCTTTTCCTTCCACCACAAGGGGTCCCTCAAGAGGTAGGAAGTGTCCCACATCTATTCTTCTTATGGCTTGAGGAGGAATTTCATCACCTACATCACAAAGACCACTTTGCTCCACTTGGGAGGCATTATTTCATCAAACTCTATGTTACATGTCTCCTCAATGAGTCCATTGGACTTGTTGAGGACATGGTAAGCATGAGAGTTTGTAGCATAACCAAAAATATGCCCTCTTGAGCTCTAGTTTCGAATTTTGATAAACGAGCACCCTTTTTGAGAATGGAACACTTACAACCGAACACCCAGAAGTACTTTAGGTTGGGCTTGTTACCGGTAAGTATTTCATATGGAGTCTTGTTCAAGCCTTTGCGAAGGTAGAGCCTATTGGATGCATGACAAGCGGTGTTGATGGCTTCAGCCCAAAAGTTATACGGAGATTTGAATTTCACCATCATGGTCCTTGCCGCATCCATCAACACCCGGTTCTTCCTCTCCACTACACCATTTTGTTGAGGGGTATAAGGTGCGGAGTATTGATGTTTGATCCCCTCATCACTAAGGAACTCATCCAAGGTGTAGTTCTTGAACTCGGTGCCATTGTCGCTTCTAATTATCAAAATCTTTGCATCATGTTGATGTTGAGCTTCATTTGCAAAGTCGATCACCATTTGTTGGGTCTCACTCTTCCTCTTGAAGAAATATACCCATGTATATCTTGAATAATCATCCACAATCACCAAGCAATACATTCTCCCACCAAGACTATCAAAATATGGAGGTCCAAAGAGATCCATGTGAAGGAGCTCCAAGGGCCTCTTGGAAAATATAATGGTAGTGGGCCGGTGAGGCTTCTCATGTAACTTTCCTTCGATACAAGCACTGCAAGCATGATCTTTTGCAAAGCTCACATTTGTTAGTCCATAAACATGGTCTCCATTGAGGAGAGTTTGCAAAGATCTCATATTGACATGGGCCAGACGGCGATGCCAAAGCCACCCCACGTCAACTTTAGCCATTAGACAAGTTGCGGTCTTAGTGGGCCTCTCCGAGAAGGTGACCACATAGAGACCATTCTCAGCATGTCCAACAAAGGCTACTTTAAGAGTCTTGCTCCACAAAAGGGCCACGGTATTAAGATCAAAGAAAGTAGAAAAGCCCATAATTGCAAGTTGACAAACCAGAAAGTAAATTCTATGCAAGGGACTCGACAAGCATGACTTTCTCAATGGATAAATCCGGAGATATTACCACCTTGCCAAGACCCACTACCTTTGACATTGAAGCATCACCATATTGGTCATGAGTGGGCATAGATGGACTAGCTTGAACGTCCACCACCAAGTCCTTACTTCCGATCATATGATTTGTTGCTCCACTATCGAGCACCAATTAACCTCCACCGGAAGCAAACTCCTACAAGAGATCAATTCTTGGATTTAGGTACCCATTCTTGAATGGGTCCTTTCATGTTAGTAACAAGGGTCTTAGGAACCCAAATAGACCATTAAATGTACTCATAAGGAGAACCAACAAATTTGGCATAAACAAGCCCATCACTAGCACGGCATAAAACATAAGAGGGGTTAAAATCGCCGGCATCATTGGCTGAAGTGGTTTTTTCATTCTTGGCACCACCACGAGCCACCTTGTCATTCTTCTCCTTAGGAGCACCCTCTCCCTCTTTAACAAAGTAGTTTTGAGAGGGAGAGCTTGCTTGGTCTTGTTGTTCTTATTCTTCTTTGACTTGGGAACAAACCCAAGTCCCTCCATTACCACAACTTCCTTTTGATTGCTCAAAAGGTCATTGAGGTTCTTCTCGCCTTGGATGCAGGTGACAAGGTGCTACTTGTGAGCTGCGTTGGGATTTCCCTGAAGAGGAGAGGGGATGATGTACAGTAGAGATAAGTATTTCCTTAAGTGAGAACCAAGGATATCGAACCAACAGGAGAAACAATGCAAATTCCTTTCAACCGCACCTACCCACACAAAACCAAACACTTGCACCCAACGCAGGCAAGAGGGTTGTCAAGCCCCTTGAACTTGTTACTTGCAAGGATTAAATCTTGATAGAATATATATTATAAATGCAAAATAAAATAAAATAAAATAAAGTGCATCAAGGTAATTTAGGAGTTATTGTTTTTATGTTTAGGTAGACCCGGGGGGCCATAGTGTTTGCTAGAGGTTTCTCTCTTGAAAGTAGCATACGGTGGGTAGACAAATTACTGTTGGGCAATTGATAGAATTGCACATAGTTATGACATGTTATTCATGGCAATGATCATGTATATAGGCATCACGTCCATAAACAAGTAGATCGACTCATGCCAACATCTACTACTATTACTTCACCAATCGACCGCTATCCAGCATGCATCCATGGTATTAAGTTCATGACAAACAAAGTAATGCTTGGAGCAAGATGACATGATGTAGACAAAGTAAGACAAGAAATATGTTCAGACCCCGTCGTTTTATCCTTAATGGAAAAAAATACAAATACGTGTCTTGACCCCTTCTGTCACGAGGATAGAGCACCGCAAGATTGAACCCATTACACCGCACCACTCCCACTGGAGATAAATCAATCTAGTTGGCCAAAGCAAACCGATAGATCAAAGAGAAATACGAAGTTTTAATATCATGCATATTGAAATTCAGAGAAGACTCGATAACTTTTCTTGAATAATCTGATCATAAACCCACAATTCATCGGATCCCAACAAACACACCGCAAAACAAGATTGCATCGAATAGATCACTGCGAAGATCGTGATGAACTTTGTATTGAAGATCAAAGAGAGAGAATAAGCCATCTAGGTACTAGCTATGGACCCGTAGGTCTGTGGTGGACTACTCATGCATCATCATGGAGGTAGCAAGGTTGATGTAGATGGCCTCCGTGATCGATTCCCCCTCCGACAGATCACCAGAAAAGGTTTCCAAATGGCTTCCCATGGGAACAGAGGCTTGCGGCAGCGGAAAAAGTGTTTTGGGTGGCTCTCTATTGGTTTCCCAATATTTGAGAATTTATAGAAGTGGAATTGGGTCAAACGGAGCCACGGGGGCCCACAAGGCATAAGGGTGCGCCTACCGCCCTGGGCATGGCTTGGTGCCTTGCCGTCTCCTCGTGTGGCTTCCTGACTCCTCCCGAAGCTTCCTAGGTCTTTTTTGTCCGGAAAAAATCATCAAAAGTTTCGTAGCATTTGGACTTCATTTGGTACAGATTTCCTGGAAAACCAAAAACACGCAGAAAACAGTAACTGGCACTTGGCACTAGGTTAATAGGATAGTTCCCCAAAATGATATAAAATAGCATATAATTGCATATAAAGTATCCTAGAGTGATAATATAATAGCATGGAACAATCAAAAATTATAGATACGTTGGAGACATATCAACATCCCAAAGCTTAATTCATATGCTCGTCCTCAAGTAGGTAAATGATAAAAACAGAATTTTTGATGCAACAACATGTAGTCTCTTTACATTATGATCATTGAGAAACGATGAACTAATTGATATCAACATAATAATATCCATAATAATATAAATCATGAGCACCCCGGTGTCAAACCAGGCAATTGGATCAAACTTCTAACGTGCTTCGGCATTTTCAACTTCACGCAATACATGAGAATGAACCATGGATATGGCATATGGGTGGAATAGAGTATGGTGGTAGATATCAAAGGATTAAAAGTGGAATAATAAGTCTCACATCAACTAGGCGTATCAACGGGCTATGGAGATGCCCATCAATAGATATCAATGCGAGGAGTAGGGATTGTCATGCAATGGATACAATAGAGCTATAAGTGTATCAAAACTCAACATAAGCTAAGGGGGTGTGCATCCAACTTGCTTGCTCATGAAGATCTCGGGCATTTGAGGTAGCCCGTCATTGGAATATACAAGCGAAGTTCTATAATGAAAAATGCCCACTAGCATATGAAAATGACAACTCAGGAGACTCTCTATATGAAGAACATGGTGCCACTTTGATGCACAAGTATGGTAAAGGATAGTAACACTACACCTTCTCTCTTTTTCTCTCATTTATATTTTTGTTTTCTTTTTCCTTTTTTTCCTTTTTCCTTTTTTTGTGGTGGGCTCAGTTGGCCTCCCCCATTTTTTATTTTTCGTCCAGAGTCTCATCCTGACTTGTGGGGGAATCATCATCTCCATCATCCTTTCCTCACTGGGACAGTGCTCTAATAATGATGATCATCACACTTTTATTTACTTATAACTCAATATTACTACTCAACATAAAACAATTATGACTCTATATGAATGCCTCTGGCAGTGTACCAGGATGTGCAATGATCTAGCATAACATGTAGACATGATGAACGGTGGCTTTGCCACAAATACTATGTCAACTATATGATCATGCAAAGCAATATGATGATGAATACACAAGTCATGAGACTGAACGGTGGAAGTTGCATGGCAATATATCTCGGAATGGCTATCGAAATGCCATGATAGGTAGGTATGGTGGCTGTTTTGAGGAAGATATAAGGTGGCTTATGTGTGAGAGCGTATCATATCACGGGGTTTGGATGCACCGCCAAAGGTTGCACCGACTCTCAAGGCGCGAATGGGCAATGCACGGTGCCGAAGAGGATAGCAATTACGGAAAGGTGAGAGTGCGTATATCCATGGATTCACAATAGTGATAAAGAACTCACATACTTATTGCAAAGCATTATTAGCTCTCTCGAAGCAAAGTACTACCGCATACCCCTAGGGAGGAGGTTGGTAGGAGTTAACCATCGTGCGCCCCCAATTCAAACAACACGATATGATTTCATTTTAGACATAAAAATGCTCACACATCATCACCATGCCATGTTGATACTTAGATGAATAAAAAATAACAAGCTTTAATTACCGATATTTCTACTAACTAAAAATCATGTACTCATGCCCTTTCATATTACTACAGCAATATAATCAACTCATGTTTCTTTTTTAGTGAGCTACATGAAAGTTTTTATTATATCCCCCTCGAATACCTATCCTTTTTGGACTAGTCTTATAACTCGTGCCATTTACCATTCCTATTTCTTATTATACTCTCAAAAATATTTTAGTGAAGCATGAGAGTTCAATCATTTCTACAAAATTTAGACGCCGCCATGTTCTAAAAGATATAAGTGAAGCACTAGAGCAACTACCTAGCTCAAAAGATATAAGTGAAGCATATAGGGTATTCTAACAAATTATGATAATCGTGTGTCTCTCTCTATGTTTCCAGCAAATAATGATTGTGGCAAACTAAAAGAAAAAACAAAATATAACACACGATGCTCCAAGCAAAACACATATCATGTGACGAATAAAAATATAGCTCCAAGTGACATACCGATAGATTGGAGACGAAAGAGAGGATGCCTTCCGGGGCATCCCCAAGCTTAGGCGCTTGGGTCTTCCTTGAATATTACCTTTGGGTGCCTTGGGAATCCCCAAGCTTAGGGTCTTGCCACTCCTTATTCCTTCATCCATCGTTCGCTCACCCAAAACTTGAAGACTTCAGCACACAAAACTCAACAAAACCTCGTGAGATCCGTTAGTATAATAAACAACAAATACTTTTGGTATTGTTATAAATTGATTCATATTTCATTATTGCATAATAGGCAACGTATTCTAACTTCTCCATGGCTTATACCCCCCCCATACAATCCATAGCATCATCAAAACAAGCAAACTATGCAAGCAAAAATAGAATCTGGCTAAAACAGAACAGTCTGTAAAGATCTGTACAAAACCTATACTTCTGTAACTCCGAAAATTCTGAAAAATTAGGATAACCTGGGAAATCTGTATAAAAATACTGTGTAAAAATTCAGATTAGTCGTTCCAGTAAAATCAGAGAAATTCTGCACCTGACACAAAAGTTTTTGTTTTTGCACCGTATCAATTCTACAATCTTCAAAATCATCCCAAAAGATTTACTTAGCACAAACACTAATTTAAACATAAAAACAAAATCATTATAGTAGAAATAATCATGTCAACACACACAAAAAAGTAAAACAAAAATTTAAAGATAAGTATTGGGTTGCCTCCCAACAAGCGCTATTGTTTTATGCCCCTAGTGTCGGTGTCAGAACCGGCGGATCTCGGGTAGGGGGTTCTGAACTATTAATCTAGGATCAATGGTAACAGGGGACGAAGGAGACGGTGTTTACCCAGGTTCGGGCCCTCGTGAGGAGGTAAAACCCTACGTCTTGCTCGATTATATTGATGAGTATGTGATACGTCTCCAACGTATCTATAATTTTTGATTGTTCCATGCTATTATATTATCTGTTTTGGATGTTTTATATGCATTAATATGCTATTTTATATTATTTTTGGGACTAACCTATTAATCTAGAGCCTAGTGCCAGTTTCTGTTTTTTCTTGTTTTTGAGTATTGCAGATAAGGAATATTAAACGGAGTCCAAACGGAATAAAATCTTTGGAATAATTTTTCTTGGACCAGAAGCAACCCAGAGGACTTGGAGACCAAGGCAGGGGAGCCACCGTGTGGCGACAAGCCACAGGGCGCGCCCTAGGGGGGGGCACGCCCCCCTGGCTTGTGGCCCCACGGCAACTCCTCCAACCCTATTCTTCGGCCTATAAATTCAGAAATATTCCCTGGATACCAAAAAGAGCCACGAAAACACTTTTCCGCCGCCAGGAGCCTCGGTTCCCGTGAGATCCAATCTTGGAGCCTTTTCCGGTAATCTGCCGAAGGGGGATTCGATCACGGAGGGCATCTACATCAACTCCATTGCCCCTCCGATGATGCGTGAGTAGTTCACCACAGACCTTCGGGTCCATAGCTAGTAGCTAGATGGCTTCTTCTCTCTCTTTGCTCTTCAATACCATGTTCTTCATGATCTTTATGGAGATCTATCCGATGTAATACTCTTTTGCGGTGTGTTTGTCGAGATCCGATGAATTGTGGGTTTATGTTCAGATTATCTATGAATATTATTTGAGTCTTTTCTGAATTCTTATTTGCTTGATTTCATATCTTTGCAAGACTCTTCGAGTTATTGGTTTGGTTTGGCCAACTAGATTGGTAATTCTTGCAATGGGAGAAGTGCTTAGTTTTGGGTTCAATCTTGCAGTGTCCTCACCCAGTGACATAGTAGGGGTAGCGAGGCACGTATTGTATTGTTGCCATCGAGGATAAAAAGATGGGGTTTTCATCATATTGCTTGAGTTTATCCCTCTACATCATGTCATCTTACCTAATGCGTTACTCTGTTCTTCATGAACTTAATACTCTAGATGCAGGCAGGAGTCGGTCAATGTGTGGAGTAATAGTAGTAGATGCAGAATCGTTTCGGTCTACTTGACACGGACGTGATGCCTATATGCATAATCATTACCTTGGATATCTTCATAATTATTCGCTTTTCTATCAATTGCTCGATAGTAATTTGTTCACCCACCGTAATACTTGCCATCATGAGAGAAGCCTCTAGTGAAACCTATGGCCCCCGGGTCTATTTTCCATCTTATACTTTCAGATCTAAAACCAAAAATACCAAAAATACCTTGCTGCATTATTTTTACTTTTGTTTTACTTTCCGTTCAAGCAATCTATTCTATCTATCTCTATCAGATCTCATCCTTGCAAGTAACCGTGAAGGGATTGACAACCCCTTTATAGCGTTGGGTGCAAGTGTTTGATTCTTTGTGTAGGTATATCTATTGGGGACTTGCTTGTATCTCCTACTGGATTGATACCTTGGTTCTCAACAACTGAGGGAAATACTTATCTACTTTGCTACATCATCCGTTCCTCTTCACGGAAACCAACGAATGCTCGAGAAGTAGCAAGAAGGATTTCTGGCGCCATTGCCGGGGAGATACATAGCAAGTCAAGAGAAGAACTTTCCCGTCAACTTGTCAATTTCTGAGGTGGTTGCCGGGGAGATCTACATCAAGCCTACCAAGTACCCATCACAAACTCATCTCTTGCATTTACTTTATTTGCCATTTGCCTCTCGTTTTCCTCTCCCCCACTTCTAAAACGATTTTCCAAAAAATATTTGCTCTTTTTCACTCTCTTTCCCGCTGGATCTCTTACTTGTTGCTATGTCTAGCGTTTCAAATTCCCCCTTGTCACCAGATTTTGAAATCCTTTACTTCAAGCAAAAGCAAGGGGAAATTTGAAAGATGCCCGGTATAGGCTAATGGAATCTTACCGTGCCTCCAATCTAAAAGGAGATGCCAAGGTTTTGCTTAGAAATTTTTACGTTGGATTGACTTTGCATCATAGAGAGTTTTTGGATTTCGCCTCAAAAGGGAATTTTATTGATTTAGAAACGAACGCGGCATATGAAGTTTTGGAGGGGATTTTGGGGGTCCCTCCACCCAACAAAGGGTTTTCTTTCTCACAAGAAGGAGTTCAAATTCTCGACAAGACTTACATAAGCACTTGGTTGAGTTACAACAATATCACGAACCCCTTAAACATATTAATGGAAACCTCAATCGTTTGAATACTTTGATTACCCTTTGCAATAAGCGTTTGGATATTTTGGATATCAAGATGGATCCTTCCCCCACGAATCCGGGGAAGAGGAAAGAAGCCCCCGGATTTGAGAAGGCCCTCACAAAAGTTGCCAATACCAAAGATGACAAGACCTAGATCTATTGCGTTTTGCCTAGCTAGGGGCGTTAAACAATAGCGCTTGTTGGGAGGCAACCCAATTTTATTTTTGCTTTCTGTTTTTTGCTAATGTTTTGGTGTGTTTTCCACATTATTACTTCTGTAATAATTGTGTTTTCTTGTTTAAATTAGTGTTTGAGCCAAGTAAGACCTTTGGGATGGTCTACAGTGTTTGTTGATTTGATTTTGCTGAAAAACAGAAACTTTTGCTCTCAGTCCAGGAATTTTGTAAATTCACTGGAACGTGCTTTTGATCTGAAATTTTTACACAAGATTTATATACAAATCGCCCTGATTCTCCTAATTTTTCAGAATTTTTGGAGTTACAGAAGTATTCGAAGTCTATATTGCTACAGACTGTTCTGTTTTTAACAGATTCTGTTTTCTTTGTGTTGTTTGCTTATTTTGATGAATCTATGGGTTGTATCGGGGGGTATGAACCATGGAGAAGTTAGAATACAGTAGATATTACACCAATATAAATAAAGAATGAGTTCACAACAGTACCTAAAGTGGTGATTTATTTATCTTATACTAACGGATCTCATGAGTTTTCTGTTGAGTTTTGTGTTGTGAAGTTTTCAAGTTTTGGGTAAAGATTTGATGGACTATGGAATAAGGAGTGGCAAGAGCCTAAGCTTGGGGATGCCCAAGGCACCCCAAGCCATATTCAAGGATACCAAAAAGCCTAAGCTTGGGGATGCCCCGGAAGGCATCCCCTCTTTCGTCTTCAATCCATCGGTAAATTTACTTGAGGCTATATTTTTATTCACCACATGATATGTGTTTTGCTTGGAGCGTCTTGTATGATATGAGTCTTTGCTTTTTAGTTTGCCACAATCATCCTTGCTGCACACACTCTTTTTGAGAGAGACACGCTGAATCGTGAATTTATTAGAATACTCTATGTGCTGCACTTATATCTTTTGAGCTAGGCAATGTTGCTCTAGTGCTTCACTTATATCTTTTTAGAGCACGGTGGTGTTATATTTTATAGAAATTATTGAACTCTCGTACCTCACTTATATTATTTTGAGAGTTTCTTAAAATAGCATGGTAATTTGTTTAAGTTGTGATTTTAGTCCTAATATAATGGGCATCCAAGAGGGATATAATAAAAACTTTCATATTAAGTGCATTGGATACTATGAGAAGTTTGATTCCTTGCATATAGTTTTGAGATAATGGAGATGGTAATATGAGAGTCATGCTAGTGAGTAGTTGTGAATTGGAAGAGATACTTGTGTTGAAGTTTGTGATTCCCGTAGCATGCACGTATGGTGAACCGTTATGTAACGAAGTCGGAGCATGATTTGTTTAATGATTGTCAACCTTTGTGTGAGGGTCGGGAGCGCGCGATGGTTAACTCCTACCAACCTCTCCCCTAGGGGCATGCGTCTAATGCTTTGTTTGATAATTAATAGACTTTTGCAATAAGTATGTGAGTTCTTTATGACTAATGTTGAGTCCATGGATTATACGCACTCTCACCCTTCCACCTTTGCTAGCCTCTCTAGTACCGCGCAACTTTTGCCGGTACATCAAACCCACCTTCCTCAAAACAGCCACCATATATGTTCCTCAAAACAGCCACCATACCTACCTATTATGGCATTTTCATAGCCATTCCGAGATATATTGCCATGCAACTTCCACCGTTCCGCTTTTCATGACATGCACCATCACTTTCATCTTGCATATAGAGTCATATTTTGTCATAGGTATCGAGTTGTAATTTTCTTTTTGAGTTGTAAGTAAATAAAAGTGTGATGATTTTCATTATTAGAGCATTGTCCCGTGTGAGAAAAGGATGATGGAAGCCATGACTCCCTCACAAGTTGGGATGAGTATCCGGACTTTACAAAAAAATAAAAGAGGCCAGCGGAGCCCAAATAAAAAAAAGAGGCCAAAGATGCCCACCAAAAAGAAAAAAAAAATGAAAAAAAATGAGAGAAATAGAGAAGGGACAATTGCTACTATATTTTTCCACACTTGTGCTTCAAAGTAGCACCATGATCTTCATGATAGAGAGTCTCCTATTTTGTCACTTTCATATAACTAGTGGAGTTTCATCTTGCACGACCACTTAGTTTTCTTTTTGAGCTTTCATACACTTATAGCTCTAAGTGCATTTGTTGCATGGCAATCCCTACTCACCCACATTGATATCTATCGATGGGCATCTCCATAGCCCGTTGATACGCCTAGTTGATGTGAGACTATCTTCTCCCTTTTTCCTTGCAACCTCCACCATATTCTATTCCACCTATAGTGCTATATCCATGGCTCACGCTCATGTATTGCGTGAGAGTTGAAAAGGTTTGAGAACACCAAAAGTGTGAAACAATTGCTTGACTTGTTCATCGGGGTTGTGCATGATTTAGATACTTTGTGTGGGGAAGATGGTGTATAGCCAGACCATATGATTTTGTAGGGATAACTTTCTAAGGCCATGTTATTTCGAAAGGACACAATTGCCTTGTTGGTGTGCTCGAAGTATTACTGTTTTTATGTCAATATTAGACTATTGTTTTGAATCTTACGGATCTGAATATTCATGCCACAATAAAGAATATTACATGGATAAATATGTTAGGTAGCATTCCACATCAAAAATTCTGTTTTTATCATTTACCTACTCGAGGACGAGCAGGAATTAAGCTTGGGGATGCTTGATACGTCTCCAACGTATCTATAATTTTTTATTGTTCCATGCTATTATATTATCTGTTTTGGATGTTTTATATGCATTAATATGCTATTTTATATTATTTTTGGGACTAACCTATTAATCTAGAGCCTAGTGCCAGTTTCTGTTTTTTCCTTGTTTTTGAGTATTGCAGATAAGGAATATTAAACGGAGTCCAAACGGAATAAAATCTTCGGAAGAATTTTTCTTGGACCAGAAGCAACCCAGAGGACTTGGAGACCAAGGCAGGGGAGCCACCGTGTGGCGACAAGCCACAGGGGCGCGCCCTAGGGGGGGCGCGCCCCCTGGCTTGTGGCCCCACGGCAACTCCTCCAACCCTATTCTTCGGCCTATAAATTCAGAAATATTCCCTGGATACCAAAAGAGCCACGAAAACACTTTTCCGCCGCCAGGAGCCTCGGTTCCCGTGAGATCCAATCTTGGAGCCTTTTTCGGTAATCTGCCGGAGGGGCATTCGATCACGGAGGCATCTAAATCAACTCCATTGCCCCTCCGATGATGCGTGAGTAGTTCACCACAGACCTTCGGGTCCATAGCTAGTAGCTAGATGGCTTCTTCTCTATCCTTGCTCTTCAATACCATGTTCTTCATGATCTTTATGGAGATCTATCCGATGTAATACTCTTTTGCGGTGTGTTTGTCGAGATCCGATGAATTGTGGGTTTATGTTCAGATTATCTATGAATATTATTTGAGTCTTTTCTGAATTCTTATTTGCATGATTTCATATCTTTGCAAGTCTCTTCGAGTTATTGGTTTGGTTTGGCCAACTAGATTGGTAATTCTTGCAATGGGAGAAGTGCTTAGTTTTGGGTTCAATCTTGCGGTGTCCTCACCCAGTGACATAGTAGGGGTAGCGAGGCACGTATTGTATTGTTGCCATCGAGGATAAAAAGATGGGGTTTTCATCATATTGCTTGAGTTTATCCCTCTACATCATGTCATCTTACCTAATGTGTTACTCTGTTCTTCATGAACTTAATACTTTAGATGCAGGCAGGAGTCGGTCGATGTGTGGAGTAATAGTAGTAGATGCAGAATCGTTTCGGTCTACTTGACACGGACGTGATGCCTATATGCATAATCATTGCCTTGGATATCTTCATAATTATTCGCTTTTCTATCAATTGCTCGACAGTAATTTGTTCACCCACCGTAATACTTGCCATCATGAGAGAAGCCTCTAGTGAAACCTATGGCCCCCGGGTCTATTTTCCATCTTATACTTTCATATCTAAAACCAAAAATACCAAAAATACCTTGCTGCATTATTTTTACTTTTGTTTTACTTTCCGTTCAAGCAATCTATTCTATCTATCTCTATCAGATCTCATCCTTGCAAGTAACCGTGAAGGGATTGACAACCCCTTTATAGCGTTGGGTGCAAGTGTTTGATTCTTTGTGTAGGTACATCTATTGGGGACTTGCTTGTATCTCCTACTGGATTGATACCTTGGTTCTCAACAACTGAGGGAAATACTTATCTACTTTGCTGCATCATCCGTTCCTCTTCACGGAAACCAATGCATGCTCGAGAAGTAGGAGTATGATGGTTACAGAGTTGATCTACCTCGAGATCAATGAGCTAAACCCTAGATGAGTTGACTTGTCCCTCTACAAACTAAGCCCCCTGGTTTATATAGACACCAGGGGTGCCCAGGGTTACACATGGCCGGTTTCCATCCGGGCATTGATACGCCCACTCTTACTTGGAGGACACACCAAGTCTTCGGAGCCTTCCCCCCTAAGTATGGGGTCATTCTGCAGTCCGGCCTTCCCGAAGATGTCCCAACGCGGCCCACCGTGCTGGTCCACAGAAGATAAGCCAACAGCCCGAGGACCCCTTAATCCCGGACTCCCTCAGTAGCCCCCGAACTAGCCTCCAACGCCGGTCTTCGTGATATGCAGCTGCTCTGCTCGTCCAGAATGTCCGGCTTGCCGGGCGAGTTCCTCTCTTCCCTTCATGCTCGTTCACTCTTAACTCGGCCATTGATGATACCCTGCTTTCCGAACATACCTCGATTAGCTTCGAAGGCCAAACGCCTGCGTAGGAACAGTACCCTTTTTGACGCACTTTCTGACAAAAGGCTAAGGCAGACCGCGGCCATTTAACCAGTTACAAAAGCTCGATTCGCGGTTCGAGGCTGCCCTTTTATTGGCACGTCTAATCGACATGAATATCGTGCTCCATCTTTTACGTGATATGATCAATGATTTAGGCTATCCCATGCGCGCATGACGGAGCGGTTGCTCCGGGAAATGACGCAGCTCGCGATGCAGTAGGAGGACGCTTGGTATTACGGCCTTCCATAAAAGGGGGAAATTGTAGGGGAACGTTGCATGGGAAACAAAAAATTTCCTAAACACGCGCAAGATCTATCCATGGTGATGAGCATCTACGAGAGAGAGAGTGGATCAACATACCCTTGTAGATCGCTAAGTGGGAAGCGTTAAGAAATGCAGTTGATGTAGTCGAACGTCTTCGCGATCCAAATCGCTAGCCGTCCTGCGATCCCATCACGATCCGTCCCGTGATCAAATCACGAACCGTCCCGCGATCCTGATCACGGTCCTTCCGATCTAGCGCCGAACGGACGGCACCTCCACGTTCAGCACACGTACACCTCAATGACGATCTCCGCCTTCTTGATCCAGCAAGAGGGAGCGGAGAGGTAGATGAGTTCTCCAGCAGCGCGATGGCAGGGCGGCGGTGGTGGTGGAACTATTCCAGCAGGGCTTCACCTAAGCACCGCTGAAACTAGACTAGAGGAGAAACGATCTAGAGGAAGAAGAGGGCAGCACGTGGCAATCAGGGTTGGGGCTGCCCTCAAATCCTCCAGTATATATAGGAGGAAGGGAGGAGGGGCTGGCGCCCTAGGGAGCCTCCCCTAGGGTCGGCCGAACCAGAGGTGGAGGAGTCCACCTCCAACTAGGAGGTGGGCGTAGGGAAATCCTACTCCGACTAGGATTCCTCCCCTCCCCTCTTTCTCCTACGCATAGGCCCTCTTGGGCTGGCTGCCCAGCCCACCAGGGGCTGGTGCGCCACCACTACGGCCCATGTGGCCCCTTGGGGTGTGTGGGCCCCACTTGGTGGTCCCCCAGAACCCATTCGTCACTCCCGGTACACTACCGGAAATGCCCGAAACTTTTCCGGAGTTCGAACACCACTTTCCTATATATCAATCTTTACCTCCAGACCATTCCGAAGCTCCTCGTGACGTCCAGGATCTCATCCGGGACTCCGAACAACCTTTGGTCACCACCATACATAACTCAATACTACTGAAACGTCACCGAACGTTAACTGTGCAGACCCTGCGGGTTCGAGAACTATGTAGACATGACCGAGACACCTCTACGGTCAATAACCAATAGCGGGACCTGGATGCCCATATTGGTTCCTACATATTCTATGAAGATCTTTATCGGTTGAACCTCTATGTCAAGGATTCATTTAATCCCGTATGCTGTTCCCTTTGTTCTTCGGTATGTTACTTGCCCGAGATTCGATCGTCGGTATTTCTATACCTAGTTCAATCTCGTTACCGGCAAGTCTCTTTACTCATTTCGTAATACAAGATCTCGTGGCTAACACTTTAGTCACATTGCTTGCAAGGCTTATTGTGATGTTGTATTACCGAGTGGGCCCTAAGATACCTCTCCGTCATACGGAGTAACAAATCCCAGTCTTGATCCATGCCAACTCAACAGACACCCTCGGAGATACCTGTAGAGCATCTTTATAGTCACCCAGTTACGTTGCGACGTTTGATACACACAAGGTATTCCTCCGGTGTCAGTGAGTTGCATGATCTCATGGTCATAGGAACAAATACTTGACATGCAGAGAACAATAGCAATAAACTGACACGATCATATGCTATGTTCATAGTTTGGGTCTTGTCCATCACATCATTCTCCTAATGATGTGATCTCGTTATCAAATGACATCTCATGTCTATGGCTTGGAAACCTTGACCATCTTTGATCAACGAGCTAGTCTATTAGAGGCATACTAGGGACACAGTGTTGTCTATGTACCCACACATGTATTTGAGTTTCCAATCAATACAATTATAGCATGGATAATAAACGATTATCATGAACAAGGAAATATAATAATAACCATTTTATTATTGCCTCTAGGGCATATTTCCAACAGTCTCCCACTTGCACTAGAGTCAATAATCTAGCTCACATCACCATGTGATTAACATTGTAATGAATCTAACACCCAATGAGTTCTGGGGTTCGATCATGTTTTGCATGTGAGAGAGGTCTTTAGTCAACAGTCTGCAACATTCAGATCCGTGTGTTCTTTGCAAATCTATATGTCATACTATAGATGCTACCACGCTCCACTTGGAGCTATTCCAAATGGTTTCTCCACTATACGTATCCGGATTGCTACTCATAGTCATCCGGATAGGTGTCAAAGCTTGCATCGACGTAACCCTTTACGATGAACTCTTTATCACCTCCATAACCGAGAAACATTTCCTTAGTACTCTAGTTACTAAGGATAATTTTGACCGCTGTCCAGTGATCCACTCCTGGACCACTCTTGTACCCCTTGACAGACTCATGGCAAGGCACACACCAGGTGCGGTACACAGCATGGCATACTATACAGAGCCTATGGATAAGGCATAGGGGACGACCTTCGTCCTTTCTCTTTCTTCTGCCGTGGTCGAGCTTTGAGTCTCACTCAACTCCACACCTTACAAATCAGGCAAGAACTCTTTGTTTGACTGATCCATTTTGAAATCTTTCAAAATCTTGTCAAGGTATGTACTCATTGAAAGTTTTATCAGACGTCTTGATCTATCTCTATAGATTCTGATGCCCAATATTTAAGTAGCTTCATTCCAGGTTTTCCTTTGAAAAACTCCTTTTAAAACAACCCTTTATGCTTTCCAAAAATTCTACATCATTTCCGATCAACAATATGTCATCCACATATACTTATCAGAAATTCTATAGTGCTCCCACTCACTTTATTGTAGATACAAGTTTCTCATAAACTTTGTATAGACCCAAAAACTTTGATCACCTCATCAAAGCGTATATTCCAACTCCGAGATGCTTGCTCCAGTCCATAGAAGGATCGCTGGAGTTTGCATACATTTTAGCATCCTTAGGACTGACAAAACCTTCTGGTTGTATCACATACAACCTTTCCTCACGGAAACCGTTAAGGAAACTCTGTTTTGACATCCATCTGCCAGATTTCATAATTGAAAAATGCAGCAACTGCTAACATAATTCCAACAAACTTTAGCATCGCTACGGGTGAGAAAGTCTCATCGTAGTCAACTCCTTGAACTTGTGAAAAAAACCTTTGCCACAAGTCGAGCTTTATAGACGGTGACATTACCGTCCGCGTCCGTCTTCCTTTTAAAGATCCATTTGTTCTGAATGGCCTATCGCCCTTCAGGTAATACTTCCAAAGCCCATACTTTGTTTTCATACATGGATCCCATCTCGGATTTCATGGCCTCTAACCATTTCTCGGAATCCGGGCCCATCATCGCTTCTCCATAGCTCGTAGGTTCATCATTGTCCAACAACATGACCTTTAAGACAGGGTTGCCGTACCACTCAGGAGCAGTACGCGTCCTTGTCGACCTACGAGGTTCGATAGTAACTTGATCCGAAGTTTCATGATCATCCTCATTAACTTCCTATTCAACTAACGTAGGCTCCACAGAAACAACTTTCTGCGCTGCGCTACTCTCTGGTTGAAACAAAGGTTCACAACCTCATCAAGTTCTATCTTCCTCCCACTCAATTCTTTCAAGAGAAAATCTTTCTCGAGAAAGGACCCGTTTTAGCAACAAACACTTTGTGCTTGGATCTAAGATAGAAGGTTTACCCAACTGTTACGTTAGGGTATTCTATGAAGATGCATTTGTCCGCTTTGGGTTCGAGCTCATTAGGTGAAAACCCTTTTTCACATAAGCGTCGCAGCCCCAAACATTAAGAAATGACAGCTTAGGTTTCCGCCAAACCAAAATTCATACGGTGTCATCTCAACGGACTTAAATGGTGCCCCTTTTAAAGTGAATGTAGTTGTCTCTAATGCATAACCCCAAAACGATAGTGGCAAATCGATAAGAGACATCATAGTTCGCACCATATCCAATAGAGCACGACTACGACGTTCGGACACACCATCACACTATGGTGTTCCAAGTGGCGTGAGTTGTGAAACAACTTCCACATTGTCTTAAGTTGTATACCAAACTCGTAACTCAGACATTTACCTCCACGATCATATCGTAGACATTTTATCTTCTTGTCACGATGATCTCAAACTTCACTCAGATTTTGTTTCAACTTTTCAAACGTTTCAGACATGTGTTTCATTAAGTAAATATCCCCATATCTACTCAAATCATTAGTCAAGGTAGGAAAATAATGATATCCACCGCACGTTACAACACTCATTGGACCGAATACATCAACATGTATCATTTCCAATAAGTTACTTTCCCGCTCCATCATACCGGAAAACGGGGTCTTAGTCATCTTGCCCATGAGGCATGGTCCGCATGTCTCAACTGATTCGAAATCGAATGAGTCCAATGATCCATCAGCATGGAGTTTCTTCATGCGTTTTACACCAATATGACATTTAGCGGCAGTGCCACAAGTATGTGGTACTATCATTATTAACTTTGTATCTTTTGGCATCAATATTATGAACATGTGTATCACTACGATCAAGATTCAATAAACCATTCTCATTGGGTGCATGACCATTGAAGGTATTATTCATGTAAACAGAATAACCATTATTCTCTAACTTAAATGAATAACCGTATTGCAATAAATATGATGTAATCACGTTCATGCTCAACGCAAACACGAAATAACATTTATTTAGGTTCATCACTAATCCCGAAGGTAGAGAGAGCGTGCGATGGTGATCACATCAACCTTGGAAACACTTCCAACACTCATCGTCACCTCACCCTTAGCTAGCTTCCGTTTATTCCGTAGCTTTTATTTCGAGTTACTAACATTTAGCAACCGAACCGGTATCCAATACCCAGGTGCTACTAGGAGTACTAGTAAGGTACACATCAATAACACGTATATCAAATATACTTCTGTCGACGTTGCCAGCCTTCTTATCTACCAAGTATCTAGGGTTGTTCCACTTCAGCGACCGTTCTCCTCATAATAGAAGCACTTAGTCTCAGGTTTGGGTTCAACCTTGGGTTTCTTCACTGGAGCAGCAACTGACTTGCCATCCATGAAGTTTCCCTCCTTGCCCTTGCCCTTCTCGAAACTAATGGTTTTACTAACCATCAACACTTGATGCTCCTTCTTGATTTCTACCTTCGCGGTGTCAAACATCGCGAATAGCTCAGGGATCATTATTTCCATCCCTGGCATTTTATAGTTCATCACGAAGCTCTAGTAGCTTAGTGACAGTGACTTGGAGAACTATATCAATCACCATCTTATCTGGAAGATCTACTCCCACTCGATTCAAGCGATTGTAGCACCCAGACAATCTGAGCACATGCTCACCGATTGAGCTATTCTCCTTCATCTTGCAGGTAAAGAATCTTGTTGGAGGTCTCATACCTCTCAACACGGGCACGAGCCCGAGATCCCAATTTCAGCTATTAGAACATCTCATATGTTCCGTGACGTTCAAAACGCTTTGGATCCTCAATTCTAAGTCGTAATGCATGACGCACTGAACTATCAAGTAGTCATCAAAACGTGCCTGTCAAATGTTCACAACATCTACAGACGACGCTTGAGGGGGTGGCGCATCGAGCGGTGCATTAAGGACATAAGCCTTCTGTGCAGCAATGAGGACAATCCTTAGATCACGGACCTATTCCGCATTATTGCTACCATTATCTTTCAACTCTATTTCTCTAGGAACGTATAAAAACAGGGGAGCTACAGCACGAGCTATTGATCTACAACATAATTTGCAAAGTCACTTTGACTATGTTCATGATAATGAGTTCAAATAATCATATTACTTAAGAACTCCCACTCAAATCAACATCCCCCAGGTTGTCTAAGTGTGACATGATCCAAATTCACCAACCCAAGTCCGATCACCACGTGAGATGAGGTGGTTTCAATGGTGAACATCTTCATGTTGATCATATCTACTATATGACTCATGTTCGACCTTTCGGTCTCTTGTGTTCCGAGGCCATGTCTGTACATGCTAGGCTCATCAAGTTTAACCCGAGTGTTCCGCACGTGCAACACTGGCTTGCACCCGTTGTATGTGAACGTAGAGTCTATCACACCCGATCATCACGTGGTGTCTCGAAACGACGAACTTTCGCAACGGTGCACACTCGGGGAGAACACAATTTTATCTTGAAATTTTAGTGAGGGATCACCTTATAATGCTACCGTCGTCCTAAGCAAAATAAGATGCATAAAAGGATTAACATCACATGCAAATCATAAGTGACATGATATGGCCATGAACTTGTGCTTTTGATCTCCATCTCCAAAGCACCGGCATGATCTCCATCGTCACCGGCATGACACCATGATCTCCATCATCTTGATCTCCATCAACGTGTCGCCATGAGGTTGTCGCGCCAACTGTTGCTTCTACGACTATTGCTAACTCATAGCGATAAAGTAAAGCAAAATGGCGAAAATAAATTAAAGACAACCCTATGGCTCCTGCCGGTTGTCGTACTCATCGACATGCAAGTCGTGATATTCTATACAATACATGATCATCTCATACATCACATATATCTCATCATGTAATTGGCCATATCACATCACAACATACCCTGCAAAAACAAGTTAGACGTCCTCTAATTGTTGTTGCATGTTTTACGTGGCTGCTACGGGTATCTAGCAAGATCGATTCTTACCTACGCAAAAACCACAACGGTGATACACAAATTGCTATTCAACCTTCTCAAGGACCGCCTTTGTCGAATCCGATCCAACTAAAGTGGGAGAAATAGACACTCGCCAGCCATCTTTATGCAACAAAGTTACATGTCAGTTGATGGAACCGGTCTCTCGTAAGCGTACGAGTAATGTTGGTCCGGGCCACTTCATCCCACAATACCGCTAAATCAAGAAAGGACCAAGGGAGGAAGCAATATGAATATCAACGCCCACAAACACCTTTGTGTTCTACTCGTGATCTCATCTACACATAGACCTAGCTCTGATACCACTGTAGGGGAACGTTGCATGGGAAACAAAAAATTTCCTACGCACACGCAAGATCTATCCATGGTGATGAGCATCTACCAGAGGGAGAGTGGATCTACATACCCTTGTAGATCGCTAAGCGGGAAGCGTTAAGAAACGTGGTTGAAGTAGTCGAACGTCTTCGCGATCCAAATCTCTAGCCGTCCCGTGATCCCATCACGATCCGTCCCGTGATCAAATCATGAACCGTCCCGCGATCCTGATCACGGTCCTTCCGATCTAGCGCCGAACGGACGGCACCTCCGCGTTCAGCACACGTACAGCTCGATGAGGATCTCCGCCTTCTTGATCCAGCAAGAGGGAGCGGAGAGGTAGATGAGTTCTCCGGCAGCGTGACGGCGCGGCGGCGGTGGTGGTGGAACTATTCCAGCAGGGCTTCGCCTAAGCACCGCTGAAACTAGACTAGAGGAGAAACGATCTAGAGGAAGAAGAGGGCAGCATGTGGCAATTAGGGTTAGGGCTGCCCTCAAATCCTCCAGTATATATAGGAGGAAGGGAGGAGGGGCTGGCGTCCTAGGGAGCCTCCCCTAGGGTCGGCCGAACCAGAGGTGGAGGAGTCCACCTCCAACTAGGAGGTGGGCGTAGGGAAATCCTACTCCGACTAGGATTCCTCCCCTCCCCTCTTTCTCCTGCGCATAGGCCCTCTTGGGCAGGCTTCCCAGCCCACCAGGGGCTGGTGCGCCACCACTAAGGCCCATGTGGCCCCTTAGGGTGTGTGGGCCCCACTTGGTGGTCCCCCAGAACCCATTCGTCACTCCCGGTACACTACCGGAAATGCCCGAAACTTTTCCAGAGTTCAAACACCACTTTCCTATATATCAATCTTTACCTACGGACCATTCCGGAGCTCCTCGTGACATCCATGATCTCATCTGGGACTCCGAACAACCTTCGGTCACCACCATACATAACTCAATACTACCGAAACGTCACCGAATGTTAAGTGTGCAGACCCTGCGGGTTCGAGAACTATGTAGACATGACCGAGACACCTCTACGGTCAATAACCAATAGCGGGACCTGGATGCCCATATTGGTTCCTACATATTCTACGAAGATCTTTATCGGTTGAACCTCTATGTCAAGGATTCAGTTAATCCCGTATGTTGTTCCCTTTGTTCTTCGGTATGTTACTTGCCCGAGATTCGATCGTCGGTATCTCTATACCTAGTTCAATCTCATTCCCGGCAAATCTCTTTACTCGTTCCGTAATACAAGATCTCGTGGCTAATACTTTAGTCACATTGCTTGCAAGGCTTATTGTGATGTTGTATTACCGAGTGGGCCCTAAGATACCTCTCCGTCATACGGAGTAACAAATCCCAGTCTCGATCCATGCCAACTCAACAGACACCCTCGGAGATACCTGTAGAGCATCTTTATAGTCACCCAGTTACGTTGCGACATTTGATACGCACAAGGTATTCCTCCTGTGTCAGTGAGTTGCATGATCTCATGGTCATAGGAACAGATACTTGACATGGAGAGAACAATAGCAATAAACTGACACGATGATATGTTATGTTCATAGTTTGGGTCTGGTCCATCACATCATTCTCCTAATGATGTGATCCCGTTATCAAATGACATCTCATGTCTATGGCTAGGAAACCTTGACCATCTTTGATCAACGAGCTAGTCTATTAGAGGCATACTAGGGACACAGTGTTGTCTATGTACCCACACATGTATTTGAGTTTCCAATCAATACAATTATAGCATGGATAATAAACGATTATCATGAACAAGGAAATATAATAATAACCATTTTATTATTGCCTCTAGGGCATATTTCCAACAAAAATCCCCAAGGTCTTTTCATGCTCCTCAGATTCATTCCCTCAAGCCTCCTTTGCTCCGAGCACACAGATCCAAAACTCTCCCAGCTTCGCCCAAGGCGTCCCTCTTCCTCTTCCCCAAGCGCGGCCATGGCTGGCTCAGGCTCGCAAGGCAAATGGGAGGCTTCGTGTGTCACCGAGGATGACATCCAGAAGCTGAAGCGCACTGGTTACCTTCCAGTCGATGTCGCCCACCGCGCCCCTGAAGAGGGTCAAGTAGTTCGCACGCCAAAGCCCGGGGAGCGGGTGGTGTTCATTCCCCATTTCATCTGGGGACTGAGCTTCCCGCTGCACCCCTTTGTAAGGGGCTTGATGTTCCTTTACGGGTTAGACTTCCATGACCTTCCCCCAAACTCCATCATGCACATATCGGCTTTCATCATCGTCTGTGAGGCCTTTCTGCGGGTCCAGCCGCATTTCGGCCTATGGCTGAAGGTCTTCAACGTCAAGCCAAAGACCGTGAGCGGCCAGCACGCAGATTGCGGAGGGGCGGTGATCAGCAAGCTCACATGGTCCGGTGGCCAGAAGGCACCTTCATCGACACCGTCAAGGTCTGGCAAAAGGAGTGGTTCTACATCACCGAACCACGTGCCGCAGACTGGGCGGCAACTCCCGAGTTCAGATCCGGACCCCCGCGAGGCTGACCTCGTGGATCGAGAAGGGCCTGGACTGGGGGCCAGCCACGGAAGTAAAGATGCTGCAAGATCGCATTGGGTAGATGCTAGAAGCGAACGTCGGCCTGACCAACGTGATCCAGGTCATGCTCCATCATCGTCACCTCCCTTGCCAGCTCCGAGCTACGCCAATGTGGGCCTACAAGTCTGACGACCCTCCCACCATGTGCAAGCTCTTCCGTACTACCCGGGAGAAGCTGTGGAAGGCATTGTTCAAGCCTCAAGAGGAGTGGCCGTCCAAAGAGGAAGACACCGGCGTGGATGCCGAAAACCCTCCGCTCAAGGTAATGTTTCCATTTTTATCTCCGGGATCAATCCCTTAGCAAGGATTTTAACTCCTCCCCTTTTATCTCCGTAGGGCTGGCTGGCCAAGGCCACGCAGATCAACGGCCCTGCCTCTCTGCCCGAAGCCCCCAGGTCAGCCCTATTGACGGCGATGCTGGTCGAGGCGCCGTATTCGGCGCCAGAGAAGAAGGACAAAAAGAAGAAGGGCGAGAAGAAGGAGACCCGAGAAGATCTTCTCCCAAGAGGCCCTACAGACGCTAGGTCCGGGGAGACCCAGGCCTCCTCCGCTCACGAGGAGGAGCAGATGGAGGAAGGGGGGAATCGATTCCCCCCGACCAAGGAAGAGGGCGGCATCTGTGGATGCCGAGGACAACCCAGCTCCCCACTCCCCGAAGAGACCCTGCAGGGCCAAGGTGGTCCTGCCCGACGTCGGCCCGAATTCCGATGAGGAATCCGAGGTGTTCGAGAGGATCCCTCGGAGGACCCCTAGGACCAAGCCCGCGGCCCACAGGTACCAAGTCCGAACACTTTTACTTATACAAAGTTTATGTTACTGCCCGGACAAATGTCTTCCATATTGCAGCCCGTCCCGCGATCTCCCGACCGAACAGGTCTCAGAGGGAGATCCCCCGCCGGCCGAGCTGGCGGAGAGCGGAACTGCGTCCCGCACCTCTCCTCCCCAGGCCGCCGAAGAGGCCACAGAGGTGATATCCCGGCGGACCCCTCCTCGCCCGAATACTGAAGGTGAGGAGGTCATGAACGAGGCCCATATCTCGATGACCGAAGACCAGGAGGTCGAGCCCCTCCTGGTAAACAAAGAGGGAGGTCGTGAGTCATCGAAGCTTCCTACGAAGACGGCTCCGGAGACCCCCAAGCCTCCGACATCGACGATTCTACCTTCTCAAGAAGGGGGAGCCGCCCGTGACGGGGCAGACCACAACCGGGTGGCCAGCTATGATGGAGGAGGCCTTGCGTAGCTCCTCCATCGCCGAAGACCACCGCACCCTTATGGGTGCGGTTCTACAAGGCATTCAATCCGTTGATAGCGGACTGAAGGAGGCCTTTGGCGGTCTTTTGGCAGGCTTCAAGGTAAGCCATGTAATGCTCCTTTCTCTAAGCGAAATTTATTTGTGAGGTTTATATATTCTGTATAGGTATAGTAGCCCCCGAGGCACGGGTGAGTTTGAGAAACTTACCCGGGGATCAGAGAACCTAAGGTTCGAGAAAAATGATCCGAGTTCCTGGGAAATTGATTGATTTCGAAGATGTTCTGGCGAAAAAGGGTCTAGGACCAATAGCTCAGAGGTATGTCTCACACAAGTTTGCTTTGCAGGCCACGTCTTCGGCGGTGGTTGTCCATGACGTGGAACTAGCCGAGCTAAACCGGAAGCTCAAGAGCTCCAACGAGGAGCGTGACCATCTGAACAAATGGTTTGATGAAATGCAAAGTAAGTTGGAATTTTATCGCGAAGACCCTGTATCATACTCATTGATTGCGGTTCTCGAGTTTTCATTTCCTGAAATTTGGCCTCGCATTGTATTTGCAACCATTACTTCCGAGATTGAGAACCTCAAGGCTGAGCTGGAGAAGGCCAAGCAAGAGGCCGCCGATCATAGGATGGTGGCCGAGCAAGCGGCTGCCGAACTGAGCTCCCTGAAGATTGCCAGTGACAAGCACGAAGCTCGGGTGGCCGAAGTGAAGCAAGAGCTCCAAGATGCAAGCACTAAGTGCGAGGCTCTTCAGCAGAAGACCAAGAACCAAGCGGCTGAGTTGTCCATGTTGTCTTCCGAGCGTAAATCGGACTGTGTGGATAGGTGGTCTTTTGAGGAAGAACTCCGCTAAGTCAGGATGATCGCGGATGCTAAGCCGTACTTACTGCAATGTGCCTTTGGTTGTAACAGGTTTGCTCGTCTTACATGGCTGTGGCGTTCCTCATGCGCCTTTACGGACCTTCCAAGGAGTGCGGCGGACGCGGCCAAGCACTTTGTGGCTCGGGACGAGGATGCGGAAAAGAGGCTGTTCTGGGCACAATTTCAGACCCCCGAGCCCCGTCCCCTTCTCAGTTATCAAATGAAGCAGCTAATGGAGCTGCATCGAATGGCGGAGCCGGCCTTAAAGGACCTCTGCATTTGGTTGTGGCCTGCAGAGCCACTCCCGAGCAGTTATTTCAGCCTGGTGCAGAAGCTTTGCGACGCCTCCTCCCGCATTGAGGTCCTGAAGCGCTTTGTATGCATCGAGGGAGAGCGGATGGCCTTTGCGAGGACTATGATGCACTGGACAGGGATGAAGCCGCTCGAGATGGCTACAGCGCCCCCGCCGCCTAGGAAGGAGCATAGACGCCCCGAACTGTACTTCGCCGCTGCGATGGAGGTTGCTCTGTCAGTAGAGACCCAATGTCCCAAGGATGTAATCTTCAAATGAACACATTATTGTATGTCCGATGAACACTTCATTGTATAATGCGTATGCACGATTTATCATGCTTTTGGTGTTTGGATTATTTTGACTCCTATGTGGCCGTTTTTGAAACTGAAAGTTGCCAGTCGTCGGCTTTAGCCCCTATGTAATTACTACAAGAGGTGTTCCGTCCTTCGTAGTTTTATCCTTAGCCCAATTATCGGAACCCAGAGGCATTGGTGTGAGAGGGGGGAACAAGGCAATCAGACTATGTGGCTTTAGTGCTTTCACTTAGCCGAAGGAGCTTAACTGCGGGGGATGGTTACTAGCCCCCAGTGTTTTGTAATATTCGGGTATACCGAGGTAAAAAAACCATTACCACATGGTTTGCGAAGATGCAAACCCCTCGTATGACACGGAATAACCTCTATCGATTTTTAGTTTGACACTTGTGCTCGGATTGCAGACCGGTTCTTGCTTATTATGAGAGTCAATTTTTGGCTTTCTCCACTGAGGTACTTGACCAGGCGAGCTGGAAATACAATCGAAGTGGTGCTCTACTGCTCCCTTTACCCTTTTAGCCGAATGAGCGGAAAGTAAGAGGGTAAGCACAGGAGCCGGGCAACCCAACCTTTGACCTAAGACATAATTCGGAACCGATGCATATAACGCAAAAATCCGAGATGCCGGACATATAAAGGATAATGCCGGGACGATGCTTGGGACGAGCTTTATAGTCAAGCCCCCGGTCTATTAGCCGATTGCATCAAACATGTACTGAACAGTTTTGTTTCCGAAGGCGGGGAGTTAGCAAAAACTTTATTAAATGCCATAACCAGACCGTAAAAGATGATCTTTACATATGATGAATTTTTACAATTCATACTGCGGACACAACTGTTACACTTATTTTGTTTTAGAAACAAATTGCTACAAAGGGGAGGTTCGCTCGGGCTTCTTGATAGGTGGCTTGATGTCCTTGGCGTGTCCCGATGCGCCTCCACTCCTTTGCTCTTGAAGGGTGGCGTGCTCCTTTAAAGGTGGTTGTTATCGGTGAAAGGACCTTTGAGAGAGGTACAAGTAGGATCGTCATGACCTGCATGAGCTTGACGCCTGCCAGGTCCTGGATGGCGCATGTTGTGTTGAGAGTAGTTCGGTCGAACCTACCACTTGGTTTTGATAGGTTGTCCCCCCCCCAGCCGCCGATGGTATTTTAAGCGCAAAATTATGCCTTCTAGGTACTTACCTGACGGGTAGCGGGGCCGTGTTGTGGGGGCGTATCCCTATTTGTGATGAACATGAGATTGCTCTGGGAGATCAGGTCGCGCTCGAACCCGCTTGCTCGCCTGTCGCAACTTATCGCCTGGTTGGGGCCTTGGTGCCTCGATGCCAGACTAGAATTCGGCCGCTAGAGCCGCTGTGTGTTCCTCAGTCCGGAGTGAGCGTTCCGTATTGCCGTTGACGGTGATGACCCCCTTGGGTCCAGGCATCTTGAGCTTCAGGTATGCCCAGTGGGGAATGGCGTTAAAGCGAGCGAACGATGTACGGCCGAGCAGTGCATGGTAGCCACTGCGGAAAGGCACGATATTGAAGATCAAGTCTTCGCTACGAAAGTTATCGGGCGAGCCGAACACTGCTTCCAGCGTTATGGTACCCGAGCAGCGTGCTTCAACACCGGGGATGACTCCCTTGAAGGTAGTGTTGCTGGGTTTAATTCTTGAAGGGTTGATACACATCTTTTTCACCGCTACTTCCTTCATCCATAAGGACTCTAGTGAGGTGGTACCCATCGCTGATGGGGTCTAGTACGAGGGCGGCCGAGCCTCCGTGACGGATAGTAGTCGGGTGATCCCTGCGATCGAAGGTGATCGGACAAGCCGACCATGGGTTGAACTTCGGGGCTATGGGCTCTACAGCATAGACCTCCCGAAGGGCGCATTTCCTCTCCTTTCTTGGTATATGTGTGACATATATCATGTTCACAGTTTTTACCTCAGGATGGAATTGCTTCTGCCCGCCATTGCTCGGGCCGCGAGGTTCTTCATCGTCCTCGTTGCGTGGGCCCTTGCTCTGCTCCTCGGCTGCTAGCTTGCCGGCTTGTTTGAACACCCAATCGTTTTTGTTGGTGTGGGTGGCCGGCTTATCTTGAGTGTCACGGATCTAGCAGGGCCTATCCATGATTTTGTCCAAAGCGGTTGGTCCATCCTAGTTCCCTTTAGAGGGCTTCTTCCATTGTCCGGATTTGGAATTGCGGAAACTAGCGTTTACGGCCGTGTCTTCTGGGTCGCTGTTGTTAAGGCGGCGTTTGTTTTTATTGCGCCTTGGCTTTCCGTTATCATCCCGCACTTCAGAGGTGCTGGGGTCTTCAAGATTGTGGCTTCGACAAGCTAGCCAATTGTCTTCGCCCGCGCAAAAGCGGGTCATGAGTGAGGTGAGGGCAGACATTGTTCTCGGCTTATCCTGGCCGAGCTGGCGGGCTAGCCATTCGTCCCGGATGTTGTGTCTGAACAAGGCTATTGCCTCAGCATTCGGGCAGTCGATGATCTGGTTCTTCTTAGTGAGGAACCGATTCCAGAATTGTCTGGCTGATTCCCCGGCTTTCTGGACGATGTTGCTTAAATCAGAAGAGTCCGGGGGCCGGACATAAGTGCCTTGGAAGTTAGATCATAAGGCGTCCTCGAGCTCCTCCCAACTCCCAATGGAGTTTTTGGGGAGACTGTTTAACCAGTGCCGAGCTAGTCCTTTAAGCTTGAGTGGTAGGTATTTGATAGCATGGAGATCGTTGCCTCTAGCCATATGTATGTGGAGGAGGAAATCCTCGATCCACACGGCCGGGTCCGTCGTTCCATCATATGGTTCTATGTTTACAGGTTTAAACCCTTCGGGGAACTAGTGCTGCATGACCTCGTCTGTGAAACACAGTGGGTGCGCGGCGCCTCTGATCCGGGCTACGTCACGCCAGAAGTCGGCTGTTGTCTGGGCCAGGTATCGTTCCCGTCTTCTATGATTGCGGTTGAGCCACGATTGGTAGTCATCCCGTCTATCGGGAGAGCGTCTCCTAGATCCGTAAATGGATCTAGTGTGACCTGCCCTATAGTCTAGGTCCTGCCGTAGATCGTATTGATCCTCAGGATGTGCCGGCCCCTTTCCCCTCCTGCGAGGTGACGTGGGCCAGTATTCGGCATCTTCAGCCACCCTGTCCCGTCCTCGAGGGGGGCGGTCTTGCTGGTCGTACTGGGCATGCCTGGGAGATTCAGGATCAAAGGCCTCGTCGTTGAATTGCGGCAGCAGGCGCCGGCGCGGGTAACTCTTGTTTTGATTTGGCTGCTCAATGTCAAACCCTTCTTCGGCTGCCAGGACTTTCGTCCATCTGTTGTTGATGGTGTCTTGTTCGGCTTTGAGCTGCTGTTGCTTTGCCTTTAAGCTCCGAGCGGTGGCTATGAGCTGTCGCCTAAATCGTTCTTGGTCCTCGGGGTTTTCGGGGACGGTGAAGTCTTCTGCTTCGAGGCTTTCCTCCTCCTCAGCGGGTGGGAGGTAGTTGTCGTCCTCGGAATCATTGAGGTCCTTAGCGTCATGCTGATCCGTTAACCTTTCCGGGTCCTCTAGCGGCTCCACGGGGGCTTCAAGGTCGTTGAGGTCTTCCGGGGTGTCAATTTCCCTGGTGCCTGCGATGGCTTCCCTTTCCTTGTTTGCCTTGGATCATTTGCGCTGTTTCCGACGTTTTGATGCTTCGCCGGATTTATCACCGTTCTTCTTCGTGGTCTGATCGTCCCTGTCATTGGGGGTGTCCACCATATAGACATCGTAGGTGGAGGTGGCTGTCCACCGCCCAGTAGTCACAGGGGCGGGGGCGCAGTCTCTTCATCCATGTCTTCTGCCTCCTCGGAGGCGTAGTCCAACATGTCGGTTAAATCTTCGACAGTGGCTACTAAATGGGTGGCGGGTGGGCCGTAAAATTCCCCGTAACCGGCCTCTAGGTCAGCCGGAACATGGGTCGAGGTAAGATCGTCCTCGATTGTCATTGACTGGATCCGGTCTAGAGCCTCGTTCAACCACAAGAGGTCGATCGGATCAGTTTCCTGGGGACCCTTGAAGTTAAACTCCAGGGTGTCTTCGGGATGGGCGTGTTCGGCAAGGTCCGAACTCTGGTACTCAGGTACTATCACAGAGCACGAGCTCAAGGCTGGTCCTCCGGCGGAGATGGATCTGAGGGTCGAGCCGAACAGAGGGCCCGAAGTTAAAGCTCCGGGACTTTCGGGTCCGTCGGACGAAACCGAGGGCTTCGCAAGGAACAAATCGCCACGGGAGTCGGCGGTGAACTCTAGGTTCCTGAACCTGATCGCCTGACCGTGGGAGAAATTTTCGATCTGGCCTAGACGGCTGGTCGAGTCAACATGCAGCACGACGCTGCCGAATGCGAAGACCTGTCCGGGGACGAAGATGTCCTCATTACGGGCCTGTTCGCTGATGATTAGGCGAGCCATCGATCCACAGGTGATCTCACAGCGGAACTCTCAATGAAAGCACCAGTATCAGTGTCAAAACCGGCAGATCTTGGGAAGGGGGTCCCGAACTATGAATCTAGGATCAATGGTAACAGGGGACGAAGGAGACGGTGTTTACCAAGGTTCGGGCCCTCGTGAGGAGGTAAAACCCTACGTCCTGCTCAATTATATTGATGAGTATGATGGTTACAGAGTTGATCTACCTCGAGATCAATGAGCTAAACCCTAGATGAGTTGACTTGTCCCTCTACAAACTAAGGCTCCTGGTTTATATAGACACCAGGGGTGCCTAGGGTTACACATGGCCGGTTTCCATCTGGGCATAGATACGCCCATTCTTACTTGGAGGACACACCAAGTCTTCGGAGCCTTCCCCCCTAAGTATGGGGTCATTCTGCAGTCCGGCCTTCCCGAAGATGTCCCAAGGCGGCCCACCGGGCTGGTCCACAGAAGATAAGCCAATAGCCTGAGGACCCCTTAATCCCGGACTCCCTCACCTAGCTAGGCATAATTGACGTGGCTTGAGACAACGTCGGTATTTCCCCAAAGAGGAAGGGATGATGCAGCAGAGCTACGGTAAGTATTTCCCTCAGTTATGAAACCAAAGTTATCGAACCTAGGAGGAGGACCACGCAACGTTATGTAAACGGTACCTGCACACAAAGAACAAATACTTGCAACCCAACGCGTAAGAAAGGTTGTCAATCTCTCAACGGTAAAACGATATATTAGTTTGTAATAGATTGGATAGATAGATCGCACAAGAACACAAAATAAAATAAGCAAATAAAAAGTGCAGCAAGGTATTTTTGGGTTTTTGGAATAATTGATCTGGAAACAAAAGCGGCAAAAGATAGATCGGAAAGCAATATGTTGGAAAAATAGACCCGGGGGCCGTAGGTTTCACTAGTGGCTTCTCTCATGAGTATAGCACACGGTGGGTAAACAAATTACTGTTGGGCAATTGATAGAAGATCAAATAATCATGACGATATCCAAGGCGATGGTCATTATATAGGCATCACGTCCAAGATTAGTAGACCGAAACGATTCTGCATCTACTACTATTACTCCACACATCGACCGCTACCCAGCATGCATCTAGTGTATTAAGTTCATGGAGAAATGGAGTAATGCAATAAGAATGATGACATGATGTAGACAAGATCTATTCATGTAGGAATAGACCCCATCTTATTATCCTTAATAGCAACGATACATACGTGCCTCGTTGCCCCTTCTGTCACTAGGAGAGGACACCGCAAGATCGAACCCATCACAAAGCACCTTTTCCCATGGCAAGAAAAATCGATCTAGTTGGCCTAACTAAACCAAAGATTTGAAGAAGAAATACGAGGCTATAAGTAATCATGCATATAAGAGATCAAAAGAAGACTCAAATAATATTCATGGATAGAAACTGATCATGAACTCAAAATTCATCGGATCCCAACAAACACACCACAAAAAGTCAGTACATCAAATAGATCTCGAAGAGACCATTGTAGTGAGAATCAAAAGAGAGAGAGAAAGCAATCTAGCTACTGCCTACGGACTCGTAGGTCTATGGTGACTACTCACGCATCATCGGAGAGGCACCAATGAGGATGATGAACCCCTCAGTGATGGTGTTAGATTGGATCTCGCGGTTCTAGAACTTGCGGCAGCTAGAAGTGTTTTTCGTCGAATCCTCTAGGGTTTCTGGAATATTTGGGTATTTATAGAGCTCAGAGGCGGTGGAGGGGAGTCCCGAGGCCACCACAACCCACCAAGGCGCGCCGGGGGCCTTTGGCGCGCCCTGGTGTCTTCTGGGCCCCCTGGGCCTCCTCCCAGGTACTTCTTTCACTCCCTGGATGTCTTTTGGTCCAAAAAATCTCCAAAAAGTTTCGTCATGATTGGACTCCGTTTGGTACTGATATTCTGCGAAGTAAAAAACAAGCAAAAAACAGCAACTAGCACTTGGCACTATGTCAATAGGTTAGTCCCAAAAAATGATATAAAGTTGCTATAAAATGATTGTAAAACATCCAAGAATGATAATATAACATCATGGAACAATCAAAAATTATAGATACGTTGGAGACGTATCAATAATGCATAGTATCAAGTGTTGTCATCCTTTACATCCAACTCCTCAATTATGCAACCATGCTTTCTAGGAGTTTTAGCACATAAGTTATTAATAACTACACTCCTAGGGGTAGAAGAAGGAGGCTTGATGATAGGTTCCTTTATTATATTTATGAAATTGGGGTGCACACTAACACTACTAGGGAAACGCTTATAGGTAGGACATCAGTAGTAGCGCTGGAAAATATCAAGCGCTGCTGCTAATTAGCAGTAGCGTTGGCCTCGGATAGCGCTACAAGTGATGCCTTAGCAGTAGCGCTAGAAATACAAAGGGAGCTACTGATAAGTGGGACCCAACGAGCCCACCGACGCTAGCTGTAGTAGCAGCGCGGCCCAAAATACAGCGCTACTGCTAAGATTTTAGCAGTAGCGCGTTTTGTGACAACACCGCTAGTACTATTGAGTCCCACTTAGTAGTAGCGCTGCTCCCCACAAGCGCTACTACTGGGCACCATAGCAGTAGCGCCGTCAAGAATACAACGATACTGCTAGGCGTGGCTGGTGCGACCTTTTCACCCACACCCTCTCCCCCTCCCCTTCCTCCCCCCTTTGCCCTCTCCCCTCCTTTACCCTCTCCCCTCTCTAAGTTACTTCTCCACCATTATTTCCCTTCTTTTCTCTTCCTTCTACCACTCTTCTCTCCCCATTAATGCCTCCCTCCACCATAATTCTACTCCATAAATGGCCTCTCTTCTCTATCTTCCTCATTTATTTGGCTCTCCCTCCTTCCATACATATAGATCTAGCTAGCTCATCTCGCTCTCTCCCTCTCCATTAGTCAGCCAGAGTCATCTCTCCTCCCAACAACTAGATCTAGCTAGCTATTTAGCCATCCACTTTCGATCCCTATAGGTAGCGAAGGCCTCATCGTCTAACCGTGCTCGATCTCTCTCGGGAGATAGGTGAGTAAAAAGTTGTGCATTTCAAGAATGGGGATATGTGTGTTTGCGATATGAAGGGATTTGTGCGAGTGACATGCCCCTGAGTTGCTTATGTTTTTCCGAAATGTCGATTTATTTCCGTTTCGGCGAATTTCTAGCAAACTCGATATGTCCTATTTTTAGGCAAGGTCATGCCAAATTTTTATATGACTTTGATGCATGCATGCATTTTGTTTATAACCCTTTTGCTTGTTATACCATGCAGTCGGTCATGAAGGTGAGTGGAAGGAAGGTGGAGCGATACTTGCAATCTGCGGTGATGGACATCTATGCAAATAATCGGACTGGGATTAGTCGTGTACAAGATGCAAAGAAGGAGTCATTTTGGACCCTTTTGATCGTGGCAGTTTGAAGGCGCACCTTCTGATGTATGGTTTCATGGATGGCTATACTCGGTGGATAAGTGAAAATGATGATGAGGACGTCCACATGGCAGGGAATAACGACATGGGGCTAGACGAAGAGATGACCGATCGACACGAAGACGATGGCGCCGGACATGGAGGCGGAGAAGAGTCCGGACATGGCGGCGGAGAAGATTCCGGACACGGCGAAGAAGAGTCCGGACATGGCAGCGGAGAAGATTCCGGACACGGCGAAGAAGAATCCGGACATGGCGGAGAAGAGGCGGCAGACACGCCGCAGTCTTTGACGCTACTAAGTTCAGTCGTGTAGGATCCTCATGTTTGAGACCTACTTCGCAAGAGTACGACTAGCGACAGAGCTGCTTCTAGAGAGGAGGCCAAGCTGGCGCAACTTGAAGTAGACTCGAAGACTCCATTGTATGACGGCTGCGATCCCGAGGTGACTCGCCTGAGTTTCACGCTCGAACTTCTAAAGACGAAGGCCAAAAACAAATGAACAGACAAAAGCCTCGATGAGCATTTGAAGTATCTACATAATAAAGTTCTTCCCGTGGGGAACATGTGTCCTACTAGTGTCGAGGAGGCCAAGAAAATCATTTGCCCTCTTGATCTGCCGCACATTAGATACCACGAATGCATCAACAATTGCATCATTTATCAGGGGGAGCACGCGGAAAAAACCAGCCGTCCAGTGTGCAATGCTTCTCGATACAAGAAGGCAGGAAAGAAAGCTCCTTAGAAAGTTGTATGGTACTTTCCGATCACTCCCCGTCTGCAGCGGTATTTCGTAGATCCTAAGGAAGCAAAGCTCATGCGCTGGCAAGCGGAGAGGAAGAAGCCCGACGATGGAGATGATCTGAAGCTGAGACACCTCGCAGATGCTAGCCAGTGGAGAGGATTCAACGCCGAATATCGATTTTTCACAGAAGATGCAAGGAACATCGTGCTTGGTGCGAGTACCGATGGCATGAATCCGTTTGGAAACCAGAACACCAACCACAGCACATGGCCCTTCTTTGTATGGATGTATAACCTCCCCCCATGGAAGTGCATGAAGACAAAGTACATACACATGAGCATGCTGATTCAAGGGCCGAAACAACCGGGAAATAATATTAACCTGTATATGGGGCTTCTGAAAAAGGAGCTAGACACGTTATGGAAATCGCCGGTCAAGACATGGGATGCCAACACAGGAGATTATTTCTATATGAGAGCCGCGCTGATGACGACGGTGCACGACTATCTTGGTTACGGGTACACCTCAGGCCAGGCGTGCCACGAATACTGCGGATGCACGAGGTGCATGGATGATACAACGTCTCAGCAGCTTACATCAACGAAAGATGGCGGGTCTGGGAAAATCGTGTACATGGGGCATCGTAGATGGCTTAGAAGGATGACCCGTGGAGAAAACGTGGAGATCTATTCAATGGTTTGGCTGAGCATCGAGGACCTCCACATAAGAGGAGCGGCGCCGAAATCAACGAGCTGTTGAAAAACTGGGAACCGTGCCCCGCGCCGGGAAAGATGAAAAAGGCGCCGGAGCCGCTGCTGAAGGTATGGAAAACGAGGTATGTTTTCTGGGACTTGGAGTACTGGCCCAATCACGACATGCCTCATTGCCTTGATCAAATGCATATCACGAAGAATGTCCTTGAGAGCTTGCTTGGCACACTGATGAACATGCCGGAGAAGACCAAGGATGGGCCGAAGGGAAAGACTTGGAAGATTTGGAGATCAGGAGAGATCTCCACATGCCACCCCGTAAAAGGTCGATGGAGGAGACGGAGACGGAGGCGGGGGAACGGGGCAGAAAAGTCAACAAGAAGGAGGAGAATTATTGCCCCCCTTCTTGCTTCACCTTAAGTGCGAAGGAGATCGATCAATTCATCAAGTGCCTTACGGGAATCAAAGTCAGTTCCGGTTACTGTGGGAAGATAAGCAGATTTCTAGACACCAAGAAGAAAAGGTTCAGCGGGATGAAGTCTCATGGCTGTCCCGTGATGACGACGCAGATACTCCCAGTTGCCATTAGAGGGATAATGGACAAGCACGTCCGTGACACGCTTACTGGTCTCTGCAACTTTGTGGCGTCCCGCCTGATTACCACTGTAGCCAGACTGTCGCCACACACGCCAGCCCAGGAAATCACTCTGGCATGCGCGTTTACAACAAGTATCATGAACACAGGCATTTCTATTAATGGATATATCAGTCTTACAAGATATATTACAAGGGTGATGGCAACGGAAAAGCTCTATCTAAGGCAGCATGGTCTTGGTGCGGCTCCAATCCACAGGGATCTGACTGGGTTACTCTCCTAGCCCGCGAACGCTCTGGCTCCTCGACGACAGACGACGGATCCTTATGTGAACCTGGTCATGTTAAAGGCCGCTGAGTACTTTTGAATGTACTCGCAAGCAAACCAAGTAACATATACACCAAGCAAAGCAATCCATGGTATTCAAGCATGCATTTATTATTAAAGCAACATTAATTCACATGGCATAGCATCACTAGCTAGCAATATCAATTATCAAGTCATATCAGGTTTATCTAGCAAGATAGCCACTAAAGTAAAATGCAGTAAAGTAAAGCATATCAGGTAAATAATCCATACTCTGAATAATCTCAGGATCCAATATAAACCTTAACCAGATCCAGCTTACTCTCTTCCGGGTTGCCTTACAACCCTCAGAACATTCATGATCCACTGAGTACTTCAGGGCATAAGACAAGTTCTTCCATCATTATTATCATTGTTACGGTTGACCACCTAGTGAGGCCTGGACGGACTGTCCAATACCGTGGACGCGGCTATTCGAATAGATTTTACACTCTGCAGAGGTTGCGCACTTTACCCACACCATGGAGCACCTATCTTCATATAACATCATAATGAGTCATTAGCGCGGTAATGCTAAACATGATCAAGTAAGGTAAATGATGAATACAAACTAACAGGAATTTAAGTAGTTCTAGCACGGACATCATTATTAGGTTAAACACACAAGAATAACATAGAGCAATGCTTTAGGGCATATATCAGATGGTCAGCTTGCTTGGGTGTGAAGGATACTCCGGGAAGAAGTGCGGAGAGTCCGCGGAAAGGATCGCCGGAAACCGTTCTTTCTCGGAGGGCTGATAGAAGGGCAAGGGCAAAATGGTCATTTCCACTATGTGGAAACATTATGAAAATGATACCATCAGAACGGGCTCGACGAACTGAAGACGTGAGCGTTGGTTTCACCTGGATCGGAGTTACGAGGAAAAAGATATGGGGGATTGAAGTGGAGGGACCTGTCTGCAAATAAGTATTTACTTCTGGGGTCCCTGGCTGATTTTTCTGGAAAAAGAATAAAGCGCATTGTGCTGCTGGGCCGCTCTGGGCCGCATCTCATCGCCACTGCTGCTGTTGCTCCTGGGCCGGCCCACTTTCCCTACACCTTTTTAAAAAAATGGTGGAGGGGAGGTGGAGCCATTGACGGCCCGGGCCCGCCAGCAGGGGCATCTCCCTCCTCCCTCTGTTCCCGACAGAACAGAGGAGAGCAGGGGAGTGCCGTGGTGCCGGCGACGGCCACGGCGGCTCCGGCAATCCCCGGCCGAACGGGAGGCACCGGCGGGCGCAGAGAGGGGCGGCGCAACCGTCTGGATAGGTAGCGGGCGCCGAGGAGGGGCCGAGCGGCGGCACTGCGCGAGGACAGAAGGCACGGGTGGCGGCGGCCGATCGAGGGGAGCAACGGCCTCAGGGGCTCCGGTGGCGAGCAGAGATGATGGGGAGGGTCGCCGTGCTCCGGGTGGCCTTTTGGAGTAGGGAAGAGGGGGTGAAGGGCTCAGCCTTGAGCCAATTTAGGAGGAGGAGGCCGGCGGCCATGGCGGCAATGGTCACCAAGCGCATGGCTTGCTCTGGAAGGCTCCTTCCTGTCCAAGCTTGTCCAACAGATCCCTTGCTGCTCAAACAGATAAAAGAGGTGTCTAGAACCAGCTAGGCAGCTCTGAGGTGAGAGATACTTGCAGAAAAGGATTCTGACAGCAAGGTGTTTGAGATGATTTAAGCAAGATTGGCTGAAGAAAATGAACTGAGTTTTGGTGTGTGGAAATGATCTACTAAGGTGAAGCCCTTGGCAAGTTTTCAGGCCAAAAGAATCACTCTAGATAGCATTTCCTTCACAACACAAGAGTTGGTCCAGAAACTGGATTTTGAAGCTGTGCTCAAATGGCTGAATGGATTGGGCTGAAATTTTGTTTAGGGTAATTATTTGAATATATGGAGATACTGGAAAAGTTTCAGCTCATTTGGATACACCAAAAGGGTACTTCCTTCACAGAGCTTTCAAATGGACAGGAACTTGGGAAAATTGATGTGGATGAATGGATAGAGGGATTGAGCTGATTTTTGGTTTCCATGAGTGATTTATCCATGTTAATCACCAGGAAAAATTTCAGCTCAAATAGATCAAGGCTCAAGCACTTCCTTTGCAATTTGCCCAACTGGACAGAATTTGCAGATTGATGTTGTGCTCAAAATTTAAACTGTGGAACTTGGGTTCTTGATGGAAATGATGAAGATATGGATAGGAGAAGCTCCACAAATTATTTGGTATTTTTCCCTGGCTACCAAAATGGCAGCTCCTTTAGAAAGGGCCCAAAATGCAATATTGGCTTTAAATAGGAAAAGGCAATTTGCCTTATTTAATTATGGCCAATATTTTTATGGGTGCTCAATATGATCACAAAGAATATCTCCACAAGTTTTCATGAACTTTGGAGATGGATAGATATTTTCCTGGATTTAATTCCTTTACTGGCAGTAAAAGGAATTAATTATAAATGAAAAATATTGCAAATGACTTGACAATATTTTTGCATATCCAAGGTTTATAGATAAAGGATGATCACTGGGAAAAGTTTGGGAGGCAGAAGATCAAAGGTAATTGGGGTTCCCTTGTAACTGCAAGAGTCGGGGTTTCCCTTCCGGCAACTCGAAAGGTAGGGTTCTGACGGCAAAGCCCTAGGAATATATCCTGGGTGGCAAGGTTGCACTGGAGAGAATCTCTGGTTGGATAGGAAGGCAAGGCTGAATGACCATCTTCATATACCCAAGAGTGAAAGAAATCCGATAACACCGAGAAAAAAGACGGGAGTCAAATCCCGCAAAGGAAAAAAAACAGGGAGCGAAAACCAGGGTGTTACAAACCTACCCCCCTTAAGAAAATCTCGTCCTCGAGATTTCCGGGCTTACCTCCCGGTGAAGGGGAACTTACCTGTGTGCGACTTGGGTCCATCAGTTGTCCTGTCTTCGCTGGTTCACTGACCTTTTAACTGCCTCTTCTGATGGACCATGTGTTGTCTCTGCACACAACTTTCTTGAGTCCTTCTCTTTCCTGTCAGATGTACCTTTTGTCATGGTAGTGGTGTTGTTGGGTGGGGTAGCGAGTAGTACCAATAGACGGCTCGGGTTCCATGGCCTGGAAGTAACTGCTTCGGGTTTTATTGTAATGCTTCGTACCCTGACTGTTATGGGCAAGACATCCTTTCCTGGTACCAGGCTTACGTGCTCGTATGGTCTTGAGTGAGTGGGAGTGGCTTCCCTTTTTGCTGTGTCAGAATGCTCAGTCTGGCTGTGGGTTCCATTCTGATGTTTCCTTCTGGCTTATGCATCCTGACTTTGCCCTTAGGTGATCCATAATTCAAGGAATCAACATGACTGAACTATGGCTGCTATATCCTCAACTGAAATGTCAGGCATGATCACAAAGTAATCATAGACAGTAATCTCTTATTCCAATGATGTCATGATGTCTCTGAGCTGTTGGTGCTGACGTGCTTTGAGCCATTCTATCTGAATGTCTTGTTTCAAACTCTATCGCTCGTGGAGATGGCTTTGTCATATATATAGCCTCTGTAGTCCTTGCTGTGACCACTGAGCTAAGCATAGTATTGCTATCATCTGGTGTATCTTTCGGAGCATAGCCTTTTACCTTGGTTGGTAGCCCATATTCATGAGGAGTGCGGCAAGCTCGTTTGTAGCCGCAGGTAGGGCATTGATGTGGCCGCATATGCAAGAGTCTGACAAGGGTTGGTAATACCACCCTGTTCGTGAAGCTGTATCTTGTTGACTGTCATGGAGGTTGTTTGTCCACAACTTCTTTGTGCTTGTGGACTCCTTTGATGGACCTGTAATGACCTGCCGACACGGCTCCTTGATTGTTTTCCCGGTTTGTCGGGCTTGTTCTCAGAACTTACTCTTGCATACCTCGTAGGGACTGCTGTGCTCATATCCTTCCTTGAAGTATGGGGCCACTGTTTCTCTGGACACAGTCATTCCCGTGTATGAGTGGCTCACATGAACTGATCCACTGGACTGCATGCTCACAACACATGCAGGGGTAAGATAATTCCTTTCATAACCACTGAGTTCTGAGGCGGATGTGTGTCCAGACTAGTTCGTGCAACTGACAAGCTTGTTGTAGGCACGATGGCGTGTTGAAGAAGACTGAATTCCTTATGCTCGAAGCTTCTGCCAGGGTAGTGTGCTGAAGAAGGCTGGGTATCGTGCCTCGAAAGTTTTCCTTCATGTGGCTTACTGCGGAAGGTCGGGTGCCTTATGCCGGAAGTTTTCCGCGGTAGCACGCTGTGGAAGATGGGAGTGCCGTATCCCAGAAGGATCTCTCATCGAGTGGCGTACCGAGGAAGGTTGGCAGTCTGATATCGTAAGCTCTTCTCGGTAGCTTGCGGGGGAAGGCTGGGTTCCATATACCAGAAGCCTTGTGTACACAGTCGGATCTATGGCCGATTCTGGCTTCCTTCCGAAGTATCCGGAATTTTACCCATAGCAGAGCCAAACTTGATATAGGCCATACCTTGACTGAAGATATTCCATTGGTCATGCACATCAATTGTCCTTCTGCTGGTCTGATTATTGTTGCTGTAAAGGTTGCATGACTGATGCAGACCTCATGTTCACAATTAATCCTGAATACCATATGTTGCCGGTAGTACATAGTCGGCGGATAATTCCATTTGATTTAGTTGAACTTCCAAGCATTTGAAGTTCTCCTTGATTCTAGGCAACCGTAAACTTATCCATATTTCTCGCAAACCTTGTTCACAGTGCCCAGAAAATTTTGTATTTGCATCGGTGAATTTTGAAATTCGTATCATCATACCAGAGTTTAGTTGTTGCCCTCGGCACCTTCACATTCTTGAAATATATCTTCTATGGGTAATAAATGATTCTTGGGTCCACTGAGAAAAGACTCAAGGTTCACCCCACTGACTGAAATAATCCTTGTGTCGAGGACGGAATCATTTGTCCCTACTGGTGTTTATTCTTGGTAGCTCATCTGACTGCTCCTCGGGTATGAACGGTTCTGAGGCCAACTCTCTCAGGTATATTCTGGCCTTGTCTGTTGCACACATATTTTGCTTCTCACCCATTCTTCGTTCTTGACAGATCCGAGGTTGCTGTTCTGAATATCAGGCAGTTGGCATGGCTTGACTTTTGTTGAATCTGGATTATTGGGTATTATCCAAGTTGTATGCTGGTTTTCTTGACGGCACTTGCGGATGGATCCAGTCGGAGCGAAGAAATGGAATCGACAAAAGAAACAAAAACCGCGAAAAAAACATGAAGCAAATAAAGCTCAAGTGTTGCGGGCCTTACACACGTGGCCAGGGATCCACCAGTATAACTATTATAGCGCACTCGATGTACCTCTAAGGATTTAGAAGCGAAACCACACAATGCTCCTGGTAGCACTGGTGTCAAGCTCCTACTACTTCCTTAGAGAACATCACACCCGATGCAGGACCATAGCCAAAGTGGCTTGGTCAACGATCCTAGGGTTATCGGGGAAAGTTGGAATTTATAGGCGTTTCCCAAAGGAAACTAGATTAAGAAGAGAAATGCCATGGCTAGCAAGCAGGGTAAGGATATCTGGATTACCTAGGGGTTTCAGGGCTCACGGGTCGTTGCCCGGTGCGAGCGTTTCACACCGGAGGCAAGGGTCACGAGAGTTGGGGTCTGATGGAGCCAAAGACCTATGGGGTTGCCTTATGATCAATAGTAGCCGTGCCAGGTGGCAAAGATGGCTGAAATCCATCTGGGCTTTCTACTGAACACAAGACAGTGAAGTCTGGCTAGGGTAACCTATAGTCAGCCTGGCTGCTCTGATACCATTCGTTGTGGCGTCCCGCCTGATTACCACTGTAGCCAGACGGTCGCCACGCACGCCAGCCCAGGAAACCACTCTGGCATGCGCGTTTATAACAAGTATCATGAACACAGGCATTTCTATTAATGGATATATCAGTCTTACAAGATATATTACAAGGGTGATGGCAACGGAAAAGCTCTATCTAAGGCAGCACGGTCTTGGTGCGGCTCCAATCCACAGGGATCTGACTGGGTTACTCTCCTAGCCCGCGAACGCTCCGGCTCCTCGACGACGGACGACGGATCCTTATGTGAACCTGGCCATGTTAAAGGCTGCTGAGTACTTTTGAATGTACTCGCAAGCAAACCAACTAATATATACACCAAGCAAAGCAATCCATGGTATTCAAGCATGCATTTATTATTAAAGCAACATTAATTCACATGGCATAGCATCACTAGCTAGCAATATCAATTATCAAGTCATAACAGGTTTATCTAGCAAGATAGACACTAAAGTAAAATGCAGTAAAGTAAAGCATATCAGGTAAATAATCCATACTCTGAATAATCTCAGGATCCAATCTAAACCTTAACCAGATCCAGCTTACTCTCTTCCGGGTTGCCTTACAACCCTCAGAACATTCATGATCCACTGAGTACTTCAGGGCATAAGACTAGTTCTTCCATTATTATTATCATTGTTACGGTTGACCACCTAGTGAGGCCTAGACGGACTGTCCAATACCGTGGACGCGGCTATTCGAATAGATTTTACACTCTGCAGAGGTTGCGCACTTTACCCACACCATGGAGCACCTGGCCTCGTGATCCCATTCGGGTGGACCAGTGTTGCTCCAACGAAACCTGCCTAACCCGTGACTCCTCCATCGTACCACCGGCAATCATTCTCCCCCGGAGTCAAGCCCTGGGTGGCCCCTGTGTCACCTCGTGACACCTGCCACCGTCGTGGCCAACTAAACTGTCCCAAACGGGGACGCCGGCAAATAACTCAACTGGGCTCACAAGGTTATCGCCGCCTACCGGGCCAGGGCAGCACGCGCGCATAACCTTCCCTGTCTGGTGGTACCGGTAAAAGAGCACGCGATCAGACCAAGTCAAGGTCGTCCCATACCGGCAAATGTGGTTGCACGGATAAGTCCGGACAGGTGACTCTAGATCAACCGGCTTGGTTCAGTTTTAACAAGTACTTAATCGGCAGGTATATCCATCATGAGAAACTTGACCTGGTGGTAACTATGTATGAGGTAATAGCTGCATAAACATAACAACCTATCTTCATATAACATCATAATGAGTCATTAGCGCAGTAATGCTAAACATGATCAAGTAAGGTAAATGATGAATACAAACTAACAGGAATTTAAGTAGTTCTAGCACGGACATCATTATTAGGTTAAACACACAAGAATAACATAGAGCAATGCTTTAGGGCATATATCAGATGGTTGGCTTGCCTGGGGGTGAAGGATACTCCGGGAAGAAGTGAGGAGAGTCCGCGGAAAGGATCGCCAGAAACCGTTCTTTCTCGGAGGGCTGATAGAAGGGCAGGGGCAAAATGGTCATTTCCACTATGTGGAAACATTATGAAAATGATACCATCGGAACGGGCTCGACGAACTGAAGACGTGAGCGTTGGTTTCACCTGGATCGGAGTTACGAGGAAAAAGATATGGGGGATTGAAGTGGAGGGACCTGTCTACAAATAAGTATTTAATTCTGGGTCCCTGGCTGATTTTTCTGGAAAAAGAATAAAGCGCACTGTGCTGCTGGGCCGCTCTGGGCTGCATCTCACCACCGCTGCTGCTGTTACTCCTGGGCCGGCCCACTTTCCCTACCCCTTTTTTAAAAAAACGGTGGAGGGGAGGTGGAGCCATTGACGGCCCGGGCCCGCCTGCAGGGGCATCTCCCTCCTCCCTCTGTTCCCAACAGAACAGAGGAGAGCAGGGGAGTGCCGCGGCACCGGCGACGGCCACGGCGGCTCCGGCAGTCCCCGGCCGAACGGGAGGCACCGGCGGGCGCAGAGAGGGGCGGCGCAACCGTCTGGATAGGTAGTGGGCGCCGGGGAGGGGCCGAGCGGCGGCACTGCGCGAGGACAGAAGGCATGGGCGGCGGCGGCCGATCAAGGGGAGCGACGGCCTCAGGGGCTCCGGTGGCGAGCAGAGATGATGGGGAGGGTCGCCGAGCTCCAGGTGGCCTTTTGGAGTAGGGAAGAGGGGGAGAAGGGCTCGGCCTTGAGCCAATTTAGGAGGACGAGGCCGGCGGCCATGGCGGCAATGGGCGGCGGGGAGTGGCTCTCGAGCTCAGGTGAGAAGACAGGGAGGACGCTAGGAGAGTGGTGGAGCTGCGGGTGAGCTCGAGGGGTGCGGAGAGGGCCTATAAATAGGTGCCCGATGGCGAGCGAATGAGCTCGGCCGCCGTGGCGACCTTATCGGCTCACTGGAGCTCTGGGGATGGCGTGGCTGGTCGTTTGCAGCGTCGAGCATCTTCGTGTGGGATGGAGAGACCTCGTGCGCGCTCGAGAGAGCTCGGAAGAGGAAGAAGACAGAGGGGAACGCGACGATGGCAAGTCACGGGCGGGACAGTATGGCGGCGGCGATCGCCGTGGCGCGAGGAGAAGGAGATAGGAGGGGAGAAGGTGCTGGAGAGGGGCATGTGGATGCTGCGGAGCCACTAGACACAATCGGACAAGCAGAGGCCGGCCGGAGATGACCGGACGGAGCTGACAGAGCGCAGAGCGCCACTTCTGCGTGCAGCTCACGTGGTCACCACGCGCATGGCTTACTCTGGAAGGCTCCTTCTTGTCCAAGCTTGTCCAACAGATCCCTTGCTGCTCAAACAGATAAAAGAGGTGTCTGGAACCAGCTAGGCAGCTCTGAGGTGAGAGATACTTGCAGAAAAGGATTTTGACAGCAAGGTGTTTGAGATGATTTAAGCAAGATTGGCTGAAGAAAATGAACTGAGTTTTGGTGTGTGGAAATGATCTACTAAGGTGAAGCCCTTGGCAAGTTTTCAGGCCAAAAGAATCACCCTAGATAGCATTTCCTTCACAACACAAGAGTTGGTCCAGAAACTGGATTTTGAAGCTGTGCTCAAATGGCTGAATGGATTGGGCTGAAATTTGGTGTAGTGTAATGATTTCAATATATGGAGATACTGGAAAAGTTTCAGCTCATTTGGATACACCAAAAGGGTACTTCCTTTACAGAGCTTTCAAATGGACAGGAACTTGGGAAAATTGCAGTGGATGAATGGATAGAGGGATTGAGCTGATTTTTGGTTTCCATGAGTGATTTATCCATGTTAATCACCATGAAAAATTTCAGCTCAAATAGATCAAGGGTTCAAGCACTTCCTTTGCAATTTGCCCAACTGGACATAATTTGCAAATTGATGTTGTGCTCAAAATTTAAACTGTGGAACTTTAGTTCTTGATGGAAATGATGAAGATATGGATAGGACAAGCTCCACAAATTATTTGGGATTTTTCCCTGGCTACCAAAATGGCAGCTCCTTTAGAAAGGGCCCAAAATGCAATATTGGCTTTAAATAGGAAAAGACAATTTCCCTTATTTAATTATGGCCAATATTTTTATGGGAGCTCAATGTGATCACAAAGAATATCTCCACAAGTTTTCATGAACTTTGGAGATGGATAGATATTTTCCTGGATTTAATTCCTTTACTGGCAGAAAAAGGAATTAATTATAAATGAAAAATATTGCAAATGACTTGATAATATTTTTGCATATCCAAGGTTTATAGATAAAGGATGATCACTGGGAAAAGTTTGGGAGGCAGAAGATCAAAGGTAATTGGGGTTCCCTTGTAACTGCAAGAGTCAGGGTTTCCCTTCCGGCAACTCGGGAGGTAGGGTTCTGACGGCAAAGCCCTAGGAATATATCCTGGGTGGCAAGGTTGGACTGGAGAGAATCTCTGGTTGGATAGGAAGGCAAGGCTGAATGACCATCTTCATATACCCAAGAGTGAAACAAATCCGATAACACCGAGAAAAAAGACGGGAGTCAAATCCCGCAAAGGAAAAAAACAGGGAGCGAAAACCACGGTGTTACAAATTTCTTCGACGTTATCTCTCGAAAGTCCATAAGTGTGAAGCAGCTCCGAAGGCTACAGGAAGAGATTGTTGTCATACCATGTGAGCTTGAGATGTACTTCTCGCCCGCGTTCTTTGACGTCATGGTGCATCTGTGTGTCCACATCGTGGACGACATCATCAAGCTCGGGCCGACATTCCTTCACAACATGATGCCGTTCGAGAGGATGAATGGGGTCATCAAAGGATTCGTTTGTAACATGTCCCGTCCCGATGGGAGCATTATCCAGGGGTATCTGACCCAAGAGTGCATCTCCTTTTGCGAGAATTATATAGGCGGCGGAGACCCTGTTGTTGGTTTGCCCGTCAAGAAGCACCATGGGAGGCTCGGAGGAGAAGGTCACAACAACGACCGGAGGGAATTGCACGTGGACTACTCGGATCAACGGGACGACTTTGACAGGGCTAACTTAGTAGTGCTACAACACCTAGATGTGGTAGATAATTATGTGACACTACACAAAGAAACCATCGCAAAGAAGTACCGCGATGAAGGGATGCGCAAGACGGCCGACGAAGTTACTGTAGAGCACAACACCACTTTCTTGCATTGGTTCAAAGAGCAAGTTCTTGCTAATCCCCCGGAAGAGGGCAATTCGAACGGATTGCTCATACATGCCTTAGCACATGGCCCCGCGCCCAAACTCGCGTCTTGTCAGGCATACGATATCAACGGGTACACGTTCTACACGGAGGCCAAAGACATGGACAGTGATTACCAGAACTCAGGGGTGACGATTGAATGCGTGACCGACGCCAACGGCACAACTGAAAGATTCTATGGAAGGGTCGAAGAGATCTGGGAGCTTGACTACGCTGGAATGCACAATGCGACGATGTTCTATGTCAGATGGGCTAAGGCCGTCGTAAGAGAAAACAAGTATTTCACTACCATGTCTATACCCGACGCGAAGAGCGCTACCGTGAACGTTAACGTCATTGCCAAAACTGAGCCATGGATACACGCTAAGCACATGACACAATGCTTCTTCATAACCGACCCAACCAATCTCAGCCGTGTTGTCGTGAGGAGAGGCAAAAGGAGCATCGTCAGAATGGATGGAGTCGCCAACGAGGAAGACTATGACCAATATGGCAACCCGATGAGGGAAGATGATGATGACGATGAAGCATACGTGAAAAGAAGAATCAAGACTACATTATCTAAGAAAGATCGTACTCCATGGTGCCGAAAAAGTCACAATGAGGGGCTCAATTATTCGACAACGAACAAGAAAGGGAAGAAGCTCAATGTGAAACGTCGTCGACGCAGCTGAGAAACCATCATTTATATATATGTATCTATTTTGTGTACGCACTTAAGTAACCGTTATCGGTCAAATGATGTATACATCGTATCCCCTTCAATTACCACCACATGGTTCCGGTGATATTCGCGCAGTGTGGGAGGGAGACGTTCTCGTCGACTGCGAGCGAGGTCGTCGGGAGAAAAACAAAAAACAAAAACAAAAGGGAGAAAGCAATACAAAAGAAAAAAAGAAAAGAAAACAGAAAAGGAAAGGAAAATAATAATAATAAAAGAAAACTAAAAACTAGAAAAGGAAAATAATAAAAAGAAAATAATAAGAGTTAGCAGCAGCGCTGGAATAGGACACAGCGCTATAGCTAACTTAGCTATAGCGCTGGGTCCTAATCCAGCGCTATTGCTATGTGTATTCTAGAATTAAAAAACTAAAAATTGGAATAGTTAGCAGTAGCGCTGGTTACAGACCAGCGCTATAGCTAACTTAGCTATAGTGCTGGTCCGTATCCAGCGCTACTGCTATTTTTAGTTAACCCCGCGTGCAGGATCAAAATTTTGCTAAGTCCTCTCCCCCCTCTCCCCCATCTCCCCCCACTCCTCTGTCGCCGCCGTCACCCTGCCCGTCCTCGACCTGGACACCGGCCGTCGCCCGAGCCCGCCCTCGACCTCCCCGCCACCGCCCGAGGCCGCCCTCGACCTCACCGCCGCCGCCGCCCTCTCCCCTGCCCGCCCTCGACCTCGCCGCCGCCGCCGCCCTCTCCCCTGCCCGCCCTCGACCTCGCCGCCGCCGCCGCCCGAGCCCGCCCTCAACCGCCGCCGCCTGAGCCCGAGCCCACCCTCACTGTCGCCGACCGTAAGCCTCTCCCTCTCCTCTCCCTGCCCTCCTCTCTCTCTTTGTGAACCCTGGGTGTTCATATTAACCCTAGGTGTTCATATGAACCCTAGATATGTTGCTGCTGTGATGATGTCCACATGAACCCTAGGTGAGAGGAGAGGGAGAGGGAAAAAATTTAGCAATTTTTTTTAGGAAATTAGCTAGGGGAGAGGAGAGGGAGAGGGAAAAAATTTAGCAATTTTTTTAGGAAATTAGCTAGGGGAGAGGAGAGGGAGAAGAAAAAAAATTAGCAATTTTTTTTAGCATTTAGGAAAAAATGAGCAAAATTTAGAAAAAAAATATGTCATTGATGTTCATTTGCATATTCCATTATTGTTGATTACATCTTTTATTTACAATTGTTGAATATGATATGACTAATGTTGGTCAAAGAATATCTTTTATTTACAATTGTCAAAGAATATCCAAGTGGCCTATATTTTGACGAAATGTTGATTCATTTCCATTCCAGCAAATTTCAGGCGCTCCATATGTCCACTTTTTAGCAAAGGTCATGCCGAAAATTTCCGTGAATTTCGGCATGACTTGTGCTAGAAACTAGGACATATCGAGTGCCCGGGATTTGCCGAAAGGGGAATGAATCAACATTCTGACCAAATATAGGCCCCTTTTTTCTCTTAATTATTCATTTTATTCGGCCTAGAATTAAACTAGCACACTTAATTAATCGTAGGAAACATGTCTAGCCAAGCGGAAGCCGGGGGTTCTCGTCGCCTCGAAGAAGACCCCGTCGAGGAAGCAAATAATTATTTCAATTACCTGGACGAACACCAGTTGCGGGTGCAGGGTGGCAGTGGCACCAACGCCGACACCGACACCGACACCGGCACCGACACTGGCACCGGCACCGACACCACCCCCGAGACCGGCAACGATGTTGTCGTAGCTGGTAAAGGACCAAAGCCGAAGAGGACACGAAAACCAAACAAGCTCAGCATCGGAAAAATTGTGGTCACGGCGATGCACCCCAAGAAGTTAGAGCCAACGGCGCCGGAGGAAGCGCGCGCGTGCTACGGCAATCAACTAGGATGCATCCTCAGGGAAACCGCCAACATCAACGACAAAAAGTTAAGGAAGATACCACATATGGAGCACATGCTCCTAACGAAGTTGCACAATAGGTTCTTGTTCCCCGGGCGGACTGAAAGCAAACTTCCATGGAAAGACGAACCCATGATAAAGATAAACAACAAGGCGATGGTGACGTTCACCAACGACTTGTCCACCTGGAAAGTAAGGGTGAAAAAAGCGATTGCGAAGAATGAACCGTGGTCCAAGATTCATGCTGACAATCCGATACTAAAGGAAGAGGACTTCGAAAAATTCAAGGAGACTTGCACTAAAGAAGAAGTAAAGAAAAAGTCGAAGAAAATGAAGGCACTCCAGGCCAGGAACATGCCTCCCCACCGCCTCAATAGCCGTGGTTACGAGGGGAAGAGGCACGTATGGGCCAAGGAGGACGCTGTTGGGGATATAACCCGTGGTGAGACCCGCCCAGGCGGGGCCGGGTTACACCGGGCGGCTCGTAAGCCCAAGACTTGTAAGGTGAGCTTAAGGATGCAGGCAAGGCCGCCAGGGCGGCTTACCAGATGGGCCGTTGACAGGGGCCCAGAGACGGAAGATGGCGTGAAGGCCCGGGTGGCTAAGCCGCCCGGTGGCGGTTTACCCAAGATGGTATGGCGGCTTAGAGATAGAATAGGACACGCTGTGTGAGTCGGTTTGAGACTCGTGTAACCCGGGGCCTTGACCTCTTATATAAAGGCTAGACCCCGGGGCGGCTTAGACAAGAAACCAAGTAATCGAGGGCTAGGTCAAGCAATCCGCTCCCTTGTACTCGATACTCCATCTAATACAGCACAAGCAGGACGTAGGCTTTTACCTCTACTTGAGGGGCCGAACCTGGGTAAACTCATGTCCTTCGTCCCAATCAACCCCTTTGAGTCCACTGCTATGGCGATGGCCTCGAACCTAAGTCTTCGGACATCTGCCGTGACAAAACCACGACAGTTGGCGCCCACCGTGGGGCCAGCGCTCGGTGGTGTTGAGTTCTCAAAGGGCTCTCTGCCAGGGATCGAGGGGTACGCGGTTGGCAGGATGACCAAGAGTCGCCGTGGCCGGCTCTACATCGACGACGCCGGCTGGGGCCCCGAGGCTGACTCCGTTAAGTATGGTTTCCGGGTCCCCTTCGGCGGGATTCATGTCTTCATCGGCAAGATCGGCGGATCTGAACCCGGGCCGGACGTCTGCACCGACATCGTCGAGCCGGCTCGGCGCAAGCAACCCGCCCAACGTGTGCAACCCGCCCGTGCTAAACCGGGTCGGAAACACGTCTTCGTCGGCTTCACTCAGGGCATGGATCTAGAAGGATCTATGTCACAGGAGGAAACTCTCATCTGCTCTGAAAACGGATCTTCGAGCGGGGAGACGGAGTCAATCTACCAGCTCCATAATGGCGGACTCGGGGGCTACGTTGAGCCTTACCCCGAGTCGGATTTTCATAAACCGGAGGAATATGAGCCGCCGAACCGCGCCGCCGTCTTCATGGCAGGTTCCGCGGCGGCTCATAACAGCACAGCTGCTGAGGCAACCGGATCGGGGGCTGGCAGGCAGCCGGCTCAGGTCCTTCTGGATTTAATGGGTGAGCTTTCAACCCTGATGGCGACTGAGGTCACAGCTGAAAACCAAGCCGCCCGTAACACGGAGGTTGCGAGGTTAAAGAATCAGATGACTGAAGTCCAGCAGGAGATCAATGAACTGAAGACTCAGATGGACGCCGAGGCAGAGCGCCTTAGGGCGGATGCTTTCCGTCTTGGGCTGGAGCAGCAATCAGCAGCGGCGGTTCAGCGGATGAGGCACCAATCCCGCTTGCCGGATCAGTATGAAGCGAGGAATCTTTTCAACACGCCAGGAACGGGAGACAACGTGCCTTTGGTCGTAACCCGGACGGCGGAAGTACCTGGAAACCGGGCGGCGGCTCAGCATCAGCAGGTTAACCCGCCCCGACGAAACCAGATTGCACCGACCTCTTTTCCTACGCCGCCGGGTCATTACTCTAACCCGGCGGAGAACTTGGTAGCGGCAGCGACTCGGCTGACTGCTATCCCAATCCCCGATGAGTCACCCTTCGCGGAAGAAGTGCGGAACGCGGTTGGATACCTGCGAACGGCAATGGCCCAGCAGGAGAAGTATGCTTACAGCCGGAGTCGCGTGCATTCAACCCCCATCCCCAGTCGCAGTTACAGCCGGCGTTATGAGTCGCCGGCGGTATCTAGCAGTGAACGACATCGGAACCCGCCACGGGCTGACCGGCCGGCTCTGGATGCGCAGGCGCTGGTGGATCGAGCAAGAGCACAACGAGAAGCGGCGGCTCTGGCGGCAGCGGCGGCTCATCCGGAACCCACGGCTGCACCTTCCGTCTCAGCCGGAGCCGGGTTGACCTCCCGGGCTGTGGGAGTGCCGTGCTTAGCGCCGACTTTACGGAACGAGCGCCTGCCGAAAGATTTCAAGGGCCCTCGTAAGGTGCCCAATTACACAGCTGACCTACCTCCGGAGGCTTGGATCGAAAGCTATGAGCTCGCCATGGAGATGTTGGATGTTAGTGATGCAGTGTGTGCCAAGTACTTTATCATGATGCTAGAAGGGCCGGCTCGCACGTGGTTGAAGGGTTTGCCACCCAACACCATTACTTCCTGGGCCGAGTTGAAGGCGAAATTTATCAAAAATTTCAAAGGGACGTGCAAGCAGCCCATGACGATCGTGGATTTGGATCATTGTGTGCAACAGACGGATGAGTCGGCTCATCGTTGGGTCCGGCGGGTTTCGACTATCATCCACTCTTCAGAACAGATCACGGCGGCTCAAGCGGTTTTGATTCTGGAGAAAAATTGCCACTTTACGCCTTTGAAGCAGAAGCTTGGCCGGCTTAAACGTTCGTGTCAAGACATGGGGGAGCTTATGGCGGCTCTAACCAAGTATGCGGACTCTGACAACACGAAAGACCCAGGCTCTGATGATGAAAAATCAGGTCAGGGGAAGAAAGGTAACAATGGAAAGGGTCAGCAGCAGAACGCGGCTGGAAACGGCAACTCTGGCAAGCGGAAACACCCGGACGGCGGGTCAGAATTGGTGGCGAATACCAGCACTGGGAATAACCATGCTAAGGGCAATGGGAACTTCAAGCAGAATTTTAACAAGGGAAAGGTTCCATTTAATTTGGAAGCAATGCTTAATAAGCCTTGTCCAGAGCATAGTCGACCTGATAAGCCGGCAGGGCATACGTGGAGGAATTGCCACATTATGCGGCAGTTTCGAGATTACAGCCTTCAGCAGCATCATAACAACGGTAATGGACCGTCTGGCGGCTCAGGGCCAGGCGGGTCAGGAGCCGGCTTGGGTCCTGGCGGCTCAGGGTCTGGTTACCAGAATCAGGGTAATCAAGGAGGTAATAATCAACAGTCCGGAGGCGGTGGCCAGCAGCAACATAACCAGTCAGGTTTTCAGAGTAACCCAAAACAACTTAGCGGGGGTCAGTATCACGTCTTCACAACCAGCTTCGACAAGCGAGACCAGAAGGTACGCAAGCGGGCGGTTAATGCGGTCATGCCGGCTCTCCCGCAATATCTGAAGTGGTCTGAGTATGACATCACTTGGAGCAGGGCGGATCACCCGCTGCGGGTTGACAACCCGGGGCAATTAGCTTTGGTGGTTGCCCCCCAAGTCGGTGGATACATGTTCACGAAGGTTCTTATGGATGGTGGTAGCAGCATCAACATCCTGTATTATGATACTTTCAGCCGGATGGGTCTGCTTGACAAAGATCTTAAGCCGTCTTCCACAGTCTTTCATGGTGTGGTGCCTGGCAAGTCGGCTTACCCAGTGGGCAGGATTTCGCTGGAAGTTGCCTTTGGTGATGAGTACAATTACAGGGTGGAGTCCCTGTGGTTTGAGGTGGTCAAAATTAAAAGTCCGTATCATGCTTTATTCGGACGGCCGGCTTATGCCAAGTTCATGGCTAGGCCTTGTTATGTCTACTTACAGCTCAAGATGCCCGGGTTAAAAGGAACGATTACTGTACACGGTGATCGGAAGACGGCTCTTGAATGTGAGGAAGGCGATGCGGCTTATGCAGAGTCAAGTTGTGCAGAGGCAGAGCTCAAGTTTTATAAAGAGAATGTTGACCCGGAGGATATGACTCCCTTGAAGAAGCCTACTACGGAGTCAGAGCCGCCCCTCAAGTTTTCGGCGGATGATACCAAACAGGTGGATTTTATGGAGGGCGACTCATCTCAGCAGTTCACTATAGGGGCTAACATGGACCCCGCATAGGAAAGCGCGCTCATCAAATTCATCCGTGAGAATCGGGACATCTTTGCATGGAAGCCGTCTGACATGCCGGGTGTACCGAGAGAGTTTGCTGAGCACCACCTTAATGTGGATCCTAAGTTCAAGCCGATCAAGCAACTCCTTCGTCGTTTCAATGAGGAGCGGCGCAAAGCTATTGGAGAAGAAGTAGCCCGGCTCTTAGCAGCAGGGTTCATCATGGAGGTCTTTCACCCGGAGTGGTTAGCTAACCCGGTGCTGGTACTTAAAAAGAACGGCACTTGGCGTATGTGTGTGGATTACACGGATCTCAACAAAGCCTGTCCAGCTGACCCGTTTGCTCTCCCTCGAATTGATCAGATCATTGATGCAACGGCGGGTTGTGAGAGTTTATGCTTCCTGGACGCCTATTCAGGTTATCACCAGATCAAGATGGCAGTCAAAGACCAAGAGAAGACGGCTTTCATCACGCCTTTTGGTGCTTTCTGCTATGTGTCTATGCCTTTCGGGCTCAAGAGTGCCCAGGCGACTTATCAACGTTGTGTGCAGAACTGTCTTAACAGTCAAATTGGGTGCAATGTTCATGCTTATGTGGATGATATAGTGGTCAAGTCAAGGAAGAAGGAAACTTTGCTGGACGACCTGAAGGAGACTTTCGACAACTTGCGGGTTTACAAGATGATGCTTAACCCGGCCAAGTGTGTTTTTGGAGTTCCCGCAGGCAGGCTTTTGGGGTTTCTAGTTTCTGAGCGTGGGATTGAAGCTAACCCGGACAAGATCAAAGCAATTACATCTTTGGCTGAGCCGGCGTGCATAAACGACGTTCAGCGCCTGGCGGGTCGAATCGCCGCGTTAAGCCGGTTCATAAGCCGCCTGGGCGAGAAGGCAATCCCCTTGTATCAAATGATAAAGAAGACGGAAGATTTCGTCTGGAGCAAGGCGGCGGGTGAGGCGTTTGAGGCGCTTAAGAAGCAGCTGACTGAGCCGCCCGTCTTGGCTGCTCCGGCTGAGAAGGAACCGTTACTCCTCTATGTGGCGGCTAACAATAGGGCAGTCAGCGCTGCGGTTGTTGTCGAGCGCAAGGAGGCAGGGAAGGAATATCCGGTTCAACGGCCGGTTTATTACGTCAGTGAAGTTTTGATCGAGTCCAAGCAGCGATACCCACATTGGCAGAAGCTGATCTATGGAGTATTCATGGCAAACCGGAAGTTGAAACACTATTTTTTGGGACACCCGATCACAGTGGTTAGCTCTGCCCCGTTGGGAGACATAATTCAAAACAGAGAAGCCACTGGCCGGATTGCTAAGTGGGCGTTGGAGCTTGGACCTCTTAATCTAAAATATGTGCCTCGCACAGCGGTTAAGTCTCAAGCTTTGGTGGACTTTATAAACGACTGGACTGAGTGTCAGTCGCCAGAGGAGAAGCCGGACAACACTTATTGGACGATTCACTTCGACGGGTCTAGACAGCTGGAAGGTTCGGGGGCTGGAGTTGTCTTAACTTCCCCCAAAGGTGATAAGTTCTGTTACGTATTAAGGCTGATGTTTTCTTGTACTAACAATGCAGCTGAGTATGAAGCTTTGCTTCATGGCCTCCGGGTTGCTAAGGAGATGAATCTGAGCCGGGTTAGATGCCTCGGCGACTCAGACCTTGTGGCTCAGCAAGTTTCAGGCACGTGGGATTCCAAAGACCCACGCATGGCGGCTTATCGTCAGGCGGTAGACGTCGTTGCAGGTCACTTCAAGGGTTATCAGGTGGATCACATTGATCGTCGTAAGAACGAGGCGGCTGACGCATTGTCAAGAATTGGCTCCCAGCGTAAGCCGGTGCCGCCTAACGTTTTCTTGGACGTGTTATATCACCCTTCAGTTAAGTTACCTTCGGAGGAAGATCTGGCTATTCCTGACCCGGAGGGGCAATTGGTGGCGGCTCTGCGTGCTATTCCTGACTGGACGTTGCCTTACATGGCGTATCTAACTCGTGGCGAATTACCTGACGAGGAGACCTTGGCAAGACAAATCGTCAGACGGTCTAAGTCCATGACAATCGTCAATGGCGAGTTACATAAACGCAGTGTTACGGGCGTCTTTCAGCGTTGTGTTTCACCTGAGGAAGGCAAGGAGATCCTTAATGAAATCCACGCCGGAGATTGTGGTCATCATGCCGGCTCAAAATCTCTGGTGGCCAAGGCTTTTAGACATGGTTTCTTCTGGTTGACGGCTCATAAGGATGCAGAAAACTTAGTGCTCAAGTGTGATGGCTGTCAAAAGTTTGGACGGCGTGTTCATGTACCGGCTCAGGAGTTGCGCATGGTCCCAATTACTTGGCCGTTTGCGGTCTGGGGGCTTGACATGGTCGGGCCCTTCAAAAGATCCAAAGATAAGAAGACCCACCTTTTGGTGGCGGTTGATAAATTCACGAAGTGGGTAGAGGCTGAACCGGTCAGCAAGTGTGATGCAGCTACGGCGGTTCAGTTTGTCAAAAAATTGATCTACCGTTTTGGTTACCCTCACAGTATAATCACAGATAATGGCACAAACCTATCCAAAGGGGCTATGCAAGCTTTCTGTGAAGAAGAGCACATCCGGCTTGACGTCTCTGCTGTAGCTCATCCACAGTCCAATGGTCAGGCGGAACGTGCTAACCAGGAAATCCTGAGAGGTATCAAGCCCCGGCTTATGGTTCCTTTACAGAGAACGCCGGGTTGCTGGGTTGAGGAGTTACCATCCGTCTTATGGAGCATCAATACAACTCCCAACAGATCCACTGGCTATACGCCTTTCTTCATGGTTTACGGCGCAGAGGCCGTATTACCAAGTGACATACGTCATGACTCGCCACGGGTGGCGGCTTACGTTGAGACAGACAATGAGACAGCGCGTCAAGACGCGTTGGATGCTTTGGATGAAGAGCGTGACCTGGCGGCGGCTCGATCGGCAATTTATCAGCAAGACCTGCGCCGCTATCACAGCCGCCGAGTCAAGACCCGGACGTTTCAAGAAGGCGACTTAGTGTTGCGCCTGATTCAAGATCAGACGGACGCGCACAAGTTGTCTCCTCCATGGGAAGGGCCTTTTGTGGTTAGCAGAAACCTCAACAATGGGTCATACTATCTCATTGATGTACGAGACGAGTCACGTACTTCTGGGCAGGAGACCCTCCGGCCGTGGAATATCGCTCATCTGCGGCCTTACTACACTTAAGTCATCAACTTCCCTCGTTGTATATATCATATATATATATATATATATAATAAAGTTGGTATCCCTGCAAGCCGGGGCCTCTGCTGTTTTTAGATCTCATTGTCCAATATGGCTACAATCATATGATCATTTGGGGGCTTTCAACCTGCCGGGTTAGGCTTTAAACCTCTTGGTCTGGCTATTCAAGCCGGAGTTACAAGGTCATTTGGGGGCTTCTAACCCGCCGGGTTAAGCTTCAACCTTCTTGATCGACTCCTTATCTACAATATCACCACATACTGGCGGCTTACAATACGGCGGCTTATAGGTTGGTGTGAAAAGTTGATCATATCAACAAAGATTACTAGGAGTGCAGCGAGTCATGAACTCACCTCCTCTAATCTGTGAAAACAGGTTATGCCTGCCTGTATGCAGATGCACTTTGTCAGGGGTGCAGCGAGTTCTAAAACTTACCCCCTGCAAAGGCCTCTTACAGCGGCGAGGCTAACTATAAGGCCGGGTTATACCTGCCTGTATGTAGATGCGCTTTGTCAGGGGTGCAGCGAGTTCTATAACTTACCCCCTACAAAGGCCTCATACAGCGGCGAGGTTAACTCTTGTATTTGTAACTACGGGTTATACCTGCCTGTATGTAGATGCGCTTTGTCAGGGGTGCAGCGAGTTCTATAACTTACCCCCTACAAAGGCCTCATACAGCGGCGAGGTTAACTCTTGTATTTGTAACTACGGGTTATACCTGCCTGTATGTAGATGCGCTTTGTCAGGGGTGCAGCGAGTTCTATAACTTACCCCCTACAAAGGCCTCATACAGCGGCGAGGTTAACTCTTGTATTTGTAACTACGGGTTATACCTGCCTGTAAGTAGATGCGCTTTATCAGGGGTGCAGCGAGTTCTATAACTTACCCTCTGCAAGGGCCTCTTACAGCGGCGAGATTAACTTCTATTTGCTGCGTTTCTTTCTGGGTTGCTACGCTCTTATTAAGAGTTCAAAGTAGCTAAAACCACTCAGAAGAACCGGCTTATATATTCGGAAAAGCAGGCAAGGAAAATGAGGTTTCACGCCTCCGGGTTAGACTTTCTAAGTCGCCCTTCGCAGTGATGCAGAACATGTTTCTGTCCTTATATTGCCGGGTTTGTCTACAAGGTAAGACGCCGTGCAGATTGATATCATAAGCCGCTTGAAGAAAAGCAAGGATTAAATTATGATTGATTAAAGACTCATACGTGCACGATGGCACGGGTCAGACAGTGAGTTTTTCTACAAGCCTATTACAAAGCTCTCTTTGAGAGCTCACCAGGCAAGCAGCCAAAAGTTTTATGCACATCGCCGGCTCAATAAGCCGGGTCATCAAATATCAAGTTCAGCTCGACGGCGGGTCATCCTGCTCCGGGTCTTCGACTTCTTCGATCTGAAGATTGTCCACGTCCCAGTTGCAGCGTGTTAGTGCTTCAAACTGGGCGTCCTTAAACAGAGGAGACGGATCAATCTCTGGGGCGAAGAAATGCTTACGGCGCACGGGGGTCAAGTCTCTGCATTCAAATGTGGGACAACGTATCTTCTTGGATGTCTCGCTGTAAGCCGCCTGGTAAGTTGACATGTCAAGATCCTCCACCAGTTTGGAGGCAAGAACCCTGGAAGATTTTCTGCATTGAGCATAGTCTTCTGTAGTGAACTCCGAGCCGTCATCTTTCTTGGACGGGAACCCGTCCATCATCTCGTCAGCAGTTAACTCAGGAGCGAAAGCCAAGCACCGGCTTAGCGCGGATAGAGCCCCCTGCCTGGCGGCTGATCTTTTAAGCTCATCAATCTGCTTAGGCAGCGTGGACAGCAGCTCTAAGATATCTTTCATGTGCTTGGGGATGCTCCTTTCAGTCAGCATAGCTTTAATGGTCAGGAGAGTCCCGCAGTAGAGTTGTTCAGTTAAGGAGTACACTGCCTTTAGCTTCATCACACTGTCAGAGGATAACTGGCGGCTCTTTTCACCTGCAAAAAGAAGGTTTGGTGGTATAAGCCGCCAGAACTATTATTTAGCACAGACAAGACGGTCATTAAGTACCGTATGCTTACCAAAGATAGCAGAGGTCATCCTGGATATATGCTGTTTCAGGGTCTGCAGCTCTGTCGACACAGTGGCAAGCCGCCCTTCAGCATCTTCTGCACGCTTGGTCAGGGCGGCTTGATGAGTTTCAGTATTCTTCTTGAAAAGAGCAAACTCTACTTGCGTCTTTTCAAGATTTTCGATGGCAACCCGCCACTTGGTTTCCGCCTCTGACCGGGCGGTCTGTTGCACATCGAGATTTTTCTTCAGGCTGGCCATTTCAGACTCAGCCGCCTCTAGAGCATCCTGTAACAATTCAAAAGCAGGAAAAGGGGGGTTCAATGTTCATGGTAAGTTACCAGTGAGGAAATTATGCTACAAGTCTCAAGCAGATTGCAAGCAATATACTCGACACTTGGGGGCTAATGTCTATTTGTTCTTCAAGGATTGTCCCGGCTCATCTTTAAAAAAAAAAAAAAAAAAAAAAAAAAAAAAAAAAGGAGATAAGCCGGCCCTTGGGGGCTACAATCAGCATTTATACAGTATCCAATGAGAATCCGGGTCATCATTTCATGATAACCCGGACTTGGGGGCTACAACTGTTCAAACTCTACATCGAGTATCGGCCTACTACTTATACTAACCCGATACTTGGGGGCTACAGCTCAAGTTATGAAAAGTATTGCTAAGGAAAGCCCCGGTTTATTATTTGACATATTAATCCGGCTCTTGGCGGCTAGGAAAGGGTATAAAGGACAAGCTGGTAAAAGTATTACCTCATATTTTTTCTTCATAAGGCTGACAAACTTCAGCTCCATCTTCCGGCTTGACTCCAGACGGTTTAGAAATCCAGCATGAAGTTCATCAGCGGTAAACTTCTCCAGCACAGTGGGTTCAAAATTAAATTCCTCCAGCGAAGAAGTTTCAGCTTTGCCAGAGTGCCTTGTTAATACACGGGGTTCAGGGGTGTGGTGACCCGTCTCAGTAATAGCAACGTCTGGAAGGACTGTATCTTCATCAGCCATTGAAGGGCTGGGCAGTTTAGGATCATCCCTCGCAGGGCTTTCAGCGGTCGTATTATGACCCGCCGGCTCAGGTGGCTGGTGAATGTTTTTCTCAGTATCTGCGGCTGGTGGAGAGGCCGGCTTAGCAAACACTGGCTTTTTAGCAATTGGGGCGGCAGTAGACCCGCCAGTTTTCCTTCGTTTGGCTTGGGCCCTGGAAGGCGCAGTTGATGGTTATATACATGTCAAGGACATTGAAAACATTCAAGTGCAAAATAATACATACTCCGGGTTGATCTTCATTGGGGGCAGCTTTGATGCGGTTGAGTCGCCAGATGAAGGCGGAGAGTCCTGAAGGCATCCAAAGTAATACACGATAGTAAGATTACAATGCAAAATTGATGAGAATCATGTTTCCGTAAAAGGATACCTCAGCTGGCCGTTTTCGAGGAGCCGGGGAATGAGGTAACCCGGCCACGAGGTCGTCAGAGCCGGAGCTCCGGGTCTGGCGTCGGGAGTTGTGCTGTTGTTTTTTCAAAAGGAAATTGGGATCTAAGTGAGCAAGAGGATGAGAGAAGGGGACTTTCCGGACGACCCGCCGTACTCTGTCTTGTGGATAGATCTCTGAGTCAGAAATATCAATTACCTCAGGAGCGTTGGCGTGGCTTGCTTCCGTCTCATCCTGTGAGTAATTATTGTCAATAAGCTGTATAAAGAGACGGCCAAGAGAATCAAGTTCTACCTCCGAGTCATCACTTTCAGCCGGCTCTGGAGTGGCGGCTTTCTTCTTCTTTTTGGCTGGGGTTTTCGTCTTAGGCTTTCTCACCGGCGGGTTGAATTTCTTCTTCCAGAACGGGGAGTTGGCCTATACATAAGCCGCCGGTTAAGGTTAGAAGGTGCAAGATAAGTATAATCAATTGAAGGAAAAGAGACTTACGTCTGGAGCCGGATTCTTGGCATAGAAGGGCTTTAGCCCAACCTTGTCGCAAGCTTCCTGACTTTCGCCAAGGAGTCCCTTGACGCCACTGTTGATGTCTTCGTCAGTCAAGGGAGTTGTCTTGAAGCAAAGGGGGTCATTGGGTTCACCCGTATATTCGCACATGAGCCGGTCACGCCGGCTCAACGGCATGATTTTCCAGCTTATCCAGCAACGGGTTAGGTCAACACCTGTCAAGCCGTTAGCCAGCAGAGCCTTGACCTTGGTGTAAGCCGAGGCGTATTTTGCTCGCTCGGCGGCTGTCATTCGTGCTGGGAGGGGGTTGTCATTGGTAAAGCAGAGCCGGGTTGGACGGTAACCCGGCAGGGGATTCTCGCCTTCAGGAGAGGTGTCCTGGCAATAAAACCAGGTTTTGTTCCAGTCCTTGGGGTGACTCGGCAAGGTGGCTGAAGGGTATGGCAGGTCTCTTCGTCTTTGGATGGTAATACCACCAAGTTCCAAGCTGGGACCGGCCGCCATTTCAGTCTGGCGGTTTGCATAGTGATATTCATAGAAGAGGTCAACAGACGGTTCTTCTTGCATATAGACTTCAGTTAAAACTTGGAATTGGCATATATTGGTAACTGAGTTGGGGCCTATGTCTTGAGGATGGATCTGGAAGAAGTGAAGAACATCCCGAAAAAACTTTGACCCGGGAGGGCGAAACCCGCGAAGGATGTGGTCAGTAAAAATGATGATCTCTCCCTCCTTGGGCTCAGGCCTCTTCTCCGGTCCTGGAACCCGCCAGTGTATTTCCTCTTTACTTGGTAACATGCCAGATTCAACAAAGTTAGCTAGGAGTTCTTCAGTGACTCCGGAGCTGACCCAATCACAGGAGGATGGAGTCCTTGTCATGACGGCGGGTTACGCTACAAAAATAGAAGGAATGGCGGGTTAAGAAGAACAGTCGCTGTGTAAGGCAGTTATAATCAGTGTAAGTGGAAGAGTTAAGCCGCCAGAAAAATTGGCGGAGAGCCGGCAATACAATGGCGACTTACGAAGCCAAGATGGTATGGATGGGAAAATGACTAAGTGCAGAAAACAGATTTTGCATATTGTCTATTCATTGCAAGATCTACGGGCGAAGAAAAAATGAAAATGAATACGACCTAGAAATAACAGTGGATGAACGAGATCAATCTACCCGCAACAATGAGTGTCATATGGACACAAAAATGAGTGGGGGATGGACTTCGGAGGAGTGCCCGCAGCCAAAGGATAGTGATACGAGGTCTTGGACAGTGCTCGATGCCTCGGTGGTTATCGATGGTGATGAACTCGCAAGAACAAGGAAGAACTCGGAACCCTAACGGGAGTGTACACAGATTCAATGAGGATCAGAGGAGCTTACCTCTGAGATGCGGAGGCGCCGATGAGGCTCTGGTCCGTTTCGGGCTGAGGCAGTGGCCGGCGAGGAGAGCGACGGCGCGTCTTCGGTTGCGGGCGGCGGAGCTCTGGAGAGGGAGGCTTCACGCGAGGAAGGAGACGACAGCGACAGGCGGAGAAAGGGAGGAGGCGCACGTGGCGCTATTTATAAGGAAAAGGGCAACCGTACGCGCGAGAGTGGGGAGCTACAGTAAATTGGCGCCTTGATTTTCGGGATGACCTTTCGGTGACAAAGATCCGTTGCAAACGTCATGAAATCTTTTCCGAATATTCCGTGTGACGTTATGGCGGGTTACAAGTTGACTTTCCAGATGACAGCGCAATGAAGACTCGCCGTTAAGTAAAGTTAAAGATTGACATGAGCTGGCTCAAATCAACCTGGGGCCTAATGTTGGGGATATAACCCGTGGTGAGACCCGCCCAGGCGGGGCCGGGTTACACCGGGCGGCTCGTAAGCCCAAGACTTGTAAGGTGAGCTTAAGGATGCAGGCAAGGCCGCCAGGGCGGCTTACCAGATGGGCCGTTGACAGGGGCCCAGAGACGGAAGATGGCGTGAAGGCCCGGGTGGCTAAGCCGCCCGGTGGCGGTTTACCCAAGATGGTATGGCGGCTTAGAGACAGAATAGGACACGCTGTGTGAGTCGGTTTGAGACTCGTGTAACCCGGGGCCTTGACCTCTTATATAAAGGCTAGACCCCGGGGCGGCTTAGACAAGAAACCAAGTAATCGAGGGCTAGGTCAAGCAATCCGCTCCCTTGTACTCGATACTCCATCTAATACAGCACAAGCAGGACGTAGGCTTTTACCTCTACTTGAGGGGCCGAACCTGGGTAAACTCATGTCCTTCGTCCCAATCAACCCCTTTGAGTCCACTGCTATGGCGATGGCCTCGAACCTAAGTCTTCGGACATCTGCCGTGACAAAACCACGACAGACGCCGAATGTGAAAGTCACGGAATCCCAGACCCCTTGGCGGAGTTCACCGACCCGCAGGAGCGTGACTGGATCAGGGCCCGGTACAAGTGGGACCCCGTAAATAAGATCTTTTACACGGACCCGAACACGAGGGAGTTCATGAGACTACTGGTAATTGTTATATTACCACCTTATATTAGCTTCCAATCAATTCGACTACAAGTTTTATCACACTTGTAAACCATCCACGTTCCTTTTGCAGAAAGAGCAGCACCAAAAGGCAGCCAAAAGCGATGAGTCATCTCAGTCGTCGGCGAGGCCCAAGTGGGACACCCCTTTCAACCGGGCCCTGAACATACTGAAAAAGGTATCGGAGGACAAACCGCCATCGTATGAACATGTGCACGGCGTCGGAGATGGCTCCTCGTGGAAGACGTGCTACCACGAGAAGCCAGAGGAAAGAAGGCAGAGATAGTTGCTTACTCAACAGACCATCAACGAGAAGGTCGCGCTTGCGGTCAATAAGACCAAAGCTGAGACCAAAGAAGAGTTGGTCAAGGTAGTCGATGCAGCGGTCAGTGCAGCGGTAGCTGGCGTCACGGCTAACTTCACATCTTCCATTAACAGCTTGATTCCAGCAATTATCGATTGGATGAAGAACAATCCAGATAAAGGGCTAGCGGACTTTCCCCTTCCCAGCTACGTCGGGAGCAATTCGGTGAACATCGCACCACCAGCACCTGCTCACGCCACCGCACATGCTCCCGTACCTGGTCCCGCTCCTGTTCATAGCAGCCCGTCCTCCGTCTCTGGCGTGCTCGGCGGGGCTTCGTCTTTGGATGAGCTCGACGCCCTCACGGTAATTACGCGTCATACCCTCTTCACCAGCATATCTATAGTCTTCCGTTTTAGTTGCCTTTCGGATGTTTGACGTCGCAGACATGTCTTCGCAGGTCGACGAAACCCCGTGCACCCTACTGTACGACATCAACGGCCAGAAGGTGGACGTGGGAAAGGCAACGATTGTGAAGCCGAAGGACCGCATGTTCCACAACTGACAGATGCCCCATAGCGTCTTCAAGGTTTGCGTGGCCAGTGTCAAAGCGTGCTTCGAGGATTTGCCTCCTCCGGTACCAGTCGCTGACGACGAGACCCCTAAACGGATTGGCGCATGTAAGAGCTGGTTCTTGCCTTGGCCGAAGACTCTTCTTCGTGTCGAGGCGCCCGGTAGCACACCAACGACAACTCCTCGGCAAGGTATGAACACCACCCCACCTACCCAATTACTTGCACCTGTCGTGGCGGGTGATAACGGACGACGCGAGGGAGAGCCTCCATTAGTGCCAGATGACGTCGCCCCCGTCGAAGAAGCAAATGCTGATGATGTCATGGAGGAGGATGATGATGACCCTTACCAGTATATCAATACCGCCTATGACGATGGAGGATTGATGGCTCGGGACTTGATGTTGCCTGATTTGCCAGAGCCGGAACGTCCTAAGGCTGATTGCAAAAAGTCTCTCTTCATGCGATCCTCGCAGGAGACGCCTCCAGATGCCGCCTCTACCCAGCAAGAACAACGCGAGGGCCATCCACTGATTAGCCCGACGACACTGGGGGTGGTGGTTAGGGAAGGTATGGTGGGATCACTACCGCCACCCGCCAAGAAGCAAAGGAAGAGACCGGACAGGAAAGGCTCTAAAGGCGCCAGAGCTGCTTCAAGGAGCCAGCCGCCTCTGAAGCCCCGGGAGGTAGACAAAATACCTGTCGTAGGTGCGGAGCATTTCCATGTCGCCGGCCACCCGATCCTACCTCCGAAAGCGCTAGAGGACATAATGAATAATGATCTAAGGAGACTTCATGAAGATGTGCTGGCCAGAGAGAAAAATCTTCTCATCTCGGAAAATCCAGGATACCCGCTTTACGCGGCTCAGGTGCCGGGTGGGAAGGTCTACATCGAGAGATGGCCAGTGGATAAGTTCATCCTGCGATTTGACTACATCTATGACATGTTCCACATGACCAAGCTGGATTTTCAGTTCATCCGCATGTATGCGCTGTATCTCAACTACATCATTAGGCACGAGAACATAAAATATATCTGTGTCGCGGACCCATACTATATGCACGAGAGCTTCTTGGCAGTCTGCAAAGAGCACCGTGACTATGCGAGCAAGTACATCGGCGAGTTCATGATCGCTAATAAGGACAAGGAAACGATTCTCCTGCCTTATCATCCCACGTAAGTCATCCGCGGATATCCTTTCGTAAGTTTTAATCATTCCTTTGCAAGCATGGAGGCTAATTTGAGGTGTACTTATTTTGCACGGCGGGGGGGGGGGGGGGGGGCGCCGGCCTCATCTGTCTGTACCCACAATACTCCCATGCTCTGTACTTGGACTCGGCGAAGAACATCAAGAAAAGGGATTACACGCACATAAAGAGTGTTCTCGATAGTGCCCTTTTAACCTTCAGCCTGTCTAGTGGATATATCCAGGTGAAAAAGTACAGGAAGAACGGGCCATGTTTCGGCCATAAGACCGACTTCTGGTGCATCCAGCAACCGAACCATAGTAAGGCTCATGGATTCTACGTCATGCATCACATGATTGAGTATAGAAGAGATAATCAACGCCTTCGTATGTCAGCTACTTCCAGCGATGCCGAGATTGTCAACTGGGCCACAAGCATAGGAAGGACACCGGATCATCGAATCCGAGCTAAGTTTTATCACGTACAGTGTGAACTTGCCCAAGTGATCATGAAGGACATCCTCGAACAAACAGGGATGTTCTACCATGGGCCAATGACGCGGGATGATGTCCGAACACTGCTACTCGCTCAGCGTCTGGACCTGAAGCCTTTCACGAAGCTCGGGTGCTTCCTCCCTGACTATGAAGATTGGAGCAACGACATGGAGGAGTGATTGACGATGACAATGTGTACGTTTAATTAGTCACTACTGTCTTTCTATGAACTAGCATAGATTGCTCTAGTTAATTAGTTTGAGTATGAGGAACTTCGTTATTTATGTTTACTATAAGTTGCTTCTATTTGCTAACTATGCCTCTTTGTGTTTCTCAAGTACATTATGTTGCATATTATCGTTGAATTCATCAATTGACGATGCAGGTACATAGATCAGAGATGGCGAAGGACTGCTACGCCGTATTCATTGGGAGGGTTCCGGGAGTGTACGACCACTGGCCATACGCTCAAGCCTAGGTGGACAAGTACACGGGCGCTAGCCACAGAGGGTTCGATAGTAGAGCCAAAGCGGCAAATAGTTACTTGAGGTGGACGCTTCGGCAAGAGAGGGAGTGAAACCGGTGCCTCGAGAAGTACTACATAGTCGCGCTCTTGCTCATACTAATCGCTCTTCTCTTCTACATCATGGTTTAGATAGAGATGATGAAACTTGTGTGTGTGCCATGACCATGCAGTTGCATTTATTCGAGACATGAATTGTGCATCGCTATTTTCGAGATGTGATGATATTTGTATTGGATGATGATGATGATGATGATGATGGTATAACGAGACTACTGTATGTGTATGATATGATGAGAACAATGTATGTTTGTTATGATATGATGAAACTACTGTATAGAGCATGCACAAATACATCACAAATACGTAGAGGGGAAATAAATCTGTGAAAGCAGGAATATTAGCAGTAGCGCTGGTAGGCATCTAGCGGCAGCGCTGGTTTAGCAGCAGCGTTTGTTGTGGTGCGGCGCTACTGATAGTTAGTACCAGCGCTGATTGAAGCAGCGCTACTGCTAACCATACTTACAAGTAGCGCTTGTTTTCCAGCGCTACTGCTACAACCTAGCAGTAGCGCTGCCACCAGCGCTACTGATATGGGTATTTCCAGCGCTACTAGTATGCTTTCTCCTAGTAGTGTAATCATTTTAAAATCCTCATTCTTCTTACTAGGAGCACCACTCGTAGTCTTAGGAACATACATAACCTTGGGGCTCTTGTTTATAGGGTCTTTATCAATAGTTTTAGTAGGAACGAAAGCGGAACCCACTTTATTAAGGATTTCTTCCAACTTATTGATTCGGGAAGGACTTTGTCCTAACACTTCGCTAATCTTTGGCTCGTTTTCTTTTAGCATCTTTAGAATAATTCCTACTTTGGAACCAACTTGAGTGACTTGATTATGGGCCTTCTTGTCTAGATTTCCAATGTGCTTAATGATACGTCTCCAACGTATCTATAATTTATGAAGAATTCATGCCATGTTTACAATAATTTTATATGATTTTGGTATGATTTTATTAGGACTAACCCGGACTGACGCTGTTTTCAGCAGAACTACCATGGTGTCGTTTTTTGTGCAGAAATAAAAGTTCTCGGAATGGGCTAAAAAATTACGGAGAATATTTTTGGAAAATATAAAAAATACTGGAGCAAAAAGATACCAGAGAGGAGTCCCGAGGCAGCCACAAGCCTAGGGGCGCCCCCCCCCCTAGGGCGCGCCCCCCTGGCTTGTGGGCCCCTCAGGAGTCACCCTGACGTGATTCCAACGCCAAGTATTCCTATAAATAACAAAACCCCCAGAAAGAAACCTAGATCGGGAGTTCCGCCGCCGCAAGCCTCTGTAGCCACGAAAAACCAATCGGGAGCCCGTTCCGGCACCCTGTCGGAGGGGGAAACCATCACCGGAGGCCATCTTCATCATCCCGGCGGTCTCCATGACGAGGAGGGAGTAGTTCACCCTCGGAGCTGAGGATATGTACCAGTAGCTATGTGTTTGATCTCTCTCTCTCTCTCGTGTTCTTGAGATGACACGATCTTGATGTACCGCGAGCTTTATTAATATAGATGAATCATATGGAGTTTTCCCCTCTCTATCTTCTTGTGATGAGTTGAGTTTTCCCTTTGAAGTTTTCTTATCGGATTGAGTCTTTAAAGGATTTGAGAACACTTGATGTATGTCTTGCGATGGGATATCCGTGGTGACAATGGGATGTTCTATTGATCCACTTGATGTATGTTTTGTGATCAACTTGCGGGTTCCGTGACCTTGGGAATCTATGCATAGGGGTTGGCACACGTTTTTGTCTTGACTCTACGGTAGAAACTTTGGGGCACTCTTTGAAGTTCTTTGTGTTGGATTGAACATGATGAATCTGAAATTGTGTGATGCATATCGTATAATCAAGCCCATGGGTACTCGTGGTGACATTGGAGTATCTAGGTGACATTAGGGTTTTGGTTGATGTGTATCTTAAGGTGTTATTTTAGTATGAACTCTAGGGCTGTTCGTGACACTTACAGGGATAGCTCATACGATTGATCGGAAAAGATAACTTTGAGGTGGTTTCGTACCCTACAATAATTTCTTCGTTTGTTCTCCTCTATTTGTGACTTTGGAGTGAACTCTTTGTCGCACGTGAGGGATTTACATATGATTCAACTATGTTAGTATTGTTGAGAGAACTTGCACTAGTGAAAGTATGAACCCTAGGCCTTGTTTTCAAGCATTGCAATACCGTTTGTGCTCACTTTTATTACTTGCTACCTTACTGTTTTTATATTTTCAGATTACAAAAACCTATATCTACCATCCATATTACACTTGTATCACCATCTCTTCCCCGAACTAGTGCACCTATACAATTTACCATTGTACTGCGTGTGTTGGGGACACAAGAGACTCTTTGTTATTTGGTTGCAGGGTTGTTTGAGAGAGACCATCTTCATCCTACGCCTCCCACGGATTGATAAACCTTAGGTCATCCACTTGAGGGAAATTTGCTACTGTCCTACAAAACTCTGCGCTTGGAGGCCCAACACGAGTCTACAAGAAGAAGGTTGCATAGTAGACATCACTTAATAGTAGGCATTCTATTCTCTATAGCATCTAGCCTACGCATAACATCTTTCAAAGTCAAAACGGTTCCATTAACAATAGAAGGGGTGATCCTACAAGATTTTCAATAGCATTAAGAGCATCCGGAGTGTGACTCATTAAGAAATTACCACTGGTAATGGTGTCAAGAACGAATCTATACCAAGTAGCCATACCCGCATAAAAATTACGAAGCAAAATAATGGTTGATCGCTTATGAGTTGACCTATTTTTAGCATTGCAAATCCTATACCAAGCATCTTTTAAACACTCTCCTCCCCTTTGTTCAAAATTAAGCACTTCGTTCTCGGGAGTACACGGAATAATAGAAGAACTAGCCATGATAACAAGCAAGCAAGTAAACTAGCAAGCAAACAAGTAAACTAACGAGTAAACTAGATAACTAAGAAAACAAGCAAATTGAAATATTTTGTATTTTTGATTTTTATATAAAGTAAAATATAACAGCAAATAAAAAGTAGAACAAGTGAAAGATAATTTATGTGTAAGGACATGACGAAAATTTGATGATGCTCCCCGGCAACGACGCCAGAAATTCTTCCTACTACTTGTGAGCTGTGTTGGGATTTTCCACGAAGAGGAAAGGAGATGTAGTACAGTAGAGATAAGTATTTCCCTCAGTGAGAACCAAGATTATCAAACCAATAGGAGAACCAATGCAAATTCCTTTCAACAACACCTACACACACAAAACCAAATACTTGCACCCAATGTGGGCAAGAGGGTTGTCAAGCCCCTTGAACTCATTACTTGCAAAGATTAAATCTTGATAGAATAGATATTATAAATGCAAAATAAAATAAAAGTAAATAAAGTGCAACAAGGTAGTTTGGGAGTTTTTATTTTTATGTTTAGGTAGACCCGGGGGCCATAGTGTTCGCTAGAGGCTTCTCTCTCGAAAGTAGCATATGGTGGGTAGACAAATTACTATTGGCAATTGATAGAATTTGTCGCATTCAGGGCTCCGCAGACCCAAGAAGGTTCAAACTCTGGGGCGTGTGCAAAGTGTTGGAAATATGCCCTAGAGGCAATAATAATTTAGTTATTATCATATTTCCTTGTTCGTGATAATCGTTTATTATCCATGCTATAATTGTATTGATTGGAAACTCAAATACATGTGTGGGTACATAGACAACACTGTGTCCCTAGTATGCCTCTAGTTAACTAGCTCGTTGATCAAAAGATGGTGAAGGTTTCCTAGCCATGGACATGAGATGTCATTTGATAACGGGATCACATCATTAGGAGAATGATGTGATGGACAAGACCCAAACTGTAAACGTAGCATATGATCGTGTCAGTTTATTGCTATTGTTTTCTGCATGTCAAGTATCTGTTCCTATGACCATGAGATCATGCAACTCCCTGACATCGGAGGAGTACCTTGTGTGTATCAAACGTCGCAACGTAATTGGGTGACTATAAAGGTGCTCTACAGGTATCTCCGAGGATGTCTGTTGGGTTGGCATGGATCAAGACTGGGATTTGTTACTCCGTGTGACGGAGAGGTATCTCAGGGCCCACTCGGTAATACAACATCACAATGAGCCTTGCAAGCAATGTGACTAAAGTGTTAGCCACGAGATCTTGTATTACGGAACGAGTAAAGAGACTTGCCGGTAACAAGATTGAACTAGGTATAGAGATACCGACGATCGAATCTCGGGCAAGTAACATACCGAAGAACAAAGGGAACAGCATACGGGATTAACTGAATCCTTGACATAGAGGTTCGACCGATAAAGATCTTCGTAGAATATGTAGGAGCCAATATGGGCATCCAGGTCCCGCTATTGGTTATTGACCGTAGAGGTGTCTCGGTCATGTCTACATAGTTCTCAAACCCGCAGGGTCTACACACTTAACGTTTGGTGACGATATAAGTATAGTTGAGTTGTTATGTTGGTGACCGAAAGTTGTTCGGAGTCCCGGATGAGATCCCGGACATGACGAGGAGCTCTGGAATAGTCCGGAGGTAAAGATTGATATATGGGATAATAGTGTTTGGTCTCCGGAAGGGTTCTGGAATTCACCGGAAGGAGTTTCGGATGTTTCCCGAAATGTTCGGGTACGAGAACACTTTATTTGGGCCAAGGGGTAAAGCCCACGAGGCTTTAGGAAGGTGCAAAAGGAAGTTTTGCGGAGGCCAGGGGCCAGACGCCAGGGACCCTGGCGTCTGGGGCCAGACGCCGAGGACCCTGGCGTCTGGTCCTGGAGTCCGAGCAGGACTCTTGCCTTGCGGGCCAAACCGACTTTGAGGAGGCTCTTTCTCCAAGTTTCGACCCCAGGGCTCAACATATAAATAGAGGGGCAGGGCTAGCACCCGGAACACATCAAGATTTCCCCAAGCCGTGTGCGGCAACCCTAACCCTCTAGTTCCTCCGTCATAATCTCCGTAGCGCTTGGCGAAGCCCTGCAGAGATTGTTCCTCACCACCATCACCACGTCGTCGTGCTGCCGGAACTCATCTACTACTTCACCATCGCTCGCTGGATCGAGGAGGTGAAGGCGTCATCAAGCCGTACGTGTGTTGAACGCGGAGGTGCCGTCCGTTCGGCACTAGTTCGTGATCGGTTCGAGGGACGACTTGCGATTTGGATCGCGGAGACGTTCGACTACATCAACCGCGTTTTTTTAACGCTTCCGCTTAGCGATCTACAAGGGTATGTAGATTCACTCTCCCTCTCGTAGATGCTCATCACCATGGATAGATCTTGTGTGTGCGTAGGAAAATTTTTGTTTCCCATGCAACGTTCCCCAACAGTGGCATCCGAGCTAGGTCTATGCGTAGATGAGATCTCGAGTAGAACACAAACGAGTTGTGGGCGTGGGTGTATACATATTGCTTGCCGTTACTAGTTGATACTTGATTCGGCGGTATTGTGAGATGAAGCGGCCCGGACCGACATTACGCGTACGCTTACGCGAGACAGGTTCCTTTAACTGACATGTAACTTCGTTGCATAAAGATGGCTAGCGGGTGTCTGTCTCTCTCACTTTAGTTGAATCAATTTCAATGAAGAGGGTTCTTTTAGAAGATCAAAAAGCAATCACTACACCACGTTGTGGTTTTGCGTAGGTAAGAACGGTTCTTGCAAACCCGTAGCAGCCACGTAAAATTTGCAACAACAATTAGAGGACGTCTAACTTGTTTTTGCAGGGTATGTTGTGATGTGATATGGCCAATTACATGATGAGATATATGTGATGTATGAGATGATCATGTGTTGTATAGAATATCACGACTTGCATGTCGATGAGTACGGCAACTGGCAGGAGCCATAGAGTTGTCTTTAATTATTGTATGACCTGCGTGTCAATCATTAAGCGCTATGTAATGCTTTACTTTATCGCTAAACGTTAGCAATAGTCGTGGAAGCAACAGTCGGCGCGACAACCTCATGGCGACATGTTGATGGAGATCAAGATGATGGAGATCATGGTGTCATGCCGGTGACGATGGAGATCATGCCGGTGCTTTGGAGATGGAGATCAAAAGCACGAGTTCATGGCCATATCATGTCACTTATGATTTGCATGTGATGTTAATCCTTTTATGCATCTTATTTTGCTTAGGACGACGGTAGCATTATAAGGTGATCCCTCACTTAAATTTCAAGATAAATTGTGTTCTCCCCGAGTGTGCACCATTGCGAAAGTTCGTCGTTTCGAGACACGCCGTGATGATCGGGTGTGATAGACTCTACGTTCACATACAACGGGTGTAAGCCATGTTGCACGTGCGGAACACTCGGGTTAAACTTGACGAGCCTAGCATGTACAGACATGGCCTCGGAACACAAGAGACCGAAAGGTCAAACATGAGTCATATAGTAGATATGATCAACATGAAGATGTTCACCATTGAAACCACCTCAACTCACGTGATGATCGGACTTGAGTTGGTGGATTTGGATCATGTGACACTCGAATGACCGGAGGGATGTCAATTTGAGTGGGAGTTTTTAAGTAATATGATTAACTAAACTCATTATCATGAACATAGTCAAAATGTCTTTGCAAATTATGTTGTAGATTACTAGCTCGCGCTGTAGCTCCCTTGAATTTTTATATGTTCCTAGAGAAATAGATTTGAAAGATGATGGTAGCAATAATGCGGACTGGGTCCGTGATCTGAGGATTGTCCTCAATGCTGCACAGAAGGCTTATGTCCTTAATGCACCGCTCGGTGCGCCACCCCCTCAAGCGTCGTCTGTAGATGTTGTGAACATCTGACAGGCACGTTCTGATAACTACTTGATAGTTCAGTGCGTCATGCATTACGGCTTAGAATTGAGGCTCCAAAACATTTTGAACGTCACGGAACATACGAGATGTTCTAAGAGCTGAAATTGGGATCTCAGGCTCGTGCCCGTGTTGAGAGGTATGAGACCTCCAACAAGATTCTTTGCCTGCAAGATGATGGAGAATAGCTCAATCGTTGAGCATGTGCTCAGATTGTCTGGGTACTACAATTGCTTGAATCGAGTGGAAGTTGATCTTCCAGATAAGATAGTGATTGGTATAGTTCTCCAAGTCACTGTCACTAAGCTACTAGAGCTTCGTGATGAACTATAAAAGGCCAGAGATGGAAATAATGATCCCTGAGCTATTTGCGATGTTTGACCCCGCGAAGGTAGAAATCAAGAAGGAGCATCAAGTGTTGATGGTTAGTAAAACCACTAGTTTCAAGAAGGGCAAGGGCAAGGAGGGATACTTCATGGATGGTAAGCCAGTTGCTGCTCCAGTAAAGAAACCCAAGGTTGAACCCAAACCCGAGACTGAGTGCTTCTATTATGAGGAGAACGGTTGCTGAAGTGGAACAACCCTAGATGCTTGGTAGATAAGAAGGTTGGCAACGTCGACAGAAGTATATTTGATATACGTGTTATTGATGTGTACCTTACTAGTACTCCTAGTAGCACCTGGGTATTAGATACCGGTTCGGTTGCTAAGTGTTGGTAACTCGAAATAAAAGCTACGGAATAAACGGAGGCTAAGGGTGAGGTGACGATGAGTGTTGGAAGTGTTTCCAAGGTTGATGTGATCACCATCGCGCGCTCTCTCTACCTTTGGGATTAGTGATGAACCTAAATAAATGTTATTTGGTGTTTGCGTTAAGCATGAACGTGATTAGATCAAGTTTATTGCAATACGGTTATTCATTGCAGTTAGAGAATAATGGTTATTCTATTTACATGAATAATACCTTCAATGGTCATGCACCCAATAAGAGTGGTTTATTGAATCTTGATCGTAGTGATACACATGTTCATAATATTGATGCCAAAAGATACAAAGTTAATAATGATAGTACCACATACTTGTGGCACTGCCGCTAAATGTCATATTGGTGTAAAACGCATGAAGAAACTCCATGTTGATGGATCTTTGGACTCATTCGATTTCGAATCGGTTGAGACATGCGGACCATGCCTCATGGGCAAGATGACTAAAACCCCGTTTTCCGGTATGATGGAGCGGGCAATTGACTTATTGGAAATAATACATGTTGATGTATGCGGTCCAGTGAGTTTTGTAGTGGGTGGTGGATATCGTTATTTTCTTACCTTCACTGATGATTTGAGTAGATATAGTGTATATTTACTTAATGAAACACAAGTCTGAATCGTTTGAAAAGTTCAGAGTGAAGTTTGAGATCATCGTGACAAGAAGATAAAATGTCTACGATATGATCGTGGAGGTAAATATCTGAGTTACGAGTTTGGTATATAACTTAAGACAATGTGGAAGTTGTTTCACAACTCACGCCACCTGGAACACCATAGTGTGATGGTGTGTCCGAACGTCGTAGTTGTGCTCTATTAGATATGGTGCGAACTATGATGTCTCTTATCGATTTACCACTATCGTTTTAGGGTTATGCATTAGAGACAACCACATTCACTTTAAAAGGGGCACCATAAGTCCGTTGAGATGACACCGTATGAATTTTGGTTTGGCGGAAACCTAAGCTGTCATTTTTTAATGTTTGGGGCTGCGACGCTTATGTGAAAAAGGGTTTTCACCTAATGAGCTCGAACCCAAAGCGGACAAATGCATCTTCATAGAATACCCTAACGTAACAGTTGGGTGAACCTTCTATCTCAGATCCAAGCACAAAGTGTTTGTTGCTAAAATGGGTCCTTTCTCGAGAAAAAGTTTCTTTCGAAAGATTGAGTGGGAGGAAGATAGAACTTGATGAGGTTGTTGAAACTTTGTTTCAACCAAAGAGTAGCGCAGCGCAGAAAGTTGTTTCTGTGGAGCCTACGTTAGTTGAAGAGGAAGTTAATGATGATGATCATGAAACTTCGGATCAAGTTACTATCGAACCTCGTGGGTCGACAAGGACGCGTACTGCTCCTGAGTGGTACGGCAACCCTGTCTTAGAGGTCATGTTGTTGAACAACGATGAACCTACGAGCTATGGAGAAGCGATGATGGGCCCGGATTCCGAGAAATGGTTAGAGGCCATGAAATCCGAGATGGGATCCATGTAAGAAAACAAAGTATGGGCTTTGGAAGTATTACCTGAAGGGCGTAAGGCCATTCAGAACAAATGGATTTTTTAAGAGGAAGACAGACGTGGACGGTAATGTCACCGTCTATAAAGCTCGACTTGTGGCAAAGGGTTTTTCACAAGTTCAAGGAGTTGACTACGATGAGACTTTCTCACCCGTAGCGATGCTAAAGTCTGTTGGAATCATGTTAGCAGTTGCTGCATTTTTTCAATTATGAAATCTGGCAGATGGATGTCAAAACATCGTTTCCTTAACAGTATCCGTAAGGAAAGGTTGTATGTGATACAACCGGAAGGTTTTGTCAGTCCTAAGGATGCTAAAATGTATGCAAACTCCAGCGATCCTTCTATGGACTGGAGCAAGCATCTCGGAGTTGGAATATACACTTTGATGAGGTGATCAAAGTTTTTATGTCTATACAAAGTTTATGAGAAACTTGTATTTACAATAAAGTGAGTGGGGGCACTATAGAATTTCTGATAAGTATATGTGGTTGACATATTGTTGATCGGAAATGATGTAGAATTTCTGGAAAGCATAGAGGGTCATTTGAAAGGAGTTTTTCAAGGAAGACCTGGAATAAAGCTACTTAAATATTGGGCATCAAGATCTATAGAGATAGATCAAAGACGTCAGATAAGACTTTCAATGAGTACATACCTTGACAAGATTTTGAAAGAGTTCAAAATGGATCAGTCAAAGAAAGAGTTCTTGCCTGATTTGTAAGGTGTGGAGTTGAGTGAGACTCAAAGCTCGACCACGGCAGAAGAAAGAGAAAGGACGAAGGTCATCCCCTATGCCTTATCCATAGGCTCTGTATAGTATGCCATGTTGTGTACCGCACCTGATGTGTGCCTTGCCATGATTCTGTCAAGGGGTACAAGAGTGATCCAGGAGTGGATCACTGGACAACGGTCAAGATTATCCTTAGTAACTAGAGGACTAAGGAAATATTTCTCAATTATGGAGGTGATGAAGAGTTCGTCGTAAAGGGTTACGTCGATGCAAGCTTTGACACCTATCCGGACGACTCTGAGTAGCAGTCAGGATACATATAGTGGAGCAGCCATTTGGAATAGCTCCAAGTGGAGTGTGGTAGAAGTGTCTACAGTATGACATAGAGATTTGCAAAGTACACACGGATCTGAATGTCACAGACCCGTTGACTAAAGACCTCTCTCACATGCAAAGCATGATCGAACCCCAGAACTCATTGGGTGTTAGAACAATGTAAATCACATGGTGATGTGAACTAGATTATTGACTCTAGTGCAAGTGGGAGACTGTTGGAAATATGCCCTAGAGGCAATAATAATTTAGTTATTATCATATTTCCTTGTTCGTGATAATCGTTTATTATCCATGCTATAATTGTATTGATTGGAAACTCAAATACATGTGTGGGTACATAGACAACACTGTGTCCCTAGTATGCCTCTAGTTAACTAGCTCGTTGATCAAAAGATGGTGAAGGTTTCCTAGCCATGGACATGAGATGTCATTTGATAACGGGATCACATCATTAGGAGAATGATGTGATGGACAAGACCCAAACTGTAAACGTAGCATATGATCGTGTCAGTTTATTGCTATTGTTTTCTGCATGTCAAGTATCTGTTCCTATGACCATGAGATCATGCAACTCCCTGACATCGGAGGAGTACCTTGTGTGTATCAAACGTCGCAACGTAATTGGGTGACTATAAAGGTGCTCTACAGGTATCTCCGAGGATGTCTGTTGGGTTGGCATGGATCAAGACTGGGATTTGTTACTCCGTGTGACGGAGAGGTATCTCAGGGCCCACTCGGTAATACAACATCACAATGAGCCTTGCAAGCAATGTGACTAAAGTGTTAGCCACAAGATCTTGTATTACGGAACGAGTAAAGAGACTTGCCGGTAACGAGATTGAACTAGGTATAGAGATACCGACGATCGAATCTCGGGCAAGTAACATACCGAAGAACAAAGGGAACAGCATACGGGATTAACTGAATCCTTGACATAGAGGTTCGACCGATAAAGATCTTCCTAGAATATGTAGGAGCCAATATGGGCATCCAGGTCCTGCTATTGGTTATTGACCGTAGAGGTGTCTCGGTCATGTCTACATAGTTCTCGAACCCGCAGGGTCTACACACTTAACGTTTGGTGACGATATAAGTATAGTTGAGTTGTTATGTTGGTGACCGAAAGTTGTTCGGAGTCCCGGATGAGATCCCGGACATGACGAGGAGCTCTGGAATAGTCCGGAGGTAAAGATTGATATATGGGATAATAGTGTTTGGTCTCCGGAAGGGTTCCGGAATTCACCGGAAGGAGTTTCGGATGTTTCCCGAAATGTTCGGGTATGAGAACACTTTATTTGGGCCAAGGGGTAAAGCCCACGAGGCTTTAGGAAGGTGCAAAAGGAAGTTTTGCGGAGGCCAGGGGCCAGACGCCAGGGACCCTGGCGTCTGGGGCCAGACGCCGAGGACCCTGGCGTCTGGTCCTGGAGTCCGAGCAGGACTCTTGCCTTGCGGGCCAAACCGACTTTGAGGAGGCTCTTTCTCCAAGTTTCGACCCTAGGGCTCAACATATAAATAGAGGGGCAGGGCTAGCACCCGGAACACATCAAGATTTCCCCAAGCCGTGTGCGGCAACCCTAACCCTCTAGTTCCTCCGTCATAATCTCCGTAGCGCTTGGCGAAGCCCTGCAGAGATTGTTCCTCACCACCATCACCACGCCGTCGTGCTGCCGGAACTCATCTACTACTTCACCATCGCTCGCTGGATCGAGGAGGTGAAGGCGTCATCAAGCCGTACGTGTGTTGAACGTGGAGGTGCCGTCCGTTCGGCACTAGTTCGTGATCGGTTCGAGGGACGACTTGCGATTTGGATCGCGGAGACGTTCGACTACATCAACCGTGTTTTTTTAACGCTTCCGCTTAGCGATCTACAAGGGTATGTAGATTCACTCTCCCTCTCGTAGATGCTCATCACCATGGATAGATCTTGTGTGTGCGTAGGAAAATTTTTGTTTCCCATGCAACGTTCCCCAACACAAAGATCCCAACCATCTCAAGCCTCGGGCCTGCCGCTCCACAGCCAGGCCCTGCCGAAGATGCGTGAAAGCGTGAGGAAGCGGACAAGAGAGATTTACCCAGGTTCGGGCCACCTTGCGGTGTAAAACCCTACTCCTGCTTTGGGGTGGATTGGCCTCACGAGGAGGTTCGGTGATGAACAGGTACAGTGGAGAACAACCTCACGAGGGCACTCGGGTGAGGAAGGCTCGGTCCGCTTCTACGGTGGTGGCCAGTCCCTATTTATAGCGGGCCTTGGTCCTCTTCCCTTATCACTGGTGGGAAGGGATCCCACAATGGCCAAATTTGAAAGGGGACAGGAGGTACAACTTATCCTGACTAAAGTTGGTCTTCGCCTGCAAAATACCTGGTCGTGACGCAGAGGTGGGCTCGGCGATGACATCCGTCCTGCCGAGCTCGTGGCCTTGGTCTTGTTGCACCGAAGTGGAAACCTTTGGTGGATTCCTTGGGAACCTGCGTTCGTCCTTGCCCCCTTAGTACGAAAGAGGAAACTGTCTCTGCTGCGCCTGCTGGCGCCCGCCTGCCATGGTCGTCATGGCTCACGTCATCGCAGCCTCCTGAGGCTGGGCTCTGCATAGGGATCTCCGCTCCTCGGGAGGCAGCCTGGGGAGGCCGCTCCTCCGGAGACCTTGGTGTTGTTCTCCTCGCGAGGCCAGGGCCCTCACGAGGGTCTTGTCTCACGTAGTTCGCCAGGCCGTACGGGCCATCGCGGTGGGCCACGCCCTGGGCCGCACGCAGGCAAGTCTGGGTACCCCCAATCCCAGAACGCCGACAGAATTGCGCATAGTTAAGACATGTTATTCATGACAATGATCGTGTATATAGGCATCACGTCCATAAACAAGTAGACCGACTCATGCCTGCATCTACTACTATTACTTCACCAATCGACCGCTATCCAGCATGCATCTATTGTATTAAGTTCATGGCAAACAAAGTAATGCTTCAAGCAAGATGACATGATGTAGACAAAATAAGACAAGCAATATGTTTAGACCCCGTCGTTTTATCCTTAATGGCAACAATACAAATACGTGCCTTGACCCCTTCTGTCACGAGGATAGAGCACCGCAAGATTGAACCCATTACAGCACACCACTCCCACTGAAGATAAATCAATCTAGTTGGCCAAACCAAACTAATAGATCGGAGAGAAATACGAAGCTATAATATCATGCATATTGAAGTTCAAAGAAGACTCGATAACTTTTCATGAATAATCTGATCATAAACCCACAATTCATCGGATCCCAACAAACACACCGCAAAAGAAGATTACATCGAATAGATCACCGCGAAGATCGCGGTGAACTTTGTATTGAAGATCAAAGATAGAGCAGAAGCCATCTAGGTACTAGCTATGGACCCATAGGTGTGTGGTGGCTACTCACGCATCATCATGGAGGCAGCAAGGTTGATGTAGATGGCCTCCGTGATCGATTCCCCCTCCGGCAGATCAATGGAAAAGGTCTCTAGATGGCCTCCCATATGAACAGAGGCTTGCGGTGGTGGAAAAAGTGTTTCGGGTGGCTCTCTGTTGGTTTCCCAATATTTGAGAATTTATAGAAATGGAACTAGGTCAAACGGAGCCACGGGGGGGCCACAAGGCATCAGGGCGCACCTACCCCCCTGGGCGCGCCCTGGTGCCTTGTCGTCTCCTCGTGCGGCTTCCTGACTCCTCCAAAAGCTTACTGGGTCTCTTTTGTCTAGAAAAAAACCGTCAAAAAAATTTCATAGCATTTGGACTTCGTTTGGTACAGATTTCTTGGAAAACCAAAAACACGCAGAAAACAGCAACTGGCACTTGGCACTGGGTTAATATGTTAGTTCCCAAAAATGATATAAATAGCATATAATTGCATATAAAGTATCCTAGATTGATATATAATAGCATGGAACAATAAAAAATTATAGATACATTGGAGACGTATCACAAGGCCTTTCTCAAGTTGCTCTTTCAACTTGGCAATCTCCTCAACAAGATAAGCGCTCATAACAAGAGTTAGTAGCATGTGCATTCTCAACTAATACAAAAGGAGGACAAGTAGCGATCTCCTTAGTTAGTTTCACTTGGAGTTGGAGTTGATCATGAGACTCTTTGAGAGAGTTATGAGCACTCTTTAAGGCCTTTTGAGCCTTTTCTAGTAGCACAAACTCCTGCTTGAGTCTAGCATGGCCAACCCCAAGTTCAACATTCTCGGATTTAAGCACATGAGCTAGAACTTGAGCATGATCATGGTATTTCTTAAACTTAGCAAGATCAATGTTGTGTGACTCCTCAATAGCCAAACAAAGACCTTGATCTTCCTCAAGAGCATGGTAAAGATCCGCAATCTCATCGGCATAGTCACGACTATGACCTTCCATCTTAGTGATGGTATCTTCATGACCCTCAATGGTGTCATTGGCCTCACCAAATTGTTTCAAGAGAGCAACAAAGTGCTTCTTGGTAGTACCTCTGAGCTTACCCATGAACTTGTCAAACTCATTTTCATCCACCTTACCCACCTCCGTTTCATGTACACAATTCGTCGAAGAGGGATGAGTAGTGATAGTAGTTTTGATGTTGAAGGTTACCTTGTTGGTGGACTTGGCCATGAGGCACTTGGCGGGGGCGATGACGTTCTCGTTGGGGGAGTCGGAGAGAGACGTCGGAGTTGGGGAAGAGATGGCAATGGCAACGGAGGCCGTTGCAATTCCTTCACCACTTGTATCATCATCGTCGTCATCGGAGGCGTACTCTTCGAATGCTACCAACCCCTTTTGTGGCACCCGCTTTGTGAATTTTTTCTTCTTGGGGAAAGACTTGGCCTTATCTTTGCGGATGAGCTTGCCACCATTCTCTTACCTCTTCTCATACGGACAATCCGCGATGACGTGACTCATGTTGCCACAATTGTAGCAATTTCACACACGCTGCTTGCCCTTAGCGCCACTTGAGTTGTTCTTGGAGAAGTTGGGCTTGGAGTTTCTCTTGTTTCCCAAAATATGCCTTGACGCAAGAGTCGTGTGCTCATGGTAAGCATATTTGGTGTCTTCGGGGAAACTCTCTTATTCTTCTTCTTCCTCTTCTGGTATTGCCTTGGCCTTCAAAGCAAGAGTTGGCTTCTTTGACTGTTGGACATGAGCTAGAGCGTTGCCGGCAGTCTTGTTCAAGATGTTCATAGCAACAAACTCATCCAACACTTCACTTGAGGTCAAGGTGTGGAAGTCCGGCCTTTGACGGACCACAGAGGACATGGCTTTGTTGAAAGGCATGATCGCCTTGAGGAACTTGCACTTGACCCAATTGCCATCCATATCCTTACTCCCATGATCCTGGAGGGAGATGGCAAGAGTGGTCAACCTCCGGTAGATATCACAAGGATCTTCATATTCATTCATCACGAACTCATCGGCTTCATCAAGCACCACCTCAAAGTTGGAGCATTGAATGCTTGAGCTTCCTTTTTACAAAGAGTTGATGTGCGCCCATGCATCTTTTGCAATGGTGAAGGGACACAAGTTAGGAAGCTCTTCGGGTGGCATGGATTCTTGAAGAATGAACAATGCGGATGCATTAAGTTGATTGACCACTTATTCTCTTAATGTCATGTTGTTTGGATCATGAGGGTAGAATCCTTGCTCAATAACCCTCCATAGTCGCGTTGAGCGGTGATTCAAATGAGACTTAATAAGAAAAAGGCAATTAGGAAAGTTAGACAAATCAAGTTTGGGCGGCTGCTTACTAGTGTTGATATGGGGTGAGTGGACCTCGCCACCATAGGTAATGGGAGGGGAAACCATGGCATGAATTCCCGACCCGTTCTTTCCTTGAGGAGACCTAGGATTCAAGGAGCTAGCCAACTCCTTGGTGGAGTCGACATCCGTCTCCGCCGAGAGTGAATTAGCCATTTTCGGTGGAGCGGTTGAAGGATTGAAACTCTCAAGGAATTTATTTAACGTGTCCTTGACCTCGTCAACCATAGAAGATTTGAGAGAAGCCATAGCCTCATTCAAATCACCGCGGGTGACTATGGTCTCGGACGCGGCCGCGGAGTTTTCCCCATAGTGAACCATACTCTTTAGGCAGTTAAGCCCTTAAAAGAGACGAGGCTCTGATACCAATTGAAAGGATCGATATGGTTGACTAGAGGGGGGTGTTAGGCAACTACCAATTTTTAGGTTTTCTTAACAAATTAGGCTTAGCAACAAATACGTTGTCTAGATATGCAATTAGGTGAGCAACCTATATGATGCTAAAAACAACAACAACAATACAAGCAAGCAAATGATACAAATTAAAGGTAAGAAATAACCATAAGTGGAGACGGTGAAGCCGAGGATGTGTTACCGAAGTTCCTTCCCTTTGAGGAGAAGTACGTCTCCATTGGAGCGGTGTGGAGGCACAATGCTCCCCAAGAAACCACTAGGGCCACCGTATTCTCCTCACGACCTTGCACAATACAAGATGTTGTGATTCCACTAGTGGTGCCCTTGAAGGCGGCGACCGAACCATTACAAACAAGTTTGGGCAATCTCCACAACCGAATTGGAGGCTCCCAACACCACCACGAAGCTTCACCGCAAAGGATTGTGTCTCCGTGGTGATCTCAACCGTCTAGGGTGCTCAAACACCCAAGAGTAAAAAGATCTGCAAGGGATTAGTGGGGGAAATCAAATTTCTCTTCGTGAAAGTGTAGATCGGGTCCCTCTCAACCAAACCCTAGAGTATCAACAAGTTTTTTTGGCTAGGGAGAGAGATCGGGCGAAAATGGACCTTTGAGCAACAATGAAGTTTGGGGGAGGAAGAGGTGAGTCTTCTTGGTGAAGAAGACGCCCTATATATATAGTGGGATGAAATCCAACCGTTATCCACCACTCAGCCCGAACACAAGCGGTACTACCACTCGGGGGAGCGGTACTACCGCTTGGGCGGCAGTGCCCAGAAAGCAGTGCAATGGCACAAGGCCACGAGGTGGTAGTGCCGCCAGAGCGATACTACAGCTCACCCCAGCAGTACTACCGCTGGGGTTGCAGCTCGAGGGCCCGCGAAGGCAGAGCAGAGCAGGGGTGAGGGGTAGTACCGTACTACGGCTTATAAACAGTAGTGTTGCTCACCCACTGTCGCTCCACATCCGCTGAGCACGCGTTGGACCTAGACGGAACGGTAGTGAGCGGGCGGTACTACAGCTCGTACTATCGTTCAACTACCGCGCAAACCGACATGAAAAGTCGAGCCCCTAGACACAGCGGTAGTACGCGCGGTACTGGGCAGATGTAGTGCCTCTTATAAGCGGTACTGCAAAGCGGTACTATCGCTTATAAGTGGTACTACCGCTGCCCAGAGCGGTACTACCGCTTGGGGCCTTCCAAGCCCATGTAGAGACAACCAAAGGAGCAACTCCATTGAAGCGGTGAAGGAGCAAGGGTGCAAATGCAAATGTGTACGTGTTGATTCCACCCTAACCTTTCCAAAGCGGATCCCCTCTTAACAGTACAGTTTTCCTACGACTCAAATCCACCAAAAAATAAACGTAGAAACAACGTCTGCACTTATAAACTCCGAGGGGCTAGAATCGTCTTGTGCCATATGATAGATTATCTAAAATGCTCAATGCACACGATAAGTCCACAAAAGCATTGCCACCAATCACCAAAACCACTAAGGGAGAAATATGCCCTAACAATAATACCCTACGTGCTTATCTGATTGTATTATTATGTTGGGGTGTACAAAGTATAGGTGTTCTACCACGAGATTGTAATGTGTATTATAGGAGCCTGGCCCCTCGGTTTATATAGATACCAGGGGGTCCTAGAGTCATAGAGTCCTAGGCAGTTACGTATGAGGGGACAAAATTCTCCATGAGTTTAGTTTCTTGGAGTATATGCCAAGTCTTCTAGATCTTTCTTGTAATCACCATGGGCTGCTTGAAGTGGTCTAGGATGGAACCGACATAGGGGTTCTCGGCCAACCCACTCGGTCGAGAGTCGAGACAGTGAGAAGCCCAAGTCTGGCTGATACCTATCCTTGGCATGTGGACACAGTCAAGACGCCTTCTTCACCGATGTCTCGTAGTGGCGTTGGGGGCATGGTATGTCGCACTTTGCCTGGTAGATAGTCTGAGGAGCCTCATCCTAGGGTGGAGTCCGGCATCGCTCTTTGTGACTAGGGCTAGATTTATCTCCAAGTCAGGGAGACCAGCTGCCCGCGTAGTGAGAAATCATGACGTTGTTCTTGGCGCGATGCCCTGTCACTTCTAGAGCGCTTTGTCGGTGTCGACCCGCCGACCATCTTGGTTTTGGCGGGGAGGGGCAATCTCCTGCACCGGTGTGCAGGTTCTTTGCCCATGTGTGGTGGGAGACCACATTGTGGTGTGATTATTCATCCATGGCCTTGATCAAGTCATGGCCTCGCACGGTCGGTGCTTTCCTGCTTGTCGTTGGCATGCACTTATTCTTCAATTTCTCCTCATACTGCGAGACTTGTTGTCAGTCCTCGAGGTCGTGAACTTTCCCGAGAAGACGATTTTGGTCTCGGACCGTCTTGACTACTGACTTCTGTAGATTTTCCCAAGCCCGATCATGGTGTAGGTTGCCAATCTCCTCCTCCAACACATGGAAATGTTGATCGCCAAGCTCGCTTGGGGGATCGGGGTTATCATGGTTCTAGCACTTCTTCCTCCCTCGGATCATAGTCTGGACCTTCCTGATGGCTGTGGACTGAGCTGAAGTCTGCTCGGTTCGTCTTCACCATGTAGTACTCGTAGGTCGAGGTCATCTACCACCGACGCAAATGCACTGTTGTTGGCGGACAACTATGAGCTGACTTGCCGGCTTACTCTTCCATGGCTTCAACTTCGTGATACGTCCTAAACGTATCCACTTTTCCAAACACTTTTGCTCTTGTTTTGGACTCTAATTTGCATGATTTGAATGAAACTAACCCGGACTGACGTTGTTTTCCGCATAATTGCCTTGGTGTTATTTTTGTGCAAAAATTAAAGTTCTCGGAATTGGATGAAATTTTATGGAGAATTTTTGTGGAATATATAAAAAATACTGGTGAAAAGAGTCAACGGAGGGGGCCAGCATAGAGCCACAAACTTAGGCATATAACCTCCATCTCGTCTAGAAAAAAATAGGAAAGAAATAATTATCCAGTTTTACGATACGGAGCCTCTGCTACCTCCTGTTCTTCATCGGGGGGCTGATCTGGGGTCCGATTTGGCTCCGGAGAGGGGGATTCGTCGCCATCACCATCATCAACCCTTCTCCATCAACAATCCCATGATTCTCCCCACCGGGAGTGAGTAATTCCTTCGTATGCTTGCTGGACGGTGATGGGGTTGGACGAGATTTGTCATGTAATCGAGTCAATTTCTTAGGGCTTGATCCCTAGTACCCACTATGTTCTGAGATTGATGTTGCTATGACTTTGCTATGCTTAATGCTTGTCACTAGGGCCTGTGTGCCATGATTTCAGATTTGAACCTATTATGTTTCTATGAATATGAGAGTGTTTTGGATCCGACCTTTCAAGTTATATGCACCTACAATGTGTTTTGATCCGCATCCCCCAAGGTGACAATAATTGGGATTGTTTTTGGTGATGACCGTAGTATGAGGAGTTCATGTATTCACTATGTGTCAATGCTTTGTTCCAGTTCTTTATTAAAAGGAGGCCTTAATATCCCTTAGATTTCCTTATGCCCCCCCGCTTCCACGGGAGGGTAGGACAAAAGATGTCATGCAAGTTCTTACTATAAGAACGTATGACTATATACAAAATACATGCCTACATTGAATTGATGAATTGAAGCTAGTTCTGTGTCGCTCTAGGTTGTAACTATTATATGATAAATGTCACCCAAACAATTATCCATCACCGATGCAATGCCTACGTCTCGCTTATATTGCCTTTGCTAAGTTACTATTGTTGTTACAACTGCTACAAAACTGCTATTGTTACTGTTACCACTACTATAAAACTATTGTGCTACTAAAAACTTTGCCGCAGAAAGATATCCTTCCATGTGTGGTTGAATTGACAACTCAACTGCTAAGGCTCATAAATATCCTTTGGCTCCCCTTGCGTCGAATCAATAAATTTGGGTGAAATACTACCATCGAAGACTGTCGCGATCCCCTATACTTGTGGGTTATCACTTCCTCGGTAGCACATTTGAGGATATACGTGAGATCTTTGAAGTTGGCAACGAGAGTGTGGTGGGTGGGTAGAAAAACTCGACCTCTTTCAACTGCTCCAAGATCCGATCTGACATCGAGATCGGGAGAACCCGCTTCTACTGCTTCTGGATATGGTGAGATGCCAAACCCTGGGAGATCAGCTCTCCGCGGTATATCGTGGTGTACTCCATGTTGAGGAATCTAATGATCCTTCCTGGAGCAAAGGTCTTGAGCTGGCCGAGGTGGCCAGACAAGATGATGATGTCAAAGATGACATATGTCCCAACACGAAGACCGCGCCAAGACCGATCTGAGCATTGATACGAACTCCCATCGAGCCGTGTCATTCACCTAGTAGGGCATGCATGGTCCACCACTCATGGAGATAGATCTGGCAGATTCCTCAGTAGGGTATCCTAGCTAGGTGAGTTCGCATGATGGTATCAAGGGCAAGGTTTTACACAGGTTCGAGCTCTCACGGGGGAGATAATACCCTACTCATGCTCTCGTATATTGCCTTGGGGTGTGTACAAAGTACAAGTGAAGTACCAAGGGATTGTGTGTTATCCTATCGATTAGACCGGCCCCGACTTATATAGCATACCGGGGGCCTAAGGTTATAGATCCTACTCGGCTACGTCGGTGAAGGTAGAGTCCTCCACGGCTCTGGTATCTTCCAAAATCTTCCTAGAATTAGTCATGGACCAACTAGTGTGGCCTAGGACAAAATTGACCTAGGCTTCCTCAACCTGGTCCACCAGGCCGGGAACTAACGTGTTGAGGGACCCTTGGGTCAAGAAACCGTCACGTGTAATTTGCACCAGGCCTGATATTGCGTTCACGATAAACTTGCTAGATGGATACATTGTTGCGCAAACCAGAAGACATTGGACTGTCACCCAAACTATCCTCAGATACCTCCAAGGTACTCAAGATCTTGTCTTGTTTTACCTAAAGGGCCAAGACTTAACCATGGCGGTCTCCAAAAATGCTGGTTGTATGTGTGATCCTCACAATGCTAGATCTCGAACTGGGTTTGTGTTTCTCTATGGTGGTACAGAAATTTCATGGCGGTCTTTCAAATAGACCTTGGTGTCGATGTCTACCAACCACTCCGATATAGTTTCCATGTATGTAGCCACACATGAATGTGTTTGCATTGGATGAATGGTTAACCACATCTAGCAGTCATGTGGTTATAACACCATCACTTCCCCCACATTATCTATGAAGATAATGTTGCTTTTGTTGCACAAATGCAAATGGGTTATGTAAGGAGCAATCTCATGAATCATATTGCTTCTAAATTTTTCTACCCCCGTGAACTCGAGAGGAGCGGGGAAGCGAAGATATTCCAAACTAAGTTATGCGAAAATCTTGTAGATTTATTCACCAAGTCTCTACCCACAACAAACTTTGAGAAATGTTTTCATGGCGTTGATATGAGACGACTTAGAGAGTTGCAATGATTAGGGGAGAAAACCCCACAACATAGCCTATATAAGATGATCCAGAAGATCATCACCCCTCAAGACCACTACTAATCATGAAGATTAACCGCCGAACTCTTTTTTTCCTTAGTGACTTTTTCCCGCTGGGTTTTCACACATAATGTTTTTAATGAGGCAGCATGTGCAATACAAGGTGACCCGGGAGATCAACGGTCCTGATGGCCGCATCTAATCTAGGAGATTAGTCATTGTACTTTGTTTTCATAGTGAGGCCCTTTCCATTGGGGTTTCTCTCATAAGGTTTTAAAGGAAGCAACTTGCGAATGCAATGCACTCTTTTCTTCATCCCTTTTTTCCGCTAGTTTTTCGGAGGAGTTTTTAATGAGGCATATGCTTGGCGCGGTAATCGTCAAGGGGGGAGTGTTATGATAACACATAATTATGTGACGAAAACTAAAATACAAACATCTAGCTCTTATAACTAGACACCTTGATCCAGGATCAAACTTCTTTAGTAAGGAAACTTACAATGCAAGTTTCCTTGGCTAAGATAGCTTGCGATAAAAGTTTCTTTCTTGACTATGCCAAGTTCCATCCTCTCCGAGGGATCTTGTAGATAAGCTTTGAGAGGTGAAGTAACTTGGTGATAAAAAAGTCTAGCAAACTTGCGAAGTAAGATTGCTTATGCGTTAAGGAATGGATAGATATGTACTCATTGCGTTTTTATTTACTCTGTATATTAGCTTTGATCTAAGTCAAACTTTATAGAAATTGATCAAGTTTATCGATAACAATCTAAACTTTCACAATAAGAAATATACTATATGGTATGAATATATTTTCATACCAAAGATTAGTACTTCCTTTGTTCCTAAATATAAGTATTTTTAGAGATTCACTACGAACTACATACGGATGTATATAGACATATTTTAGAGTATAGATTCACTTATTTTGCGCCGTATGTAGTTCATAGTGGAATATCTAAAAAGACTTATATTCAGGAACGGATGAAGTATATGGTATGAATATATTTTCATATCTTGTACAATGATCCACCAAAGATTAATGAGAAAGAGCCTCCAGGTTTCTCTCCATACAGTGTGTGCTCATTGTTCTGGTGTTCATGAGTACTCCGATGTCAGCCCCCCAGTTTCGCAACATACAAATATTTGAATATGAAAAAAAAAAACATACAAATATTTGAAGGCAATGACACCCTTAATTCTCGCGTCCAACCTACCCATAATAACAACGGTAAAATCGTAAGTCGTGCAGCGACGACCGGCCCACCCACCCATCCACTACTCGAAATGGTGACTGAAACTACGGAATCCGGAAAGGCATAACTGCCCTCAGAAGGAAGTAGAAAAGACCTGACGCTGGCGGCAGCAGCGTGGGCACATGGCAGAGTAAAATCAGGATCTATTTCCAACTGCGGACAGAAAGAAAGCCCCAAGCCCCTAGCCCGGCGCCCAAAAACCCTCCTCCGCCGTCGCCGATCGCCCATGGCGTCCGCTCTCCGCCGTCCCCTCCTCGTCCCCAAGCCAGACCCCGACGCGCCCGCTCCCACCGCCGAGCTCTGCGCCGCCCTCCTCCGCCAGGTGTCCGCCAAGCCCGACCCCGACGCGCTCCCGGGCCCGCCCCAGACGACGCCGTTCACCCCCGAACTCTGTGCCGCGCTCCGCCGGCAGCTCGAACCCTCTCCCGACGACCATGCTGACTTCGTCCACCACCTCCGTCTCGCCCAGGGGCGCCTCGACGCCATCTCCGCCAGCCTTTCCTCCACACCTCCCCAGCCATCGCCTCCCTCGCCCCCGCCTCCGCCTGCTCCGCGCAGCGCCAGCCTTTCCTCGACACTTCCCCAGCCATCGCCTCCCACGCCACCGCCTCCTCCACCTCCGCCTGCTCCGCGGAGCGCCAACCTTTCCTCCACGCCTCCCCCGCCTCCGCCTGCTCCGCGCAGCGCCGACCCGGCGCGAGCCTCTTCCTCCACTGCCAGAGCCAGCGCCAAGGGCAAGAAGCGCACGCGCGGCACCACCGGCCCGGAGGTGGTGCGCGCCACCGTCACCGCGGGGGGCGACCACCTCGAGGTCCGCACACTCGTGCGCCGGGCGCGCCTCACCTTCGAGGCGGTCCGGGGGATCTACCACCGCACCGGCCGCTTCCGCGCCGACATGACCGCCCTGAGCACGATGCTCTCCCAGGGCCTCTGCCTCTACCGCGACGTGCGCATCATCGGCCCCATCCCGGGCATCTTCGTCGGCGACGTCTTCAGCTACCGCGCCGAGCTCATCGTCGTCGGCCTCCACAACCAAACCCAGGCTGGTATCGGCTTCATCCCCGCCAACCTCGTCAGCGAGGGCCACCCCGTCGCCACCAGCATTGTCTCCTCCGGCGGCTACCTCGACGACCACGACAACGGCGAGGTCCTTATCTACACCGGCAGCGGCGGCCGCCCGCGGCACGGCGTCGAGCACCACACCGACCAGGAATTCGAGCGCGGCAACCTCGCCCTCGCCTACAGCCACGAGTACAACGTCGAGGTACGCGTCATCCGCTGCCACGACTGCGACACCAGCCCCAGCGCCAAGCTCTACGTCTACGACGGCCTCTACAAGGTCGCCTCCACCACCTACGGCCCTGGAAAGTCGGGCCACGAGGTCTGCAAGTTCAAGCTCGAGCGCATCCCCGGCCAGGCCCCGCTCGGCAGCAAAATCTGGCGCTCTGCCCGGGATCTCACGAACACGCTCGACTCCAACATCCGGCCGCGCGGCTACATCACGCGAGACCTGTCCAAGGGCAAGGAGGTAATCCGTGTCCCCGTCTTCAACAATGTGGATCGAGACTTCTCTCCCCTCGGCTTCGAGTACATTGCCCGCCCTGAATTCCCGGCGCCCCCGGTGCTGCCCAGGCCAGTGAGGCGTTTCAGGTGCTGCCAGTATGCGACAGCGGCGTGCGGCGGGTCGTCATCGTCATCTGGCAGCTGCGCCTGCGTGAGGAAGAATGGCGGAGGCGGCCCGGCGTACAATGCCGACGGCACGCTCGTCAGGGGAAGGCCGGTGGTGTATGAGTGCGGCGCGCAGTGCGGGTGCCCAGCGAGCTGCTCGAACCGGGTGACGCAGCGAGGGATGCGGCACCGGCTGGAGGTGTTCCGGTCGAGGCAGACGGAGTGGGGCGTCAGGGCACTGGACTTGATCCAGCCGGGCGCCTTCGTCTGCGAATTCAGCGGAGACGTGATCACCGTGGACGACGATGGTCACCACGCAGGCAATGCCGCCGGCGCGTCGACTGAATGGGGCGCCATCGTCGATCCGAGGAAGTTTCCGGCGAGATGGAGGGAGTGGGGAGACGCCTCCGCGGCCACGCTTCCGGACGACGCCGAGGAACCTCCACGATTCGCACATATCGCACGGCCGTGCTACGTGCTCGACGTGTCCCGGAGGAGGAACTTTGCTCCCTACATCAGCCACAGCAGCGCCCCGAACGTGTTCGTCCAGTTGGTGCTCCGTGGCGACGACAACGAGTCGTACCCTCATCTGATGTTGTTCGCCATGGACACCATCCCGCCGCTGCGTGAGCTGAGCATCGACTACGGCATCGGTCAGTGATCTGCAAAGTTGACTGCCGAGAGGGATCAGAGATGAAAAAGGTTTGACTGCAAAGTTAACTGGCGAGAGGTCTCTGGAGTTGGTGGGGAATTTTCTTTACGTGATTTCGTCATTCTTGATGTGGTTTTAGGCTAGTCAGGGCTTACTTGCACAATTGCTGATGTAGTTACTCTTATGTAGCTGGTCGTAATGGAAGTATCTCATGCATATCATACCACTGGTATGGTACTACCTCCTTAATGCATAGTATCATATTTTAGTATTATATAGTATTTTATTTATTGTCATGTAGGACGCATAGTAGCATTTATTATGATACCCAACCTTCTCTTTCTTCATTTAATTCTGTGACACCTCATCAAATTTGTCTAGTTGGCATGCATGATAGTAGCTATGATACTCTCGTTACGATTTGCCTCATATTCAGGAACTTTATCTCGTATTTATGTAAACTATATAATTGACCATGCGCTGCAACGGATATAAGTATATTCTAGTATGTTATCTATGAGTTACGTGTCCATATTAATGTGTCTGTGTCAATAAATGTGTATCAAATCTTTCTCGTGATATACCTACCTAAATATATTTTAAAATTTTATTTTGTGATCATTTATTGGCTTACCAAATAAAACATAAGTCAATAAAAGGTGGGGCAATTAAAACAATTTTCAAGGAATGATGCTCAAAAAAGGATGAAAGGTTGGACGAAGCACTCCGTGTGCCTAGAAAAGGAACGATATTCTTTTTTTAAGTAGTAGAGAATCAGACTCTCTGAACCTTGCAACTCATAACATGCATGACAAGTACGTTACATACAAAAATCTCGGTATTTGAATGCATGGGCAACGAAAACTTCCGTTTCTAAAAATCTTTTTTTTTTCATTTTGGTTTATAAAAAAGGGGTCGAGGCCTCTCTCTCAAATACTACACGGAAAAACGGTATTCAGAATATTACAGTTTTTAAAGGAGCTAACAATCTTGCATCTTAAGAAGATTTACCTCATTGTCAATTTGATACCATCTTGAGAAGATTATTGACAACATCTTGAGAAGATTTACCTCGTTGTCACCCACTCTCACGACTTTCCATCAACATTGCATAGATGCTGCCTAAATTTTGGTTGTTCACGAATCTGAGCAATGTAATGTGTCCACATGATTGTAGTCATTTTGTATCGGTCGCAGACCTATGGTGTCACCTTCGTTTCTCCACCCAAAGGAAGTGCTGCGTCAGTCTATCTTAACTTATGAGAATGTCGAGATTTTTGATCGGTTGCTTTCCATCAACATTGCATTGATGTTGCCTAGTTTTTGGTTGTTCATGAATCTGAGCTATGCCATGTCTCCATATGATAGTGGTCACTTTGCATCGGTCGCAGACCTATGGTGTCACCTTCGTTTCTCCACCCAAAGGAAGTGTTGCGTCCGTCTATCTTAACTTATGGGAATGTCAAGATTTTTGATCGGTCGCTTTCCATCAACATTGCATTGATGCTGCCTAGTTTTTGGTTGTTCAGGAATCTGAGCTATGCCATGTCTTCATATGATAGTGGTCACTTTGCATCGGTTGCAAACCTATGGTGTCACTCTCGTTTCTCCACCCAAAGGAAGTGTCGCGTCCTCCTGTCTTAACTTCTTGGGACGTTGACATGTCCATTCCGCATCTGATTTCTTATCGATATTTATGTTATTCTTGTCTATAATTCCCTATTATCATACAATTCTTATGCTTTTTCTCTCTCAATATGCAAGGTACGTCACAAAGAGACGTCCCTCTTCTCCTATATGGTGTGTTTTACCCTAGAAAAAATCATAAGCAACCTTTCGGGACAAAGAGCCACCGTCTCGAGGTGGAAACCAGAGCAGAGGCCCTTTTGCACTCCGGCAGTCAGATTCTGTCGGGGAAATTCTGCTCCGGGAGGGGGAGATCGAAGTCATCGTCATCTACAACGCTCCCTCCTTCGTGGGAGGACCAATCCTCATCAACATCTTCACCAGCACCATCTCATCTCCAACCCTAGTTCATTTCTTGTATTCAATCTTTGTCTCAAAACCTCAGATTGGTACTTGTGGGTTACTGGTTGTGTTGATTACATCTTGTAGTTGATGCTTGTTGGATTACTTGGTGGAAAGTATTATGTTCAGATCCTTAATCATTATTATTATACCTCTGATCTTGAACATGTTGATGAGGTGTGAGTAGTTACTATTGTTACTGAGGACATGGGGGAAGTCATGTTATAAGTAATCATGTGAAGTTGGTATTTGTTCGATATTTTGATGATATGTATGTTGTTACTTCTCTTAGTGGTGTCATGTGAACATCGACTACATGACACTTCACCATATTATGGGCCTAAGGGAAGTCATTGTGGAGTAACAAGTAGATGATGGGTTGCTAGAGTGACAGAAGCTTAAACTCCAGTTTATGCGTTGCTTCATGAGGGGCTGATTTGGATCCACATGTTTCATGCTATGGTTAGATTTATCTTAACTCTTCTTTCGTAGTTGCGGATGCTTGCGAGAGGGGGTAATCATAAGTGGGTCGTTAGTTCAAGTAAGAACAACACCTTAGCACCGGTCCACCCACATATCAAATTATCAAAGTAGCGAATGTGAATCAACTCAACATGATGAACATGACTAGACAGAAATTCCCATGTGTCCTCGGGAGCGCCTGCTTAATATAAGAGTACTTTCAGGCCTGTCCTTTGCTATAAAAAGGATTGGGATACCTTGTTGTACCGTTGTTACTATTGTCACTCGTTACTTGTTACGAATTATCTTGCTACAAAACTATCTACTATTGTTAGTTACATCACTTGCAGAGAATACCTTGCTGAAACCGCTTGTCATTTCCTTTTGCTCCTTGTTGGGTTCGACACTCTTACTTATCGAAAGGACTACGATTAATCCCCTATACTTGTGGGTCATCAAGACTCTTTTCTGGCGCCGTTGCCAGGGAGTGGAGCGCCTTTGGTAAGTGGAATTGGTAAGGAAACATTTTCTATACGTGCTGAAATTTATTGTTGCTTGTTGCTATTAACGGTCACCCTTTGAGTGGCTTGTTCGGGGCATCTTCGCCTCGAACTGAAGATGAGGAAATTGTTCCTCAACCTACTGAATCTACTGAAAATATTTATTATGAGATTCCTTCGGGTATGCTTGAAAAACTGTTATCTAATCCATATGATGGAACGACTCATCCTGATTATCATTTGATATTTGTCGATGAAGTTTGTAGATTATTTTAGCTTGCAGGGTTGTCTGGAGACAAAATTAAGAAGATTTTTTTCCCTTTATCTTTGGAGGGAAATGCATTAACGTGGTACAAGCTATTGGACGATATTGGATCATGGGACTGGAATCGCTTGAAGCTGGAATTTCATCAGAAGTTTTATCCTATGCATCTAGTCCATCGTGATCGGAACTTTATTTATAATTGTTGGCCTCGTGAAGGAGAAAGTATCGCTCAAGCTTGGGGGAGGCTTAAATCTATGATGCACACTGCCCCAACCATGAGCTCTCAAGAAAAAATATTATACAAAACTTTTATGCTCGGCTTTCTCACGATGATCAAGTGCTACTCGATTCTTCTTCTACTGGTTCCTTTATGAATACGACTATTGAATTCAAATGGGATCTTCTGGAAAGAATTAAACGCAACTCTGAAGATTGGGAACTCGACAAAGGTAAAGAGTCAGGTATAAAGTTTAAGTTTGATTGTGTTAAATCTTTTATGGAAACCAATGATTTCTATAAGTTTAGCAATAAATATGGCCTTGACTCTGAGATAGTAGCTTTTTTCTGTGAATCATTTGCTACTCATGTTGATCTCCCTAAGGAGAAGTGGTTTAAATATCATCCACCCATTGAAAAACTATTAGAGGAACCCGTTAAAATTAAGAAGGAAGAAATGATTATTAACCATGTTGATCGTATTGTTCCCACTGCTTACACTGAGAAACCTCCTTTTCCTGTTAGAATTAAGAAACATGCTAAGGCTACAACTGTGGTTAATAAAAGTCACGTTAGGACATCTACACCTTCTGAACAAATAGATGTTGAGTCTAAAGTTGTTATGGTTAAATATCTTCTAGTTGATAGAATTGATGGTCAAGTTATTTACTTATGTGGTGAAGCTGCAAGAATTGCAAAACCTGCTAGAAACACGTAGGATGAGCTGGATAAAAATAAACCAGTTGTTGGCATGCCTGTAGTTTCAGTCAAAATTGGAGATCATTGGTATCATGGCTTGTGTGACATTGGTGCTAGTGTTAGTGCTATACCTTTTACCTTATATCAAGAAATTATGAATGACATAGCACCCTCTGAGCTTGAAGACATTGATGTTACTATTAAACTTGCAAACAGAGATACTATTACATCACTTGGGATCGTTAGAGATGTTGAAGTCTTGTGTGGAAAAATTAAGTACCCAACTGACTTCTTAGTACTTGGTTCAAAACAAGATAACCTTTGTCCCGTTATATTTGGTAGACCTTTCTTGAATACTGTTAATGCTGAAATTAATTGTGTTACTAAGAAGGTCAACGTAAGCTTCGGTGATGTGTCTCATGAATTTAATTTCTCCAAGTTTGGTAGACAACCACATGAGAAAGAACTTCCTAGTAAGGATGAAATAATTGGTCTTGCTTCTATTGTCGTACCTCCTACCGATCTGTTAGAACAATATTTACTAGACCATGAAAATAATATGCATATGAATGAAAGAAATGAAATAGATGACATATTTCTTAAATAAACACCAATTCTTAAACACAACTTACCAGTTGATATTTTAGGGTATCCTCCTACACCCAAGGGAGATCCCGTGTTTGAGTTAAAGACTTTACCCGATACTTTGAAATATGCTTACCTTGATGAAAAGAAGATATATCTTGTTATTATCAGTACTAACCTTTCAGAGCATGAAGAAAGAAGATTACTTAAAACTCTAAAGAAGCACACGGCTGCTATCGGATATACCCTCGATGATCTTAAGGGCATAAGCCCTATGCTATGTCAACATAAGATTAATATGGAACCGGACGCTAAACCAGTCGTTGACCACCAACGTCGTCTCGATCCTAAGATGAAGGAGGTGGTAAGAACCGAAATACTAAAACTTTTGGAAGCAGGTATAATATATCCTATTGCTGATAGTAGATGGGTAAGTCTTGTTCATTCTGTCCCTAAGAAAGGCGGTATAACTGTTGTACCTAATGATAAAAATGAGCTTATTCCACAAAGAATAGTAACTGGTTATAGGATGGTGATTGATTTCAGGAAATTAAATAAAGCTACTAGGAAAGATCACTACCCTTTGCCTTTTATCGATCAAATGCTAGAAAGATTATCTAAGCACACACATATTTGTTTTCTTGATGGATATTCTAGTTTTTCTCAAATACCTATGTCAAAAGAGGATCAAGAGAAAACTACCTTTACTTGCCCTTTTGGAACTTATGCTTATAGGCGTATGCCTTTTGGTTTATGAAATGCACCTGCTACCTTTCAAAGATGTATGACTGCTATATTCTCTGACTTTTGTGAAAAGATTGTTGAGGTATTCATGGATGATTTTTCCGTTTATGGGACTTCTTTTGATGATTGCTTGAGCAACCTTGATCGAGTTTTGCAGAGATGTGAAGAAACTAATCTTGTCTTGAACTCAGAGAAGTGCCATTTTATGGTGAATGAAGGCATAGTGCTTGGGCATAAAAGAATTGAACGAGGTATTGAAGTGGACAAAGCTAAAGTTGATGCAATTGAGAAAATGCCATACCCAAAATATATCAAAGGTATAAGAAGTTTCCTTGGTCATGCTGGTTTCTATAGGCGTTTCATCAAAGATTTTTCAAAGATTTCTAGGCCGTTAACTAATATTCTTCAAAAGGATATTCCCTTTGTTTTTTATGATGATTGTGTAGAAGCTTTTGAAGTACTTAAGAAAGCTTTGATTTCTGCACCCATTGTTCAACCACCTGATTGGAACCTAACATTTGAAGTTATGTGTGATGCTAGTGATTATGCTGTTGGTGTTGTTCTAGGGCAAAGAGTAGACAAGAAATTGAATGTTATTCATTATGCTGGTAAAACCCTAGACGTTGCTCAAAGAAATTATGCCACTACTGAGAAGGAATTTTTGGCAGTTGTTTTTGCGTGTGATAAGTTTAGACCTTATATTGTTGATTCCAAAGTAACTATTCACACTGATCATGGAAAAGAAAGATGCTAAACCTAGACTTATTAGGTGGGTACTTTTACTTCAATAGTTTGATTTGCATATCGTTGATAGAAAGGGAGCTGAAAACCCTATAGCAGATAACTTGTCTAGGATGGAAAATGTTCTTGATGACCCATTGCCTATTGACGATAATTTTCCTGATGAGCAACATGCTGCTATAAATACTTCATGTAGCACTCCTTGGTATGCTGATTACGCTAATTATATTGTTGCTAAATATATTCCGCCTAGCTTCACCTATCAACAAAAGAAAAAATTCTTTTATGATTTACGACATTACTTTTGGGATGACCCACATCTTTATAAAGAGGGAGTGGATGGTGTTATTAGACTTTGTATACCTGAGCATGAACAGGAATAGATTTTAAGGAAGTGTCATTCTGAGGCCTACGGAGGACACCACGCCGGTGACAGAACTGCACACAAGGTATTACAATCCGGTTTCTATTGGTCTACCCTTTTTAAAGATGCCCGTAAGTATGTCCTTTCATGTAATGAATGCCAAAGAGTTGGTAACATTGGTAAACGTCAGGAAATGGCTATGAACTATTCACTTGCCATTAAACCATTTGATGTTTGGGGTTTTGACTTCATGGGACCTTTTCCTTCCTCAAATGGGTATACTCATATTTTAGTCGATGTTGATTACGTTACTAAGTGGGTAGAGGCTATTCCAACTAGCAGTGTTGATCATAACACTTCTATTAAAATGGTTAAGGACATTATTTTTCCGAGGTTTGGAGTCCCTAGATATTTAATGACTGATAGTGGTTCACATTTTATTCATGGTGCTTTTCGTAAACTTCTAGCTAAATATGATGTTAACCATAGAATTGCATCACCTTATCATCCTCGGTCTAGTGGCCAAGTTGAATTGAGCAATTGAGAAATAAATTAATTTTGTAAAAGACTGTCAATAGATCCAGGAAGAATTGGTCTAAGAAACTAGATGATGCTTTATGGGACTATAAAACTGCTTATAAGAACCCCATGGGGATGTCCCCATATAAAATGGTATATGGAAAAGCTTGTCATTTACCTCTTGAGTTAGAACATAAGGCTTATTGGGCAATTAAAGAACTTAATTACGATTTTAAACTTCCCGGAGAAAAGAGGTTATTTGATATTAGCTCACTAGATGAATGGAGGACACAAGCCTATGAAAATGCTAAATTGTTTAAAGAAAGGGTTAAAAGATGGCATGACAAAAGGATTCAAAAATGGGAATTCAAAGTAGGAGACCTAGTGCTTTTGTACAATTCTCGTTTCAGATTTTTTGCAGGAAAACTCTTATCCAAATGGGAAGGTCCATATGTTGTCGAGGAGGTCTACCGCTTCGGTGCTATAAAAATTAATAACTTCGAAGGCAAAAACCCGAGAGTGGTGAATGGGCAAAGAATCAAGCATTATATTTCAGGTACACCCATTAATGAGGAGACAAATATCATCCAAGTTATAACACCGGAAGAACACATAAAGGAGGCCTTCCGGAACACTCCAGAAACTTGAAAAAGGGGTAGGTATGTGGTACGGTAAGTAAACCGACTCCAAAAATTCCAAAAATAATAATTTCTGTTGGTTTTGGTATTTTAGAAAAATTCCAAAAATAAAAAGGAGTCAGGGGGACCCACGAGGGAGGCACAAGCCAACAGGGCACGCCCCCCCCTAGGGCGCGCCCTGATGGCTTGTGGTGCCCTCGTGCGCCTCCCGGACTCCGATTTCTTCTCGAACACGTATTCTGACCTGGAAAAAATCATTATATATACTCCCGTATGTCTTGACCACCGCATCGCGAGTTTCTCTTATGTTCTTGTTACGAGCTATTTTTCGGGCAGAGCCGAGAATATGTCATCTCAAGATTCAGATGGAGAGAGCTATGTCTCCCACTATGTGGAAGATCCAAAGATCTTTGGGGATATTTATCCCTACATATGGTCCATGGAAGAGGAGGAAGATACAGACTTGGAAGAGACGGAGGATGCCGGTCCAGATGCCAGTTCGGATGAAGATGAAGATCCACTACCTCAGCCTGGAGATATGCACGTGGAATTCAAGAAGTCAAGTCTCCCTAACGGACTAAACAAATCTAAGATCCAATTTATCCGGTCTCGTTTTCTACAGGAAAGCAAGACAACCTTATGCAAAAAGATATTGAAGCTCGAGCAAGAAAACGATGACTTAAGAGAGGAAAACTTCATCCTCAAGCGTAAGCTGAAGAAGAAGGGTACCACTACTTCATCACCACCACCATCACCCAAGGAGGAAACTTGAGTACATGGGTATGGGCATCACCCTTTGGCTTGTTCCAAGCTTGGGGAGGTGCCCTGGTATCGTATCACCATCACTTTTACCACATTTACCTATTTCAGTTCGATCTTTAGTTTTTCGTGATTTAAAGAAATAAAGTTTCAGATTTGCTTTGCTTAGGATTTTTCTTCGAGATCTACCTATCCTTGTAACCGAGTATGAGAGTTATATAATAAAGATTAGTTGAGTCAGTGTGCTTTACTCTCTTGCACCAATCATCATAGCATGGCAATAAAAAGAATAGGAAAGATCATATGTTTATCTCATGAGGGGTAATGACTTCACTTAGAACATAGGTATAAGTAATAAAAGGTGCTGAAAACCAACAAACATAGTATTAGTAATTGATATAATCTATGCAAAAGTATGATAGAGAAGAGGAGACTTACATATAAATATACTATCTTGGACACCTTTTATGATTGTGAGCCCCCATCAAATATTATATAATGATCGAGTGTCGACGTTGGACATGGAAGACAACATAATGATCATGATTGTTTACATTTGCATAGAAGTTATATTGTTTTGGATCCGTCAACATGTTATTCTTGCCTTAGACCTTTTGCTAGCCAAAACTTTTCCGCACTAAGTGGAAATACTACTTGTGCATCCATAACCCTTTAAACCCAGTTTCTCGCCACGAGAGTCCACCATACATACCTATGGATTGAACAAGATCCTTCAAGTAAGTTGTCATCAGTGCATAAAGCAATAAAATTGCCTATAAATATGTATGATCCTTTATTGTAAGGGAAAATAAGCTTTGTACGATCTTGTGATAGCGAAGAAATAAAAGCGACAAAGTGCATAATAAAGTTCACTATCACAATGGGCAATATAAAGTGATGTTCCTTTGCATTAAGAGATTGCACATCCTAAACAAATAAAAGCGCATGACAACCACTGCTTCCCTCTGCGAAGGGCCTATATATCTTTTACATTCTTACAAAAGTTTGTTTTTGTGCAAGAATCATCAATATTGTTCCTTATTTTTACCTACCAACTCCCCAGTCGGTAAGCATTATGTGCTGAGGAAAGACCCAAACAAATATATCCAGTTGAATGTAGGTGATCATAACTCATTATTGTTGACATTATCCTTGAGGTAAATGAGTTGGATGGCGATAATAAAGCTTCCATCTTCCTTTGTGTCCGACGGAAACATTAGCTCAAAAAAATATTCAATGAGTGTCAACAATCATAGAAGGCTACATGATAGTTGAGTAGTGAACTTTCTAGAAACAAAAGCTCTTACATAGACTCTACTCTTGACTATGACAGTTATGATTATTTCAATGGCTAATGTCATTGTTTGTTGGTTCCCAATGAATTTTATGCTTCATACCACTTCATTTCTGATTAGATTTTTACTTGTTTATGAGAAGCTATATGATGAAAAATTTGTTGCTATGTTAAAATTCATGATGCTTTCATGTCCGTATTCTGTTTTTATCGACTTCTCTCTCTCAAATCATGTGGTCATTATTCTCAAGCTCGGCTTTCACTAGAGGACAAGCGGGGTCTAAGCTTGGGGGAGTTGATACGTCCATTCTGCATCATGATTTCCTATCGATATTTATGTTATTATTGTCCATGATTCCCTATCATCATACAATTCTTACGCTTTTTCTCTCTGAATATGCAAGGTACAAAACAAAGAGGGAAATATCTCGAAACTGGAATTCTTGACTGAAAACTGAGGAAAAGGCAGAAAAATCACGATCGGTGAAGGAATAAGGAGTGAAAAGAGCCTAAGCTTGGGGATGCTACATCACCCCCAAGATATATCCAAAGAGAAAGAAGCAACTAAGCTTGGGGATGCCCCCGAGTGGCCCCTCTTTCTTCTAACAACCATCGGTATTTTACTTGGAGCTATATTTTTATGCGTCACATATCATGAGTTTTGCTTGGAGCGTCTGGTATCATTTGAGTCTTTGCTTGCTTTTCTTGTTAGTTTGTCACTTGTATCCTTGCTGGACACACCTATTTGAGAGAGCCAAAATTATGCTATGATTTGTTAGAATTGCTCTAGTGCTTCACTTATATCTTTTTTGAGCACGGTGTGCTTGGAAACTTTTGTAGAAATACTTTCATGCTTCACTTAGATTAATTTGAGAGTTAGTAAATTTTGAAGAAATCCTCTCATGCTTCACTTATACCTTTTTGAGAGATGAAATCTTTATGCTCATGTGCTTCACTTAAATTTGTTTGAGCTTGTCAAAAAGCAATGGCAATATATGAAACTAGTCCCAAAGTGATAGATATCCAAGGAGGATATAATAAAAACTTTCATGAAGATCATTGGGCAAATTAAACTTGATTCCTTGTAATAGTTTTGAAATATGATGATAGTAATATGTGAGTCATGTTAGTGAGTAATTATGCTTTAGTAGGAATATTGGAGTTAAGGTTTGTAATTCCCTATGCATGCACGAAAGTCAATAGTTATGCAATGAAGTTACATCCTACTTATGGTGCATTATTCGGTGTTAGTTATGCTCAATGCTCGCTTATGTGAATTTCCGTTTCTTGGTTTGGTTGCTTCTCAATCTATTTTCTAGCCTCCATTTGTACTAAGTAGAAATACTACTTGTGCATCCAAAATCCTTAAACCAAGTTTTGCCTTATGAGTCCACCATACCTACCTATATGCGGTATTTCCATGCCGTTCCAAGCAAATTTGTATGTGCCGTCTCCAAATTTTCAAAGTAAACTTCTCTTTTGTGTGCTCGTACCGCTCATGAAACGGTCAGGAGTGTCCAATATTTTTCCATGCTAGATGTGTTATTCTCAAGATGAGTGTTTATTCACTTGTCATTGCACGAGAGTGCGGCGGTAATAGGGATGCCCATTCCCGAAATGAAAAATAAAAAATATTTACTTTATGTTGTCAAATAATAAATTTCTTGGAAAGTGTTGGTATGGAAGGCAACCGTGGATACGGCCCGCCATGGAAAGTGAAAGTTTGGTGGAAAAAGGAATAAACTTTATTTTCTGTTTGGGAACCGCCTATGATATATCTAGCATGGAAAGTATTGTGAGCTACTTTATCGTTTTCGTTGACAGGAAAGGCATGCCACCCAAAATATATTTCTCTCTCAATTTAAACCATGAGCTCTGGCACCTCTACAAATCCCTACTTACCTCTGCGAAGGGCCTATCTATTTACTTTATGCAATTTTTATTTTTACTTTGAGTCTCCATCTTCTCTTATAAAGCACCAACTAGGGGGCACTATGATCGTACTTGAGCATTAGGCATAGCTAATATTTGAGTGTGTCTCATGAATGGATCAATGATTGAGCATGATGGGCTAGGGATAACTTTCTTTAGTGTTGATATTTTGAAAGACATGGTTGCTTGTTGGCATGATTGAGTATTGAAGTCATTATGTTAAAACTAGACTATTGCTTTCAATCATTTACATGTCCAAATGTCCATGCAATACAAAAGAAAAGAATATGAGATGAACATGTTAGGCAGCATTCCACATCAAAAATTCTGTTTTTATCATTTAGCTACTCGAGGACGAGTAGCAATTAAGCTTGGGGATGCTGATACGTCTCCAACGTATCTATAATTTTTGCTTGTTCCATGCTGTTATATTATCATTCTTGGATGTTTTACAATCATTTTATAACAACTTTATATCATTTTTTGGGACTAACCTATTGACATAGTGCCAAAGTGCTAGTTGCTGTTTTTGCTTGTTTTTTACTTCGCAGAATATCAGTACCAAACGGAGTCCAATCGCGACGAACCTTTTTGGAGATTTTTTCTGGACCAGAAGACACCCAGTGGGCCAAAGAAGATCCAGGAAGGTGGGCTGTGGAGAGCACAACCCACCAAGGCGCCAGGGGGGCCCCGGCGCACCCTGATGGGTTGTGCCCTCCACGGGGCCCCTCTCCACCGCCTCTAATGCCTATAAATTCCCAAATATTCCAAAAACCCTAGGGGAGTCGACGAAACACAATTCCAGCCGCCGCAAGTTCCAGAACCTCGAGATCCAATCTAAACACCATCACGGAGGGGTTCATCTTCTTCATAGGTGCCTCTCCGATGATGCGTGAGTAGTCCACTGATGACCCACAAGTATAGGGGATCAATCGTAGTCCTTTCGATAAGTAAGAGTGTCGAACCCAACGAGGAGCAGAAGGAAATGACAAGCGGTTTTCAGCAAGGTAATTTCTGCAAGCACTGAAATTGTAGGTAACAGATAGTTTGATGGCAAGATAATTGGTAACGAGCAAGTAACGGTAATGGTAAACAAGGTGCAGCAAGGTAGCCCAATCCTTTTGTGGCAAAGGACATGCCAGAACAATCTCTAGTAATAGGCAAAGTGTTCTTGAGAGTACACGGGAATTTCGTCTAGTCACTTTTATCATGTTGGTTTGATTCGTGTTCGCTACTTTGATAATTTGATATGTGGGTGGACCGGTGCTTGGGTGCTGTTCTTACTTGAACAACCTCCCACTTATGATTAACCCCCTCGCAAGCATCCGCAAGTATGAGAAAAGTATTAAGATAAAATCTAACCATAGCATTAAACGTTTGGATCCAAATCAGCCCCTTACGAAGTAGCGCATAAACTAGGGTTTAAGCTTTTGTCACTGTAGCAACCCATCATCTAATAACTACTCCACAATGCATTCCCTTAGGACCATGAATGGTGAAATGTCATGTAGTCGACGTTCACATGACACCAATAAGGGAATCAAAACATACATATCATCAAAATATCGAACACATATCAAATTCACATGATTACTAGCAACATGACTTCTCCCGTGACCTCAAGAACAAAGGTAACTACTCACAAATAATAATCATGCTCAAGATCAGAGGGGTATTAAATAGCATAATGGATCTGAACATATAATCTTCCACCAAATAAACCATATAGTAATCAACTACGCAAGGTAATCAACACTACTAGTCACCCACAGGTACCAATCTGAGGTTCCGGTACAAAGATTGAACACAAGAGATGAACTAGGGTTTGAGAGGAGATGGTGTTGTTGAAGATGTTGATGAAGATTGGCCTCCCAAAGATGAGAGGGGTGTTGGTGTTGACGATGGCTTCGATTTACCCCTCCGGGAGGGAAGTTCCCCCGGCGGAATCGCTCCGCCGGAGGGCAAAAGTGCTCCTGCCCAAGTTCCACCTCGAGGCGGTGGCGCTTCGTCCCGAAAGTCCTCCTCTGATTTTTTCTAGGTCAAATGTGACTATATACCAGAAGATGGGCTCCAGAGGTGGGCCGAGGTGGCCACGATACACCAGGGCGTGCCCAGGGGGGTCTGGCGCGCCCTGGTGGGTTGTGCCTACCTGGCAAGCCCCCTCTGGTAGTTTTCTGCTCCAGTATTTTTTATTAAATACAAAAATAATCTCCGTAAAATTTCAGCTTCATTGGAGTTGTGCAGAATAGGTATCTCTGATGTGCTTTTCTTAGGTCCAGAATTCCAGCTGCTGGTATTCTCCCTCTTTGTGTAAACCTTGCATATTATGAGAGAAAAGGCATTAGAATCACTCCCTAAAGCATTATTATTCAACAAAACATAGTAAATAACAGTAGGAAATCATGATGCAAAATGGACGTATCATCCACCATAGACCTACGGGTCCGTAGGCACTAGCTAGATGGCTTCCTCTCTCTCTCTTATGATTCTCAATACAATGGTCTCTTGCAGATCTATTTGATGTAAACTTTTGCGGTGTGTTTGTTGGGATGCGATGAATTTTGAGTTCATGATCAGTTTCTATCCATGAATATTATTTGAGTCTTCTTCGATCTCTTATATGCATGATTACTTATAGCCTCGTATTTCTTCTTCGAATCTTTGGTTTAGTTAGGCCGACTAGATCGATTTTTCTTGCCATGGGAAGAGGTGCTTTGTGATGGGTTCGATCTTGCGGTGTCCTTTCCCAGTGACAGAAGGGGCAGCAAGGCACGCATGTATCGTTGCCATTAAGGATAACAAGATGGGGTCTATTCCTACATGAATAGATCTTGTCTACATCATGTCATCGTTCTTATTGCATTACTCCGTTTTTCCATGAACTTAATACACTAGATGCATGCTGGATAGCGGTCGATGTGTGGAGTAATAGAGGTAGATGCAGGCAGGAGTCGGTCTACCTATCTTGGACGTGATGCCTATATAATGATCATCGCCTTGGATATCGTCATGACTATTCGATTTTCTATCAATTGCCCAACAGTAATTTGTTCACCCACCGTGCGCTATACTCATGAGAGAAGCCACTAGTGAATCCTACGGCCCCCGGGTCTACTTCTCCAACATATTGCTTTCCGATCTATCTTTTTGCTTCTTTGTTTTCGAACTACAAAACCAAAAACCCAAAAATATATTACTGCACTTTTTATTTGCTCTTTTTATTTTGCGTTCTTGAGAGATCTATCTCTCCTATCCATCACTACCTAATCTATCTTTTTACTGTATAGAGATTGACAACCTCTCTTTCACGTCGGGTTGCAAGTATTTGTTGTTTGTATGTAGGTGTTGCTTATTGGGTGGTGGTGATCCTCCTACTGGTTCGATAACCTTGGTTTCATAACTGAGGGAAATACTTACCGTCGATGTGCTGCATCATCCCTTCCTCTTTGGGGGAAATACCAATGCAGTCTCAAGCCACGTCAAAGGAATTTCTGGTGCCGTTTTGGGGGAGGAAGCGGTCTCTTCTACGTGCCTATCTCAGGCGCCGAGGAGACTCCATCATCATCTACCAGGTTCCTAATCACAAATCTCTTCTCCTTGCAATTACATTATTTGCCATTTGCCTCTCATTTTCCTCTCCCCCACTTCACAAAAATTTGCCGTTTTATTCGCCCTCCTCTTCCTTTGCCTTTTTTCTCGCCGGATCTCTTTTTGTTTGCTTGTTTGCTATCTTTGCTTGTGTTGCCATGTGCCTTCTATTTGCTTGCATCTTCGCTTGCTAAAAATCTATTGATATGAATCCTCATCCACTTGCTAATCTTTTCAAAAGACAAAATTATGATGAACCAATTTCTAGTGAGTTGAGTGCACTTGATTATCTCTATGAAGTTTTGTTTGAAAATCATGAATCTGAAAATTTTGATGAAGTGTTGAAAGAAGAAATTTATAAGGTGATTCATGATAGCTCTTTGATTGAAAAGCATGATTGCAATGTTGCCAGTATGAATTCTCTAAATATCCATGATGCTAATGATATGCAAAGCCACAAGCTTGGGGATGCTATGTTTGATGAAGATGATATTTTTAGTCCCCCAAGGTTTGATGAGCAAATTTACTATGATTGCATGCCTCCTATTCATGATGATGGTGATGACACATACGCTATAATGAGTAATGATAACCATGAAACTTATCATCATGGTTTTAATTTGCAATGTGGTTATGTCAATCAAGTGTCTCATGATAGTTACTTTGTTGAGTTTGCTCCACTGCCATGGATGAAAAGGAATTTGCTTATGTGGAGAGTAATGAAAATTCTATGTTTGTGCATCATGAAAAGAATGATTTATGTAATAGTTATATTGTTTAATTCCTTCATGATGCTACTGAAATTTAATATGAAGGAGGAACATATGCTTGTAGGAATTGCAATAATATCAAGTTTCCTCTCTATGTGTTCAAAGTTTTGAAGTTATGCTTGTTTTGCCTTCCTTTGCTAGTTGATTCTTGTTCCCATAAATTGTTTGCTCACAAAATCCCTATGCATAGGAAGTGGTTTAGACTTAAATATGCTTGTCATGAGATTCATGATGCTCTCTTGCATATTTATTTACTACTTTTTATGTGAGCCATCATTGAAATCGTTATGCCTAGCTAGGGGCGTAAAACGATAGTGCTTGTTGGGAGGCAACACAATGAATAAATTTATTTTTGCTTTTTCATTTCTGTTTTTGAGTGTTGACACAATTATGCAACTGTTATGATTGTGTTTTTATAGTTTATTTAGTGTTTGTGCCAAGTAGAGCCTTTAGGATGATTCATAGGATGAGTAGAAGCGATGCTGAATCTGAAACAGAAACTTTGCATCCTGTATATGAATTTTCGTTTTTTACTGGAACGTGATCTTGAACTGAAATTTTAACACAGTGTTGCTATACAAATTCCTTATGTTATCCTAATATTTTATAATTTTTAGAGTTACATAAGTATGGTTAGAGAACAGATTACTACAAACTGTTCTGTTTAAGACAGATTCTGTTTTCGTTGCATTGTGTGCTTGTTTTGATGAATCTATGGGTTATATTGAAGGGTATGAGCCATGGTAAAGTTAAAATACAGTAGATATAATGCAAAAATAAAATATGAATGGGTTTGCAACAGTACCTAAAGTAGTGATTTTCTTGATTATACTAACGGATCTCATGAAGATTTTGTTGAGTTTTGTGTGATTGAAGTTTTCAAGTTTTGGGTGAGATCACGATGGTGAAGGAATAAGGAGTGAAAAGAGCCGAAGCTTGGGTATGCAAAAGCACCCCCAAGATATATCCAAAGAGAAACAAGCAGATAAGCTTGGGGATGCCCCCGAGTGGCATCCCCTCTTTCTTCTAACAACCATCGGTATTTTACTTGGAGCTATATTTTTATTCGTCACATATCATGAGTTTTGCTTGGAGCATCTTGTATCATTTGATTCTTTGCTTGCTTTGCTTATTAGTTTGTCACTGGTATCCTTGCTGGACACACCTATTTGAGAGAGCCAAAATTATGCTATGATTTGTTAGAATTGCTCTAGTGCTTCACTTATATCTTTTTTGAGCACGGTGTGCTTGGAAACTTTTGTAGAAATACTCTCATGCTTCACTTAGATTAATTTGAGAGTTAGTAAATTTTGAAGAAATCCTCTCATGCTTCACTTATACCTTTTTGAGAGATGAAATCTTTATGCTCATGTGCTTCACTTAAATTTGTTTGAGCTTGTCAAAAAGCAATGGCAATATATGAAACTAGTCCCAAAGTGATAGATATCCAAGGAGGATATAATAAAAACTTTCATGAAGATCACTGGGCAAATTAAACTTGATTCCTTGTAATAGTTTTGAAATATGATGATAGTAATATGTGAGTCATGTTAGTGAGTAATTATGATTCAGTAGGAATATTGGTGTTAAGGTTTGTGATTCCCTATGCATGCACGAAAGTCAATAGTTATGCAATGAAGTTACATCCTACTTATGGTGCATTATTCGGTGTTAGTTATGCTCAATGATGAGCATTAAAAAAAATTGTTTCTTGGTTTGGTTGCTTCTCAATCTATTTGCTGGCCACCAATTGTACTAAGTATAAATACTACTTGTGCATCCAAAATCCTTAAACCAAGTTTTGCCTTATGAGTCCACCATACCTACCTATATGCAGTATTTCCATGCCGTTCCAAGCAAATTTGTATGTGCCATCTCTAAATTTTTGAAGTAAACTTCTCTTTTGTGTGCTCGTACCGCTCATGAAACGGTGGGGAGTGTCCAATATTTTTCCATGCTAGATGTGTTATTCTCAAGATGAGTGTTTATTCACTTGTCATTGCACGAGAGTGCGGCGGTAATAGGGATGCCCATTCCCTAAATGAAATAGAAAAAAATATTTACTTTATGTTGTCAAATAATAAATTCCTTGGAAAGTGTGGGTATGGAAGGCAACCGTGGATACGGCCCGCCATGGAAAGTGAAAGTTTGGTGGAAAAAGGAATAAACTTTATTTTCTGTTTGGGAACCGCCTATGATATATCTAGCATGGAAAGTATTGTCAGCTACTTTGTCGTTTTTGTTGACAGGAAAGGCATGCCACCCAAAATATTTCTCTCTCTCAATTTAAACCATGAGCTCTGGCACCTCTACAAATCCCTACTTCCCTTTGCGAAGGGCCTATCTATTTACTTTATGTAATTTTTATTTTTACTTTGAGTCTCCATCTTCTCTTATAAAGCACCAACTAGGGGGCACTATGATCGTACTTGAGCATTGGGCATAGCTAATATTTGAGTGTGTCTCATGAATGGATCAATGATTGAGCATGATGGGCTAGGGATAAATTTCTTTCGTGTTGATATTTTGAAAGACATGGTTGCTTGTTGGCATGCTTGAGTATTGAAGTCATTATGTTAAAACTAGACTATTGCTTTGAATCATTTACAAGTCCAAATGTCCATGCTATACAAAAGAAAAGAATATGCGATGAACATGTTAGGCAGCATTCCACATCAAAAATTCTATTTTTATCATTTACCTACTCGAGGATGAGTAGGAATTAAGCTTGGGGATGCTGATACGTCTCCAACGTATCTATAATTTTTGCTTGTTCCATGCTGTTATATTATAATTCTTGGACGTTTTACAATCATTTTATAACAACTTTATATCATTTTTTGGGACTAACCTATTGACATAGTGCCAAAGTGCCAGTTGCTGTTTTTGCTTGTTTTTTACTTCGCAAAATATCAGTACCAAACGGAGTCCAATTGCGATGAAATTTTTTGGAGATTTTTTCTGGACTAGAAGACACCCAGTGGGCCAAAGAAGAGCCAAGAAGGTGGGTTGTGTTGGGGAACGTTGCATGGGAAACAAAAATTTTCCTACGCACACACAAGATCTATCCATGGTGATGAGCATCTACGAGAGGGAGAGTGAATCTACATACCCTTGTAGATCGCTAAGCGGAAGCGTTTAAGAAACGCGGTTGATGTAGTCGAACGTCTCCGCGATCCAAATCGCAAGTCGTCCCTCGATCCGATCACGAACTAGCGCCGAACGGACGGCACCTCCGCGTTCAACACACGTACGGCTTGATGACGCCTTCACCTCCTCGATCCAGCGAGCGATGGTGAAGTAGTGGTTGAGTTCCAGCAGCACGACGGCGTGGTGATGGTGGTGAGGAACAATCTCTGCAGGGCTTCGCCAAGCACTACGGAGATTATGACGGAGGAACTAGAGGGTTAGGGTTGCCGCACACGGCTTGGGGAAATCTTGATGTGTCCCGTGTGCTAGCCCTGCCCCTCTATTTATATGTTGAGCCTTGGGGTCTAAACTTGGAGTAAAAGCCTCCTCCAGGTCGGTTTTGCCCGCACAAGGTCGGTTTGGCCCGCAGGGAAAGAGTCCAACTCGGATCCCTGCCGAACCGTGCACAGCCGCGCACAAGCGGTAGTATCGCTTACAAGCGGTAGTACCGCTTGAGCGGTAGTACCGCTTCACCAAGCGGTAGTACCGCTTGGGCGGTAGTACCGCTTCACAAAACGGTAGTACCGCTTACGCGGCAGCAAAACTACTTTTTGCACTTTCCAATACCTCGTGGGCTTTATCCCTTTGGCCCATATAAAGTGTTGCTGTACCCGAACACTTCGGTAAACATCCGGAACCCCTTCCGGTGAATTCCGGAACCCTTCCGGAGATCAAAACACTATTATCACATATATCAATCTTTACCTCCAGACTATTCCGGAGATCCTCGTCATGTCCGGGATCTTATCCGGGACTCCGAACAACCTTCGGTCACCAACAAAATAACTCAATTATACTAATCGTCACCAAACGTTAAGTGTGTAGACCCTGCGGGTTCGAGAACTATGTAGACATGACCGAGACACCTCTACGATCAATAACCAATAGCGGGACCTGGATGCCCATATTGGCTCCTACATATTCTACGAAGATCTTTATCGGTCGAACCTCTATGTCAAGGATTCAGTTAATCCCGTATGCTGTTCCCTTTGTTCTTCGGTATGTTACTTGCCCGAGATTCGATCGTCGGTATCTCTATACCTAGTTCAATCTCGTTACCGGCAAGTCTCTTTACTCGTTCCGTAATACAAGATCTCGTGGCTAACACTTTAGTCACATTGCTTGCAAGGCTCATTGTGATGTTGTATTACCGAGTGGGCCCTGAGATACCTCTCCATCACACGGAGTAACAAATCCCGGTCTTGATCCATGCCAACCCAACAGACACCCTCGGAGATACCTGTAGAGCACCTTTATAGTCACCCAGTTACGTTGCGACGTTTGATACACACAAGGTATTCCTCCGGTGTCAGTGAGTTGCATGATCTCATGGTCAAAGGAACAGATACTTGACATGCAGAAAACAATAGCAATAAACTGACACGATCAAATGCTACGTTTACAGTTTGGGTCTTGTCCATCACATCATTCTCCTAATGATGTGATCCCGTTATCAAATGACATCTCATGTCAATGGCTAGGAAACCTTAACCATCTTTGATCAACGAGCTAGTCAACTAGAGGCATACTAGGGACACAGTGTTGTCTATGTACCCACACATGTATTTGAGTTTCCAATCAATACAATTATAGCATGGATAATAAACGATTATCATGAACAAGGAAATATAATAATAACCAATTTATTATTGCCTCTAGGGCATATTTCCAACAGTCTCCCACTTGCACTAGAGTCAATAATCTAGTTCACATCACTATGTGATTTACATTGTAATGAATCGAACACCCATGCAGTTCTGGTGTTGTTCATGTTTAGCCCTTGGAAGAGGTTTAGTCATCGGATCTGCAACATTTAGATCCGTGTGTACTTTGCAAATATTTATGTCGTCCTCCTTGATGTAATCGCGGATGGAATTGAAACGTCGCTTTATGTGTCTGGTCCTCTTGTGAAATCTTGGTTCCTTGGCTAGAGCAATGGCACCAGTATTATCACAAAACAGAGTCATTGGGTTAAGTGCACTAGGCACTACTCCAAGATCTGTCATGAACTCCTTCATCCAGACACCTTCCTTCGCCGCCTCCGAGGCAGCGATGTACTCCGCTTCGCATGTAGAATCTGCTACCACGCTTTGCTTGGAACTGCACCAGCTAACCGCACCCCCATTTAGAATAAATACGTATCCGGTTTGCGACTTTGAGTCATCCGGATCAGTGTCAAAGCTTGCATTGACGTAACCCTTTACGACGAGCTCTTGATCACCTCCATAAACGAGAAACATGTCCTTAGTCCTTTTCAGGTACTTCAGGATATTCTTGACCGCCGTCCAGAGTTCCATTCCTGGATCACCTTGAAACCTTCCGACCATACTTATGGCAAGGCTGACATCGGGTCTTGTGCACAGCATTGCATACATGATAGAGCCTATGGCCGAAGCATAGGGGATGACACTCATCTTTTCTCTATCTTCTGCAGTCACTGGGCATTGAGTCTTACTCAACTTCACACCTTGCAATACAGGCAAGAACCCCTTCTTGGACTGATCCATTTTGAACTTCTTCAAAACTTTGTCAAGGTATGTGCTTTGTGAAAGTCCTATTAAGCGTCTCGATCTATCTCTATAGATCTTGATGCCTAATATGAAAGCAGCTTCTCCTAGGTCCTTCATTGAAAAACTCTTGTTCAAATATTCCTTTACGCTTTCCAGCATTTCTATATTGTTTCCAATCAGTAATATGTCATCCACATATAATATTAGAAACGCTATAGAGCTCCCACTCACTTTCTTGTAAATACAAGCTTCTCCGTAAACTTGTATAAACTCGAACGCTTTGATCACCTCATCAAAACGAAGATTCCAACTCCGAGATGCTTGCACCAGTCCATAAATGGATCGCTGGAGTTTGCAAACTTTGTCAGCATTCTCTGGATCGACAAAACCTTCTGGTTGCATCATATACAACTCTTCCTTAAGGTAACCGTTAAGGAACGCTGTTTTGACATCCATCTACCAAATTTCATAATCGAAAAAGGCAGCTATTGCTAACATGATTCTGACGGACTTAAGCATCGCTACGGGTGAGAAGGTCTCATCGTAGTCAACTCCTTGAACTTGTGAAAAACCCTTTGCCACAAGTCGAGCTTTATAGACGGTGACATTACCGTCCGCGTCCGTCTTCCTCTTAAAGATCCATTTGTTCTGAATGGCCTTACGCCCTTCAGGTAATACTTCCAAAGTCCATACTTTGTTTTCATACATGGATCCCATCTCGGATTTCATGGCCTCTAACCACTTCTCGGAATCCGGGCCCATCATTGCTTCTCCATAGCTCGTAGGTTCATCGTTGTCTAACAACATGACCTCTAAGACAGGGTTGCCGTACCACTCGGGAGCAGTACGCGTCCTTGTCGACCTACGAGGTTCGATAGCAACTTGATCCAAAGCTTCATGATCATCATCATTAACTTCCTCTTCAGCTAATGTAGGCTCCACAGAAACAACTTTCTGCGCTGCGCTACTCTCAGGTTGAAGTAAAGGTTCAACAACCTCATCAAGTTCTATCTTCCTCCCACTCAATTCTTTCGAGAGAAACTCTTTCTCAAGAAATGTTCCGTTTTTAGCGACAAACACTTTGCCTTCGGATCTGAGGTAGAAGGTATACCCAACTGTCTCTTTTGGGTATCCTATGAAGACGCATTTCTCCGCTTTGGGTTCCAGCTTTTCAGGCTGAAGCTTTTTGACATAAGCATCACATCCCCAAACTTTAAGAAACGACAGTTTTGGCTTCTTGCCAAACCAAAGTTCATATGGCGTCGTCTCAACGGATTTCGATGGTGCCCTATTTAAAGTGAATGCAGTTGTCTCTAATGCATAACCCCAAAACGATAGTGGCAAATCGGCAAGAGACATCATAGATCGCACCATATCCAATAAGGTTCGATTACGACGTTCGGACACACCATTACGCTGTGGTGTTCCAGGCGGTGTCAATTGTGAAACAATTCCACACTGTCTTAAGTGACTGCCAAACTCATAACTCAGATATTCTCCTCCTCGATCAGATCGCAGGAATTTAATTTTCTTGTTACGATGATTCTCAACTTCACTCTGAAATTGTTTGAACTTTTCAAATGTTTCAGACTTGTGTTTCATTAAGTAAATATACCCATATCTACTTAAGTCATCAGTGAAGGTGAGAAAATAACGATAACCACCGCGCGCCTCAATACTCATCGGACCACACACATCAGTATGTATGATTTCCAATAAGTCACTTGCCCGTTCCATTGTTCCAGAGAACGGCGTTTTAGTCATCTTGCCCATGAGGCATGGCTCACATGTGTCAAGTGATTCAAAATCAAGTGACTCCAAAAGACCATCAGCATGGAGCTTCCTCATGCGTTTTACGCCAATATGACCTAAACGGCAGTGCCACAAGAAAGTGGTATTATCATTATCAATTCTACATCTTTTGGCATCAATGTTATGAACATGTGTATCTTTACTATCGAGATTCAATAAGAATAAACCCCTCACATCGGGTGCATGACCATAAAAGATATTACTCATATAAATAGAACAACCATTATTCTCTGATTTAAATGAGTAACCGTCTCGCAATAAACAAGATCCAGATATAATGTTCATGCTTAACGCAGGCACCAAATAACACTTATTTAGGTTCATCACTAATCCCGACGGTAATCGAAGAGCGAGCGTGCCGACGGCGATCACATCAACCTTGGAACCATTTCCCACGCGCATCGTCACTTCGTCCTTTGCCAGCCTCCGTCTATTCCGCAGTTCCTGTTTTGAGTTGCAAATATGAGCAACCGCACTGGTATCAAATACCCAGGCACTACAACGAGAGTTGGTAAGGTACACATCAATAACATGTATATCATATATACCTTGTTTGTTGTTGGCCGCCTTCTTGTCAGCCAAATACTTGGGGCAATTCCGCTTCCAGTGTCCAGTTCCCTTGCAATGAAAACACACAGTTTCTGGTTTGGGTCCAGCCTTGGGTTTCTTCACGAGAGGAGCAACTGCTTTGCCACTCTTCTTGGAGTTACCCTTCTTACCCTTGCCATTTTTCTTGAAACTAGTGGTTTTATTGACCATCAACACTTGATGCTCCTTCTGAATTTCAGACTCAGCGGCTTTCAGCATCGCAAACAGCTCGGCGACTGACTTGTTCATCCCGTGCATGTTATAGTTCAACACGAAGCTCTTGTAGCTAGGTGGCAATGATTGAAGAACTCTGTCAGTGATAGCCTCTGGCGGAAGGGGCATCCCTAACTCAGCCAGACGGGTGGAGTACCCAGACATTCTGAGCACGTGATCACTGATAGACCCGTTCTCCTCCATCTTGCAAGCATAGAACTTATCGGAGATCTCATATCTCTCGATCCGGGCATTCTTCTGAAAGATAAACTTCAACTCCTGGAACATTTCATATGCTCCATGACGTTCAAAACGTCTTTGAAGTCCCGGTTCTAAGCCATACAACATTGCACATTGAACTATTGAGTAATCATCAGAACGAGCCTGCCAGGCGTTCACAACGTCTAGAGACTCAACTGGAGCGGGTGGATCACCAAGCGGTGCATCAAGGACATAAGCCTTCTGGGAAGCCGTAAGGATAATCCTTAGATTACGGGTCCAGTCCACAAAGTTACTTCCATCATCTTTCAACTTAGCTTTCTCTAGGAACGCATTAAAATTCAGGGGTGCTACTGCGCGAGCCATGATCTACAACATAAATATAGCAAAGACAACTTAGACTATTGTTCTAGATAATGAGTTTAGTTAATCATATTATTTAAAAAACTCCCACTCAAATTGACATCCCTCCGATCATTCGAGTGTAACATGATCCAAATCCACCAACTCAAGTCCGATCATCACGTGAGTCGAGGTGGTTTCAATGGTGAACATCTTCATGTTGATCATATCTACTATATGACTCATGTTCGACCTTTCGGTCTCTTGTGTTCCGAGGCCATGTCTGTACATGCTAGGCTCGTCAAGTTTAACCCAAGTGTTCCGCGTGTGCAACATGGCTTGCACCCGTTGTATGTGAACGTGGAGTCTATCACACCCGATCATCACGGCGTGTCTCGAAACGACGAACTTTCGCAACGGTGCACACTCGGGGAGAACACAATTTATCTTGAAATTTAAGTGAGGGATCACCTTATAATGCTACCGTCGTCCTAAGCAAAATAAGATGCATAAAAGGATTAACATCACATGCAAATCATAAGTGACATGATATGGCCATGAACTTGTGCTTTTGATCTCCATCTCCAAAGCACCGGCATGATCTCCATCGTCACCGGCATGACACCATGATCTCCATCATCTTGATCTCCATCAACGTGTCGCCATAAGGTTGTCGCGCCGACTGTTGCTTCCACGACTATTGCTAACGTTTAGCGATAAAGTAAAGCATTACATAGCGCTTAATGATTGACACGCAGGTCATACAATAATTAAAGACAACTCTATGGCTCCTGCCAGTTGCCGTACTCATCGACATGCAAGTCGTGATATTCTATACAACACATGATCATCTCATACATCACATATATCTCATCATGTAATTGGCCATATCATATCACATCATACCCTGCAAAAACAAGTTAGACGTCCTCTAATTGTTGTTGCAAATTTTACGTGGCTGCTACGGGTTTGCAAGAACCGTTCTTACCTACGCAAAACCACAACGTGGTGTAGTGATTGCTTTTTGATCTTCTAAAAGAACCCTCTTCATTGAAATCGATTCAACTAAAGTGAGAGAGACAGACACCCGCTAGCCATCTTTATGCAACAAAATTACATGTCAGTTGAAGGAACCTGTCTCGCGTAAGTGTACGCGTAAAGTCGGTCCGGGCCGCTTCATCTCACAATACCGCCGAATCAAATATCAACTAGTAACGGCAAGCAATATGTATACACCCACGCCCACAACTCGTTTGTGTTCTACTCGAGATCTCATCTATGCATAGACCTAGCTCAGATGCCACTGTTGGGGAACGTTGCATGGGAAACAAAAATTTTCCTACGCACACACAAGATCTATCCATAGTGATGAGCATCTACGAGAGGGAGAGTGAATCTACATACCCTTGTAGATCGCTAAGCGGAAGCGTTTAAGAAACGCGGTTGATGTAGTCGAACGTCTCCGCGATCCAAATCGCAAGTCGTCCCTCGATCCGATCACGAACTAGCGCCGAACGGACGGCACCTCCGCATTCAACACACGTACGGCTTGATGACGCCTTCACCTCCTCGATCCAGCGAGCGATGGTGAAGTAGTGGTTGAGTTCCAGCAGCACGACGGCGTGGTGATGGTGGTGAGGAACAATCTCTGCAGGGCTTCGCCAAGCACTACGGAGATTATGACGGAGGAACTAGAGGGTTAGGGTTGCCGCACACGGCTTGGGGAAATCTTGATGTGTCCCGTGTGCTAGCCCTGCCCCTCTATTTATATGTTGAGCCTTGGGGTCTAAACTTGGAGTAAAAGCCTCCTCCAGGTTGGTTTTGCCCGCACAAGGTCGGTTTGGCCCGCAGGGAAAGAGTCCAACTCGGATCCCTGCCGAACCGTGCACAGCCGCGCACAAGCGGTAGTACCGCTTGAGCGGTAGTACCGCTTCACCAAGCGGTAGTACCGCTTGGGCGGTAGTACCGCTTCACAAAACGGTAGTACCGCTTACGCGGCAGCAAAACTACTTTTTGCACTTTCCAATACCTCGTGGGCTTTATCCCTTTGGCCCATATAAAGTGTTTCTGTACCCGAACACTTCGGTAAACATCCGGAACCCCTTCCGGTGAATTCTGGAACCCTTCCGGAGATCAAAACACTATTATCACATATATCAATCTTTACCTCCAGACTATTCCGGAGATCCTCGTCATGTCCGGGATCTTATCCGGGACTCCGAACAACCTTCGGTCACCAACAAAATAACTCAATTATACTAATCGTCACCAAACGTTAAGTGTGTAGACCCTGCGGGTTCGAGAACTATGTAGACATGACCGAGACACCTCTACGATCAATAACCAATAGCGGGACCTGGATGCCCATATTGGCTCCTACATATTCTACGAAGATCTTTATCGGTCGAACCTCTATGTCAAGGATTCAGTTAATCCCGTATGCTGTTCCCTTTGTTCTTCGGTATGTTACTTGCCCGAGATTCGATCGTCGGTATCTCTATACCTAGTTCAATCTCGTTACCGGCAAGTCTCTTTACTCGTTCCGTAATACAAGATCTCGTGGCTAACACTTTAGTCACATTGCTTGCAAGGCTCATTGTGATGTTGTATTACCGAGTGGGCCCTGAGATACCTCTCCGTCACACGGAGTAACAAATCCCAGTCTTGATCCATGCCAACCCAACAGACACCCTCGGAGATACCTGTAGAGCACCTTTATAGTCACCCAGTTACGTTGCGACGTTTGATACACACAAGGTATTCCTCCGGTGTCAGTGAGTTGCATGATCTCATGGTCAAAGGAACAGATACTTGACATGCAGAAAACAATAGCAATAAACTGACACGATCAAATGCTACGTTTACAGTTTGGGTCTTGTCCATCACATCATTCTCCTAATGATGTGATCCCGTTATCAAATGACATCTCATGTCAATGGCTAGGAAACCTTAACCATCTTTGATCAACGAGCTAGTCAACTAGAGGCATACTAGGGACACAGTGTTGTCTATGTACCCACACATGTATTTGAGTTTCCAATCAATACAATTATAGCATGGATAATAAACGATTATCATGAAAAAGGAAATATAATAATAACCAATTTATTATTGCCTCTAGGGCATATTTCCAACAGGTTGTGGAGAGCACAACCCACCAGGGCGCGCCAGGGGGCCCCCGGCGCGCCCTAATGGGTTGTGCCCTCCACAGGGCCCCTCTCCACCGCCTCTGATGCCTATAAATTCCCAAATATTCCAAAAACCCTAGGGGAGTCGACGAAACACAATTCCAGCCGCTGCAAGTTCCAGAACCTCGATATCCAATCTAAACACCATCACGGAGGGGTTCGTCTTCTTCATTGGTGCCTCTCCGATGATGCGTGAGTAGTCCACCATAGAACTACGGGTCCATAGGCAGTAGCTAGATGGCTTCCTCTCTCTCTCTCTCTTTTGATTCTCAATACAATGGTCTCTTGGAGATCTATTTGATGTAAACTTTTGCGGTGTGTTTGTTGGGATCCGATGAATTTTGAGTTCATGATCAGTTTCTATCCATGAATATTATTTGAGTCTTCTTTGATCTCTTATATGCATGATTACTTATAGCCTCACATTTCATCTTCGAATCTTTGGTTTAGTTAGGCCGACTAGATCGATTTTTCTTGCCACGGGAAGAGGTGCTTTGTGATGGGTTCGATCTTGCGGTGTCCTTTCCCAGTGATAGAAGGGGCAGCAAGGCACGCATGTATCGTTGCCATTAAGGATAACAAGATGGGGTCTATTCCTACATGAATATATCTTGTCTACATCATGTCATCGTTCTTATTGCATTACTCCGTTTTTCCATGAACTTAATACACTAGATGCATGCTGGATAGCGGTCGATGTGTGGAGTAATAGAGGTAGATGCAGGCAGGAGTCGGTCTACCTATCTTGGACGTGATGCCTATATAATGATCATCGCCTTGGATATCGTCATGACTATTCGATTTTCTATCAATTGCCCAACAGTAATTTGTTCACCCACCGTGCGCTATACTCATGAGAGAAGCCACTAGTGAATCCTACGGCCCCCGGGTCTACTTCTCCAACTTATTGCTTTCCGATCTATCTTTTTGCTTCTTTGTTTTCAGATCTACAAAACCAAAAACCCAAAAATATATTGCTGGACTTTTTATTTGCTCTTTTTATTTTGCGCTCTTGAGAGATCTATCTCTCCTATCCATCACTACCTAATCTATCTTTTTACCGTAGAGAGATTGACAACCTCTCTTTCGCGTCGGGTTGCAAGTATTTGTTGTTTGTGTGCAGGTGCTGCTTATTGGGTGGTGGTGATCCTCCTACTGGTTCGATAACCTTGGTTTCATAAGTGAGGGAAATACTTACCGTCACTGTGCTGCATCATCCCTTCCTCTTTGGGGAAATACCGATGCAGTCTCAAGCCACGTCAGTAGATGATGGGTTGCTAGAGTGACAGAAGCTTAAACCCCGGTTTATGCATTGCTTCATGAGGGGCTGATTTGGATCCACATGTTTCATGCTGTGCTTAGATTTATCTTAATTCTTCTTTCGTAGTTGCGGATGCTTGCGAGAGGGGGTAATCATAAGTGGGTTGTTAGTTCAAGTAAGAACACCACCTTAGCACCGGTCCACCACATATCAAATTATCGAAGTAGCGAATGCGAATCAACTCAACATGACGAACATGACTAAACAGAAATTCACATGTGTCCGCGGGAGCCTTGCTTAATATAAGAGTACTTTCAGGCATGTCCTTTTCTATAAAAATGATTGAGCTACCTTGGTTCACCCTTGTTACTATTGTCACTCATTACTTGTTACGAATTATCTTGCTACAAAACTATCTACTATTGTTACTTACAACACTTGCAGAGAATACCTTGCTGAAAACCGCTTGTCATTTCCTTCTGCTCCTCGTTAGGTTCGACACTCTTACTTATCGAAAGGACTACGATTGATCCCCTATACTTGTGGGTCATCACACGTCAAGATCTTTGCTCGGTTGCTTTCCATCAACATTGCATTGATGCAGCCTAAATTCGGGATCGGGTTGGTTTAGTTTTTAGGTGTATCCATCTGGATCTGGCTGGCTTTCATTGTCTTCGGAGTTTCTACATGCCATTATTGTTGGAAATATGCCCTAGAGGCAATAATAAATTGGTTCTTATCATATTTCCTTGTTCATGATAATCGTTTATTATCCATGCTAGAATTGTATTGATCGGAAACTCACATACATGTGTGGATACATAGACAACACCATGTCCCTAGTGAGCCTCTACTAGACTAGCTCGTTGATCAGAGATGGTCAAGGTTCCTGACCATAGACATGAGTTGTCATTTGATAACGGGATCACATCATTAGGAGAATGATGTGATGGACAAGACCCAACCGTAAGCATAGCAGTTGATCGTGTTAGTTTATTGCTACTGCTTTATCCATGTCAAGTATCTGTTCCTACGACCATGAGATCATGCAACTCCCGGACATCGGAGGAATGCCTCATGTGTATCAAACGTCACAACGTAACTGGGTGACTATAAAGGTGCTCTACAGGTATCTCCGAGGGTGTCTGTTGGGTTGGTATGGATCGAGACTGGGATTTGTCACTCTGTATGACGGAGAGGTATCTCTGGGCCCTCTCGGTAATACAACATCACAAGAAGCTTGCAAGCAATGTGACTAAGGAGTTAGTCACGGGATCTTGTATTACAGAACGAGTAAAGAGACTTGCCGGTAACGAGATTGAACTAGGTATGGAGATACCGACGATCGAATCTCGGGCAAGTAACATACCGCTAGACAAAGGGAACTGCATACGGGATTGATTGAATCCTTGGCATTGTGGTTCGACCAATAAAGATCTTCGTCGAATATGTGGGAACCAATATGGGCATCCAGGTCCCGCTATTGTTTATTGACCGGAGAGGTGTCTCGGTCATGTCCACATGATTCTCGAACCCATAGGGTCCGCACGCTTAACATTCGGTGACGCTAAAGTAGTATTGGGATATGTACGTTGGTGACCGAATGTTGTTCGGAGTCCCGGATGAGATCCCGGACGTCACGAGGAGCTCCGGAATGGTCCGGATGTAAAGATTTATATATGGGAAGTCATATTTTGGCTACCGGAAAAGTTTCGGGTTTTGTCGGTATTGTATCGGGAAGCTTCCGGAAGGTTCCGGAGGGTTCCGGAGGAGTCCGAAAGGGTCCCTCGAGCCCCTAGGGTGTGCATGGGCTGTAGGGGGGCGCCCTAGCCTTATTGGGCCAGGGGCACCAGCCCCACAAGGCCCATGCGCAAGGGGAAGGGGAAACCCTAAGTGGGAGGGAGTCCACTTGCCTTGGAGGGCAAGTTTCCTCCCTAGCCGCCGGCCCTCCTTGGAGGAGGGGCCTAGGGATGCGACCAAACCCTGCCCCTTGCCTCCTATATATAGTAGAGGAGAGGGGAAGGGTTGGACACAACAATCCCATGCCCCGGTGGCAGCCCTACCTCTCTCCCTAGATCGTTTTCTCCTCAGATCGCATCTACGGTAGCGCTTGGCAAAGCCCTACCGGGATTGCTCCACCACCATCTCCACCATGCCGTCGTGCTGGTTGGGATCCCATCTACTTCTCCTCCATCTCTTGCTGTATCAAGAAGGAGGAGACGTCATCGAGCCGCACGTGTGCGGAACGCGGAGGTGCCGTCCGTTCGGCGCTAGATCGGATCGGATCGCGATTGGCTCGTGAAGAGTATGACTACATCAACCGCGTTATATACGCTTCCGCTTAGCGATCTACAAGGGTATGTAGACACACTCCCCCTCTCGTAGCTATGCATCTCCATGGATAGATCTTGCGTGTGCGTTGGAAATTTTTTGTTTCCCATGCAACGTTCCCCAACAGTGGTATCAGAGCTAGGTCTATGCATAGATGATATGCACGAGTAGAACACAAAAGAGTTTGTGGGTGTTGATGTTTAGATTGCTTACTTCCTTAGTCTTATCTTGATTCGGCGGTATTGTGGGATGAAGCGGCTCGGACCAACCTTACTCGTCCACGTACGAGAGACCGGTTCCATCGACTGACATGCAACTTGTTGCATAAAGATGGCTGGCGGGTGTTTGTCTCTCCCACTTTAGTTGAATCGGATTGGACAGAGGCGGTCCTAGTAGAAGGTTAAATAGCAACTTGAATATCACAGTTGTGGCTTTGCGTAGGTAAGAACGGTTCTTACTAGTTGCCCATAGCAGCCACGTAAAATTTGCAACAACAAAGTAGAGGGCGTCTAACTTGTTTTTGCAGGGCATGTTGTGATGTGATATGGCCAAAGACATGATGTGATATATGTGATGTATGAGATGATCATGTTTTGTATAGATTATCACGACTTGCATGTCGATGAGTACAGCAACCGGCAGGAGCCATAGGGTTGTCTTTAATTTATTTTCGTCATTCTTGCTTTACTTTATCGCTATGAGTTAGCAATAGTTGTAGAAGCAATAGTTGGCACGACAACCACATGATGACATGATGATGGAGATCATGGTGTCATGCCGGTGACGATGGAGATCATGCCGGTGCTTTGGAGATGGAGATCAAAAGCACAAGATGATGATGGCCATATCATGTCACTTATATGATTTGCATGTGATGTTAATCCTTTTATGCATCTTATTTTTCTTAGGACGACGGTAGCATTATAAGATGATCCCTCACTAAAATTTCAAGATAAAATTGTGTTCTCCCCAAGTGTGCACCGTTGCGAAGGTTCGTCGTTTCGAAGCACCACATGATGATCGGGTGTGATGGACTCTACGTTCGCATACAACGGGTGTAAGCCAGATTTACACATGCGGAATACTTGGGTTAAACTTGACGAACCTAGCATGTACAGACATGGCCTCGGAACACAGGAGACCAAAAGGTCAAACATGAGTCATATAGTATATATGATCAACATGGAGATGTTTACCATTGAAGCCACCCCATCTCACGTGATGATCGGACTTGGGTTGGTGGATTTGGATCATGTTACACTCGGACAACCTGAGGGGTGTTGATTTGAGTGGGAGTTCTTTAGTAATATGATTAATTGAACTCATTATCATGAACATAGTCAAAATATCTTTGCAAATTATGTTGTAGACCAATAGCTCGCGCTATAGCTCCCCTATATTTTGATACGTTCCTAGAGAAAAACTAAGTTGAAAGATGGAAGTAGCAATTATGCGGACTAGGTCCGTGATCTGAGGATTGTCCTCAGTTGCTGCATAGAAGGCTTATGTCCTTGATGCGCCGCTCGATGCGCCGCCCCCTCAAGCGTCATCTATGGGTGTTGAGAACATCAGACATGCACGTTTTTTATGACTACTTGATAGTTCAGTGCGTCATGCTTTACAGCTTAGAATTAAGGCTCCAAAGACGTTTTGAACGTCACGGATCATATGAGATGTTCCAAGAGCTGAAATTGGGATTTCAGGCTCGTGCCTGTGTTGAGAGGTGTGAGCCCTACAACAAGATTCTTTGCCTGCAAGATGAAAGAGAATAGCTCAATCGGTGAGCATGTGCTCAGATTGTCTGGGTGCTACAATCTCTTGAATCAAGTGGGAGTTGATCTTCCTGATAAGATAGTGATTGACATAATTCTCCAAGTCAGTGCCACCAAACTGCTAGAGCTTCTTGATGAACTATAACATGCCAGGGATGGAGATGATGATCCTTGAGCTATTCGCGATGTTTTACACCACGAAAGGTAGAAATCAAAAGGAACATCAAGTGTTGATGGTAAGACCACTAGTTTCAAGAAGGGCAAGGGCAAGAAGGGATACTTCGAGAATGGCAAGACAGTTGTCGCTCTAGTGAAGAAACCCAAGGTTGGACCCAAACCCGAGACTGAGTGCTTCTGTTATGAGGGGAACAACCACTGAAGCGGAGCTGCCACAGATACTTGGCAGATAAGAAGGCCGGCAACGTCAACAAAAGTATATTTGATATACATGTTATTGATGTGTACCTTACTAGTACTCCTAGTAGCACCTGGGTATTAGATACCGGTTCAATTGCTAATATTGGTAACTTGAAGTAAAAGATACGGAATAAGCGGAGACTAGCTAAGGGTGAGGTGACGATGTGTGTTGGAAGTGTTTCCAAGGTTGATGTGATCACCATCACACGCTCCCTCTACCTTCGGGATTAGTGTTGAACCTAAATAAATGTTATTTGGTGTTTGCGTTGAGCATGAACATGATTAGATCGTGTTTATTGCAATATGATTATTCATTTAAGTCATAGAATAATGGTTATTCTGTTTACATGAATAATACCTTCAATGGTCATGCACCCAATGTGAATGGTTTATTGAATCTCGATCGTAGTGATACACATGTTCAAAATATTGATGCCAAAAGATGTGAAAGTGCTAGTTATCGACTAGAGGGGGGGTGAATAGGCGATTTTTATGAAAGTCTTTGAAACAATAAATGTATTCTAATAGTGCGGAAACGTAAACAGGATCAGGTAGGGATACAATCAAGAATATAATCTAGGCATGCACCACAGTGAAGACATACAGACAGGTTAAGCTTTAACATCATGCACAATAAGATGAGTCAAAGATAAACTTAGACAGTACGAAGATAAACAGCAGGCACGAATGTCTTCAGGACAAGTCTTCAGTGATAAACAGGGAAAGGCTTCACGATACAGAACAGGAATGTAAGAGTGAAGGATAAAACCAGTTGCTTGACGAAGACACGGGATTTGTTGGACCAGTTCCAGTTGCTGTGACAACTGTACGTCTGGTTAGGGAGGCTGAGATTGAACTCAGAAGACCTCATCTTCACCTTATTCCCCTTGAGTCGAAGTCACTTAGACAGCGCCCAATCACTCTGGTAAGTCTTCAGGGGAGACTTCCGAAACCCGTACAAACTTGGTCACTCTGCGATCCACAATGACTCTTGGATTGCTCTAGACCCAGACGCCTAACCGTCTGGAAGATCACAGTCTTCAAGTGTAATAAGTCTTCAGTTCTCTTAGAACAGAATGACTTCGGTGATGCTCAAACACACTAGCTCTAGGTGTTTAGGTGTATCCTCGCAGGATGTATCTCTCTCAATGTCTTCGAGGTGGGTTGCTCCAAAACGACAATAGCCGTATCTCTCTCTGAGCAGCCACCTTCACATGGTGGAGGGGGTATGCTATTTATAGCCAGCGGGCAACCCGACCTGATATGACCGAAATGACCCTGGGTTAATGGCCAACCGACACGTGTCACAACGGTCGGATTTCAAACACACGTGGCAGCTTTACTTGGACTACAAGTAAAGCTGACTCAACCAACTCTGGAAGAGATTTCCTCTCATTGTCTTCGCTCGGAGACATAGGTATGGGTTGAGCATCACGTCAGCATCTGACTTCGATCACATCGACCCCACTTAACAGTACTGTGGTTCCTATGACTCAGGAAAGAAGAAATAAAACTACCAAAAGACTTCGTCTTCACGTTTCATTGTCTTCGGACGAATGTCTTCGCTTACCACCAATGGCTTCAGCCATCATCAATGTCTTCGGACATTTTTGGGGGTCGTCTTCGGCGGCTAAACCGAAACTCCAGGGACTTCTCTCTGTGTTAACCTGTGAACTCGCACAAACACATTAGTCCCTCAACCACGTTTGTCTTCAATACTCCAAAAACAAACAAGGGTGGCACTAGATGCACTTACAATCTCCCCCTTTTTGGTGATTGATGACAAACTGGTTGAAGTTTTCAACGGGGATAATAAAATGTGAAGATAAGGTTTTGAAGATTTTGATTACAAGATATAGAGAGCTCCCCCTGAAGATGTGCATATGAAAATTTTGCTTTGAATGCAAGTGCACATGGCATGTTGTGTTTTGTGGAGATCTCCCCCTATACCTTGTAATCTAATCACTATGCTATAACAGATATGTCGAAGATAATGAAATGCATAATGAAAAATGGGCGTCTGTAGAATGGCTTCGAGCGCATAAAATAACTTGAAGAAACGCCAAAGAGTACGGTAAACATAAAGTGCAGACGTCCATCAGGACTTAAGTTTTACAACCCAAAACAGCAAATGTTCAGAAACAAGAGTTGTAAACTTAGCAAAAATAGCACCCAACCCTTATTAGTAGACCCGCTTGAAGACTATCATCCAATGCTTCTCCCCCTTTGTCATCGAATGACCAAAAAGGGACGAAGACATTGAAGAACTAAACGCCCCCGGCAGGTGTCGATGAAGACGGTGCAGCAGGGTCTTGGGGAGCTGGTGCAGAGGAGCGTGGTGCAGTGTTGCGACGCCGAGTCGATGGAGGCATAGAGGTGGCATCATCAGCTTCATCAGCGAGCCTGACGTTGGCGGAGGGAGCTGAAGAAGAGAAATCACTGTCTTCGAGGGATGGAGTCTTGCGCCCTTTCTCCGCACTGGGAGGTGGTGCACCAAATATGTAGCGGGGGTGAAAGCCATCTTCTCGAAGCTCATCCTCAGGAGCCAGCATGGTTAAGGTCCTCCATGAGCGGCGACTGGTTTCATAAGCCACAAAGGCATTCTTGGTGGCGAGGTTGCGAACATGATTGATATCTTGCATCATGGCATGCATTTGGCGCCGAGTCCATTCATGGTGCTTGTCTTGCCTTTGAATCATTGAAACAAGAAGTTCATGATCAGTGAGTGCACGCTCTCTTCTTGGCAGGCGTTGACGAGGCAAAGTGCTAGCAGTGGCTTCGGTGTTGGTAGCACCGAATCGTGGCTGTCGAAATGCACCAATAAGTCTTGCCCTTGATGGATCAGAAGGAATGTGAAGACCTTCAATATCAGCAGTGCCACTAGTGCCTTCGACAATTGGATTCTTGCTCTTGGATGGATACAGATCTGCTGGCACAACTTCAATATCTGGAAGATAAACGCCATGGTTGCGAGCAGAAGGAAGAAACATGGTGTTGGTTCTGTACTTGATGAAGCGCATGATCCAGGGAGCATATATCTTCGGCTCGAGAACATTGAAACCATTGGCAGCAAGGTTGTGAAGAAATAAGTCTTGAAGATTGAACTTGATGCCATATACAATGTTGTAGAGCAATGTCTTCAGAGGCCCTTCAATCTTGCGGGATGAGTTGTGCCCTTTAATCGGCCAGATAGTGTGCCGAAGAATGTGATAGATAGTCCTGGGCAAGTACTGAAGATCATCCACAAAGAATGAAGTGGGCAATTATGCATCTCTAGCCAAAGGCTTCATCATTGTTAGCATCTCAGTCATGTTGGGTTCTCGCATTTGGAAGAGGCTTCGAGTGGCAATCTCATAGGCTTCAGAGCGAGGATCCAACTCTTCACCAGAGGCAGCAAGTGGTGTTGCAGGAAAGAAATCCAGTGGTGAAGCAGTGATATGCTCATCTCTTATCATAAACTCCATCTGCCAGGTGTTCAAGTCACGACCGAAGCCAGAGATGTGAAGAGTTGCGTAGAACTGCAGAATGAGCTCTTCATTCCAGTCTTCATGGTCAGTGCAGAAAGGGAGGAGACCCACGTCGCAAAGACAATCCAGTGCTTGATCGAAACAGGGAAGACCTTTCATAGCTTCAAAACTGATATGTTTGTGGGGAAAGATCCTGTTCTGACCATAGAGCACACACATGTAGTACTGACGTTGTGGAGCACTCTAGAACCTGTCAGACTGTATTCTTGCACGCTTGTATGGATTGCGTTCAGAGTTGAAGAAGGTGTTGTTCAACCTGAACCTTTCCAACTCGAAGACTAAGGGTCTTGTTGGGCCAGACTGGCGAAGACATGGAAGACGCGGCATGGGGTTCATGACATTGGGGCGTCGATCAAGATGGAACTCATATTGTGGTCCCATCTGTGGTGGTGCAACAAGACGAGGCCATCTGATAGGAACCATCTCTCCTTCCCTATCGCGAGCCATCACAATGTTGTCCTCATTGTCTTCAGTTGATGGCGTGGCAGGGACAGGAGGTCCATCTGGGGAGGGGGCATTGGCATCGCCCATAGTGGCATCCACAGCAATGTCTTCGGCTGCCGTATTCTCTGTTGCAGGTTGGCTGGGAGGCACACCTTCAATCATTAGCACTTCTTCGACTGGTGCAGTCGGCGAAACTCGTACTTCGTCTTCAGGAATAGGAGACATGAGAGCTCGAGGACCTCGACGAAGACGTTTCAGTGGGGAAGTGCGGGTGGTGGCTTCGATCTCCTCTGGAGCAAATGGAGATTCTGGTGAGGCTGACACAGGTGGGAAGAAGGGCAGTGATGGTGTACCGGGTTCAGCTTCAGGTACATCTAGCCGGAGGGGAGTCCCAATATCCACAAAGTCACTTGTTGGTGGTGGCGAGGAATCCATTTGCGCGTCCACCTGTGGAACATGTTCTGGCTCAACATTGGCTTCAGTACCAATGTCGTCATGAGCAAAGTCTTCAGCTGCTTCAGTGTCTTCAGCAGCTGGGATATCTTCTGGTTTCTGAGTCTCTGTGGAAGCAGACTCATGCAGAACAACTCTTCTTTCTAAGTTTTCTGAGGCGGGAGGAGCCACTGAGATTGGCTTGATGAGCAGAGGCTCTTGTTGAGGAGCGGGAGTTGATGATGGAGCAGTAGGGGGTACTGGTGTTTGGTCTTGAGCTAGCTCTGAAGACTTTGATTTTCTTGTCTTCAACCTCTTCGGAGGTTGTGCTTCAGAGGCAGCTTCCTTGCGCTTCTTGGCTTCAGCTTCGGCTTTCTTGGTCTTCTTGCTATTAGCAGCAGAGGAAGATGGAGGTGCACGAGGACTAGAGAATCCAGCTGGAAACTCAATGCCACGGCGCACGGACGGTGTAGGAGAAGGCACATCCGAAGACATCGAAGCTTGCCTAGAGCGTGCAATGACTTCGGGAGCAAGTGCAGGCTGGCCAAGTGCCTTTCTTTTCAGCATATCATTGTGAGCTTGGACCATAATGGCAGTCTTCCGCTTTAGGCGCGAAGGGGCGCCCTTGAAAGCTTCACATCGCTTCTCGAACACAGCCTTGAGATCTGTCATCATCAGCTGATATCCCTTGATCTGCTCGGCAGTGAGTCTGTGTACATTTTGCTTGAATATCTCCTTTTCATGGCTGATCTTGGCCTTCATTTGCTTGGCCTTCTGAGCCACAGTCAGTTCCTCGTTCACAAGTCCTTGAAACGTGACACTCAGGCCAATTGGGAGCTGAAGTGCATCAATGCCGAGGGAGGGATCGGCGAACCATTCATCAATGAAGTGTTCAAAGATGACAGGATCAAACAGAGGTAAGTTTTCAAGCCTTTTGGCTTCCTCTTCTTTCTGCTGGATGAGCCTAGCTAAGGCTTCATCGTCGAACTCATCGTCAGACAGTTCAATCATATTTGATGCGTCCATTAGTGACAGAGTAGGCTTCAGACCTCTGGAAGCAACGGCTTTCCTTTTCATACGCCTATGAAGGCGATCTTCTTCCTCAGGCTCTTCTGGATTATCAGTGGGAGACCGCGAAGCCTGAGGAGAGTGGATAGATGGCTTGGGAGGCTTTGAAGCCTTGGGCCTTGACGATTTTAACTTCTTCAGAGACTTCGGCCTTGGGGTTGGTGGACGCTCTTCATCATCATCATCCGAGTCAGACTGTGTAGGATTTGGGCAGCCAAGAATGCTCGATGGATGAGGATTGCTTGGCATTGGGGGCCTGAGCATGCATGGATAAAATCCCATGTTGATGGCTTCTGCCTTAGTCTTCGGATGAAGATTTCTGTAAATGATGTCCGTCCATGGTGCCTTTTCAGCACACTTCTCAGCATATTCCTTGGTGACAAAGTGGTAGTTGAACCACTCCACACTCCAATATCTACGAATCCATTGGATTCGATTCTTGCGCTGAGTGTATGTTTCCTCCTCATCTGACTTGTATTGCTCATAAAGTGCTGGAGGAAGATCTTTAGCTGTATTCTTTCGTCTCTGCTTCCCTCCCTTCTTGACTGGATTATTATCAGCCATTGGCTTCGACAACGGCTTCGGCAAAGGCTTCACAGGAGTGTGCAAGTGTGAGCACGCACCAGAGGATTCCAGATGAATCTGCAAGTAGTCTGCAAATGAATTCAGACTATGAGATCCAAGCGATTCTGCTGCGGACATGTACCTGTGAAAGAGTTAGAGACGCGAGGGAAGAGGAGAGGTCATATGCATTCTCAGAAGATTTGGAATATAGCACTGTGTTTAGAAGACATTGACCTTTTACCGAAGACATTCACTTCTATAGCTTATATGGTGATTTCAGATTTGTACAAGTCCAAGGAATCGTACAAGTGAGGAATCAAACCAATCTTAAGAACAAAAGTGAAATTATTTGGCAAAATAGAGATCTAGATCTATATGCGGTTGTGGTGAAAGTGAAGAAACAACAACCGACTAATTTCAGTAGAAAGTTTCGATCAAACATGCGGTAAGAAATAGCTTTTTATTTACCGCAAGGAAGAACGTGACGAACAGCTCGACGAGGCGGAGAAGCCAAGTGGTTCGATATGCCTCACCCTAACTTGGTGGAGGCAGACAGCTACGGCGGCGGCGAGCGGGGGATGAACGCGGCCGGCGTGAGTACGTCGTCGGAGAAGGCGTGGCAGCTAAGCACTTCGTCTCTGGCGGCGATGGAATCCAGTGACGGCGCTAGGGTTTTGAGCACGTGGGTGGCGAAGGAAGGGGAAAGTAATAATGGAAGGGGGTTAACTTGTGCTTATAGGGTGTGGAAACCTCCGAACAAGTTGGATGGATATGCCCCTGACTCCTCGGTTTATGTGGACACATGGCATACATGCAAACCACCTGACAACCCACTACCATAATCGAAGCGGCGGCGCAGGATGTGTTTGCTAATAATGCGGAGACAGTTGAGATTTAAGAATTAAATATGTGGTCGATTTGTCTTCAACTGTCAAGGACACAGAGAATACAGTCAACACGTGTCAATATAGAATGCATATGACTGGATTAGAACAGACTTGGACGAGGAAGAGTAGAAGAGAATGTCGGGTCCGATCACATTTGCCTAGGAAAAAAGTTGAAGACAAAGCTATAGGACAAATCCTGTATAGGACAAAGCTCTAATCCAAATGTAGATTTGTAAATATTTTTCAACTGAAACACATATAAACTTTGTTCCAAAGACATTCAACTCTCGAAGACATGTGAAGAAGATGAGATAAAAGGCAATTAGATGAAAAGAAGCAATGTCTTCGAGTTTGGTTGGTGGCATTACCCACTGTATAAGAATGTTTGACTCAGACACGGCGCACAATTATCGTGGCGCTCTGAAGTCATATTCTTCGTTAATGTATTCACACTCAGATTGTAAGTCTTCATGAATTGAAGACATACGTTACTCCGTGTGTTGTGCATCAAAGTCATCAACATGCATAAGCGTTAGGATGTATTCCCATTCAAAGGACATTTGAGGATTCTAAGATATTTAGCTCACACCGCAACTTGCAAAACCTCTTCTCATCCAAAGGCTTCGTGAAGATATCTGCCAGTTGATCTTCAGTATCAGCATGCTTGATGTTGATGTCACCCTTCATCACGTGATCCCGAAGAAAATGATGTCGTGTCTGAATGTGCTTTGTCTTCGAATGCTGTACGGGGTTGTGGGAGATCTTGATTGCACTCTCATTGTCGCAGTAGAGAGGTACATGCCTCAGGTTGATGCCGTAGTCCTTGAGTGTCTGCTTCATACAGAGAAGCTGAGTGTAGCATGCACCAGCAGCAATGTATTCGGCTTCGGAAATGGAGAGTGAAACACAGTTCTGCTTCTTCGAAGACCAACACACTAGAGATCGTCCCAGAAAGTGACAAGTGCCTGATGTAGACTTGCGATCAACTCTGTCGCCAGCGAAGTCAGAATCTGAATAGCCAATCAGCTCAAACTTCGAACCCTTTGGATACCATAATCCTAGTGTTGGGGTGTGAGCCAGATATCTAAGTATTCGCTTCACGGCAAGGTGATGCGACTCCTTTGGTGCCGCTTGAAATCGGGCGCACATGCAAACGCTAAGCATTATATCTGGCCTAGATGCACATAAGTACAACAAAGATCCAATCATGGAGCGATATACCTTCTGATCGAAATCTTTACCATTTTCATCAGTGCAGAGGTGTCCATTGGTAGGCATTGGCGTCTTGTAACCTTTGGCTTCGTTCATGCCAAATTTCTTGAGGCAGTCCTTGAGGTACTTCTCCTAGGATATGAAGATGCCATTTGGTTGTTGTCGAATTTGAAGCCCTAGGAAGAATTTTAGTTCTCCCATCATCGACATTTGATATTTTTCTTGCATCATATAAGCAAACTCATCACTGTATTTGCTGTTAGTACAGCCGAATATGATGTCGTCCACATATATTTGGCATACAAACAGTTCATCATCATAGGATTTAGTGAAGAGAGTGAGATCGAGTGAACCAGGTTTGAAGCCTTTCTTCTTGAGGAATTCCTTGAGTGTGTCATACCAAGCTCTTGGTGCTTGCTTGAGGCCATAGAGTGCCTTGTTGAGCTTGAAGACTTTGTCCGGATGCTTTGGATCTTCAAACCCTGGTGGTTGAGCAACATATACTTCTTCCTCAATATTACCATTGAGGAATGCACTTTTGACATCCATTTGATATAAGCATATGTCATGATGGTTAGCATAAGCAAGCAGTATACGTATGGCTTCGAATCTAGCGACAGGCGCATAGGTTTCACCGAAGTCAATACCCTCAACCTGTGTGTAACCTTGGGCGACAAGTCTGGCCTAGTTTCTGATGACTTGACCGGACTCATCTTGCTTGTTGCGGAAGATCCACTTGGTACCGATGATGTTGTGCTTCCTTGGATCAGGACGCTTTACGAGCTCCCACACATTGTTCAGCTCGAACTGGTGAAGCTCTTCCTGCATGGCTTGAATCCATTCCGGTTCCTTGAAATCTTCATCTACTTTGGTGGGTTCTGTGATAGATACAAAAGCAAAGTGCCCACAAAAGTTAGCCAGTTGAGTAGCTCTTGAGCGAGTAAGTGGAACTGGTGCATTTATGTTGTCAAGCATTCTCTCAATTTGGACTTCATTTGCCACACGTGGATGAGCAGGGCGAAGACTTTGTTCGGGCTGCTGAGTATTGTCTTCATCAGCAGCATTGTCTTCGGGTTCAGCATTGTCTTCACGCTGAGTAGATGGAGGGATGATGACTTCTTCTATAATCACAGGTTCTTCAGGCACAATTTCTCCAGTGCCCATCAGTCGAATAGCTTCATCAGGAGGTAGTTCATCTAGCACAGGAGGCAGGTGCTCTCTTTGCGAGCCATTAGTTTCATCGAATCGCACATCTACAGTTTCAACAACCTAGTTGTGAAGGATGTTGAAGACCCTGTAGGTGTGTGAATCCTTTCCATAACCAAGCATGAAACCCTCATGTGCTTTCGGTGCAAATTTAGAAGTGTGGTGTGGATCCCTTATCCAGCATCTAGCACCAAAGACTTTGAAATAACTTACATTGGGTTTCTTACCAGTGAGAAGCTCATATGATGTTTTCTTGAAGAACTTGTGAAGATAAACTCTGTTGATGATGTGACATGTAGTATCAATGGCTTCAGGCCATAGCTTCCGTGGTGTCTTGTATTCATCAAGCATGGTGCGAGCCATCTCAATAAGAGTTCTATTCTTGCGCTCCACGACACCATTCTGCTGAGGAGTATATGGAGCAAAGAACTCATGAGTGATGCCAAGGGTATCAAGAAAGGTGTCTAGGCCTGTGTTCTTGAATTCAGTGCCATTGTCACTCCTGATGTGCTTGACCTTGATGTTGTAGTTGTTCATACACCTATTGGCGAAGCGCCTGAAGACATCCTGCACTTCAGTTTTGTAAAGAATGATATGCACCCAAGTGAATCGAGAATAGTCATCAACAATAACGAAGCCATATAGATTTGCAGTGGTAGAGAAGTGGAATAGTGAGTAGGGCCAAATAAGTCCATGTGTAGCAGCTCGAAGGGATGTGAGGTCGTCATGATTGTCTTCGAGGGGTGTTTGGCCCTGGTCATTTTCCCGGCTTCACACGCACCACATAGGTGGTCCTTCTTGAACTTGACACCCTCGACGCCAATGATCAGCTTCTTCTTGGCGAGTGTGTGCAAGTTCCTCATCCCAGCATGCCCTAGCCTTCTGTGCCATAGCCAGCACTCTGAAGCTTTTGCTAGAAGACATGAGGCAACCTGTGGTCCTGCAGAGAAGTCTACCATGTACAAATCACCTCTTAGAAAACCTTCGAAGACTTTGGTTTTGTCAGAGGCCATTAGTACCACACATCGAAATTTGCCGAATATGACTAGCATATCTAAGTCACAGAGCATTGAGACAGACATCAAGTTGTAACCAAGGGATTCGACAAGCATAACGTTTTCCATGTGCCGGTCCCTTGAGATAGCAACTCTACCTAGCCCCAGTACTTTGTTGCTGCTCTTGTCAGCAAAGACGATGTGATCTTTTGTTGGAGGTCGAAGAGTTTGCTCCATCAATAGGCTTCGATCACCAGTCATATGACTTGTGCATCCACTGTCCATAATCCATTCGGTGGCATTGGATTTGTCTTCCTGCATTGAGAATTAGTCGAGTTCACCAAAGCATGTAAGAGTAACATGCTAAGATGAAGATATAGCAGAAGACAATGGTAAGCATTCTGAACGAGGTATGCACTTATTCTCTTGCGTTCAGACAAGAATGTTTTCGGGTCTCCAGAGTTGATCTTCGGGATAGGCTTGTTCCTATCTGGAGACCCAATGCTGCATAGAAGATATTAGTTCTTCTTAACCACCCACATGCGAAGGGGTGGCTTAGAAGCAATGAGACGTAAGGCAGCATCAGAGAATTTAGGCAAAGATGCCCTAATAGTACGTTTCACAGGAGGGTTTGTGTACTCAAATGAATAAGCAGAGAAGTTCTTGGTTGGATGAACATAGCGGTTCATGCCATTGTATACATATTCACGAGTCATATGAGTCTTTTCCTGCAAAACAGAATGGTTAGTGCCAACATATGAAGATTTATGTCTTCTCGAAGACATTGATCTAGAGTTTGTCTTCTTCTTGGGAGATGTCGTCAAGACATTCACGCGAAGCTTCTCAAGAAGACATTTGGGAACCCAGATCTTCTTCATAGGAGAACCATTCCTGCAGTTAGTTCCAATAAATCTGGCAAATACTTCACCATTTTGACATTTGAACAGTTTATAATTGGAATTAAAGGATTCATCAATAATGAGAGGATTCGCATAGTTGAAGCCTGATAATGTGGAAGGATCGACTGAAGGACCTTTCGCAGCAACCCATGTGGTTTTGGGGTACTGCTCAGGTGTCCAGTAGGATCCATCAACATTGAGGTTCTTTCGAAACCAACACCCTCTTTCCTAGGGTTTTTGTTCAGGATAGTCTTCTTCAGGACATCACAAAGAATCTGATGTCCTTTCAGACTCTTGTACATGCCAGTTTCAAGCAAAGTCTTCAACCTGTCATTGTCATCAGTGATAGCAGTGGCTTCCTCAGATGAGGGGTTAGTTGCCACAGATACATTTGAAGATAAAGCATTTTCAGAAGCATTTGAACATTCAGCAGTTGAATCATTAGCTTCACGTGCGATACACTTTAAGCATGGAGCTTCAAATTAATCCTGAGCGGTACTGATCTACTCTGCTAGGAGTGAGTCGTTTTCCTTCCGTAGGTCATCATGTGCTTCCCTCAACTTTTCTAGATCAATCTTCTTCTGAAGATATTCAAGAGAAAGCTTTTCATGATCAGTTGAGAGGGCATCATGACGACTTTGGAGATCCTCAAACCTTGAACGAAGACTACGCATGTCTTCAGCCATAGTTTCGTTCAGACTCATCTCTTCGCGCAACAGGTCATCGCTTTTTTCTAAAGTGGTTTGCATTTTCTCCATGGCATGTTGTTGCTTGGTGGCAATTTTTACAAGTTTAGCATAGCAAGGTTTCTTGTCATTATCAGATTCAGCTTCAGATTCAGAGTCATTACGTGAGGATTTTGAGGATACCTTGGAGGCTTTTGCCATGAAGCAGTAGGCCGGAGCAGCATCATCATCACTGGCTTCGGTGAAGAAGGAGCCATTGTCTTCGGGTTCGAAGACAGACGTGGAGAGATATTCCGAAGCCATTGCTAGTCCAGCTACTTCAGCGTCAGATTCCTCCTCAGATGCTTCCTCACCCTCTGAACCAGATTCGGACTGTGAATCCATCTCCTTTCCGATGAAAGCATGTGCCTTGCCAGATGAACTTTTCTTGTGTGATGAAGACTTTGCATACTTCTTCTTTTTCTTGTCATCGGAGTCATAGTCCTTGCTCTTCTTCTTGGATTCCTTCTCCCATCGAGGATAGTCGGCGATGAAATGGCCAACTTTCTTGCACTTGTGACAGGTTTGCTTCTTGCTGTCTCTTGAAGACATTTCACCTGACCTCTTGGAATCACGCTTTGAAGATTTTAAATAGCGCTTTGACTTGGCAAACTTTCGAAACTTCCTGACAAGCAGAGCGAGTTCCTTTCCAAAGTCGTTAGCACCATTAGAACTGCATTCAGAGTTGTCTTCGGATGACGACACAGCCTTGGCCTTCAAGGCACGAGAACGACTGTAACTGGGCCCGTAGATATCCCTCTTCTCAGCTTGTTGGAACTCGTGTGTGTTCAATCTCTCGAGGATATCAGCAGGATCCAAACTCTTGAAGTCAGGGCGTTCTTGGATCATGAGTGCAAGAGTATCAAAGGAACTGTCAAGTGATCTAAGTAGCTTCTTCACGACTTCATGTTTGGTGATATCAGTGGCGCCAAGTGCATTCAGCTCATTCGAGATGTCGGTGAGTCGATCAAATGTGAGCTGCACGTTTTCGTTGTCGAGTCTCTTGAAGTGGTTGAATAGGTTGCGAAGCACATCAACACGAGAGTCTCTTTGAGATGAGACACCTTCATTCACTTTGGACAGCCATTCCCAGATTTGCTTAGCAGTGTTAAGTGCACTCACACGACCATACTATCCTTTGGTCAGATGACCACAGATGATGTTCTTGGCAGTGGAGTCGAGTTGTGCGAACCTCTTCACATCACCAGCAGTAACACCTTCGCCAACTTCAGGAATGCCCGCCATGACGACATACCATAGGTCGTTGTCAATGGCTTCGAGATGCATGCGCATCTTGTTCTTCCAGTAGGGGTAGTCCATGCCATCGAAGACAGGGCACGCAGTGGAGACCTTGATTATCCCTGCAGTCGACATAGCTAAAACTCCACGGTGGTTAAACCGAAACACAGAACAAGGGAGTACCTTGCTCTGATACCAATTGAAAGTGCTAGTTATCGACTAGAGGGGGGGTGAATAGGCGATTTTTATGAAAGTCTTCGAAATAATAAATGTATTCGAATAGTGCGGAAACGTAAACAGGATCAGGTAGGGATACAATCAAGAATATAATCTAGGCATGCACCACAGTGAAGACATACAGACAGGTTAAGCTTTAACATCATGCACAATAAGATGAGTCGAAGATAAACTTAGACAGTACGAAGATAAACAGCAGGCATGAATGTCTTCAGGACAAGTCTTCAGTGATAAACAAGGAAAGGCTTCACGATACAAAACAGGAATGTAAGAGTGAAAGATAGAACCAGTTGCTTGACGAAGACATAGGATTTGTTGGACCAGTTCCAGTTGCTGTGACAACTGTACGTCTGGTTAGGGAGGCTGAGATTGAACTCAGAAGACCTCGTCTTCACCTTATTACCCTTAAGTCGAAGTCACTTAGACAGCGCCCAATCACTCTGGTAAGTCTTCAGGGGAGACTTCCAAAACCCGTACAAACTTGGTCACCCGGCGATCCACAATGACTCTTGGATTGCTCTAGACCCAGACGCCTAACCGTTTGGAAGATCACAGTCTTCAAGTGTAATAAGTCTTCAGTTCTCTCGGAACAGAATGACTTCGGTGATGCTCAAACACACTAGCTCTAGATGTTTAGGTGTATCCTCGCAGGATGTATCTCTCTCAATGTCTTTGAGGTGGGTTGCTCCAAAACGACAACAACCGTATCTCTCTCTGAGCAGCCACCTTCACATGGTGGAGGGGGTAGGCTATTTATAGCCAGTGGGCAACCCGACCTGATATGACCGAAATGACCCTGGGTCAATGGCCAACTGACACGTGTCACAACGGTCGGATTTCAAACACACGCGGCAGCTCTACTTGGACTACAAGTAAAGCTGACTCAACCAACTCTGGAAGAGATTTCCTCTCATTGTCTTCGCTCGGAGACATAGGTATGGGTTGAGCATCACGTCAGCATCTGACTTCGATCACATCGACCCCACTTAACAGTACGGTGGTTCCTATGACTTAGGAAAGAAGAAACAAAACTACCAAAAGACTTCGTCTTCGCGTTTCATTGTCTTCGGACGAATGTCTTCGCTTACCACCAATGGCTTCAGCCGTCATCAATGTCTTCGGACATTTTTGGGGGTCGTCTTCGACGGCTAAACCAAAACTCCAGGGGCTTCTCTCTGTGTTAACCTGTGAACTCGCACAAACACATTAGTCCCTCAACCACGTTTGTCTTCAATACTCCAAAACCAAACAAGGGTGGCACTAGATGCACTTACAAGATGCAAAGTTAATAATGATAGTACCACATACTTGTGGCACTGACACTAAGGTCATATTGGTGTAAAGCGCATGAAGAGACTCCATGCTGATGGATCTTTGGACTCACTCGATTTCGAATCGGTTGAGACATGCGGACCATGCCTCATGGGCAAGATGACCGAGACCCCGTTTTCCGGTATGATAGAGCGGGCAAGTGACTTATTGGAAATGATACATGTTGATGTATGAGGTCCAATGAGTGCGGTGGATATCGTTATTTTCTTACCTTCACTGATGATTTGAGTAGATATGGGTATATTTACTTAATGAAACACAAGTCTGAAACGTTTGAAAAGTTCAAGCAATTTCAGAGTGAAGTTGAAGATCATCGTAACAAGAAGATAAAATGTCTACGATATAATCATGTAGGTGAATATCTAAGTTATGACTTTGGTATGCAACTTAAGACAACGTGTAGATTGTTTCACAACTCACGCCACCTGGAACACCATAGTGTAATGGTGTGTCCGAACGTCGTAGTCGTGCTCCATTCGATATGGTGCATACTATGATGTCTCTTACCGATTTGCCATTATCATTTTGGGGATATGCATTAGAGACAACTACATTCACTTTAAAATAGGGCACCATCTAAAATTCGTTGAGATGACACCGTATGAATTATGGTTTGGCGGAAACCTAAGCTGTCATTTCTTAGAGTTTGGCAATGCAATGCTTATGTGAAAGGACTTCAACCTGATAAGATCGAACCCAAAGCGGACAAATGCGTCTTCATAGGATACCCTAAGGAAACAGTTGGGTATACCTTCTATCTCAGATCCGAGGGCAAAGTGTTTTTTTTTGCTAAAAAAATCGGGTCCTTTCTCGAGAAAGAGTTTCTCTCTAAAGAATTGAGTGGGAGGAAGGAAGAACTTGATGAGGTTATTGAACCGTCAGTTCAGTTGGATGATGGCACGACGCAAAAAGATGTTTGTGCGGTGCCTACACCAAATGAAGAGGAAGCTAATGATGATGATCATGAAACTTCAGATCAAGTTACTACTGAACCTCGTAGGTTGACAAGGAATCGTACTGCTCCTAAGTGGTACGACAATCCTGTCTTGGAGGTCATGTTGTTAGACAACAGTGAACCTACGAGCTATGAAGAAGCGATGGTGGGCCCGGATTCCAACAAATGGCTAGGAGCCATGAAATCCGAGATAGGATCCATGTATGAAAGCCAAGTATGGACTTTGGTAGACTTGCCCGATGAATGGCAGGCCGTTAAGTACAAATGGACCTTCAAGAAGAAGACAGACGCTGATGGTAAATGTCACCATTTATAAAGCTCGACTTGTCGCAAAGAAGTTTCCGACAAGTTCAAGGAGTTGACTACGATGAGACTTTCTCACTCGTAGCGATGCTAAAGTCTGTTGGAATTATGTTAGCAATTGCTGCATTTTTCGATTATGAAATCTGGCAGATGGATGTCAAGACAGAGTTTCCTTAACGGTTTCCGTGAGGAAAGGTTGTATGTGATACAACCAGAAGGTTTTTGTCGGTCCTAAGGATGCTAAAAGGTATGGAAGCTCCAGCGATCCTTCTATGGTCTGGAGCAAGCATCTCGGAGTTGGAATATATGCTTTGATGAGGTAATCAAAGCTTTTGGGTTTATACAAAGTTTATAAGAAACTTGTATTTACAAGAAAGTGAGTGGGAGCACTATAGAATTTCTGATAAGTATATGTGGATGACATATTGTTGATCGAAAATAATGTAGAATTTCTGGAAAGCATAAAGGGTTGTTTGAAAGGAGTTTTTCAAAGGAATACCTGGATAAAGCTACTTAAATATTGGGCATCAAGATCTATAGAGATAGATCAAGACGCCTTATAAGACTTTCAATGAGTGCATACCTTAACAAGATTTTGAAAGAGTTCAAAATGATTCAGTCAAAGAAAGAGTTCTTGCCTTATTTGTAAGGTGTGAAGTTGAGTAAGACTCAAAGCTCGACCACAGCAGAAGAAAGAGAAAGGACGAAGGTCGTTCCCTATGACTTAGCCATAGGCTCTATATAGTATGCCATGCTATGTACCGCACCTGGTGTGTGCCTTGCCATGAATCTGTCAAGGGGTACAAGAGTGATCCAAGAGTGTATCACTAGACAACGGTCAAAATTATCCTTAGTAACTGGAGGACTAAGGAAATGTTTCTCGATTATGGAGGTGATGAAGAGTTCGTCGTAAAGAGTTACGTCGATGCAAGCTTTGACACCAATTCGGATGACTCTTAGTAGCAATCCGGATACGTATAGTGGAGCAGCCATTTGGAATAGTTCCAAGTGGAGCATGGTAGCAGCATCTACATTATGACAAGAGATTTGCAAAGTGCACACGGATCTGAATGTTGCAGACCCGTTGACTAAAACCTTTCACACAAGCAAAACATGATAAAACCCCAGAACTCATTGGGTGTTAATCACATGGTGATGTGAACTAGATTATTGACTCTAGTGCAAGTGGGAGACTGTTGGAAATATGCCCTAGAGGCAATAATAAATTGGTTATTATCATATTTCCTTGTTCGTGCTAATCGCTTATTGATACATCTCCAACGTATCTATAATTTATGAAGTATTCATGCCATGTTTACAATAATTCTATATGATTTTGGTATGATTTGATTAGAACTAACCCGGACTGACGTTGTTTTCAGCAGAGCTACCGTGGTGTTGTTTTTGTGTAGAAATAAAAGTTCTCGGAATGGGCTGAAAATTTACGGAGAATATTTTTGGAAAATATAAAAAATACTGGAGCAAAAAGCTGGGCCAGGAAGTGACCGAGGAGGCCACAAGCCTGGGGGGCGCCCCCCTAGGGCGCGCCCCCCTGGCTTGTGGGCCCCTCGAGCACTCCCCTGGCGTGATTCCAACGCCAAGTACTCCTATAAATCGAGAAACCCCCAGAAAGAAACCTAGATCGGGAGTTCCGCCGCCGCAAGCCTCCAGAGCCACAAAAAACCAATCGGGAGCCCGTTCCGGCACCCTGTCGGAGGGGGAAACCATCACCGGAGGCCATCTTCATCATCCCGACGGTCTCCATGACGAGGAGGGAGTAGTTCACCCTCGGGGCTGAGGGTATGTACCAGTAGCTATGTGTTTGATCTCTCTCTCTCTCTCTCGTGTTCTTGAGATGACACGATCTTGATGTACCGCGAGCTTTATTAATATAGATGAATCATATGGAGTTTTCCCCTCTCTATCTTCCTGTGATGAATTGAGTTTTCCCTTTGAAGTTTTCTTATCGGATTGAGTCTTTAAAGTATTTGAGAACACTTGATGTATGTCTTGTGATGGGATATCCATGGTGACAATGGGATGTTCTATTGATCCACTTGATGTATGTTTTGGTGATCAACTTGCGGGTTCCGTGACCTTGGGAATCTATGCATAGGGGTTGGCACACGTTTTCGTCTTGACTCTCCGGTAGAAACTTTGGGGCACTCTTTGAAGTTCTTTGTGTTGGATTGAACATGATGAATCTGAAATTGTGTGATGCATATCGTATGATCAACCCATGGGTACTCGTGGTGACATTGGAGTATCTAGGTGACATTAGGGTTTTGGTTGATGTGTATCTTAAGGTGTTATTTTAGTACGAACTCTAGGGCTGTTTTGTGACACTTATAGGGATAGCTCATAAGATTGATCGGAAAAGATAACTTTGAGGTGGTTTCATACCCTACAATAATTTCTTCGTTTGTTCTCCGCTATTTGTGACTTTGGAGTGAACTCTTTGTCGCACATGAGGGATTTACATATGATTCAACTATGTCAGTATTGTTGAGAGAACTTGCACTAGTGAAAGTATGAACCCTAGGCCTTGTTTCCAAGCATTGCAATACCGTTTTTGCTCACTTTTGTTACTTGCTACCTTGCTGTTTTTATATTTTCAGATTACAAAAACCTATATCTACCATCCATATTACACTTGTATCACCATCTCTTCGCCGAACTAGTGCACTATACAATTTACCATTGTATTGGGTGTGTTGGGGACACAAGAGACTCTTTGTTATTTGGTTGCAGGGTTGTTTGAGAGAGACCATCTTCATCCTACACCTCCCACGGATTGATAAACCTTAGGTCATCCACTTGAAGGAAATTTGCTACTTTCCTACAAAACTCTGCGCTTGGAGGCCCAACACGAGTCTACAAGAAGAAGGTTGCGTAGTAGACATCAAGCTCTTTTCTGGCGCCGTTGCCGGGGAGGTGAGTGCTTGAAGGTATATCTTTAGATCTTGCAATTGAATCTTTTAGTTTCTTGTTTTATCACTAGTTTGGTTTTATAAAAGAAAACTACAAAAAAAATGGAATTGAGGTTGCCTCATATGGTTCATCTTTTTAATGTCTTTCGTGAAAATGATGGAAAGGAAAATTGTGCTCAAGTGTTAGAAGAAGAAGTTATTAAAATGTTTGGCACTAAACCTTTGAGTGATGAGCATGATTGCAATGTTTTTAGTATGAATTCCTTGAATATTCATGATGCTAATGATATGCAAAGCTACATGCTTGGGGATGCTATGTTTGATGAATATGATATTTTTAGTCCCCCAAGTTTTGATGAGCAAAACTATTATGATGAAAGCATGCCTCATATTTATGATGATTATTGTGATTACATGTATGCTATAAAGAATAATGATAACCATGAAACTTTTCATCATGATTTTAATTTTCAATTGGATTATGCTTCACATGATAGTTATTTTGTTGAGTTTGCTCCCACTACTATTGATGAGGAGAAATATGCTTATGTGGAGAGTGACAATTTTTCTATGCTTGTAGATCATGAAAAGAATGCTTTATGTGCTGGTTATATTATGAAATTCCTTCATGATGCTACTGAAAATTATTATGAGGGGGGAACATATGCTTGTAGGAATTGCAATAATATCAAGTTTCCTCTCTATGTGTTCAAAGTTTTGAAGTTATGCTTGTTTTGCCTTCCTATGCTAGTTGATTCTTGCTCCCATAAATTGTTTGCTCACAAAATCCCTATGCATAGGAAGTGGGTTAGACTTAAATGTGCTTGTCATGGGATTCATGATGCTCTTTTGCATGTTTCAATTATTATCCCTATGTGAGCATCATTGAAATCATCATGCCTAGCTAAAAGGCATTAAAGAAAAGCGCTTGTTGGGAGACAACCCAACACTTTTACTTTCTGTTTTTGTGTGTTCACATGATTAAGATACTGTAGTAATCATGTTTCGTATCTTTTATTTCAATAAAGTGCCAAGTAAAGCCTTTGGGATGACTCACAAGATGAGTAGAATTGATGCTGAACCAAAACAGAAACTTTTGACTCCAGTACAGGAATTTTCATTTTTTTACTGGAGCGTGATAATGATCTAAAATTTTTACACAGTCTTTATATACAAATTCTTAAGGTTGTCCTAATTTTTCAGAATTTTTAGAGACAGAGAAGTATGATTACACTACTGATCTTCACAGACTGTTCTGTTTTTGACAGATTCTGTTTTGCATGCATAGTTTGCTTGTTTTAGTGTTTCCATAGCTTATATTTAGTGGTATAAATTATGGTAATGGTATAATACAGTAGGTATCATGTGGGAACAATTCTGAATCTTGTCTTGATAGTACCTAAGTGAATGATCTATCTTTATTATACTAACCAAACTCATGAAGTTCCGTTAAGTTTTGTGTGATTGAAGTTTTCAAGTTTTGGGTGAGACACCGGTATGAGGAGAATAAGGAGTGACAAGAACCTAAGCTTGGGGATGCCCTAGGCACCCCCAAGGTAATATCCAAGGAAGACTCAAGCGCCTAAGCTTGGGGATGCCCCGGAAGCCATCCCCTCTTTCGTCTTCAACACTATTGGTATATCTTACTTGGAGCTATATTTTTATTCGTCACATAATATGAGTTTTGCTTGGAGCATCATTTTATTTTCTTTTTCTCTGTTAGGTGTTATTTATAATCTTGTTTTTCAATAAAAAGTTCCAAGAATTGCCTTAGGATGCTTGCATTGCATGTTTTGATGAGTGCTGTGTAAAAACAGAAACTTTGGCTGTAGTGTTTGAATTTTCATATTTTACTGGAACGTGGAAAGTTCCTGAAATTTTTACACAGTGTTTTAATATAAATTATTTAGCATGTACTAAATTTTCATAATTTTTTGAGTTACATAAGTACACTTTTTTCATAAAATTCTACAGACTGTTCTGTTTGGACAGATTGCTGTCATAGTTTCGTTATCTACTTATCCTATAGTTTCCATAGCCTATATTGATAGATATAAATTGTGGAAATGATAGTATACAGTACCTAATGTTTTAAAATTGTTATGCAACTTGTCTTGGCAGTACATAAAGAGTTGATTTATTATTATGTGTACTAACCTATCTCACGAGTTCTTTTCAAGTTTTGTGTGGAAGATGTTTTTGAGAATAGGTGAAACCATGATATGAGAGGATTGAACGAGATTCAAAAGTTCAAGCTTGGGGATGCCCAAGGCACCCCAAGTAAATATTTCAAGAAGTCTCAAGCATCTAAGCTTGGGGATGCTACGCATCCCACCTCTTTTCATCAACAATTATCGGTTAGCCTATGTTGAGCCTAAATTTTTATTCGTTCACATGATGCGTGCTATTCTTGGAGTGCTATTTTTCTTTTGTTTGCTGTTTGAATAAACTACTCAGATCTGAAAATATTTATTGAGAGAGAGAGAGAGTCCTCACATAGCTACTTAATTGTTTGACTACTCATTGATCTTCACTTATATCTTTTGAGAGTAGCTTGTCATTTGCTCTCATGCTTCACTTATATCTTTTTGAGAGATGAAATCTTTATGCTCTTGTACTTCACTTAAATTTGTTTGAGCTTGCCAAAAATCAATGGCAACATATGAAACTAGTCCCAAAGTGATAGATATCCAAGGAGGATATAATAAAAACTTTCATGAAGATCATGGGACAAATTAAACTTGATTCTTTGTAATTTTGAAACATGATGATAGTAATATGTGAGTCATGTTAGTGAGTAATTATGCTTTAGTAGGAATATTGGTGTTAAGGTTTGTGATTCCCTATGCAAGTACAAAAGTCAATAGTTATGCAATGAAGTTACATCCTACTTGTGGTGCATTATTCGGTGTTAGTTATGTTCAATGCTCACTTATGTGAATTTTCGTTTTTTTGCTTGGTTGCTTCCCAATCTATTTGCTAGCCTCCATTTGTACTAAGTAGAAATACTACTTGTGCATCCAAAATCCTTAAACCAAGTTTTGCCTTATGAGTCCACCATACCTACCTATATGCGGTATTTCCATGCCGTTCCAAGCAAATTTGTATGTGCCATCTCTAAATTTTCAAAATAAATTTTCTCTTTTGTGTGCCCGTACCGCTCATGAAACGGTGGGGAGTATCCAATATTTTTCCATGCTAGGTGTGCTATTCTCACGATATGTGTTGATTCACTATCATTCACGAGAAAGTGGCTGGTATTCGGGATGCCCAGTTCCATGCTCAAAAATCAAATCAAAACATAATGAAACAAAACTCCCCTAGAATTGTTGTTTGTATGGACGGTACCCGTGGATTCGGCTCGCCGTGGAGTGTGATTGATTGGTGGAGGGGGAGTAAAAACTTTACCATTCTGTTTGGGAACCGCCTATAATGTATCTAGCATGGAAAGTATTGTGAGCTACTTTGTTGTTTTCGTTGACAGGAAAAGCATGCCACTCAAAAAAAAATTCTCTCTCAATTTAAACCTTGAGCTCTGGCACCTCTACAAATCCCTACTTCCCTCTGCGACGGGCCTATATATTTACTTTATGCAATTTTTATTTTTGCTTTGAGTCTCCATCTTCTCTTATAAGCACCAACTAGGGGGCACTATGATCGTACTTGAGCATTGGGCATAGCTAATATTTGAGTGTGTTTCATGAATGGATCAATGATTGAGCATGATGAGCTAGGGATAACTTTCTTTAGTGTTGATATTTTGAAAGACATGGTTGCTTGTTGACATGCTTGAGTATTGAAGTCATTATGTTAAAACTAGACTATTGCTTTGAATCATTTACAAGTCCAAATGTCCATGCTATACAAAGAAGAAAAGAATATGATGAACATGTTAGGTAGCATTCACACTTCATAAATTATTTCTTTTATCATTTACGTACTCGAGGACGTGCAGGAATTAAGCTTGGGGATGCTGATACGTCTCCAACGTATCTATAATTTATGAAGTATTCATGCCATGTTTACCATAATTCTATATGATTTTGGTATGATTTGATTAGAACTAACCCGGACTGACGCTGTTTTCAACAGAGCTACCGTGGTGTTGTTTTTGTGCAGAAATAAAAGTTCTCGGAATGGGCTGAAAATTTACGGAGAATATTTTTGGAAAATATAAAAAATACTGGAGCAAAAAGCAGGGCCAGGAAGTGATCGAGGAGGCCACAAGCCTGGGGGGCGCCCCCCCTTAGGGCGTGCCCCCCTGGCTTGTGGGCCCCTCGAGCACTCCCCTGACGTGATTCCAACACCAAGTACTCCTATAAATAGAGAAACCCCCAGAAAGAAACCTAGATCGGGAGTTCCGCCGCCGCAAGCCTCCAAAGCCACGAAAAACCAATCGGGAGCCCGTTCCGGCACCCTGCCGGAGGGGGAAACCATCACCGGAGGCCATCTTCATCATCCCGGCGGTCTCCATGACGAGGAGGGAGTAGTTCACCCTCGGGGCTGAGGGTATGTACCAGTAGCTATGTGTTTGATCTCTCTCTCTCTCTCTCGTGTTCTTGAGATGACACGATCTTGATGTACCGCGAGCTTTATTAATATAGATGAATCATATGGAGTTTTCCCCTCTCTATATTCTTGTGATGAATTGGGTTTTCCCTTTGAAGTTTTCTTATCGGATTGAGTCTTTAAAGTATTTGAGAACACTTGATGTATGTCTTGCGATGGGATATTCGTGGTGACAATGGGATGTTCTATTGATCCACTTGATGTATGTTTTGGTGATCAACTTGCGGGTTCCGTGACCTTGGGAATCTATGCATAGGGGTTGTCACACGTTTTCGTCTTGACTCTCCGGTAGAAACTTTGGGGCACTCTTTGAAGTTCTTTGTGTTGGATTGAACATGATGAATCTGAAATTGTGTGATGCATATCGTATGATCAAGCCCATGGGTACTCGTGGTGACATTGGAGTATCTAGGTGACACTTATAGGGATAGCTCATAAGATTGATCGGAAAAGATAACTTTGAGGTGGTTTCGTACCCTACAATAGTTTCTTCGTTTGTTCTCCGCTATTTGTGACTTTGGAGTGAACTCTTTGTCGCACATGAGGGATTTACATATGATTCAACTATGTCAGTATTGTTGAGAGAACTTGCACTAGTGAAAGTATGAACCCTAGGCCTTGTTTCCAAGCATTGCAATACCGTTTTTGCTCACTTTTGTTACTTGCTACCTTGCTGTTTTTATATTTTCAGATTACAAAAACCTATATCTACCATCCATATTACACTTGTATCACCATCTCTTCGCCGAACTAGTGCACCTATACAATTTACCATTGTATTGGGTGTGTTGGGGACACAAGAGTCTCTTTGTTATTTGGTTGCAGGATTGTTTGAGAGAGACCATCTTCATCCTACGCCTCCCACGGATTGATAAACCTTAGGTCATCCACTTGAGGGAAATTTGCTACTGTCCTACAAAACTCTGCGCTTGGAGGCCCAACACGAGTCTACAAGAAGAAGGTTGCATAGTAGACATCACTTATTATCCATGCTAGAATTGTATTCATCGGAAACTCACATAGATGTGTGGATACATAGACAACACCATGTCCCTAGTGAGCCTCTACTAGACTAGCTCGTTGATCAGAGATGGTCAAGGTTCCTGACCATAGACATGAGTTGTCATCTTATAACGGGATCACATCATTAGGAGAATGATGTGATGGACAAGACCCAACCGTAAGCATAGCAGTTGATCGTGTCAGTTTATTGCTACTGCTTTATCCATGTCAAGTATCTGTTCCTACGACCATGAGATCATGCAACTCCCGGACGCCGGAGGAATGCCTTGTGTGTATCAAACGTAACTGAGTGACTATAAAGGTGTTCTACAGGTATCTCCGAGGGTGTCTATTGGGTTGTCATGGATCGAGACTGGGATTTGTCACTCTGTATGACGGAGAGGTATCTCTGGGCCCTCTCGGTAATACAACATCACAAGAAGCTTGCAAGCAATGTGACTAAGGAGTTAGTCATGGGATCTTGTATTACGGAACGAGTAAAGAGACTTGCCAGTAACGAGATTGAACTATGTATGGAGATACCGATGATCGAATCTCGGGCAAGTAACATATCGCTAGACAAAGGGAACTGCATACGAGATTGATTGAATCCTTGGCATCGTGGTTCGACCGATAAAGATCTTCGTGGAATATGTGGGAACCAATATGGGCATCCAGGTCCCTCTATTGGTTATTGACCGGAGAGGTGTCTCGGTCATGTCCACATGATTCTCGAACCCGTAGGGTCCGCACGCTTAACGTTCGGTGACGCTAAAGTAGTATTGGGATATGTACGTTGGTGACCGAATGTTGTTTAGAGTCCCGGATGAGATCCCAGACGTCACGAGGAGCTCCGGAATGGTCCGGAGGTAAAGATTTATATATGGGAAGTCATATTTTGGCTACCGGAAAAGTTTCGGGTTTTGCCGGTATTGTACCGGGAAGCTTCTGGAAGGTTCCGGAGGGTTTCGGAGGAGTCCGGAAGGTTCCCTCCAGCCCCTAGGGCGTGCATGGGCTGTAGGGGGGACGCCCTAGCCTTATTGGGCCAGGGGCACCAGCCCCACAAGGCCCATGCGCAAGGCGAAGGGGAAACCCTAAGTGGGAGGGAGTCCACTTGCCTTGGAGGGCAAGTTTCCTCCCTAGCCGCCGGCCCTCCTTGGAGGAGGGGCCTAGGGCTGCGACCAAACGCTGCCCCTTGCCTCCTATATATAGTAGAGGAGAGGGGGAGGGCTGGACACAACAATCCCACGCCCCGGTGGCACCCCTACCTCTCTCCCTAGATCGTTTTCTCCTCAGATCGCATCTACGGTAGCGCTTGGCGAAGCCCTACCGGGATTGCTCCACCACCATCTCCACCATGTCGTCGTGCTGGTTGAGATCCCATCTACTTCTCCTCCCTCTCTTGCTGGATCAAGAAGGAGGAGACGTCATCGAGCCACACGTGTGCGGAACGCTGAGGTGCCGTCCGTTCGGCGCTAGATAGGATCGGATCGTGATTGGATCGTGAAGAGTACGACTACATCAACCGCGTTATATACGCTTCCGCTTAGCGATCTACAAGGGTATGTAGACACACTCCCCCTCTCGTAGCTATGGATCTCCATGGATAGATCTTGCGTGTGCGTAGGAAATTTTTTGTTTCCCATGCAACGTTCCCCAACAATTATCCGCGTTTTCTTTTCCGGGGTGGCGATTTGCTTCCCAAATCGTGGCCGCTGACGTCTCATGATCTGTATCGATGACTAACCGTCTGCTACTTCTACAAGCTCCTAGGAATAAAAAGTTTGCTCCACCGAGGACGAGGCCCAGAGGTGGCAGCAGTATATACTCCTCATGCATCGCCGGTGGATGCAGGAGAAGAAGACTTCTTCATCCCCAAGGATTCGAATGCAAGTTTTTTCTATATGGATGTATTTGTAAGGACGGGTGATGTTTAATATATGGCTTTAGGCCCTTTAAAAAATCCATTTTCAGTTCTTAAATTCTAGATTGGAGCTCCTATGTATCACATTTTGCGACGAATGTCCGCGCGACGCACAACGAGGCAGCCAAGTGGGCCGGGTCAAAATTTTGAGTACACAATGCAAAATTCCAAAAATTCGTGCGCTCGCTTGAGTTCGAACACACAACCTTGCCTAGGAGTAACCTGCTAACAAGCGGGGTTGAACATATTTGATGATTAATAGGTAGCGGGGGGTGCGTTCGATCAAACTTTTTATGAATTTTCAAATGTTGTTTTTGAGAAAGTGAATATTTTTTAAAACGTGGAAGTTTCAAAATTATTGAACAAAATTTTAGAAACTTGAACATTTTTTTATTGAGAACATCTTTGAAAACAAGAACATTTCAAATTTGCAAACAAAAAATGAGAAGGGGACATTTTTTATATTCTTGATAAGTTTTTGTTAAACGCGAATATTTTTTGAACTGTGTCTTTTTTCGAAAAATGGGAACTATTTTCGAAGTTCTGAACAAAATTTGAAAAGGGAAACATTTTTTGAAAGTCCAAACAATTTTGAGGAACAAGAAACATTTTCTGCAATTTCCAACATTATTTGAATTTCTCAGATATATTTTGAAATAAAAAACCAAAGGAAAACAAACAAGAAACAGAGAAAAGAAAAATGACTAAAATAAAATAAAAACCTGGTTTAGGGACCTTTTCCAAAATGTTGACAACATGTTTGGGACTGGTTCAGGAGTTTTCAGTTAACAATATGTTTGATGCTCTTTTCAGTTAACAATAGAATAAAAACCCCTATTTGACGCTCTTTTCTGTTTGGGATTAAAATAAAATAAATCAACAGTCTAGAATGGAAAACCCCTATTTCCAAAAATGTTCACGTGTTTTAAAAATATGTGTGGGACATTTATAAAGAAAAATTATGAATTGTAAAGAAAAGTCCTACAGTTTTAAGAATTTTTTTTGTATCATTCAAAAAAGGTTTCAACTGTATTTGAAAAATGGTTAACATGTATTCAAAATATATATTCAAAAGCATGTTATCATGTATTTGATTTTTTATAAATATGTATAAAAATGTTTTTTTATGAATACCAACAATGTACATTGTGTAGAAAAAAATAGTCATCAAAACATATATTTGGAAAAAATATTAATCATGTAACAAAAATGTTAAACATGTATAAAAAAATTAGTGATGTATAAAAAATGTACAACGTCTACAAAATAATGTTAGTGATGTGTACATATGATGTAAAACGGATAAGAAAAAGAAAAAGGTGAAAACACTGTAGAAACTCGGTGAAAACGAAAGAAAATATATAAATAAAACCAAGAAAACCATTGCCGGCAGTGAAACTTAATAAGAATATCACCCAGAAGAAAACCTCGCACCGCAAGTACAATACCGGACCGGCTTAGTATCGCCGTGCCGGAGGCGAGCTAGAGCTACACCTTGCAACATGTAAGAAATAGCCCTAGCATTACGCACCTATACACTTTCCTCCATGAACGCGTTTACATACGCCCTTCCTCTATGAGCACCTTCGAAAGTCTGAGCCGTCACATCATCTTGAGATTGACGAAGTCGTCACAGACACCTTGTCGACGAGTACAATTTTTTTATCCAAAGTAAAAATAATATTCTCATAGTTTTCAAAAATTGTTTTGTATCATTCAAAAAAGTTTTCAACTGTATTTCAAAAATATTTAACATGCATTTGTAAAAAAAAAAATCAAAGACAAGTATTTGAAAACATGTTAATCATGCATTTGAATTGTTTGTAAATGTATATAATTTTTTATGTGTATACCAACAACGTACCAATGTGTATGAAAACATAGTCATCGGAACATATATTTTAAAAAATACGAATAATATAATTGAAAAAATTAAACATGTAGAAAATGTTGATGTATAGAAAAAATATACGACATGCATGAACAATATAGACATGTGACGAAAAAAGAAAAAGAAATAAGAAAAAAAATGTAGAAATTCGGTGAAAACCAAAAGAAAGAAAATCCAAAGAAAAAAGTGAAGAAAACCGATAAAAACTCAGAGAGAAAAAAACACTCGCCCTGCTGCTACAATACTGAATCGGTTGTGTTGCGCCGTGCCAGAGACGAGTTAGAGCCACGTCTCACAACAGGCGAGAAACAGCCCTAACGTGATGGCGGCAACCGGCAGGAATGAATAACATGCTAGTCCCTCCATAAAGAAATGTAAGAGCGCTTAGATTACTACTTTAGTTAAACAAAATTAGCGTAATAATTTACTTCTTGCAAGCCTGCATATTTTTTTAGACAACCTCAATTTTTTTTATTAATTCGTCACAATGTTTGCATGGACGGATGAAAGTTTTCTAGGGTGTCCTAACCAAACATGGCGGCCACCCTTGAGAGATAAAGCGTGCTTCGCTAAGTTGTGAGCTTCAAAATTTGAACTCCTAAATTCATGACTAAATTTACAAAAGTCAAAAGCCAAAGAGTGGTCCATTATTTCATGTATGATCGTCCCATATGTAGCTGAATTTTCCTTCTTCAAATCATCCACCACCACTTTGCAGTCCGACGCCACGTGAATTCGCCGTAGATACAGGTCATCTGAAAGTGCAACACCTTCCCTTATAGCAAGTGCCTCGAGAGTTTGGGGATCAGCAATATACCTGAAAGCAGGCACTGAAGCCCCCAGAAAAGCCCTCTTGTGGTCATTGCAAATTGCTCTGATCGCATCGAACCTGCCATGGCTAGACAAGGTCGCATCAACATTAATTTTGCACATCCCGCTGCAGGTGGCTGCCACTGAGTTGGCCTATGAGCAGGTGCAGCCGTCGGCCTTGGTGTTCTTGCGTTCACCACTTGAAGCTCAACAAGGTAACTCGTAATGAACCCATGGACTGATAGTGGAGATTGATAGATATCTTCATGGATCGCCTTCCTCCATGCACCCCAAATTGCCCATGTCCAGCCGCACAAAGGCCTCGTTATCCAATATTTCATGTAGAGCAAATAGCCAATCCTTCGAACTGTCCTCATGTCGATCGACCATGTGTTGTACTAGGTCTTCAGGCGCCAGATCCCATACACTGCTCGACATCGGACATGTAAGCAGTGTGTGTCTCCACGTATCTCTTGCCCCGCGCAGAGTACATGTATCCTCCGTTGACATATTACGGTGTTGTAGGACTTCTCCGGTTGGCATCGATTACCTAGCTAGCCGCCAGACAAACATTCGCAGCTTGGACGGAACCTTAATGTGTGAAATTTTGCTCCATTTGCTGCTCTCGTTCTGCACATATGAAGTACCATCATCTTCGTGTAACCATGCCTCCCTACCGAGTTTCGTACGTAATATCATACGGTACGCAGACCGTACACTGAAAATGCCATGACTCTCTTCATGCCAGGCCCAAAAACCAGTTACCTTTCGTGTGCACAAAGGGATCTTGAGCATCTCTGACACATCAAACGGAGTGAATGCAGACCTGACCAGATTCTCTTTCCATGATGTTGTAGTACCGTCAATGAGTTGTGCTACCTTCACGGGCGGGTTCTGCACCAAAGAAGTAAGAGGCTTCTTTATGATGTCTCTCGAAATCCAGTTATGTGGCCATATATTCGTAGTCTCACCATCGTCAATCCTTCAGATTATGCCTTGCGCAAGGATGTCGCAACCGTCCAATATCGCCCTCCATATCTGAGATGGCTGCAATCCAAGCTCCGCCTCTAAAAACGAGCATCCTAAGAAGTAAACCGACTTGAGGATCCTGGCGCTTAATGATGACTCCTCCGTCAAAGTCTGCCATGCCTCTCGAGCAAGGAGTGCCAAGTTGAAAATCTCCAAGTCACGGAAGCCCAAGCCCGCATATATAAGTTTTTTTTTGAGACATATATAAGTGACAAAGAGCATACGATCGATACAAGGACAGAAATTAAGCCCATAAACTGATTTGTACAGGAAGGCCCAGCCTGATGAAGCCCATTTTCTGCAGTCCCCCAAGAAAAATATCTCCCCGTCTCTCGCATCCAACGACCTCTCTCTGATCGCCGCCGAGCCCCCTTCGCCTATCTGCTGCGGTTCTGCATCCACACAACACAAGCCCACGCGCCGCGCCCCCAAACCCAAAACCCTACCACGCCTCCGCGCCCATGGCCCCTCCCTCGCCTCGCCCCTCCGCCGCCGCCGACGGCGGCCCCGCCCCCTCGGCGGCGCCGGTCGACGCGCTCTTCCTCCAGAACCTGATGAGCCGCGTCCAGCTCCGCCCGCCCTTCCTCGACACCAACTCCTTCCTCACCCAGGACCTCGACGACTTCCTCCTCAACGAGTTCGCCGCGCTCTCCGCCGCGGCGGGCGAGTCCGACGATGACGACGACGAAGAAGAAGGGGAGGACGGCGGCCTCTCCGACGGCGAGGGCTCCGGGGAGGCCAGGCGGCGGCGGATGCTCTCGCGGGAGGAGACCAAGCTGGAGAAGGAGATCGTCAGGATGGTGCTCGCCGGCGACGGGGACGCCCTCAAGCCCAACTCGGGCCAGTCCGTCGCCGTCGGCGACCACCACGTCTGCGTCGGCTTCCACGACGAGGCCGGCGGGGAGTACCGCGTGTGGGAGTGGCACGGCCACGTCATGCTCTTTGACGACGAGGACGGCTACTCCGCCGAGTACATCTACGGGAACCACTTCGAGCCGCTCGCTGCCGCCACTGCCAGGGCCAAGCAGAAGGAGAAGGAGAAGAGGGAGAAGGACCTCACCTCGGGCCTCCGAGATTTGATTGTGGGTGATGGAGACGGTGCCAATGGCTTGAGTTTGAATGGCAATGGCGGAGGCCCCAGGGTGGTGCGCAGGAACGTCGTAAATGCCCCTGCAGCAGCGCCTGCGAGGTAATCCTTTCTAGTAGCAGTCAGTTTGCACCGGGGCTGCCCGAAGTGAATGCATCAATACCAGGGGCAGAGCCAATAAAGCTTAACCTTTTTTTCTCTAATGCTTGTTTAAGCAGTCTCTTTTGATCTAAGGAGAAAGGCTCTGTAATTCACTTTTGGCATGATTATATACAATGTGCCCACTGTTACAGGCTTGCAGCAGTAACAAGGATTTTGGGATGGAGTTTTTGTTCAATACTGAAAATATGTGCTGTTTCTTGAGTTATTTTTTTTTTCTCCCCTCGTATGAACCTACCAGGATACAAATTTGTGATAACACATAGGCCTCTTATAAGTACTCCCTCTGTAAAGAAATATAGTGATCTAAACGCTCTTATATTTCTTTACGGAGGGAGTACTTGTCAATATTTGTTCATACTTACTTCACATCCTCTTGTTTGGGACTTTGTGTGCATTGGAACTTTTATACCATAGGTTAGCGGTGAAATTGCAGTGGTTAGTACCACCGGGTGATTATTATCTAAGCCTAGAAGAGTGAGAAGCACCTTTAATCGACTCTGTTGGAGGTAATAATATATTTATGGGAAAAGGGCAAATAGATCAAACATATGTAGACCACTTAGGTGAAACACTCTCTAGTTGTTGTCCACTTTGGTGTGATTCAAACTGAATTTCCTCTTAGTGACCTATTCTGATACAAACCTTGAACACAATTGATGAAGATGGGCCAGAATTATTTCTTAACCCCCTGCTATGATTCAACCTTTGGATTTTCTGACTATGTAATTGTACTGGTGATCATTCCCCAAGAAAACTCAGTAGGATTGTTTGTTTTTCTTGCCTAAAGCCTGAATAAGAATAATGGATTTGGGTTGCATTTCATCATCTCATTGCTCCTTCGTTTCATTATCAATAATCTTTAGATGGTTTCTAGAGCTGCATTGTTGGTTGGCCCTAAAATCCTCTTGAATGTTCAAAACTCTATAGTAGTGACAGTGTTCATATTGTGTTGGTCTTACTGAATTGTACTGTACCGGTGCTTCTGTATTTTCGGAGTTACAACTTCAATTGTTACTTGCTAGTGTAGGGTTTAGTGACAAAGTCTTAAGATATATGCCTGAAGATATATGCACCCTTTCTGACCCTTATCTTATGGAAGGGCTATACTTATGTACAGATATATTAAATGAACTAAATTATACTCCCCCCGTGTCAAAATACAAGACATTTTTGTAGGCTAGTTTAGCCTACAAAAACGTCTTATATTTTGGTACAGAGGTAGTATTTGTTGTCCACAGCTTCTGTAATATTTGATTTTCTTAAAGCCTGAGATATATGCACCATTTCTGATCCTTATCTTGTGGGAGGGCTATACTTAATGTTCTAGCCCCAAAGGTTTTGCTGCGTTTCCCGAAAGCTTGAAGATATATGCACCCTTTTCTGACTGCTGGCTGTGTTTTGCTTCCAGAGATGGTGAAGTGTTCTACATGCATATCTTGTTGGAGGGCTATACTTAAATCAACTAAAAATTTCCCCACAGGCCACGGCTTCTGTAATGTTTGACTTTTGGTGTAGAGTTTAATAAATCTTCAGTCAAGATGTAGATAGACAAATGTTTCACGAGCTTGTGCTGAGCTGAGAATCAAATAGACATGCATCTCACTCTTTCATAGTACTGGTCAGAAAAATATGCTGCTAAGTGATAACATTTTCAAATCATTTGGAGCCTTGGACACGGAACCAAATTCTTGCAATGGATTCTGCAAAACTAGAATTTCTTACTCCCTCTTTCAGCGAACTATTTCTGAATCCATTCTAGTTTTGAAGGGCCTGGTATTTATGGTAGGAGGTGCTGATTATTATTATTGGTCATGTAGAGCTTTGGTAATTTAGTCTATCCTTGATGGTGACACCTGAACTCCTATCATTTGACTATTCGAGCTTTCAGTTTTTGTTCCGTCACCAGAAATCGACAACAAGGATGTCCTTGCATAAGAGTCAAAATTCTCTTAACTATAAACCAAGAGCTTTGCAAATCGAGTATCTTATCTTGCACATTTATTAGTTACCTTGCATCTGCCAAATCTGTGTTTGCTGCCGTAATGCATAAAGGTTATTGTTTCGAGTCGCTTTCGTCTATGATTAGCTGTCCATATATATGGTTTCTTCAAGTTTGATAACCTGCTTCACTAGATGCCACCTGCATTTCAAATGGGTTAGCCTGCACGCAATGTTTTTCTCTGCGGCGACTTCAGTCTTGCATCTTTATCTTGTGTAGCCTGGGCACCCATGCTATGTCAAATGAGTTGGCCTTCACGCTATGTTCTTACAATTTTTGCCATCTATGTCTGCATCATTTTTCATGTCTGTCGCCTCGTAGTTAAGTGAGATATGCGCGTTACATCATCCCGGCTGTTTTAGTTGGTGTGGTGATCTGTACTGGCAAGGCACAATCTACCTGAAACTCCTCCTTGTTTCGCACCTGCTTCCATATCTGTGTATGGAGGGCATATTTTCTGGTTGAATGAACCCTGGGTTCACCTGCCACGGATGATTCCTGATTCTCCTCGGCAGTATCAGCCAAATGCAAGCTTTCTAGGCGCAAGATTACGATGATTCGAATCACGACACCGGGCTCGTTCGCCCTCTTGTGCGCTCTTGCATCTTATGTGCATAGATTAAGAGCTTTGCAGTAGGTTAATCCTGAAGTGGTTGATGCCACAGTCGCCCTGGTCAATGTGGGGCATGTGCCTCGTGTCATTTAGCACTGCACTACTGAACCCTTGAGCTCTGTTGCTTAATTTGTACAGTTGTAAACAACCCAGACTTGTTTTGTCACGCGATGAATCGATCATCTGTGATAACCACGGAACGAGTCAAATATCGCTCTCCATTCTTTTATCTTGCAAAAAATCATATAGATTGGTGAAAACAATTGCCGTCTGATCTGCTGCAGATAGAGGAGGAGGAGGAGGCCAAGGGCTCCAGGCGCAGGTGTGGACTCGTCAGCAGGAACTATTCTACATTACAAAGACGGCACGGGCGAAAGCGATGGCTTCTTAACTTGCTAAAAGCAGGCGAGGGGACATGGTCGGAAATCACGCGCCGGAAAAAAGACCAGACGTGCCCTCCACAACTGTGAGCTACAAGAAGTACATCTCCAAAATAGGCGCTTTACTTGGAGTAATGAGAGAACGAACCCGACGCTCTGCAAATTGGACTCCTTCTTTTGCAACGCCGAATGGGATATCCAGTTCAACACACACATCCTCCATGCTCTCTCGTCGTCACTATCGGACCATTGCCCCCTCATGCTCGCTGATGTGAGAGGACCAAGAAGACCACGTGCTTTCAAGTTTGAAAATTTCTGGACAAAAATGCCGAGCTTCATAGAAGTTGTGCATAAAGCTTGGAATGAACAAGCAAGTCATGTTGAGCCATACCAAGTACTCCACCACAAGCTCAAGACGACCGGACACCGTCTTGCTGAGTGGAGCAGGGGCCTTTTTTCGAAAGCAAAGCTGCATCTTCATGCAGAGGACCCTATCCTTAGAAGAAAAAGACCTTCGTGCCAAGTTGAAAAGAAGAGTCATTTGCCTTTCGGTGCTGGAAAGGACACGGAAGAAGCAATGTGCGAGAATGTCAAACTTGAAAGAGGGTGATGCAAACACCAAATTCTTCCATCGCCGGATAAATGCTAGGAGGAGAAAGAATCACATCTTTAGAATCCAACACAATCATGGCTGGGTCACTGACCACAACGCAAAGGAGGATTTAATCCATGACCACTTCTCCGAAGTGATGGGGAGAGGAGCCACAAGAACAAAGGACCTAAACTGGGAAGAGCTGCACCTTGAGACTCACGAGCTTGGGGAATTAGACGCAAATATCTCGGAGGAGGAAGTTAAGGCGGCCATTAGTGATATTCATAATGACAAGGCCCCGGGCCCTGACGGCTACACCGGAGTCTTCTTCAAAAAATGTTGGAACATCATTAAAGATGATATCATGAGGGTGATCCACCTCTTTGAGAACCTCCACGGTGCAAACCTACATTGGCTCAACTCCGCAAATGTTGTCCTCCTCCCCAAAAAAGATGGTGCCGAAGGGATTTCGGACTACCGGCCAATTAGCCTCATTCATGGGATTGCGAAGATAATCGCCAAAATTCTTGCCAATCGCCTACGACCGCACATGAATGCCATCGTCTCTAATGCCCAAAGTGCATTCATAAAAGGGCAGAGCATCCACGACAATTTCATGCACGTGAGGAACCTTGCGCGACGCCTTCACAAGAACAAAACACCATCGCTCCTCTTCAAGCTGGACATCCGCAAGGCTTTTGACTCTGTCAAATGGGAATACATCATCGATCTTCTACAACGAAGAGGCTTCCCAAGCAAATTTAGGAACTGGATCATGGCACTACTGAGCACTTCCACCTCTCGTATCCTCTTGAATGGGGTGCCAGGTACTCCCATCCAGCATGGAAAGGGGTTTCGTCAAGGGGACCCTCTATCGCCGCTCCTGTTTATCATTGCAATTGACCCACTCCAACATCTTCTCGACCTAGCTACTCGCAAGGGACTACTTCACAAAATAAGAGGGCGTGGCGCCACCCTGAGAACGTCCCTATATGCGGATGATGCAGCGGTCTTCATGGCCCCAATTAAGAGAGATATTGACAACCTTGCTGCCATCTTGGAGTGCTTTGGTGATGTCACCGGCCTTGCAACCAACTTCCACAAAAGCTTGGTTGTCCCTATTAGATGTGGCCAACGTAACCTAGAATTCATCCTTCAAAGCCTACCGGCGGCAAGAGCATCCTTCCCTATGAGATATCTTGGTCTTCCTTTGTCAATTTGGCAGCTGAAGCAAGTGGATTTCCAGTTTTTGGAAGACAAGGTGGCTAACAAGCTTATCCCCTGGGAAGGCAACAACATCACCACTATTGGTCGCACCACCCTGGTCAAGTCCGTGTTGTCATCATTGTTGGTCTACTTCATCACGTCGCTCACTGTCCCGCCAAGCACTCTCCACAACACCAACAAGCTCCAGCGTGCCTTTCTGTGGTCAGGCTCTGACAAAACCACTGGGGCAAAGTGCAAAGTAAATTGGGACCTTGTATGCCGCCCCTACGAGCGGGGAGGCCTCGGTGTGCTAAACACAGTCAAATTTGCACGTGCCCTACGACTACGTTGGCTATGGTTCGAATGGACGGAGTCGTCCAAGATGTGGGTCGGCATGGGCAACCCTTGCGATGAAGAGGATATACATTTTTTCTATGCCTCCACTACTATTACCGTTGGGAACGGCGCCAAGACTCCTTTCTGGAAAGCGCCTTGGGTGCACGGCAAGAAGCCTAAAGATATTGCGCCTCTCATCCATGAGGCTTCCACAAGAAAAAACTGGAAGGTGGGAGAAGCTCTCAAGGAGGGAGCTTGGATCAGCAAAATCAAGATGACCGCCAACTTCTCGATGAGCCACATTCGCCAATTTGTTGAACTTTGGCTGCTCATCTCGGAGTTCCCGCTCGAGGAGCACGCGGAAGATGAGATTACTTGGAAGCACACCACAAATGGTCAATACTCGGCGGCGACAGCTTACTCCGCGCAATTCCTGGGAACCTTCTACTCTCCTATGGATCACACGGTTTGGAAGGCTTGGGCACCGCCAAAGGTGAAATTCTTCGCTTGGCTCGCAATACAAGATAGAATCTGGACATCCGATAGGTTGGCGCGTCGTGGATGGCCAAACTGTCATCTTTGTCCCCCATGCAAAAGAGAACAAGAATCCGGCCTACACCTTTTCGTCAAATGTCGCTTCACCCTTCGCTTGTGGAATTTGGTTAATGAGTGGCTACATCTTGAAGACCTCGACACTTCCACTTGACACCTTGAGGACTCTATAAAGGATTGGTGGGTGAATAGATCAAGCAAGAGCACCCCCAATCGAAAAGCCATGGCCTCACTCACCATGCTTATTGGGTGGACCATTTGGAATGAAAGGAATGCTTGGGTATTTCGGCAAAAGAGTATGCCTCCAACAATATTGCTCAACATCATCAAGAGTGAGGCAACCCTCTGGGTAACCGCCGGGGTGAAAAAATTGGGCATCATCATACCGGGAGAGTAACACTTTTCTTTTTTCGATTGTGAGGTGTATTTCAAACTCTATTATACCTTAATTAATATATGAGGCAAATCTTTTGCCTCGGTTTCGGAAAAAAAAATGAAGTGGTGAAATTTGGCTGCCAGTTTATACGTACCATTTAGGGCAAAAAAGGGCTTGGGGTTCTACTAGTAGTCTCTTGTTTCCAACTTTGTCTCGATGAAACGGCAGGCCGCAGGCGTCAACTTCTTGACTTGGTGCATCCTATTTGCTGAGTCTGATCGATCCTTTTTTGGACGCTGCAACCGCGCGTTTGCGTTTCTTCCACAACAGATTGGTGTCTCTGTGCACGCCATCGTGTTGAGGAAATTCGAGCCTGGGCGTGAGAGGAGCGAGCGTCTGTCTAAACTCGGCAGCATGGACGGCTGCGTTTTCGAACAAATCAAAGTGCCGGATGCGGAATATTGGCGCTCGCCTTTCGTCCTGGCTAACAAATGCAGCATATCATTCGTTTTCTTCTTTCGAAAAGGAGGTTAAAATCCCCGGCCTCTGCATCATCAATGAGATGAACGTATCGCAACGAGGTATTACCTAGCTGACGTCAATGGAGTTTATCTTTTCCTTGAGAGAGGATTAAGACGTTTAATTCCTTTTCTTTTACCGCGAGGTGACTGTGTCTGTCTTCCAAGGTCCAGGCGATCTGCTCTGCTCTGCTTCGAGGCTCCTCTGAATCCAGCCGTTGAAACTTGACAAGCACCCTTGTCGCGACGAAAGCTGCGATGGGCTGCTGTTTTGGTGCACGGTGAGCTGTGATAGATGTCTCAGGAAAACAAGCCAGGTAGGCCATCGTAGCGCAGCTCGGTTCAAACTTCAAACAGAAAATTGGACGCGACGCGTCGCAGCTTAAACAATCGGGCGGCCGGCCATAAAAAACAGTGTGCCGCTGCCTCGAACTGATCCTGACACGATTAAGAAACGGAACCCTTGGGCAGCTTGGACAGCGGTCAACCGGACACGGACCGGCGTCCCGACACTCGTCAGCCGTCACGACGGCAGGACAAGCGCCTAGGCCAAAAAAAAAATCTCGTTTTCTAGCAGTGCATGACACTGCCAAAAGCCGCGCAGCTGGTCCGGCAACGGTACGAGTAATATATACACTAGAATACCAACAGATCGTAACGCATTCGCAGCAGTGATTGGATCAGCCTTGAGCCAATCATGACAGTACGTAGTACTACTAATGACATCTGCGAGTAATAAGTCAATGCATGTGGCTTGAACGGCCATGAACGGCCGGGGCTTGGATTTATTTACGAGAAGAGAACCGGGAGGTTCGGTCCGGTGGCCCTGCCATTTATTTACAGTGGCCTTCTCCGTCGATCCATCCCGTGTTCCCGTGCGCTCCTTTGATTTCCTTCTCTCTCTCACGTGTTTATTTTGGCAAGCTAGAGCTAGCTCGGAGGGACGGCGCGAGTGAAAACGGCAGGAGACGAAGAGGGGAAGGCAAAAGCAACCCACGAACGCATTTATAGGTGCTCTCTCTCTCACCTTGGACTACTTAACTAGCGGAGTACTCCAGTTGAAATGAAGTGGTGGTAGAGCGGCTTCTCCTCCGCAACCTCCTCGTCTCTTCTCTTCTCTTCTCGCGGCGCGTGCTCTTCCGTTCCATGGGGTGGGTAACTACCACGTACTACTGACGAGCCTTCTGCATTGCTGAGCTGAGCAACGATGAGGAGCAGGTTGTTTCTTATTGTTTTCATTCTTCATTCATGTTGTTGTGGTGGACCGTGAATCTTCTCCTTTCTTCCTCTTCCACTTTTCGCGCGGTTTCTCAATCTTGTAGGGTTTTCTCAATCTGTTTTACGCTCTTAATTATTATCTTCTCCTTTTGGCCCAACGTTCGAGTCCTCAAGGAAAACTTGGAATATTTTCGGCTCTTCTTTTCGCCTCGCCTCATCGGAACTGAATGTGTCGTCGTTTCGATCCCAGGTGATGAGATCCTGCGAGTTGCTGGTAGATCGAGTCTGATCGCCACGACAATGTGGAACTGCTCTGCGCCCTCCTCGCTCCTGCTGCCCTTCAGCGACGACCACGGTACATTTCCGTCCCCCCCCCCTGCCACGCGCTTCTCTGTGACGATCTCTCTGAAATCGTGTCCTGTTTTCAATTGCAGTGAAATGTGAATCCTCCAGTTCCGCGGCCGGATCCGCGGGTTTCGACGGAATGTAAGTTGTCAAACTGTTTGGCCTCGATGTCACTAGTTTCCCACGTCAAGTCGCTGAAGGAGTTGTTCCTTCCCCGTGAGCAGCAGGCTCGCCGCCGAGTACGGCCATCTCTGCCACCACATGTCGACGCTTCAGAGCCTTCCGGCGCCGGCTCTCTTCGCCGCGCGCAGCTCCGAGAGCTATTTCGGTACGTCCTTATTTTACTTCCTACACCCGTACAGTTGGGGTTTTCTCTTTGTTAACTTGTTCCTGATCTGATCTCGCTGCTCGCCGGTGAACCTAGGAACGGGAGACGGTTCGGTCTACGGCGGCGACGGCAGGCCTGCTGCGTTCATGCACTTCGGCTACACCCAGACCCAGCCACCTACTGCTGCTGCCGTACTGCTCTTTAATCTAATATTGGCATCTTCTAATCCCGTGCCGTGATTGATCTCAAGATACAAAAGCCTTTATCTTCAGAGACAAAAACCAAGGTGATGCGGTGTTTACGTTTGTTGGGATGTTTGTTTTTCTGTCAGCATCCTGTGAGTGTGAGATGGACGGCAGCAGGCGGCGAGCCGGTGGTCTCTGACGGAAGCAGTTTCAGTGGCTCCAAGAGGCGCAAGACAACGACGACGACGACGACGACGGCGCAAGGTCCGCACAGCCGGCTGCAGGGCAGCAGCCCAAGGCCAAGAAATACTACAGCAGCTGCCAAGGTGACGTTGCGTTTGCCTTGTCCCTTTTTTTTTATCTGCTGATTTCATAACAGGGCCGTGTGTCAGATACTGTAGTACACTTGAAGTGACACTAGTTTGATAAGCTGCACGTAACAAAACGATCATGCACGGCGTAACAGTGCCACCGAGTAACACGAGTTTGTGATCAACACAGTTGCATATGCATCCATGCAGGCACCGTGCAAGAGGAGCCAGAAGCTGGGGGACAAGATCACCGCGCTCCAGCAGCTGGTTTCCCCCTACGGCAAGGTAAAACAAATGTGCATGCCACCGTTATCTTGGTTCTCCACCAAGCAGCCAGCCTGAAACCGCTCCTGAATACGATCCCGACACTACACATCTTGCAGACGGACACCGCGTCGGTTCTCCACGAGGCAGCCGCCTGCATCAGGAGCCTCCACGACCAAATCCAGGTGACCACATCGTCAACCAGAGCCTGAATGTCTCGTCATTTCTGCATGTCAGTCACACGCGGTGTCTCACCGGCGCATTTTTCCTGTCTCTTGCTGCAGATCCTGGCAGCGCCCTTCCCTGGAGAAAGCTCCTCCTCCTCGCCGTCGTCGTCACGGGATGCCGGGGAAAAGCCCGCGACGGGCCTGCGCCGGCGTGGCCTTTGCGTGGCCCCGCTGTCGCCGGTCGTCGCGAGCCTCGTGTCCGGCGCCGCGCGTGAGCGTGACCACGGCCGCGCCCACGCCGACATGGGGGGTGCTTGGTTCGCTGCTCTGTAGCTCGACTGAAGAAGGTTACGTTGGTTTATATAGAGAGTCTAAAGTAGAAGAACGGTATTATGACACGACCAGATAAATCGTCAGTTCGTCACCACGTCCTGCTATTGCGATGCTAGCTAGAAGCCTAGAATAACTTGCTACTCGTATCCGATTCATATTCACATGGCGTGTTAGCTGGATCAGTGCTCACGTCCACTCGGTGAAAGGAAATGGATGTTCAGCTCCTATGAAAAATCTAGTTTTCATGGATAAATACAGTTTCTAGTTTCATGCTCATGATTATATACGAGTATCATGCAAACCTGGACTTCTTTATGCTATTTGGCACCCGAGACTACAATCATCTCGCAGCAACTTCACCATTCTTGCCCCTCAATAATAATAATTAAAAAAAACTCACCATTCTTGAAGGTCACAGCGACAGGAAGTAGATTGTCAACCGATGTCTGCATTATTGTTTATTTAAAACCCACTCCTCGGAAGTGGTTTTCTGTTTCTTATAAAAGAGAAGTACGATAAAACACAGCTAGATGAGATTTAGTTTGATCTCATTAACGAGCATAAATGTTGGATCAAAATTCGCGCCGTGATTAGTGCAATGTCGAAGAAACAGAGGTCTGTTGCTCCGCCGGCCACTCCGGCCATGACGGCCACACCTCTATCCTCGTCGCTGGCCGTTCCGGCCGCGGCGACCACGTCCCGCTCGAGCTCCGCTGGAAGGGCTGAAATGGGGAGCACCTGCGGTGCCCCGACGCCAGAGCAGGCTCCTCTGCAGCTTCTGCTGCGAGCGCACCTGCCCCCTCCCGTGTGCCTCGACAACCTCTCCTTGCTGCTGCCGGAGCGTGGGTCCCGGACACTGAAAGGATCGATATGGTTTACTAGGGGGGGATGAATAGGCAACTACCAATTTTTAGTTTTTCTTAACAAATTAGGTTTAGCAACAAATATGTTGTCTAGATATGCAACTAGGTGAGCAACATATATTATGCTAATAACAACAAGGTACACGCAAGCAAAGGATACAACACTAGTAAAGCTTGCACGAAGTAAAGGTAAGAGATAACCGCAAGTGGAGCCAGTGGAGACGAGATTGTGTTACCGAAGTTCCTTCCCTTTGGGGGGAAGTACGTCTCCGTTGAAGCGGTGTGAAGGCACAATGCTCCCCAAGATGCCACTAAGGCCACTGTATTCTCCTCACACAATGCGAGATGCCGTGATTCCACTAGTGGTGCTCTTGAAGGCGGCGACCGAACCTTTACAAACAAGGTTGGGGCAATCTCCACAACTTAATTGGAGGCTTCTAACACCACCACGAAGCTTCACCACAATGGAATGTGGCTCCGAGGTGACCTCAACCGTCTAGGGTGCTCAAACACCCAAGAGTAACAAGATCCGCAAGGGATTAGTGGGGGGAATCAAATTTCTCTTGGTGGAAGTGTAGATCGGGGCCCTCTCATCCAAACCCTAGAAGAGCAACAAGTTTTGTCGGCTAGGGAGGGAGATCGGGCGAAAATAGAGCTTGGAGCAACAATGGAGCTTTGGGGAGGAAGAGGTGGTCTTCTTGGGAAAGAAGGCCCTCTTTATATAGAGGGGGGACAAATCCAACCGTTATCCCCTCTCAGCCCGCATACAAGCGGTACAACCTCTCGCGGGAGCGGTACTACCGCTTTGGGCGGTAGAGACAGCCACACAGTGCAATGGCACGAGGCCACGAGGCGGTAGTGCCGCTCGCCCCAGCGGTACTACCACTGGGGTTGCAGTGCAGATGCTCCCGAACACACAGAGTGTGTTTGGTAGAGTGCATGAAGGATGCATGACCTCAACAGTTCACTTCTCGATCCACTTTCGGGTGTTTGGTAGCCTGCATGGGCCTCCTCAGCATGCACGAGCTCAGCCTAAATACCCTCTTAGCATGCCCCGACGCCAGAGCAGGCTCCTCTGCAGCTTCTGCTGCGAGCGCACCTGCCCCCTCCCGTGTGCCTCGACAGCCTCACCTTGCTGCTGCCGGAGCGTGGGTGCTCGCCACTGAAAGGATCGATATGGTTTACTTGGGGGGATGAATAGGCAACTACCAATTTTTAGTTTTTCTTAACAAATTAGGTTTAGCAACAAATATGTTGTCTAGATATGCAACTAGGTGATCAACATATATTATGCTAATAACAACAAGGTACACGCAAGCAAAGGATACAACACTAGTAAAGCTTGCACAAAGTAAAGGTAAGAGATAACCACAAGTGGAGCCGGTGGAGACGATGATGTGTTACCGAAGTTCCTTCCCTTTGGGGGCAAGTACGTCTCCGTTGGAGCGGTGTGGAGGCACAATGCTCCCCAAGATGCCACTAAGGCCACTGTATTCTCCTCACGCCCTCACACAATGCGAGATGCCGTGATTCCACTAGTGGTGCCCTTGAAGGCGGCGACCGAACCTTTACAAACAAGGTTGGGGCAATCTCCACAACTTAATTGGAGGCTTCCAACACCACCATGAAGCTTCACCACAATGGAATGTGGCTCCGAGGTGACCTCAACCGTCTAGGATGCTCAAACACCCAAGAGTAACAAGATCCGCAAGGGATTAGTGGGGGGAATCAAATTTCTCTTGGTGGAAGTGTAGATCGGGGCCCTCTCATCCAAACCCTAGAAGAGCAACAAGTTTTGTCGGCTAGGGAGGGAAATCGGGCGAAAATAGAGCTTGGAGTAACAATGGAGCTTTGGGGAGGAAGAGGTGGTCTTCTTGGGAAAGAAGACCCTCTTTATATAGAGGGGGGACAAATCCAACCATTATCCCCTCTCAGCCCGCACACAAGCGGTACAACCTCTCGCGGGAGCGGTACTACCGCTTTGGGCGGTAGAGACAGCCACACAGTGCAATGGCATGAGGCCACGAGGCGGTAGTGCCGCTGGAGCGGTACTACCGCTCGCCCCAGCGGTACTACCACTGGGGTTGCAGTGCAGATGCTCGCAAACATAGAGGGTGTGTTTGGTAGAGTGCATGAAGGATGCATGACCTCAACAATTCACTTCTCGATCCACTTTTGGGTGTTTGGTTGCCTGCATGGGCCTCCTCAGCATGCACGAGCTCAGCCTAAATACCCTCTTAGCATGCCCCGACGCCAGAGCAGGCTCCTCTGCAGCTTCTGCTGCGAGCGCACCTGCCCCCTCCCGTGTGCCTCGACAGCCTCTCCTTGCTGCTGCCGAAGCGTGGGTGCTCGCCGCTGAAAGGATCGATATGGTTTACTAGGGGCGATGAATAGGCAACTACCAATTTTTAGTTTTTCTTAACAAATTAGGTTTAGCAACAAATATGTTGTCTAGATATGCAACTAGGTGAGCAACATATATTATGCTAATAACAACAAGGTACACGCAAGCAAAGGATACAACACTAGTAAAGCTTGCACGAAGTAAAGGTAAGAGATAACCACAAGTGGAGCCGGTGGAGACGATGATGTGTTACCGAAGTTCCTTCCCTTTGGGGGGAAGTACGTCTCCGTTGGAGCGGTGTGGAGGCACAATGCTCCCCAAGATGCCACTAAGGCCACTGTATTCTCCTCACGCCCTCACACAATGCGAGATGCCGTGATTCCACTAGTGGTGCCCTTGAAGGCGGCGACCGAACCTTTACAAACAAGGTTGGGGCAATCTCCACAACTTAATTGGAGGCTTCCAACACCACCATGAAACTTCACCACAATGGAATGTGGCTCCGAGGTGACCTCAACCATCTAGGGTGCTCAAACACCCAAGAGTAACAAGATCCGCAAGGGATTAGTGGGGGGAATCAAATTTCTCTTGGTGGAAATGTATATCGGGGCCCTCTCATCCAAACACTAGAAGAGCAACAAGTTTTGTCAGCTAGGGAGGGAGATCGGGCGAAAATAGAGCTTGGAGCAAAAATGGAGCTTTGGGGAGGAAGAGGTGGTCTTCTAGGGAAAGAAGACCCTCTTTATATAGAGGGGGGACAAATCCAACCATTATCCCCTCTCAGCCCGCACACAAGCGGTACAACCTCTTGCGGGAGCGGTACTACCGCTTTGGGCAGTAGAGACAGCCACACAGGGCAATGGCACGAGGCCATGAGGCGGTACTGCCGCTGGAGCGGTACTACCGCTCACCCCAGCGGTACTACCACTGGGGTTGAAGTGCAGATGCTCCCAACCACAGAGGGTGTGTTTGGTAGAGTGCATGAAGGATGCATGACCTCAACAGTTCACTTCTCGATCCACTTTTGGGTGTTTGGTTGCCTGCATGGTCCTCCTCAGCATGCACGAGCTCAGCCTAAATACCCTCTTAGCATGCCCCGACGCCAGAGCAGGCTCCTCTGCAGCTTCTGCTGCGAGCGCACCTGCCCCCTCCCGTGTGCCTCGACAGCCTCTTCTTGCTACTGCCGGAGCATGGGTCCTCGCCGCTGAAAGGATCGATATGGTTAACTAGGGGGGGGGGCTGAATAGGCAACTACCAATTTTTAGTTTTTCTTAACAAATTAGGTTTAGCAACAAATATGTTGTCTAGATATGCAACTAGGTGAGCAACATATATTATGCTAATAACAACAAGGTACACGCAAGCAAAGGATACAACACTAGTAAAGCTTGCATGAAGTAAAGGTAAGAGATAACCGCAAGTGGAGCCGGTGGAGATGAGGATGTGTTACCGAAGTTCCTTCCCTTTGGGGGGAAGTACGTCTCCGTTGGAGCGGTGTGGAGGCACAATGCTCCCCAAGATGCCACTAAGGCCACTGTATTCTCCTCACGCCCTCACACAATGCGAGGTGTCGTGATTCCACTAGTGGTGCCCTTGAAGGCGGTGACCGAACCTTTACAAACAAGGTTGGGGCAAGCTCCACAACTTAATTGGAGGCTTCCAACACCACCACGAAGCTTCACCACAATGGAATGTGGCTCCGAGGTGACCTCAACCGTCTAGGGTGCTCAAACACCCAAGAGTAACAAGATCCGCAAGGGATTAGTGGGGGGAATCAAATTTCTCTTGGTGGAAGTGTAGATCGGGGCCCTCTCATCCAAACCCTAGAAGAGCAACAAGTTTTGTCGGCTAGGGAGGGAGATCGGGCGAAAATAGAGCTTGGAGCAACAATGGAGCTTTGGGGAGGAAGAGGTGGTCTTCTTGGGAAAGAAGGCCCTCTTTATATAGAGGGGGGACAAATCCAACCATTATCCCCTCTCAGCCCGCACACAAGCGGTACTACCGCTTTGGGCGGTAGAGACAGCCACACAGTGCAATGGCATGAGGCCACGAGGCGGTACTGCCGCTGGAGCGGTACTACCGCTCGCCCTAGCGGTACTACCACTGGGGTTGCAGTGCAGATGCTCCCGAACACACAGAGTGTGTTTGGTAGAATGCTTGAAGGATGCATGACCTCAACAGTTCACTTCTCGATCCACTTTCGGGTGTTTGGTAGCCTGCATGGGCCTCCTCAGCATGCACGAGCTCAGCCTAAATACCCTCTTAGCATGCCCCGACGCCAGAGCAGGCTCCCCTGCAGCTTCTGCTGCGAGCGCACCTGCCCCCTCCCGTGTGCCTTGACAACCTCTCCTTGCTGTTGCCGGAGCGTGGGTCCTCGCCGCTGAAAGGATCGATATGGTTTACTAGGGGGGATGAATAGGCAACTACCAATTTTTAGTTTTTCTTAACAAATTAGGTTTAGCAACAAATACGTTGTCAAGATATGCAACTAGGTGAGCAACATATATTATGCTAATAACAACAAGGTACACGCAAGCAAAGGATACAACACTAGTAAAGCTTGCATGAAGTAAAGGTAAGAGATAACCACAAGTGGAGCCGGTGGAGACGATGATGTGTTACCGAAGTTCCTTTCCTTTGGGGGGAAATACATCTCCATTGGAGCGGTGTGGAGGCACAATGCTCCCCAAGATGCCACTAAGGCCACTGTATTCTCCTCACGCCCTCACACAATGCGAGATGCCATGATTCCACTAGTGGTGCCCTTGAAGGCGGCGACCGAACCTTTACAAACAAGGTTTGGGCAATCTCCACAACTTAATTGGAGGCTTCCAACACCACCATGAAGCTTCACCACAATGGAATGTGGCTCCGAGGTGACCTCAACCGTCTAGGGTGCTCAAACACCCAAGAGTAACAAGATCCGCAAGGTATTAGTGGGGGGAATCAAATTTCTCTTGGTGGAAATGTAGATCGGGGCCCTCTCATCCAAACCCTAGAGGAGCAACAAGTTTTGTCGGCTAGGGAGGGAGATCGGGCGAAAATAGAGCTTGGAGCAAGAATGGAGCTTTGGGGAGGAAGAGGTGGTCTTCTAGGGAAAGAAGACCCTCTTTACATAGAGGGGGGGACAAATCCAACCATTATCCCCTCTCAGCCCGCACACAAGTGGTACAACCTCTCGCGGGAGCGGTACTACCGCTTTGGGCGGTAGAGACAGCCACACAGTGCAATGGCACGCGTCCATGAGGTGGTAGTGCCGCTGGAGCGGTACTACCGCTCGCCCCAGAGGTACTACCACTGGGGTTGCAGTGCAGATGCTCCCAAACACAGAGGGTGTGTTTGGTAGAGTGCATGAAGGATGCATGACCTCAACAGTTCACTTCTCGATCCACTTTTGGCTGTTTGGTAACCTGCATGGGCCTCCTCAGCATGCACGAGCTCAGCCTAAATACCCTCTTAGCATGCCCCGACGCCAGAGCAGGCTCCTCTGCAGCTTCTGCTGCGAGCGCACCTGCCCCCTCCCGTGTGCCTCAACAGCCTCTCCTTGCTACTGCCGGAGCGTGGGTCCTCGCCGCTGAAAGGATCGATATGGTTTACTAGGGGGGCTGAATAGGCAACTACCAATTTTTAGTTTTTCTTAACAAATTAGGTTTAGCAACAAATATGTTGTCTAGATATGCAAATAGGTGAGCAACATATATTATGCTAATAACAACAAGGTACACGCAAGCAAAGGATACAACACTAGTAAAGCTTGCATGAAGTAAAGGTAAGAGATAACCGCAAGTGGAGCCGGTGGAGACGAGGATGTGTTACCGAAGTTCCTTCCCTTTGGGGGGAAGTACGTCTCCGTTGGAGCGGTGTGGAGGCACAATGCTCCCCAAGATGCCACTAAGGCCACTGTATTCTCCTCACGCCCTCACACAATGCGAGGTGCCGTGATTCCACTAGTGGTGCCCTTGAAGGCGGCGACCGAACCTTTACAAACAAGGTTGGGGCAATCTCCACAACTTAATTGGAGGCTTCCAACACCACCACAAAGCTTCACCACAATGGAATGTGGCTCCGAGGTGACCTCAACCGTCTAGGGTGCTCAAACACCCAAGAGTAACAAGATCCACAAGGGATTAGTGGGGGGAATCAAATTTCTCTTGGTGGAAGTGTAGATCGGGGCCCTCTCATCCAAACCCTAGAAGAGCAACAAGTTTTGTCGGCTAGGGAGGGAGATCGGGCGAAAATAGAGCTTGGAGCAACAATGGAGCTTTGGGGAGGAAGAGGTGGTCTTCTTGGGAAAGAAGGCCCTCTTTATATAGAGGGGGGACAAATCCAACCATTATCCCCTCTTAGCCCACACACAAGTGGTACAACCTCTCGCGGGAGCGGTACTACCGCTTTAGGCGGTAGAGATAGCCACACAATGCAATGGCACGAGGCCACGAGGCGGTAGTGCCGCTGGAGCGGTACTACCGCTCGCCCCAGCGGTACTACCACTGGGGTTGCAGTGCAGATGCTCCCAAACACACAGGGTGTGTTTGGTAGAGTGCATGAAGGATGCATGAACTCAACAGTTCACTTCTCGATCCACTTTTGGGTGTTTGGTAGCCTGCATGGGCCTTCTCAGCATGCACGAGCTCAGCCTAAATACCCTCTTAGCATGCACGAAGAGAGAACACCCCAACAGGCGTTCACTGGTCAGCATGCATGAGCGAAGTGAGCGACAATGTGTTTAAAAAAATGTTCAAAATTTCTAAAAAATAATTTAATTTTAAGAATACCAAAATTTGTTCAAATTTTCAAAAATGTCCCGATTTTTTTAAAAAATTAAAATTTTCAAAAAACGTACAGAATTTCATTTTTTTGAAATTTCCAAAAAAGTCTGGATTTTTTTAATTTTTTAATTTTCAAAAATTGTTTAAATTTTAAAAAGATCAAACTTTCAAATTTTGTTTAAATTTCCAAAAAAAACTTTAGAATTTCAAAAATGACATTTTTTCATGTTTCAAAAATCTGTTCACTTATTTGAAAATACTGGTTGCTACAGTATTGACCGACATGTCTAAACAAATGCAGGCTGCCAAACAGAGTCTCCGCTTAACATGTCTCAAGACATACACCGTTACCAAACAACATCAAATGCATGTACTCAGCGTGTCTACATTCAACATGTATGAGAGGAGAACAACCATGCTAGGTTGGGAATGCTACCAAACACACCCAGAGAGGCAGTAGGGGGAGACGGCAGTTCCGCCTAAGCGCTACTACCGCTTCCAAGGGCGGTACTACTGCTAATAAGAGGTAGTACTGCTGCCTACTACCGCTCATGATTTGCTGAGCGTCCCAGGTCCAGAAAGAGAGAGCGGAAGTGGCACGGTAGTAACAAGCGGTACTACCGCGCCGTACTACCGGCCAGAAACCGGTCAGTCCGACACGAAAATGTCGAGACTCCGAAGCCAGCGGTACAGCGCGCCGCACAGGGCAATGGCACTATCTCTCATAAGCGGTACTACCGCTGCCCCCAGAGCGGTACTACCGCTAATAAGCGGTACTACTGTGCCTTGCGCGGTACTTCCGCTTGGTTCTTTTCGGACTAGAACAAGGGCAACGTCGGTACTCCAATGAAGCGGAAAAGGAACATGGGTGCAAATGAAAGTGTACGTGTTGATTCCACCCAAACCTTTCCGATGCGGACCCCCTCTTAATAGTACGGTTCGCCTACGACTCAAATCCACCGAAAATGAAATGCAGGAAAGAAACCGTCTTCACTCTAATCCACTGAGGGGCAAGAATCATCTTGTGCCATAAGATGAAATATCTGAAATGCTTAATGCACACGATTAGTCTGCAAATGCATTGCCATCAATCACCAAAACCACTGGGGTAGAAATATGCCCTTACAGCCACTCTCCCTCCCATGGCGTGTCCCGCATTCGCCGGTCATCGTCGACTTCTGGAGTGCCTCCCCCACATTCGATGCGCCGTCTCCGACAACTACAACAGCAACGCTCTGTTGCGGGGTCTCTGGCTCGGCATGCTCGACCGCGTAGTCTTCCGAAAGCCAGGTGCGATGTTCCTCAACTCAGTCTTGCTCCATTTTCACTCCATGGTAGCATCGACCTTTGTCTGCCCTCTCCCTGCTGCCGCCCATCGCTTCTAGATCACCCCCGTCATTCCTCCGCTAGGATTCAGCCTGTGCATTCGGTTTTTTCGGTTTGATTCGGTTCGGTTTATACGGTTTTTGGTTTATACGGTTTTATACGTAGATACGGTTCGGTTTCAGTAATAACCATTTGCTTTCGGTTTGGTTTTGGTAATAACCAAATAAACTAAAGTTGACGCAATTAGAACTATAACCTGGTTACATACTTGAAGAAATTCAGGTGCACGTCCAGTACAACCAACCACAAGCACTTATTTAGTGCATGTCCAATACGGCCAACCACATGAATAAATTCTGGAACTAAAACTTGTTCAGTACAAGCACAAGCAGAATAAATTCTGGAATAAACTGGTCAACACAAATTTCATACAACCACATGAATAAATTCTGGAGCATAAGTTAACATACCAGTACAGCCATATGAACAAATTCTGGAGCATAAGTTAACATAGCAACAATGTGTTCAACACATGATAGTATGGCACACAAACAAAAGGCGCAAATAGAGATAAAGGCTGATAAAGGGGCATTGACTTCATCACTTCAGGCAGCAACTTTCCACTCAAGGTCCATGCATGAAGATCAATCAATCGATATTACGTCATTATCATCCAAGTGAAGGGCTCCCACATCTACAAAAATAACAGAAATAGTGCATGATCAAGTAAATAACATAAATGTAGTATGATCATTGAAATAATTGAAGGGCTCCCATTTAAGTACCTTCTTCCAGTTTGGTCAACTTAGCAAGATCATCTTCAACATTGATAGGCTTACTAAGCAACCAGTCTTGTGTACATATCACCGCTTGGAGTGTTGTCCGTGTCAAAGAGTTTCTGAAGTCATCGAGAATACGAACACTAGTGCTAAAAGCTGATCCAGAAGCAACCGTTGAGATGGGGATCGCTAGTATATCACGGACCATTTTGGAAAGGACAGGAAAGCGAGCAGAGTTGCACTTCCACCACTCAAGAAGGTCAAATTCAGGAGTCAACTCTTCGGTATCCTCGGCTAGGTATTTGTCTAATTCCGTTCTGGTATATGTGTTAGTGCTACCCTCTCCACAAACTTTCATTCTATTCTTGTTGTAGCGTGACCTCATAAGAGAATTTTCAGAAGAATTTTCACTAGCACGAGCTTGTGATGCTAATTCGCTACTAGTACCAGTTCCATACAATTCTTTGTGTTCTCCAAAAAGAGAGACAAATTCGTTGTGTGAAGAAGTCAAGATTATGTTACCTATTATACTGCCATAGGTGTATTCAATCATGTCCTTGAAGAAATGAGATTCCTTGGTCCTTGCATAAAGAATTAAGACAAGAGAAGACAAGTTAGAAGGGTATTAAGAACAACCATATATTTGACAAAGGAAGAACAACCAATCAAGCATATACCTAGGATCAAGGATGGCAACAATGAATATATACTTGTTCATCTTTTCAGGATCACCCCAATACTTCTCATATTTCGCTTTCATGTTGGTATCCATGCATTTAAATATTTCATCATCACCATAGATCACATGATCACTCCATTCACCCAGCATAAAATGGACATCAGCAATCTCTTCCAAGAAGGTGTTGGTTGTTATGTACTTGGTGCCAGAAACCTTATAGTGAGGTCATAGAAGTGTTGGAGGAATTGCTTGAACTCACGAACATATACCCAATCACTTTGAGTTGGAGGACCCCGCTGGTCAAGAGTATCAGGCTTAGGTTCTGGAGCAGTTTTTTCTAACTCAGTCTTGTAGTTGGGATCATGAAGTGCATATTGCTCAAATGCCCTCTCAAATTTCTCAGCAGTGTTCAGCATTACAAATGTAGAGTTCCATCTAGTAGACACATCAATATTGATCAAACCTTTACTCACTACTCTGTTGAGCTGCACACACTTCTTAAATACATCCAGTCTAGTTGGGGGGGCTCTAACAAACTTGATAGCATTTCGAATTCTGTTTAGTGGATGGCACATTATCTTTGGCCCATCTTGGACCACAAGATTAACAATGTGAGCCACACACCTCATGTGAAGATATTGACTATTTGCATGTGTACAACCCCTATTAGTCAAAGATCTCTTCATGTAGGCTAAGCAAGTGTCATTAGAACTTGCATTATCTACGGTAATAGTGCACACTCGCTCAATGCCCCACTCAATCAGTAATTTTTCTAATGATTTCCCAATGTCGTCCCCTTTGTGTCCATCTACCAAGACAAAGCTAATAATTTTTTCCTAAGCTTCCACCCAGAATCGATGTAATGTGCAGTCAGAACCATGTAGCTTTGTTGTCTTTTTGATGTCCGTGTATCAATGATGAGGCAAACAGTTTGGCGTGAATCAATGAAATATTTTCTAAGCATAGCTTTCTCAGATTCATAAAGAGCAATGATATCTCTACACATAGTTGTCCTGGATGGCACATTGAACCTAGGGCAAGTTTTAGACACGAAGAACCTAAAACCTTCTTTCTCTGCGAATATGAATGGAAGCTCGTCTACCACTATCATGGGAGCAAATGCTTTTCTAACTTCTTTATCAATGTATTGCCAAGGAACCACCAAATTACCATCATCACAAGCTTGGTAGGGAAGCTCGGTCTGATTGCTACCTACGTGGGCAGGATTCTTCTTTCAAATCTTCAAATGGTTGACTAAAGAAGCAGTACCTGCCGATGCGGATTTGCAACCCAATACAACATTACAATAGTTCCAGTTAGCATGATCCGGATCATCGTTCTGAACTGTAAAGTGTGCCCATGCCTTTGACCTTTTGTTCTTTTTCTTGCTTACACTGTCAGGAGTACCATCAGGATTTGTTTCAGGTAAGGAAGCTTGACCAGCAGCATAACCAGCACCAAGGTTCACACTTTCGGACACCTGAAAAATAGTCGAGTAATTTCCATTCAGATCAGTGAACAGCAGCAGAACCAACACTAGAAATTACTAAAAAACTAAATAGGAAACATCTGTGATTTGTCCATTGTAAGTTGAATGAAATATTGTTTGCTCCTGATAGAACCAAATTGATTCTTTTGCTACTTGTTTGCTCTAGATCGAACCAGAGATGAACTAGGAAGAGGCTTAGGTCTTACCATCGTTCGTCGTCGGCGGCTTGTGTCTTGCTCCGCGGAGGTGTGCGCCGGTGCGCGCGACGGGCGACGATGCGAGGGAGGGCGTTGGTTGGCGGAGGTTGATGACGCGAGGGAGGGCGGAGGTCGGCGGAGGTCGACGACGCGAGGGAGGCCGGAGCGCGGAGGTCAGCGACGGAAGGGGGAGGGTGGAGGCGTGCGGGGAAGCGCCGGAGCGGATGGATGCGCGCCGGTCCGACCTAGGGTGCCGTCACCATGCCCTGCTCTCCGCCTCTCTCTGTATCCTTTGCGTGTGCATGTGTGAATGAGGATGGCTGGGTGGGGGACCAGGGTTGACCGGTTCAGGAATAATGGGGAGGCTCGTGCGTGAGATGGGCTGGACGCCTGGGCCTATGGATTTTTATGATGGGCTTTTCGGTTTTGTTTGGTTTAACCGAATTTTTTTGGTTTTAAACCGAATTGGATATGGTTTGCTGTTTTGCAAACTGAAACCATAACCAGAACCTAAAAAAACCAAAATTACAGTTTGGTTTTATTTTTTCGGTTCGGTTTTGGTTTTCGGTTTGGTTTTGAACAGGGTGAGCTAGGATCAACGTGTTTTTCATTAAGAACGCATTGAATTTCTTGCTCATGGACACCCCGGATGCGTTTTCTGTCGCTCGTGTTGTCGCCGACGTCTTCTGCGCCCTTGTCGCATTGCGGGACGTGGCGAACTTCATCGTCGTGTCCACCTCCCTGCGCCTTGGGCGGAATGAGCTCGCCCTCCACCGCATCAAAGAGGAGGCCGTTGCGGCTGTTGATACGTCTCCAACGTATCTATAATTTTTTATTGTTCAATGTTATAATATTATCATTCTAGGATGCTTTTTGGGTATTTATTTACCAATTCATATTATTTTTCAAAACTAACATATAACCCAGTGCCTAGTGCCACTTGTTGTTTTCTGCATGTTTTTGGGTTTTCACGTTTACAGTACCAAACGAAGTCCAATTGCCACGAAACTTTTTTATGATTTTTTCTGGACCAAAAGAAGACCCGGAAGCTTCGGGAGGAGACCGGAGGCCGTGGTCGCACCCTGTTGTGTGGCGGCTCCCCCAGGTGCCTCCCGACGCCCCTCTCTGGCATATAAATTCTAATATTTACCAAAACCCTAGAGAGCCTCTTGAAACACTTTTTCTGCCACCGCAAGTCTCTGTCCCACCGTGTGCCCATCTGGAGCCCTGTTCCGGTGCCCTGTCGGAGGGGGGATCGATCACGGAGGGCCTCTACATCAACCTTGCTGCTCCCATGGTGATGTGTGAGTAGTTCCCTACAGACCTAAGGGTCCGTAGTTAGTACCTAGATGGATCTCTCTCTCTCTCTCTCTCTCTCTCTCTCTCTCTCTCTCTCCCTCTCTTGATCTTCAATACAAAGTTCACCGCATCTTCGTGGTGGTCTATTCGATGTAATCACTTTGTGCGGTGCGTTTGTTGGGATCCGATGAATTATGGGTTTATGTTCAGATATTCATGAAAAAGATTTGAGTCTTCTCAGAATTATATTATGATTCTTATTTTCATGACAATTATAGCTTTGTAAATCTCTCCGATCTATTGAAATAGTTTGGACAACTAGATTGATATTTCTTCACTGAGAAGGGTGCGTTGTAGTGGATTCAATCTGGCGGTGCTCTATATCCTAGTGACAGAAGGGGACAAGACACTTCTTTGTATTGTTGCCACTAATGATAAAACGATGGGGTTAATTCATATTGATTGAATTCTCTTTGTCTACATCATGTCATCGTTCTCCAAGCATTACTCTGTTTGTCATGAACTTAATACTTAGAGAGGCAAGCATAGAAGCGCTCTCGACGTGGAGTAATAGTAATAGGTGCAGGCAGGAGTCGGCCTATTTTATTATGGATGTGATGCCTATATACACATGATCATTGCCGTGAATAAATATTGCATAACTATGCGCTTTTCTATCAATTGCCCAACAGTAATTTGTTTACCCACCGTATGCCTACTACATGAGAGATGCCACTAGGGAAAACTATGGCCCCTGGTCTATTCACTTATATATTTACAAAAGCTTTCATTACCTTGCTGCCATTTATTTCTTTTCTATTTATTTTGCAATTTACATTATTCAACTATCATCTGCACACTTCATTTGCTTGCAAATAATGAGTCCAAGGGGATTGACAACCTTCTTGCCCGCGTTGGGTGCAAGTGTTTGCTTCTTTTTGTGCAGTCGTTGAAGACGTGGGTTGCATGCTACTCTTAATGGTTCAATAACCTTGGTTCTCACTAAGGGAAATACTTATCTATAGTGTGCTGCATCACCCGCTCCTCTTCGCAGAAAACCCAGCGCAGATCACAAGTATCAGGATGGATTTCTGGCGCCGTCGTCGGGGAGTATCACCAACCTACTATCAAGTACCTTCGCACAAATTATCATTCACTTCTTCCACTTTTTATTTGCTGTTATATTTTTCTTGCTTCATAAAAACCAAAAATACACAAACATTTATCTTTGTTAGTTTACTTCTTTGCTTGCTAGTTTTGCTTGTTACTATGGCTAGTCTTACTTATGTTCCCTTTACTCCCAAGAATGAGGTGCTTAATTTTAAACAAAGGGGAGGAGAAAGTTTGCGAGATGCTTGGCATAGGATTTGAAATGCTCAAAATAAATCAATTCATAAGCAATCCCCCAATATCTTGCTTCGTAACTTTTATGTGGGTATTACTATTTGGTATAGATTCCTACTTGATACTATTACCGGTGGTAATTTCTTAATGAGTCACACTTCGGATGCTTTCAAAGCCATGGAAAATTTAGTTGGGTCACCACCTCTTATTATTAATGAAACTACTTTGACCTTGGAACATGTTATGCAAAGCCTTGAAATTATTGAAAATAAGATTGCCACTAAAGAACAAATTGAGGAGTTGGATAAAAAGATTCATAATCATATTACTCAATGTGGGTCAAAGATAGAAATCACTTTGAAAGCACTAAAGGAGAAAGATACAACTATTAATGAGCGAGTAGAGCAAGGTTTTGGTACAATTGATAAAATAGAGGAAGTCTTTGATAAAATGGGTTCCGCTTTTACCACATCCAAAGCTAATGCTAGTAGCTCTCAAGGAAAGAATTCTAAGATTATGTATGTCCCTAAGAATATTAGCATCACTCCTATTAAAAGAAATGAGGATCTTAATATGATTAGTGTGCATCCAAATTTTATAAATTTGATAAAGGATCCTATCTTCAAGCTTCCTCCTTATAGGAAACATGGTTGTGTGATTAAGGAGCTTGAGACCAAGGATGATGTCACTTGATCCTATGCATTATGCCTAGGTAGGGGCGTAAAACAATAGCGCAAGTTGGGAGGCAACCCAATAGTTATCTTTATTTTTTTTGTTTTTACTTTCTGTTTGTTTTTTATAACATGATTATTATCTCTGTAATGATTGTGTTTTTATGTTTAAATTAGTGTTTGTGCCAAGTAAAGCCTTTGGGATGACTTGCATGATGAGTAGAATTGATATGGTGCAAAAACAGAAACTTTAGCGTCCACTGCAGAATTTCTCTGATTTTACTGGAACATCTTTTTGATCTGAATTTTTTACACAATGTTTCTATGCAAATTTCACAGGTTTTTACTAATTTTTCAGAATTTTTGGAGTGACATAAGTATAGGTTCTCTATAGACCATTACAGACTGTTCTGTTTTAGACAGATTCTGTTTTTGCTTGCATAGTTTGCTTGTTTTGATGATGCTATGGATTGTATCGGGGGGTATAAGCCATGGAGAAGTTATAATACAGTACCTTATGCAATAATAAAATATGAATCAATTTATAACAGTACCTTAAGTATTTGATATGTTTTCTATACTAATGGATCTCACGAAGGTTTCTGTTGAGTTTTGTGTGCTGAAGTTTTCAAGTTTTGGGTGATATCACGATAGATGAAGGAATAAGGAGTGGCAAGAGCCTAAGATTGGGGATGCCCAAGGCACCCCAAGGTAATATTCTAGGAAGAATCAAGCGTCTAAGCTTGGGGATGCCCCGGAAGGCATCCCCTCTTTCGTCTCAATCCATCGGTATGTCACTTAGAGCTATATTTTTATTCATCACATGATATGAGTTTTACTTGGAGCGTCGCTTGCTTTAGTTTGCTTTTGTTTCAGTTTTACACAATCATTGTTTTCTGGACACACTCACTTGAGAGAGACACAAGATTACCATGATTTATTAGAATACTCTTTGTGCTTCACTTATATCTTTTGAGTTTAGCAGTTGCTCTAGTACTTCACTTATATCTTTTAGAGCACGGTGGCGTATAGATTTTAAAGAAATAATTTCACTCTCTTTCTTTACTTATATTTGTTTTAGATTTAATAAATAGTGATGGTAATTTGCATGTGTTATAAGACTAGTCTAAAAATAATAGATATTCAATGAGTGCATAATCAAAACCTTCATGTGTCACATAAAAGAGAAATTATGGGTTAATGATATTGATGTGGTAATGTGAAAGTGCATGAGTGCATGATCATTGGTTAGTAAGAATATTGTGAATTAGATGGTGTTAACTTGGTATTCATCTAAATATTTTTTATGGCATGGTGATGATGTGTGAGCATTCTTATTCCACGTTGAAATCCTAGTGTTGTTTAAGTCGGAGGTGCGCGATGGTCAAATCCTCCCAACCTCCTCCATAGGGGCATGCGAGTAGTACTTTGCTTCGAGATAGCTAATAAAACCTTGCAATAAGTATGTGAGTTCTTTATGACTAATGTGAATCCATGGATGTACGCACTCTCACCACCTCATATTTGCTAGCCTCCTCGGTACCGTGCATTACCCATTCTCACCTCGAGGATCGGTGCAACCTTCGCCGGTGCATCCAAACCCCGTGACATGATATGCTCTATTGCACATAAGCCTTATTATATCTTCCTCAAAACAGCCACTATACCTACCTATTATGGTATTTCCATAGCCATTCCGAGATATATTGCCATGCAACTTCCACCGTTACATCATATGACTAGTACTTTCATTGTCATATTGCTTTGCATGATCATATAAGCTGACATAGTATTTGTGGCAAAGCCACCGTTCATCATTTTTTATACATGTTACGCTTGATCATTGCACATCCTGGTACACTGCCAGAGGCATTAATATAGAGTCATACTATAGTTTTTCATATTGAGTTGTAAGTAAATAAAAGTGTGATGATCATCATTATTAGGGCACTGTCTCATTGAGGAAAGGATGATGGAGACAATGATTCCCCCCACAAGTCGGGATGAGACTCCGGACGGAAAATAAAAGAAAGAAAAAAGAAAGAAAGAAAAGAGAAAGAAGAAAAAGAGAAAGAAAGAAAAAAAAGAAAAAAAGGGAGAAAAAGAAAAAAATGAGAGAAGAGACAGTGCTACTACCTCTTTTTCCACAATTGAGCCTCAAAGTGGCACCATGTTCTTCATATAGAGAGTCTCTTGTTTTGTCACTTTCATATGCTAGTGGGAATTTTTCATTATAGAACTTGGCTTGTATATTCCGATGACGGGCTTTCTCAAATGCCTGAGGTCTTTGTGAGCAAGCAAGTTGGATGCACACCCACTTAGCTTCAGATGAGCTTTCATGCACTTATAGCTCCAGTGCATCCGTTGCATGGCAATCCCTACTCCTCGCATTGATATCTATTGATGGGCATCTCCATAGCCCGTTGATACGCCTAGTTCATGCGAGACTTTCTTTTTCACTTTTACCCCGTTGAAACCTACCACCATATTCTATTCCACCTTTATGATATATCCATGGTTCACGCTCATATATTGCGTGAGTAATAAAAACCTAAAGCGCGTTAAAAAGTACGATCCAATTGCCTGACTTGACACTGTGATGCTTGACATTTGTATTTATGTGGTGAAAACGGAGCCATGCCATTCTAATATGATAAAATGAATAGAGGGTGAACATTCTTTAAGGATCGTATATTTTGAAACTTGATGATTATGTTACTTATGTTTATGAGTATTACTATGTTGATGTTTATTAAATCATCATTTCTCAATGATCATACCTGCAATAGATTACATGTTGGGTAGCATGTCACATAAAAAATTATGTTTCTATCATTTACCTACTCAAGGCCAACGACACGATTTAGCGTCGGCCATGATTGTCAAGTTGGCTCTTGGTTCAGCATATGCTTGTCGTACTGAGCTCCTGATACGTCTCCAACGTATCTATAATTTTTGATTGTTCCATGCTATAATATTATCATTCTAGGATGCTTTTTGGGTATTTATTTACCAATTCATATTATTTTTGAGCACTAACCTATTAACCCAGTGCCTAGTGCCAGTTGTTATTTTCTGCATGTTTTTGGCTTTTCAGGTTTACAGCACCAAACGAAGTCCAATTGCCACGAAACTTTTTTATGATTTTTTCTCTACCAAAAAGAAGACCTGGAAGCTTCGGGAGGAGACCATAGGCCTCACGAGAGAGGCACCACACATCAGGGTGCACCCAGGGGGGTGGCCGCGCTCTGTTGTGTGGTGGCTCCCCCAGGCGCCTCCCGACGTCCCTCTTTGGCCTATAAATACTAATATTTCCCAAAAACCCTAGAGAGCCTCCCGAAACAATTTTTCCGCCCCCGCAAGTCTCTGTTCCGCTGTGTGACCATCTAGAGCCCTGTTCCGGTGCCCTGTCGGCGGGGGAATCGATCAAGGAGGGCCTCTACATCAACCTTGCTGCTCCCATGGTGATGTGTGAGTAGTTCCCTACAGACCTACGGGTCCGTAGTTAGTACCTATATGGCTATCTCTCTCTCTCTTGATCTTCAATACAAAGTCCACCTCATCTTTGCGGTGATCTATTCGATGTAATCACTTTGTGCGGTGCGTTTGTTGGGATCCAATGAATTGTGGGTTTATGTTCAGATTATTCATGAAAAAGATTTGAGTCTTCTTTGTATTCTATTATGATTCTTATTTGCATGATTACTATAGCTTCGTAAATCTCTCCGATCTATTGAAATAGTTTGGCTAACTAGATTGATATTTCTTCACTTAGAGGGGTGCATTGTAGTGGGTTCAATCTGGCGGTGCTCTATATCCCAGTGAAAGAAGGGGACAAGACACGTCTTTGGATTGTTGCCACTAAGGATAAAATTATTGGTTTAATTCATATTGATTGAGTTCTCTTTGTTTACATCATGTCATCGTTCTCCAAGCATTACTCTATTTATCATGAACTTAATACTTAGAGAGGCAAGCATAGAAGCGCTCTCGACGTGGAGTAATAGTAATAGGTGCAAGCAGGAGTCGGCCTATTTGCTTACGGAAATGATGCCTATATACACATGATCATTGTCATGAATAAATATTGCATAACTATGCGCTTTTCTATCAATTGCCCAACAGTAATTTGTTTACCGACCGTATGCCTACTACATGAGAGATGCCACTAGGGAAAACTACGACCCCCGGGTCTATTCACTTATATATTTACAAAAGCTTTCATTACCTTGCTGCCATTTATTTCTTTTCTATTTATTTTGCAATTTACATTATTCAACTATCATCTACACACTTCATTTGCTTGCAATAACGAGTCCAAGGGGATTAACAACCCTCTTCGCCGCGTTGGGTGCAAGTGTTTGCTTCTTTGTGTGCAGTCGCTGAAGACGGGAGTTGCGTGCTACTCCTATTGGTTCGATAACCTTGGTTCTCACTGAGGGAAATACTTATCTATACTGTATTGCATCACGCGCTCCTCTTCACAGAAAACTCAACGCAGATCACAAGTATCAACTTTCTCCAGGGCGCATGAGCTCCTCGCGCGCCCCGAGATGATTGTTGCATGCAGCCCTGCGGTCCCACCGGCGCCTGCTGACCACGCGCATGGCATTATTGTCGCCGCGGATCCTTTGGATGGGTAGCCCCTTGACCATCTCGGCTCCCCCGCCCCTGCGCATGCCCCTCCTCCTCATTCCCTCCTCTGCCTCCTCCCCCGTCTCAACTCCTTACTCTCCTCCTCGTAGGTTTGCAGGTGCGATCCACCGCTCCCCCTCGCGCTCGCGCTCGACCTCGCCCGCCCACGCCTCCCCCATGCACACCCCCCTAGAACATTGGCTTGGGCGCTTCTATCGGAAGGTTGAAGCGGAGCAGACCCAGAGCTTCCCGGCTTGCCCCCCCCACGCCATCCCCCCCGTGGCCAGCTACCCTCCTGCGGCTCATGTTCGTCGGGGCAGCCGGCGACTCCGTCCGCCTCGGCTCAGGGGGAGACGTATGTCCCCCTCGACCGGACAGAGGGTGGGGGCGTCGTCCGGAGTACGCCGAGGTATTCATGCCTCTGGTGCACGACATGGCGCACTCCCGTCGCTTTGCCCATGCTATCATTGTCCCCGCCTCCTCCAGCCCCGGCGACCTCCTCCGTCGTGCTTTCGAGGACCATGCTGGTAACCTCTCCATGGGCCTCACCGCCTCCCACTACGGCGCCATGATGGTCGTCTTCTCTTCGAAGTCCGAACGCGAGCTCACCATGCGGTACTTCCCCCTCCCATTCGCCGGCCATGTCAACTTGCTGGAGCCGCCAGAAAACCGTGAGAACCGCTTCGGGTGGGAGTACACCTGCTTTGTGAAGCTCTTCGCCACGGGTTTCCCCCTTGAGCATTGGCATGAGGGGGGATCTGTAATGCCTCCCCCTCCGTCTGCAACGTTTGTTGCATCGACCCTATCCGCCTCAACGATCTGGACTTCTCTGCGGTCCGGCTCGTCATTCGCCTGGAGCATGAGGACGACGTCCCCCATGCGCTTCTCGTCCGCAACTTTGACGGAAACCTCTCGACTGAGGTGGGCATCCATCGCGTCCCCTGCTGGTCCGTGGACTAGGACGGGTCCTCCTTCTGCTCCTTCCACTTTGAGGGCAACGGCCGCTCCCCTCCTCGCTCGCCGCGGGGGCCTCGCCCCTCGGCCATGGACGACATCGATACGGAGAGTCTATGTGGCTTTAGATCCCTCTCCATCGAGCCCCGCCCCCCGCCCCATCCCCCATCGACGACTACCCCGGCGCGCCTCAAAGCTCTGCCATGGCTGCTCTCCGCCGGGAGATCGGTCGCCGCATGTCTGCTTTGCTCTCCGAGCCCCCTTCCCCTCCAAGTGGTGCGCCCTCCTCCCCCCAGTGACCCCCTGGAGCCGGAGGACGACGATTTCGTCCTCTCTGACCTCTCCTCTGACAACCATGCCCTGCTCCTCCCCTCCCGGTGATGCTCTCATCTGAGCTGGCCGACGACAAGCACGAGCACGCCGCTCTGAAGCGGCGCGGCCAGCGCAAGCGTGTGGTGGACTTGGACCACACCAGCTGACGCAGCGCTCGCCTCATCGGGAATAATTCGGCAAAGTACATGAGGATGATGGACCGAGCCTAGGCGGTCAAGGCGGGTCGCTTCGACTGCTCCAAGGGGCCATCGTGTCTCCGGGCGGCGGTGCGAGCTACAGGCATCGACGTTGATGATGGCGCTCCGGTCTCGCTCTCTCTTCGGGGGCTCCAGGCCCTCGGGGAGCCATGCGGCATGGACTTGCACGCGTTGGCTGTTGGGGCCCACACTGAGGTGGCTCAGCGTGCAGACTGATCTGCATGCGTATGCTTGGGCCTCCGGTGTGTGTGTTCAGGTTGTACCATGCACCGCGAGCTGTGTGTTCTCCCCTGTCTCTTTCTCCCCCTCTTAGTTTGCCAGGAATGTTTCGGTGCTCCCATCCGTGGGCCTTGCATGGCTGCGGGAGCATCTTATCCCAATTTTTTAATCCTTCCCCCCCGTGGGGTATGTAATGGCCTTAGGCCCGCATGTGCTTCTTAACATTCCTGCTGCCTTTTATATGTTGTCGTGTGCCTGGTACCCCCCCCCCCCCGCGCGCCCCATGAATTTCTATTTCCTCCCTATGCTCATGGAACGTGTGTGGACTTGGCAAGGAGCGCAAGTGTCGGGACGTTCGCGCAAATGTCAAGGCCATGCAACCCTCCTTTCTTGCGATCCAAGAAACCAAACTTGATCGCCCCCTGGCCAAAACGCACTCGTTCTTGCCCCTCCCTTCGTACGTTCCTCTCCATCGACTCCGTCGATGCCTCGGTGTTGGGGAACGTTGCATGGCAAACAAAAAATTTCCTATGCACATGCAAGATCTATCCATGGAGATGCACAGCTACGAGAGGGGGAGTGTATCTACATACCCTTGTAGATCGCTAAGCGGAAGTGTATATAACGCGGTTGATGTAGTCGTACGTCTTCACAATACAATCGCGATCCGTCCCGATCTAGCGCCGAACGTACGGCACCTCCGCGTTCAGCACACATGCATCTCAATGACGTCTCCGCCTCCTCGATCAAGCGAGAGAGGGCGGAGTAGTAGATGGGTTCTCAACCAGCACGATGGTGTGGTGGAGATGGTGGTGGAGCAATCCCGACAGGGCTGCGCCGAGCGCTACAGAAACCGCGAACGGAGGAGAAAATGATCTAGGGAGAGAGGGAGGCGCCAAGGGCTTGGTGTGTCCTCTTGGGGCGCCACCTCCACTCTATATATAGGTGGAGGGGCGTGGAGATCATCCCCTCCAAGCCCTAGGGCGCAGCCAAGGGGGAGGAGTTGGACTCCTAGTCCAATTCCCTCCCTTTCCATCCACAGGTGGACTTTCCACCTCTCCCAAGCCACATGGGCCTTGAGGGACTTGTGCGCCTGGCCCAATAAGGCCAGGGCACCTCCCCTCAGCCCATGCAAACCCTTGGGACGTGGTGGAACCCTTGGTGACTTCCGGATTCCTCTGGAAATTTCCGAAACCTTCTAGAAGCTTCCCGGTACAATACCAGAAAAACTCGAAACTTTTCCGGTAGCCAAAATATGACTTCCCATATATAAATATTTACCTCCGGAGCTCCTTGTGACATCCGGGATCTCATCCGGGACTCCAAACAACATTCGGTCACCAACATACATAACCCAATAATACTATATCGTCACCGAACGTTAAGCGTGCGGACCCTACGGGTTCGAGAATCATGTGAACATGACCGAGACACCTCTCCGGTCAATAACCAATCGCGGGACTTGGATGCCCATATTGGTTCCCACATATTCCACGAAGATCTTTATCGATCGAACCACGATGCCAAGGATTCAATCAATCCCGTATGCTGTTCCCTTTGTCCAGCGGTATGTTACTTGCCCGAGATTCGATCGTCGGTATCTCCATACCTAGTTCAATCTCGTTACCGGCAAGTCTCTTTACTCGTTCCGTAATACAAGATCCCGTGACTAACTCCTTAGTCACATTGCTTGCAAGCTTCTTGTGATGTTGTATTACCGAGTGGGCCCAGAGATACCTCTCCGTCATACGGAGTGACAAATCCCAGTCTCGATCCATGCCAACCCAATAGACACCCTCGAAGATACCTGTAGAGCATCTTTATGATCACCCAGTTATGTTGTGAAATTTGATACACACAAGGCATTCCTCCGGTGTCAGGGAGTTTCATGATCTCATGGTCATAGGAACAGACACTTGACATGAAGAAAGCAGTAGCAATAAACTAATATGATCAAATGCTATGCTTACGGTTGGGTCTTGTCCATCACATCATTCTCCTAATGATGTGACCTCGTTATCAAATGACAACTCATGTCTATGGTTAGGAAACCTTAACCATCTTTGATCAACGAGCTAGTCTAGTAGAGGCTCACTAGGGATACGGTGTTGTCTATGTATCCACACATGTATCTGAGTTTCCAATCAATACAATTATAGCATGGATAATAAACGATTATCATGAACAAGGAAATATGACAATAACCAATTTATTATTGCCTCTAGGGCATATTTCCAACAGTCTCCCACTTGCACTAGAGTCAATAATCTAGTTCACATCACCATGTGATTAACACCCAATGAGTTCTGGGGTTTGATCATGTTTTGCTTGTGAGAGAGGTTTTAGTCAACGGGTCTGCAAAATTCAGATCTGTGTATACTTTGGAAATCTCTATGTCATACTGTAGATGCTGCTACTACGCCCCATTTGGAGCTATTCCAAATGTCCGCTCCACTATACATATCCGGTTTGCTACTCAGAGTCATCCGGATCGGTGTCAAAGCTTGCATCGACGTAACCCTTTACGCCGAACTCTTTATCACCTCCATAATCGAGAAACATTTCCTTAGTCCTATAGTTACTTAGGATAATTTTGACCGCTGTCCAGTGATCCACTCCTGGATCACTCTTATACCCCCTTGCCAGACTCATGGCAAGGCACACACCAGATGCGGTACACAACATGGCATACACTACAAAGCCTATGGCTAAGGCATAGGGGACGACCTTCGTCCTTTCTCTTTCTTCTGCCGTGGTCGAGCTTTGAGTCTTACTCAACTCCACACCTTATAATACAGGCAAGAACTCCTTCTTTGACTGATCCATTTTGAACTCCTTCAAAATCTTGTCAAGGTATGTGCTCTATGAAAGTCTTACCAGGCGTCTTGATCTATCTCTATAGATCTTGATGCCTGATATTTAAGCAGCTTTATCCAGGTCTTCCTTTGAAAAACTCCTTTCAAACAACCCTTTATGCTTTCCAGAAATTCTACATCATTTCCGATCAACAATATGTCATCCACATATACTTATCAGAAATGCTATAGTGCTCCCCCACACTTTCTTGTAAATACAAGTTTCTTCATAAACTTTGTATAAACCCAAAAGCTTTGATCACCTCATCAAAGCATATATCCCAACTCCGAGATGCTTGCACCAGTCCATAGAAGGATCGCTGGAGCTTTGCATGCCTTTTTATCCTTAGGATCGACAAAACCTTCCAGTTGTATCACATACTGTTGGAAATATGCCCTAGAGGCAATAATAAAATGGTTATTATTATATTTCCTTGTTCATGATAATCGTTTATTATCCATGCTATAATTGTATTGATTGGAAACTCAAATACATGTGTGGCTACATAGACAACACTGTGTCCCTAGTATGCCTCTAGTAGACTAGCTCGTTGATCAAAGATGGTCAAGGTTTCCTAGCCATAGACATGAGATGTCATTTGATAACGGGATCACGTCATTAGGAGAATGATGTGACGGACAAGACCCAAACTATGAACGTAGCATATGATCGTGTCAGTTTATTGCTATTGTTTCTGCATGTCAAGTATCTGTTCCTATAACCATGAGATCATGTAACTCACTGACACCGGAGGAATACCTTGTGTGTATCAAACGTCGCAACGTTACTGGGTGACTATAAAGATGCTCTACAGGTATCTCCGAGGGTGTCTGTTGAGTGGGCATGGATCAAGACTGGGATTTGTTACTCCGTGTGACGGAGAGGTATCTCAGGGCCCACTCGGTAATACAACATCACAATAAGCCTTGCAAGCAAAGTGACTAAAGTGTTAGCCACGGGATCTTGTATTACGGAACGAGTAAAGAGACTTGCCGGTAACGAGATTGAACTAGGTATAGAGATACCGACGATCGAATCTCGGGCAAGTAACATACCAAAGAACAAAGGGAACAGCATACGGGATTAACTGAATCCTTGACATAGAGGTTCAACCGATAAAGATCTTCGTAGAATATGTAGGAACCAATATGGGCATCCAGGTCCCGCTATTGCTTATTGACCATAGAGGTGTCTCGGTCATGTCTACATAGTTCTCGAACCCTTAGGGTCTGCACACTTAACATTCGGTGACGTTTCGGTAGTATTGAGATATATGTGTTGGTGACCGAAGGTTGTTCGGAGTCCCGGATGAGATCCCGGATGTCACGAGGAGCTCCGGAATGGTCCGGAGGTAAAGATTTATATATAGGAAAGTGGTATTTGGGTTCCGGAAAAGTTTCGGGTATTTCCGATAGTGTACCGGGAGTGACGAATGGGTTCCGGGGGTCCATCGGGTGGGGCCCACCAACCCCGGGGGGGGCACATGGGCCCAAGAGGTGGCGCACCAGCCCCTAATGGGCTGGGGAACCGACCCCATAAGGGCCCATATGCCCAAGAGGAAAAAAGGTGGAGATAGGAAGGAATAGGACTCCTTCCTAATATGAATCCACTTCCTAGTAGGAAGTGGATTGGACTCCTCCTTGCCCTGGTTCGGCCAACCCCTAGGGTAAACCCTAGGGAGGATTTCTCCTCCCTCTCCCTCCTATATATACTAGAGGAATAGAGCCCCAAAACACACGGCCACGTGCTAGTTCTCTATTCTCTAGTTCCTCCACCAAATAGATTCCGGTAGTGCTTAGGCGAAGCCCTACCGGGATAACTCCACCATCACCACCACCACGCCGTCGTGCTGCTGGAGATCTCATCTACCTCTCCGCCCCCTCTTGATGGATCAAGAAGGCGGAGATCGTCATCGAGCTGTATGTGTGCTGAACGCGGAGGTGCCGTCCGTTCGGCGCTAGATCGGGACGGATCGTGATTGGATCGCGGGACGGCTTGCGATTTGGATCGCGAAGACGTTCAACTACATCAACCGTGTTTCTTAACGCTTCCCGCTTAGCGATCTACAAGGGTATGTAGATCCACTCTCCCTCTCGTAGATGCTCATCACCATGGATAGATCTTGCATATGCGTAGGAAAAAATTTGTTTCCCATGCAACGTTCCCCAACACATACAACATTTCCTTACGGAAACCGTTAAGGAAACTCTGTTTTGACATCCATCTACCAGATTTCATAATCGAAAAATGCAGCAACTGCTAACATAATCCCAACATACTTTAGAATCACTACGAGTGAGAATGTCTCATCATAGTCAACTCCTTGAACTTGTCGGAAACCTCTTTGCGACAAGTCGAGCTTTTATAAATGGTGACATTACCATCAACGTCTGTCTTAAAGATCCACTTGTACTTAATGGACTGCCGGTCAACGGGCAAGTCTACCAAAGTCCATACTTGGCTTTCATACATGGATCCTATCTCGGATTTCATGGCTCCTAGCCATTTGTTGGAATCCGGGCCCACCATCGCTTCTTCATAATTTGTAGGCTCATCGTGGTCTAACAACATGATTTCCAAGACAGGATCACCATACCACTCGGGGCAGTACATGTCCTTGTCGACCTACGAGGTTCGGTAGTAGCTTGATCCGAAGTTTCATAATCATCATTATTAGCTTCTACTTCAATTGGTGTACGCATTACAGGAACACCTTTCTGCGCTGCGCTACTTTCCAATTCAAGTGAAGGTTCAATAACCTTATCAAGTTCTACCTTCCTCCCACTCACTTCTTTCGAGAGAACCTCCTCCTCTGGAAAGGATCCATTCCTGGCAACAAAGTCCTTGCCTTCGGATCTGTGATAGAAGGTATACCCAATTGTTGCTTTCGGGTATCTTACGAAGATGCATTTTTCCGCTTTGGGTTCGAGCTTATCAGACATAAGTGTCGTATCCCCAAACTCTATGAAATGACAGCGTAGGTTTGTCACCAAACCATAATTCATACGGTGTCATCTCAACTAGATGGTGCCCTATTTAAAGTGAATGTAGTTGTCTCTAATGCATAACCCCAAAACGATAGTGGCAGATCAGCAAGAGACATCATAGACCGCACCATATCTAATAGAGTACAATTATGACGCTCGGACACACCATTACGCTATGGTGTTCCACGTAGCGTGAGCTGTGAAACAATTCCACATTGTCTTAAATGCATACCAAACTCATAACTCAGATATTCTCCACCATGATCAAATCATAGAAACTTTATCTTCTTGTTACGACGATTCTTAACTTCACTCTGAATTGCTTGAACTTTTCAAACGTTCCAGACCTGTGTTTCATTATGTAAATATCCCAATATCCACTCAAGTCATTCGTGAAGGTAAGAAAATAACGATATCCACCGCACGCTTCAACACTCATTGGACCGCATACATCAGCATGCATTATTTCCAATAAGTCACTTGCCCGCTCCATCGTACCAGAAAACGGGGTCTTAGTCATCTTGCCCATGGGGCATGGTCCACATGTCTCAAGCGATTCGAAATCGAGTGAGTCCAAAGATCCATCAGCATGGAGTTTCTTCATGCAATTTACACCAACATGACCTTAGCGGCAGTGCCACAAGCATGTGGTACTATCATTATTAACTTTGCATCCTTTGGCATTAATATTATGAACATGTGTATCACTACGATCGAGATTCAATAAACCATTCACATTAGGTGGATGACCATAGAAGGTATTATTCATATAAACAGAACAACCATTATTCTCTGACTTAAATGAATAACCGTATTGCAATAAACACGATCTAATCATGTTCATGCTCAACGTAGACACCAAATAACATTTATTTAGGTTCAACACTAATCCCGAAGGTAGAGAGAGCGTGCGATGGTGATCACATCAACCTTGGAAACACTTCAAACACTCATCGTCACCTTTCCCTTAGCTAGTCTCCGTTTATTCCGTAGCTTTTATTTTGAGTTACAAAAATTAGCAACTGAACCGGTATCTAATACCCAGGTGCTACTAGGAGTACTAATAAGGTACGCATCAATAACACGTATATCAAATATACTTTTGTTGACGTTGCCAGCCTTCTTATCTACCAAGTATTTGGGGTAGTTCCGCTACCAGTGACCGTTCCCCTTATAATAGAAGCACTTAGTCTCGGGTTTGGGTTCAACCTTGGGTTTCTTCACTGGAGCGACAACTGGCTTGCCATTCTCGAAGTTTCCCTTCTTTCCCTTGCCCTTCTTGAAACTAGTGGTTTTACTAACCATCAACACTTGATGCTCCTTCTTGATTTTTACCTTCGCGGCGTAAAACATCGCGAATAGCACAGGGATCATCTTCTCTATCCCTTGCATGTTATAGTTCATCACGAAGCTCTAGTAGCTTGGTGGCAGTGACTTGGAGAACTCCGTCAATCACTATCTAGGAAGATTAACTCCCACTTGATTCAAGCGATTGTAGTACCCAGACTATCTGAGCACATGCTCACCGATTGAGCTATTCTCCTCCATCTTGCAGGCAAAGAACTTGTCGTAGGTCTAATACCTCTCAACACGGGCGTGAGCCTGAAATTCCAATTTCAGCTCTTGGAACATCTCATATGTTCCGTGACTTTCAAAATGTTTTGGAGCCTCAATTCTAAGTCGTAATGCATGACACACTGAACTATCAAGTAGTCATCAGAAGGTGCCTGTCAGCTGTTCACAACATCCACAAACGACGCTTGAGGGGGTGGCGCACCGAGCGGTGCATCAAGGACATAAGCCTTCTGTGCAGCAATGAGGACAATCCTCAGATCACGGACCCAGTCCGCATTATTGCTACATCTTTCAACTCTATTTTCTCTAGGAACGTATAAAAAACATAGGGGAGCTACAGCGCGAGCTATTGATCTACAACAAAATTTTGCAAAAACAACTTTAGACTATGTTCATGATAATGAGTTCAATTAATCATATTACTAAAGAACTCCCACTCAAATCAACATCCCTCAGGTTGTCTAAGTGTGACATGATCCAAATCCACCAACCCAAGTCCGATCATCACGTGAGATGAGGTGGTTTCAATGGTGAACATCTCCATGTTGATCATATCTACTATATGACTCATGTTCGACCTTTCGGTCTCATGTGTTCCAAGGCCATGTCTGTACATGCTAGGCTCGTCAAGTTTAACCCAAGTATTCCGCGTGTATAAATCTAGCTTACACCCGCTGTATGCGAACGTAGATTCTATCACACCCGATCATCACGAGGTGCTTCGAAACGACGAACCTTTGCAACGGTGCATACTTGGGGAGAACACAATTTTATCTTGAAATTTTAGTGAGGGATCATCTTATAATGCTACCGTTGTCCTAAGCAAAATAAGATGCATAAAAGGATAAACATCACATGCAAATCATATAAGTGACATGATATGGCCATCATCATCTCGTGCTTTTGATCTCAATCTCCAAAGCACCGGCATGATATCCATCGTCACCGGCATGACACCATGATCTCCATCATTGTGTCGTCATGTGGTTGTCGCGCCAACTATTGCTTCTACAACTATTGCTAACTCATAGCGATAAAGTAAAGCAAAAATGGCGAAAATAAATTAAAGACAACCCTATGGCTCCTGCCGGTTGCCGTACTCAAGTCGTGATAATCTATACAAAACATGATCATATCATACATCACATATATCACATCATGTCTTTGGCCACATCACATCACAACATGCCCTGCAAAAACAAGTTAGACATCCTCTACTTTGTTGCAAATTTTACGTGGCTGCTATGGGCAACTAGTAAGAACCGTTCTTACCTATGCAAAGACACAACGGGAATATTCAAGTTGCTATTTAACCTTCCACAAGGACCGCGTCTTTGGTCTGCTTCTGTCGGAGATTCTCTCTATTGGCACTGGCTGAGCTCCTTCCCCGGTGCTTGTATAGGTGGAGAGGCTTAGGGCTCTGGGCGAAAGCCTTGGTTCGATGGGGATCGAAGGATACCGGCGACATTGCTTCTTGAAGCTGTCGTCGAAGAGTTCCTCCTCTTCACTAGACCGTGGTCTGTTGGTTCTAGGGTTGCCGTGGTGGCTGTTTGGTGTGGCTTGACTTTCCCGAGGTCCAGCGGGGTTGTTGTGGATGACTCTGGGCGAAAGCCTTGGTTCGATGGGGGTCGAAGGATACCGGCGACGATGCTTCTTGAAGGCGTCACCGAAGAGTCCTCACACTTCTCCAGGTGGTGGGTCTGTTGGCGGTGGAGTTTGAGTAGTCAATGTCGGCTAGGGTTGCACGATCGTCCTCTGTTTCAATCGTGTGTTGTAAGGTTTTTCGGCCTAGTTTCCCTTATAAACCGGGCCACTTTGTTCTCTATTTTTCTCTCTTAATGAAAATCGGCAGTGCTCCTGCCTTGCACGTCAAAAAAAACAAGGACCGCCTCTGTCGAATCTGATTCAACTAAAATTGGAGAGACAGACACCCGCCAACCATCTTTATGCAACAAGTTGCATGTCAGTCAATGGAACTGGTCTCTCGTACGTTGACGAGTAAGGTTGGTCCGGGCCGCTTCATCCCACAATACCTCCGAATGAAGATAAGACTAAGGAAGTAAGCAATCTGAACATCAACGCCCACAAACACTTTGTGTTCTACTCGTGCATATCATCTATGCATAGACCTAGCTCTGATGCCACTGTTGGGGAACGTTGCATGGGAAACAAAAAAATTCCTACGCACATGCAAGATCTATCCATGGATATGCATAGCTACGAGAGGGGGAGTGTATCTACATAACCTTGTAGATCGCTAAGCGGAAGCGTATATAACGCGGTTGATGTAGTCGTACGTCTTCACGATCCAATCGCGATCCGTCCCGATCTAGCGCCGAACGGACGGCACCTCCGCGTTCAGCACACGTGCGGCTCGATGACGTCTATGCCTCCTCGATCCAGCGAGCGAGGGCAGAGTAGTAGATGGGTTCTCAACCAGCACGACGGCGTGGTGAGATGGTGGTGGAGCAATCCCGGCAACGCTACGACGAGCGCTACCGAAACCGCGAACGGAGGAGAAAACGATCTAGGGAGAGAGGAAGGCGCCAAGGGCTTGGTGTGTCCTCTTGGGGCGCCCCCTCCCCTCTATATATAGGTGGAGGGGCATGGAGATCAGCCCCTCCAAGCCCTAGGGCGCAGCCAAGGTGGAGGAGTTGGACTCCTAGTCCAATTCCCTCCCTTTCCATACACAGGTGGACTTTCCACCTCTCCCAAGCCACATGGGCCTTGAGGGACTTGTGCGCCTGGCCCAATAAGGCCAGGGCGCCTCCCATCAGTCCATGCAAACCCTTGAGACGTGGTGGAACCCTTGGTGACTTCCGGACTCCTCCGGAAGTTTTCGGAACCTTCTAGAAGCTTCCCGGTACAATACCGGAAAACCCCAAAACTTTTCCGGTAGCCAAAATATGACTTCCCATATATAAATCTTTACCTCCGGACCATTCCGAAGCTCCTCGTGACATCCGGGATCTGATCCGATACTCCGAACAACATTCGTTCACCAACATACATAACCCAATAATACTATATCGTCACCGAACGTTAAGCGTGCGGACCCTACGGGTTTGAGAATCATGTGGACATGACCGAGACACCTCTCCGGTAAATAACCAATAGCAGGACCTAGATGCCCATATTGGTTCCCACATATTCCACGAAGATCTTTATCGGTCGAACCACGATGCCAAGGATTCAATCAATCCCGTATGCAGTTCCCTTTGTCTAGTGGTATGTTACTTGCCCGAGATTCGATCATCGGTATCTCCATATCTAGTTCAATCTCGTTACCGGCAAGTCTGTTTACTCGTTCTGTAATACAAGATCCCGTGACTAACTCCTTAGTCACATTGCTTGCAAGATTCTTGTGACATTGTATTACCGAGTGGGCCCAGAGATACCTCTCCGTCAGACGGAGTGACAAATCCCAGTCTCGATCCATGCCAACCCAACAGACACCCTCAGAGATACCTGCAGAGCATCTTTATGATCACCCAGTTACGTTGTGACGTTTGATACACACAAGGCATTCCTCCGGTGTCAGAGAGTTGCATGATCTCATGGTCATAGGAACAGATACTTGTCATGAAGAAAGCAGTAGCAATAAACTAATACGATCAAATGCTATGCTTACGGTTGGGTCTTGTCCATCACATCATTCTCCTAATGACGTGACCCCGTTATCAAATGACAACTCATGTCTATGGTTAGGAAACCTTAACCATCTTTGATCAACGAGCTAGTCTAGTAGAGGCTCACTAGGGACACGGTGTTGTCTATGTATCCACACATGTATCTGAGTTTCCAATCAATACAATTATAGCATGGATAATAAATGATTATCATGAACAAGGAAATATGATAATAAGCAATTTATTAGTGCCTCTAGGGCATATTTCCAACACTCGAGGGACTCTGGTCCGCTTGGAATGCTAACGTTTTCTCCCTCGCTCACCACTTGGCCACTCCCCACGGTCTTTTGACTAAGCTCTCTCTTTGCCATGACAACTCGGTCGCCCGGATTACAAATGTTTATGCCCCTTGCTTCCGCACTGACAAAGAGGCGTTCCTTGCAGAGCTTGCTGATCATGCCCCTCTGAGCCCCATTGCTTGGGCCGTCATGGGGTATTTCAACCTCATCCGTTCCCCGGATGAGCGTAACAATGATAACTTTCCTCCCTCCGAGGCTATGTGGCTCAATGAGTTCATCAACGATCTTGCCCTCATCGACCTCCTGTTGCATGATCATCAATTCACCTGGTCCAACATACATGCTTCTCTGATTCTTGCTCAGTTGGATCGCGTGCTTATCAACGTTGCTTGGGACTCCAAATTTCCCACCTCTACTCTCACTTCCTTCACCCGCTCCATCCTCAGACCACGTCCCTCTGATCGCGTCTATCTCCTTGATGCCCCCCAAAACTTGGGTCTTCCGGTTTGAGAAGTCTTGGACGCTCCATCCGTCATTCTGCTCCGCTATGCGCTCTGCTTGGACGTCGATGGTCAGGGCCGACGCCACTGCCTGCCTTGTGGCTAGGCTTCGACAGTGCCGCCTCCACTGCAAACGTTGGGCCAAGCGCATTGCTCCGGCTGCCCAATGTGGTCAAGATTGTCGCGTTCTCATCAACATCCTTGATCGCCTCGAAGAGCTCCGTCACCTCTTTGAGCTCGGAAACCTCCTCTGTTCTCTCACCGTCGACGCTCTGCATGCATCGATCAAAGAGAGAGTCATCTACTGGAAACTCCGCCCTAAGTTCTGTTACGCCATTGACGGCAGCGAAAACACAGGGTTTTTCCATGCCTCCACTTCCGCTCGTTTTCACCGAAACTGCATTCCGGTCCTCTTCATTGAGGGGCGAGAGATCACCTCGCATGAAGACAAAGTTGTGGCTCTCCGAGACTACTACAAGGGCCTCCTTGGTACTGCGGCTCCCTACGAATGGGATTTCTCTCTCTCTTAATTGTATCCCGACTCTTCTCCCCTTCCGGACTCTCTCTCACCCCTTTCTCCGTGGACGAGGTTCGCAATGCTTTCTTCGACATGAACCATCTTTCTAGTCCAGGCCCCAATGGGATTGGTCCCTCTTTTTATGTCTCATTCTAGGATGTCATCTCCAGTGACGCCTTCGTGGTTTTCCGTGACTTCTATGAGGGCACCATCAACCTCTCTAGGATCAACCGTGCCTTCTTTGTCCTCCTACCTAAAACTGAAGCGGCGCGCTCCCCCTCCGATTTCCGACCCATCTCTCTTCAAAACTGCATCATGAAAGCCATCACCCGAGCTCTCTACACCCATCTTCAGCTGCACATCCACTCTCTAGTTGACCCTGACCAAATGGGGTTCCTCCCCGGCAGGCACATTTAAGAAAACATGATATATGCTGCCGACCTTCTTTGTGCTTGTCACTTGCGTAAGGTCCCCACTGTGATCTTTAAGATCGACTTTTGCAAAGCCTTTGATTCGGTCAACTGGTCAATCCTTCTGGATATCCTTTCCGTGTGGGGTTTCAATGCTCGCTGGTGTGGGTGGATTCAAGCCGTCCTATTGACCGGGTGTACGAAGGTGCTTCTCAACAACGTTCCCGGGGATTGGATTCTTTGCCGTAACGGTCTCCAACAGGGAGACACCCTCTCGCCTTACCTTTTTATTATCGTTGCCGATGTCCTTCAACGTTTGACGCGTGCGGCTAGCTCTGAGGGCAGGTTGTGTCACCCAATCGACCCTTCCCTCCCCTGCCCAGTTTTACAATACACGGACGATACCTTAATCCTCTGCCGGGCCGACGTCCCTTCTGTCACTCATCTTAAGTGCATCCTTGATGACTTTGCCCATGCAACGGGCCTTGCTATCAACTTCCATAAATCTGGTTTCATCCCCATGCATTGTAGCGCCGAGCTGTCTTCTGAGATGGCCTCGATTCTCGGGTGCCCCATCTCTTCCTTCCATCAGCCATATCTAGGGCTCCCACTCTCTCCACTTAAGCTTCCCATCTCTGCCTATGACCCTCCGATCAGATCCTTTGATTGCTACATTTCCAGGTGGCGTGCTCTTCTCCTCTCGTCGGGCGGTAGGCTTGTTCTTTGCAACGCAGTTCTTAATAACCTTGCCACTTATTTTATGTGCTCCTTTTTTCTACCACCTGGAGTTATTGAGCAGATTGATCATAGGCGCCGCTCCTTCTAGTAGACCGGCAAAGATACCTGCTCCGGGGCTCGCTGTTTAATTGCTTGGGACAAGGTGTGTGTTGATGTGCAGGAAGGTGGCTTCGGCGTCCGGGGCCTTCGACGGCAGAACATGTGCCTTCTTCTCCACTTCGTCGACGTTCTTCACCGCCCTGAGTGTCCTCCATGGAAGTGCTGGTTCCTTCGCAACCTCAAGGGAGACTTTTCAACCCCTGCTCGGCCCTGTCTTTCCTACAGATGATTGTGCAGGCTGCCCTCCCCACCTACGAGTCGATCATGCGAGTGCGGCTACACGATGGGTGCTCCACTTCCTTCTGGTAGGACCGTTGGCGCCCAGGTGGCGCGCTTTGCTTCACCTTCCAGGCACTCTTCTCGCACTCGACGCGGCCGAACGCGTCGATAGCTACGGTGATGGAGGACGGTCTCACTCTCTAGCCGCGGCTATCTACGGTTTCAGCCACCCAGCTCCACGCCGTACGCGAGCTCCTCTGCTGGGTTCAGCTCTTGAGTGGGCATGACCGCCGCTTCATGGCCTGGGGTGCCGATCTGGCCTTCAACTCGCAAGCTTCTTTCCGCATGCTGTCGCCACACGGCATCGTGGACCAGACCTCCGTCGACATCTGGAGGTCCCGCCTCCCCAACAAAATTAAGATCGTTGCCCGTCTCCTGGTCAGCAACCGGCTTAGCACTAGGGTTAATTTGTTCGCCAAGAAATGTGATCCATCGCCATCCCGCGCCTCTTTCCAAGACCATGAGTCGGCGGACCACCTGTTCGCTACATGCTGTCGTGCTGCCCCGGTCTGGTCTCGGCTTGGCCTGGGGCCCTTCCCCTTCGTGGACGAGATCTTTTTTGCGCCTCCGGGTGCGCAACTTACTGTGGACGCGTGGAGGGACGGCCTCCTAATCCTCCTTTGGCACGTGTGGAAGGCGCGGAATGATATGGTGTTCAACTCCATCACTTGCGGGGCTATTGATGGTCTTCGCCGAGCGGCTGACGACACCATGATCTGGGCCCGAAGATATGAAAGTGGACCGCATGAGCGGCTCCTTCAGTTCCGCTCGTTCCTTCTCGCGGCCACCGAGCTAGCATGTTCCCCCTGTACCCCCCCCCCCAGGTATGTAGATCTTCCCTCTATCTTGTTGTTTTTTATCTCCTCGATGGAAAACATTGTATGACAGACATGTCGTTTCGGGTAATATAACAACCGGTGGGGCTTTGCCCCCCGTCATTCTCGAAAGAAATAGTGTAATGTCCGCAAATATTGTCCACAACCCACGTGCCATGTTTTCGACTTTTTTGGGTTCTTTGTCTGATGTTGGTGGTGCAGCCCGTTCTTATATGGGCCTTTACCTTTTCGGTTGCCAGGCTCTGTTTTTGTATTGTGTTCAACGCTATGAGTCTCATTCTTGTCATCTATTATTTCTTTTTATATTGGACGCTGGAGACCTCCTCCTTCGCGTCGCCTTAAGCGTTAGGGAGCAAGTGGCACCAGCCTTGTTGCTAACGAGCCACGACCCAATCATGCGCCAGCTCGCTCTCCTCGACAATTGGTTTTTTCTTTCCGATTTCTTCTATTATTGGTCTGCTAGATGGAAAAATATGCCTTTTTTATAATACTTTTGAAAAAATAACATTGACCGTTGACTGCTGACTGCTGAACAATGACCATTGACTTTTGGGAAAAAGTGCATTGGTTTGAACTCCTTTTGAAAAAAAATCATAAATTTCTAAAACAAATCAATTTTTTAAAACATATTCGAAAAAGTTTATGAATTTCAAAAGCAAATCATGATCTTTTTGAAAAAATCACATATTCAAAAAAAGTTCATGAATTTTCAAAAAAGTTCACGGCTTAAAAAAAGTTCATAAAATTTGGAAAAATAATATGAATTTGAGAATTTTGACGAGTTTAAAATTAATTCAAAAATATTAATTTGAAAAACAAATCATGGACGTGATAAATGTTCATGACTTTGAAAAAAAATCAAGATTCAAAAAAAGTTTGCAAAATTTTAAAAGTTCACAAAAATAGAAAAAATATATAATAAAATAAACAGGAAATTTGGGGAAATATCATGGAGTTGAGAAAGAATGAAATTTTATAAATGTTCATGAATTTAAGAAAAACAAATTTGAGAAAGTTCACGCATTTGAATAAAAAAATAAACGAAAAATAAAAAGGGAAAAGAAAACAGAAAAAATTGAAGAAGAAAACCTTAAGAACCCACTAAAACCTAGCCCAACAAAGCCGATGGAAATCTTCTCGAAGGTTGCCGAAACAGGTTGGGGGAAGAATGGGCCTGCAGTCCACTTAGAGCAGCGGACAGAGAGCCGGGGGTGAGGGTTGCGCATATTGCCCTCTATTTGACGTTTAGGATTCAGGTGTTCCTTCTGAGTTGTTCGCACCGGGCACCATCCGATTGGTGCTTTTACAGCCACACGATACACCAGTTTATCCTTTTCCTCCCACCGATTCGTTCCACGAACACAACCCATGGTGCATGTCTCCTCTTGTGCAGCGGGCGTTCCTCCCAAGCACAGTCAGTTCGTCGACTGCCCTCATATGCTTGCCTCGTCGCCGATGCTCGCCGCCTTGCTATCGTCGCTCGCCGTCGGTAAAAAAAATTCCGTCAGTTGCAGCAAAAAACATGTTCCAGCAAAAGCAATCACCGGTTTCATCAAAAGAACGATGTAGTCATAGCAAAAATCTACCGACACAGGTAACAACAATAAATCACCCCGCTCAGTTCCACCACAAATTTCGGTTCCACCAAAAACATTCATCGGTTCCACCAAAAAAGACAACGGTTGCAGCAAAAATCCGCAGGCGCCGGTCACAACAAAAAATCACGGCCTAGTTCCAGCACCACAAATTGCTGGTTCTAGCAAAAAAACTATCGATCCCAGCAAACAAAACTTCGATTGCAGCAAATAGCAACCGCCAGTGGATCACAACTCCGCGCATTCACTAGTTCCAGCATCTTCCCACATCGGCTCCAGTATTCAGCGACAGTAGTTCCAGCATGTGATGATGCTGGTTGCCGCACCATCAATGGTAGCAACACCAGCAATGGTTCCAGCACCACCGTGCAATGGTTCCAGCACCACCACCCCGCAGTTGCAGCATCAGTACCATGCCACCGCGCGCGAGTAGGAGCTCGTCATCGTGTCAGCTCGTTGTCTTGCTGCTTCCAACTCGCAGCGTCATGACCAATTAACTTTGACAGGAAAAGAGGAGACGACGCCACGGTGGTTACCTCCCATTGGAAAAGTGGGTGGTTGCGATTACAGCGTGGCTTCTCGATGTCGCTAGTATTGGTGCCCTCCTTTTTCCCAGAAAAAGAGAGCTAGGACAGGGACACGAGCCAGCTGATACCCACAAGTATAGGGGACCGCAACAGTTTTCGAGGGTAGAGTATTCAACCCAAATTTATAGATTCGACACAAGGGGAGCCAAAGAATACTTGAGAGTTTTAGCAATTGAGTTGTCAATTCAACCACACCTGGAGATTAAATATCTGCAGCAAAGTGATCAGTAGCACAGTAATATGATAGTTTTGGTAGCAGTAGCAATAGTAACAGTAGCGGTAACAGTAGTAGCAATAGTTTTGTAGCAGTTGGAACAGTGGTAACAGCAGTAGTAACTTAGCAAGAACAATTAGTGGAAAGCTCATAGGCACTGGATCGGTAACTCGTTGGATGATATTCATCATATAACAGTCATAACCTAGGGTGATACAGAACTAGCTCCAGTTCATCAATGTAATGTAGGCATGTATTCCGTAAATAATCATACGTGCTTATGGAAAAGAACTTGCATGACATCTTTTGTCCTACCCTCCCGTGGCAGCGGGGTCCATAAGGAAACTAAGGGATATTAAGGCCTCCTTTTAATAGAGAACCGTAACAAAGCATTAACACATGGTGAATACATGAACTCTTCAAACTACGGTCATCACCGCGAAGTATCCCAAATATTGTCACTATGGGGTTGACGGATCATAACACGTAATAGGTGCATATGACTAGGCAAGATCGGATCAAGAACATAGATATAATGGTGATAACATAAACGGTTCAAATCTAAAATCGTGGCACTCGGGCCCTAGTGACAAGCATTAAGCATGGCAAAGTCATAGCAACATCAATCTCCGAACATAGTGGATACTAGGGATCAAGCCCTAACAAAACTAACTCGATTACATGATGAATCTCATCCAACTCCTCACCGACCAGCAAGCCTATGAAGGAATTACTCACTCCCGGTGGGGAGCATCATGGAATTGGCAACGGAGAAGGGTTAGTGATGACGAAGACCGAAGATTCCCCTCTCCGGAGCCCCAAACGGGCTTCAGATCTGGCCTCCCGATGAAGAACAGGAGGTGGCGGCGGCTCCGTATCGTAAAACGCGATGAAACTTTCTCCTTGATTTTTTTTCTCCGAAAATAGGAATTTATAGTGGCAGAATTATGGTCAGTGGGGCCACGAGGTGGGCACAACCCACCAGGGCGCGCCCCGGTGGGTGCTGCTCACCCTGGCCCCCCTCTTCGGTGGATTTTGGCTCCAATAATTCTTATTTATTATGAAATAATTCTCCAAAAAGTTTCGTTCCATTCCGAGAACTTTTATTTTTGCACAAAAACAACACCATGGTAGTTCTGCTGAAAACAACGTCAGTCCGGGTTAGTTTCATTCAAATCATGCAAATTAGAGTCCAAAACAAGGGCAAAAGGGTGAGGAAAAGTAGATACGTTGGAGACGTATCAACTCCCCCAAGCTTAAACCTTTGCTTGTCCTCAAGCAATTCAGTTGACAAACTGAAAGTGATAAAGAAAAACTTTTATGAACTCTTTTGTTCTTGTTTACATATATATGCTTAAGTAGCACCCAGGTTTTCAGCAAAGATCATGACTAACCATGCTAGCAATAACTCTTAGAAATTATATTAACTCATATCAATAACATAAGCAACTAGCGAGCAATAATAAGATATCTCAAGCGCCAACACTTTGTCAAAACAATCATGATACAATATGACAATAGTGGTATCTCGCTAGCCCTTTCTGAGACCGCAAAACATAAATGCAGAGCACCTTCAAAGTTCAAGCAGCGACTAAACATTGTAATTCATGGTAGAAAAGATCCAGTCATGCTGCACCCAACATCAACTATACACAATGCATGAGGATGACAATAGTGCTCTCAGGGCTGGCGCTTATTTGAGAAGGTGATGACTCAACATAAAAGTAAATAGATAGTCCCTTCGCAGAGGGAAGCATGGATTTGCAGCGGTGCCAGAGCTCAAAGTTTAAAACAGAGATATATAATTTTGGGAGGCACACCCTTCATGTCAACGTCACGACCAAGAGTTATCAATATCTTCCATGCTAAACAAATTAGCGGCGGTTCCCAAGCGGTAAAAATAAAGGTTTACTCCCCCTCCACCAACAATCACACTCCACGGCTAGCCGCATCCACGGGTATCGTCCAAACCAACAACATTCCTGGGGGAGTTTTGTTTAATTATTTTTTATTTTTTATTTCGGGACTGGGAATCCCTATTACCGCCCCTCTCGTGTAAGGACAAGTGAATAAACACTTGTCATGAGAATAACCCGCTTAGCATGGAAGATACTGACCGCCCCATGTCGCTCCATGAGCGGTCCAGGCACACAAAACAGATATTCATTTGAATTTTTAGAGATGGCACATGCAAATTTACTTTGGAACGGCAAGGTAATACCGCATATAGGTAGATATGGTGGACTCATCTGGGACAACTTGGTTTAAGGGTTTTGATGCACAAGCAGTATTCCCGCTTAGTACAGGCGAAGGCTAGTAAATAGATTGAGAAGCGACCAACTAGAGAGTGAAGACGGTAATGAACATGCATTACATATAATCAACATTGAGTACTAGCATGAGTAGGATATAGACACCATGAACATAAATATCATGAAGGCTATGTTGGTTTTGATTCAACTACATGCGTGAACATGTGCCAAGTCAAGCCACTTGAAACATTCAGAGGAGGATACCATATCATCATACCGCATCACAACCATTTTAATGGATGTTGACACCCGAGATAAATCATTATCCACTCCTAGCTACTTAAGCATTGCAAACATGTTTGATCATAATAAGCTAAATCAAGGATACTAGGTTAAACTGATGACGGGAAAAATGGTGGCCGCGAGAACGCGCGTCCACGTCATTGATACAGAGTGAATAAATTTAAGCGCATAATATAAATGCATACAATAAAAAGAGGATCAAACATTGCAGGTACATATTTCCAGAACTCTTACATTTATATAAAAGAACTGTTAATTACATCTCCGTAGAGAAAACCCCTGATTAAGAATTCCAACATATATCTATTACATAACATCACAACACATGAGTACTACAAAATGTAGCAATAAAACGAAGTCCTCCTCGCTGTCGTCGACGCCTGCGTGCTCGGGGGAGCCTTGAAGTTTGTTGATGTTATCATGTGTGATGGTTTCCATATGCATCGTATGACCATTTTTAGAAGTCATATTATATGTTATGTCACTTGTACTAATATTGTTAGTACATAGTGCGAGTATGATATATGCGTGCTTAAGTCGCTTTGCTTAATTTCCCTGATCGATTAACCCGTATGAACTATTATCATGTTCATAAGAGATGTGTGGGTAATCAGTCGGCTAATAGAGCGTCTAAGAACAATGCGTGCATGTGAGCTACATAACCATGCACATCAGATGTACATGCCTTCATTGAGGCGATATATGATTTGCTTTTGCATGTGAAATATTCACTTATATTACTTCCTTTAGTACTAGCGGATATGGTTAGTACTAAATTTCAGCATATAAGTATATAATATCTACGCTGTGAAGTTTGGCATGCCGTATGGGGCATGTATTACCTTGTGACACGTAGGAATATTTATATTAGCCTACGTGCACTGATTTTGACTCATGGGACAGTTTTATTATAGTGCGAAATGAGATAACTAATATTTTCGATCATCTCATGTTTACACTAGATTTCACTTAGCACATTCTATATGAGAGACGTATATAACATATGCACATTCTTGTTTGTATTACTACTAACGTGGACAACATGTACGCTCACAGAGGATTCATTATGCATGGCACTTAGCAAATATGATTTGGCGAGCACTCGTTCTATATGTTTTCCATGCATCTGAATTGGGACGTACATGGACAACACACCTGATTTTGTTTTATACAACTCAAGCATGCAGCATATAAAAAGTGCACTTTGGTGGGCACCTATTTATTTTATGTGTCATCTAGAGTTGAAGCATTTGCCTTATATTTGGCACATAGTTTATACTCATAAGTCGTTGGAGTGGTTTCTGTATCCGACCATAGTTTATACTCTTACGGCGTTGGAGTAGTTTTTATATATGACCATAGCTTATACTCTTACGGTGTTGGAGTAGTTTCTATATTTGACCATAGTTTATACTCATAAGGCAATGGAGTGTTTGCAATATTCGACCATAGTTTATACTCATATAAGGCGATGGAGTAGTTTCTATATTTGACCATAGTTTATACTCATAAGGTGATGGAGTGTTTGCAATATTCGACCATAGTTTATACTCATAAGGCGATGGAGTAGTTTATATATTTGACCATAGTTTATACTCATAAGACGATGGGGTGTTTCTATATTTGACCATAGTTTATACTCATAAGGCGATGGAGTGTTTGATATTCAACCTTAGTTTATACTCATAAGGCGATGGAGTAATTTCTATATTCGACCATAGTTTATACTCTTACGGTGCTGGAGTATTTACAATATTCGGCCATAGTTTATACTCATAAGGCGATGGAGTAATTTCTATATTCGACCATAGTTTATACTCTTACGGTGCTAGCGTATTTGCAATATTCGACCATAGTTTATACTCATAAGGCGATGGAGTGATTTCTATATTTGACCATAGTTTATACTCTTACGATGTTGGAGTAGTTTCTATATTTGACCATAGTTTATACTCATAAGGCGATGGAGTGTTTGCAATATTCGACCATAGTTTATACTCATAAGGAGATGGAGTGATGACGCACTATGTTATGTTTAGTGCGAGTAACATAGGATATAACCCTAGTTATCTTTTTAATCTTGTAGATGCATGCACCTATATGAAAAGAATGCATGGCTTAATTTTAATCTATATGAGAGATTATCTTATGGCATATGGGTTATTCCCATGTACCAGTTTTCCTATAGTCTCAAACATATCACATATGGACATGCGACTATGTGAATCTAGTCAAATATTCATGTGAGTTTGGATTTCGAGTTCATGAGAATATTTTTTATAAAGTTTCACTCCACTTGTATTAGTACTAGCATCATGTAGCAACATCGCGCCCATGTGTAGCATAACCAAATGAAGTATGGTGATTTCTTCTTGTTTGTATTATCACTAACATAGCATAGAATGTACGCTTGTAGTGTAACCAAACAAAAGTATATATCAATTTATATTTTATATGGACATGATGGGGTGTATGGCAATTCTCATTTTAAGTCTAGATATATGACACTAAACTATGTAGAGCAAAGTCATGTATAATATATTTTGGTTGTCATATGTGTGCATGGCTTTGTTTCACATGGATTCGTGAACATTTTAAGCATACATGGCCGCATGCACTAGGTTTGCTTTTTACCAGGTTTACATCCTATATTGATCAAGGTTGTTAACTAGGCAGATGGTATGCAAATATTATTTTATTTGGTCTTTGCTTCATGTCTACACAACTAGCACCACGTGATGGAACAATGGCTCATGCATTTAGGAGTCTAGCTATACTATAATCTTATATGGAAGAAGTGTGTCTTAATTTCTATCAGCATGGGAAGTTACAAACCTTTTATTTCTATTTCCATCCTTGATTTGTATCAACATGGGATGGAGGATCACCATCAGACCAAAACAAGATGTATATGATTTTATTCTTGAATTGTATCAACATGGGATGCAAGATCACCATGAGACCAAAACAAGATTAACATGATTTTGTTCTTGAGTTGTATCAACATGGAGATGCAAGATCACCACGAGACCAAAACAAGATAGATATCATTTGTTCTTGAGTTGTATCAACATGGAGATGCAAGATCACCATGAGACCAAACAAGAAGAATTTTGATTGCACATGTGCGTTTAATTCACCTCAGTATAATCTTGAAGAGCGGTATATGATCAGGTAGGGATTTCATGTATTATCTTGATTTGTATCAGCATGGATCAAGATGACCATGGGACCGAATCAAAGACAAAATAATTAGATAGCACCAAACATATATGAGACGCACCGTGAAAATAAATAAAGCATCGTCCATCAAGATGTGAGGGAGAATGTAGCCATGAATTCTCACCTTGCCTTGGATGTCCTCACGTACGTGTGATGTGGTGATGCAGATGAGCAGCCGCCCGTGTAGATCAGCTCGTGGGTGATGCAGATGATGAGCAGCCGGCAACGTCGACGATGAGTGGCGCCGATGATGAGCGGCCGGCGACGTGTGTGGCCGACGACGAGCGGCGCGACCGGCGCCGACGCCGCCGCCGATGAGCGGCCGGCCACGACGACGACGAACGAACGACGGCGAAACGAACGGCCGATGGCGTACGCACGAATGATGTGCGTCGATGGACTGGTGTATATGGGAGCAGTGGATGGATGGATGAATGAGCGAGCTTGCCGATGGATGGATGATTGGTGAGCACCGATGGGCTTGTTTATGAATGAGCCATCGATCAGCCTCCATATGTTTGATATGCTGCCCATATTTATAGGTTGGAGCTGTGACCGACGCTCTCCAACGACGCCGGAGATCGTGCGCCAGGACGTGAGATCGTCGTGGTTATCATGAGCAAACATGCGGTTAGTTATGGATTAGCACGTCAAGTTTTCTCGCGTGGACTTCGTACGCGTGCAACTGAACGACAGAAGGCGTGTCCATCCACACGTTTGCATGGGCTTTGGCCACTAATCCATATCTTTTTGATTTAAGTAGCTAAATTGGGCTCTTAGTTCTCTTTGCACGGGTTACATATCCAGGGGACATCCGTATGCGTTTGGGCCATAGGTTAGTCTATCACTTAATTAGCCCTTAATCTTGCCGCATAATTAATCCATGCACGCACACGTACCTCGTACATGCACCATGCATGTATATAGACATTTTGTATAAGTGGGCTAGACCATGCATGTATATAGCCATTTTGTATAAGTGGGCTAGACCATGCATGTATATGTCCATTTTGTATAAGTGGGTAGACCAGATAAAGTTTAATGATATGAGAAGATATTCTTCCGGTAATAATTATATGACGCCCCTGACATTTTCTTATACATCGCCACACATTATATCATTTAACATAAGCATCATGCCAGTATTTTTTTTGCGCTGATAGAATAATGCTCGTAAATACGATATAATATTTTAGCAATATTAGCATCATGTATGACAATTTAAATTTATGTCAACATCAAAATCCCACCGTCGATGGTGGCGTATATGATGCAAGCCTTGTTTCCCGTAATTTATACATCGATAGTTGGCTTATTTTTTTCCTTTTATTTCCAGGCCTATTATTCTGTATTGAACGATGTCGCGGAAATTTATCATTACCCTTTCTCCGCATATTCGGCGAATCACTATTTTTTATTGTTTGAAGTAATTCATTTTATTTGAATAATATCTAAGCACCATGTTTCACTTTGGTCAAAATCGGTGTCAACATAAACATATTTACAAAAACAAAAACAAGTTGAGTTCATACCCGCTCTTCTCTGCCACAGTCAATTCATCAAATATCGTCATTATTGCCTTTCATTTGCACGACCGAATGATAGAAAAATAATAATAGTGCAAGAGTGTCGTGGACTAAGCTGGAATCTGCAAGCATTTTATTCAAGAGGAGAAGACAAAGTAATATGGGTTCTATGTTAGATAAACAATAATGCAGATGAGAGCCACTCACCAATTTCATTGTGGTCTTCTCCTTGGTACGACTCAAATAAAAGGAAAAGAATTTCAGAGAAACACACTGAAATATTTTTGGAGTTTTTGGTTTTTCTTGAAGAAAGCAAATTAAAGAGGAAAAACAAAAAAACGAGAAAACTATTTACACGGGAAAGCTCCCAACAAGTAAAAGAAGAAGCGAGAAATCTTTTTGGGTTTTCTTTTGATGCAACAATTAAACTAAGCTAGAAAGAAAAACTAAAAAAAGTAGGAAATATTTTTGGGTTTTCTCAAAGTTTCAAACACACAAGAAGAAAGCGAGAAAACAAATTTAGCATAAATATTACAATGAAAAAGTATGAACACCGACAACTGGAATGAAATGTGTGAACATGAATGTAATGTCGGTGGAAATACGTACTCCCCCAAGCTTAGGATTTTGGCCTAGCTTGGTAATCACCATCCGTAGAAACCATCCGGTCCCAAGTCGAAGTGAGGTGGAGGCGGTACCTGGGCATCCCACCCCTGGGGCTCCTCCTCAGCAGCTGCTAGGTTGTTCCGGTAGGCTCTAATGTCATCTAGCATAATCATGTATCCGTTCTTGGCAATAGAATCAAACAAAGCAGGTGCAGGCAACGGAATAACATCACGTGTTTCTTTGCTAAATACCAGGTTGTAAAGAATGTCGCGGGGAGAATCAGTTACATCGAGGAATTGGTGATCTTGTAGTGACTTGTGATCAAGGTAAACTTGGGACAAGAAATAATCATGTGGGCGAATTTGAACATTAAAGTGTCTCGCTAAGCGAGTAGCATAAATACCACCATGTATCTTTCCCTTAGTTTTGTTAAGGTGTAAGCGACGAGCAATAATAGCCCCCATACTAAAGGTGTGATCATCATAAAGTGCGCGACGTAAAATAGCAAGGTCAGGGGCACTGAGTGCGCCGACCTTCTCCCTAGCGGTTAAACACTCAGCGATGATAAATATTTGGAAAAAAAATCGTGTTAAATTTTCAGGGCATTCTGAGAATTTTTATTTTTATTGCACGGGGAAAACAGGATAATCATGACATTTTATTTTATTTGACTAACTAAGACAGAAAATAAAAAGTGGGAGCAGAGAATTGTGCTTACTAGATTCATCGACTTCATACCTCTCAAAAATGATTCATTAATAAGGTTGATCAAGTCTTATTAACAACCACTTCCGATTAGCATGAAACCGAAGAACTTTCATAAAACACTAAGTTACCTCAATGGGGATGTGCATATCCCCAACAATAAGTATATCATATTTCTTTTTAACAGTAGGTAGAGGTAATTGGAAACTTCCAATAGTGATGGTCGGAGATTCTTCAATAACATTTATACCATTCACTTGGAATTGCTTCTTCGGAAAGTGCACCGTACGCTCATTACCATTGATATGAAAAGTGACTTTGTTTTTATTGCAATCAATAACAGCCCCTGCAGCATTCAAAAAGGGTCTACCAAGGATAATCGACATGTTGTCGTCCTCGGGCATCTCAAGAATAACAAAGTCCGTTAAGATAGTAACATTTGCAACAACAACGGGCACATCCTCACAAATACCGATAGGTATGGCTGTTGATTTGTCAGCCATTTGCAATGATATCTCGGTAGGTGTGAGTTTATTCAAATCAAGTCTCTTATATAAGGAGAAGGGCATAACACTAACACCGGCTCCCAAGTCACACAAAGCAGTTTTGACATAGTTTCTTTTGATAGAGCAAGGTATAGTTGGTATTCCAGGATCTCCAAGTTTTTTAGGTACTCCATCCTTAAAAGAATAATTAGCAAGCATGGTGAAGATTTCAGCTTCAGGTATTTTTTTTTTATTTGTGATGATGTATTTCATATACTTTGCATAAGGGGCCATCTTCAAAATATCGGTTAAGCGGGTACACAAAAAGACTGGCCTAATCATTTCAGCAAAGCGCTCAAATTCTTCATTATCCTTTTTCTTAGATGGCTTAGGTAGAAATGGCATGGGTTTCTGAACCCATGGCTCTCTTTCTTACCATGTTTCCTAGCCACAAAGTCTCTTTTATCATAACGTTTATTTTTAGGTTGTGGGTTATCAAGATCAGCAGCGGGCTCTATTTCAACATCATTATCTGGTTCTACATCATTGCTAGGTTGAGCATCTCCATGCACATCATAATTATCATCTTCATTATCACTAGGTGAATGTTCGTTACCAGACTGAGTTTCAGCATCAGAAATAGAGACATCATTATTATTAGGAGTGTAGGGTAACGCAGTAGAAAACAAAAATTTTCCGACCTACGCACCAGCCCAGGACCACTATGGAGACTGCATACAAGGTTTGATCATTATTCGTTACCGACTCGTAGCGCAGCGGAAGTAGAGTCGATGACGAACGGCGGTGCAGATCCCCGCAGCTAGGATTTACAACCTCCCAACCGCGAGGATGTATACCCTCATCTGCCCCGCGGACAGCCCTCTGGGAGGCGGTCGCACAGTCCCCCGGATGGTGTCACGGACAGCCCTTCGGGAGGACCTCCGAAACTCGGACTGTCACTCGGACAGCCCTTCGGGAGGACCTCCAAAACTCGGACGGTCACACGGACAGCCCTTCGGGAGGCACTCTCGAACTAAGAACGAAACTACGATCTCTCTACAGAGTTGCACACATACGGTGTCATCTATCCGGCAGGGCTTCGCCGTCCAGAACTAGTTCCCACCGGAACCCAGACAGCCTTTCGGCTCTACGAAACTATTTCGTGGGAGGGAGAGAAGAAAGGCAGATCATGCATGCCATGTGTGTGAGAGTTGGAGTGAGGATGGAGAGCTCCTCTCCACCTCCTTATATAGTGGTGGAAGGGGTGAGGGGGGGCTGAAATTCAGCCCACTAAACATGCACCCACCAAACAAGGAAAACATGTTCCCACCAAACATGGAGAAAACATGTTCCCTTGTCCATGGTGTTCCCCCATGGGGCCCCACCTTCCTCCCAACACTCTCCACCATTTGTGGGGGCTGCCCCCCACCATGGGGGGCCCACCCAACACTTTGTCCAGCCACAAGGGGGCTGTCCCCTAAAGGGGGCGCCCCCAAAAACAGCCCAAAAACAGCCCCCACGATCCGTGGGATCTTGTCCCCTCTCGCTGGGACAAGATGTTTTCCGAAACTATTTCTTCTGAAAATTCCAGAAGGTCCCAGAACATTTCCGGCACCCTCTAAAATTATCTGGACGCGCTCCGGAATATTTCCGGTATGGTGGTTTAATTTAAAACCATCTTCGTTTACCCGGTAAACAATTCCGGCAGCTCCGAAAACCTTTTTCGGTTTTTTCTCCAGAAAAATTCCAGAAATTACCAGACCAATCTGGCAACCTCCAAAACATTCCCGGTGCTTGCCGAAACCTTTTTGGATCAATGGTTTTATCCGAAACAACTTTTCGGTTTTACCGAAACTTTTTCGGTGTTCTCTCCGGAACTTTTCCATTGTCTCCAAAACTTTTCCAGTGACTTTCTCTCGGACTCCTCGTCTAGTATTCAGCAGATAGATGACCCTTAAGCGTGTGACCCTATAGGTTCGGTGAAGCATAGACATGACCCGGAACCCCTTCCGATCAATGATCAACATCGGAGCCGTGGACACCCATTTTGATCCCTATACCCACACGAATGAATATTCGAGTGAACCTCGAGTTGCCGTGTGCTATTCCTGTTGCTTCGCGATATGTTACAAATACCCGAGGTGAGACATGTTGGCATCCCCATGGATCAACACCTTGTCCACTATGCCAGTTACCTCGTTGCCGGTATTGTTCTCTTTTCTCGTTCCCGTGTTCCGGCATCCCTGTGATCAAATCACCCTGTGTCTGGCCAGACGATGATGGATACCGTAACACCGAGAGGGCCCAGAGATATCTCTCCATCGTCGGAGGAGCAAATCCCAATCTTGAGCTATCAAGTTACTTGACATACTTTTCCATGAACCCGTAAGCCGCCGTAATAGCCACCCATTTACGGATGACGTTTAACAAACCCCAAAGTTCATGAAGCAAGCATGAAGAAACTCGATACTCTCATGGTCTAAGGAATTATGCAAACATTAACTTCCTGTGTTATTAACCATTAACTTATGACGAATGTATCTCATAGCATAACACAATTTGGGTCGATTCAACACAAGTGTTCTACCAACAATTGTGCCCTCAAAATTGCCGGCATAGTCATGCCCATGATCAGGAAAACAGGATCATCATGCAATACTTGAGCCAGTCATAGAGGCTTGACTAGGAATACATTTTACCGTTTATTATCCCACACGTGCACATGAGTTTCCCTCCAAGCCTCGTTTTATTTGTAGACTCGAGAATCATTGCAGTTATAGCATGGAACATAAACATAATTATGAACAGGGAGATAATCAATAACATTTATTATTGCCTCTAGGGCATATCTCCTACAGACTCCCACTTGCACTAGAGTCAATAATCTAGTCAATGCTAATGCACTTTACACCTATGGCATACTGGTGTAAAATATGCTTCGCATGTGGTATAGCCTGATGTCCAACGAATCTGACAACTTCAGCTCCGTGTGTAACTTTGCATATCCTCGCGTTTTCACGCTTTCACAAAATTCATATTTTGTGTGGACTTGGCTTTGCATATGTGTGAATCATTGGTCGAAACCTGATTCCTCAGACTGAGCTATGGAGCAACTATCTGCTATAGTGTCCCATAGACCAAAGCCTTCTTGGAACCATACTAAGTTCATGAATGAACTATATGATTCAACAACTTCTTTGTCGCTTCTCAAGCGTCAACATACTTAGCCTTTGTTATAGAATTCGCCACAGTATCTTGTTTGGAACAATTTCCAACTATCGTGCCACCATATTGTGTATCACACAAAACCCTCAATTTAAATCAAAAATCGCATGGAGCATTGATGAAGACTGTATCGATGTAACCTTTTACAACGAACTCTTCATGATCTCCGTTTGCGAGAAAACATGTCATCAGTACTGCTCTAGTACTCAATGACATCTTTCACTGTTGTCCCATGATCAGTACTTTGATCACTATGGTATCAATACTCGCAACAACTTTGGAGTATTGGACATATCTGGTTGGTTTTACATACCATGGAATACATGATTAATCCAAACACAAGAGTGTGTGGAATCTCCATCATGTATTTTACTCATCAGTGTTTTGGGACACCGAGTCTTGCAAAAACTCTTTCCATGTGACTTTGGCAAGAATCACTCCTTGGCATTTTAAATGCTAAAAAGTTTTAGCATCTTGTCAATATGTATTCATTGCTTAGCCCCATTTAGGTAAATCTATCTCCATAGATCATCATGCCTAATATTGAGGCCATTTTAGCCTAAGCACTTCATCGAAAAACTATTTTCAAATGAAGTCTTAATTCGTGTCAAGAAATTTATTTCCAATTAACAATGTGTCAAGTACACACGGTTTTTAGAAATATTATTATGCTCCCACTTACTTTCTTGAATCACAAGCATCTTCGATACCCATTTGATGAAGTCAAACTCTTTTGACCATTTCATCAAAAACGAAGATTCCAACTCCACTTTGCTCTCTTCTGTCCATCGCTGGAACTCTGAAGTTTGCATACTTACTAGCATCCTCTGGATCGACAAATTACTTTGGACTGTATCACATATAAGTCCTAGGTTTCATTTCCATCGGATGGAAGTCCCTTTGTCATCCATGTTTCATATCTCATGATTGAAATATGTATTAACTGCTAGTTCAACCCGAACCGACTTCAAGCATCGCTACGGTGAAACAACCTCATCGTAGTCAACTCCTTGAACTTGTTATTTCAACAAGTCGAGCTTTATGGACAAAACATTTTTATCCGTATCAGTTTTTAGTTCCATAAATATTCGTTAGACTCTAAGTCTTCCGAAAGGTGTATCAAGGTTTTAATCTTGAATCACTTATATGGAAACTATCTCGGATTGTATTGGCATTTAGCCAATTCCGGAGTCAGGGCCCATCACCGCTTCCTTGTGTATTGTAGGTATACTATTGTCCAACAACAATATCTCGTTAGCGCACCTGAGAGGTTTGCACGAGCCTTGCCTACGAGGTTCAGCTGCAAGTTCGACTGAAGTCCATACATTTTATTGTAGAGACTTCCGTATCAGTCGTAGTAGGAAATTCCGGAATCACTTCCAAGGTTTCTTTCCTTTGATCTGATGACGAAGATACTGGTTATCTCGTCGAGTTGCACTGTCCTCCCACTCACCTTTTGAAAGAACTATTATCTTCAAAAAGCATACCGTTCTTTGTGGCAAACCTATTTGCCTCGGTATAGTGGTGGGGGAATACCCAATGACTTGGGATAACCTACAAAGTAGCACTTGTCTGATTTGGAATAGGTTTGTAACCTTTTACACAAGCCCCATATTCCAAATGTTAAGAAAAGATATAACATGGTTGGGCGTACCATACCATGACGTCATTTCAACAGACCCGATGGAGCTCTTTTCAGTGTAAAAGCCGCAGTCTCTAAAGCATCACTTTAAAAGGGATAATGGCAAATTTATTTATGTCATCTTTGATCTTACCATGTCATAAATGGTTCGATTACATCTACACGGACTCTCCACTTGTAGTGGTGTTCCGGGAGGTGCAAGTTATGAAACCCCTTTCACAACTCATCAGACATTCGCTAAACTTGTAACTCAAATATTCCTTTCTGCAATCGAATTGTAGAAACATAATTTTCTTGTTACAATATTTTCTTCTTCGTATCGAAAACCTTTCGAATGATTTCAAAAAATCCAGACTTACGTCTCATCAAGTAAATATCCATATATCTACTTGAGTCATTTCTGAAGATAGATAAATCCACTACTTGCAACAACATTTATTGGACTACACACATCATAATGTATGATTACCAATATGTTCTTTGCTCGTTCCTTATGGCCTGTGAACGGTATTTCAGTCACTTCACTTTTCAGAGGAAAGTTGCAAGTGTCAGATGATTCAAAATCAAACGACTTCAAAATCCATCATAATGGAATTTTCCATGCGGGTTTCTCCAATGTGACCAAATGCAGTGCCACACTTGTGTGGTATTCTTTTAGTCTTGCGACATTTAGCGTCAGTGTTATGGATGTAACATATTACCATCAATATTCATAGCATACATCCCATCTTGTATGGAAGCATGGCCCTTCATGTTATTCATAACACCGAACATCAAAAGTTCTCTTATGAACAACCTTCTTGCAAAATACCTTATGCAAAGGGCTAGAGTGTATGAAACTCTAAATGAATTATGAAAGTAAATACAGAGGTAATGTATTAATATCAATATTCATAACATACATCTCATTCATAATGAAAGTATGGCCCTTATGTTATTCATAACATCGAACATCGAACATCAAAAGTTCTCTTATGAATAACCTTCTTGCAAGATACTTTATGCAATGGGCAAGAGTGTAAAACTCTAAAATGAATTATGAAAGTAAATACATAGGGAATACACTAATGGAAGGTATAGTAACATTTACTATGTTCCCTGTGTGTATCTAAACCTCATTCCTGGCTAGTCTTTCAGGCCATAGTAGTTCTTACATCGAGTTGCAACAGAATGCAATCGAGCGGGTATCTTTGTGATTAACTCACAATACCCAAGAATTAGTGATTAACATGTTTAACCATAATTTTCAAGAACTATATCTTTGACCAGCCTTTTATACATCAAAAACTTGTATGACATTCATACATGAGCTGGATATTCCAGTCTTCTTTCCTTTTGCCATTATACTTCTAACAGTTTAACTTTCAGTAATTCTCCTACTCTCAGAAGAAGCACCCAACTTAAGAGTGGTGTTAGCCCCGGACTTCCCAGGCGTGAAAATCTTACTAACACCCTTCGGACACTTCCTTTCTCTTTAAGTTGTTGTTTTATTCACCTTTCATCACATGACAGGCGTTCTCCTGGATCCCTCTCTTATCAGTCTTATGCATAGTAAACACCTTTACTAATAGTTTGCAAACAAACATTGCTTTGGATATCTCATATCTATTAGCCTTTGTCTGTCTCTGAAGATGATTTTCAGATTCCATGAATATCACATAACTATCCAAACTTTCGAAGTTCGGGTCTCATGGAAGCAAACATATTGCACTTTGACTGAAAAGGAATTCTAGCTTTTGGATCGAAGGACGAGAGTCACATGATCCATAGCATTAGCGGGAGAATACCGAAAGCATGCGATAGGACAAAGTCCTTCTCGGCACTCTAGAGGACAATCCTCACATTACGTTACCAACCGTAAAGTTTTAACCAGATATTTAACAGCTATTCAATTTTAATAGGGAAGGTGGAAACGCGAGCCATTATTCTACAACTATTATGCAAACCATACTTAGACAGTGTTCAAAATTAATTGCACTGAGAATTAAACAAGTTAATTCTATAGTGCGCTCCCACTCAAATCAATATCTCTCATAATTGATTGTGAGTGATTCAAGACCCGCATATCCATTCAACGTCACGGTTCGAGATGAACACCCATGGCGTGAACTTCAATCGGTAGGCAAACTTGCCGATCACATCTCTATGCGATTCTTGTTCATCTTTCGATGCGTGTGTTCCGAGCTCATGACTTTCATGCCTGAACGTCAAGACAACCAAGTGATCTCGCTGCGAGGTCTCAACTCACCCGCCTCACACATCCCTAATCGTTCGCACCCATGGAGATCATGCAATGCCCCGAAAAGTTAGGTGCCGTGACGGTGCTACACTTGGGAGAACACTAACTACTTGATATTTCAGTGAGAGATCACCCTAATAAAAAGCGACTACTGCGCAATCAAGAAGGGTGCATCATAAGGGATAAACATCTTAGGCAATTCATAATAGCATGATATGGTATAGCCCTTTCTGACGGAGAAGTCTCGTATTTCTTCGTCTCCGGCATTCGCGTCGGTGTTCACCTTTGCGAAGATTGCCACCACCTTGTCGATGCACAAGATAATATTGCTATCTCTATAGCTAATAAAATAAGTGCATTACATAAGGTTGACACGCAGGTCATTTAAAGTGCAATCATATGGCTCCAGCCATCATGCCGAATCATGACACGCAGGTCATGTTAATCAATTTACATCATATAGTCATCTCATACATAATCAAATTATTATGAATCATTGCTATACCACATCACATGCACATGCAAACCATCCTGCAAAACCAAGTTAGACGCCTCTAATCGGTTCATGCGAAATTTTATTTTACGTGGCTTCTAAGGTTTCGAAACAAACCGAAGCTACCAACGTCCATCATCAAGCATGATAATCCAAGTCGCTAGATTAACATTCCAGGGTGTATGAAACACGAGATAATAAAATCTCGAGCCCCATACTAAACTTCGTCATACGCGTGACCCCCGTGCAGATCACATCTGCATTGCCCTTTCGTCTGCGAAATTTCATCTTTCTCTTTAACTACGGTGGAATTCAATGAACTGTTAGCACTTCGTTGATCAATCAGGATCGCGGATTGCCAGAACATTGAAACTCCACCATACTGTTATCAAGATCAGAAATATGCAAATTCTAGGGAAGCAATAGGAACATCGGGTAACAGATTTCATCTGCTACCCGCACAAATAATTTTCAGCAATAGATCTCATCTACTACCTAATTATATTGTGCAACACCCATACATCTCTATGTATTCTAGATCGCAACCTGCATCTACGCATAGCACGGCTCTTGATGCCACTGTAGGGTAACGCAGTAGAAAACAAAAAATTTCCGACCTACGCACCAGCCCAGGACCACTATGGAGACTGCATACAAGGTTTGATCATTATTCGTTACCGACTCGTAGCGCAGCGGAAGTAGAGTCGATGACGAACGGCGGTGCAGATCCCCGCAGCTACGATTTACAACCTCCCAACCGCGAGGATGTATACCCTCATCTGCCCCGCGGACAGCCCTCCGGGAGGCGGTCGCACAGTCCCCCGGATGGTGTCACGGACAGCCCTTCGGGAGGACCTCCGAAACTCGGACTGTCACTCGGACAGCCCTTCGGGAGGACCTCCAAAACTCGGACGGTCACACGGACAGCCCTTCGGGAGGCACTCTCGAACTAAGAACGAAACTACGATCTCTCTACAGAGTTGCACACATACGGTGTCATCTATCCGGCAGGGCTTCGCCGTCCAGAACTAGTTCCCACCGGAACCCAGACAGCCTTTCGGCTCTACGAAACTATTTCGTGGGAGGGAGAGAAGAAAGGCAGATCATGCATGCCATGTGTGTGAGAGTTGGAGTGAGGATGGAGAGCTCCTCTCCACCTCCTTATATAGTGGTGGAAGGGGTGAGGGGGGGCTGAAATTCAGCCCACTAAACATGCACCCACCAAACAAGGAAAACATGTTCCCACCAAACATGGAGAAAACATGTTCCCTTGTCCATGGTGTTCCCCCATGGGGCCCACCTTCCTCCCAACACTCTCCACCATTTGTGGGGGCTGCCCCCCACCATGGGGGCCCCAACCAACACTTTGTCCAGCCACAAGGGGGCTGTCCCCTAAAGGGGGCGCCCCCAAAAACAGCCCAAAAACAGCCCCCACGATCCGTGGGATCTTGTCCCCTCTCGCTGGGACAAGATGTTTTCCGAAACTATTTCTTCTGAAAATTCCAGAAGGTCCCAGAACATTTCCGGCACCCTCTAAAATTATCTGGACGCGCTCCGGAACATTTCCGGTATGGTGGTTTAATTTAAAACCATCTTCGTTTACCCGGTAAACAATTCCGGCAGCTCCGAAAACCTTTTTCGGTTTTTTCTCCAGAAAAATTCCAGAAATTACCAGACCAATCTGGCAACCTCCAAAACATTCCCGGTGCTTGCCGAAACCTTTTTGGATCAATGGTTTTATCCGAAACAACTTTTCGGTTTTACCGAAACTTTTTCGGTGTTCTCTCCGGAACTTTTCCATTGTCTCCAAAACTTTTCCAGTGACTTTCTCTCGGACTCCTCGTCTAGTATTCAGCAGATAGATGACCCTTAAGCGTGTGACCCTATAGGTTCGGTGAAGCATAGACATGACCCGGAACCCCTTCCGATCAATGATCAACATCGGAGCCGTGGACACCCATTTTGATCCCTATACCCACACGAATGAATATTCGAGTGAACCTCGAGTTGCCGTGTGCTATTCCTGTTGCTTCGCGATATGTTACAAATACCCGAGGTGAGACATGTTGGCATCCCCGTGGATCAACACCTTGTCCACTATGCCAGTTACCTCGTTGCCGGTATTGTTCTCTTTTCTCGTTCCCGTGTTCCGGCATCCCTGTGATCAAATCACCCTGTGTCTGGCCAGACGATGATGGATACCGTAACACCGAGAGGGCCCAGAGATATCTCTCCATCGTCGGAGGAGCAAATCCCAATCTTGAGCTATCAAGTTACTTGACATACTTTTCCATGAACCCGTAAGTCGCCGTAATAGCCACCCATTTACGGATGACGTTTAACAAACCCCAAAGTTCATGAAGCAAGCATGAAGAAACTCGATACTCTCATGGTCTAAGGAATTATGCAAACATTAACTTCCTGTGTTATTAACCATTAACTTATGACGAATGTATCTCATAGCATAACACAATTTGGGTCGATTCAACACAAGTGTTCTACCAACAATTGTGCCCTCAAAATTGCCTGCATAGTCATGCCCATGATCAGGAAAACAGGATCATCATGCAATACTTGAGCCAGTCATAGAGGCTTGACTAGGAATACATTTTACCGTTTATTATCCCACACGTGCACATGAGTTTCCCTCCAAGCCTCGTTTTATTTGTAGACTCGAGAATCATTGCAGTTATAGCATGGAACATAAACATAATTATGAACAGGGAGATAATCAATAACATTTATTATTGCCTCTAGGGCATATCTCCTACAAGGAGGTTTTTGTGTCTCAGGTTCACTAGAGGTATGCAAAGTCCTATCATTTTTATTTTTATTTTTCTTCTTAGAAGGACTAAGTGCATCAGGATTAACTCTCTGAGAGTCTTGTTCAATTATTTTAGGATGACCCTCAGGATAAAGTGGTTCTTGGGTCATTCTACATCATCTAGTTACTACTCTAGCAGCAAAATCATGCATATTATTATTCATTTCATCAAGCAATTCTTTTTGAGATTTAGCAACTTTTTCTAACTGAGTTTGAACCATAGAGGCATGCTTTCCTAGACCTCTAACATCATTACTGATTCTAAATAGCAAGTCACTCAAGCGAGCAGTCATATCAGAATTATATTTCAATTGTTTCAGAACATGAGCATTGAAATGATCTTGCTTCATAATATAGTTGTCAAACTCATATAAGCATTGACTATGATGTTTATTGTGAGGGATGTCACTTTCATTAAACTTTAGTAAAGAATTTATCTCTACCACCTGTGGAGGTAGTGGTGTGTCAAGGCCATGTATTTCTTCAATAGGTGGCAAATTCTTAACATCCTCAGCTTTAATACCTTTTTCCTTCATAGATTTCCTTGCCTCTTGCATATCTTCAGGACTGAGAAATAAGATACCCCTCTTCTTCGGAGTGGGTTTAGGCGGTGGTTCAGGAAGAGTCCAATCATCATAATTCTTCAATATGTTATTCAATAACTCCTCCGCTTGTTCAACAGTTCGCTCCCTGAAAACACAACCAGCACAACTATCTAGGAAGTCCCTAGAAGCATCGGTTAGTCCATTATAGAAGATATCAAGTATTTCATTTTTCTTGAGAGGGTGATCAGGCAAAGCATTAAGTAACTGGAGAATCCTCCCCCAAGCTTGTGGGAGACTCTCTTCTTCAATTTTCACAAAGTTATATATTTCTGTAAGGCAGCTTGTTTCTTATGAGCAGGAAAATATTTTTCAGAGAAGTAGTAAATCATATCCTGGGGACTAGGAACACAACCAGGAGTAAGAGTATTGTACCATGCCTTAGCATCACCCTTTAATGAGAACGGAAATAACTTGAGAATGTAATAGTAGCGAATCTTCTCATCATGAGCAAAGAGGGTGGCTGTATCATTCGGCTTAGTAAGGTGTGCCACTACAGTTTCAGTTTCATAGCCATGGAAGGATCAGATTCAACCAAAGTAATTAACTCTGGGCCGACAGAGAACTCATAATCATTATCGGTAACAAAGATAGGTGAGGTAGCAAACTTAGGATCACATTACATTATAGCATTCAAAGTCTTTTCTTTATACTTGCGTAGCAATTTCTTAAGATCGTTTCTATCCTTGCAAGAAAGAATTTCTCTAGTTACCTCTTCGTCCATAACATAACCTTCACGTATGCATTTCAAACTTAGGAGAGCTAGGACTAATAGGTGTTTCATAGTCATCATCAGTTTCATAAGTTTCATCAGTTTCAGGAATCTCATCAGTTTCAGTAGTTTCATTCTATTTAGCTCTAGCAATTTGTTCATCAAGAAATTCTCCTAGTGGCACATTATCATCATGCATGGTACTAGCATCATCATCAGCATCATTCATAACAGAAGTAGAATCATCAATAACTTGCGACATATCAGGATTACTAGCATGTGGTGGTGTTGCAAGCTTACTCATAACAAAAGGTGAATCAAGTGCAGAGCTAGATGGCAGTTCCTTACCTCCCCTCGTCTTAGAGGGAAAAATCTTAGTCTTTGGATCCTTCCGATTCTTCATAGTGATAAATTGATATAAATCCCAAGTAACTCAACAAATATAGCTATGCTCCCCGGCAACGGCGCCAGAAAAAGGTCTTGATAACCCACAAGTATAGGGGATCGCAACAGTATTTGAGGGTAGAGTATTCAACCCAAATTTATAGATTTGACACAAGGGGAGCCAAAGAATACTTGAGAGTTTTAGCAGTTGAGTTGTCAATTCAACCACACCTGGAGATTAAATATCTGCAGCAAAGTGATCAGTAGCACAGTAATATGATAGTTTTGGTAGCAGTAGCAATAGTAACAGTAGCGGTAAGAGTAGTAGCAATAGTTTTGTAGTAGTTGGAACAGCGGTAACAGCAGTAGTAACTTAGCAAGAACAATAAGTGGAAAGCTCGTAGGCACTGGATCGATAACTCGTTGGATGATATTCATCATATAACAGTCATAACCTAGGGCGATACAGAACTAGCTCCAGTTCATCAATGTAATGTAGGCATGTATTCCGTAAATAGTCATACGTGCTTATGGAAAAGAACTTGCATGACATCTTTTGTCCTACCCTCCCGTGGCAGCGGGGTCCATAAGGAAACTAAGGGATATTAAGGCGTCCTTTTAATAGAGAACTGGAACAAAGCATTAACACATTGTGAATACATGAACTCCTCAAACTAGGGTCATCACCGCGAAGTATCCCAAATATTATCACTATGGGGTTGACGGATCATAACACGTAATAGGTGCATATGACTAGGCAAGATCGGATCAAGAACATAGATATAATGGTGATAACATAAACGGTTCAGATCTGAAATCATGGCACTCGGGCCCTAGTGACAAGCATTAAGCATGGCAAAGTCATAGCAACATCAATCTCAGAACATAGTGGATACTAGGGATCAAGCCCTAACAAAACTAACTCGATTACATGATGAATCTCATCCAACTCCTCACCGACCAGCAAGCCTACGAAAGAATTACTCACTCCCGGTGGGGAGCATCATGGAATTGGCGATGGAGAAGGGTTAGTGATGACGAAGACCGAAGATTCCCCTCTCCGGAGCCCCAAACGGGCTCCAGATCTGGCCTCCCGATGAAGAACAGGAGGTGGCGGCGGCTCCGTATCGTAAAACGCGATGAAACTTTCGCCTTGATTTTTTTCTTCGAAAATAGGAATTTATAGTGGCGGAATTAGGGTCGGTGGGGCCACGAGGTGGGCACAACCCACCAGGGTGCGCCCAGGGGGCCTGGCGCGCCCTGGTGGGTGATGTTCACCCTGGGCCCCCTCTTCGGTGGATTTTGGCTCCAATAATTCTTATTTATTTTGAAATAATTCTCCAAAAAGTTTCGTTCCATTCCGAGAACTTTTATTTCTGCATAAAAACAACACCATGATAGTTCTGCTGAAAACAGCGTCAGTCCAGGTTAGTTTCATTCAAATCATGCAAATTAGAGTCCAAAACAAGGGAAAAAGGGTGAGGAAAAGTAGATACGTTGGAGACGTATCACCAGCATGGTGGGTTTCTGGAAGAGAGAGCAGCACCTTCGTAGTTGTTGCGTACAAAAAGGAGAGGAGGAGCAAGGATGAATCTATGCCCGTGTCAGGTGGTGGAAGAAGGAGCTGGGGTCTAGGATGGGGATGTAGTGGGAAAATATATGCGAATTGGGATAAGAAACATACACGACTGACTGCTGCTGTCAAAGCGGTGCGTGGGCCATACTAGTGCGTGGCGCAAAGCGAGCGACCGGCCAAGCGTTCCACCGGCCGGTCACAGGGAAATGTTTCCTTTTATTGTTTCAATAGTTGTATACTCCTATGGCAAGGAAGAAAATACCCATACAATATTTCTAGCAAGCTTGACTCTTCAAAAGCGCGTGTATAAATAATTTTACTAGTATATATGTTTTGGTTTTCATTATTGATCATTGTTTTTTTCCATGTTCGTGGGTTATTTTTATTTTCATGTGACAACATGAGTTTAACTATGTCATATTCACGCCATCAAACATCAGATCAAATTATGTCGTGATTCGTATAGGTTGTCCAAGAGAACGTTGTGTGTGGCACATCGTGACCCATTTTTTCACTTTTTATCCGTTAGTGTTCATCGCGGCCTATTCTTTTTTCGAGTAGAAAATGGATCGATGGGCATCGGTTGTTCATTCGTGTTCTTCCCATCTTTTTTTGCAGAAACTTCCAATTTATTCATCTTCAATCATGTTAGTACAAAGAACACCAGAGGTAATAAAAATTACAAACAGGTCCGTATACCACCTAACGACGACTACAAGCAATGGAGCGAGCCGAAGGCATGCCGCCATCATCGCCCCTCCCTCGCTGGAGCCGAGCAAACCTTGTTGCAGTAGATAGTCGGGAAATCGTCGTGCTAAGTCCCCATAGGACCAGCGCACTAGAGAAATAACCATCATCGATGAAGAAAGTCATAGATCGGAAGGATCAAACCTGTAAACACCCAAACGAAGACGAACAAAGGTTGGATCCAAAGAGATCCATCGAAAACCAGCACTGACCAGAATCTCATGAGATTCGATGGAGATACACCTCTGCACGCCCTCCAACGATGCTAGACAAACCAGCGTGATGGGGATAAAACGTGGGAGACATTATTCATACTATAGGACATCGTCGCCGTCACAAAGCCCCAACTAAGACGGTGAACATAACAAGAACAAGAACAGGGTCCCTCCCGTCGGCGCAGCCGCCGGTACGCTCCATCTCTGATGGTATTTAGGCCATGAAGGTCTAGAGGACCTCGTCCCCTCGCCGACAGAGATGGGGCGGACCGGCGACCGCCGACGGGAGGAGGAGGAAAGCCCGGGGTCATTTCTTGTGGAGGAGGAAAGAGAAGGTGTATGGAGGTTGGTCTCAGATGTGCTCTTCCCATCTTTCTAAGAGAATGCAGAAGAGATATAGCATCCGCTCATTTCTTTGTATTTTATTTTATTGTGTTTTTTCTAAGTTTTTTGTTTTTTATATTTTGTCATTTTTTAATTACAACCGCAACCGCGTCGTACGGAGTTGTTGGCTAGTTGCATGTCCATCACAAAGACTTGCAACCAGAAGTATGCTACTTGTATATGCGTTGGGTTTTTTTACGAACATGAAGAGATGATGTAGTACAATAGCGATAGGTGTTTTCCTCAGTTAATAACCAAGGTTATCCAACCAATAGGAAGTTATCCAAACACACGATCAACAGTTCCTGCACACACAAGAGCGAATACTTGCACCCAACGCGGGCAAGAGGGTTGTCAAGCCCCTTGTACTTGTTAATTGCAGGGATTAAATCTTGATAGAGTAGGATAAATAAATACTAATAAAAAGTAAATAAATAACATCAAATATTTTTATATGTTTTTGATATATAAAATATAGAGATGGACCCAGGGGCCATAGCGTTCACTAGAGGCATCTCTCGCATGAGTATAGTAGCGGTCGGTGCACAAATTACTGTTGGGAAATTGATAGAAAAGCAAATAATTATGTAGTTATTAATGGCATGATCAATATATATGCATTACGTCTATGATAGGTAGTCCAAAACGATTCTGCATCTTCCACCATTACTCCACCAATCGACCGCTATCCAGCATGCATCTATGGTATTAAGTTCATGGCAAACAGAATAATGCTTTAAGAAATATGACATAATGTAGACAAAGTAAGACCAAAATAATGTGTTCAGACCCCATCGTTTATTCTTAGTAGCAACAATACAAATACGTGCCTCGTGTAATAGCCCGAGACCGACGCTCTAGATTCCTTCCATGTATTTCGTTGCCGCCGTGTGTTTTATTTGTTTGTCGCATTCATCATCGCATCATTCACATTGCATCGACACTGTTGCTACCGTTTTCAAAACTTGCATTCGCTCGTAGTTTCCGGTTCTCTCCATTGCCGCCCTTCATCGTTTCGAGACCAAACACACACGCACGCGCCCGCGGCATCGTTAAGATGTTGTTTTATAAAGTGGGAATAAAATGTTCTCGGAATGGGTTGAAAGTTGTCGTGCGGTCGTAATATATTGTAGATAGACCGCCTGCCAAATTTCGTCGCATTCAGAGGTCATTTGACACCCCAACCATTAAACATAAAGCGGCACTATAGCCGGTTAAAAACGTCGGACGTTTTTGGTATTTCTAAAATCTGTCACGGGCCGCAAACCTCCCTCTCTTCTCAGCCCAACCTATCTACACAGCCCACCACAACCTACCTAGCTACCCCTCCGCTTCCGGACCATCCGATCGAGATCTAATGGTGCAAAAATGGACTAAAACTCACTCTAACCTAACCCATCCTATAAAAGGTAGACCCTCCCTACCTAAATGGAACCCTAGCCCTCCTAGCCTTCCTCTACCCCTGCCTCGCCACCACCTGCGCCGCCTGCCGCAGCCGCTCCTGCGTTGCCACCTCACCTCCTCTCTCCTCCCACCACCACAGGCCCTCTCGGGCCCGTATTAGGCCCTCCCTGGCCCATCTGCCACCGCCGCCAGCCCGCGACGCCCCGAGGAGCCCGCGCACCCAGTCGCCCGCGCCCTGCCAACGCCCGCAGCTCGCCACCGGCGCCGGTCGCTGGACCCTCGCCGGAGCAGGAGATCTGCCGCCGAGCCCGAAGCCACGCGCGCTGCCGCCTCCGAGCATCCGTCCGCGCGCGCCGCACCACCCCGAGCCGCTGTGCCTTGCCGCCCCTACCGAGCCGCCTCATGCCCGCCCCGCTGCCAGCGCAGAGCGCCGCCGCCGCTGTCCTCATCTGCCCAAGGTCGCCGTCGCCCCAAGTACGGCCGGATCCGGCCTCGCCGCCCCCGGATCTGCCGCCGTCGCCCATCTTCGGCGTCCCCGCTCCGACCGCACCGCCGCCCCGGCCTCGCCTGCCCCGCTGCCAGTGCCATCACGACCTCCTCAAGCTGCCGTCGGGACTGGCCCATCCTGGGACCGCGTCGTCCGCCCTTCCACATAGCTGGATCCGCCCATCCCACACTGCCTCGTCCTGTTTCTCGCTAGGTAAAACAGCCAAGTCCTTTTCGTCTGCGAATTTCAGTGTATGTGCATTTTGTGATGTTGGTATCTCGTAAACCATGCATCATATGGAAATGTTATATATATATATATATATATATGTGTGTGTGTGTGTGTATATATGTATGTATGTATGTATGTATATGTATATATATATATAATGATCTACGTTTCATGCTCTAGATCATGGTGGCATTTGCATGCATATTAGGTTTCATCTAGATACTATAAATTGTGTTGCAAAAGTGCATTCTGAAATAACTGCAGAAACTATTATTTTATTCAAACTTGCGTGGATGATTGCATCAAATCCATAAGTCATATGCATATGATTCCTTCATGAGTTTTGCCCTCTGATATGCCTACTTTGATGCCATGCCATTGCTTGCCATGTAAAACATCAGTAGCATGTTCATTTCTTACTCTTAAGTGGCCTTCGTGATAAAAAAAATGTTGTTAACAAAAAGTACCGTTTTACAAAAATTATAGTAAATGATCCATGCATCCTTTGAATTTGTGCCAATAGAGTAAAATGAAGATTGCCATGTCTATTTTCAGAATATATCTTTTCCATAAATAGTAAAATTGCCACACCTACTTTTTTGAGCCTCCAAAAACAGCATCATGAACTAACTGTTTTGCATCCCAGATTTTCACTAAGTGTGAAACTGCTGTTTTAAAACTTGTCAACTTTTCTTGATGAATGGTCTGTATATGTTCAGTAAACATGTTTTGCCATTCATTATATATACTACCGCCCCATCCAAGTTTTACCACTAAAACTTCCGGTAGCATATTTAAAATTTGCCCTCAACAAGTCATTCCAGTGTTCTGCTTGCATAAAAACTGTGATTTTCATTAAGTCCTTAATCTGGACAGAAACTTTGCATCTTGTGAAAATCATATCAATTCATACATGATGCCTATGAAAATGATCTTTATATGAACTGTGAAGCATTTTAAGTGTACTACAACATCATGTCATTTTTTTCATGTTAGCATCATGTTTTATTGCTCCAAAGTAGGCATCACGCTAATTTTGACAGATCTTAACTAAAACTTGTGTTGTTTGAATGCTTGTGAACCGTGCCTCCAACGTATCTACTTTTCCTCACTCTTTTGCCCCTGTTTTGGACTCTAATTTGCATGATTTGAATGAAACTAACCCGGATTGACGTTGTTTTTAGCAGAACTACCATGGTGTTGTTTTTGTGCAGAAATAAAAGTTCTCAGAACGGAACGAAACTTTTTGGAGAATTATTTCAGAATATATAAGAATTATTGGAGCCAAAATCTACCGAAGAGGGGGGCCAGGGTGAGCAGCACCCACCAGGGCGCGCCAGGCCCCCTAGGCATGCCCTAGTGGGTTGTGCCCACCTCGTGGCCCAACTGACCCTAATTTCGCCACTATAAATTCCTATTTTCGAAGAAAAAAATCAGAGAAAAAGTTTCATCGCGTTTTACGATACGGAGCCGCCGCCACCTTCTGTTCTTCATCGTGAGGCTAGATCTGGAGCCCGTTTGGGGCTCCGGAGAGGGGAATCTTCGGTCTTCGTCATCATCAACCCTTCTCTAACGCCAATTCCATGATGCTCCTCACCGGGAGTGAGTAATTCCTTCGTAGGCTTGTTGGTCGGTGAGGAGTTGGATAAGATTCATCATGTAATCGAGTTAGTTTTGTTAGGGCTTGATCCCTAGTATCCACTATGTTCTGAGATTGATGTTGCTATGACTTTGCTATGCCTAATGCTTGTCACTAGGGCCTGAGTGCCATGATTTCAGATCTGAACCATTTATGTTATCACCATTATATCTATGTTCTTGATCTGATATTGCCTAGTCATATGCACCTATCACGTGTTATGATCCGTCAACCCCACAGTGACAATATTTGGGATACTTCACGGTGATGACTGTAGTTTGAGGAGTTCATGTATTCACCATGTGCTAATGCTTTGTTCCGGTTCTCTATTAAAAGGAGGCCTTAATATCCCTTAGTTTCCTTATGGACCCCGCTGCCACGGGAGGGTAGGACAAAATATGCCATGCAAGTTCTTTTCCATAAGCACGTATGACTATTTACGGAATACATGCCTACATTACATTTATGAACTGGAGCTAGTTCTGTGTCACCCTAGGTTATGACTGTTATATGATGAATATCATCCAACGAGTTCACCGATCCAGTGCCTACGATTTTTCCACTTATTGTTCTTGCTAAGTTACTATCGCTGTTACTATTGTTCCAACTGCTACAAAACTACTGCTATCACTGCTACTGTTACCGTTACTGCTACTACTGCTATCAAACTATCATATTACTGTGCTACTGATCACTTTGCTACAGATATTTAATCTCCAAGTGTGGTTGAATTGACAACTCAACTGCTAATACTCTCAAGTATTCTTTGGCTCCCCTTGTGTCGAATCTATAAATTTGGGTTGAATACTCTACCCTCGAAAACTGTTGCGATCCCCTATACTTGTGGGTTATCAAGACCTTTTTCTGGCGCCGTTGCCGGGGAACATAGCTATATTTGTTGAGTCACTTGGGATTTATATCAATTTATCACTATGAAGAATCTGAGACTAAAATCGTTCCCTCTAGGACGAGGGGGGGTAAGGAATTGCCATCACACTCTGCACTTGATTCACCTTCTGTTTTGAGTAAGCTTGCAACACCACCACCTGCTAGTAATCCTGATATAACGCCAGTGATTGATGATGCTATCTCTGCTATGAATGATGCTTATGATGATGCTAGTACCATGCTTGATGATAATGTGCCACTAGGAGAATTTCTTGATGAACAAATTGCTAGAGCTAAAAAGAATGAAATTGCTGAAACTGATGAAACCCATGAAACTGATGATGACTATGAAACACCTATTAGTCCTAGCTCTCCTAAATTTGAAATGCCTAAGATGCCTGAAGGTTATGTTATCGACAAGGAGGTGACTAGAGAAATTCTTTCTTGCAAGGATAGAAACGATCTTAAGAAATTACTACGCAAGTATAAGAAAAAGACTTTGAATGCTAGAATGAAATGTGATCCTAAGTTTGCTACTTCACCTATTTTTGTTACCGATAAGGAAAAGACTTTGAATGCTAGAATTACTTTGGTTGAATCTGATCCTTTTCATGGCTATGAAACTGAAACTGTAGTGGCACACCTTACTAAGCTGAATGATATAGCCACCCTCTTTGCTCATGATGAGAAGATTCGCTACTATTACATCCTTAAGTTATTTCTGTTCTCATTAAAAGGTGATGCTAAGACATGGTACAATACTCTTACTCATGGTTGTGTGCGTAGCCCCCAGGATATGATCTACTACTTCTCTAAAAAATATTTTCCTACTCATAAGAAACAAGCTGCCTTACAGGAAATATTTAACTTTGTGCAAATTGAAGAAGAGAGTCTCCCACAAGCTTGGGGGAGGCTTCTCCAGTTGCTTAATGCTTTGCCTGGCCATCCTCTTAAGAAAAATGAAATACTTGATATCTTCTATAATGGACTAACTGATGCTTCTAGGGACTTCCTAGATACTTGTGCTGGTTGTGTTTTCAGGGAACGAACTGTTGAACAAGCTAAGGAATTATTGAATAACATATTGAAGAATTATGATGATTGGACTCTTCCTGAACCACCGCTTAAACCCACTCCGAAGAACAGGGGTATCTTATTTCTTAGTCCTGAAGATATGCAAGAGGCAAAGAAATCTATGAAAGAAAAAGGTATTAAAGTTGAGGATGTTAAGAATCTACCACCTATTGAAGAAATACATGGCCTTGACACACCACCACCTCCACAGGTGGTAGAGGTAAATTCTTTATTAAAGTTTGATGAAGGTGATATCCCTTACAATAAACATCCTAGTCAGTGCTTATATGAGTTTGACAAATATATTATGAAGCAAGATCATTTCAATGCACATGTTCTGAAACAATTGAAATATAATTCTGATATGATTGCTCGCTCGGGTGACTTGCTATTTAGAATCAGTAATGATGTTAGGGGTGTAGGAAAGCATGCCTCTATGGTTCAAACTCAGTTAGAACAAGTTGCTAAGTCTCAAAAAGAATTGCTTGATGAAATGAACAATAATATGAATGATTTTGCTGCTAGGGTAGTAACTAGAGGAGGTAGAATGACCCAAGAACCACTTTATCCTGAGGGTCATCCTAAAAGAATTGAACAAGACTCTTAGAGAATTAATATTGATGCACCTAGTCCTTCTAACAAGAAGAAGAAAAAGAAAATGAGAGGACTCTGCATACCTCTAGTGAACCTGATATACGAAAATCTCCTGATGATAATGATGTCTCTATTTCTGATGCTGAAACTCAGTCTGGCAATGAACATTCACCTAGTGATAATGAAAATGATAATTGTTCTTGAAGATGCTCCACCTAGTAATGATAAAGAACCAGATAATGATGTTGAAATAGAGCCTGCTACTGATCTTGATAACCCACAACCTAAAAACAAATGTTATGATAAAAGAGACTTTGCGGCTAGGAAACATGGTAAAGAAAGAGAGCCATGGGTTTAGAAACCTATGCCATTTCCACCTAAGCCATCTAAGAAAAAGGATGATGAAGAATTTGAGCGCTTTGCTGAAATGATTAGGCCAGTCTTTTTGCGTACCCGCTTAACTGATATTTTAAAGATGGCCCCTTATGGAAAGTACATGAAAGACATCATCACTAATAAAAGAAAGATACATGAAGCTGAAATCTCCACCATGCTTGCTAATTATTCTTTTAAGGATGGAGTACCTAAAAAACTTGGAGATCCTGGAATACCAACTATACCTTGCTCCATTAAAAGAAACTATGTCAAAACTACTTTGTGTGACTTGGGAGCCGGTGTTAGTGTTATGCCTTTCTCCTTATATAAGAGACTTGATTTGAATAAACTCACACCTACTGAAATATCATTGCAAATGGCTGGCAAATCAATAGCCATACCGATCGGTATTTGTGAGGACGTGCCCGTTGTTGTTGCAAATGTTACCATCTTAACGGACTTTGTTATTCTTGAGATGCCCGAGGACGACAACATGTCGATTATCCTTGGTAGACCCTTTCTGAATACTGCAGGGGCTGTTATTGATTGCAATAAAAGCAAAGTCACTTTTCATATCAACGGTAATGAGCATAAGGTGCACTTTCCGAAGAAACAATTCCAAATGAATGGTATAAATGTTATTGAAGAATCTCCGACCATCACTATTGGAAGCTTTAAATTACCTCTACCTACTGCCAAAAAGAAATGTGATATACTTATTGTAGGGGAAATGCATATCCCCATTGAGGTAACTTAGTGTTCTACGAAAGTTCTTCGTTTTCATTCTAATCGGAAGTGGTTGTTAATAAGACTTGATCAACCTTATTAATGGATCATTTTTTAGAGCTATGAAGTCGATGAATCTAGTAAGCACAACTCTCTGCTCTCACCTTTTATTTTCTGTTTTAGTTAGTCAAATAAAATAAAATGCCATGATTATCCTGTTTTCTATTTTCTCCGTGCTATAAAAAAATGATCCAAAAATAAAAGTTCTCAGAATGCCCTGAAAATTTGACACGATTTTTTTCCGAATATTTCTGAATTTCTGGTGCAAATAATACCAAAGGGGGTGCACCTGGTGCCCACAAGACACCAGGGCGCGCCAGCACCCAAAGGCGCGCCCTGGTGGGTTGTGGCCCCCATGTGGGCCCCCTCACTTATCTCTTTAGCCCACATCATCCCTTACCTCCAGAAAAAATTCACCACAGCCACAATTCCCGTGTTCTTGCTCTCAACCCCGTGGATTTCGATCTCTTAGCTCGAAGCTCCGTTTCTGAAACTGTTTGGAGGGATTGCTACTTGGAATAAGATGGATTTCTTTAGGAAGTTTTCCTCCAAGAAAAATGCCAAAGGAGTCATTGGGCAATCATCGGACAGTGACCTTCACACCCCAAGAAGGGCGGAGGTGCGGCCGTGTGAATGGCCGCATGATACCTTCATGGAGGAGGCCGGATTCCATCAAGAGTTCGTTCAGTTTGTTGCAAACGCTGGGTTGACCGAGTTCCTCGCAGCTAAGTGTGACCAATATCACATTCTTACAAATTCCTTTGTGCAAGGTTTTTATTTTCTAGGGAGAAACAATCATCCTGAAGTGTGATACGTCTCCAACGTATCTACTTTTCCTCACCCTTTTGCCCTTGTTTTGGACTCAAATTTGCATGATTTGAATGGAACTAACCCGGACTGACGTTGTTTTCAGCAGAACTACCATGGTGTTGTTTTTGTGCAGAAATAAAAGTTTCAGAACGGAACGAAACTTTTTGGAGAATTATTTCAGAATATATGTGAATTATTGGAGCCAAAATCCACCGAAGAGGGGGGATAGGGTGGCCAGCACCCACCAGGGCGCGCCAGGCCCCCTGGACGCGCCCTGGTGGATTGTGCCCTCCTCGTGGCCCCACTGACCCTAATTCCGCCACTATAAATTCCTATTTTCGGAGAAAAAAATCAGAGAGAAAGTTTCATCGCGTTTTACGATACAGAGCCATCGCCACCTCCTGTTCTTCATCGGGAGGCCAGATCTGGAGCCCGTTTGGGGCTCCGAAGAGGGGAATCTTCGGTCTTCGTCATCACCAACCTTTCTCCATCGCCAATTCCATGATGCTCCCCACCGGGAGTGAGTAATTCCTTCGTAGGCTTGCTGTTCAGTGAGGAGTTGGATGAGATTCATCATGTAATCGAGTTAGTTTTGTTAGGGCTTGATCCCTAGTATCCATTATGTTTTGAGATTGATGTTGCTATGACTTTGCTATGCCTAATGCTTGTCACTAGGGCCCGAGTGCCATGATTTCATATCTGAACCGTTTATGTTATCATCTCTATATCCATGTTCATGATCCGATCTTGCTTAGTCATATGCACCTATTACGTGTTATGATCCGTCAACCCCATAGTGACAATATTTGGGATACTTCACGGTGATGACCGTAGTTTCAGGAGTTCATGTATTCACCATGTGTTAATGCTTTGTTTCGATTCTCTATTAAAAGGAGGCCTTAATATCCCTTAGTTTCTTTATGGACCCCGCTGCCACGGGAGGGTAGGACAAAAGATGTCATGCAAGTTCTTTTCCATAAGCCCGTATGACTATTTACGGAATACATGCCTACATTACATTGATGAACTGGAGCTAGTTCTGTATCGCACTAGGTTATGAGTGTTATATGACAAATATCATCCAACGAGTTACCGATCCAGTGCCTACGAGCCTTCCACGTATTATTCTTGCTAAGTTACTATTGCTGCTACTACTGTTACCGCTACTGATACTGTTGCTACTGCTATCAAACTATCATATTATTGTGCTACTAATCACTCTGCTGCAGATATTTAATCTCCAGGTGTGGTTGAATTGACAACTCAACTGCTAATACTCTCAAGTATTCTTTGGCTCCCCTTGTGTCGAATCTATAAATTTGGGTTGAATACTCTACCCTCGAAAACTGTTGCGATCCCCTATACTTGTGGGTTATCAAGACCTTTTTTTGGCGCCGTTGCCGGGGAGCATAGCAATATTTGTTGAGTCACTTGGGATTTATATCAATTTATCACTATGAAGAATCTGAAGGATCCAAAGACTAAGATTTTTCCCTCTAAGACGAGGGGAGGTAAGTGACGTGGCTTGAGATTGCGTCGGTATTTCCCCAAAGAGGAAGGGATGATGCAGCATAGCGACGGTAAGTATTTCCCTTAGTTATGAAACCAAGGTTATCGAACCACTAGGAGGATCACCACCACCCAATAAGCAGCACCTGCACACAAACAACAAATACTTGCACCCCGACGCAAAAGAGAGGTTGTCAATCTCTCTACGGTAATAAGATAGATTAGGTAGTGGTAGATAGGAGAGATAGATCTCTCAAGAACACAAATAAAAAGAGTAAATATGCAGCAATATATTTTTGGGTTTTTGGTTTTGTAGATTTGAAAACAAAGATTGCAAAAATGTAGATCGGAAAGCAATATGATGGAAAAGTAGACCCGGGGGCCGTAGGGTTCACTAGTGGCTTCTCTCATGAGTATAGCGCACGGTGGGTGAACAAATTACTGTTGGGCAATTGATAGAAAATCAAATAGTCATGACGATATCCAAGGCGATGATCATTATATAGGCATCACATCCAAGATAGATAGACCGACTCCTGCGTGCATCTACCTCTATTACTCCACACATCGACCGCTATCCAGCATGCATCTAGTGTATTAAGTTCATGGAAAAACGGAGTAATGCAATAAGAACGATGACATGATGTAGACAAGATCTATTCATGTAGGAATAGACCCCATCTTGTTATCCTTAATAGCAACGATACATGCGTGTCTTGCTGCCCCTTCTGTCACTAGGAAAGAACACCGCAAGATCGAACCCATCACAAAGCACCTCTTCCCATGGCAAGAAAAATCGATCTAGTCGGCCTAACTAAACCAAAGATTCGAAGAAGAAATACGATGCTATAAGAAATCATGCATATTAGAGATCAAAGAAGACTCAAATAATATTCATGGATAGAAACTGATCATGAACTCAAAATTCATCGGATCCCAACAAACACACCGCAAAAGTTTACATCAAATAGATCTCCAAGAGACCATTGTATTGAGAATCATAAGAGAGAGAGAGAACAAGCCATCTAGCTACTGCCTACGGACCCGTAGGTCTATGGTGGACTACTCACGCATCATCGGAGAGGCACCTATGAGGAAGATGAACCCCTCCGTGATGGTGTTTAGATTGGATCTCGAGGTTCTGGAACTTGCGGCGCCTGGAATTGTGTTTCGTCGACTCCCCTTGGGTTTTTGGAATATTTGGGAATTTATAGGCATTAGAGGCGGTGCAGAGGGGCCCCGTAGAGGGCACAACCCATCAGGGCACGCCGGGGGGCCCCTGGCGCGCCCTGGTGGGTTGTGCTCTCCACAGCCCACCTTCCTGGCTCTTCTTTGGCCCACTGGGTGTCTTCTGGTCCAGAAAAAATCTCCAAAAAGTTTCGTCGCGATTGGACTCCGTTTGGTATTGATTTTCTGCGAAGTAAAAAACAAGCAAAAACAGCAACTGGCACTTTGGCACTATGTCAATAGGTTAGTTCCAAAAAATGATATAAAGTTGTTATAAAATGATTGTAAAACATCCAAGAATGATAATATAACAGCATGGAACAAGCAAAAATTATAGATACGTTGGAGACGTTTCAGCATCCCCAAGCTTAATTCCTACTCGTCCTCGAGTAGGTAAATGATAAAAACAGAATTTTTGATGTGGAATGCTGCCTAACATGTTCATCACATTCTTTTCTTTTGTATTGCATGGACATTTGGACTTATAATGATTCAAAACAATAGTCTAGTTTTGACATAATGACTTCAATACTCAAGCATGTCAACAAGCAACCATGTCTTTCAAAATATCAACACTAAAGAAAATTATCCCTAGCCCATCATGCTCAATCATTGATCCATTCATGAAACACACTCAAATATTAGCTATGCCCAATGCTCAAGTACGATCATAGTGCCCCCTAGTTGGTGCTGATAAGAGAAGATGGAGACTCAAAGCAAAAATAAAAATTGCATAAAGTAAATAGATAGGCCCTTCGCAGAGGGAAGTAGGGATTTGTAGAGGTGCCAGAGCTCAAGGTTTAAATTGAGAGAGAAAAATATTTTGGGTGGCATGCTTTTCCTGTCAACGAAAATGACAAATTAGTTCACAATACTTTCAATGCTAGATATATCATAGGCGGTTCCCAAACAGAAAATAAAGTTTATTCCTTTTTCCACCAAACTTTCACTTTCCATGGCGGGCCGTATCCACGGTTGCCTTCCATACCAACACTTTCCAAGGAATTTATTATTGGACAACATAAAGTAAATATTTTTTCTTTTTCTTTTTCATTTCGGGAATGGGCATCCCTATTACCGCCGCACTCTCGTGCAATGACAAGTGAATAAACACTCATCTTGAGAATAACACATCTAGCATGGAAAAATATTGGACACTCCTCACCGTTTCATGAGCGGTACGGGCACACAAAAGAGAAAATTTATTTTGAAAATTTAGAGATGGCACATACAAATTTGCTTGGAACGGCATGGAAATACCGCATATAGGTAGGTATAGTGGACTCATGAGGCAAAACTTGGTTTAAGGATTTTGGATGCACAAGTAGTATTTCTACTTAGTACAAATGGAGGCTAGCAAAAAGATTGAGAAGCAACCAAACCAAGAAACGAAAATTCACATAAGTGAGCATTAAACATAACTAACATCGAATAATGCACCACAAGTAGGATGTAACTTCATTGCATAACTATTGACTTTCGTGCATGCATAGGGAATCACAAACCTTAACACCAATATTCTTACTAAGCATAATTACTCACTAACATGACTCACATATTACTATCATCATGTTTCAAAACTATTACAAGGAATCAAGTTTAATTTGTCCAATGATCTTCATGAAAGTTTTTATTATATACTCCTTGGATATCTATCACTTTGGGACTAGTTTCATATATTGCCGTTGCTTTTTGGCAAGCTCAAACAAATTTAAGTGAAGCACATGAGCATAAAGATTCCATCTCTCAAAAAGGTATAAGTGAAGCATGAGAGGATTTCTTCAAAATTTACCTACTCTCAAATTAATCTAAGTGAAGCATGAGAGTATTTCTACAAAAAATTCCAAGCACACCGTGCTCAAAAAGATATAAGTGAAGCACTAGAGCAATTCTATAGCTCAAAAAGTTTAAGTGAAGCACAAAGAGCAATTCTAACAAATCATAGCATGATTTTGGCTTTCTCAAATAGGTGTGTCCAGCAAGGATACAATGGAAAAACTAACAAACAAAGCAAGCAAAGATACAAGACGCTCCAAGCAAAACTCATGATATGTGACGAATAAAAATATAGCTCCAAGTAAAATACCGATGGTCGTTAGAAGAAAGAGGGGATGCCACTCGGGGGCATTCCCAAGCTTAGTTGCTTGTTACTCTTTGGATATATCTTGGGGGTGCGGTAGCATCCCCAAGCTTAGGCTTTTATCACTCCTTATTCCTTCATCCATCGTGATCTCACCCAAAACTTGAAAACTTCAATCACACAAAACTCAACAAAATCTTCGTGAGATCCGTTAGTATAATAAAGCAAATCACTACTTTAGGTACTGTTGCAAACCCATTCATATTTTATTATTGCATTATACCTACTGTATTTTAACTTTACCATGTCTTATACCCCACAATACAAACCATAGATTCATCAAAACAAGCACACAATGCAACGAAAAAGGAATCTGTCTTAAACAGAACAGTCTATAGTAATCTATACTCTAACCTTACTTCTGTAACTCTAACAATTCTAAAAAATTAGGACAACATAAGGAGTTTGTATAGAAACACTGTGCTAAAATTTCATCTCAAGATCACGTTCCATCAAAAAATGAAAATTCATATACTGGGCGCAAAGTTTCTGTTTCAGATTCAGCATCGCTTCTACTCATCCTATGAATCATCCTAAAGGCTTTACTTGGCACAAACACTAAATAAACCATAAAAACACAATCATAACAGAAACATAATTGTGTCAACACTCAAAAACAGAAAGGAAAAAGCAAAAAATTATTTATTCATTGGGTTGCCTCCCAACAAGCGCTATCGTTTTACGCCCCTAGCTAGACATGATGATTTCAATGATGCTCACATAAAAAGTAGTAATTGAAATATGCAAGAGAGCATCATGAATATCATGACAAGCACATTTAATTCTAACCCACTTCCTATGCATAGGTATTTTGTGAGCAAACAATTTATGGGAACAAGAATCAACTAGCATAGGAAGGCGAAACAAGCATAACTTCAAAACTTTGAACACATAGAGAGGAAACTTGATATTATTGCAATTCCTACAAGCATATGTTCCTTCCTCATAATAAATTTTAGTAGCATCATGAAGGAATTCAACAATATAACTATCACATAAATCATTCTTTTCATGATGCACAAGCATAGAATTTTCTTTACTCTCCACATAAGCAAATTCCTTTTCATCCATGGTAGTGGGAGAAAACTCAACAAAATAAATATCATGAGACACTTGATTGACATAACCACAAAAACCATGATGATAAGTTTCATGGTTATCATTACTCATTATAGCATACGTGTCATCACCATCATCATAAATAGGAGGCATGCAATCATCATAATAAATTTGCTCATCAAAACTTGGGGGACTAGAAATATCATCTTCATCAAACATAGCATCCCCAAGCTTGTGGCTTTGCATATCATTAGCATCATGAATATTTAGAGAATTCATACTAGAAACATTGCAATCATACCCATCATTCAAGGGACTACCATGAATCACCTTATAAATTTCTTCTTTCAACACTTCATCAAAATTTTCAGATTCATGATTTTCAAACAAAACTTCATAGAGATAATCAAGTGCACTCAACTCACTAGCAATTGGTTCATAATAATTTGGCTTTTTGAAAAGATTAGCAAGTGTATGAGGATCCATATCAATAGATTTTTAGCAAGCGAAGTTGCAAGCAAATAGAAGGCACATGGCAACACAAGCAAAGATAGCAAACAAGCAAAAAGGCAAACGGAAAAGAGGGCGAATAAAACGGCAAATTTGGTGAAGTGGGGGAGAGGAAAACGAGAGGCAAATGGCAAATAATGTAATTGCAAGGAGATGAGATTTGTGATTAGGAACCTGGTAGATGATGGTGGAGTCCCCTCGGCGCCTACGATAGGCACGTAGAAGAGACCGCTTCCTCCCCGGCAACGGCGCCAGAAAATTCCTTTCACGTGGCTTGAGACTGCGTCGGTATTTCCCCAAAGAGGAAGGGATAATGCAGCACGGCGACGGTAAGTATTTCCCTCGGTTATGAAACCAAGGTTATCGAACCAGTAGGAGGATCACAACCACCCAATAAGCAGCACCTGCACACAAACAACAAATACTTGCAACCCGACACGAAAGAGAGGTTGTCAATCTCTCTATGGTAATAAGATAGATTATGTAGTGGTAGATAGGAGAGATAGATCTCTCAAGAACACAAATAAAAAGAGTAAATATGCAGCAATATATTTTTGGGTTTTTGGTTTTGTAGATTTGAAAACAAAGATTGCAAAAACGTAGATCGGAAAGCAATATGATGGAAAAGTAGACCCGGGGGCCGTAGGGTTCACTAGTGGCTTCTCTCATGAGTATAGCGCACGGTGGGTGAACAAATTACGGTTGGGCAATTGATAGAAAATCGAATAGTCATGACGATATCCAAGGCGATGATCATTATATAGGCATCACATCCAAGATAGATAGACCGACTCCTGCGTGCATCTACCTCTATTACTCCACACATCGACCGCTATCCAGCATGCATCTAGTGTATTAAGTTCATGGAAAAATGGAGTAATGCAATAAGAACGATGACATGATGTAGACAAGCTATTCATGTAGGAATAGACCCCATCTTGTTATCCTTAATAGCAACGATACATGCATGTCTTACTGCCCCTTCTGTCACTAGGAAAGAACACCGCAAGATCGAACCCATCACAAAGCACCTCTTCCCATGGCAAGAAAAATCGATCTAGTCGGCCTAACTAAACCAAAGATTCGAAGAAGAAATACGATGCTATAAGAAATCATGCATATTAGAGATCAAAGAAGACTCAAATAATATTCATGGATAGAAACTGATCATGAACTCAAAATTCATCGGATCCCAACAAACACACCGCAAAAGTTTACATCAAATAGATCTCCAAGAGACCATTGTATTGAGAATCATAAGAGAGAGAGAGAACAAGCCATCTAGCTACTGCCTACGGACCCGTAGGTCTATGGTGGACTACTCACGCATCATCGGAGAGGCACCTATGAGGAAGATGAACCCCTCCGTGATGGTGTTTAGATTGGATCTCGAGGTTCTGGAACTTGCGGCGCCTGGAATTGTGTTTCGTCGACTCCCCTTGGGTTTTTGGAATATTTGGGAATTTATAGGCATTAGAGGCGGTGCAGAGGGGCCCCGTAGAGGGCACAACCCATCAGGGCACGCCGGGGGGCCCCTGGCGCGCCCTGGTGGGTTGTGCTCTCCACAGCCCACCTTCCTGGCTCTTCTTTGGCCCACTGGGTGTCTTCTGGTCCAGAAAAAATCTCCAAAAAGTTTCGTCGCGATTGGACTCCGTTTGGTATTGATTTTCTGCGAAGTAAAAAACAAGCAAAAACAGCAACTGGCACTTTGGCACTATGTCAATAGGTTAGTTCCAAAAAATGATATAAAGTTGTTATAAAATGATTGTAAAACATCCAAGAATGATAATATAACAGCATGGAACAAGCAAAAATTATAGATACGTTGGAGACGTTTCAGCATCCCCAAGCTTAATTCCTACTCGTCCTCGAGTAGGTAAATGATAAAAACAGAATTTTTGATGTGGAATGCTGCCTAACATGTTCATCACATTCTTTTCTTTTGTATTGCATGGACATTTGGACTTATAATGATTCAAAACAATAGTCTAGTTTTGACATAATGACTTCAATACTCAAGCATGTCAACAAGCAACCATGTCTTTCAAAATATCAACACTAAAGAAAATTATCCCTAGCCCATCATGCTCAATCATTGATCCATTCATGAAACACACTCAAATATTAGCTATGCCCAATGCTCAAGTACGATCATAGTGCCCCCTAGTTGGTGCTGATAAGAGAAGATGGAGACTCAAAGCAAAAATAAAAATTGCATAAAGTAAATAGATAGGCCCTTCGCAGAGGGAAGTAGGGATTTGTAGAGGTGCCAGAGCTCAAGGTTTAAATTGAGAGAGAAAAATATTTTGGGTGGCATGCTTTTCCTGTCAACGAAAATGACAAATTAGTTCACAATACTTTCAATGCTAGATATATCATAGGCGGTTCCCAAACAGAAAATAAAGTTTATTCCTTTTTCCACCAAACTTTCACTTTCCATGGCGGGCCGTATCCACGGTTGCCTTCCATACCAACACTTTCCAAGGAATTTATTATTGGACAACATAAAGTAAATATTTTTTCTTTTTCTTTTTCATTTCGGGAATGGGCATCCCTATTACCGCCGCACTCTCGTGCAATGACAAGTGAATAAACACTCATCTTGAGAATAACACATCTAGCATGGAAAAATATTGGACACTCCTCACCGTTTCATGAGCGGTACGGGCACACAAAAGAGAAAATTTATTTTGAAAATTTAGAGATGGCACATACAAATTTGCTTGGAACGGCATGGAAATACCGCATATAGGTAGGTATAGTGGACTCATGAGGCAAAACTTGGTTTAAGGATTTTGGATGCACAAGTAGTATTTCTACTTAGTACAAATGGAGGCTAGCAAAAAGATTGAGAAGCAACCAAACCAAGAAACGAAAATTCACATAAGTGAGCATTAAACATAACTAACATCGAATAATGCACCACAAGTAGGATGTAACTTCATTGCATAACTATTGACTTTCGTGCATGCATAGGGAATCACAAACCTTAACACCAATATTCTTACTAAGCATAATTACTCACTAACATGACTCACATATTACTATCATCATGTTTCAAAACTATTACAAGGAATCAAGTTTAATTTGTCCAATGATCTTCATGAAAGTTTTTATTATATACTCCTTGGATATCTATCACTTTGGGACTAGTTTCATATATTGCCGTTGCTTTTTGGCAAGCTCAAACAAATTTAAGTGAAGCACATGAGCATAAAGATTCCATCTCTCAAAAAGGTATAAGTGAAGCATGAGAGGATTTCTTCAAAATTTACCTACTCTCAAATTAATCTAAGTGAAGCATGAGAGTATTTCTACAAAAAATTCCAAGCACACCGTGCTCAAAAAGATATAAGTGAAGCACTAGAGCAATTCTATAGCTCAAAAAGTTTAAGTGAAGCACAAAGAGCAATTCTAACAAATCATAGCATGATTTTGGCTTTCTCAAATAGGTGTGTCCAGCAAGGATACAATGGAAAAACTAACAAACAAAGCAAGCAAAGATACAAGACGCTCCAAGCAAAACTCATGATATGTGACGAATAAAAATATAGCTCCAAGTAAAATACCGATGGTCGTTAGAAGAAAGAGGGGATGCCACTCGGGGGCATTCCCAAGCTTAGTTGCTTGTTACTCTTTGGATATATCTTGGGGGTGCGGTAGCATCCCCAAGCTTAGGCTTTTATCACTCCTTATTCCTTCATCCATCGTGATCTCACCCAAAACTTGAAAACTTCAATCACACAAAACTCAACAAAATCTTCGTGAGATCCGTTAGTATAATAAAGCAAATCACTACTTTAGGTACTGTTGCAAACCCATTCATATTTTATTATTGCATTATACCTACTGTATTTTAACTTTACCATGTCTTATACCCCACAATACAAACCATAGATTCATCAAAACAAGCACACAATGCAACGAAAAAGGAATCTGTCTTAAACAGAACAGTCTATAGTAATCTATACTCTAACCTTACTTCTGTAACTCTAACAATTCTAAAAAATTAGGACAACATAAGGAGTTTGTATAGAAACACTGTGCTAAAATTTCATCTCAAGATCACGTTCCATCAAAAAATGAAAATTCATATACTGGGCGCAAAGTTTCTGTTTCAGATTCAGCATCGCTTCTACTCATCCTATGAATCATCCTAAAGGCTTTACTTGGCACAAACACTAAATAAACCATAAAAACACAATCATAACAGAAACATAATTGTGTCAACACTCAAAAACAGAAAGGAAAAAGCAAAAAATTATTTATTCATTGGGTTGCCTCCCAACAAGCGCTATCGTTTTACGCCCCTAGCTAGACATGATGATTTCAATGATGCTCACATAAAAAGTAGTAATTGAAATATGCAAGAGAGCATCATGAATATCATGACAAGCACATTTAATTCTAACCCACTTCCTATGCATAGGTATTTTGTGAGCAAACAATTTATGGGAACAAGAATCAACTAGCATAGGAAGGCGAAACAAGCATAACTTCAAAACTTTGAACACATAGAGAGGAAACTTGATATTATTGCAATTCCTACAAGCATATGTTCCTTCCTCATAATAAATTTTAGTAGCATCATGAAGGAATTCAACAATATAACTATCACATAAATCATTCTTTTCATGATGCACAAGCATAGAATTTTCTTTACTCTCCACATAAGCAAATTCCTTTTCATCCATGGTAGTGGGAGAAAACTCAACAAAATAAATATCATGAGACACTTGATTGACATAACCACAAAAACCATGATGATAAGTTTCATGGTTATCATTACTCATTATAGCATACGTGTCATCACCATCATCATAAATAGGAGGCATGCAATCATCATAATAAATTTGCTCATCAAAACTTGGGGGACTAGAAATATCATCTTCATCAAACATAGCATCCCCAAGCTTGTGGCTTTGCATATCATTAGCATCATGAATATTTAGAGAATTCATACTAGAAACATTGCAATCATACCCATCATTCAAGGGACTACCATGAATCACCTTATAAATTTCTTCTTTCAACACTTCATCAAAATTTTCAGATTCATGATTTTCAAACAAAACTTCATAGAGATAATCAAGTGCACTCAACTCACTAGCAATTGGTTCATAATAATTTGGCTTTTTGAAAAGATTAGCAAGTGTATGAGGATCCATATCAATAGATTTTTAGCAAGCGAAGTTGCAAGCAAATAGAAGGCACATGGCAACACAAGCAAAGATAGCAAACAAGCAAAAAGGCAAACGGAAAAGAGGGCGAATAAAACGGCAAATTTGGTGAAGTGGGGGAGAGGAAAACGAGAGGCAAATGGCAAATAATGTAATTGCAAGGAGATGAGATTTGTGATTAGGAACCTGGTAGATGATGGTGGAGTCCCCTCGGCGCCTACGATAGGCACGTAGAAGAGACCGCTTCCTCCCCGGCAACGGCGCCAGAAAATTCCTTTCACGTGGCTTGAGACTGCGTCGGTATTTCCCCAAAGAGGAAGGGATAATGCAGCACGGCGACGGTAAGTATTTCCCTCGGTTATGAAACCAAGGTTATCGAACCAGTAGGAGGATCACAACCACCCAATAAGCAGCACCTGCACACAAACAACAAATACTTGCAACCCGACACGAAAGAGAGGTTGTCAATCTCTCTATGGTAATAAGATAGATTATGTAGTGGTAGATAGGAGAGATAGATCTCTCAAGAACACAAATAAAAAGAGTAAATATGCAGCAATATATTTTTGGGTTTTTGGTTTTGTAGATTTGAAAACAAAGATTGCAAAAACGTAGATCGGAAAGCAATATGATGGAAAAGTAGACCCGGGGGCCGTAGGGTTCACTAGTGGCTTCTCTCATGAGTATAGCGCACGGTGGGTGAACAAATTACGGTTGGGCAATTGATAGAAAATCGAATAGTCATGACGATATCCAAGGCGATGATCATTATATAGGCATCACATCCAAGATAGATAGACCGACTCCTGCGTGCATCTACCTCTATTACTCCACACATCGACCGCTATCCAGCATGCATCTAGTGTATTAAGTTCATGGAAAAATGGAGTAATGCAATAAGAACGATGACATGATGTAGACAAGCTATTCATGTAGGAATAGACCCCATCTTGTTATCCTTAATAGCAACGATACATGCATGTCTTACTGCCCCTTCTGTCACTAGGAAAGAACACCGCAAGATCGAACCCATCACAAAGCACCTCTTCCCATGGCAAGAAAAATCGATCTAGTCGGCCTAACTAAACCAAAGATTCGAAGAAGAAATACGATGCTATAAGAAATCATGCATATTAGAGATCAAAGAAGACTCAAATAATATTCATGGATAGAAACTGATCATGAACTCAAAATTCATCGGATCCCAACAAACACACCGCAAAAGTTTACATCAAATAGATCTCCAAGAGACCATTGTATTGAGAATCATAAGAGAGAGAGAGAACAAGCCATCTAGCTACTGCCTACGGACCCGTAGGTCTATGGTGGACTACTCACGCATCATCGGAGAGGCACCTATGAGGAAGATGAACCCCTCCGTGATGGTGTTTAGATTGGATCTCGAGGTTCTGGAACTTGCGGCGCCTGGAATTGTGTTTCGTCGACTCCCCTTGGGTTTTTGGAATATTTGGGAATTTATAGGCATTAGAGGCGGTGCAGAGGGGCCCCGTAGAGGGCACAACCCATCAGGGCACGCCGGGGGGCCCCTGGCGCGCCCTGGTGGGTTGTGCTCTCCACAGCCCACCTTCCTGGCTCTTCTTTGGCCCACTGGGTGTCTTCTGGTCCAGAAAAAATCTCCAAAAAGTTTCGTCGCGATTGGACTCCGTTTGGTATTGATTTTCTGCGAAGTAAAAAACAAGCAAAAACAGCAACTGGCACTTTGGCACTATGTCAATAGGTTAGTTCCAAAAAATGATATAAAGTTGTTATAAAATGATTGTAAAACATCCAAGAATGATAATATAACAGCATGGAACAAGCAAAAATTATAGATACGTTGGAGACGTTTCAGCATCCCCAAGCTTAATTCCTACTCGTCCTCGAGTAGGTAAATGATAAAAACAGAATTTTTGATGTGGAATGCTGCCTAACATGTTCATCACATTCTTTTCTTTTGTATTGCATGGACATTTGGACTTATAATGATTCAAAACAATAGTCTAGTTTTGACATAATGACTTCAATACTCAAGCATGTCAACAAGCAACCATGTCTTTCAAAATATCAACACTAAAGAAAATTATCCCTAGCCCATCATGCTCAATCATTGATCCATTCATGAAACACACTCAAATATTAGCTATGCCCAATGCTCAAGTACGATCATAGTGCCCCCTAGTTGGTGCTGATAAGAGAAGATGGAGACTCAAAGCAAAAATAAAAATTGCATAAAGTAAATAGATAGGCCCTTCGCAGAGGGAAGTAGGGATTTGTAGAGGTGCCAGAGCTCAAGGTTTAAATTGAGAGAGAAAAATATTTTGGGTGGCATGCTTTTCCTGTCAACGAAAATGACAAATTAGTTCACAATACTTTCAATGCTAGATATATCATAGGCGGTTCCCAAACAGAAAATAAAGTTTATTCCTTTTTCCACCAAACTTTCACTTTCCATGGCGGGCCGTATCCACGGTTGCCTTCCATACCAACACTTTCCAAGGAATTTATTATTGGACAACATAAAGTAAATATTTTTTCTTTTTCTTTTTCATTTCGGGAATGGGCATCCCTATTACCGCCGCACTCTCGTGCAATGACAAGTGAATAAACACTCATCTTGAGAATAACACATCTAGCATGGAAAAATATTGGACACTCCTCACCGTTTCATGAGCGGTACGGGCACACAAAAGAGAAAATTTATTTTGAAAATTTAGAGATGGCACATACAAATTTGCTTGGAACGGCATGGAAATACCGCATATAGGTAGGTATAGTGGACTCATGAGGCAAAACTTGGTTTAAGGATTTTGGATGCACAAGTAGTATTTCTACTTAGTACAAATGGAGGCTAGCAAAAAGATTGAGAAGCAACCAAACCAAGAAACGAAAATTCACATAAGTGAGCATTAAACATAACTAACATCGAATAATGCACCACAAGTAGGATGTAACTTCATTGCATAACTATTGACTTTCGTGCATGCATAGGGAATCACAAACCTTAACACCAATATTCTTACTAAGCATAATTACTCACTAACATGACTCACATATTACTATCATCATGTTTCAAAACTATTACAAGGAATCAAGTTTAATTTGTCCAATGATCTTCATGAAAGTTTTTATTATATACTCCTTGGATATCTATCACTTTGGGACTAGTTTCATATATTGCCGTTGCTTTTTGGCAAGCTCAAACAAATTTAAGTGAAGCACATGAGCATAAAGATTCCATCTCTCAAAAAGGTATAAGTGAAGCATGAGAGGATTTCTTCAAAATTTACCTACTCTCAAATTAATCTAAGTGAAGCATGAGAGTATTTCTACAAAAAATTCCAAGCACACCGTGCTCAAAAAGATATAAGTGAAGCACTAGAGCAATTCTATAGCTCAAAAAGTTTAAGTGAAGCACAAAGAGCAATTCTAACAAATCATAGCATGATTTTGGCTTTCTCAAATAGGTGTGTCCAGCAAGGATACAATGGAAAAACTAACAAACAAAGCAAGCAAAGATACAAGACGCTCCAAGCAAAACTCATGATATGTGACGAATAAAAATATAGCTCCAAGTAAAATACCGATGGTCGTTAGAAGAAAGAGGGGATGCCACTCGGGGGCATTCCCAAGCTTAGTTGCTTGTTACTCTTTGGATATATCTTGGGGGTGCGGTAGCATCCCCAAGCTTAGGCTTTTATCACTCCTTATTCCTTCATCCATCGTGATCTCACCCAAAACTTGAAAACTTCAATCACACAAAACTCAACAAAATCTTCGTGAGATCCGTTAGTATAAAAAACGGAGTAATGCAATAAGAACGATGACATGATGTAGACAAGCTATTCATGTAGGAATAGACCCCATCTTGTTATCCTTAATAGCAACGATACATGCATGTCTTACTGCCCCTTCTGTCACTAGGAAAGAACACCGCAAGATCGAACCCATCACAAAGCACCTCTTCCCATGGCAAGAAAAATCGATCTAGTCGGCCTAACTAAACCAAAGATTCGAAGAAGAAATACGATGCTATAAGAAATCATGCATATTAGAGATCAAAGAAGACTCAAATAATATTCATGGATAGAAACTGATCATGAACTCAAAATTCATCGGATCCTAACAAACACACCGCAAAAGTTTACATCAAATAGATCTCCAAGAGACCATTGTATTGAGAATCATAAGAGAGAGAGAAGAAGCCATCTAGCTACTGCCTATGGACCCGTAGGTCTATGGTGGACTACTCACGCATCATCGGAGAGGCACCTATGAGGAAGATGAACCCCTCCGTGATGGTGTTTAGATTGGATCTCGAGGTTCTGGAACTTGCGGCGGCTGGAATTGTGTTTCATCGACTCCCCTAGGGTTTTTGGAATATTTGGGAATTTATAGGCATCAGAGGCGGTGCGGAGGGGCCCCGTGGAGGGCACAACCCATCACGGCGCGTCGGGGCCCCCCTGGCGCGCCCTGGTGGGTTGTGCTCTCCACATCCCACCTTCCTGGCTCTTCTGTGGCCCACTGGGTGTCTTCTGGTCCAGAAAAAATCTCCAAAAAGTTTCATCACGATTGGACTCCGTTTGGTATTGATTCTCTGCGAAGTAAAAAACAAGCAAAAACAACAACTGGCACTTTGGCACTATGTCAATAGGTTACTCCCAAAAAATGATATAAAGTTGTTATAAAATGATTGTAAAACATCCAAGAATGATAATATAACAGCATGGAACAAGCAAAAATTATAAATACGTTGGAGACATATCAGTAAGGAACTACCATCTAGCTCCACACTTGATTCACCTTCTGTTATGAGTAAGCTTGCAACACCACCAGATGCTAGTAATCCTGATATGTCGCAAGTTATTGATGATGCTACCTCCACTACAAATTATGCTTATGATGATGCTAGTACCATGCTTGATGATAATGTGCCACTAGGAGAATTTCTTGATGAACAAATTGCTAGTGCTAAAGAGAATGAAACCACTGAAACTGATGAGATTGCTGAAACTGATGAAGCTTATGAAACTGATGATGACTATGAAACTCCTATTAGTCCTAGCTCTCCTAAGTTTGAAATGCCTAAGATACCTGAAGGTTATGTTATGGACGAAGAGATAACTAGAGAAATTCTTTCTTGCGAGGATAGAAACGATCTTAAGAATTTGCTACGCAAGTATAAGGAAAAGACTCTGAATGCTAGAATGAAATATAATCCTAAGTTTGCTACTTCACCCATCTTTGTTACCAATAAGGATTATGAGTTCTCTGTCGACCCAGAGTTAATCACTTTGGTTGAATCTGATCCTTTCCATGGCCATGAAACTGAAACTGTAGTCGCACACCTTACTAAGCTAAATGATATAGCCACCCTCTTTGCTCCTGATGAGAAGATTCGCTACTATTACATCCTTAAGTTATTTCCATTCGCATTAAAGGGTGATGCTAAGACATGGTACAATACTCTTGCTCCTGGTTGTGTGCGTAGTCCCCAGGATATGATCTACTACTTCTCTGAAAAATATTTTCCTGCTCATAAGAAACAAGTTGCCTTACAGGAAATATTTAACTTTGTGCAAATTGAAGAAGAGAGTCTCCCACAAGCTTGGGGGAGGCTTCTCCGATTGCTTAATGCTTTGCCTGATCATCCTCTCAAGAAAAATGAAATACTTGATATCTTTTATAATGGACTAACCGATGCTTCTAGAGACTTCTTAGATAGTTGTGCTGGTTGTGTTTTCAGGGAACAAATTGTTGAACAAGCTGAGTAATTATAGAATAACGTATTGAAGAATTATGATGATTGGACTCTTCCTGAACCACCGCCTAAACCCACTCCAAAGAAGAGGGGTATCTTATTTCTCAGTCCTGAAGATATGCAAGAGGCAAAGAAATCTATGAAGGAAAAAGGTATTAAAGCTGGGGATGTTAAGAATTTGCCACTTATTGAAGAAATACATGGCCTTGACACACCACCACCTCCACAGGTGGTAGAGGTAAATTCTTTATTAAAGTTCGATGAAGGTGATATCCCTTACAATAAACATCCTAGTCAGTTCTTATATGAGTTTGACAACTATATTATGAAGCAAGATAATTTCAATGCACATGTCCTGAAACAATTGAAATATAATTCCGATATGATTGCTCGCTTGAGTGACTTGCTATTTAGAATTAGTAATGATGTTAGAGGTGTAGGAAAGCATGCCTCTATGGTTCAAACTCAGTTAGAACAAGTTGCTAAGTCTCAAAAAGAGTTGCTTGATGAAATGAATAATAATATGCATGATTTTGCTGCTAGAGTAGTAACCAGAGGAGGTAGAATGACCCAAGAACCACTTTATCCTGAGGGTCATCCTAAACGAATTGAACAAGACTCTCAGAGAATTAATCTTGATGCACCTAGTTCTTCTAAGAAGAAAAAGAAAAAGAAAAATGATAGGACTTTGCATACCTCTAGTGAACCTGAGACACAAAAACCTCCTGATAATAATGATGTCTCTATTTCTGATGCTGAAACTCAATCTGGTAGTGAACACTCACCTAGTGATAATGAAAATGATAATGATGATGTTCATGATGATGCTCAACCTAGTAATGATGTAGAACCACATAATGAAGTTGAAATAGAGCCTGCTCCTAATCTTGATAACCCACAACCTAAAAATAAACGGTATGATAAAGGAGACTTTGTGGCTAGGAAATATGGTAAAGAAAGAGAGCCATGGGTTCAAAAACCCATGCCCTTTCCACCTAAGCCATCTAAGAAAAAGGATGATGAAGAATTTGAACGCTTTGCTGAAATGATTAGGCCGGTCTTTTTGCGTACCCGCTTAACCGATATCCTAAAAATGGCCCCTTATGCAAGGTATATGAAAGACATCATCACAAATAAAAGAAAGATACCTGAAGCTGAAATCTCCACCATGCTTGCTAATTATTCTTTTTAGGATGGAGTACCTAAAAAACTTGGAGAACCTGGAATACCAACTATACCTTGCTCCATTAAGAGAAACCATGTCAAAACTGCTTTGTGTGATTTGGGAGCCGGTGTTAGTGTTATGCCTTTCTCCTTATATAAAAGACTTGATTTGAATAAACTCACACCTACTGAGATATCATTGCAAATGGCTGACAAATCAACGGCCATACCTATCGGTATTTGTGAGGACGTGCCCGTAGTTGTTGCAAATGTTACTATCTTAACGGACTTTGTTGTTCTTGAGATGCTCGAGGACGACAATATGTCGATTATCTTTGGTAGACCCTTTTTGAATACTTCAGGGGCTGTTATTGATTGCAATAAAAGCAAAGTCACTTTTCATATCAATGGTAATGAGCATACGGTGCACTTTTCGAAGAAACAATTCCAAGTGAATGGCATAAGTGTTATTGAAGAATCTCCGACCATCACTATTGGTAGTTTTAAATTACCTCTACCTACTGCCAAAAAGAAATATGATATACTTATTATCGGGGAAATGCACATCCCCATTGAGGTAACTTAGAGTTTTACGAAAGTTCTTCGGTTTCATGCTAATCGGAAGTGGTTGTTAATAAGGCTTGATCAACCTTATTAATGGACCATTTTTTAGAGGTATGAAGTTGATGAATCTAGTAAGCATAACTCTCTGCTCCCACCTTTTATTTTCTGTTTTAGTTAGTCAAATAAAATAAAATGCCATGATTATCCTGTTTTCTGTTTTCTCCGTGCAATAAAAAAATGAACCAAAAATAAAAATTCTCATAATGCCCTGAAAATTCCATGATGCTCCCCACCGGGAGTGAGTAATTCCTTCGTAGGCTTGCTGGTCGGTGAGGAGTTGGATGAGATTCAGCATGTAATCGAGTTAGTTTTGTTAGGGCTTGATCCCTAGTATCCACTATGTTCTGAGATTGATGTTGCTATGCCTAATGCTTGTCACTAGGGCCCGAGTGCCATGATTTCAGATCTGAACCATTTATGTTATCACCATTATATCTATGTTCTTGATCCGATCTTGCCTAGTCATATGCACCTATTACGTGTTATGATCCGTCAACCCCATAGTGACAATATTTGGGATACTTCACGGTGATGACTGTAGTTTGAGGAGTGCATGTATTCACCGTGTGCTAATGCTTTGTTTCGATTCTCTATTAAAAGGAGGCCTTAAGATCCCTTAGTTTCCTTATGGACCCCGCTTCCACGGGAGGGTAGGACAAAAGATACCATGCAAGTTCTTTTCCATAAGCACGTATGACTATTTACGGAATACATGCCTACATTACACTTATGAACTGGAGCTAGTTCTGTGTCGCCCTAGGTTATGACTGTTATATGATGAATATCATCCAACGAGTTCACCGATCCAGTGCCTACGAGTTTTCCACTTATTGTTCTTGCTAAGTTACTACCGTTGTTACTATTGTTCCAACTGCTACAAAACTACTGCTATCACTGCTACTGTTACCATTACTGCTACTACTGCTATCAAACTATCATATTACCGTGGTACTGATCACTTTGCTGCAGATATTTAATCTCCAGGTGTGGTTGAATTGACAACTCAACTGCTAATACTCTCAAGTATTCTTTGGCTCCCCTTGTGTCGAATCTATAAATTTGGGTTGAATACTCTACCTCGAAAACTGTTGCGATCCCCTATACTTGTGGGTTATCAAGACCTTTTTCCGGCGCCGTTGCCGGGGAACATAGCTATATTTGTTGAGTCACTTGGGATTTATATCAATTTATCACTATGAAGAATCTGAAGGATCCAAAGAGTAAAATCGTTCCCTCTAGGACGAGGGGAGGTAAGGAATTGCCATCACACTCTGCACTTGATTCACCTTCTGTTTTGAGTAAGCTTGCAATACCACCACCTGCTAGTAATCCTGATATGTCGAAGTGATTGATGATGCTATCTCTGCTATGAATGATGCTTATGATGATGCTAGTACCATGCTTGATGATAATGTGCCACTAGGAGAATTTCTTGATGAACAAATTGCTAGAGCTAAAAAGAATGAAATTGCTGAAACTGATGAAACCCATGAAACTGATGATGACTATGAAACACATATTAGTCCTAGCTCTCCTAAATTTGAAATGCCTAAGATACCTGAAGGTTATGTTATGGACGAGGAGGTGACTACAGAAATTCTTTCTTACAAGGATAGAAATGATCTTAAGAAATTACTACGCAAGTATAAGGAAAAGACTTTGAATGCTAGAATGAAATGTGATCCTAAGTTTGCTACTTCACCTATTTTTGTTACTGATAAGGATTATGAATTCTCTGTCGACCCAGAGTTAATTACTTTGGTTGAATCTGATCCTTTTCATGGCTATGAAACTGAAACTGTAGTGGCACACCTTACTAAGCTGAATGATATAGCCACCCTCTTTGCTCATGATGAGAAGATTCGCTACTATTACATCCTTAAGTTATTTCCGTTCTCATTAAAGGGTGATGCTAAGACATGGTACAATACTCTTACTCCTGGTTGTGTGTGTAGCCCCGAGGATATGATCTACTACTTCTCTGAAAAATATTTTCCTACTCACAATAAACAAGCTGCCTTACAGGAAATATTTAACTTTGTGCAAATTGAAGAAGAGAGTCTCCCACAAGCTTGGGGGAGGCTTCTCCAGTTGCTTAATGCTTTGCCTGACCATCCTCTTAAGAAAAATGAAATACTTGATATCTTCTATAATGGACTAACTGATGCTTCTAGGGACTTCCTAGATAGTTGTGTTGGTTGTGTTTTCAGGGAACGAACTGTTGAACGAGTTGAGGAATTATTGAATAACATATTGAAGAATTATGATGATTGGACTCTTCCTGAACCACCGCTTAAACCCACTCCGAAGAAGAGGGGTATCTTATTTCTCAGTCCTGAAGATATGCAAGAGGCAAAGAAATCTATGAAAGAAAAAGGTATTAAAGCTGAGGATGTTAAGAATCTACCACCTATTGAAGAAATACATGGCCTTGACACACCACCACCTCCACAGGTGGTAGAGGTAAATTCTTTATTAAAGTTTGATGAAGGTGATATCCCTTACAATAAACATCCTAGTCAGTGCTTATATGAGTTTGACAACTATATTATGAAGCAAGATCATTTCAATGCACATGTTCTGAAACAATTGAAATATAATTCTGATATGATTGCTCGCTTGAGTGACTTGCTATTTAGAATCAGTAATGATGTTAGGGGTGTAGGAAAGCATGCCTCTATGGTTCAAACTCAGTTAGAACAAGTTGCTAAGTCTCAAAAAGAATTGCTTGATGAAATGAACAATAATATGAATGATTTTGCTGCTAGGGTAGTAACTAGAGGAGGTAGAATGACCCAAGAACCACTTTATCCTGAGGGTCATCCTAAAAGAATTGAACAAGACTCTCGGAGAATTAATATTGATGCACCTAGTCCTTCTAAAAAGAAGAAGAAAAAGAGAAATGATAGGACTCTGCATACCTCTAGTGAACCTGAGATACGAAAACCTCCTGATGATAATGATGTCTCTATTTCTGATGTTGAAACTCGGTCTGGCAATGAACATTCACCTAGTGATAATGAAAATGATAATGATGATGTTCATGAAGCTGCTCAACCTAGTAATGATAAAGAACCAGATAATGATGTTGAAATAGAGCCTGCTGCTGATCTTGATAACCCACAACCTAAAAACAAACGTTGATAAAAGAGACTTTGCGGCTAGGAAACATGGTAAAGAAAGAGAGCCATGGGTTTAGAAACCTATGCCATTTCCACCTAAGCCATCTAGAAAAAGGATGATGAAGAATTTGAGTGCTTTGCTGAAATGATTAGGCTAGTCTTTTTGCGTACCCGCTTAACTGATATTTTAAAGATGGCCCCTTATGCAAAGTACATGAAAGACATCATCACTAATAAAAGAAAGATACCTGAAGCTGAAATCTCCACCATGCTTGCTAATTATTCTTTTAAGGATGGAGTACCTAAAAAACTTGGAGATCCTGGAATACCAACTATACCTTGCTCCATTAAAAGAAACTATGTCAAAACTACTTTGTGTGACTTGGGAGCCGGTGTTAGTGTTATGCCTTTCTCCTTATATAAGAGACTTGATTTGAATAAACTCACACCTACTAAAATATCATTGCAAATGGCTGAGAAATCAACGGCCATACCTATCGATATTTGTGAGGATGTGCCCGTTGTTGTTGCAAATGTTACCATCTTAACGGACTTTGTTATTCTTGAGATGCCCGAGGACGACAACATGTCGATTATCCTTGGTAGACCCTTTCTGAATACTGCAGGGGCTGTTATTGATTGCAATAAAAGAAAAGTCACTTTTCATATCAACAGTAATGAGCATACGGTGCACTTTCCGAAGAAACAATTCCAAGTGAATGGTATAAATGTTATTGAAGAATCTCCGACCATCACTATTGGAAGCTTTAAATTACCTCTACCTACTGCCAAAAAGAAATGTGATATACTTATTGTAGGGGATATGCATATCCCCATTGAGGTAACTTAGTGTTCTACGAAAGTTCTTCGGTTTCATTCTAATCGGAAGTGGTTGTTAATAAGACTTGATTAACCTTATTAATGGATCATTTTTGAGAGCTATGAAGTCGATGAATCTAGTAAGCACAACTCTCTGCTCCCACCTTTTATTTTCTGTTTTAGTTAGTCAAATAAAAAAAATGCCATGATTATCCTGTTTTCTGTTTTCTCCGTGCAATAAAAAAATGACCCAAAAATAAAAGTTCTCAGAATGACCTGAAAATTTGACACAATTTTTTTCCGAATATTTCTGGTGCAAATAATACCAGAGGGGGGTGCACCTGGTGCCCACAAGACACCAGGGCGTGCCAGCACCCCCAGGCGCGCCCTGGTTGGTTGTGGCCCCCATGGGGGGCCCCTCACTTATCTCTTTAGCCCACATCATCCCCTACCTCCAGAAAAAATTCACCACAGCCACCATTCCCGTGTTCTTGCTCTCAAACCCGTGGATTTCGATCTCTTAGCTCGAAGCTCCGTTTTTGAAACTATTTGGAGGGATTGCTACTTGAAATAAGATGGATTTCTTTAGGAAGTTTTCCTCCAAGAAAAATGCCAAAGGAGTCATTGGGGAATCATCGGATAGTGACCTTCACACCCCAAGAAGAGCGGAGGTGCGGCCGTGTGAATGGCCGCATGATGCCTTCATGGAGGAGGCCGGATTCCATCAAGAGTTCGTTCAGTTGGTTGCAAATGTTGGGTTGACCGAGTTCCTCGCAGCTAAGTGTGACCAATATCACATTCTTACAAATTCCTTTGTGCAAGGTTTTTATTTTCTAGGGAGAAACAATCCTCCTGAAGTGCAGTTTAATCTTTATGCTGAAACTTACAAAATGCCGCTAACTCACTTCTGCAACATATGCTTTATCCCTTCTGATGGGGAATTGAGAGAACCTAGGCCATCTGAGTTTGAGGATTTTCTCCTCACTTTAACAGTGGGTGAGGATAGAGGCGTGTCAAACGCTACTGCTACCAGCTTGCAGTTTCCCTCAGTGCATTACTTTGCTTTGGTCATCGCTAAGTGTTTAACCGCTAGGGAGACGGTTGGCGCACTCAGTGCCCCTGACCTTGCTATTTTACGTCGTGCACTTTATGATGATCACACCTTTAGTATGGGGGCTATTATTTCTCGTCGCTTACACCTTAACAAAACTAAGGGGAAGATACATGGTGGTATTTATGCTACTCGCTTAGCGAGACACTTTAATGTTCAGTTTTGCCCGCATGATTATCTCTTGTCCCGAGTTTATCTTGATCACAAGTCGCTACAAGATCACCAATTCCTTGATGTAACTGATTCTCCCCGCGACATTCTTTACAACCTAGTATTTAGCAAAGAAACCCGTGATGTTATTCCGTTGCCTGCACCTGCTTTGTTTGATTCTATTGCCAGGAACGGATACAGGATTATTCCAGATGACATTACAGCCTACCGGAACAACTTAGCAGCTGCTAAGGAGGAGCCCCAGGGGTGGGATGCTCAGGTGCCGCCTCCACCTCACTTTGACTTGGGGCCGGATGGTTTCTACGGATGGTGATTACCAAGCTAGGCCAAAAGCCTAAGCTTGAGGGAGTACGTATTTCCACCGACATTACATTCATGATCACACATTTCATTCCAGTTGTCGGTGTTCATACTTTTTCATTGTAATATCCATGCTAAATTTGTTTTCTCGCTTTCTTCTTGTGTGTTTGAAAAACTTTGAGAAAATCCAAAAATATTTCCTACTTCTTTTCGGTTTTCCTTTCTAGCTTAGTTTAATTGTAGTATCAAAAGAAAATCCAAAAAGATTTCTCATTTCTTCTTTTATTTGTTGGGAGCTTTCCCGTGTAAATAGTTTTTCTCATTTTTGTTTTTCTCTTTAATTTGCTTTCTTCAAGAAAAACCAAAAACTCCAAAAATATTTCAGTGTGTTTCTCTGAATTTCTTTTCTTTTTGTTTGAGTCGTATCAAGGAGAAGACCACGATGAAAATGTTGAGTGGCTCTCGTATGCATCATTGTTAATCTAACAAAGAGACCATTTTACCTTGTCTTCTCCTCTTGAATAAAATGTTTGCAGATTCCAGCTTAGTCCATGGCACTCTTGCACTATTATTATTTTCTTATCATTCGGACGTGCAAGTGAAAGGCAATAATGACGATATTTGATGAATTGACTGTGGCAGAGAAAAGCGGGTATGAACTCAACTTGTTTTTGTTTTTGAAAATATGTTTAACCTAGTATCCTTGATTCAGCCTATTATGATCAAACATGTTTGCAATGACCATTAGAGAATATAGTTGTTCATGCCATGCTTAAGTAGCTAGGAGTGGATAATGATTTATCTTGGGTGTCAACATGCATTAAAATGGTTGTGATGCGGTATGATGATATGGTATCCTCCTCTGAATGTTTCAAGTGGCTTGACTTGGCACATGTTCACGCATGTAGTTGAATCAAAACCAACATAGCCTTCATGATATTTATGTTCATGGTGTCCATATCCTATTCATGCTAGTATTCAATGTTGATTATATGTAATGCATGTTCATGACCGTTTTCGCTCTCTAGCTAGCCGCTTCTCAATCTATTTGCTAGCCTTCGCCTGTACTAAGCGGGAATACTGCTTGTGCATCAAAACCCTTAAACCAAAGTTATTCCAGATGAGTCCACTATATCTACCTATATGCGGTATTACCCTGCCGTTCCAAAGTAAATTTGCATGTGCCACCTCTAAAAAATTCAAATGAACATCTGTTTTGTGTGCCTGGACCGCTCATGGAGCGACAGGGGGTGGTCAGTATCTTCCATGCTAAGCGGGTTATTCTCATGATGAGTGTTTATTCACTCGTCCTTACACGAGAGGGGAGGTAATAGGGATTCCCAGTCCCGAAATCAAAAATCAAAAATAATTAAACAAAACTCCCCCAGGAATGTTGTTGGTTTGGACGGTACCCGTGGATGCGGCTAGCCGTGGAGTGTGATTGATGGTGGAGGGGGAGCAAATATTTACTTTTACCGCTTGGGAACCGCCGCTAATTTGTTTAGCATGGAAGATATTGATAACTCTTGGTCGTAACGTTGACAGGAAGGGTGTACCTCCAAAAATTATATCTATCTCTATTTTAAAACTCGGGCTCTGGCACCTCTGCAAATCCATGCTTCCCTCTGCGAAGGGATTATCTATTTACTTTTATGTTGAGTCATCGCCTTCTCAAACAAGCGCCAGACCTGAGAGCACTATTGTCATCCTCATGCATTGTGTATAGTCGATGTTGGGTGCAGCATGACTGGATTTTTTCTACCATGAATTACAATGTTTAGTCGCTTCTTGAACTTTGGAGGTGCTCTGCATTTATGTTTTGCAGTCTCGGAAAGGGCTAGCGAGATACCACTATTGTCATATTGTATCATGATTGTTTTGACAAAGTGTTGGCGCTTGAGATATCTTATTATTGCTTGCTAGTTGCTTATGTTATTGACATGAGTTAATATAATTTCTAAGAGTTATTGTTGGCATGGTTAGTCATAATCTTTGCTGAAAACCTGGGTGCTACTTAAGCATATATATGTAAACAAGAACAAAAGAGTTCGTAAAAGTTTTTCTTTATCACTTTCAGTTTGTCAACTGAATTGCTTGAGGACAAGCAAAGGTTTAAGCTTGGGGGAATTGATACGTCTCCAACGTATCTACTTTTCCTCACTCTTTTGCCCTTGTTTTGGACTCTAATTTGCATGATTTGAATGAAACTAACCCGGACTGACATTGTTTTCAGCAGAACTACCATGGTGTTATTTTTGTGCAGAGATAAAAGTTCTCGAAACGGACCAAAACTTTTTGGAGAATTATTTCAGAATATATAAGAATTATTTCGTCCAAATTGGTTATTATCATATTTCCTTGTTCATGATAATCGTTTATTATCCATGCTATAATTATATTGATTGGAAACTCAGATACATGTGTGGATACATAGACAACACTGTGTCCCTAGTGAGCCTCTACTAGACTAGCTCGTTGATCAAAGATGGTCAAGGTTTCCTGACCATGGACATGAGATGTCTTTTGATAACGGGATCACATCATTAGGAGAATGATGTGATGGACAAGACCCAACCCTAAACATAGCAGTTGATCGTGTCAGCTTATTGCTACTGCTTTATCCATGTCAAGTATCTATTCCTACGACCATGAGATCATGCAACTCCCGGCCACCGGAGGAATGCCTTGTGTGTATCAAACGTCACAACATAACTGGGTGACTATAAAGGTGCTCTACAGGTATCTCCGAGGGTATCTGTTGGGTTGGCATGGATCGAGACTGGGATTTGTCACTCCGTATGACGGAGAGGTATCTCTAGACCCACTCGGTAATACATCATCACAAGAAGCTTGCAAGAAATGTGACTAAGGAGTTAGTCACGGGATCTTGTATTACGGAACGAGTAAAGAGACTTGCCGGTAACGCGATTGAACTAGGTATGGAGATATCGACGATCGAATCTCGGGCAAGTAACATACCGCTGGACAAAGGAAACTGCATACGGGATTGACTGAATCCTTGACATCATGGTTCAATCGATGAAGATCTTTGTGGAATATGTAGGAACCACTATGGGCATCTAGGTCCCGTTATTGGTTATTGGCAGAGAGGTGTCTCGGTCATGTCTACATGATTCTCGAACCCGCAGGGTCCGCACGCTTAACGTTCGGTGGCGCTAGAGTACTATTGGGATATGTACGTTGGTGACCGAATATTGTTCGGAGTCCCGGATGAGATCCCGGACGTCACGAGGAGATTTATATATGGGAAGTCATATTTTGGCTACCGGAAAAGTTTCGGGTTTTGTCGGTATTGTACCGGGAAGCTTCCGGAAGGTTCCGGAGGATTACGGAAGGATCCCTCCAGCCCCTAGGGCGTGCATGGGCTGTAGGGGGCGCCCTAGCCTTATTGGGCCAGGGGCACCAGCCCCACAAGGCCCATGCGCAAGGGGAAGGGGAAACCCTAAGTGGGAGGGAGTCCACTTGCCTTGGGAGGCAAGTTTCCTCCCTAGCCGCCGGCCCTCCTTGGAGGAGGGGCCTAGGGCTGCGACCAAACCCTTCCCCTTGTGTCCTATAATATATAGTAGAGGAGATGGGGAGGGCTGGACACAACAATCCCACGCCCCGGTGGTAGCCCTACCTCTCTCCCTAGATCGTTTTCTCCACAGATCGCATCTACGGTAGCGCTTGGCGAAGCCCTGCCGAGATTGCTCCACCACCATATCCACCATGTCGTCGTGCTGGTTGAGATCCCATCTACTTCTCCTTCCTCTCTTGCTGGATCAAGAAGGAGGAGACGTCATCAAGCCGCGCGTGTGTTGAATGCGGAGGTGCCGTCCGTTCGGCGCTAGATCGGATCGGATCGCGATTGGATCGTGAAGAGTATGACTACATCAACCGCGTTATATACGCTTCCGCTTAGCAATCTACAAGGGTATGTAGATACACTACCCATCTCGTAGCTATACATCTCCATGGATAGATCTTGCGTGTGCGTAGGAATTTTTTTGTTTCCCATGCAACGTTGCCCAACATTAACTGTCTTGCCAATTTGATGTTCGAGGCATGTTTGGATCATGTGTTGGTATGTGGCACCTGCATTTTTTAGCCCGAAGGGCATTGTATTGAAGCAGAATGGCCCGTAGGGGGTGATGAAGGCAATTGCAGCTTGATCGGATTCCTTCATCTTGATTTGATGATATCCGGAGTAGGCGTCGAGGATGCATAGTGACTCGTGTCCGGCGGTGGCATCGATGATCTGGTCTATGCGAGGTAGGGGGAAGGGATCCTTGGGGCAGGCTTTATTTAGGTCTTTGAAATTGACGCATAGCCGCCAGGACTTGTCCTTCTTTGGTACCATGACCAGATTTGCCAACCACTCGGGGTGTTTGATTTCTCGAATGAATCCAGCTTTGAGTAGCTTTGCTAGTTCTTCACCCATAGCTTGACGCTTGGGTTCGGAAAATCGGCGTAGCGCCTGTTTGACTAGCTTGAAGCTTGTGATTACGTTCAAGCTGTGTTTGGCTAGTCTTCGTGGGATGCCCGGCATATTTGAAGGGTGCCAGGAAAATATGTCCCAGTTTTCACGCAAAAATGTGCGCAGTGCTTCGTCGATTTCCGGGTCTAGGTGGGCTCCAATGGACGCCGTTTTGTTGGGGTCCGTTGGTTGTACATGAAATTTGGCGATTTCATATGCTGGTTTGAAGGATGTGGATTTGGACCTCTTAGTGAGGGATACATCATCCCTGTCTACCATCGAGCGGAGTGCGGTTAACTCCTCGGTCACGAGGGCTTCAGTTAGTGCCTCGAGGGCGAGAGATGCCATTTTGTTTTCTATCCGAAGAGCTCTATCTGGGTCACTTGAGATTGTGATCACTCCATTGGGCCCTGGCATTTTGAGCTTCATGTACCCGTAATGTGGTATGGCCTGAAACTTTGTGAAAGCATCTCACCCTAATAGGGCGTGATAACCACTATGGAAGGGCACGATATGGAAGAGAAGTTTTTCGATCTGTAGTTCTCGGGGGTGCCGAATACCACGTCAAGAGTAACTCGTCCGGTACAACGTGCCTCTTTGTCAGGGATGATCCCTCGAAAGGTGGTGTAGCTTTGTTCGATGCGAGATCTGTCAAATTGCATTTTATCAAGGGTATCCTCATGGATGAGGTTTAAACCACTGCCACCGTCCATTAGTACTTTATGGAGCCTGAAGCTATCGACTATGGGGTCGAGGACTAGGGCGGCAGGTGTTCGGGCAGAACAGGTTCTCGGCTGATCCGTCTCGCCGAAAGTGATGGGTGTCTTGCTCCATGAGTTCGTTGTTGCCACCACATGTATCTGATCGAGTTCTCGAAGAACTCTCTTTCTCTGATTCTTTGAGGGTAACGTCTCATATATCGTAAGGATCTCGGCATCGTTGTCCGGTGGCGTAGTTAAACGTCTCCTTGGAGATGAGGTCCTCAGGATGGCCTCTCCGCTTTTTGCGACTTGCCTCACGACCCAGCAAGCTCGAAGGCTGTGAGTCGGGCTTGTATTCAGCAGGGTGGAATGTATTGGGCATGGTTTGTCCAACAATTCATCGAGGACCGTCCTGGATCCTGCGATGGGCTTGTTCTTTTTCTCGGTGGGCTCGTAATCGGCCGACCGTCGTGGGGGTATGCGCTTCTTCCGAGCTCCTCTGGGTTCTTCGGCATGGTTTGACTCTGTGCGCATCCATTGAGCCTGCCACATGCTTTCCATGGCGCAGTACTTGCGTACCAGATTTGAGAGCTCAGTGAAATTTTGAATGCGGCGGCGAGCGAGGGCGTTAAGGATTCCTTCGTCTCGGCAATTATGCCGGAAAGCAACTATGATCTCTTGGTCGCTGTCGTCTGTCATCATGTTTCTTATGAGGAATCTACTCCAGAAGTGATGGACTGTTTCCCCTGGCTGTTGTTTGACGTACAACAGGTCCCATATGCCAGGCTTCCCTGAATTAGTTGGGGAGTACTCGACGTAGGTGGTGGGTGGGAAAAAATTTCTTATCCCAATAGGACGCGAGTCCGAAGATATAACGGTCATGTCTTGCTCCGTCGTGGCATCCGGTGCGCCGGGTTCGGGGCCTGGATTAATGACCGGGCTCGACTGCCCTAACTCCAGGTCGGGCGCCAAATCGGAATTCGATCCCGAACTATTTCCGGGGTCGAGTTCGGTTTCCGAACAAGGGGAATGATCCTGATGGCCGGATACCCGAACATAAACTGTCCTCGGCTCCGGCGGTTGAGAGGGCAAACCTTCGACCAAGTTCTCGATGGTGTCGACCAAGTGTGTGATAGGTGGGACGTAAATTTCCCTGTTATCAGGCTTAAGTCTGATCTGGTCATACATCGGGGGTTGGTCGTCGGCTACCCCCATGGCCTGGATCCGACCAAGCAACTCGTTTAATGACGAGACATCCGTGGAGTCCATGCTTCCGGAGTACATGGGGTCAATCTGTAGTGCCATTGCTTCTGGGGCGTTTTGAGCTGCGCCCGGGTAGCGGTCGACCGAAGACGATCCGGGTATGTCGACAGTATCGGGCTTCAGGGCCAGACTCAAGGTGGCGGGCGCCCCGTCAGCAGGGTTCGTCGCTCCTGAGGTCGAGGTATCGGGACTCGCGAGCTCTTCAAAGGGAGCCGAAATCTTGGTCAGGGTAAGATCTCCCCGGGAGTCGGCGACGAACTCTAGGTTCCCGAACCTGATCTCCTGATCGGGGACGAAACTTCCGACCCGGCCAAGATGACCGGTCGGATCAGCGTGCAGTACGATGTTGTCGAACACGAAGATCTCTCCAGGGACAAAGGTGTCCCGTTACAGATTTCACTGCTGATGATGAGGCAAACCATTGATCCTTTTGGCGATCTAGCAGCGGAACTCTCAATGAAAGCACCAATGTCGGTGTCAAAACCGGCGGATCTCGGGTAGGGGGTCCCGAGTTGTGGATCTTGGTCAATGGGGGAATAGGGAACGTAGACACGGTGTTTACCCAGGTTCAGGCCCTCTCAAGGAGGTAAAACCCTACGTCCTGCATGATTGTATTGATTGGGTGTATGATGATTACAGAGTCGATCTACCACGAGATCAGATGAGCTAAACCCTAGATGATGATTCTGTCCTTCTACCGGCTAAACCCTCTGGTTTATATACATACCAGGGGTACCTAGGGTTACACATAGTCGGTTACCAACAATAGACAAACACGCCGATCCGGCCATCTTGACTTGGAGGACACACCAAGGCATCGGAGGTTTCCATCCCGAATACGAGGTTGACTTGTAGTTCAGCTCGCACGTATTGGACACAAAGTGGCCCACCTGTCCGGCTGATAACCCACAAGTATAGGGGATCAGTTGTAGCCTTTCTCGATAAGTAAGAGTGTCGAACCCAACGAGGAGCTAAAGGTAGAACAAATATCCCCTCAAGTTCTATCGACCACCGATACAACTCTACGCACGCATAACGTTCGCTTTACCTAGAACAAGTATGAAACTAGAAGTACTTTGTAGGTTTGATAGGATAGGTTTGCAAGATAATAAAGAGCACGTAAATAAAAACTAGGGGCTACTTAGATAAAGAAACAACTAAGTTAGTTTTAGTAGAGAGCTTTTTGTCACAAGAAAGTTATTTGTCCCTAGGCAATCGATAACTAGACCAGTAATCATTATCGCAATTTTATATGAGGGAGAGGCATAAGCTAACATACTTTCTCTACTTGGATCATATGCACTTATGATTGGAACTCTAGCAAGCATCCGCAACTACTAAAGATCACTAAGGTAAAACCCAACCATAGCATTATAAGGTATCAAGTCCTCTTTACTCCCATACGTAAACAACCTACTTACTCGGGCCTGTGCTTCCGTCACTCACGCCACCCACCATAAGCGAATCATAAACATATTGCAAACCCTACAGAGGGGATCCCTCACGCTTGCGTGACACGGAGAGCACCATAGGACAGCACCAATAATAAAACATGCAACTCAAACCAATCATGATCATCAATCAACCCATAGGACAAAACGGATCTACTCAAACATCATAGGATAGCCATACATCACTGGGAAATAATATATAGCATTGAGCACCATGTTTAAGTAGATATTACAGCGGGGAGAAGGGGTGTTACACCGCTGCATAGAGGGGGAGAGAGTTGGTGATGACGGCGGCAAAGTTGTTGGTGTAGATCGCCGTCATGATGATGGCCCCGGCGGCGTTCCGGTGCCACCGGGAGAGAGGGGGAGAGAGCCCCCCCTCCTTATTCTTCTTCCTTGGTCTCCCCCCTAGATGGGAGGAGGGTTTCCCCTCTGGTCCTTGGCTTCCATGGCGGCGGAGGGGCGAGAGCCCCTCCGAGATTGGATCTCTCTCTCTGTTTCCTTCTGTTTCTGCCTTCCCAGATTCTGGCATTTCACCGTTTCTTATATTCCCGGAGATCCGTAACTCTGATTGGGCTGAAATTTTAACACGATTTTTATCCAGATATTAGCTTTCTTGCGGCGAAAGAAGGGCACCAACCGCCTTACGGGGTGGCCACAAGCCTCCAGGGCGCGCCCTACCCCCCAGGGCGCGCCCTCGTGGCTTGTGGGCCCCTCGGGCACCGCCTTCTGTTGATTCCACTTCCCAAAATTCACATATATTCCAAAAAAATCTCCGTAAGTTTTTATCCCGTTTGGACTTCGTTTGATATGGATTTTCTACGAAACAAAAAACATGCAACAAACAGGAACTGGCACTGGGCACTGGATCAATATGTTAGTCCCAAAAATAGTATAAAAGGTTGCCAAAAGTATATGAAAGTTGTAGAATATTGGCATGAAACAATCAAAAATTATAGATACGATGGAGACGTATCAGCATCCCCAAGATTAATTCCTGCTCGTCCTCGAGTAGGTAAATGATAAAAAAGATAATTTTTGATGTGGAATGCTACCTAGCATAATCTTGATCATATAATCTAATCATGGCATGAATACTAAGACACGAGTGATTCAAAGCAATAGTTTAATATTGACATGAAAACAGTAATACTTCAAGCATACTAACAAGGCAATTGTGTCCTTTCGAAATAACATGGCCTTAGAAAGCTATCCCTACAAAATCATATGGTCTGGCTATGCTCCATCTTCCCCACACAAAGTATTTAAATCATGCACAACCCCGATGACAAGTCAAGCAATTGTTTCACACCTTTTATGTTCTCAAACCTTTTCAACTCTTACGCAATACATGAGCGTGAGCCATGGATATATCACTATAGGTGGAATAGAATATGGTGGAGGTTGTGAGGAAAAGGAGAAGATAGTCTCACATCAACTAGGCGTATCAACGGGCTATGGAGATGCCCATCAATAGATATCAATGTGAGTGAGTAGGGATTGCCATGCAACGGATGCACTAGAGCTATAAGTGTATGAAAGCTCAAAAATAAACTAAGTGGTTGTGCATAATGATGAGAAATTCCACTAGTTATATGAAAGTGACAAAATAGGAGACTCTCTATCATGAAGATCATGGTGCTACTTTGAAGCACAAGTGTGGAAAAAGATAGTAGCATTGTCCCTTCTCTCTTTCTCTCATTTTTTTATTTTTATTTATTTTGGTGGGCATCTTTGGCCTCTTTTTTTTTATTTGGGCTTCCTTGGCCTCTTTTATTATTGGTAAAGTCCGGAGACTCATCCCAACTTGTGAGGGAATCATAGCTTCCATCATCCTTTTCTCTCACGGGACAATGCTCTAATAATGAAGATCATCACACTTTTATTTACTTACAACTCAAGAATTACAACTCGATACCTAGAACAAAATATGACTCTATATGAATGCTTCCGGTGATGCACCGGGATGTGCAACGATCTAGCCTAGCAAATGACATCAAAAAACGGACAAGCCATGAAAACATCATGCTAGCTATCTTACGATCATGCAAAGCAATATGAAAATGATGGTGCGTGTCATGAAAAACAGAACGGTGGGAGTTGCATGGCAATATATCTCGGAATGGCTATGGAAATGCCATAATAGGTAGGTATGGTGGCTGTTTTGAGGAAGGGTATATGGTGACTGTTTTGAGGAAGGTGGGTTTAATGCACCGGCGAAAGTTGCGCGGTACTAGAGAGGCTAGCAAAGGTGGAAGGATGAGAGTGCGTATAATCCATGGACTCAACATTAGTCATAAAGAACTCACATACTTATTGCAAAAGTCTATTAGTTATCGAAGCAAAGTATTAGACGCATGCTCCTAGGGGAGAGGTTGGTAGGAGTTAACCATCGCGCGCTCCCGACCCTCACACAAAGGATGACAATCATTAAACAAATCATGCTCCGACTTCGTTACATAACGGTTCACCATACGTGCATGCTACGGGAATCACAAACTTTAACACAAGTATTTCTACCAATCCACAATTACTCACTAGCATGACTCTAATATCACCATCTTTATATCGCAAAACTATTGCAAGGAATCAAACATATCATATTCAGTGATCTACAAGTTTTATGTAGGATTTTATGACTAACCATGTGAATGACCAACTCCTGTTAACTCTCTAAATAGATATAAGTGAAGCATGAGAGTTTAATTCTTTCTACAAAAGATATGCCCACGCTCTAACAAATATAAGTGAAGCAAAAGAGCATTCTACAAATGGCGGTTTTCTATGTGTAGAGAAACAGGCAATCCAAACTTCAAATGATATAAGTGAAGCACATGAAGCATTCTACAAAGCCATACTCAAAAGATATAGGTGAGGTGCAAAGAGCCTTCTATAAATCAACCAAGGACTTTCTCATACCAGCATGGTGCATTATTAAAAGAAAAATAAAAAGCACACGACGCTCCAAGATTTACGCATATCATGTGACGAATAAAAATATAGCTCCAAGTAAAATTACCGATGGTCGTTAAAAGAAAGAGGGGATGCCTTCCGGGGCATCCCCAAGCTTAGTTTCTTGAGAGTCCTTGAATATTACCTTGGGGTGCCTCGGGCATCCCCAAGCTTAGTCTCTTTCCACTCCTTATTCCTTCATCCATCGTGATCTCACCCAAAACTTGAAAACTTCAATCACACAAAACTTAACAAAACCCTCGTGAGATCCGTTAGTATAATAAAGCAAATTACCACTTTAAGTACTGTTGCAAACCCATTCACATTTTATTTTTGCATTGTATCTACTGTATTATAACTTATTTATGGCTTATACCACCGATAAAATCGATAGTTTCATCAAAACTAGCAAAACAATGCATCAAAAACAGAATATGTCTTAAACAGGACAGTCTGTAGCAATCTGAACATTTACTATATTTATGTAACTCTAAAAATTCTGAAAAATTAGGAAAAACTAAAAAATTTGCATAGAAGTACTGTGTAAAAATTTCAGAAACTTTTGACATTCCAGTAAAAAATGTAAATTCACGCACTACAGCCAAAGTTTCTGTTTTTGCACTGCACACACCAAACAAGCAATCTAATCATCCTAAAGGCAAATCTTGGCACATTATTTTTATAATACAATGGATTTATACAAGGGGATAATTATTTTTGTTGAAAAGTTTCTGTAATTAAGATTCACAAGGTTTCCATGGGCATGAACAAAGTTCAAGGCATGCTCCCATTTTAACAATGCTCGTCTCTCTCACTTTCACTTTTCTTTTTGAAAAAGTTTTAGGTTCCCCTCTTTATTTTTTTGTTTTTGAACTATATAAAAGCACACAACAGAATAAAATGACTCTCTAAAACTTCCGGGTTGTCTCCCGGGCAGCGCTTTCTTTAAAGCCATTAAGCTAGGCATATAGTGCTCAAGTAATGGATCCTCCCGGATCCCAAGGTATATCAAAGCCAATTTTAATTAACAATGATTTGAAAAAGGGATATTTCAAACGAATCCAAGGGATCATAGCAATTATCATAGCATTCATCCTTCGGTAAGAACGAAGGGAAATTAAACAATGTATGAGTTGAAGAGTTACTCTCATTAGAAGGTGGGCACGGGTAGCTAGTCCGCTCTTCCTCCTTTTGTTCTTCGCTCTCCTCGTCATCTTTTTCATCAAATGAGCTCACAGTGTCATCATTTTCTTCTTCCATAGTTTCCTGCAAAATATTAGTCTCCTCTTGGACAGCGGAGGAGTCCTCAATATATGGCTTAACATAAGCATTAGAAGCATAGTTTTCATAGCAATATTTAAGTATGGCAAAATTTTCAGATTTGTAAAGAGTAGCATCATACTTTTCAATCGAAGAAGCAATTTCATAGGCACCCTTAAAAGCAACAAATTCTTCAATTTGCTCAATATCATAGTAATTATAAACACCCTTGGCATAAGAAGATACGATTCCATTATCCTTAAACTCACATTGATAGGGAAGGTGTTTTTTAGGGTCTTCAGAACAACAAGTAAAATCATAAATTTCGCATAAATTCCAAGCATAGCATTGCAAAGTATTAATATGATGCCATAAAAGTTTCCCTTTTTGAGATAAGCGGTGTCGCACATAATAAGCATGCTCATTTAATGATTTGCCCTCAACTAAGCTAGTTGGGGTTTCAGCACGAGCACAAACGGATCGAAGATGATCCAAGTAAAAAGCTTCAACAGTGTGATAGATTTTGGGTGGTTCTTCAACCATTGGTGTAGTAGGTTCAACTAATTTTTTTGGTATTTCGTGTTCCATATCCATAACTAAAGATAGAGAACAACTTAGAACAGCAAATAAAATCTACTTAGTGATAAAGCAAACAAGCACCCACGAGAATATTCACCCCACGCTATTGCTCCCCGGCAACGGCGCCAGAAAAAGGTCTTGATAACCCACAAGTATAGGGGATCAGTTGTAGCCTTTCTCGATAAGTAAGAGTGTCGAACCCAACGAGGAGCTAAAGGTAGAACAAATATTCTCTCAAGTTCTATCGACCACCGATACAACTCTACGCACGCTTAACGTTCGCTTTACCTAGAACAAGTATGAAACTAGAAGTACTTTGTAGGTGTGATAGGATAGGTTTGCAAGATAATAAAGAGCACGTAAATAAAAACTAGGGGCTGCTTAGATAAAGAAACAACTAAGTTAGTTTTAGTAGAGAGCTTTTTGTCACAAGAAAGTTATTTGTCCCTAGGCAATTGATAACTAGACCGGTAATCATTATTGCAATTTTATATGAGGGAGAGGCATAAGCTAACATACTTTCTCTACTTGGATCATATGCACTTATGATTGGAACTCTAGCAAGCATCCGCAACTACTAAAGATCATTAAGGTAAAACCCAACCATAGCATTATAAGGTATCAAGTCCTCTTTACTCCCATACGTAAACAACCTACTTACTCGGGCCTGTGCTTCCGTCACTCACGCCACCCACCATAAGCGAATCATAAACATATTGCAAACCCTACAGCGGGGATCCCTCACGCTTGCGCGACACGGAGAGCACCATAGGACAGCACCAATAATAAAACATGCAACTCAAACCAATCATGATCATCAATCAACCCATAGGACAAAACGGATCTACTCAAACATCATAGGATAGCCATACATCACTGGGAAATAATATATAGCGTTGAGCACCATGTTTAAGTAGAGATTACAGCGGGGAGAAGGGGTGTTACACCGCTGCATAGAGGGGGAGAGAGTTGGTGATGACGGCGGCGAAGTTGTTGGTGTAGATCGCCGTCACGATGATGGCCCCGGCGGCGTTCCGGTGCCACCGGGAGAGAGGGGGAGAGAGCCCCCCTCCTTCTTCTTCTTCCTTGGCCACCCCCCTAGATGGGAGGAGGGTTTCCCCTCTGGTCCTTGGCTTCCATGGCGGCGGAGGGGCGAGAGCCCCTCCGAGATTGGATCTCTCTCTCTGTTTCCTTCTGTTTCTGCCTTCCCAGATTCTGGCCTTTCACCGTTTCTTATATTCCTGGAGATCCATAACTCCGATTGGGCTGAAATTTTAACACGATTTTTATCCGGATATTAGCTTTCTTGCGGCGAAAGAAGGGCACCAACCGCCTTACTGGGTGGCCACAAGCCTCCAGGGCGCGCCCTACCCCCCAGGGCGCGCCCTTGTGGCTTGTGGGCCCCTCGGGCACCGCCTTCTGTTGATTCCACTTCCCAAAATTCACATATATTCCAAAAAAAATCCGTAAGTTTTTATCCCGTTTGGACTTCGTTTGATATGGATTTTCTGCGAAACAAAAAACATGCAACAAACAGGAACTGGCACTGGGCACTGGATCAATATGTTAGTCCCAAAAATAGTATAAAAAGTTGCCAAAAGTATATGAAAGTTGTAGAATATTGGCATGAAACAATCAAAAATTATAGATACGACAGAGACGTATCACCGGCCCATAGGAAATAGGCCGGCGGCCCGAGGACCCCTTAGTCCCAGACTCCCTCACTAACCCTAGCCCCTACTTGTGGTTACCTATCTCTTAGTTTTACTGTCATTTTATTGTGCTCGCTTACCTTGCTTCTTCTTGTTGTTGCATAGCACTAGAATCTCATGTGCAATTGTTAGGCTTACTTTCATATTCCGCAATATTGCCTAAAATTGGTAAGTAACAACTAAAATTTGTAACTGTACCTATTCAACCCCCCCCCCCTCCTAGGTCCATCTCGATCTGTTCAGCCTCACAAAAATTCACTAGGCCAAGTGCAGGCCAAAAAAGACAAGAAAACACACTAGGGCAACCCAAATGGAAAAAACTAAACAATGGGATACAACAACGAAGATGAAGTCAGTTGATGTTAGGTAAATGAGACATAGTTATGTCTCAGCTCAATAAGTTCTAGGCACTCCCTAAAAGAAAATTGATAATTTGTTTGTGTCCAACTTTTACGAATGCTCATCTAAAAAGAAAACTTATATGGATGCTCTCCATTAACATTGGCATCCCTAGGGAAGGCGACGAGGGCATCATGGGAGCTCTGATGCCACGTCATCTCCGTTGGCGTTGTCGATGACGCAGTCAGAGATTTTCTTCTTCTTCCTGGTCGTCCATGTTGCTTTGTCAATGCCCCCTTGATTGATACCATCACGTGCATGAGACAATTAGAGTAGAAAATAATGTGTGTGTGGTCAGAGAGACACCAAGAGAGACTTAGAGATATAACAGAGGAAGGATGGGTAGGACGGTCGGTGTTGCGTGTGGAGAAAAGCTACGATGCGTGGGCGGGGGTAGTGGGTATGGCATTGGTACGACAACGATAAGAGAGCAAGGCTGTGTGGATGGACGACGTGGCGTGTGGAGAAATCCAGGTTTCATCGACGTCGTGCGGGCGCATCTCGACGCGCTCCAATGAAGGATCGACAACAAGTCGAAGAAGAACCCCCGCTGCTTCTGACTCCTGCGCCGCTGCCTTCTCCTCCTTGTCCACGCGGTGCGCTCTGGTCAGACATTGTCTACTTCCCCCTCCCGCACTCCATCTAGGTCGTGCAACCTGCAGTGATGGAACACCATTTCACCAAACACCTTCCATGCAGTATAGTGGTGGCGTCATACTTAATTGAATACCACCAATCAAATGAGCAAAAACATGCAAGGTGACATTTATACCGATTTGGAAATACCAAGGTGAAAATAATCTGGTTTAGAGTTTATGGGGATATTGATCCGTCAAAGAGGATTCTAAGGGGAAAAGAATATCACATGGAAACCAAGTTTCGGTGCAAACTGGTAAAAAACACGTAGAAATGATGTTTCGAAGTTTTAAAAAAATCTAAAAAAATACGGGATGTTAAGAGTGTGATGTTCTATTAGCATGAGAAATTCACAAGTTCGAACACATTGCCAATTACAAGGTACTACCTCATTTCCGGTTTACAAGATTCAAATCTGAAATCTCATCAATCAAGGCATACGGTGAGTGGAGAAATGTATCTCGTACTTTACAAAACTACTCAAATAAACTGATGCATTAATTTAGATTAATTGCAGTGCATGCATGCTTGGACACTAGATGAGTAAGAACATTACATGCATTGGTGTGTTCTTTTTAATTCTTGCATGTAAAGATTTAATGCGTCTCGAAATCTTAAAATGAGATGGAGATGGGCCCTTTAAATCGGAAAAACGAAAAAAAAATGAGATAAGCCCTATAGACCACAAAGGAGGGAGTACAAAAAAAACCAGCATTAAATAGTGTCAAACTATAAACATCATCATTCATTGTTGATCTTTTTCCATAGCTCGCAAATGGATGTGTTTGAACATAGAATTTTGCATGCCAATAGGACATCACGTTCTTATCACCACGTATTTTTCCAGATTTTTGAAACTTTCAAACGTGAAGCCTTTCTTTAAAACTTGTTTCCATGTGATATTCTTTGGGGGAAACTATGCTTTCCTCGGTTCGTTTTTTTTTTTTTTGAGGTTTCGGTTCGAGTTGATGGGTGGGCCGAATATGCTGACGGGTGACCATCCCTATCCACATTTCATCTGTTTGACCGGGCTAGCACTCCAACCCGAAGTACGAGTCCACGGCCCACGAGGCCACGACCAACCCCAACAGCCCCGCTCCGCCAAGCCGCCAGCGCCAGCCGGCCGCGCCACCAACCCCCGGGTCCCAACCGCCGACCGGCCACGCCGCAAAAAGAACCCGACCCGTCCCGCTCGCCACTCCGGCACTCCTCCCACTCCCACCTGCCCCGCGCCGCGCGACCAGCCGTCACGCCACGCCGCCGCTCGCCCCAGCGATGCCGCCACCCTCCCTCCTGCTCTTCCACTGCCGCGCCCCGCTCCCGCACCGCCCACTGCGGATGAGCTCTCCGTCGCCGAGCAGGAGGGTCGTCTGCTCCGCCTCCACCGCCGAGGGGTACATCTCCGCGGCGCCGATCCTCCTTCCCGACGGCCCATGGAAGCAGGTGATCAGCTCGACCATTTGGCTGTGCTCGGCGCGGGACTCTCGCCAGGGCTTTGCCCTCTGAATCTGCTTGCTCTGCTTTGGCGTGGATGCAGGTAGAAGGCGGCGTCACGGCGGCGAAGGGGTTTAAGGCCGCAGGCATCTACGGCGGCCTGCGCGCCAAGGGACAGAAGCCTGACTTGGCGCTTGTTGCTTGCGACGTAGACGCCACCGTCGCCGGTAAGACTACTACGAGCGTTTTCTTCACTAGTACTGAATGCTACAATGGTATGGTAGTACTTGGCTAGTTCCTTAGTCAATTCACAGCTAGGGGATTTGTCTCAGGGTATGCTCAGTTGCTCACTATGATGAACAACCGTGAATTATTCTGTTGCTTTCTGATGTAATGTATGATCGGTGACCTATCAGTTAGACTCAGTTCTCATCGTATTGGGTTGCTTTCAGGATCTTTTACAACAAATGTTGTTGCTGCTGCGCCTGTCCTGTATTGCAAGCGTGTCCTTAGTTCATCCAAGACAGTAAGATAATTCTGCCCCTTGTCTCACCTTGCCAAAACTTAAAGAAAAATTGATCGATGGAAAAATTATGATACACAATGGCAGTAATCATTCATTGAGGTATTAACTGTTCTCATTTTGTTGTTTACTAGGCTCGTGCTGTGTTGATTAATGCTGGTCAAGCAAATGCAGCCACTGTAAGTCTTTCTGCCTTCCTGGAGAACTGAATATGTTCCATCAGCATCTCTGAACTGTATTTTGGATTGCACTGACTAAACAAGAGCCATTTCTGTAAATAATTGGTCATCAGGGTGATGCAGGATATCAGGATGCAGTGGATAGTGCAGAAGCTGTTGCCAAGGTACCAAACCTGTCCCTTGGATGTCCATGCACTACGCAGCACATCACTGCTGCTAGTTTGACCAATTATTGCTGTTTCAGCTTTTGAATGTGAGCACAAATGACATACTGATCCAGTCCACTGGTGTCATTGGTCAAAGAATAAAAAAGGTACAATAGGTTTTCACAACAAAACTACACTTGAGTGTTTCATATGAGGTAGTAGCTAAGCAGCTTGTCTGGCAATACAACACCACTGATTGTCTGACCTGTTACCGTTTCCAGCTGATGCTTCTGGGTTTTAACAATGCAGGAAGCACTTATGAATTCACTTCCTAGACTTGTGGGCTCTCTGTCTTCATCTACTGAGGGGTATAATTATTATATATAGTCTTGTGAGCAACAATTTATTTTCTCAAGCCTCCATAAATGTAAACCTGTTGAGATAAATTACCACTAGGAGCTTAATGATTTGCTGTCTTTAAACTACTGTCTCTGTCCTTCCATTACAGTTCAAATTCTTCAGCTGTGGCCATCACAACTACAGACCTTGTTAGCAAGAGCATTGCTGTCCAGACTGAGGTTGAATTTCTTAATTTACTTGCAATGTAGGATTCATTGGCTTCTATCATGAAGTGACATGATCTTGACTATCATCAATTCTTGTTAAAAAAAAATAGATTGGAGGAGTGCCTATCAAGATAGGAGGAATGGCCAAGGGTTCCGGGATGATTCATCCAAATATGGCAACAATGCTTGGTGTATGTCCCCTCTCTCTGTCTCATTTTATAGACTCCTTTTCCCTCGCTCACTTCCTCTCTCTAGGCACGCAGCGAGCTTGATGGTAGTATTTTTTATAGGTTCTCACGACCGATGCTCAAGTAAGCAGTGATGTTTGGAGAGAAATGGTCCGGACATCAGTGAGTAGAAGTTTCAACCAAATTACTGTGAGTAACCTCCCTTCTCTCTTATATTGAGTGTGTGCAGCAATTACACAACCTGTAAAGAACTATGGAGTTCATCAAAATACTTTCATACATAGTTATTGAAAATCTATCAATATAGTCTTAATATTGTACAAGGTTCATATCTAATAGACATCAATTTGTTTTTGCACTGGGGTTTAATTTGCTTGGTAACTTGGAAATATGACTCGGGGAAAACATGAGCATTGTTGACTAGTTGGGTTATCTTATGACCATATGTTCTCCTTGGGTGCCAAAAACTCATAACTGTTTTGTGTCATAAATCTGAAGGTGGATGGTGATACAAGTACCAATGACTGCGTTATTGCTATGGCTAGTGGATTATCTGGTTTGTCCGACATCCTCACTCATGATAGCGCTGAAGCTCAACAGCTCCAAGCATGCCTAGATGCAGTAAGTTCCAGTTCCCCAATCCAAGCATGCCTGCATGCGCACGCTCGCATGTGTGCGCCATAATATTACTAGTACCAATTTATATAGTTCCGGCTGTACTGTTAAGAAGAAAGAGTCTGACCTATCTTTATGTAGGTAATGCAAGGCCTTGCAAAATCCATAGCATGGGATGGTGAGGGTGCAACCTGCTTAATTGAGGTTAAGTGGAACAGTAGCATAATACTTTTAACACTTTGTATCCTCTGCATCATCAGTCTACTGGGAGTCGTGGGACACATTTTCTAGCGAAAATGATGACTTGGCTCATTACTTTCAGAAAAACAATTTGAGTCATATGGCAACTGTTTCATGCATTATATCGATATTCCTCTTGTACATTTCCAGTAATATAGCACAATCGTCTAAAGTGCCCTTTTCCTATGCAGGTTACTGTAACTGGTGCAAATAATGAGGCAGACGCAGCTAAAATTGCACGTTCGGTAGCAGCGTCCTCCTTGGTTAAAGTATGTTGTTGTTTACCTGCCATATATTGCAGCCAGGAGCATACACGCATTACTGGTTTTCTCTTTTGCATTCATTAACCTGCGAGACCTGAATGGTTGTACCATTTTTTGGCCAGGCTGCTGTATTTGGGCGAGACCCGAACTGGGGGCGTATTGCTTGCTCTGTCGGCTATTCGGGGATTCATTTTGATGCAGATCAACTTGATATTTCCCTTGGAGTTATTCCACTAATGAAAAATGGCCAACCACTCCCTTTTGACAGGTTAAGAAACCTTCAGTACATATAATTCTCAATTTACTTGTTTGAGTCACAGTGGATAGAATTGTTGCATAGAATATCTCTAACTCTTGGTGCTATGAGCTAAAATGCCAACTATTTTTCTTAGATCTGCTGCTAGCAAGTATCTCAAAGATGCTGGTGACATCCATGGTACAGTAAATATTGATGTATCAGTTGGTAAGCTTTCAGCCTCTCTGTTGCACAATTACAACTGTACTATGTCCTTGTATGAGAGCTTCATGATGTTCTGCACCTGTCTTCTAGAATACTCTTAGTTCATAGTTATCTTCTAGAATGCTCTTGGTTCATAGCCCATTAAAATGCTGTCTTTGCATTTAATCTTTTCCTTTATTCATTTGTTTCGTGAATTGGTATTGAAGTTGAGACAGTTGTGAGGCAGGCTAACGTGGTGTCTTGAATCAAACGAACCCTGAAATAAGTGCTATTACAGACATTGATTCGTGTGAAGGGAAGCTCAGATCGCGCATATCCCAGTTGTTTTTCTTATCCCCGAACAATTTGATACTCTGTTTATCCTTCTTTTTTTCAAGAATACGCTCTGTTGATGGTTATATTTTATGAAATTGTGAGACTGTCATTACAATACACATCCATTGTGTTCACAGGGAGTGGAGGAGGCATTGGAAAGGCGTGGGGCTGTGACCTAAGTTATAAGTATGTCGAAATAAATGCTGAATACACGACGTGAAATTCGTATTTTCATGAAAACTGCATTTCTGAATACACATACATTGTCTTCATTTGTCTGAGTGCCCTTTGGATGCAACTGCATTTCTAAGAACTGTATCAGACTGAAGCAATAGTGTTGTTGTACCAATAGGTCGAACATGTATTATCTTTTACAAGAACAATCAGGTTAGTGTTTTGTGGGTGTAATAATGCGCTGAAGAATTTTGGAGTACCATGTGAAAATAGTCTGCCATCCTTCTCGGTTCTTGATTGATAAAGGAGGATGTTGGCCTGACCAGACAAAGTTTATTTGGATTTTGTGTAGTGTTGATTGATTGCAACTTTGCAAGTACCAGGTCAAGTTTCTCACTTCTCTCTATGGCATAAATAGTTGGTTGACTGCAGAACATTAGCATTTGGTTCTAGTCGGTTGGTTCGTTCGATGACCATCCTGTTATTCACTGGTAGAGCTTGGTGTTGTGACATTGAAAGGGATTGGCGAATAGAACGAGGGGACAGCTTCGATTTGCTGTGGGTTATGTTTCGGCTTGTTGTACTTTGCTAAATTATAAGTTACTCCCTCCGTACTAAATCTGCGATACTTATTTTGGGATTGAGGGAGTATTATAAAAGAAGATATTGTTAGAGCATCTCCAATAAAAGATGTAGATGCAAAAATAACTACTTTTTGCATCTTCGAGGCCTAAAAACGCTGCTCCAACAGATGATGTAGATGCAAAAAAAAAAACATCTCCACCTTCCGGAGATGTATCTTATACCACTTCGCGGTGCAAATTTGCATCTCCAACTCTAGGAGATGTAAAATCGCAACCGCCTGCCAACCGCCCAGCCACTTCCCTCCCCTTCCGCGCGCCCGGTCGCCGCCGCCTGACTCCGTCGCTGCCAAATTCCTTCGAATCGACGTCGTCGCCCACCGCCCGACGGCCGTCGGGCCCGCCATGACTTTGCCCCCCGTCCCCCGCCGCCGGCGCGTCGCCCGGAGCGGCCAATTCAGTTTCGGTCGCCGACGAATCGAAGCTTCTCCGGCGGCTGCGGCTGGCCTAAACGCCTTCCCCGGCGAGGCCTATACCCCCCGCCGGAGTTAGTGGAGGCGCGCCACTCCGCTCGCCCGACGGCCGCGAGCTTCGGCCGTTCTTCCGGCAATGCGAAGCCGCCCGCCTGCCGCGCGGAGCTCCCGACGACGTCCGACCGTCTCTTCTGTCGTGCAGTCGCCGTCTCTCGCAATCGCCGCCGCCGACGGCTGCCCAACCCGCAGTCGGCCGATTTCGTCCACCCCGCAAGCAAGGTGTTCGATGAAATTCCCGAAGGTAAAACAATGATGAAACTTGAGGGTTTTTTTTGTTGGGGATGGAAGGTAGTTTAACGGTGATTTTCCGCATTGTAGATGAGCTCGTGTGACTCCTCTTTCGTGGACGATTCCTCGTCGGATGAGGAATTTGATTTAAACGAAGAAGAGGACATTGCAATGCTAGTGACAATGCACAAGGGGACGAAGCGAAAGCACGGTGGTTCCGTTTATGGCCGTGCGTTCATTTGGAGAGAACGGGTGGATGCGCACAAGAGGTTGATGCGCAACTACTTCGGTTCACCACCAGTTTTTCTGGAGAAGTACTTTCAACACCGGTTCAGAATGTCCAAAGACTTGTTCATCCACATTTGCAATTCCGTGAAGCAGCATGATCGATCCTTCGAGCAGAAAAGGAATTGTGCAGGGTTGCTTGGACATAGCACCGAACAGAAGGTCACTGCCGCATTGCGCATGATGGCCTACGGTGTTCCTGCAGACTACATTGATGACAACTTGGCGATGGCAGAGAGCACTTCTATCTTCTATGTCAAACAATTTGCAAGGGCTATTGTAGAAGTGTTTGGTGTAGAGTACTTGAGTGCTCCCAATGCTCAGGACACTCAGAGGCTGTTGGAGATGAACAAAACTCGTGGGTTTTCAGGTATGCTAGGGGTTCATCGATTACATGCATAGGAAGTGGGAAAATTGCCCAAGAGCATGGCATGGACAGTTCAAGGGGCGTGGGAAGGATGCCACACTCATTCTTGAGGCCGTTGCCGATCAAGAAACATGGATTTGGCATTCATATTTTGGCATGCCTGGATCTTGCAATGACATCAACGTGCTTGACCAGTCACCTCTTTTTGCCAAGTTAGCAAATGGAGAAGCACCACCGGTGACCTTTGAAGCAAATGGCCACACATATGACTACGAGTACTATCTTGCGGATGGCATCTACCCTAGGTGGAGTACTTTTGTCAAGCCAGCTTCAAAACCCCAAGGTAAGAAAGAACTCATCTTTCACAATGCACAAGCAACGGCTAGGAAAGATGTTGAGATGGCTTTTGGGATTTTGCAATCCCAATTTGCTATTGTGCGAGTACCATCTAGATTCTATTAATTGATGACAACTTGAGTTCAAACAGATAACTAGACTTCAAAAACCTTACAAGTCCAGACCGAACTCTTAGATCGAGACCACTAATCTTACTACAATACTATTAATCTTACTATAATACTATTTGTAAGAGCACATTTATCCATGTGTCATTTTGGTAATTGATGACAATCCCTATGGACTAATGGTTGCCTTGAGTTATATTCGAAGGATTTGTCCGTAGGTACTTCTTGAAGTCCATATGTTGGTTTCAAGGAGTTTATATGGTGACCAAAGTGGTATTCAAGGTTTATCCAAAGATTGGTCATGTGGGAGTTGAGCTTATTGCAAGCATGTCTTGAAGAAGAAGATTGTGTAAGCATTCATGTTTACCTTCAAGACATCATCTTTATGAAGAGAGAAGATAAGATACAAGGTTGATCAAGACTAAGTCAAAAAGTGAATCAAGTTGATCAACACACAAAGCGTACAAGATGTACCGAGAGGGATCAAGTGATCCCATGGTGTGGTAAGCATTGTCCATTACGCTTTGTGTACTAACCCATGGTCTACGTGAGAGTTCTTTGTGGGGTTAGGTATATTTCCATGGGCGAGCATCAATAAGAAGATCCCATACAATCCATGGAGGATGACATCAAGTGGTGATCGTCATCAAGGTTGCGGTGTGCAAGTTCAAGTGAAGCATCACGGAGAGATCATGCTTGAAGCTTGCCGTCCATTGTGGTGACAATGGACTTGTGAAGATGTGCTGAAGAGTGGCTCACCCATAGTGGAGCATGGGGGAGCAATCAACTAGTCTTCATCAAGCCGGCGCAATCAAGAAAGGTGGTCCATCTTTAGGAAGTCAAGATCGTCATCATCTAGCTCAAGTGGACTATGCGCAAGGCAAAGGTTTGACCTTGATAGGGTTTTCTATTTTACCGGTCTCATGGTGATAGTTAGGAGACCGGGTTATAGGATCGATTGCCGTACTATCAAGGGGGGCTCTCAAGTGAGTAGCTTGATCGTATCGTTCGTTGAGAGCTCAAATCATTGCATTCTTGGCATCATCATCTTTCTTGGTTCTTGGTTGGCTTTTCTCTATGTGGGTTCTTGAGCTTATGGTCAGCTTCATGACAAGCTCAAGTTCATCGAAAACGGAGTCCATATGCATCTTCTATGATGTTTTCGATGTTGGAGTTTTTGCCGGTTCTTCATTGATAGAGGTTTCACATCTCTATATCATTGGCATTTTCATACTGCCTCTTCTTAAGATAACCAGTCGCTGTTGGATAGCTCTTGTCGTCCTGAATCCAACAAGCTTGAGTTTGCTCAATTCAGAGCTCATATGCGAAGGTTATGGCAGTTCTGGTTTTACTGGTTCCATCTGGCTGCTCTGGTTCTTTGTTTCCCTCCCGGGGGCGGTAGTACCGCTCAAGGGAGCGGTAGTACCGCAGGAGACAGCGGTAGTACCGCTCCAGTGAGCGGTAGTACCGCTGTCCCCAGCCTTGTTGCGTGCGCTTGCGGTAGTAGGCGCGGATGTAATTTTTTACATCCGCCCTCGAGCGGTAGTACCGTGATGTATGTGCGGTACTACCGTGCCGGATATTTTCTTGAAGCTAGCTCCAGCGGATGTAGCCCGGAAGTAATTTTTTACATCCGTGGACGCGCGGTAGTACCGCTACCCCGAGCGGTAGTACCGCTGCCTCACGGTGTCTTCTGCCGTGTGCTGTACCTGAGTGGCCGTTGAATACTACCCCCGCGGTAGTACCGCGAGGGCAGGCGGTAGTACCGCTCCGGCAGTACTACCAGCATGTTGCCTCGTTGCAGTAGTGTTTCATATGGCTACTACCGCCCTAGCGGTAGTACCGCTCCTTGGAGCGGTAGTACCGCTCTGTGCGGGCTGTGAGGATAACGGTTGGATTTTTTCCCACCTATAAAAGGGGGTCTTCTTCCCCATTGAACCTTATCTCTTTAGCTCGAGTTTGCCCTCATTGTTGACCTTCTTCGAGCTTGCTAACTCTCAATCCCTCCAATGATTCTTACTAGTTCTTGAGGGAAAAGGGAGAGGAGATCTAGATCCACATTTCCACCAATCACTTTCTCCTCTATGTGAGGGGAACCCCTTGGATCTAGATCTTGGAGTTCTTCGTGTTCTTCTTCGTTCTTCCTCTCATTTTCCTCCCTAGCATTAGTTGCTTTGGTGGGATTTGGGAGAGAAGGACTTGGGCACTCCGTGTGCCCTTGCCATTGCATTTGGTGCATAGGTTTGAGTTCTCCACGGTGATACGTGGAAGTGAGAAGTTGAGAAGCTTATTACTCTTGGGTGTTTGAGCACCCTTGAGCTTGTTCTTTTGGGTGCTTTGGCGCCCTAGACGGTTGGTGGTGCCTCGGAGCTCAATCATTGTGGTGCAAAGCTCCGGGCAAGCTTCGGGGTCTCCAATTAGGTTGTGAAGATTGCCCCGAGCATTTGAGGTCACCTCGGAGCCACAATCCATTGTGGTGAAGCTTCGTGGTGTTGTTGGGAGCCTTCAATTAAGTTGTGGAGTTTGCCCCAACCTTGTTTGTACGGGTTCGGTGACCGCCCTCAAGGGTCCCTTAGTGGAATCACGACATCTTGCATTGTGCGAGGGCGTGAGGAGATTACAGTGGCCTTAGTGGCATCTTGGGGAGCATTGTGCCTCCACACCGCTCCGAACGGAGATTAGCATCCGCAAGGGTGTGAACTTCGGGATACATCGTCGTCTCCGCGTGCCTCGGTTATCTCTTACCCGAGCCCTTTACTTATGCACTTTACTTTGTGATAGCCATATTGTTTCATGCTTTATATCTTGCTATCACTTAGTTGTTTATCTTGCGTAGCATAAGTTGTTGGTGCACATAGGTGAGCCTAGTTGTTTTAGGTTTTGTGCTTGACATATTAAACGTTAGTTTTATTCCGCATTTGTTTAAGCCTAAACCGTAATTATTTTAAAGCGTCTATTCATCCCCCCTAGGCGACATCCACGTCCTTTCACTATTAATGAACAGAATCGGGTGATGGTGGGGGCATTCTCGGCGGAAGTATATTTATGGAATGGAGGGAGTATATTTATAGTAAACATATTCATCATCCATTGATCCCTCAAAATAAAATAAAATTCAGCATCCATTGATGTCCAGTCGATCTACACTCGCTCATTGGTCACTGCCACGCACCCACGCCGCGAAATCACCGGCTGGCTGCGGGCCCCTCCTTCCCAGAATCTTCCCACCGCAGGCGGGAAACCTTGGAGCAAAAATTTCCGGGCTCCAGAATTTCCTCGCACCTGATTCGTCCAACCGTGCCTCCCACGGATCGCTCCTTCCAAAGCCGCATCGCCGCCGTCCAAGGCCCTCCCGATCCAACCGCCCAACGCCCGCGCCCGCGGATCGACGGGCCCACCACCCGCCCTCCTCACCGTTTAAATACCCCGCCCCTCCGCTGTTCCCATCACAGCTCTCAATCCCAATCTCCCATCGCAAAACCAATCCTCTCCTCTGCGCCCCCAAGAGCATCAGCAGCCAGCAATGGACGTCTCAGGCACCGGAGCTGGCGCCAAGGGCAAGAAGGGCGCGGCCGGGCGCAAGGCCGGCGGCCCCAGGAAGAAGTCGGTGACGCGGTCCGTCAAGGCCGGGCTCCAGTTCCCCGTCGGCCGCATCGGGCGCTACCTCAAGAAGGGCCGCTACGCCCAGCGCGTCGGCACCGGCGCCCCGGTCTACCTCGCCGCCGTCCTCGAGTACCTTGCCGCCGAGCTGCTGGAGCTCGCCGGGAACGCCGCCAAGGACAACAAGAAGAGCCGCATCATCCCGCGCCACCTGCTGCTCGCCGTCAGGAACGACGAGGAGCTCGGAAAGCTGCTTGCCGGCGTCACCATCGCGCACGGCGGTGTGATCCCCAAGATCAACCCGGTGCTGCTTCCCAAGAAGACGGCGGAGAAGTCGCCCAAGGAGCCCAAGTCGCCGAAGAAGGCCACCAAGTCCCCCAAGAAGGCCACCAAGGCTTAGAGCGACTCGTTCCATATCGTAGATTGTTGCAGTGTTCTTCGTAGTCGTCCGGTGGTGTTCCTGTAGCGGTGTCGTTTCATCTTGTAATGTGCATGCTTAATGAAAGAACGTCAGAAATCTCTCTGACTTGCCCAAATATTCCGCCATCAATGAGCCTCTGTGATTTGCCCAAATATTCGGCCGTCTCCGACTCTCTGATTTGCCCAAATATTGGGCCGTCTCTGACTCTGTCGTTTGTGAAGCTCCATGGCACAAGGTTTACTACTTTTCTTTGATTCAGTTTTGCTGCTCCACCGTTTTTTTTTGCGATGAAGTGCCAAATAACTTTGATCCCAGAGATGTCGTTGTTGTCTCATAAGTTCGGAATCTGATAATTATTAACAAGCAATCATATCAATAGTCGACAGTGGGGTATCTATCAAATCGTGGGCTGCCATTTGCGGACGTATGTATAACAGGGAGACACATGGCTCTAGGTTTGGTGTATCTGTCGTGCGTTGCTGCACGAAAGCCCACTGCTCAATCACTGTCCATGTGTTATCATGGGCTGAACTATGTTTGCTCCTGGAGTTTTCTGAATATCAGCACGAAGATGGACAAGTGACCGAACTTTGAAAGCCCTTGAAAAGTATGGAGTGATTGTTGAACTCAGAATATTATTCATGGATTTTTCTGACCTATTCAGTATTCACGTTAGTTTGATTGGTAAACTAGTTATTTTCTCCACTAGCAAACAACTATCCTTTGCAGTGGCGGAGCGTGGCAAGCAACCAAGGGGGGGGTCAATCTAAAACAGGGCTAAATATGTGACCTCCACTCCTCCTATATGTATACATGCCCACAGGGAGCGTGACTAGGAAGAGTGTGAGGTGATGGTTGTTCAAGTTCAACACACTTTCTACCAAGTATACATGCCCACAAATAGAAGTAGAGGAGTATAGAGTTGGACTTTTTTTCCAACCGGAAGCATACCTGCTAACTCACGCATGCAAGAACGACTAGTAAGTTATTTTCAGCCGCAATTCAAGAAACCCAAGGCTGTAAAGAAGTACTGAAGAAGAGCATGCAAAAGGGGTACTTCGGAGTAATGGGCGCTGGACAGCCTGGACCAAAGCATCGACACAGCCAACCCGCCGGCAGCGACGTGTGTCGTCGATCAAGGCATCGACACGGCCGACCGGCCGGCAACGACGTTGAGCTCGAAGGTCACCGCCTGGCGGCCAAAGGGACATCCGCAGACGCATTGATCTCATTGCATAAGGAGCGGAGATGATCGGTGTGGCACCGACGACCCGGCAGCCAGCACGCGCCAGGTTGACGACTCGAGGCAGAACTCACTGCTGACGCTAGAGGAGGCTCCTGTCACAGCACCACCTGACCCTGCAGCCTGCCTGCTCCAGCCATCTCCGGCCATGGCTACACCATCGATAGCAGGTTTGCTACTTGCTACAAAGCGTTGTAGGTGATATTGGACTCTTGGTTTTGTGAGGTCAACAGCCAAACTTACAGCCATGACCAGTGCAAATCTCCCTCCAAAACTAATCGTTTTCTCTTAGCTTTACTAAATGATTAGTAGTAAAAAATATTTTGCACATTTGGAAGGGGGGGTCGCAGCCCCCTTTGGCCTCCACGAGGCTCCCCCAGTGATCCTTTGTAAGGAAGGCTTGAATCAATTTCCTTGCTATCAAAACGCACCATCTCAACACAAAGTTTAGAAATGCAGTTCAAATAAAGTTTTTTTCGGGGGGAAGTTAAAATAAGATTTTGCTACAAATCGAGCGTAAGATATTTTAGCATGGCAAATCGCCTGAGATGAAAAATTATGTTGTCATGAGGATGACAAAATTGTTATAGCAAGCATGGCAACTCCTTGCCATGTTTAGATTTTTTTGTAAGGAATAGTCATGCTTGCAAAAGGAAATTGTCATTGTCACGACATCATAAATTGCCATAAAAATGTTCGATTTGTCATGCCTAAAATTTTTAGGTTAGATTTTTAGCACTTTCGTAAAACAACACTAATTTCAAATCACGTTCCAACTGTTCATAAAAAAATGTAGACTTTGTGGATGCTATCGATAGCTACAATAATATTACGGTTGGTGAATGTTTCACGTTTTACCGTTACCTTTTTGTTTTTGAAAGTTTGTCTGTGGCTATTATTTAGCAATTTTCAAAACTAGATAGACCTCTTCCTTCTAAGAGAAGAACAATACAATACCTTCATAAGATGCAATTATGGGTGTTTAAAAAGTGGTGGATTCCAACCCGTGAAACCGTCATATCGCCGTGAATAACAATATAAACAGTGCATGAGTGGCAGGCCCGGGCCCATAGGCGTGTTGAGTGTGTGGCCCGCACATGGCCCATAATTTGGGGGGGAGGGGGGGGGTATGTATGTTTCTGCGACGCGAGGCAGCCGCTAGGCCGTTGCTCTTGATCCCACGCGCACGCGATCACGTTGCTTGATCTTTTCTCGTCAGTTGTCTAGATAATCGTCACACCTCATAATACGTAATAATAATAAAAAAACAGGATCATCGGGACGGGAGTTAGATCTACCGCAAAAATAGTGATCACATCGCAGTTGCTACACGACTTATGAGTCGCCCTCACTGATGCACCTCTTAGCGTAATCCTTGAGCCACCATGCCCTCTTTCTGACTGCTGGTGCTGCTTCAAGAGGATCAATTGAAAACCCTAAACCTAGTGGCTGTTGCCTAGAGCCTACAAGAGGATCGATCCAATAAGTATGATCTTTTATATATCCAATTATTATGTAAGACATTATATTCTATAGATCATAATTCTTTTTTGCGATACACACACATACATTATAATTGCTCGTTAGTTCATTTTTTCTAGTGAGACAGGGCCTCATTTTTAGTTTTCGCACAGGGCCCTGGATTTTGCCGGCTCGACCCTGATGAGTGGATCGTGTCCTTCGATACACGATCAGATGGCTGTCATCGACTAAGTCACCCCCAAAATAGCCACATTAAGTCACAAATCCGCGCCGCAATTTCCCATCTGATGGACGACGGCCTCCATGTCGTACCAGCGGGGCGACTCGGGCGGCGCTGCCGCCACACCGTGCTAGTACTTCCTCGCCTGCTCTCCCCCTCGCCGCCGTCGGCCGGAGCTGCGAGGGCAAAGCCCCTCATGGTGGCTGGCGGCGGCGGGACCTTTCCCCCCGTGCGCGTGGCCCCACTCTCCCTTCCCCTCCTCCCCCGACGCCTGCCCAGATCTTGCGCACTCGCAGGGATGACAGAGTCAGAAAACATAGAAGTATTATCTCTAAAAGAACATTGTGCTAACGCATGAGCCACCTCATTTGCTTCTCGTAGGCAGTGCGAATACTCCACACTCGCGAAGTCCAACGATAATTGCTTGCATTCCAGTACAATAGCAGCATCATGTCCCACATACTTATCTGGATGTTGCACTAGTTCCACCACAAAGCTATTATCCGACTCCACTAGCACTTTGTTGCATCCAATTTTCTCAGCAAGGTATAGCCCATTCCTGATTGCTATCATCTCCGCTGAATCCACACTGCCAAGATGAGGTATATACCATGTTGCCGCGGCAATAAATTTTCCTCGTCCATCCCGAGCGATAGCTCCCGTTGCACCAGACAAGGTTTCTGACTGGAAGGCCGCGTCAACATTAATTTTCACCACGTCCATAAGCGGTCGTTTCCACATGTGATCATAGCCTCTCACCGGTTGTTTTGTTGTGTAGGCTCGAATGAAGTTAGTGGCTAACACTCTTATAGAAACAACCGCCCTATCAGGGGTTTCAATCACGTCCCCCTTCACATGTTGGCGACGCTGCCACCAAAGAAACTAGGCGGCCACTATTGAGAGCTCCGCAGTCGGTAACCCTTCTGTGACAGAGTTATTACGGCACAAGATTTTCTACAGTGATTGAGCCCGATCTATCCTGATCAACCGCTTCTGTGATAATGTTCTGTAGCTTCAACTCTAACCACACCTCCTTTGCCCTCTTGCAAGTGAACAAAAGATGTTGGATGTCCTCAATCCCCACTGCACAGAACGGACATTGGGGCACAAGTGGTATGTGTCTATTTGCTAATATCCCAAGACATGGTAGTGATCCATTGAGAACCTTCCACGCGAAGTGTTTGATCTTCCCTGGGAGTTTAAGATTCCATACTTCCTTCCAGATTGTATTAGATTGCATGTTTCCTTGTCCATCTGAACGAACCAGCCGCTGACCATATTGATGTTCAAATTCCCTGTGGTATGCCGAACGGACCGAGAAGGTCCCTGATCGTGTGTAATTCCAAGCTATGAAATCCCCCATTAATTGAACGTTTAAAGGGATTTGAAGAATCCTATAAGCGTCCACTGGTGAAAATACATCTCTGACCAGAACTTCATCCCACCTGCTAGTATGTGGGTCAATAAGTTCCCCCACATACGTTAGCATCATTGCACCTCTCGGGGTGATTACTTTCCTTGAAGGACTGGATGGAATCCAAGGGTCGTGCCATATGTTTATTTGTGCTCCTGATCCCACGCGCCAAATGCACCCCCTTTGAAAGGTTTGGATACCTACACAGATGCTCTGCCAAGTAAATGACGATCCCTTCTTTGGTCCTGCCTTCAAAATATTTCCATCGGGGTAGTATTTTGCACTCAACACACGTGCACATAAGGAGTCCGGGTTCTGGATTAGTCGCCAACACTGTTTTGCTAACATAGCAAGGTTGAAACAGTGAAGGTCTCTAAATCCCAAGCCCCCTTTCTTCTTTGGTACACACATCTTCCACCATGCAAACCAATGCATTTTCCTTTTTTCCTCACCATCACCCCACCAAAAACCAGCTATTTCATCGGTGATTGTTTTGCATATTCCTTTAGGCAACTTGAACACTGACATAGCATAAGAGGGAATTGCTTGAGCTACTGATTTTAATAAAATTTCCTTACCCTGCATCGAGAGAAATTTTTCCTTCCAACCCTTCAGACGCTGACATACACGGTCAATGAGATGCTGGAAACAGTCACTTTTATCAACCCCCACCATAGTGGGCAGCCCCAAATATTTGTCTGATAATGCTTCAGTAACAATATGAAGTTCCCTGCAGACATTCTCTCGTACACCAACAGGAGTATTAGGGCTAAAGAATATGCTAGATTTGGCATTGCTAACCAGTTGGCCTGAACTACCACAATAAACGTCCAAGATCCTTTTCAATGTGTTTGCACATTGCATATTTGCTTCCATTAAGATCAATGAGTCGTCAGCAAAAAGAAGATGAGAGATAATAGGTGCATTCCTACATACCTTGACACCTTCAAGATTTCCAATCTCTTCCTCATGAGCAAGCATGCTAGAAAGCCCTTCCGAGCATAACAAAAATAAGTAAGGGGAGAGGGGATCCCCCTGTCTCAGGCCTCTGGTGGGTAGAAATTCTTCTGTCTCTGTATCAATGAAACGGACTCTATAGCTCACAGAAGAAACACATTCCATTATCAATTGGAACCACTGCTCATGAAATCCCATCTTCAGCATCATCCTTTCCAGAAATCCCCATTCCACTCTGTCGTATGCTTTCATCATATCAAGCTTTACTGCACAGTACCCAGAAGACCCATGTGTCTTCTTCTTTATGGTGTGGAAACATTCATAGGCAACCAGGACATTATCAGTAATTAAACTGCCTGGTACAAACGCACTCTGTGTGGGGGAAATAATTTCTGGAAGAATTCTCTTTAGCCTATTAGCAATCATCTTTGACATAATCTTATATATGACGTTACAAAGACTGATTGGCCTATACTGAGTTATTACCTCTGGACTGTCCACTTTGGGAATCAAAACGACATTTGTTGAATTCCATCCAGCAGGTATCTTCTTTTGTTTATTGCATCCAACACCTCATCTGTTAGCTCCTCACCCACAATGTGCCAAAATCTCTTAAAAAAGATTGCATGTAGTCCGCCGGGGCCTGGCGCCTTCATATCACCTATTTGAAGAAGAGCTTTGTACACGTCCTCACGGTTATATGGGGCCGCAAGACACTCATTCATATTATTTGTTACAATAGGTTTAACAGAAGATAATAGACCATGGTCAATCTCAATAGAACAGGAAGTAAAGAGAGTATGAAAATAGTCACCAACTAGCGGCCTGAGATTATCATTGCCTTCAACCCAATTCTGGCCTTCATCCTTAAGTTTTTTTATCAGGTTCCTTCGCCTTCTGGCTGTCGCTGAATGATGAAAATATGAAGAATTCCGGTCCCCCTTCTTTAACCAACTAACTCGACCCCTCTGAGCCCAATAGATCTCATCCTGTTCAAGCAAGTTTTCAATCAAAACCGATAGTTCCTTTTGCCTCATCTTCACTTCGCCTGTAAATGGTTCCCTCATTAGTGCCTCAAGTTTCTGCCGAGCCTACTTTAGTTTTGCCTGCGGTTTTTGTAGGACACGACGGTCCCATGCATGGAGGTCCCGGTGGACCAAGTTGAGTTTATCCATGGCTGTAGGGCACATACCACGATGAACCGCTTTTTGCCAAGCAGTGGTAACAATCTCATTCACAGATTCTTCCGCCAACCAACGCATTTCAAACTTTCTATTTCTCTTTGCACTAGTAGAAAACATGGCTTTGGTTGAGGCCAGGATAAGGGCATTGCTACTTCTTGAGCATGCGTTGGTTTTCCCTTGAAGAGGAAAGGGTGATGCAGCAAAGTAGATAAGTATTTCCCTCAGTTGTTGAGAACCAAGGTATCAATCCAGTAGGAGATACAAGCAAGTCCCCAATAGATGTACCTACACAAATAATCAAACACTTGCACCCAACGCTATAAAGGGGTTGTCAATCCCTTCACGGTTACTTGCAAGGATGAGATCTGATAGAGATAGATAGATAGGAGATTGCTAAAATGAAAAGTAAAAAGTAAAAAGATTGCAGCTAAGTATTTTTGGTATTTTTGGTTTATAGATCTGAAAGTATAATATGGAAAATAGACCCGGGGGCCATAGGTTTCACTAGAGGCTTCTCTCATGAAGGAAAATAATACGGTGGGTGAACAAATTACTGTCGAGCAATTGATAGAAAAGCGAATAATTATGAAGATATCCAAGGCAATGATTATGCATATAGGCATCACGTCCGTGTCAAGTAGACCGAAACGATTCTGCATCTACTACTATTACTCCACACATCGACCGACTCCTGCCTGCATCTAGAGTATTAAGTTCATGAAGAACAAAGTAACGCATTAGGTAAGATGACATGATGTAGAGGGATAAACTCAAGCAATATGATGAAAACCCCATCTTTTTATCCTTGATGGCAACAATACAAATACGTGCCTCGCTACCCCTACTTTGTCACTGGGTGAGGACACCGCAAGATTGAACCCAAAACTAAGCACTTCTCCCATTGCAAGAATTACCAATCTAGTTGGCCAAACCAAACCAATAACTCGAAGAGACTTGCAAAGATATGAAATCATGCATATAAGAATTCAGAGAAGATTCAAATAATATTCATAGATAATCTGAACATAAACCCACAATTCATCGGATCTCGACAAACACACCGCAAAATAGTATTACATCGGATAGATCTCCATGAAGATCATGAAGAACATGGTATTGAAGAACAAAGAGAGAGAAGAAGCCATCTAGCTACTAGCTATGGACCCGAAGGTCTGAGGTGAACTACTCACGCATCATCGGAGGGGCAATGGAGTTGATGTAGATGCCCTCCGTGATCGATTCCCCCTCCGGCAGATTACCGGAAAAGGCTCCAAGATGGGATCTCACGGGAACAGAGGCTTCCGGCGGCGGAAAAGTATTTTCGTGGCTCTCTCCGGTATTGGGGGAATATTTGGGAATTTATAGGCCGAAGAATAGGGTTAGGAGAGCTGCTGGGGGGGCACAAGCCAGGGAGCGTGCCCCCCCTAGGGCGCGCCCTGGTGGCTTGTGATCTCCCGGCAGGTCTCCTGCCTTCGTCTCCAAGTCTGGCAGGTTTCTTCTGGTCCAAGAAAAATCATTCCGAAGATTTTATTCCGTTTGGACTCCGTTTAATATTCCTTATCTACAATACTCAAAAACAAGGAAAAAACAGAAACTGTCACTAGGCTCTAGATTAATAGGTTAGTCCCAAAAATAATATAAAATAGCATATTAATGCATATAAAACATCCAAAACAGATAATATAATAGCATGGAACAATAAAAAATTATAGATACGTTGGAGACGTATCAAGCATTAATCCCGGTTCACTTACGAACCGGGACCAAAGGGTGCACCGGTCCCGGTTCGTGAGGCCAGGGCGCCGGCCGGGCCTCGGGGGCCATTGGTCCCGGTTCGTCTGACACTTTTGGTCCCGGTTCCAGACACGAACCGGGACCAATGGTCCTCGCTCCTGGCCCAGCACCTTTAGTCCCGGTTGGTGGCTGGAACCGGGACCAAAGGTCGGTCTTCTGTCCCGGTTCTAGCCACCAACCGGGACTAAAGATAAGCCTATATATACCCCCGCCCCTGCCCGCTCACTCTGTTTTTTGGCCGGCCGGCATGTGCAGGTGTGTGTTGCTCTAGCTCTCACCTCCTATGAACATGAGGTGTTCGATGAAATGCTCGAGCCACACTTAAGCTTTCTCCTCTCCAAGCTCGACCTCCAAGCTCCATTTTCCTCAAGATTTGTCTAGGTTTGGCGGTCCGTCCTGTCCCGTCCCCGTCCTCACCGCCGTCGATCGCCCGCGCCGATCTCGTCGCCGGCACTACCGTGGTGAGCCTCTTGTTCTTATCTTCTTTCTAAAAGAAAAAAAATCTTACTTGTATGATTTAGATAGATACTTATATAATTTTCTTACTTTTATTATTGTTTGTTATTATATAGTGCCATGGTTTTGGTATCTGCCCCCGTCGGCCCTCGTCCTGTCTATGATTCGGATGTGGTATATTATCTTTTATAACTATTTGTTTCATTCCAGAACCTAAAGTCTCATGACTGCCACGTGATTATGACACAACTGCTTCCGGTTGCATTGAGGGGGCTTCTACCGGAAAACGTTCGATTAGCCATTGTGAAGCTATGTGCATTCCTCAATGCAATCTCTCAGAAGGTAATCGATCCAGAAATCCTACCAACGTTAAAGAGTGATTTGGTGCAATGTCTTGTCAGTTTCGAGCTGGTGTTCCCATCATTCTTCTTCAATATCATGACGCACGTCCTAGTTCATCTAGTCGACGAGATTGGCATTCTGGGCCCTGTATTTCTACACAACATGTTCCCCTTTGAGAGGTTCATGGGAGTCTTAAAGAAATATGTTCGTAACCGTGCTAGGCCAGAAGGAAGCATCTCCATGGGCCATCAAACAGAGGAAAGCATTGGGTTTTGTGTTGACTTTATTCCTGACCTTAAGCCGATTGGTCTCCCTCAATCGCGGTATGAGGGGAGACTGGCTGGAAAAGGCATGCTAGGACCGAATTCAATAATATGTAGGGACGGGCATTCTTGGTCTCAAGCACACTACACAGTTCTATAGAATTCTACCTTGGTGACCCCGTATGTCAATGAACACAAGAATATTCTGCGCTCCAAACACCCGGAGCAGTGTGACGACTGGATTACATGTGAACACATCAGGACTTTCGACAGTTGGTTGCAAACACATCTCATGGGTAACACCACTGTTGCAGATGAGCTGTACTCGTTGGCCAGGGGATCATCTTCGACTGTATTGACTTACAAAGGGTACGAGATAAATGGGAATACATTTTACACGATCGCCCAAGATCAAGAGAGCACCAACCAAAACAGTGGTGTCCGCTTTGATGCAGCAACCGACAGGGGAAATGACACATATTATGGTTACATAGTGGACATATGGGAACTTGACTATGGACATGATTTTAAGGTCCCTTTGTTTCGGTGCAAACGGGTCAATCTGTCAGGAGGCGGGGTACAGGTAGACCCGCAGTACGGAATGACAACAGTGGATCTGAACAATCTTGGGTACACAGACGAACCATTCGTCCTAGCCAGTGATGTGGCGCAGGTTTTCTATGTGAAGGACATGTCTACCAAACCGAGAAAAAGAAAAGATGAGGAAGCGAATACATCATACGATGAGCCAAAGCGCCACATAGTTCTTTTAGGGAAAAGAGACATCGTGGGAGTGGAGGGCAAGACAGACATGTCTGAAGATTATGAAAAGTTTCATGAAATTCCTCCCTTCAAAGTGAAGGCTGACCCAAGCACCCGGTTAAACGATGAAGATTATCCATGGTTACGGCGCAATAAGCAAAGGACACACGCGAAGAAAAAGTGAAGACTTTCTCTCCACAACTATTCTGTAACAGATGAGTTTTCGTCTGAAACCCTGATACTTCGAAAGAGATTGTCCAGTTTGTACACGAAGTGCATCCAGTTTTTCCCGTAACCCTCTCAACTTTTTAGCACATGTGAAAGAACATGCGGTGCCCCCATGTTTGGTTTTGGTAATTGATGACAATCTCTATGGACTAATGGTTGCGTTGAGTTATATTCTTAGGATTTGTCCATAGGCTTTTCTCGAAGTCCATTTGTTGGTTTCAAGGAGTTTATGTGTTGACCAAGGTGGTATCCAAGGATCTATCCAAAGATTGGTCTAGTGAGTGTTGAGCTAATTGCTAGCATGTCTTGAAGAAGAAGATTGTGTGAACATTCATGTGTATCTTCAAGACATCCTCTTTATGAAGAGAGAAGATTTCACACAAAGCGTAGAAGATACACCGAGTGGGATCAAGTGATCTCACGGTTTGGTAAGCATTGTCCATTGTGCTTTGTGTACTAACCCATGGTCTGTGTGAGAGTTCTATGTGGGGTTAGGTTTGCTTCCATGGGCTTGCGTCAAGAGGAAGATCACATACAACCCATGGAGGATGACATCAAATCAAGGTTGTGTTGGTAAGCATTGTCCATTGCGCTTTGTGTACTAACACATGGTCTTTGTGAGAGTTCTATGTGGGGTTAGGTTTGCTTCCATGGGCTTGCGTCAAGAGGAAGATCACATACAACCCATGGAGGATGACATCAACTCAAGGTTGTGTTGTGCAAGTTCAAGTGGAGCATCACGAAGAAATCATGCTTGTAGCTTGCCGTCCATTGTGGTGACAATGGACTTGTGAAGGTGTGCCGAAGAGTGTCTCACCCATAGTGGAGTATGGGGGAGCAATCAACTAGCCTTCATCGAGCCAACGCAATCACGAAAGGTGGTCCAACTTGAGGGAGTCAAGATCGTCATCATCTAGCTCAAGTGGACTTCGTGCAAGGCAAAGGTTTGCCCTTGATAGGTTTTCTATTTTACCGGTCTCATGGTGATAGTTTGGAGACCGGGTTATAGGATCGATAGCCGTACTATCAAGGGGGGCTCTCAAGTGAGTAGCTTGATCGTATCGTTCGCCGAGAGCTCAAACCATTGCATCCTTGCATCATCTTTCTTGATTCTTATTTGTATTTTCTCTTTTTGAGGTTTTAGAGCTTGTGGTTATCTTCGTGACAAGCTCTAGTACATCGAAAACGGATTTCATATGCTTCTTCTATTGCGTTTTCGGTGTTGGAGGTTTTACCGGTCTTATCCGAGGAAGGGTTCTCACCATTTTCTTATGGGCCTTTTCTCATTTGCTTCTTATTGATATTTCTATCAAGATTGTGTTAGCCCATGTCGTTAGCTTTCCAACAAACTTGGTTTCGTTGAATTCGGAGTCCGTTTGCAGAAGTTGTGGCAGTTTTGGTGTTCTTAAAAGGCTGCAGCGGTACTACCGCGGCTACTACCGCTTGGAGCGGATATAATTTTTTACTACCGCTCCAGAGCGGTTCTACCGTGGCTCCAGAGCGGTAGTACCGCTCCGGACCAAAATCTCGTGTTAAGTCCAGCGGTGGTAGGCACGGATGTATTTTTTTAGTACCGCTCGCAAGCAGTAGTACCGCTATCCCTAGCGGTAGTACCGTGAGGACGAGCGGTAGTACCGCTCCGGCGGTTCTACTGGCCTTTTGCCTCCTCGCTGTTGTTTTTCAAAGGGCTTCCACCGCCCTAGCGGTAGTACCGCTCCCATGAGCGGTAGTACCGCTCTGTGCGGGCTGTGAGCATAACGGTTGGATGTTTTCCCACCTATAAAAGGGGGTATTCTTCCACATTGAACCTTATCTCTTTTAGCTCGTGTTCTTCCCCCATTGTTGACCTTCTTCGAGCTTGCTAACTCTCAATCCCTCCAATGATTCTTGCTAGTTCTTGAGGGAAAAGAGAGAGGAGATCTAGATCCACATTTCCACCAATCACTTTCTTCTCTAAGTGAGGGGAACCCCTTGGATCTAGATCTTGGAGTTCTTCGTGTTCTTCTTCGTTCTTCCTCTCATTTTCCTCCCTAGCATTAGTTGCTTTGGTGGGATTTGGGAGAGAAGGACTTGGGCACTCCGTGTGCCCTTGCCATTGCATTTGGTGCATAGGTTTGAGTTCTCCACGGTGATACGTGGAAGTGAGAAGTTGAGAAGCTTATTACTCTTGGGTGTTTGAGCACCCTTGAGCTTGTTCCTCTTGGGTGCTTTGGCGCCCTAGACGGTTGGTGGTGCCTCGGAGCTCAATCATTGTGGTGCAAACCTCCGGGCAAGCTTCGGGGTCTCCAATTAGGTTGTGGAGATTGCCCCGAGCATTTGAGGTCACCTCGGAGCCACAATCCATTGTGGTGAAGCTTCGTGGTGTTGTTGGGAGCCTCCAATTAAGTTGTGGAGTTTGCCCCAACCTTGTTTGTACGGGTTCGGTGACCGCCCTCAAGGGTCCCTTAGTGGAATCACGGCATCTTGCATTGTGCGAGGGCGTGAGGAGATTACGGTGGCCTTAGTGGCATGTTGGGGAGCATTGTGCCTCCACACCACTCCGAACGGAGATTAGCATCCGCAAGGGTGTGAACTTCGGGATACATCGTCGTCTCTGCGTGCCTCGGTTATCTCTTACCCGAGCCCTTTACTTATGCACTTTACTTTGTGATAGCCATATTGTTTCATGCTTTATATCTTGCTATCACTTAGTTGTTTATCTTGTGTAGCATAAGTTGTTGGTGCACATAGGTGAGCCTAGTTGTTTTAGGTTTTGTGCTTGACATATTAAACATTAGTTTTATTCCGCATTTGTTCAAGCCTAAACCGTAATTATTTTAAAGCGCCTATTCACCCCCCTCTAGGCGACATCCACATCCTTTCAATTGGTATCAGAGCTAGGTCTCTCATTATTAGGTTTAACCACCTAGAGAGTAAGGATGTCGACTAGGGGATTAGGATTCTCTGACACTCTTAGTTTCGATGGCACAAATTTTGATGTTTGGTTAATTCGCATGCTTAATCTCTTTAGGGTCATGGACCCAAATTTGGAGCGAATTGTAGATATGGGTTTTTCTCCTCCAAAGGATTCTCAACACATATCTTTAGAGGATGAGAAAAACTCTTATCTCAATGCTCAGGCTTCTAATGTGCTTTTCGATGCTTTGAGCAATGTAGTTATATTTCAACTCATGCCGTTTCGGGATGCTCATGAGTTGTGGACAAAGCTTCAAGATAAATATGGTGTGTCCAAGATTTGTAGGGATGATTGTTCTCCCTCCACCTCCGGTCGTGTTGTCTTCTCAACTTCATCTACTTCACCTACATGTGGATTGCCACAAGGTAACGATATGGTGAGTAGTGGTGATCATTGTAATGGTGATAGTGAGCTTATTGTTGATGATACTTCATCACTATCTTATTGCAATGCTTCATCTTTGGACTTTAACACTTTGAGCACTCTAAATGTTTCACATGCTTGTGTTGATAGTCCTTGCATATCATGTAGAAATTGCTCGACTAAATCTCATGATGATATGCTTGCTATATCTTGTTGCCATGATAAAAATGTATCTATTTCCTCGAGTTGTTGTGCTAACAATGTAGAGGAAACCCAACACTCCATGGAACAAGATGTGGTCTTGAATGGTGCGTCAAGGGATCCTACATCATCATCTATTATTTCTCACTTTTGCCTTATGGCTAAGGCTTCAAAGGTATCTCCTACTTTGAATCCCAATATATCCCATGATGATGATGTTGATGATGATGAAGAGAGTGATAATATTGCTTCCTTAAAAATTAAGGGAGAAATGGTTTTTAAAGCTCTTCATAAGAATAAAATTGCTCGTTCCAACTTCATGGAAATCATGTCTATTGCAATTGAGGGCAAGAAATATATTGAGGAGTTGGAAGCTCATCTCGAGGAGCATGAGGCCACCATTGATAAAATGGAAGGTCATGAGCATGATTATGCTAATGAGATCGCGGAGCTATCTCAAGCTCTTGAAAATAAACAAACCACCAAGGAATCTCTTGAGGAGACCTTTGCTCTAGAATTATCTAGATTAAAGGAATCCCATGATAGAGCTCTCGAGGTGGCTAATGATTTTAGAACTAAAAATGATAAGCTTGCAGTTGCACATGCTAAACTCCTTGAGGACTTTGAGCACCTCGAAAATGGCTCAAGGGCCATTAAGAGTTCGCTTATTGAACTCACCGAGTCTCATGCTCAACTTAAAGCTTCATATGCTAAAGAGCTTGCCAAGTTGCCTTCTCCTCTTGTTGTTAATGACGATGCTTGTGCTACTAACTCTATTCCTTGTGAAGCATCCATTTTGAAGGAGAATATTGAGCTAAGGGCTCAACTTGAGTTGCTATTTAGCAATTATGGGATATTGGAAGAAAGTCATGAAAATCTTTCTAGCTCTCATGGTGATCTTCTAGTATTGCATAATGTGCTAAAAATAGCTCATGAGGCTAGTACTACTAAGGTAACATCTAGTGAGCCTCATGTGGACATTAGCACTACATCTAGTAGAAATGCTTTATTGCCATGTGCTAGTCCTCGTAGTTCATCTACTCATAATGTTGCTACATCTTGTGATGAATTACTTTCATTGCCTTGTTGCTCTAACGATGAAGCTTTTACTTCCTCTAGTACTTGTGTTGATACTAACCATGTAGAGGAAATCAAAGAGCTCAAGGCCCAAGTCACTTCTTTGAAGAATGACTTGAAAAAGTGTCATGAAGGGAAGTCCACACTCAACAATATCATGAGTGTGCAAAAATCCCCAAATGACAAGGGTGGACTTGGATTCAACTCCAATAAAAATAAGAAGTCCAAAAGCTATAAGAAGAAGAAGGGCCAAGAACAAGTCAAGATTTCGGCCAAGATTATTTGCTTCAAGTGCAAATTAGAAGGGCACCATGTTAGATCTTGCCCATTGAAGAAGAAGCTCCATAGTGACAAGCAACAAGGGAAGCGGCCACAAGTTCAATCTCATGCTCAACCTCAAGTTGAAGAAAGGCCTCTTCCCAAGAAGACCCAAGCCAATGCTCCTCAAGTTGAGAAATCAATTGAGAAGAAAGTAAAGGGTAGGTATTGCTACTTATGTCATGAGAAGGGTCACCTTGCTTCTTCATGCACGAATGGTAACTTATCCAACCCAATTATTATTGATGATATCTATTCTCTTGGGAAGGATAAGGTTGGCAATGTGTTTGCCAAGTTTGTTGGTACTCAATGTGGTGTCAAGGAAAGAACCATTTGGGTAGCCAAGCCTATTGTGACTAACCTCTTAGGACCCAACTTGGTTGGGGACCAACAAGCTCAATCTTGATCAATAGGTGATGTTGGAGGGCATTGGAGACTTGGCTACATTATGAAGAATTAAGGGATCTTCATCATTCATATTATCTCAAGCCAAGTCATTTTGACTATCGAATTTCTATCCTATATACAATGTCCTCCTTGCGGTAACTTGTACTTAAATTGTTTACATTAATAGTTACTTGCCCCTTTGCATGTTGTGGTTTTGTACCTTGCATGTGTTTGTATATGGTGTACCTCCGGCTTGCTTATCTTGAGTAATCAAGTATGGGTATGTTGGTTTGCACATCATGTACGTGTGCGTATTGTGTTGAGCCTTTTTGCATCTTATCTTATCTTAGTTGGCTCTCTTAAGAGATTAATGGATTATCCCATTTTGGGGGAGTGATGTGCTTTCTGCACTTCACAATCCTAAAAATGTGTGTATATGAGGAATACCACTTAGTATTGATATTACAAGATTATCTAGCTTCTATGTGGTATGTCTTCTCATGAGAAATTCAAATTCTAAATGGTCCATTAATCATCTCTTGTTGGATTTCATTTGCCACTTGTTATTAACGTTGGGTTACCACATTATGGGGGAGTAATATGCTATGTGCATATTACAAGCCCAGAGAATGTGTACATTTGAGATATTGCCACTTAGATTTGATATTACAATTTATCTTGTTCCTAGGTGGCATGCTAGCTCTACAAGTGTCATTTGCTTGTAATTTAGGAGTAAAGATGATGTTGGATCTATTTGTAATCTACCAATGGGAATTATTTCCAAATACTTCTTGTCCTTTGACAATTGGTATTCCTTTTAAGTGGTAGAAATTGCTAATCATCTTTACGTAGGTTTTTGTTTATCGTTTGTCTTCCTTGCCTCTTGTGGATCTTTTTGAGCATGTCTAGTGTTTCTAGATATAGGGAAAGTGATGATCCCATCGTGTGCATTTTGTATTCAAATGCAAATTCTATATAATGCACATCTCTTGGGGGAGCTATCCTATTTTCTTCAGAACACTCTCTTTATGTGTTTATCATAAAATCTTTTGATCTTCATCAAGTGTGTGTTGGTGGGAGGCAAGACTTTTCTCTATGGTGCTTTGTGCCATCATGAAAATTTGCAGAGGGTTTGGTTTGTTTGGAACCTAGCTCTCTTTTGGGAACTTGATACCTCTTGTTTTCCTTCAATTGGTATCTTGTTTCCTTCTATTTGGCATGTGTCAATGGATATCTCATTCCTTGATGTATCTTTTAGTTGGTATCCGTCAAGTGATAATTTTTCGTTTGGTATCTTATTTTCACTTGATACCTTATCTTTCGGTATCTTATCAACTGTGTGTTGATTTGATTCTTGAAAGCCTTGAGCATGCATATTTACTACATGTACTTTCGTTGGCATGTTCTCTTTCCTTGACCCAATATATAGGGGAAACTCCACTATGACATAAATTGGCTAAAGTGTGCATGAAATTCAATTTCATATCTATATGCACATATTTATGTGGAGTTTTGTCCTATGTATTGTTGGTCCACTAACTCTTTGGTCCCAATGAGTTTGGGTACCACTTTGTTTGTGTTGTTGTTCTAGGAACAATTGGAGATGCATTGGATGCTCGGCTCACTTACAAGGAAGGTGTTGACACCATATGCTTATTGGAGCCATGCTAGGATGATCGAAGAACCATTGTCTACTACATCAATCCAATGCTATCTCGGCAACAAGTATCTACTTCATGCATACATTTCTCGCATTCAACCTTTTATAGGTTGCATCATGGCATGAATTTCTTGAGTCATTCTTGTGGTACTTGTTTCCTTTCTCAAAGCGTCTCAACGATGATGTCATATTGCTAGTTGTGATGTCTTTGATGTTCGTGTCTTGGGAGTTCATTTATGTATAATAAGAAAATATTAGGCTATGTGCTATGCTTTCAAGCAAAGATCTTATTGGTATATTTATGACTTCCTTTTGGATATCTTGTTTATTCCTTCTTGTAACTATTTCGTGTGTATATCATTCTTTGTGGATATATCATCATGATTGCCCTCTACCTAGAATCTTATACACATGAGAGAAGTTACATCTCTAGTTGATATCCTCTTTTCTTTCATGTCCACCGTTGCATTTCCTTTTTATTTACTTGGTGGTTTCGTGAAAGAATCTGTCTTGAGTGCGGATCTTATATCCTTGCATCTTGATGCACTCTCTGGTGGTGAAGACTATTTTCCTCATGCTTGTCTTCCCGAGGGTTTTGCCATTTCGATTGGTATCCCTCCTCCTACAATGCTATTATTTCCTATCTTCACCAGGGGTTGTCACAAGCTTTGGTTTTTAATTCTCTTATTAGTAAGCTTGTGGACCCATTTGCCAGTGGTTTGTGTATGTGGGAAGGATATGGCCTGCACTTTGTGTCTCATTTCTTCAAGACTATGTTGATGCTTAATGCTCATCCTTGTACTAGTCTTCTCAAGTGCATTGCCTTGACTCACACACATCGTTTTTGGTTGAGCCTATTCCTAGTTGCCTCTTTTACATGTTGCTCAACCATGTGCTTGTTGCAAGTGCTAGGCTTAGTTTCCTATATGCTTACTTGCACTTGTTGTGTGTTTCTATTGATTTTGGGGGAGTGGTGATCCTATTTTGTGCATGTTGTATCCAAATACAAAACTGAATATTGTACAAATCATGGGCAGCTTCTCTATGTTCTTTAGAACACTCCTTTGCTCATATCATAATATCTTGTATCCGTGTGGCTCGTAGGATCCGTTGTTGGATTGTTTCATTTGGTATCTTTTGATTGCTTGGTTCTCTCTTTGTTATGCCTTGGTGGCAGATCATCCTTTAGCAATCTTTGGGTCCTCAATATTGTTTGTCTTCCTCCAACTATTCATCATTGGATATATGTAGTGTATTCCACTCATATTTTGAGAAATACACACCTTATGGAGGAACACATATTATATTGGCTTTCTAAGCATTTCGCCCATTTCGGCAATCGATGCCAATGGGGGAGAAGTTTCGAGAGAGTTTAGAGGGAATTGTTTGGAGAAGTTTAGAGAATCTTTGTGGCTCTTTGGTTTCATGCTTTGGTTTTGTTCCTAAGCATTTGCATATCATGCTCATGCATTATGTGTTGTTGCTTTGCATGGTTGTGGTCAATTCCTTATATAAACTCTCTTGAAAGTGATTGTCATCAATTACCAAAATGGGGGAGATTGAAAGAACATGCGGTGCCCCCATGTTTGGTTTTGGTAATTGATGACAATCTCTATGGACTAATGGTTGCGTTGAGTTATATTCTTAGGATTTGTCCATAGGCTTTTCTCGAAGTCCATTTGTTGGTTTCAAGGAGTTTATGTGTTGACCAAGGTGGTATCCAAGGATCTATCCAAAGATTGGTCTAGTGAGTGTTGAGCTAATTGCTAGCATGTCTTGAAGAAGAAGATTGTGTGAACATTCATGTGTATCTTCAAGACATCATCTTTATGAAGAGAGAAGATTTCACACAAAGCGTAGAAGATACACCGAGTGGGATCAAGTGATCTCACGGTTTGGTAAGCATTGTCCATTGTGCTTTGTGTACTAACCCATGGTCTGTGTGAGAGTTCTATGTGGGGTTAGGTTTGCTTCCATGGGCTTGCGTCAAGAGGAAGATCACATACAACCCATGGAGGATGACATCAAATTAAGGTTGTGTTGGTAAGCATTGTCCATTGCGCTTTGTGTACTAACACATGGTCTTTGTGAGAGTTCTATGTGGGGTTAGGTTTGCTTCCATGGGCTTGCGTCAAGAGGAAGATCACATACAACCCATGGAGGATGACATCAACTCAAGGTTGTGTTGTGCAAGTTCAAGTGGAGCATCACGAAGAAATCATGCTTGTAGCTTGCCGTCCATTGTGGTGACAATGGACTTGTGAAGGTGTGTCGAAGAGTGTCTCACCCATAGTGGAGTATGGGGGAGCAATCAACTAGCCTTCATCGAGCCAACGCAATCACGAAAGGTGGTCCAACTTGAGGGAGTCAAGATCGTCATCATCTAGCTCAAGTGGACTTCGTGCAAGGCAAAGGTTTGCCCTTGATAGGTTTTCTATTTTACCGGTCTCATGGTGATAGTTTGGAGACCGGGTTATAGGATCGATAGCCGTACTATCAAGGGGGGCTCTCAAGTGAGTAGCTTGATCGTATCGTTCGCCGAGAGCTCAAACCATTGCATCCTTGCATCATCTTTCTTGATTCTTATTTGTATTTTCTCTTTTTGAGGTTTTAGAGCTTGTGGTTATCTTCGTGACAAGCTCTAGTACATCGAAAACGGATTTCATATGCTTCTTCTATTGCGTTTTCGGTGTTGGAGGTTTTACCGGTCTTATCCGAGGAAGGGTTCTAACCATTTTCTTATGGGCCTTTTCTCATTTGCTTCTTATTTATATTTCTATCAAGATTGTGTTAGCCCATGTCGTTAGCTTTCCAACAAACTTGGTTTCGTTGAATTCGGAGTCCGTTTGCAGAAGTTGTGGCAGTTTTGGTGTTCTTAAAAGGCTGCAGCGGTACTACCGCGGCTACTACCGCTTGGAGCGGATGTAATTTTTTACTACCGCTCCAGAGCGGTACTACCGCGGCTCCAGAGCGGTAGTACCGCTTCGGACCAAAATCTCGTGTTAAGTCCAGCGGTGGTAGGCACGGATGTATTTTTTTAGTACCGCTCGCAAGCAGTAGTACCGCTACCCTTTGCGGTAGTATCGCTATCCCTAGCGGTAGTACCGTGAGGACGAGCGGTAGTACCGCTCCGGCGGTTCTACTGGCCTTTTGCCTCCTCGCTGTTGTTTTTCAAAGGGCTTCCACCGCCCTAGCGGTAGTACCGCTCCCATGAGCGGTAGTACCGCTATGTGCGGGCTGTGAGCATAACGGTTGGATTTTTCCCCACCTATAAAAGGGGGTATTCTTCCCCATTGAACCTTATCTCTTTTAGCTCGTGTTCTTCCCCCATTGTTGACCTTCTTCGAGCTTGCTAACTCTCAATCCCTCCAATGATTCTTACTAGTTCTTGAGGGAAAAGGGAGAGGAGATCTAGATCCACATTTCCACCAATCACTTTCTCCTCTAAGTGAGGGGAACCCCTTGGATCTAGATCTTGGAGTTCTTTGTGTTCTTCTTCGTTCTTCCTCTCATTTTCCTCCCTAGCATTAGTTGCTTTGGTGGGATTTGGGAGAGAAGGACTTGGGCACTCCGTGTGCCCTTGCCATTGCATTTGGTGCATAGGTTTGAGTTCTCCACGGTGATACGTGGAAGTGAGAAGTTGAGAAGCTTATTACTCTTGGGTGTTTGAGCACCCTTGAGCTTGTTCCTCTTGGGTGCTTTGGCGCCCTAGACGGTTGGTGGTGCCTCGGAGCTCAATCATTGTGGTGCAAAGCTCCGGGCAATCTTCGGGGTCTCCAATTAGGTTGTGGAGATTGCCCCGAGCATTTGAGGTCACCTCGGAGCCACAATCCATTATGGTGAATCTTCGTGGTGTTGTTGGGAGCCTCCAATAAAGTTGTGGAGTTTGCCCCAACCTTGTTTGTACGGGTTTGGTAACCGCCCTCAAGGGTCCCTTAGTGGAATCACGGCATCTTGCATTGTGCGAGGGCATGAGGAGATTACGGTGGCCTTAGTGGCATCTTGGGGAGCATTGTGCCTCCACACCACTCCGAACGGAGATTAGCATCCGCAAGGGTGTGAACTTCGGGATGCATCGTCGTCTCCGCGTGCCTCGGTTATCTCTTACCCGAGCCCTTTACTTATGCACTTTACTTTGTGATAGCCATATTGTTTCATGCTTTATATCTTGCTATCACTTAGTTGTTTATCTTGCGTAGCATAAGTTGTTGGTGCACATAGGTGAGCCTAGTTGTTTTAGGTTTTGTGCTTGACATGTTAAACGTTAGTTTTATTCCGCATTTGTTCAAGCCTAAACCGTAATTATTTTAAAGCGCCTATTCACCCCCCTCTAGGCGACATCCACATCCTTTCAACATGCTATGTGGGTGAAATTATGATACCATGCCAACTTTCAACCATTTCAGAGTTCATTTGCAGTGCTTTTCAATTCAGGGTCTGTCGGCGTACGACACCTATGGGATCGCGTGGATCCCTTTACGGTTCGGCAGGGAAAAAGGTTTGCACAAAGAGCAGATCCAACGATCAACACGAGGGATTTTTACCCAGGTTCGGGCCGCTGAGAAGCCTAAAACCCTACTCCTGCTTTAGTGTATTAGATGTGTTTAAGTCCAAGCTTCAGGAGCGCTTGCGATGAACAGTACGTTCGAGCAGCAGCTACGCATGCAGAATGGGCCAGAAGGTCCTCCTCTCTGTAGCTACGCCTTGGGCCTCCTTTTATATGTCGAAGGGGTCACCAACAGTGGCGAAGTACAAGAGGTGTAAAGGTACTACAGTGTTATCATACCTAATACTGACGACTTAGGACAAACGCATTAAATGCTCCGTTTAGGTGTCCCTTAGCTTCTTGGGGACGGAAAAAGGGGCCGTCCCATCAGCACTGCTTAACCCCATCCGCCGTTAGCGCCTTGACACACACCCAGGAGGACAAAACCTAAAAGACAGGCTGGTCGCTGCGCTGGAGCGGTGACAGGGTGGCGAGGTCTTGCCGGGTGCGAATCTTGCCGGGGCTTCCGCAAGCCATCCCGGCAAGATCTTGCCAGGATCCCAGCCTTTGGTCTTCTGTCTTCTGATTATTGACTCGGATGCTTTCTTGACATTCTTGCACTTGCATTCAGCTGTCCCCCGGCAGGCCTTGCCGCTGGTGTGGCTACAACCGTCTGTGCACAAGTATGGGGTACTAAAAGACCCAAACTTTAGTACACCGACAGGGTCATTTTAGCTCAAAATAAATCATGAAATGCATAAAAAATAGCAAATGAAGTCAGAAAAGGTTTGAAAAATGATGATGTGGCTTTGAATGGTGCATATTGAATGCAGAAAAAGTCTTGAGTTCAAATATGTTTAAAAAATTGAAATCCTTTTGTAATAGACGAGTTTTCGTCTGAAACCCTGATACTTCGAAAGACATTGTCCAGTTTGTACACGAAGTGCATCCCGTTTTTCCCGTAACCCTCTCAACTTTTTAGCACATGCTATGTGGGTGAAATTATGATACCATGCCAACTTTCTACCATTTCAGAGTTCATTTGCAGTGCTTTTCAATTCAGGGTCATTTTAGCTCAAAATAAATCATGAAATGCATGAAAAATAGCAAATGAAGTCAGAAAAGGTTTGAAAAGTGACGATGTGGCTTTGAATGGTGCATATTGAATGCAGAAAAAGTCTTGAGTTCAAATATGTTAAAAAAATTGAAATCCTTTTGTAATAGACGAGTTTTCGTCGGAAACCCTGATACTTCGAAAGAGATTGTCTAGTTTGTACACGAAGTGCATCCAGTTTTTCCTGTAACCCTCTCAACTTTTTAGCACATGCTATGTGGGTGAAATTATGATACCATGCCAACTTTCAACCATTTCAGAGTTCATTTGCAGTGCTTTTCAATTCAGGGTCATTTTAGCTCAAAATAAATCATGAAATGCATGAAAAATAGCAAATGAAGTCAGAAAAGGTTTGAAAAGTGATGATGTGGCTTTGAATGGTGCATATTGAATGCAGAAAAAGTCTTGAGTTAAAATATGTTTAAAAAATTGAAATACTTTTGTAATAGACGAGTTTTCGTCCAAAACCCTGATATTTCGAAAGAGATTGTCCAGTTTGTACACGAAATGCATCCAGTTTTTCCTGTAACCCTCTCAACTTTTTAGCACATGCTATGTGGGTGAAATTATGATACCATGCCAACTTTCAACCATTTCAGAGTTCATTTGCAGTGCTTTTCAATTCAGGGTCATTTTAGCTCAAAATAAATCATGAAATGCATGAAAAATAGCAAATGAAGTCAGAAAAGGTTTGAAAAGTGATGATGTGGCTTTGAATAGTGCATATTGAATGCAGAAAAAGTCTTGAGTTCAAATATGTTTAAAAAATTGAAATCCCTTTGTAATAGACGTGTTTTCGTCCGATCAAAGTTATTTAACTTAATATTATATAAAATTTATGCAACTAAAATTATCAAAGTTATTTTTGTTAAAAACTTTAATAGCAAAAAGAATATTCATAAAGTATTTTCTGTTAAGAACTTTTAATATGCAAAAAAATAACATAAAAAATAGCAAAAGTAAAAATAGATGCGAATTTATAGAGAAAAGTCAACCTAAATTCAAAGCGCTGAAATTCAACCTAAATTTCCTAAATTTGAATTTAGGTTGAATTTCAGCGCTTTGAATTTAGGTTGAATTTTCTCTATAAATTCGCATCTATTTTCACATAGTAGGCCCCACAGAGCAGAAAGAGGTCGGTTAGGCCCACATGCCTGCTTTAGAGAGGAGCTCAACGTTGCAGCCGCGGTGGGGCTTATAAACAGGTCCGGGCGCCCTTCGCTTGGCGAGGTGGGACTAAACATCCACTGCACCGCGGCTATGCCAGGCACAGGCCTTTGGTCCCGGTTGGTGGCTTGAACCGGGACCAATGCCACCCTTTCGTCCCGGTTGGTGCCACCAACCGGGACCAATGCCGCCCTTTAGTCCTGGTTGGTGCCACCAACCGGGACCAAAGGTCTCTGCTTCCCGCCCTTTGGGCTGCTGAAATTGACCTTTAGTCCCGGTTGGTGGCACCAACCGGGACGAAAGGGGGCCTTTCGTCACGGTTGGAGCCACCGACCGGGACTAAAGGGTTGGATATATAAGCAGGGACTTAGGAATTTTTCAGATTTCATCTGCAGTTGCCCCCGACGACGCCGAGCACATCGACGCCGCCAGGCTGCCCGAGCTCGCCGTCGACGCCCTCGCCGCCCTCTACCCCGTCGACGCCGTCAGGCTGCTCCACCTCGCCGTCGACGCCCTCGCCGACGCCCTCGACGCCGCCCCTGCCCCGATGCCGCCCCCAGTGAGCTATGGCCTTCCCCTGCGCTGCCGCCGCCCCTGCCCTGCCACCGCCGCCGCCCCTGCCCTGCGCTGCCGCCGCCGCCCCTGCCCTGCGCTGCCGCCGCCCCAACCCGATGCCGTCGCCGCTCGTCGCCATCGCCGCCCCGACCCGACGCCGTCGCCGCTCGTCGCCGTCGCCGCTCTCCTCGTCAGCCCCCCGGTGAGCTCCCCAAATCCTGTTAGATGTTCATGTTCAGTTTCAGTTTTAGTTTAATTTAGTTTGTTTAGTTTGTTTGTTTAGTTTAGTTTAGTTTTAGTTGTTTTATGTTCAGTTTCAGTTAATTTAGTTTTAGTTTTGTTAGATGTTCAGTTTTAGTTGTTTAATTAGTTTTAGTTGTTTAATTAGTTTTAGTTGTTTAGTTTTAGTTTTAGTTGTTTTAGTTGTTTAGTTTTAGTTTTAGATGTTCAGTTTCAGTTAATTTAGTTGTTTTATGTTTTAGTTGTTTAGTTTTTTTTATGTTTTAGTTGTTTTAGTTGGAAATAATGTAGTATCGTCGGTCGTCGGTGACGCGATATCGAGGAGTCCCCGACGATCGTCGGTGAGGGAGAGTCCCCGACGATCGTCGGTGAGGGAGCGAGAGTCCCCGACGATATCGACGATTTTATATTAGGCAGATATATGTTTAATTAGATGTTTAAATGTTTAGTTGCATAGCGTAGCCGTTGAGTCGACGATGCCCGGCCAGCATCCTCTTCGTCGACTCGGTGGCAACCACCTGCTTGAGAGGCGCCATGTCCGGGACTGGGCTCCGCCGGGCTGGCACTGGGAGGTGCTGCCTTCCGGGGCGCCCGGCTTGGTGAGGAATCAGGGTCCCGTCATCGACCCGGAGGTTCTTTGGTGGCGGTCGCGTGGACCACTGTCGGTGCAGAGGGAGCCAGCCCCCGCGGAGGTGGTACGTCGCCGTGTCAGGGAGGAGGACGAGCGCGTCCGACGCTACATGGCTGCGTTGGACGCCAGGTTCTCCAATACCTGGCAGGTTCTTCAGGGATCTCACCCGAGCTATGATCCTGTCATAGTTCCTTCTCTTTGGGTGTCCACCGCCTGCGCCGCGAGACGTCACTAGATCTGTATTAGTGATATTATATAATAATATTCGAGATGTATTAGTGATAATATTCGATGATGTATTAGCGATACTATTCGATGATGTATTAGTGATATTATATGATCGTATTGTTGCATTGCTTTGTATTGATTTGCATATCTCATGTTCGTATATTGCCATGTTGTAATATTTGCAGAAACTATGGATCACAGAGACTTAGAAAAAGAACAGTTGTTGGGGGATATAATCCTCGCCGGAGGTGATCCCTTGTCGTATCTCAACGACACCGATTGTCAGGAAGGAGAGGATGACGGCTCCGGTGATCCAACCATGGAGGAGGAAGGAGATCATGACGGCTCCGGTGACCGAATGGCGGAGGAAGGAGATCATGATCACGGCTCCGGTGACCGAACGGAGGAGGGAGCCTCAACTGTTGCAAAGTCCGACAATGTAAGGAGACGAGGCCCGAAGAAAAGGTTGCGCTCGGATGAAAGGTTCACGATCACAGAAGTCGCGAAAGATGGCCAACCGATTGCTCCCAAGCGGACCAAGGATGCATTTGTACATCAGTGTGGAGTTGTTGTTAGGGACTATGTCTCGATCAGCACCCAGCAATGGAATAAGAATAATAAGGACCCTGAAGTTTCTTATGTCTATGATAGACTGAAAGATGATCTTTGGACCGAGCTGATGACAAATTTCAGCCTACCACGAGAGGAGGATCCGAATAACCCAGTTATAGAGCGAAAGGTCAAGGCGTTTGCTCTTAAGAAGATGGCAGAACTATGGAGGAACTGGAAGAAAGAGTTGAACACAAAGTTTGTCGAGAAAGACGAGACTCCGGAATTCATCGGTCGATATGAGAAGATAAGAGATCAATGGCCCGAATTTGTGGCCTACAAGAAATCGGAGAAGGGTAAGAAATGGTCACTGACAAACAAGAAAAATGCTGCAAAGAAGAAGTATCACCATCACACGGGGTCAGGTGGCTACTACAAAGCCCGACAGTTGTGAGACAAAGCTGAGCAAGACCTGCTTGCTAAGAATGTCCAACCAGCGACATTGCACTGGCCAGAACGTTCAAGGACTTGGTTCTTCGGGGTTGGGGGAACTTTGGACCCAGAAACAGGGGAGTGTGTTTGGACGGACGAGCAACTTGCAATACCCTTCCGGAAGCTTCAGGCAGCAATCAAGGCAGCGCAGAAAGGGACGTTCATTCCCGACAGAGAGAAGGACGAGTTGACAGAGGCCCTCGGGAATCCTAAACACCCTGGACGAACACGAGGCACATCAGGCTCCGTTCCGTGGAAGCATGGGTTTGCCGACAGCGGTGGTTATAGAAGCCGAGAGAGAAAGAGAAAACAGGAAGCAGGCGAAATGCAGAAGCTCAGTGCAATATTAGCAAAACTAGAGGAACTTGAGAGCCAGCGAGCTACCGGCCAACCATCTGAGCGGCACGAAGATCCTTCCTTCGACGCTGCCCCAGAAGCTACCCCACCATCTCAGCGGAGAAGCAGCGTGGCTTCCACGGAGCTCGTTCAGCCTGATTTCACGGCTCCTCGCTACCCCGTGGATAGTATCACGGAGGCTGAACATTGCGAGCTAATGACGAAATGCCAGAACCTGACCTTCAAGGCGGCGGTCGGCTCTGTTGTACCTCCTCGAGCTGAGGGAACTTTCCATTGCCGTCCGATTCCACATGGCTATGCTGTTGTGACGGTGGATGAAATAATGGATGGATTTGAGGGGCTGGAGCTTGACAACCCTACAGGTGAAGAGGATATTATTCTTCTGGAAAATGCTTTGAGGAGTACCTGTCTATGGAGAAAGGAGTACATCAAGCTTCCAAACCGGACGCCTCAGCAGACTCAGCCTCCTCCGGCGCGTCAGAGCACTCCGCCTCCTCCTTCTCCTCCTCCGGTGCGTCAGGGCACTCCGCCTCCTCCTTCGCCTCCTCCGGCGCGTCAGGGCACTATGCCTCCTCCTCCTCCTCCGGCGCGTCAGGGCACTCCGCCTCCTCCGGCGCGTTAGCAACGGCAGAAGAGAGTCGACGCTGCCGCTCCGGCAGCTAGCAGTACAATAGGCGGGAAGAAATACAAATTTGGTCCAAGCCTCAAGCCTCTTCCAAAGTTACCATATGAGAGGACTGACAAGGAAAACGCTGAAATCAGTGAAGCCGAAGTGAAGGCCCATTTTGCACGGAAACGTCCACCTCCGAAGGAAACGGTAGATCCGGTGAAAGGGAAGCGCACTCTGGATGCCTTGAAGCGACCACCACCGCCTCCGCGGCAATCCAACTATGACCGCATAATTACAAAGACATATGATGAAGCGCGGCGGTCGGGAAGTACTTCCAGTGCTGCAAGAGAAAAAAAACGAAGAAGTGGGAAAACAATTCCCCAGCTCGGTGAACAGGAGAAGCAATCGTGCCCCCCGCTCAAGGTGTCTAGCGATATCGCTAATCATCCGGTGCTACTGCCCGGTAACACTCTTGGTGATTACGTGGGCGATGATGTACAGTTTGAAACGGCTGAGGTAGTAGCAGCAGAGGACTTTAGATACGAGCACGGGAAGCCTCTCGTCAAACCTGATCATCCTCCTCTAACAACGATGATGCAAAAATTGCATGAGTGGTACATGGAAACCTGCAGGGAGTCTGGGACCGACAGTTTGTTTGTCGTAATTAAAAAAGAGCACGACTTCATTGGAGTCGACCTGCTGCCTGTTGAATTTGTGGAGTTATTTCAGTTATACAATCAAGAGGCCCTCGACAAACAACTCATTACTTTCTACTATCTATAAGTATTACTTCTATAATTAAGTCTCTAGCTTAGCTCGTTCATTGCATGTATATATAATTATCCTCACTATATTATGCAGATTGAAGATGGTCGAATGCAAAAAAGAACAAATCTATGACATTGGGTTCATTAGCCCAAATACCGTAAATGAATGGTCAGTACAAGAGAGAGCCAAAGTTACTGAGGACAACTTGCTACAAGCGTTCCTTAGACATCAAAACAAAAGGGAAATACTCTTTCCTTACAACTTCAAGTGAGTGTTACTGTCTTGTGCATATTCGGTTTCGCTTACTCGAGGTTAAGTAATGTAATTGATGAGTTATGCGTGCGCAGCTTCCACTATATTCTGCTATCCATTAAGCTTGACGGGGCATTGGTAACTGTCTTAGACTCGAGACGTAAAGATCCCAAGTATTATGCGGACATGACTGCAATGCTCCAGAAGTAAGTTCAATCAATACCGGGACCATATCGGCAACTTTCGTTCATTTCCTGATATCAAGTAATCATTTTCTTTGCCTGCCAGGGTTTGGAAAAAGTTCACCGGAATGGTTCCCGGTCTAAACAACGAGCTGCGATTTACACCCCCCAAAGTAAGTAGTACTAGCTAGTTCCGCGCATCTCTCATTGATTCTAGTTTCATCAATACCATTATCATGCTTGCTTATCAGCTTGATTGAACTCTATTCTCGTAAAGTGCTTGTACCAGGCACCCGGGAATCATTTATGTGGATACTACGTATGCGAGTTCATTCGCCACTCGACCTCTGAGCGGGCCTTCTCTGAGAAACAATTTGAAGTACGTAAACAATATTCACAATTTTATTTTATATATTACCATCAATTGTGTTGAGTTTCATTCATATATATGTATTGACCCCCTTCTTTAAATTAGATCTGGCAGATGCGGGATGAACTCCTACCACATGATCGCATACGAGCAATTCAAGATGAATTGGCAGGATTCTTTCTTGACCACGTCATACCTGAACACGGAGAATACCATGTGAAATTGCAAATGGATCTTAGGTGTTAGGGATTGTAAGAGATGTTCTATTGTACATCTCTACTACTAAAGGGGGGTCTGCCGTCGTCGTCGTGATGGTTTGACATCCCCTCCTCTCTCGTTGGATTCCCACTCTCCTCCCCCCTCTCTTGTTGGATTCCCACTCTCCGAACCACGAAAACCGAAAAAGCAGGAGAAGAAAAACTCTCACGGCACGACCTCCACTTCTGCCACGACCTGCCAGCCTCATCTCCCATCTCCTGATCTCTCCCTCCCGCCTCCTGCCTCCCGACCCAGAACCACCCCGGCGGTCCTTCTCTCCCGCGGCCACCCCAGGGCCCTCCCTCTCCATCGCTCCAACATCCACTACCACTGTCCCGATCCGTGGAACCGCCGTGCATCTGCTCAGTGTACCCATCTGCGCGTCATCGGCTAGAGAAGCGGAACCACTGCCACACCTCTGACTCCATCTGCGCGCCATGTGCGGCCTGAGGTCCACGATGACGGGTGCATCCAGGGCCTGGGTGCATCAGGCGGTAGGGCACCGCGCCATGGCGCGGAGAACTTCATCAGCACCATTGTCTCGCACAAGGATGGCCTCTCTATTCCTCCTCCGCGCTTGATTTTTTTACGGTGTCTGCCTGGAGCCTCCTCCTCCTTAGCTTGATTTGTTACCCACAATCATGGTATGAATCTTCAGTTTTGCTACTTTTTAGTCTGACTGATTTTGATTTCTTGCTAAGCCGAATTTTGTGGTCGTCTGATGGAAGGCGCGAATCTCAGCATGATTGGACTCGTTTCTTGTGTCCATCAGTCACAACCATGAGTGTGATGAGCTGTTGGTATGGGGGAATGGAGGGGATGGGCATGTCCGTAAGGTCAGCAAGGAGACCCCATCACACACGTTCAAGCGGAGGTTGCCGCCGGCGAGACGGGTAAGCCACTCCCTGCTTTTTCCTTGTTTTTGTCTGCTAGCATTGGTGGTGGGATAGTGAATTATTTTCGAGATTCAAGTATTGAGAGCGAAGGGTCCATTACTTAATTTGTCGAGATTCAGAATCTAGGAAGCCCAGAGTGTCTGAACTTGGATTGATTGGTTCACATATTGTTTTGATTGGATTTTTTCTGGTAAGGACATGTCAAAAGTAAGTGTAATGTGTTTCACACTCTCATTTTAGCTTACAGAGTCATGAGTTGTAGGTTTTGCTTTGTAAGTCAGTACATGAGGTAATTATTTTCATACTCTCATGTTCTGCCTTTCTCAGTCTACCATGTTTCCTCATTCTTCAGTCGAACTATTTATTCAGATTGTTTTAGTCTTCTCAGTTTTCATGTTCTTTCTATGTTGTAACCAGTGTTGGGTCTTTTCTTCATTTACTTCAGCAAAGGGACCTCAACTCACCCTTTTATTTCAGTGTTTTGTTCTTGGCATTTCTCTCATCATCCAATGACCATTTGCCTATTTCTTTTGTTCTGTTTCTTTAGTCGTAATTTTTTCATTTTCAGTTTTTTCTTCACTCTTTCACTTCCTCTTTAATTTTCAGTCATTTTGTATAGTATTAAAAGATGTTTCTGTATTTTCAGTTTATCCCATTAGTCTTTTCTATAGTTTTGATATTTTCCAATCATTTTCATTCATGTACCATTTTGTCTATTTGGTTCATTCATGCTATAGTCATCAGTCTTCGTTTTTTATGATTTTGGTCTTGTTTAATTTAATTTAATTGATCAGTATCTCAGCAACAGTCTTGTAGTGGATTCACTCTTTTTTTAGTTGATTCACTCATTTAAACTTGGCATAAAGAGCTTCACTAGGACCGAGTAGGACACCGCACCTGATGTTCGGATCTTCTTCAAGCATGGATGGTAGAAGTTTCTTACGATGATAGGACATGAGGTTGCCGTGGACGTGTTTGTAGCATTCAAGACAAAGGTCGCCAATGAGCTCGAGATGATAATCGTCCTCCATGAACTCTGACAGGTTCCAACGGTCCCTTTTTTCCAAGTCTCTGGAGTCATGTCTATTTTATTTCTCTCAGTTTGTTTCCCTAGCTAAAAGCTGTGTACCCCACCATAATGGACCAGTTGACAGTTATGACATTGCATGAAACTATCAGCTATGTTTAGTAATCAGTATTCACTTTTTTGCGGAATTATTCAGTATTTTTTGGACAAACCGACAAACTCTTGAGCTCCTTGTGTTTCTTCAGTGATCTTTTCACATTACAAACCAGATGAGCCTTTGCTAGCTCCCGCAACCTATATCTTCAAATATTTTGTTTTTTCAGTCTTCGGTAGTGCAAACCAAATGAGGTTTCAAGTCAGATGAGTTTTGTCAGTCTTGTTTTTTTCAGTGCTCTTTGTGTTATAGATTAGGTTGGTGTTCAGTTTTCATTAAAGGTAGTAACCAAGGCCTCTACATTCTGTAATGGTATTCTTTATTTTTCAGCTTACAACATTCACTCTGTCCTGTCCTGTTTCATGCATATATGTTCACTTTAGCAAGGCTTTACTTATAAGGTACTAACGAAGATATATTCACTCTTTCACTATATTCTGCAGTCAGCAACCCTCTATTATTTTTTATCCTAATTGGCTGAATTATCAAATGCACACATCAGCTTGTGGGGGAGACATAGCAAGAGGGGTTCGGTGTGGTACCTGGGGCAGAGTAGGAGATGTTCGAAGTCGAGCTGGTCAGTAGTGGGCACTCTAACCCTCAATAATCTCTCACTACCCTTTCTTTTTCCCCCAAGTCTCTCTAATTTTTCTCTCAGCTCTGATCGACTCCGTTCTTCTCTTCTTTCTTCCCCGCTGCTTCCTTGCCTCCTGTGCCCTTCCTTGGAGAAAAGAATTGGGTCGGAAGCTTCCTTAAAAAAACGTTATGCTCTTCCGTACAGCCCTAACAGGACCAATTCATTAGGTTGATGGGGTTGGGAGGGGGGAGCGCTACAGGAGTGACAAGCCCTACAGGAGTAAATTCCTTTTCGAGTAGGTGACATACTCACATCCATAGACCACAATAGCATTTTTTGTATGCGTATTTCTATAAAAATGCACTTCTTGGCGAATACTTTATATATTTGTGGAGTAACCTTCATTGGGAAAGCAAATATGCACTGAGCTAGACCGTGGGGGTCACTTGAAGCAATCAAAACACACATGAGACCTGGTGGAAGCTGAGTACTACCAGGTTAATTTGCTGTCTCTTGTTTTTTAAACATGAAAGTCCAACGACATGTAGGTGATTCTTTTGCCTTGCCTAAAGTTTTCTAAAGGAAAAGAGGAACTATACTATTTGTTAGTTATTTCCTAGAAGCAAAGCCAATTGGGATTGTATAAAGCTTGACAATGCATCAGAATTCTAGGATGCCTATAAACATTATGCTCTAGCAGTATCATTGAAGGACATCACATTATGAAGAGGAAATGGAAAACGAATTTGGGGTTGCAGTCATCCTATGTTGTTCATCCAGTCTTCTTATTTTCTGATGTTTGCCACTTTATCTTAACATAATTACGGGTTTCACCTCTAGCCTACACCAACTTGTTTGGGAATAAAGGCTTTGTTGTTGTTGTTGTTGCCACTTTATCTTAACATAATTATTTTTTGCATGACACTACGAAATCCACATCCAATTGATAGATATACTTGTGGTTCTTCATCTGGTTGCCTTAAGTTTTATAAAGGAAAAGGGGAACTATACTATTTGTTAACACTTCTATTGCTAATATCCTTGTACGATAGTAGCTTCTGCATTGTGCTTTTTTTTCTGCTATATGTGTAAATGCAGTTAGAGTTGAGAAAACCGGAGACCTTTGTTTTAGAGAAAAGTTAACAGATCTTTATTATTTGGGTATCAAACTATTCCCGCTCTGCAAAAATCACACCTTCTTTTGAAAGGCGTGATATTCGAGTTTTGATTTTTGCCAGTACTGCATCTTTGCATGTACTATGTCCATGTCTCCTTCTGATGGGTGCCCACATGCCGACGGCCTCTCAATCCATCTGGTATGGGCACTCTTTCCCTGAGGTGCATGATCTCATTGACCTAATTCCCAAAGAAATCGACAAACATCTCAGCTGGCTACTATTTCCGAACATATTATTTTGGAGATCCAGCAATGTGCATGTTTATTATGGAAAGGAAGTGACTAAAATATTAGTAGACAATATCAGGAAGAGAATTATCCTAAAGTAAATTTTGGTACACTGCCAATGGTTCCAGAGAACCATAAAATTATGCATTTTGGCATGGTCGAATATAATTATGAGTAACTAAAATATCATGTTAGCCCTTCTGAGGTGTAGTCAACCTGCTCTGGTAGGAGACGATGACGGTTGATGGTGGTAAGCGACGGTGATAGGAGGAGACGACGTTGAAGAGATCTTGGCGCGCATGATGAAAAGGGCATCGACAATAGGATGTAAGTGAGAAAACAACGAGCGTCGATAGTACGAAAGGTGAAGGGGCCGGTGCGCGATTGGAGGGTGTGGATGTGATGAAAGATTCATCGCATGTGCAGATAGAGGAAAACATGCATGTCGTTGTTCCGTTGCAATGCACGGACAGTCAACTAGTATGTAGTAGCGTCGGATAGATATACGAAAACTTGTTGTTCGACCAAGCACGGAGAAAGAGATGTCACTTCTCTCTATATATGTTCATGCCGATCTTGTGTAATTAATGGTTTCCTTCATTTGCTTACTAGCTAGCGTCGAGTTCTCTCTATATGTATAGTAGCTAGCGTCGACCAAGCACGGAGAAAGAGAGGTCACTTCTCTCTATTAGCTAGCTAACACAATATGAAACCCCTAAATTAACCCTCCAAAACCCCTAAACCCCCCCTTTAAAAAAAAACCCCAACGCCTGCGAGCTGCTGACGCGTGGCCGCCTTTTGGTCCCGGTTGGTGTTACCAACCGGGACTAAAGGTCCTCCTGCTTGGGCGCCCCGCATCGGCCACGTGGATCCCCTTTAGTCCCGGTTCGTAAGCAAACCGGGACTAAAGGTTTTGGGTATTTGTCCCGTTTGCTTTGTCCCGGTTCCAGAACCGGGACTAAAGGCCCTGTGGAACCGGGACTAGTACCCTGTTTTCTACTAGTGTTGGTCTACTCTCCACCACACCTGACAAGTACTCGGTATCCAACAACACTGGCCGGTGGTCCGATTTGCCCATATCCAAGTTACTCAACCCCGCGAGTGGGTACAACTGCAGCCATGCAGCGTTAGAGACTGCTCGATCGAGCCTTTCGCGCAGTCCACCGCGAAACCAGGTGAACTTGTCACCGTTGTACCCTAAATCCTCCAAATTGCAGTCTGGCAGAGCGTCTTGAAACGCCTGTAATCGAGACTGATGGCGAGGAGCGCCCCCATCCTCCTCCGACGAGTATAAAATCTCGTTAAAATCACCTATCACCATCCATGGCAACCCAGATTGAGCATGCAGACCGCACAAGTTTCTAAAAGTTCTCTCTTTATGATCCCAACTCGGTTCACCATAGATTCCGGTCATCCTCCACATGCGCCCGTCATTTTCTTCGATAGACACGTCAATGAACTCAAGAGTAGTAGTTCGGAAGTAGATCCTCACCTCCTTCTTCCAAACTAACAAGAGTCCACCACTTCTTCCATCCAAACTAGGAGCAACCAATTTGTGATCAAACTTCAATCTCCGCATCACGTCGTCTGACCTAGCTTCATCCAAGTGTGTCTCGGACAGGAAGATCACATCCGGCTCAAAACGCCTCTGAAAATCCAGAAGCGAACGCACCGTCGAGGCACCGAGGAGCCCCCGACAGTTCCAGCTTAATATCTTCATTATTTCCAGACCGCCTCAAGATTCCAATCAAAGGAGTACCACACCAACGGACATCTAATCAACGGCAAACTAGCATAGGCTAGACCACGATTCCCATGCAGAGGACATCAACAATTCATGCAAAGCATGTTCTTCCCCGCCGTAGACGAGAGAACAGATAAACTAATCTACTCCTGAAGACCTTGGTGTACAACCACCGGGACAACGGTGCAGAGAAAGAGAGACCAGCCACGGCACCGCAGATGCCGTCCTGGGACTAAAAACGCCGGCACCCGCGCCGCCGCCGAGGAGGCGGCCGGCGGCGTACCAGCCAAACCCTAGTCGCCCTGGAGATCGCCTTCAGTGAAAGAAAAACGGTTTGTAAATCGTTCCTGGAACAAACGACGACGTTGTCTGGTTGTTCACAACGTCGTTTGTAGATGTTGGACGTCGTGCCTGGCTTGTGCTCCTTCATTCACCGATCCGAGACGCCCAGGGTATTTTGGCCATCGCGACCGTCCATTCCCCTCCGGATCCAACCGTCCAATGCCCGAGCACGCGGATCGACGGACCCACCACCGTCTCCCCACACCGTTTAAATACTCCGCCTCCTCTGCTCTACTCTCACCAACTCACCCCGCAATCCACCATCACCAGATCTCTCAGCCCCTTTCCAGCTTTTCCTCAAAAGCGCAGTCGTTAGCAATGGAGGTCTCAGGCGCTGCAGCGAAGGGCAAGAAGGGCGCCGCCGGGCGCAAGGCCGGCGGCCCCAGGAAGAAGTCGGTGACGCGGTCCGTCAAGGCCGGCCTCCAGTTCCCCGTCGGCCGCATCGGGCGCTACCTCAAGAAGGGCCGCTACGCCCAGCGCGTCGGCACCGGCGCCCCCGTCTACCTCGCCGCCGTCCTCGAGTACCTCGCCGCCGAGCTTCTGGAGCTCGCCGGGAACGCCGCCAAGGACAACAAGAAGAGCCGCATCATCCCGCGCCACCTGCTGCTCGCCGTCAGGAACGACGAGGAGCTCGGCAAGCTGCTGGCCGGCGTCACCATCGCGCACGGCGGCGTGATCCCCAAGATCAACCCGGTGCTGCTCCCCAAGAAGACGGCGGAGAAGTCGCCCAAGGAGCCCAAGTCGCCGAAGAAGACCGCCAAGTCCCCCAAGAAGGCCACCAAGGCTTAGAGACACGCATAGTAGGTTGCTGTAGGCTGTTTAGCGCTTTGTAACAGTGGTTGTTGTTTGGCTAATGGTGTCGATGTAATCTTTGCTGCTAAGAGAAATGTCAGAAATCTCTCTGATTTGCCTAAAATCTCTGTCGATTGTTCTTGCTTGAAGTTGTTAAAATTCCTTGCACGGTGTAGAGAAATGTCGGTTCGAAGAGTTCTCCCAGTGCTCGATTTTGAAACTCCCTTTGCAATGCCCACAGCCACAGGTGTTCGATCTCCCGAAGCCGTGCCTTGACAATGCCGGAGGTGAGATGGAAAACTGCTGGCTACGGCGGTCACTTCGGTGATCCCTTACGTGCTAACAAATCATTCTTCGTCAACTCCATCCACCGCCATGGCGTACGGCACCGCCGTAAGCCACGGTAAAGTGGTGTCTGCGCAAATTGCCCGCGACTGAATCTTCTGTGCACCTGACTTGCTCGACGGAATGCTTGACAAGAGCAATGGCGTCGAAACAACACCACATGGCCGTTATCAGAGTGCGATAGGCCTGGGCACCATCTCTGTGCCGATGCTGCTCGCCTCGAAGGCTTTGCCGTTGACTGATGGAACCATGGTCTTTCGCTACACCATGTTAATTTTATCTGACATGGTGAGTGCGCCGTGGCCTCTCCAAAGTTTTTCAGTTTCATGAGCGAGTGTCTGAACACCCTCGAGAAAGGATTCGCTGAGTAGCTGTCTCATTCAGTGCCTTTATCCAGAGAGCTTAATCGCCCAGCTACTCTTACCTGTGGGGCAAAAAAATTGCATGCTAGCAGTAGTTTGTCTGGCAAAGTTTGCTATTTTCAGAAACAAAATTCAGAAGAAGCTGGTGTGTTTCAGGTTAAAGAAAAGGAGAGGCGCCGTTGTGTTTAGAACGTTTCAGGTGCTGATGAGGACTGATGAATACAATGCGATTCATTAATGCAATTATCTTCAGCATTTTTTTGCTGGTGATTACTTCTGTATCACTAGCAGGGTGGTATCGCTGATTGCAATTTAGATCACCGACGAGTTGGCGCTTAAAGAGAAAATATACTCCCTCCGTTTCATAATGTAATGCATATAGATTTTTTGAAAAGTCAAACTTTGCAAACTTTGACCAAATGTATAGAGAAAACTATTTATATCTACAACACCAAACATATAAAAATTAAAACTACATCTTATGATGAATCTAATGATACTAGTTGACTGCCCGTGCGTTGCCACGGAACAACGACATGCATGTTTTCCTCTATCTGCACATGCGATGAATCTTTCATCACATCCACACCCTCCAATCGCGCACCGGCCCCTTCCCCTTTCCTACTATCGACGCTCGTTGTTTTCTCACTTACATCCTATCGTCGATGCCCTTTTCATCATGCGCGCCAAGATCTCTTCAACGTCGTCTCCTCCTATCACCGTCGCTTACCACCATCAACCGTCATCGTCTCCTACCAGAGCAGGTTGACTGCACCTCAAAAGGGCTAACATGATATTTTAGTTACTCATAATTATATTCGACCATGCCAAAATGCATAATTTTATGGTTCTCTGGAACCATTGGCAGTGTACCAAAATTTACTTTAGGATAATTCTCTTCCTGATATTGTCTACTAATATTTTAGTCACTTCCTTTCCATAATAAACATGCACATTGCTGGATCTCCAAAATAATATGTTCGGAAATAGTAGCCAGCTGAGATGTTTGTCGATTTCTTTGGGAATTAAGTCAATGAGATCATGCACCTCAGGGAAAGAGTGCCCATACCAGATGGATTGAGAGGCCGTCGGCATGTGGGCACCCATCAGAAGGAGACATGGACATAGTACATGCAAAGATGCAGTACTGGCAAAAATCAAAACTCGAATATCACGCCTTTCAAAAGAAGGTGTGATTTTTGCAGAGCAGGAATAGTTTGATACCCAAATAATAAAGATCTGTTAACTTTTCTCTAAAACAAAGGTCTCCGGTTTTCTCAACTCTAACTACATTTACACATATAGCAGAAAAAAAGCACAATGCAGAAGCTACTACAGTACACGAATATTAACAGTAGAAGTGTTAACAAATAGTATAGTTCCCCTTTTCCTTTATAAAACTTTAGGCAAGGCAACCAGATGAAGAACCACAAGTATATCTATCAATTGGATGTGGATTTCGTAGTGTCATGCAAAAAATAATTATGTTAAGATAAAGTGGCAACAACAACAACAACAAAGCCTTTATTCCCAAACAAGTTGGTATAGGCTAGAGGTGAAACCCGTAATTATGTTAAGATAAAGTGGCAAACATCAGAAAATAAGAAGACTGGATGAACAACATAGGATGACTGCAACCCCAAATTCGTTTTCCATTTCCTCTTCATAATGTGATGTCTTTCAATGATACTGCTAGAGCATAATGTTTATAGGCATCCCAGAATTCTGATGCATTGTCAAGCTTTATACAATCCCAACTGGCTTTGCTTCTAGGAAATAACTAACAAATAGTATAGTTCCTCTTTTCCTTTAGAAAACTTTAGGCAAGGCAAAAGAATCACCTACATGTCGTTGGACTTTCATGTTTAAAAAACAAGAGACAGCAAATTAACCTGGTAGTACTCAGCTTCCACCAGGTCTCATGTGTGTTTTGATTGCTTCAAGTGACCCCCACGGTCTAGCTCAGTGCATATTTGCTTTCCCAATGAAGGTTACTCCACAAATATATAAAGTATTCGCCAAGAAGTGCATTTTTATAGAAATACGCATACAAAAAATGCTATTGTGGTCTACGGATGTGAGTATGTCACCTACTCGAAAAGGAATTTACTCCTGTAGGGCTTGTCACTCCTGTAGCGCTCCCCCCTCCCAACCCCATCAACCTAATGAATTGGTCCTGTTAGGGCTGTACGGAAGAGCATAACGTTTTTTTTAAAGGAAGCTTCCGACCCAATTCTTTTCTCCAAGGAAGGGCACAGGAGGCAAGGAAGCAGCGGGGAAGAAAGAAGAGAAGAACGGAGTCGATCAGAGCTGAGAGAAAAATTAGAGAGACTTGGGGAAAAAAGAAAGGGTAGTGAGAGATTATTGAGGGTTAGAGTGCCCACTACTAACCAGCTCGACTTCGAACATCTCCTACTCTGCCCCAGGCACCACACCGAACCCCTCTTGCTATGTCTCCCCCACAAGCTGCTGTGTGCATTTGATAATTCAGCCAATTAGGATAAAAAATAATAGAGGGTTGCTGACTGCAGAATCTAGTGAAAGAGTGAATATATCTTCGTTAGTACCTTATAAGTTAAACCTTGCTAAAGTGAACATATATGCATGAAACAGGACAGGACAGAGTGAATGTTGTAGGCTGAAAAATAAAGAATACCATTACAGAATGTAGAGGCCTTGGTTACTACCTTTAATGAAAACTGAACACCAACCTACTCTGTAACACAAAGAGCACTGAAAAAAACAAGACTGGCAAAACTCATCTGACTTGAAACCTCATTTGGTTTGCACTACCGAAGACTGAAAAAACAAAATATTTGAAGATATAGGTTGCGGGAGCTAGCAAAGGCTCATCTGGTTTGTAATGTGAAAAGATCACTGAAGAAACACAAGGAGCTCAAGAGTTTGTCGGTTTGTCCAAAAAATACTGAATAATTCCGCAAAAAAGTGAATACTGATTACTAAACATAGCTGATAGTTTCATGCAATATCATAACTGTCAACTGGTCCATTATGGTGGGGTACACAGCTTTTAGCTAGGGAAACAAACTGAGAGAAATAAAATAGACATGACTCCAGACACTTGGAAAAAAGGGACCGTTGGAACCTGTCAGAGTTCATGGAGGACGATTATCATCTCGAGCTCATTGGCGACCTTTGTCTTGAATGCTACAAACACGTCCACGGCAACCTCATGTCCTATCATCGTAAGAAACTTCTACCATCCATGCTTGAAGAAGATCCGAACATCAGGTGCGGTGTCCTACTCGGTCCTAGTGAAGCTCTTTATGCCAAGTTTAAATGAGTGAATCAACTAAAAAAAAGAGTGAATCCACTACAAGACTGTTGCTGAGATACTGATCAATTAAATTAAATTAAACAAGACCAAAATCATAAAAACCGAAGACTGATGACTATAGCATGAATGAACCAAATAGACAAAATGGTACATGAATGAAAATGATTGGAAAATATCAAAACTATAGAAAAGACTAATGGGATAAACTGAAAATACAGAAACATCTTTTAATACTATACAAAATGACTGAAAATTAAAGAGGAAGTGAAAGAGTGAAGAAAAAACTGAAAATGAAAAAATTATGACTAAAGAAACAGAACAAAAGAAATAGGCAAATGGTGATTGGATGATGAGAGAAATGCCAAGAACAAAACACTGAAATAAAAGGGTGAGTTGAGGTCCCTTTGCTGAAGTAAATGAAGAAAAGACCCAACACTGGTTACAACATAGAAAGAACATGAAAACTGAGAAGACTAAAACAATCTGAATAAATAGTTCGACTGAAGAATGAGGAAACATGGTAGACTGAGAAAGGCAGAACATGAGAGTATGAAAATAATTACCTCATGTACTGACTTACAAAGCAAAACCTACAACTCATGACTCTGTAAGCTAAAATGAGAGTGTGAAACACATTACACTTACTTTTGACATGTCCTTACCAGAAAAAAATCCAATCAAAACAATATGCGAACCAATCAATCCAAGTTCAGACACTCTGGGATTCCTAGATTCTGAATCTCGACAAATTAAGTAATGGACCCTTCGCTCTCAATACTTGAATCTCGAAAATAATTCACTGTCCCACCACCAATGCTAGCAGACAAAAAATAGGAAAAAGCAGGGAGTGGCTTACCCGTCTCGCCGGCGGCAACCTCCGCTGGAACGTGTGTGATGGGGTCTCCTTGCTGACCTTACGACCATGCCCATCCCCTCCATTCCCCCATACCAACAGCTCGTCACACTCATGGTTGTGACTGATGGACACAAGAAACGAGTCCAACCATGCTGAGATTCGCGCCTTCCATCAGACGACCACAAAATTCGGCTTAGCAAGAAATCAAAATCAGTCAGACTAAAAAGTAGCAAAACTGAAGATTCATACCATGACTGTGGGTAACAAATCAAGCTAAGGAGGAGGAGGCTCCAGGCAGACACCGTAAAAAAATCAAGCGCGGAGGAGGAATAGAGAGGCCATCCTTGTGCGAGACAATGGTGTTGATGAAGTTCTCCGCGCCATGGCGCGGTCCCCTACCGCCTGATGCACCCAGGCCCTGGATGCACCCGTCATCGTGGACCTCAGGCCGCACATGGCGCGCAGATGGAGTCAGAGGCGTGGCAGTGGTTCCGCTTCTCTGGCCGATGGCGCGCAGATGGGTACACTGAGCAGATGCACGGCGGTTCCACAGATCGGGACGGTGGTAGTGGATGTGGGAGCGATGGAGAGGGAGGGCCCTGGGGTGGCCGCGGGAGAGAAGGACCGCCGGGGTGGTTCTGGGTCGGGAGGCAGGAGGCGGGAGGGAGAGATCAGGAGACGGGAGATGAGGCTGGCAGGTCGTGGCAGAAGTGGAGGTCGTGCCGTGAGAGTTTTTCTTCTCCTGCTTTTTCGGTTTTCGCGGTTCGGAGTGTGGGAATCCAACGAGAGAAGGGGGAGGAGAGTGGGGAATCCAACGGGAGAGGAGGGGATGTCAAACCATCACGACCAACGAGAGAGGAGGGGATGTCAAACCGTCACGACGACGATGGCAGATCCCTTTAATAGTAGAGATATATTTGACATTCTAAATGTAAATGTTTTTCTTGACAAACTTGGTCAAAGTTTGTGAGGTTTGACATTTCAAAAAAATTATACGCACTACATTATGGAATAGAGGGAGTACTTATCATTTTTAAAGCATCTAGTAAGTGTTATCTCTTCCGATGCTAACCACCAACGCGCTAGATATGGATTAGAATTACTAGCTTTCCGTGTGCACTTACCGGCTTCCGTTGTTTCTTTTGTACTAATATAATAAAAGGGCCCGGACGGTTGCAACGGGAGAAAAACAAAATCGTAATCTTTAATGATCATGATCACATTTTACTACATCATGAACAATTTTTTAAACTCGTTAACATATTTGAAACATGAACATTTTTTTAATTCATGAACACTTTTACAAATTTTTGAACATTTTCTAAAATCAAGTTTTTTTTGAATTCATGAACAGTTTATACTATTTGCAAACAATTTTTTAAATTTTCAACTTTTTTTTAATAATTTTCTTGAATTGACGAACATTTCTAAAATGGATGAACATTGTTTTGGAAATTGGTGGAACAATTTTTGAAAATCCACGAACATTTTTATGATTTAACGAATATTTTTGAAATGCATAATCATTTTTTGAACTAGCGAATATTTTATGAATGAATAAACTAAGCCGGATCTACCGACGCGACGGTGGGTGTGCGGCGAGAGGCTTGGAGATGGGTGGGGAATGGAGATGCAAATTTGGATCTTCAAGTATTGTATTTTACATCATTTGGAGCAGATGATGTAATTTTTTTTACATCTACATCATCTGTTGGAGCAACATTTTTATGCATTTATGATGTAAAGATTAGTTATTTTTACATCTATATATTCTATTTTTGTTTTGAGCTTATCTACATATTTTATTGGAGATGCTTTTAGTTGGTTTGTTTCTAAATTCATTATCTCTTCGCCCGCATTTTTTTTTTCATTATCTCTTCGCCCGCAAAAATAGCAATTCATTATCTCTTCCTGCATTATTCCAGAGAGATCAACGTAAATCACGGTGCGCGATCAATGTATTTCCAACAGATTAACAGCCCCATCCCCCCTGCAAAGGAAACACCCCACCCCCCACCCCGACCTCCTCCTCCTCCTCCTCTCTCTCTCTCCCTTCAAAACACCGATCCGTTCCATGGTTCGGTCGAAGGGAAGAACAATGGGCGGCGACGGAGGGCACGCCGAGACGGCGGCGGTGCTTGGCAACGACAACCTCCTCCACCAGATACTGATCCACGTCGGCTACCCCACCTCCCTCCTCTGCGCCGCTCTCGTCTCCAAGCAGTGGCTCCGCCACGTCACCGACCCGGACTTCCTCCACGGCTTCCATGGGCGCCACGATCTCGGCTGCCACTCCCGCCACCTGCTGCGACGCCTTCGCCAACAATGCGTGGTTGACGAGGAGGACGCCATGGAGGAGGCGCGACCTCAACAGCTTGCGAGCGCCGAAGGCTGGAGGTGGAGCGGAGCGGAGGCCACCTTGTGCGGTAGCTCTTCTTGTTACTGCCATCGTTCGTGTTCGATCTATTAAAGGCGGCGGTGCTGCACGTTGGTTCAATCCACGATGGTTACAGAGAAGTATACGTTCTGAAATTTGAAGGCCTATGACTATCTGTATGTTCTTTTCAGTATGCTCGTGAAAATTCAGATGGCGATCTCAGCCATGTTGAAATTAAACACTCTCATTCTCAGCTACAGAGTTAAGAAAACACTAGGTTGGGGACTTTCTTGTGCTTTCGCTTCCTTTTTGTTGAGTATTATGAATATTTAAAAGTATGTTGAGTATTATGAATATTAGAAAGTATAGGATACACCGTCAAAAAAGAAGAAGGATAGATTAGGATTTATTCCTACCTTATCTTGTACTTTAAGTTGGTCATATACTATATATATATATAGAAAGTCTATTTAAGACATAGGGTGATGAATAAGTAATTCTTCACCCCGGTCGAACGACCGAGCGAGAGAATTGGGTGGTCTCGAATCGCACCCCACCCTACCGATGGATATTGTGCCGTAAGATTTGTCTTTCTCGAGGTAAATTTACTGGTCCTGGCACCCAAACGGGTTATTCATACGGTTAGTTGGTACAGTGGGGAGCCGCCACATTACGTACCTGGGCATCGAGGTAATTTTATTTGCTAACCGTTTAGGAGATAGCTAGCTCACGTCCCGTGATTTTCTAATCGGATTAGAACGGTTTCAGATTTTGGAAAAAAAAAATCTCTTCTCGACGGCGAAGAGCACGAGGTGAAAGGCGGCGTGGGTGACGGGGGGCTTTGCTCGGCGGTGTGGTGACGGGCAGACGGGGGGCTTTGCTCGGCGGCAAGTCACCGGCGGTGCTACGGGCGGTGAGTGGTTTCGGAGGCGAGCGGCCAGAGTCTCCGGCGGCGCCGGCGGCGGCAGCTGTGGGGTTCGGCGGCCTGCGTTGCGGCCTCGGTCTAGGGAACCACCGCGGGTGGCCTCGGCGGCTTGCGATGCTGCAGTGGCCTCTATTTTGTACTCGGAGCCCCACCACCGCTCAGATCTGGGAGGCAAGCTCAACCATGGCCCCTTCTGTACCAGCGGCTCGGCTTCCGGCGACGGCGATAGGGATGCGAACAGAGTTGCATCTGACTCCTCTGCCCTGGTGTTTCTCCTCTACCAGCCTTTATCTCCTAGCCCATCTCCGCCATTCCTCGGAGGCAACTTCGGCAGCTGGCTGCTCGGGAAAAACGTTCCGGGGATCGCAAGTGAAGCCTGCTCCCGCTCCCACGCCCGTGCTCAACTTACCGTGGAACCATGGCGTCCAGAAGATACCACTACGTGCCTACATCCGCCGTGCTCGACCACCTGCGCCACGTCGGCTTCCTCAAGGACTGCTACCCGGCAGTCCCAACCTCCAACTCCTCCCCGAACAAGGTTAAGGCTCTAGTCTTTAGCCTCTTCTCCACCCTTCATTTTTTTCTCCGAATCTGGAGCTATGAGCCATTAGAAATGGGTGATTTAGATGAATTTTTATACTACTGAAGAATACGTATGAGCCTTATAACTTTTCCAGGAAACATATATAGTGTTTATTTGGGGAACTTGTTAATTCCGTGAGAATTTAGTATGACTAGCACATGGATGTATGCTTGCACTGTTGTATGCCTATTTAGAAATTAGAACTAATGCAAAGAATGGGCAAATACTATGTACGTCAAATGTCTACGTACCTGTTGTCATCTTCCAGGTAACAGAGTTGGAAAATTCACAATGTAGGAAAAGAGGGAAGACAAAGTACTGAACTTTGCACAACAGAATTGACGCTTTTACATGTTTGGCCACAACATAACTTTCTCTTAATTGACTCATAGTTTTAAATGCTTTGCCAGGCCCAGTTCTCATGGATCAACACCAAGAAAGGCAAAGCTCGGAACAAATGAGGTTTCTGCTCTTAATATTTTGTTATTTGACTGCAGTGCCGTTACATAGTTAGCTCTCACTTTTGGTTTCACTGTAGATTTAAATTTCTGGTCCTGTGAAGTTATTCTTGGTGCTCATATTAACTTTATCTTAAGTGATGTAATAAGCCTTGGCCTTTTATGTATGTTTGACACCAGCCAACTTTTTATTGGGCCATGATGACATTTTTCTGCCAGATGTAATTTTAGGTTCCTATTGTGATATGTTCTTCACACCTAGAGTTGCAGATCAAAAGTGTTGATCGGGTTCTAAGACAGTCCATAGAAATTATTATTTGTCAAATGATTGAATCTGGCGCCTGCTGGGACAAGTTAGCAATCTGACCGTGATGTAAAAATTTTTTTGGCAGTTATCGGCCGTTATTACTGTGGTGGCCAAAATGATAATTGCCAGCGTGTAAAATGAGATTTAAATAACAGAAGAGTTGTGAAATTGGAATGCGTTGCCTAAGATTTGTTCTTATATTTTTCACAATACTTATTGATAATTTGGAAGATGTCTTACCTTTTGCGCTGCTGCTAGAAATGATGAGAGAATAATAACCTGGGCATCAATTAGAGATGCTTGTACTTAATCTTTGTGCTACTGTAGATTATGCTCATTTAATCATTTTATAGATTTAGATATTGATTTTCGAAGGGGGGCTGCTAATTGCATTATGCTTCATTTCTCTTCTGCTATTTTATATCAGGATCTGCCTATTTTCATGCTGCCTTTTGTTGCGTTGTTGTGTACAGGCCTGGTCTAAAATAATGATATTATTAACTACACATGACAATACCTTCGCCATGGATGTGTGGAGATAGGTTATTTTGAATTGTTGCGTTTGCGCAAATAATCAATAGGGATAAATAGACATGCATGTTATATGTATGTGTGCCTATTAGCACCTTTCCCAAGTTAAAATATGTCCATTGAGTTGTGGTCATTGGTAAATAGAGTTTGGGAGTGGAAAGGATGGAGCATGTGCATTAACATTTGTGGCATAATACTTTGACAGTTCATTTTTTATTCAGTATCTAATCCGTATATCAGGTTGCACTATGATATTTCTAACTGAAAATTGCCAATTCTAATAATACATCTTTTGGTGGAATTTCTAAACATTTTGTTATTCTTTCAAGCATATAGTATTATATACAGTTTGTACTTCGCAATAAAATCCCTCGAGTGCATACTTCTATTATATATTTTCAAGTTCTCGAGCATATAAGATAAGAGCATGTATTTTTTTTTCTGCGCTGACATGCTTCCCATTGTACACTTCTCTTGCATGCCATAAACATTGTTGTAGAAAACTTCCTTATATGCTCCCTGTCACCAAAATTTGTATACTATTTATTATTAGAACTAGATAGCTTATATTGCCTATGTGCATTTGACACTAGAGGTAGTTAGCTTATATTATTATTCCCTGTAAGAGTTATGCAAGTTGACATGAGATAAATAGCATATATTCCCCGTGTGCGGAGTTATACATCTTTACAGTGACTGGTTGGGCAAAGTAGTATGCAAAGTGCTTACAAAGAAATTGTTAGGTTGAACTGCACTAATTATTATTTTTTGAATAGAAGATGATGATCATTTTTTCCTAGATATGTACAACTGTTGCCTTCATTCCCTTGATCCTCTGTAGTTTATTATGCAGGTAGCTTCAATCGAACACATTGGTGGAGCTTCTTCAGAGCCTGCTAAAAGTTTGGGGTCTGCTTGGAGCTAAAAGGTTTTGGTGGATATACAAATTTGTTGCTCTAATCTATGCCCTAGGATATATGCATACAATTTGGACAGGAGCCCACTACCGTTTATTTATTGCTCCATTTTTTCCACTGGCAAGGTACGGTGGAGTTTTATATTTTCTCCATTTTTTATTTAATTATCACACTGTTTAGTTTCGTTGCTCTGCATATTGTATAACTTTTCACTGTTAGCACAACAATTGTCTTTTATTTTGAGTTAAAGCTGTTTCGCCTTTTGTAGATGTTATGGTACGTACATGCAAAGTTCAGGTGTCTATAGTACATACTCCCAGCTTTGCGTTGTATATCAGTTGTTCAATTTCATACTGATTTTGTACAAGTAGATCTATGTATTGCATATCAGTTTTGTGATTCGTACAAGTAGATCCATGTATTGCATATCAATTTTGTGATTCGTACAAGTAGATCCATGCATTGCATATCAGTTTTGTGATGAAATCATATGTATAGCTGCATTGTACCTGGACTGCACAGATTCTTTACCATGAAAGTTAAGGCATCTTTTGGTTCTTTCTCACTGAAAATAATATGGTTTTCCGTTTGTTTCAGCATCCTGCCTTGACTAAATAAAATATGTGTAAAGATTGGCCAAAGTTCATTGCTCAAATCGAGTCCTGGTAGCAACAAGGAAACTGTTGATAGCACCTGAATAAGGAAGGCCATTGGTGAACTAGCATATCCTATTTAAGCTGACAAAGAGGTGGCTGGATCTGATAGTGAACACGGTCCCACAACGATAGGAGAAGAGAGGGGATTTCTGAGGCACAACAAAAGAAGTGATTGATATTGCGGCTGATGAAGGTTCTTTGGTAAGACAGGAGTGTGCTGAGCTGGAGGAGATCCTTTTGGATTAGTTGAGTTACTACTTTGCATCTCGATGGAACTGGTTTTATTTGCGTACAAGTGTTGTACTCCCTCCTACAACAAGGGTCACCTCAATTTGGCGTCTTGTCTAAAGAGTTTGTAACATCACCATCCTTGCTTGTAAGCTCTTGGGATTGTGTTTGTTCTGCTCCAAAAATACCCCTTTCTGCTGGCCAAGTTTTTTTTTTTTTTTTTTTTGTAATGCTGATATATGTAGCATAGATGTATACGTGTTCTTGTTCTCAAGTAGCATAGATCCACGAACCAATACTGTAGCTTTTTTGTTTTTAATGTTATTACTACTACTGAAACATTTCCAGAAATCCGAAAATTTGGATTTAATACTAATCTTTAATACTATCAGATGTACTGTATAACTGTCCAATCGAAAAACAATGGTTAGGTTTAGCCCAGGTCAGACATCAACGATACTCCAGAAGTACTGGAAACGGATGTAGTAAAATGAAAATCGTGCCACATATATGATAGGCGGCGGATTGTCAAAAAAAAAAAAAAAAAAAAAAAAAACTATGATAGGTGGCGAGGGCGAGGGCGAGTGCTCTGCCGTGCCTAGTGGACATGGTCCCCACGCTCGGTTCGTGCAGCGGTGCAGGTAATCTTACGTTTCATCCATGCTTTTCTTCCGTTGGCTGCGACATGGGTCTGTTTCTTTCACCACCGGACCGTAATTTTACGATGCATGTGAGCCACTGTTCACAAGTCGGCTGGGGTGAGGAATAAGAATTCCTCACCCTGGGTGACGAATAGTCAATCCCTATATATATATATATATATATATATATATATATATATATATATATATATATTCTCACGAGGCTCAAGCAATTTATCAACAATTTCACCAATCTCTCTTTATCCCTTCTAACATGGTATCAACCTAAACGATCCAAACCCTAGCCGTCGCCTGCCGCTTCCGCCCCGCGCGCCGCCCCCAGGGCGGTCGGCCTCCATGACAGCCGCCGGGGGCGCGCCGTCCGTACCTAGGGTTCGTCCGCCGACCGTGTTGGTCGGCTGCCCTAGAGAGTCTTTTTCCCCATCACTTGATCCGGGTTTCTCTCTCTCTCTCTCTCTCTCTCTCTCGTCGGTCCCTTTGATTGGCGTTTCTTTTTGGTTTTTCCGACCCAAGATCGGTTTGCATCGCCGGTCGCCGCCGTCGACCCCGTGCCTCTACTCCGACACCAGCGCGACCACCCAGCCTCTTTTCCGACACGACGACCTTGCGCGATGCGGCAGCCTGTCACGACCGTCGTTCGCAACTGTCCGCTCAGTCGTTCTGCGTCGTCCGTCGTCGCCCCGTTCCGAACAGGACTCCTGCATCACTTATCATCTCCGTCGCCGCTCGCCGACTGCCTCGGGATCACCGGCTCCTGGGCTCACCGACTACGTCGGGCTCGTCGGCTGCGTCAGGTTCGCCGGCGGCATCAGGCTTGCCGACCCCCCTCGCTGGTTGCCTCGGGATCGCCGGCTGTCGGGTTCGTCTGTTGCCGGCTACCGACTGCGTCGGGCTTGCCAATTGCCCTAGGCTTGTCGGCCCCCTCACCGTCTGCCTCGGGCTCACCGGCCTCCTCCGGCTCGACGGCCTCCTTCGGCACATAGTTCCCCGCCGGCCGTCGTCGCCTTGGTCTGCTCGACCACCCCGCTTCACCGTCCACGACGCTGTTATCATCACCGAGCAGCGCCCCCGACCTTGTGTGCGATCGGATTGATCACCCGCCCCCCACAATCTGCTTCATCCGCGCCATGCGACTGACCTGATCAATCGGTTGCACACGCCTCCACAGGTCCCGTGAAGGTTGTCCCCAAGTACAGCGCGCCCCTCCACCGATCGAGCAACGGGCTTCCGTTGCGTCGCCTCGTCGGGCCGCAGCGCCGCTGCCCCATGGTTCTCCCCGTGGTTGCACCGATTCGTGCGTCGTCATTGTGTCGCCCCTTCGGGCCGTAGTGCCACGACACGCGGTCCATGCCGCCACCCCGAGGCCGTTTCCCTGGTTGCACCGACCCACGCGCCGCCGCCGCTGCATCGCCCCTTTGGGTCGTAGCTCCGCGGCACGCGGTCAAAGGCGCCGCCATGAGGTCTTCCCTCCGTCACCCCGACCCGCCTGCTGCCGCTGTCTCGCCCCTTCGGGCCGCAACGCCACGGCCCGCGGTCCACTTTGCCGTTCCCGCACATCGACTTCCCGTGGTATGCGCCGCGCTGCTTCCCTCGACGCGGGAACGGCACCGTCTGCGTCGATCTTCGTCACGCTGTCGGTTTCTTCCTCGCCTACTTCGAGCATTGCCGCCGCGCTTCTAACCCAGCCACCGCCGCCGTCGTAAGGCCGCAGCCGCCGCTCTTCTCCGACGCCGCTGCCGCTTGCTCTCCCGAGCCGCGCCGCTGACAGCTTTCTGTGCCTCCTCTTGTGATGAATATCTTACAAAACCAAATCCCTTCAGCCTTCCAGTTTGGTTGTCTCTCACTAACCGAACTATATTTGATAGAAACAGGTAGCAGCATTAAACCAAAATATTTCCATGGAACTAACATAAGAACTTCACGTATCAGTAGGGAACAATGACAAAGATTTACAATTCCATGTGGCGAACAGCGTCACACAAGTTCAAAAATGGCATAGATACCTTCCTCAATAGCGCCAAATGGTGAGAAGACCTTTTTAAATTCTTCCTCCGTTGTGTAAAATGATAACCCTAACAAAAAAAATCTAGAAGGATGAATAAATGTTACATGTTATATCTGCATTTACAGATTTAAAAGGCAGCATCAGTCAAATTCTCGGCGCAGAATTCCCTGTGAGCAGAATATGTAGAGATTCATTTCATAAATGGTACTCCCTCTAAATCAAAATATAAGATGTTTTTTACACTGGTACTCCCTCTGAATCAAAATATAAGATGTTTTTTGACACTATCATGGTGTCAAAAAACGTCTTATATTTTGATACAGAGGGAGTAGAACATATACGGTGATCTTACAAATTAAAATGAAGAGGCAAACTGCAACACTATCACCATCTTTGTTGTGTATGTGTACTTCAGGTCCATGTCAACAACGTGCATCCCTCAAGCACGACAATTACCAGCAAGACAAAGTAGAGATGGAAACAATTGTTCATCGCAAACACTTCATCCAAGATGATAAAGTGCCCCCAAGTACAATAGATACTGAATCTCAGGTGGTAAAACGGCAACCAGTCTACTTTAGGCAGAAGCAACTTGTGGCTACAAATTGTACTGCCCATAGAGCAGCAATTAGTTTTCATCGACAGGCATAATCAGTCAGCGTGTGTGAGACTTCATCAGCTCTAGAACAGGGAAATGATAACGTCAGGCAAACCAATCTAGCCAGTGACCAGGTTCTCAAAAGATGGTATGAAGCATCCTTGTTGTTGCTATATAACTATCCAAAGGAATCGTATTCTAAAGCTCGTATATCAGTAGCAGGGTCAAAGCATTCCCTGGCATGCTAAAGCTGATGGTCATGTTTCCATAAGGAAAAAGGAAGCAAAGGAGGCCCGCACCACAACAACCAGTGCGCAATCCATCCACACCCAAACAACCACTCAGTCACAGGCGAACAACACTCGAGCATGAACCAGAAGTTGCAGACAGTAATCGTCACCATAATCACGCAGCACCAGTTCATGGCATACAAGTGCCAAGCATTTATGCAAGCACGGGAATGGGGAGAAAACAGAGGATGATTGCTTACTGCTCACAAATATCTCGGTGCTGAAGCCATGGGAGCCCAGGTGCCGAGAGGCCAAACGCATCACCCTCCCTCCTCGCAACATCATCGGCAGCAGCGGCGGCGGCGGCTACAGCTCGAGCACCCACTCCCCCAAACCCTAGATCCCCAATTATTTTGGCAGAATTAGGCAACAGCTCACAGACTGAAAAGTCACACACAACATGTTCCATTAGGCTGGTCATGTAACAACTAGCCATGTAACATGTCCAGTAACATACATGTTATAGAAGCAAAAAAAAATAAAAAATGACGTGGCGAGTAATTAATGACAAGAGAGACAAATAAAGTAACGTAATATTATAAAAAATTATATTATCAAAAACTATGTTCAAATACGAATCCAACGATGTAATTTTTTGTGACGTGTACTAATATTTTGTTAATTAAACTACGGTCAAAATTTGGCACAAATTCATAAGAGCTAATAAATCAGGACGGAGTTAGTACCCCTATGAAGGTACTAACATAGACTAGTAACCTATGCATGTTACTAGTCTAAGTTACTTCTCACTATGACTAGCCTCACATGAAATCAACACCGTCCATCACAACCTGGCATGATTTACAAAGTAGGCGTGCTACCTACCTATAATGATACACATCGATACGGCCGATGGCAAACACAAAAGCTAGAAGAGAACACGGCGACACAATCCTAGAGATACACCTTCCTTCCAAAGTTGTTGGTGAACTTGTGACGGCTTTGGTGTCTGATGAGGTCACCTACTAGAGGTAGGGTCACGGACCGGACATCCAGGGCCCACCTAGGGCCCCGCATTGACATTAAAGTCCCCGGGCAATAGATGCATTCGAATGCATACTCGAGATCCACTCCGATTCGTCAAGTCATCCGGATGTTCCCCCTTCAGTCGGACAGACTCCATCACTCGGACAGAAGAGAGGCATGAACGACGTGGGAGCTCCAACGGCCAAGGACTTAACGTTGTACATAAAGCATAGTCATGACTACCGTTACCTGTAACGTCAGTAGTTAGGGCTACAGTTACTAGTAACTTCCGTAGTTACTCTCATTAAATGCCCTTGTAATGGCGCTCGATGGGTCCTGGCGCACTCTATATAAGCCGCCCCTGAGCTCCTGAGCAAGGGTTCAGCACTCCATTGTAATCACACCCCCCTGAGAAAACACATGCCTCCGGGACGAGACGTAGGGTCTTTACCTCCTCCGAGAGGGTCCTGAACTCGTAAAATCCGAGTGTTACACCTGCGCTGTAGCTAGGCTTCGCCCCCCTCATTCGTACCTCTGGTACTATTGTCAGGATTACTCCCACGACAGTGCCCTCGGAGATGGCGTGCTTGGCGAGCTTGCCAGGGAAGACAAGGCGGACGAAGGTATGAATCTCCCTGGAGGTGATGGTGGGCTTCTTGTTGTACCTAGCCAGCTTGGCTGCCTCATTGGCGAACTTCTCGGAGATGTCATTGATGAAGGAGTTCATGATGGACATGGCGTTGGAGGATATGCCGATGTCCGGGTGCACCTGCTTGAGCACCTTGAAGATGTAGATCTTGTAGGTCTCCACGCTCTTCTTGTTCTTCTTCCGTCCCCTCTTGTCGCCACCCTCCTTGGTGGACTTGGACGCTGGCAGCCGCTTCCTTGCCTTGGGCTTCTTGCCGGCGGGGATCTTCTTGACCTTATCCGTGACGTCGACGACCGACTTCTTCTCTGCGTGCTTCTTCTTGGCCTTGGGCGCCATCGATCGGGATTGAGCTCGGGGTGTCGGGTTGGAGTGGACGGAGATGAGCGAGTTGTTGCGAGGGAGACTTTTCTTGGTGTGTTGTGGTGATGAAGGGGAGGGGATTAATATAGAGACATGAAGTGGAAGGGGACTGGTGGATAGGGGTGGGCGCGGATCCGTGAGGTGGCACTTGTGTAGGGTGTCGGATTCGGGGAGCGGGGAGTGCACGGTGGAGATGAGCGTGCCTCAATTTTTCACAGGCTCCGATGATTTTCTGACTCGGAGCGGGTGACAAAATTCATGGCGCACCCTGACGTGGCTTGAGACTGCGTCGGTATTTCCCCAAAGAGGAAGGGATGATGCAGCACAGCGACGGTAAGTATTTCCCTCAGTTATGAAACCAAGGTATCGAACCAGTAGGATGATCACGCAACACTATGTAAACAACACCTGCATACAAAGAACAAATACTTGTAACCCGACGCGAAAGAGAGGTTGTCAATCTCTCCACTGTGAAAAGATAGATTAGATTATAATAGATAGGATAGATAGATCTCGCAAGAAGACAAAATAAAAGAGGCAAATAAAAAGTGCAGCAAGGTATTTTTGGGTTTTTGGAATAATAGATCTGAAAACAAAAGCGGCAAAAAGATATATCGGAAAGCAATATGTTGGAAAAGTAGACCCGAGGGCCGTAGGTTTTACTAGTGGCTTCTCTCATGAGTATAGCACACGGTGGGTGAACAAATTACTGTTGGGCAATTGATAGAAGATCAAATAATCATGACGATATCCAAGGCGATGAACATTATATAGGCATCACGTCCAAGATTAGTAGACCGAAATGATTCTGCATCTACTACTATTACTCCACACATCGACCGCTATCCAGCATGCATCTAGTGTATTAAGTTCATGAAAAAACGGAGTAATGCAATAAGAACGGTGACATGATGTAGACAAGATCTATTCATATAGGAATAGACCCCACCTTGTTATCCTTAATAGTAACGATACATGCGTGCCTCGCTGCCCCTTCTGTCATTGGGAGAGGACACCACAAGATCGAACCCATCACAAAGCACCTCTTCCCATGGCAAGAAAAATCGATCTAGTTGACCTAACTAAACCAAAGATTCGAAGAAGAAATACGAGGCTATAAGTAATCATGCATATAAGAGATCAAAGAAGACTCAAATAATATTCATGGATAGAAACTGATCATGAACTCAAAATTCATCGGATCCCAACAAACACACCGCAAAAAGTCATTACATCAAATAGATCTCCAAGAGACCATTGTATTGAGAATCAAAAGAGAGAGAGGAAGCCATCTAGCTACTGCCTACGGACCCGCAGGTCTATGGTGGACTATTCACGCATCGTCGGAGAGGCACCAATGAAGATGATGAACCCCTCCGTGATGGTGTTAGATTGGATCTCGCGGTTCTGGAACTTGCGGCGTCTGGATGTATTTTTCGTCGACTCCTCTAGGGTTTCTGGAATATTTGGGTATTTATAGAGCTCAGAGGCGGTGGAGAAGGTTCCCGAGGCGGCCACAACCCATTAGGGCATGCCCGGGGCCCTTGGCGTGCCCTGGTGGGTTGTGGGCGGCCTGGGCTCCCTCCTGGTTACTTCTTTGGCTCACTAGCCTTCTTCTGGTCCAAAAAATTCTTGAAAAAGTTTCGTCGCGATTGGACTCCGTTTGGTACTGATATTTTGCGAAGTAAAAAACAAGCAAAAACAGCAACTGGCACTTGGCACTATGTCCAAAAAAATGATATAAAGTTGCTATAAAATGATTGTAAAACATCCAAGAATGATAATATAACAACATGGAACAAGCAAAAATTATAGATACGTTGGAGACGTATCAGCATCCCCAAGCTTAATTCCTACTCGTCCTCGAGTAGGTAAATGATAAAAACAGAATTTTTGATGTGGAATGCTGCCTAACATGTTCATCATATATTCTTTTCTTGTTGGAAATATGCCCTAGAGGCAATAATAAAATGGTTATTATTATATTTCCTTGTTCATGATAATTGTCTATTGTTCATGCTATAATTGTATTAACCGAAAACCGTAATACATGTGTGAATACATAAACCACACCATGTCCCTAGTGAGCCTCTAGTTGACTAGCTCGTTGATCAATAGATGGTCATGGTTTCCTGACCATGGACATTGGATGTCGTTGATAACGGGATCACATCATTAGGAGAATGATGTGATGGACAAGACCCAATCCTAAGCATAGCACAAGATCGTGTAGTTCGTCTGCTAGAGCTTTTCTAATGTCAAGTATCATTTCCTTAGACCATGAGATTGTGCAACTCCCGGATACCGTAGGAATGCTTTGGGTGTATCAAACGTCACAACGTAACTGGGTGACTATAAAGGTGCACTACAAGTATCTCCGAAAGTGTCTGTTGGGTTGGCACAAATCGAGACTGGGATTTGTCACTCCGTGTGACGGAGAGGTATCTCTGGGCCCACTCGGTAATACATCATCATAATGAGCTCAATGTGACTAAGGAGTTAGTCACGGGATCATGTGTTGCGGAACTAGTAAAGAGACTTGCCGGTAACGAGATTGAACAAGGTATAGGGATACCGACGATCGAATCTCGGGCAAGTAACATACCGATGGACAAAGGGAATTGTATACGGGATTAATTGAATCCCCGACATCGTGGTTCATCCGATGAGATAATCGTGGAACATGTGGGAGCCAATATGGGTATCTAGATCCCGCTATTGGTTATTGGCCGGAGAGGTGTCTCGGTCATGTCTGCATGGTTCCCGAACCCGTAGGGTCTACACACTTAAGGTTCGGTGACGCTAGAGTTGTAATGGGAATTGTATGTGGTTACCGAAAGTTGTTCGGAGTCCCGGATGAGATCCCGGACGTCACGAGGAGTTCCGGAATGGTCCGGAGGTAAAGATTTATATATGGGAAGTCCTATTTTGGCCACCGGAAAATGTTCGGGATTTTTCGGTATTGTACCGGGAAGGTTCTAGAAGGTTCCGGAGTGGGGCCCACCTGCATGGGGGGACCCACATGAACGTGGGTAGTGGGGGCAAGGCCCCACACCCCTGGTCAAGGCACACCAAGATCCCCCCTTAGAAGGAATAAGATCATATCCCGAAGGGATAAGATCAAGATCCCTAAAAAGGGGGGATAACAATCGGTGGGGAAGGGAAAGGATGGGATTTCTTTCCTCCCACCTTTGCCAACGCCCCAATGGACTTGGAGGGCAAGAAACCAGCCCCCTCCACCCCTATATATAGTGGGGAGGCGCATGGGAGCTGCATCCCTTGCCCCTGGCGCAGCCCTCCCCCCTCCTACACCTCCTCCTCCGTAGTGCTTAGCGAAGCTCTGCCGGAGAACCACGAGCTCCACCGCCACCATGCCGTCGTGCTGCCGGAGCTCTCCCTCAACTTCTCCTCCCCCCTTGCGGGATCAAGAAGGAGGAGACGTCCCCGGGCTGTACGTGTGTTGAACGCGGAGGCACCGTCCGTTCGGCGCTTGGATCGGATCTTCCGCGATTTGAATCGCCGCGAGTACGACTCCATCAACCGCGTTCTTTGCAACGCTTCCGCTTAGTGATCTTTAAGGGTATGAAGATGCACTCCATCTCTCTCGTTGCTAGCATCTCCTAGATTGATCTTGGTGACACGTAGGAATTTTTTTGAATTATTACTACGTTCCCCAACAGTGGCATCATGAGCTAGGTCTATGCGTAGATTCTATGCACGAGTAGAACACAAGTAGTTGTGGGAGATGATTTGGTCAATTTGCTTGCCGTTACTAGTCCTATCTTGATTCGGCGGCATTGTGGGATGAAGCGGCCCGGACCGACTTTACACGTACGCTTACGTGAGACTGGTTCCACCGCCTGACATGCACTTGTTGCATAAGGTGGCTAGCGGGTGTCTGTCTCTCCCACTTTAGTCGGATCGGATTCGATGAAGAGGGTCCTTATGAAGGGTAAATAGCAATTGGCATATCACCGTTGTGGCTTTTGCGTAGGTAAGAAACGTTCTTGCTAGAAACCCATAGCAGCCACGTAAAACTTGCAACAACAATTAGAGGACGTCTAACTTGTTTTGCAGGGTATGCTATGTGATGTGATATGGACAAAATGATGTGATGAAATATATGTGATGTATGAGATTGATCATGTTCTTGTAATAGGAATCACGACTTGCATGTCGATGGGTATGACAACCGGCAGGAGCCATAGGAGTTGTCTTAATTTATTGTATGACCTGCGTGTCAATCAAAAACGCCATGTAATTACTTTACTTTATTGCTAACCGTTAGCCATAGTAGTAGAAGTAATAGTTGGCGAGACAACTTCATGAAGACACGATGATGGAGATCATGATGATGGAGATCATGGTGTCGTGCCGGTGACGATGGTGATCATGCCGCGCCCCGAAGATGGAGATCAAAGGCGCAAGATGATATTGGCGATATCATGTCACTTTATGATTTGCATGTGATGTTTATCATGTTTTTTACATCTTATTTGCTTAGAACGACGATAGCATAAATAAGATGATCCCTCACTAAAATTTCAAGAAATGTGTTCCCCCTAAGTGTGCACCGTTGCAAAGGATCGTTGTTTCGAAGCACCACGTGATGATCGGGTGTGATAGATTCTAACGTTCGCATACAACGGGTGTAAGTGAGATTTACACACGCGAAACACTTAGGTTGACTTGATGAGCCTAGCATGTACAGACATGGCCTCGGAACACGAGAGACCGAAAGGTCGAACATGAGTCGTATAGTAGATGCGATCAACATGGAGATGTTCACCATTGATGACTAGTCCGTCTCACGTGATGATCGAACACGGCCTAGTCGATATGGATCATGTATCACTTAGATGACTAGAGGGATGTCTATCTGAGTGGGAGTTCATTAAATAATTTGATTACATGAACTTAATTATCATGAACTTAGTCTAAAATTGTCTTTACAATCTATCTTGTAGATCCAATGGCCCACGCTAATGTTGCCCTCAACTTCAACGCGTTCCTAGAGAAAACCAAGCTGAAAGACGATAGAAGCAATTATACGGACTGGGTCCGTAACTTGAGGATCATCCTCATAGCTTCCAAGAAAGCATATGTCATTAATGCACCGCTAGGTGACGCACCCATTTTCCCAGCAACTCAAGACATTATGAACGCCTGGCAGTCGCGTAGTGATGATTACTCCCTGGTTCAGTGCGGCATGCTTTACAGCTTAGAACCGGGGCTCCAAAAGCGTTTTGAGCAACACGGAGCATATGAGATGTTCCAAGAGCTGAGAATGGTTTTCCAAGCTCATGCCCGGGTCGAGAGATATGAAGTCTCCGACAAGTTCTTCAGTTGTAAGATGGAGGAAAATAGTTCTGTCAGCGAGCACATGTCTGGGTTGCACAACCGCTTGTCTCAGCTGGGAGTTAATCTTCCGGATGACTCGGTTATTGACAAAATCCTCCAGTCGCTTCCACCTAGCTACAAGAGCTTTGTGATGAACTTCAATATGCAAGGGATGGAGAAGTCCATTCCTGAGTTATATTCGATGCTGAAATTAGCGGAGGTGGAGATTAAAAAGGAACATCAAGTGTTGATGGTGAATAAGACCACCAGTTTCAAGAAAGGCAAGGGTAAGAAGAACTTCAAGAAGGACGGCAAAGCAGTTGCCGCGCCCGGTAAATCAGTTGCCGGGAAGAAGCCCAAGAATGGACCCAAGCCTGAGACTGAGTGCTTTTATTGCAAGGGAACCGGTCACCGGAAGCGGAACTGCCCCAAGTACTTAGCGGATAAGAAGGCCGGCAACGTCAAAGGTATATATGATATACATGTTATTGATGTGTACCTTACCAGCGCTCGTAGTAGCTCCTAGGTATTTGATACCGGTGCGGTTGCTCACATCTGTAACTCAAAACAGGAGCTGCGGAATAAGCGGAGACTGGCGAAGGACGAGGTGACGATGCGCGTCGGGAATGGTTCCAAGGTCGATGTGATTGCCGTCGGCACGCTACCTCTACATCTACCTTCGGGATTAGTTTTAAACCTCAATAATTGTTATTTAGTACCAACTTTGAGCATGAACATTGTATCTGGATCTCGTTTGATGCGAGATGGCTACTCATTTAAATTCGAGAATAATGGTTGTTCTATTTATATGAGAGATATGTTTTATGGTCATGCCCCGCTGGTCAATGGTTTATTTTTATTGAATCTCGAACGTGATGTTACACATATTCATAGTGTGAATACCAAACGATGTAAGGTTGATAATGATAGTCCCACATACTTGTGGCACTGCCGCCTTGGTCATATTGGTGTCAAACGCATGAAGAAACTCCATGCAGATGGACTTTTGGAGTCTCTTGATTATGAATCATTTGACACGTGCGAACCATGCCTCATGGGCAAGATGACTAAGACTCCGTTCTCCGGAACAATGGAGCGAGCAACCAACTTGTTGGAAATAATACATACCGATGTATGCGGTCCAATGAGCGTTGAGGCTCGCGGTGGCTATCTTTATGTTCTCACCCTCACTGATGACTTAAGCAGATATGGGTATGTCTACTTAATGAAACACAAGTCTGAGACCTTTGAAAAGTTCAAGGAATTTCAGAGTGAGGTAGAGAATCAACGTGACAAGAAAATAAAGTTCTTACGATCTGATCGTGGAGGAGAATATTTGAGTCACGAGTTTGGCATGCACTTAAGGAAATGTGGAATTGTTTCACAACTCACGTCGCCTGGCACACCTCAGCGTAATGGTGTGTCCGAACGTCGTAATCGCACTCTATTGGATATAGTGCGATCTATGATGTCTCTTACTGATTTACCGCTATCATTTTGGGGATATGCATTAGAGACTGCCGCATTCACTTTAAATAGGGCACCGTCTAAATCCGTTGAGACGACACCGTATGAATTATGGTTTGGGAAGAAACCTAAGCTGTCATTTCTGAAAGTTTGGGGATGCGATGCTTATGTCAAGAAACTTCAACCTGAAAAGCTCGAACCCAAATCGGAAAAGTGCGTCTTCATAGGATACCCTAAGGAAACTATTGGGTATACCATCTACCTCAGATCCGAAGGCAAGATCTTTGTTGCCAAGAATGGATCCTTTCTAGGGAAAGAGTTTCTCTCGAAAGAAGTAAGTGGGAGGAAAGTAGAACTTGATGAGGAAATTGTACCCTCTCTCGAACCGGAGAGTAGCGCAGCGCAGGAAAATGTTTCTGTGGTGCCTGCACCGACTAGAGAGGAAGTTAATGATGATGATCATGAAACTTCGGATCAAGTTACTACTGAACTTCGTAGGTCCACGAGGACACGTTCCGCACCAGAGTGGTACGGCAACCCTGTTCTGGAAATCATGTTGTTAGACAACGGTGAACCTTCGAACTATGAAGAAGCCATGGCGGGCCCGGATTCCAACAAATGGCTTGAAGCCATGAAATCGGAGATAGGATCCATGTATGAGAACAAAGTATGGACTTTGGTGGACTTGCCCGATGATCGGCAAGCCATAGAAAATAAATGGATCTTTAAGAAGAAGACTGACACGGATGGTAATGTGACCATCTATAAGGCTCGGCTTGTCGCTAAGGGTTATCGACAAGTTCAAGGAGTTGACTACGATGAGACTTTCTCACCCGTAGCGATGCTGAAGTCCGTCCGAATCATGTTAGCAGTTGCCACATTTTATGATTATGAGATCTGGCAAATGGATGTCAAAACGACATTCCTTAACGGTTTCCTTAAGGAAGAATTGTATATGATGCAGCCGGAAGGTTTTGTCGATCCTAAGAATGCTGACAAGGTATGCAAGCTCCAGCGCTCCATCTATGGGCTGGTGCAAGCATCTCGGAGTTGGAACATTCGCTTTGATGAGGTGATCAAAGCATTTGGGTTTATACAGACTTATGGAGAAGCCTGTATTTACAAGAAAGTGAGTGGGAGCTCTGTAGCATTTCTCATTTTGTATGTGGATGACATATTGTTGATGGGAAATGATATAGAACTTTTGGAAAGCATAAAGGCCTACTTGAATAAGTGTTTTTCAATGAAGGACCTTGGAGAAGCTGCTTACATATTAGGCATCAAGATCTATAGAGATAGATCGAGACGCCTCATTGGTCTTTCACAAAGCACATACCTTGACAAGATATTGAAGAAGTTCAATATGGATCAGTCCAAGAAGGGGTTCTTGCCTGTATTGCAAGGTGTGAGATTGAGCACAGCTCACTGCCCGACCTCGGCAGAAGATAGAGAAAAGATGAGTGTCATCCCCTATGCCTCAGCCATAGGCTCTATTATGTATGCCATGCTATGTACCAGACCTGATGTGAACCTTGCCATAAGTTTGGTAGGGAGGTACCAAAGTGATCCCGGAATGGAACACTGGACAGCGGTCAAGAATATCCTTAAGTACCTAAAAAGGACTAAGGATATGTTTCTCGTTTATGGAGGTGCTGAAGAGCTCGTCGTAAAGGGTTACGTCGATGCTAGCTTCGACACAGATCCGGATGACTCCAAGTCACAAACTGGATACGTGTATATTTTGAATGGTGGGGCAGTCAGCTGGTGCAGTTGCAAGCAAAGCGTCGTGGCGGCATCTACATGTGAAGCGGAGTACATAGCTGCTTCGGAAGCAGCGCAGGAAGGAGTCTGGATGAAGGAGTTCATCACCGACCTAGGAGTGATTCCCAATGCGTCGGGCCCGATGACTCTCTTCTGTGACAACACTGGAGCTATTGCCATTGCCAAGGAGCCCAGGTTTCACAAGAAGACCATGCACATCAAGCACCGCTTCAACTCCATTCGTGGTTACATTCAAGATGGAGATATAGATATTTGTAAAGTACATACGGATCTGAATGTCGCAGATCCGTTGACTAAACCTCTTCCACGAGCGAAACATGATCAGCACCAGAACTCTATGGGTGTTCGATTCATCACAATGTAACTAGATTATTGACTCTAGTGCAAGTGGGAGACTGTTAGAAATATGCCCTAGAGGCAATAATAAAATGGTTATTATTATATTTCCTTGTAGGGATTTGTAGAGGTGGCAGAGCTGAAAGTTTAAATTGAGAGATAAAAATATTTTGGGTGGCATGCCTTTCTTGTCAACGAAAACGACAAAGTACTTCTCAATACTTTCCATGCTAGATACATCATAGGCGGTTCCCAAACATAAAGTAAAGTTTATTGAAAGCACAATATGCTCCCTTGGTGGTTTTTGTAACAGCCCGACACCGATGCTCCAGAAGATTCCCCTTTTATTTCCATTCTCGTCGTGTGATTCGGTTGTTTGTCGCATTCGTCATCGCATCATTCGCATCGTCCGCATTGCATCGGCACTCCGTTGCCATCATTTTTCAAAAGTTGCATCCGTTCATAGTCGCCGGTTCTCTCCGATCGTGTCATCGACCGTTTCGAGTCCAACCACACACGCACGCGCCTGCGGCAGCAAAAATATCGTTTTTAAAGTGCACAAAAAATATTCTCGGATTGGGTCGAAAGTTGGCATGCGGTCTTGTTATATTGTAGGTAGACCGCCTGCCAAATTTCGTCGCAATCGGAGGTCGTTTGATACCCGAACGGTAGACCGTAGCGACACCGTCACCGGGTTATTATCGGACGTTTTCGGTGTTTAAAAAAAACTTGTCACGGGCTGCCATCCATTCCCTCTCATCCCCACCTAGCCCAACTACATAGCCCAACCAGCCCAACCAGTCTACCTAAGCCTAGGGCGCAGCCGGAGCCGTCCGATCATGATCGCATGGACGAAAATGCTCCATAACCCAAAAACTCTAGCCCCTGCCTATAAAAGGCAGGCCCCCTTCAATTTTGGGCAGCCTAACCCCTCCCCTTCCTCGTTTTCAGCCCCGGTCTTTCCCGCCGCCGCCACTTGGCAGCTTCGGATCGGCCGCGCCGCCACCCAGCGCCGCCGCCAAGTGGCGCCCGAGCCGCCAGCCGCGCCCTCCAGCCACCGAGGCTCTGCCACGTCGCCCTCAACCCCCACCAGCTGCCGGAGGCCCGCCTAGGCCCGTGCGAGGCCCTCCCGGGCCCGGAGACCCGCTGCCGCGGCCCGCGAGGCCCGAGCGACCCCAGGGCGCCCAACGTCGCCGCCCCGAGCACTCGAGACCCCGCGCCCCATGCGTCGACCACGCCATCGGCGCCCTAGCGCCACCCGTCGCCGGCCACCGGGGCCGCGCTGCTGCCGAACTCCGGCCAGAAGCCGCCATGGGCTGTAGCTTGAAGCTCGCGCGCGGGACCCCGCGCCTCTATGGTCTCCTCGCCTGGATCCGCCCCAACGCCGGTGAGATCCACCCCGCCGGCCGCCCCTCGCCCTGGATCCGCCGCCCCCTCGCGTCGTCCCCGGCCGCCTTGGAGCTTCGCCGGCCGCCATGGCAGTTGCCGCCGTCGCTGTGGCCTCCCTTGCCTCGTCCCGATCGGGATCGAGGAGGAGAGCGCCCTCTCGCCGCGTTGACCGCTGCTTGGGCCAGCCTGGGCCGGCCTCGCTCAGCCGTCGCCGCGGGCCCTCGCCTGCCAGGCCTCCCACCAACTGGGCCGAGCCCGCATGGTGAGCACCCCTCCAATCCCGCTATCCCTCGCTCATGTGTGTTGGTGGCTATCTTGTGCGCTGATGGGCCATCCAGTTTCGGCCCAAGTGTTTTTATGCGCTGTGTATTTATCCAATTATCCAGGATTTTGCTAATTTCAGAAAATGTCATTAAATTGCATTGCTCATACATAAATAACCGTGCATCGCATGTAGAAACTTTATATATGAAAAATGTTTAGAATTTTGTGTAGATTCACAATATCCCAATTTCATCCATGTTTAAAATGTTTGACATGCTGTTTTCTTGTATTTTGCATAAATGTTGCATTGCGCATAAATATTTAAGCGTGCATCCGAATTAAACAAACCTTATATGTAAAATGTGTAGATTATTTATATCCCTTTTTCATGCATGATAAAAATGTGTGATGTGATGTTTGCATTTAATTTGCTTAAATAACTTGCTAAAAGCGGTTTATGTCCTAAACTCGCATATATGTGGTGTCATTTGTTTTATAGTAAAAACCCACATATTATATATGATTTTGGGGTAGAAGAATCCATAGAATTTATCTGTGCAATTAGTTTTGTCATTTGAGCAATTTTTGTGTGCATGTTATTTTGCTATGACGCCCTTTTGTTATTTTCGTGTGATTTAATCCATGCATGATATGAAATAATTTTGAACATGAGATATGCCCTTGGACATGTGTGCTAGGCCCTGGTATTTTTGGTTGCTATAGAAATGCATGTTTAGGTGTTATTTTTTCTTGTTGCCAACATGCCATAAAAAGTTGCTGTTTTGAGGGTCCAAAATATTTCTAAGTCTGAAAACTGTTATTTTGTTGCCATGTTGTCATGTGATTTGCTATTGATCTAGGAGTATTTTGTGGTTGCTCCCAAGGAGTCTTTTGTTAAGCATGTTGTTGTCTACCAGGTTATGTCTTTTGATGCCATGTATAGGATTTGCATCATAGTCATATTCATTGTCCAATATGCCAATCTGTTAAAAACTGCTGCTCATGTCTAGTCTAATTTTCACTAAGTCTGAGAATCTGTCTTCTTCATGATGCCATGTTGTGTTGACGTTTGCCATGAATCTGTGAATAATTGATGTTGCCATAATGGAATGAATTGTAATGCATCATGTCCTCTACCATGCTGTAAAGTTTCATGCCAATATATGACCTATAGCATATAGTTTTGCTGCTGCCAGTATGCCTCCGTGGTAAAACTGCTCTGTTAAAAACTGTTATTTTCACCAAGTCCTAATCTGCTATATTTTATTGCCATGTTGTGAGCCTCCTACCATGTGATCCATGACTCTTTTGAGTATGATATGTGAAGATGAAATGAAGTGTGTGTTATATGCTACTGCCCCATGTCTTGTTTGTGCATTTTAGAATCTTGTAGCTTGTTGTTTTCATGTGTGCATTATGCTATGTTGTTTTGGGCAGATTTCTACTAAAACTCGTATTGGTGATTGTGGTTGAACCGTTGCTCCATTTTGCACATGCCATATATGAAACTTGCTTAGAATCTCATGTAGTTTCATAATATCTTGATGCCTTCATGATTTGAATTGCTTGTGGATGTCTTTTTCATGCATTTTTGCTTTTTTGTCTATTATCTTGTGATGTTCATATCTTTTAGACCGTAGCTCCGTTTCAAACGTACTATATATGTAAATCGACTAGAATGACGTGTAGAATCTCATGGCACACTTTATATTGCTGTTTAACAACTATAAAATATGAGCAGGACAGATCTGGACCAAATTCATAATATGCATATGAGGTCATTTCGGAAATGCTATATGTGGTTTCCGACCTCATTTAATATGCCTAGATAGTGTAGTTTAACTATGCTTCACCTCTTGCCATGGTTTACAACATTTAATATTGTCGTGTACCTAAACAGGAGTGAACTAAGTAATTCAAATGTGGAGTTTCGTCAATATGCAACTCGTTGCATATTGAACTTCACTTAATGTGTAGGGTTTGACTGTTGCTTCTTGCCATGCCGTGCCTTGCACATTTAAACCGGACATGCATCATATTTGTTTGCGCATCATGTCATGCATATGTTGTGGTGTTTTTCGTGTGTTGATTGTTGTTTCTGATTTGCTTCTTCTCGATAGAGTTCCGAAACCGTTCGAAGTGTGAAGATTTGTTCGACTACGTTGGTTCGTCTTCTTCATGGACTCGTTCTTCTTCCAAGAGGAATCTCAGGCAAGATGATCATTTTCCTGGATACCATTACTATCATTGCCATGCTAGATGTCTCATTTCTATCGCTTGTCTCGCTACCTACCACTTGTTTGTCAAGTCTCCCAAATGCCAAGAAAAGCCTCTAACCCCCTCCACGTCCCAGCAAACATTGTTTGGCCATGTTACCGCTTTCTCAGCCCTTCTTATAGCGTTGCTAGTTGCAGGTGTAAATTGTTTCCATGTGCCAACATGGATATCCTTTTGTTATATCACAATATGATTGCTATTTAATTTAATGCACATATATACTTGGTAAAGGGTGGAAGGCTTGGCCTTTTGCTCGGTGTTTTGTTCCACTCTTGCCGCCCTAGTTACTTGTGAACCGGTGTTATGTTCCACATTGAGCGCTCCTAACATGCTCGGGGTTGTTATGGGGACCCCCTTGATTTTTGTTTTAGGATAAAACTCATCTGGCAAGGCCCAACATTGGTACTACATTTGCCCAACATAATAATACTGATAATTAATTTGATGCATAGGGAGTTAGCGCTACCCGAGGTTCGTTTCAACATAATACAGGGGGGCCAGTGCTGCTGGTGCTGGTCCAAAACAGAGCACTATGCGGGGCCACCCCGGGGCAACTCGGGTGATGTCTATCATGCCACTGTACACTAGCTCATCCGGTCGTGTCCTGAGAACGAGATACGCGGCTCCTATCAGGTTCGTCAACACGCCGGGCGGCCTTGCTGGATTTGTTTTACCTTTCTCGAACGTCTTGTGCGCGGGATTTTGACGACACTTCAGGCTATCTTGAAGTTGAGATTTTCCATCGGGATTCCGCGAATACTACGGGTGATTCTGCGATTGAGGAATTCCAACGCGGCGTGTGGTTAGTTTGTGCTGGATGAGTTGGAGCACCCCTGCAGGGTTAAATCTTTCGGAAAGCCGTGCCCGCGGTTACGTGGCAACTTGGAAACTTTGTTTAACACCCGGTCATAGCAAACTTGAAGTAAACTCAAATAAAATACACCAACCGTGTGCGTAACCGTGACTGTCTCTTCTCGTGATTTCTGAACCGAGAGAGAACACGGTGGGGTTATGTTTGATCGTAAGTAGGTGTTCATGATCTCTTAGAGGTCATTACTAGTTCACGTCCGTTTATGCGACGATCATCCCCCTTTATTTTTGTACTCGTAAGTTAGCCACTCAAATAAATGCTTAGTGCTTGCTGCAGCCACACCACTTAACCATATCTCACCCATTAAGCATTAATAGTCTTGATACACTTGGAAATGAGATTGCTGAGTCCCCGTGGCTCATAGATTACTACAACAACAGTTGCAGGTACATGTAATGCGATGCTTTGCCGTGAGAGCGACGCTTGTTTGATTTGGAGTTCTTCTTCTTCTTCATCGATCATACGATGGGTCCCAGGCGGCAGCCTGGGATAGCAAGGATGGATGTCATTTTATCATTTGTTTTCGACCGTAGTCGGACCCTGCTCTTCTGTATGATGTTTGGATATGTTGTTGTATTGATGTGATATTGATTTAGCTTGTGGCGAGTGTAAGCCAATTCCATATACTCCTCCCTTCTTTACATGTACTTGTAATGATATCCATTCTTGCAAAACGACGAGATGCGCTTCTATCCCAGTCGAGGCCCTCGAGCCAAAATAAGGATAGGATCGCATCTTGGGCGTTACAGTTTTGTTAATTCATGCAACATACATTGTCTCTTGGACTAATACTTTTATCTAGTGTATTTCAGATAAAGTCCATAGAGAAGGTTGGCTAAGGATTGTGAAGAGTATCCCCAAGAAGAAGAAGGAGAAGGAATAGCATTGGCAAAGCATCAAGCAAGAGGACTCTACATTTTACTTTGTGAGAAATCACCTTGAGTCCATAGGAAAGCCAATACTATTAAAAGGGGGTAAGGTACTGTTGGTGAACAATATGCTCCACGTGCACAAGTGATAGTCACCAAAAACACCCACAAGCTCTTCCACAAAAGTCTGTCCAAGCCTATCATGAAAATCGGTGCAACCAATATTTCCCACTCGGTCCCACCGATTCCCACCTCAGACAGACCCATGGCAAACCCTAGATCTTCGGTGCAACCGATTCTGCTTCGATGCCACCGAGTTCAGCTTGCCAACTTTTTGTTACCTCGATTCTTAAAATTGGAATTTCCGAGATTTTGTATCGGCGCCACCGAGTTGTGGAAACTGACCGTTGGTCCCTATCGGTACTGCCGAGATCTTTGTATCGGTCTCACCGAGATTCAAAAGTTGCTACCTTTGGAGCAACTCGGTACCACCGAGTTTTATACTTCGGTGTCACCGAGTTGGTCACTTTAGGTGTAACGGTTGGATTTTTGGAGATGCCTATATATACCCCTTCACCACCACTTACTCGACAGAGAAGCACTCAGAACAGATCCCCACTTATCCCATCAGATTTTCTCAGAGAGAGCCACCTACTCATGTGTTGAGATCAAGCCATTCCACTCCATCCATATGAATCTTGATCTCTAGCCTCCCCAAGTTGCTTTCCACCCAATCAATCTCTTCCACCAAAGCCAAATCTGTGAGAGAGTGATTGTGTGTTGAGGAGTCTATCATCTTGAAGCACAAGAGCAAGGAGTTCATCGACATTATCGAGCCTTTTACCTTTTGGAGGGTGGTGCCTCCTAGATTGGTTAGGTGTCGCTTGGGAGCCTCCTACTTCGTGTTGTGGAGTTGAACCAAGAAGTTTGTACGAGAAAGTAGATCGCCTACTTCGTGAAGATCTACCCATAGTGAGGCTAGTCCTTCGTGGACGGAAGCCGTTATGGAATAGTCAAGGTTGCTACTTCGTGGACCCTTATGGGTGGAGCCCTCCGTGGACTCTCGAGACCGTTACCCTCCGTAGGTTGAAGACTCCATAAACGTGGATGTACGATAGCGCCACCTATCGGAACCACGGGAAAAATCCTTGCGTCTCCAATTTGCGTTTGATCTTCCTATCTGTACTCTCTCTTACATGTGCTTGTCTTACTTTCCGCTGCCATACTTGTTGACTAGCATGTGTAGGGTGCATTAGACTTGTTATAATTGCTAAAAACTGCCCACAAATTAACTTGGGAAAAAGTTAGGTTATAATTCTTGCAAGTAGTCTATTCACCCCCCTCTAGACACACACTTCTAGTGATCCAATAAGTGGTATCAGAGCATTGGTCTCCATTGCATCGGTTTCATCACCGTGGAGGAAGATGGATGTGTCTAGTTTGGAGAGTTTGAGTTGTAGAGTGCCTATTCTTGATGGGGAGTACTATAGTCAATGGAAATATAAGATGCTTGAGCTATTCAATGAATTTCATTTGAGCAAGTATGTTAAGAACCCCTATGTACCTGCCATTGATCCTTTACATCCCACACACGAAGAGGAAATTGATATGCTATGCAATCTTAGAACTGTTAATCTTATCATTAGAGGATTGCCTAGAATTGTGCTTAATCAAATGATTTTTTTTTGAATGTGCTCATACTTTGTGGAATGACTTGGAGAAACGATATCCAAGTTATTCATTGAGTAATCTTGATGAAATTCTTCATAAAACTGTTTCCTTTCACAAAATGATGCCTAGTGATCCCAAGTTTGATGACTATCTATTTGAGCTTAGAGACCTCATGCGTGCTAAAGGATATGTCATAACTATCAACAACATCATTGTAGAAGCCAAGTGCATTCATAATCTTGAACATTGTCATGATCATAACCCTAACGAATCTCTCGCTTCTTATGACGAGGATTTCCCACTTGATGATGACAATGTGGAACATGGCTACTATGATGAAGATGAGATGTTCGACATCGAGCATGAGAAGATCATGAAGAATCTAAGTCTCATGGCAAACTTCAAGGATTACATGTCCGGAGGAAAAGAGTGGATTCTCGATAGTGGATGCACTGATCATATGACCGGAGATAGAGAGATGTTTGAAGAGATCACACCAATGTTGGGGAACGTTGCATGGGAAACAAAAAATTTCCTACGCACACGCAAGATCTATCCATGGTGATGAGCATCTATGAGAGGGAGAGTGTATCTACATACCCTTGTAGATCGCTAAGCGGGAAGCGTTAAGAAATGCGGTTGATGTAGTCGAACGTCTTCGCGATCCAAATCGCTAGCCGTCCCGCGATCCAATCACGATCTAGCGCCGAACGGACGGCACCTCCGCGTTCAGCACACGTACATCTCGATGAAGATCTCTGGCTTCTTGATCCAGCAAGAGGGAGCGGAGAGGTAGATGAGTTCTCCGGCAGCGCGACGGCGTGGCGGCGGTGGTGGTGAACTAATCCGGCAGGGCTTCGCTGAGCTCCGCCGAACTAATCTAGAGGAGAAAACGATCTAGAGGGAAGAGAGGCAGCCGTGGCTTTTTGGGGTGAGGGTTGCCCTCTAAAACCTCTAGTATATATAGGAGGGAGGGAGGAGGAGGCAGCCCTAGGAACCCCTAGGGGTTTGGCCGAACCTCCACCAAGGGGGAGGAGTCCACCTCCCACAAGGGAGGTGGAATCCTAGTAGGACTCCTCCCCACTTGGCCTCCTCTCCCACCCCTTGCGCAAGGGCCTCTAGGGGCTGGCAGGCCAGCCCACTAGGGTCTGGTGCGCCACCTCCTAGGCCCATGTGACTTGGTGGACCCCCCGGAACCCATTCGTCACTCCCGGTGCACTACCAGAAATGCCCGAAACGTTTCCGGAGACCAAAACGGGACTTCCTATATATCAATCTTTACCTCCGAACCATTCTGGAGCTCCTCGTGACGTCCGGGATCTCATCCGGGACTCCGAACAACCTTCGGTCACCACCATGCATAACTCAATCCTACTGAAACGTCACCGAACGTTAAGTGTGCAGACCCTGCGGGTTCGAGAACTATGTAGACATGACCGAGACACCTCTACGGTTAATAACCAATAGCGGGACCTGGATGCCCATATTGGTTCCTACATATTCTATGAAGATCTTTATCGGTTGAACCTCTATGTCAAGGATTCAGTTAATCCCGTACGCTGTTCCCTTTGTTCTTCGGTATGTTACTTGCCCGAGATTCGATCGTCGGTATCTCTATACCTAGTTCAATCTCGTTACCGGCAAGTCTCTTTACTCGTTCCGTAATACAAGGTCCCGTGGCTAACACTTTAGTCACATTGCTTGCAAGGCTTATTGTGATGTTGTATTACCGAGTGGGCCCTGAGACACCTCTCCATCATACGGAGTAACAAATCCCAGTCTCGATCCATGCCAGCTCAACAGACACCTTCGGAGATACCTGTAGAGCATCTTTATAGTCACCCAGTTACGTTGTGACGTTTGATACACACAAGGTATTCCTCCGGTGTCAGTGAGTTGCATGATCTCATGGTCATAGGAACAGATACTTGACATGCAGAAAACAATAGCAATAAACTGACACGATCATATGCTACGTTCATAGTTTGGGTCTTGTCCATCACATCATTCTCCTAATGATGTGATCCCGTTATCAAATGACATCTCATGTCTATGGCTAGGAAACCTTGACCATCTTTGATCAACGAGCTAGTCTACTAGAGGCATACTAGGAACACAGTGTTGTCTATGTATCCACACATGTAATTGAGTTTCCAATCAATACAATTATAGTATGGACAATAAACGATTATCATGAACAAGGAAATATAATAATAACTACCTTTATTATTGCCTCTAGGGCATATTTCCAACAACCAAACCATGGACCGCGAAGGTATGTAACTTTTGGAGACAACTCCAAGGGTAAGGTACTTGGTCTTGGTAAGGTGGCCATATCCCATGATAGCTCTATTGAAAACGTCATGCTTGTTGAATCCCTTGGCTACAATCTTCTTTCCGTATCTAGACTTGCCGACTTTGGTTTTAATGTGCTATTCACGAAAGTAGATTGCCAAGTGTTTCATCAATATAATCATAACATTGTCTTTACCGGTTTCCGTAGAGGTGATCTATATATTGTCGATTTCACTAAGAGATCCAAACCTCGTACTTGTCTTATTGCAAAAATCTTCTAAAGGTTGGCTTTGGCATAGAAGACTAGGACATGTTGGAATGCGTAATCTAGACAAGCTTATCAAAGGTGATCATATACTTGGTGTTAAAGATGTTATCTTTGACAAAGATAGACTTTGTAGTGCATGTCAAGCTGGAAAGCAAGTAGGTGGAAATCATCCCGTAAAGAATATCATGACTACTAGGAGACCACTCGAGTTACTTCACATGGATCTTTTTGGTCCCAATGCTTACAAAAGCCTCGATGGAAATTCCTATGGTCTAGTGATAGTTGATGATTTTTCCAGATTTACGTGGGTATTCTTCCTTGATGATAAGTCACAGGTACAAAAGATCTTCAAGAACTTCGCCTCTAGGGCATATTTCCAAAAGTCAATACAATTATAGCATGGACAATAAAAGATTATAGCATGGACAATAAACGATTATCATGAACAACGAAATATAATAATAACTACCTTTATTATTGCCTCTAGGGCATATTTCTAAAAGTCTCCCACTTGCACTAGAGTCAATAATCTAGCTCACATCACTATGTGATTTACATTGTAATGAATCTAACACCCATACAGTTCTGGTGTTGATCATGTTTAGCCCTTGGAAGAGGTTTAGTCATCGGGTCTGCAACATTCAGATCCGTGTGCACTTTGCAAATATTTATGTCCTCCTCCTTGATGTAATCGCGGATGGAATTGAAACATCGCTTTATGTGTCTGGTCCTCTTGTGAAACCTTGGTTCCTTGGCCAGAGCAATGGCACCAGTGTTGTCACAAAACAAAGTCATTGGGTTTAGTGCACTAGGCACTACTCCAAGATCTGTCATGAACTCCTTCATCCAGACACCTTCCTTCGCTGCCTCCGAGGCAGCGATGTACTCCGCTTCGCATGTAGAATCAGCTACAACGCTCTGCTTGGAACTGCACCAGCTTACCGCACCCCCATTGAGAATAAATACGTATCCGGTTTGAGACTTAGAGTCATCCGGATCTGTGACAAAGCTTGCATCGACGTAACCCTTTACGACGAGCTCTTGATCACCTCCATAAACGAGAAACATGTCCTTAGTCCTTTTCAGGTACTTCAGGATATTCTTGACCGCCGTCCAGTGTTCCATTCCTGGATCACTTTGAAACCTTCCGGCCATACTTATGGCAAGGCTGACATCGGGTCTTGTGCACAACATTGCATACATGATAGAGCCTATGGCTGAAGCATAGGGGACGACACTCATCTTTTCTCTATCTTCTGCAGTCACTGGGCATTGAGTCTTACTCAACTTCACACCTTGCAATACAGGCAAGAACCCCTTCTTGGACTGATCCATTTTGAACTTCTTCAAAACTTTGTCAAGGTATGTGCTCTGTGAAAGTCCTATTAAGCGTCTCGATCTATCTCTATAGATCTTGATGCCTAATATGAAAGCAGCTTCTCCTAGGTCCTTCATTGAAAAACTCTTGTTCAAATATTCCTTCACGCTTTCCAACATTTCTATATTGTTTCCAATCAGCAATATGTCATCCACATATAATATTAGAAACGCTATAGAGCTCCCACTCACTTTCTTGTAAATACAAGCTTCTCCGTAAACTTGTATAAACCCGAACGCTTTGATCACCTCATCAAAGCGAAGATTCCAACTCCGAGATGCTTGCACCAGTCCATAAATGGATCGCTGGAGTTTGCAAACTTTGCCAGCATTCTCTGGATCGACAAAACCTTCTGGTTGCATCATATACAACAATTCCTTAAGGAAACCATTAAGGAACGCTGTTTTGACATCCATCTGCAAAATTTCATAATCGAAAAATGCAGCTATTGCTAACATGATTCTGACGGACTTAAGCATCGTTACGGGTGAGAAGGTCTCATCGTAGTCAACTCCTTGAACTTGTGAAAAACCCTTTGCCACAAGTCGAGCTTTATAGACGGTGACATTACCGTCCGCATCCGTCTTCCTCTTAAAGATCCATTTGTTCTGAATGACCTTTCGCCCCTCAGGTAATACTTCCAAAGCCCATACTTTGTTTTCATACATGGATCCCATCTCGGATTTCATGGCCTCTAACCATTTCTCGGAATCCGGGCCCATCATCGCTTCTCCATAGCTCGTAGGTTCATCGTTGTCCAACAACATGACCTCTAAGACAGGGTTGCCGTACCACTCAGGAGCAGTACGCGTCCTTGTCGACCTACGAGGTTCGATAGTAACTTGATCCGAAGCTTCATGATCATCATCATTAACTTCTTCTTCAACCGATGTAGGCTCTACATAAACGTCTTTCTGCGCTGCGCTACTCTCAGGTTGAAGTAAAGGTTCTACAACCTCATCAAGTTCTATCCCCCCCCCCCACTCAATTCTTTCAAGAGAAACTCTTTCTCAAGAAATGTTCCGTTTTTAGCGACAAACACTTTGCCTTCGGATCTGAGATAGAAGGTATACCCAGCTGTCTCTTTTGGGTATCCTATGAAGACGCATTTCTCCGCTTTGGGTTCCAGCTTTTCAGGCTGAAGCTTTTTGACATAAGCATCACATCCCCAAACTTTAAGAAACGACAACTTTGGCTTCTTGCCAAACCATAGTTCATATGGCGTCGTCTCAACGGATTTTGATGGTGCCCTATTTAAAGTGAATGCAGTTGTCTCTAATGCATAACCCCAAAACGATAGTGGCAAATCGGCAAGAGACATCATAGATCGCACCATATCCAATAAGGTTCGATTACGACGTTCGGACACACCATTACGCTGTGGTGTTCCAGGCGGTGTCAATTGTGAAATAATTCCACATTGTCTTAAGTGACTGCCAAACTCATAACTCAGATATTCTCCTCCTCGATCAGATCGTAGGAATTTGATCTTCTTGTTACGATGATTCTCAACTTCACTCTGAAATTGCTTGAACTTTTCAAACGTTTCAGACTTGTGTTTCATTAAGTAAATATATCCATATCTACTTAAGTCATCTGTGAAGGTGAGAAAATAACGATATCCACCGCGCGCCTCAATGCTCATCGGACCGCACACATCAGTATGTATGATTTCCAACAAGTCACTTGCCCATTCCATTGTTCTAGAGAACGGGGTCTTAGTCATCTTGCCCATGAGGCATGGTTCACATGTGTCAAGTGATTCAAAATCAAGTGACTCCAAAAGTCCATCAGCATGGAGCTTCTTCATGCGTTTTACACCAATATGACCTAAACGGCAGTGCCACAAGAAAGTGGTACTATCATTATCAACTCTACATCTTTTGGCATCAATGTTATGAACATGTGTATCATCACTATCGAGATTCAATAAGAATAAACCCCTCACATTGGGTGCATGACCATAAAAGATATTACTCATATAAATAGAACAACCATTATTCTCTGATTTAAATGAGTAACCGTCTCGCAATAAACAAGATCCAGATATAATGTTCATGCTTAACGCAGGCACTAAATAACAATTATTCAGGTTCATCACTAATCCCGATGGTAATCGAAGAGCGAGCGTGCCGACGGCGATCACATCAACCTTGGAACCATTTCCCACGCGCATCGTCACTTCGTCCTTCGCCAGCCTCCGTCTATTCCGCAGTTCCTGTTTTGAGTTGCAAATGTGAGCAACCGAACCGGTATCAAATACCCACGCACTACAACGAGAGTTGGTAAGGTACACATCAATAACATGTATATCGTATATACCTTGTTTGGTGTTGGCCGCCTTCTTGTCAGACAGATACTTGGGGCAGTTCCGCTTCTAGTGACCAGTTCCCTTGCAATGAAAGCACTCAGTTTCTGGCTTGGGTCTAGCCTTGGGTTTCTTCACGGGAGGGGCAACTGCTTTGCCACTCTTCTTGGAGTTACCTTTCTTACCCTTGCCATTCTTCTTGAAACTAGTGGTTTTATTGACCATCAACACTTGATGCTCATTCTGAATATCAGACTCAGCGACTTTCAACATGGCAAACAACTCGGCGACTGACTTGTTCATCCCGTGCATGTTATAGTTCAACACGAAGCTCTTGTAGCTAGGTGGCAGTGATTGAAGAACTCTGTCAGTGATCGCCTCTGGCAGAAGGGGCATACCCAATTCAGCCAGACGGGTGGAATACCCAGACATTCTGAGTATGTGTTCACTGACAGACCCATTCTCCTCCATCTTGCAAGCATAGAACTTATCGGAGGTCTCGTACCTCTCGATCCGGGCATTCTTCTGAAAGATAAACTTCAACTCCGGGAACATATCATATGCTCCATGACGTTCAAAACGTCTTTGAAGTCCCGGTTCTAAGCCATACAACATTGCACATTGAACCATTGAGTAATCATCAGAACGTGCCTGCCAGGCGTTCGCAACGTCTGCAGACTCTACTGGAGCGGGTGGTTCACCAAGCGGTGCATCAAGGACATAAGCCTTTTGGGAAGCCGCAAGGATAATCCTTAGATTACGAGCCCAGTCCACAAAGTTACTTCCATCATCTTTCAACTTAGCTTTCTCTAGGAACGCATTAAAATTCAGGGGTGCTACTGCGCGAGCCATTGATCTACAACATAAATTTTGCAAAGACAACTTAGACTATTGTTCAAGATAATGAGTTTAGTTAATCATATTACTTAAAAAAAATCCCACTCAAATTAACATCCCTCCGGTCATTCGAGTGTCACATGATTCAAATTCACCAACTCAAGTCCGATCATCACGTGAGATGAGGTGGTTTCATTGGTGAACATCTTCATGTTGATCATATCTACTATATGACTCATGTTCGACCTTTTGGTCTCTTGTGTTCCGAGGTCATGTGTGTACATGCTAGGCTCGTCAAGTTTAACCCGAGTGTTCCACACGTGCAACACTGGCTTGCACCCATTGTATGTGAACGTAGAGTCTATCACACCCGATCATCACGTGGTGTCTCGAAACGACGAACTTTCGCAACGGTGCACACTTGGGGATAACACAATTTTATCTTGAAATTTTAGTGAGGGATAACCTTATAATGCTACCGTCGTCCTAAGCAAAATAATATGCATAAAAGGATTAACATCACATGCAAATCATAAGTGACATGATATGGTCATGAACTTGTGCTTTTGATCTCCATCTCCAAAGCACCGGCATGATCTCCATCGTCACCGGCATGACACCATGATCTCCATCATATTGATCTCCATCAACGTGTCGCCATGAGGTTGTCGTGCCAACTGTTGCTTCTACGACTATTGCTAACTCATAGCGATAAAGTAAAGCAAAAATGGCGAAAATAAATTAAAGACAACTCTATGGCTCCTGCCGGTTGCCGTACTCATCGACATGCAAGTCATGATATTCTATACAAAACATGATCATCTCATACATCACATATATCTCATCATGTAATTGGCCATATCACATCACATCATACTCTACAAAAACAAGTTAGACGTCCTCTAATTGTTGTTGCATGTTTTACGTGGCTGCTACGGGTATCTAGCAAGAACGATTCTTACCTACGCAAAAACCACAACGGTGATACACAAATTGCTATTCAACCTTCACAAGGACCGCCTTTGTCAAATCCGATCCAACTAAAGTGGGAGAGACAGACACCCGCCAGCCATCTTTATGCAACAAGGTCACATGCCAGTTGATGGAACCGGTCTCTCGTAAGCGTACGAGTAAGGTTGGTCCGGGCCGCTTCATACCACAATACCGCTGAATCAAGAAAAGACCAAGGGAGGAAGCAATCTGAGCATCAACGCCCACAAATTCCTTTGTGTTCTACTTGTGATCTCATCTACGCATAGACCAAGCTCATGATGCCACTGTTGGGGAATGTTGCATGGGAAACAAAAATTTTCCTACGCACACGCAAGATCTATACATGGTGATGAGCATCTACGAGAGGGAGAGTGGATCTACATACCCTTGTAGATCGCTAAGCGGGAAGCGTTAAGAAACGCGGTTGATGTAGTCGAACGTCTTCGCGATCCAAATCGTTAGCCGTCCCGCGATCCAATCACGATCTAGCGCCGAACGGACGACACCTCCGCGTTCAGCACACGTACATCTCGATGACGATCTCCGCCTTCTTGATCCAGCAAGAGGGAGGGGAGAGGTAGATGATTTCTCCGGCAGCGCGATGGCGCGGCGGCGGTGGTGGTGAACTAATCCGGCAGGGCTTCGCTGAGCTCCGCCGAACTAATCTAGAGGAGAAAACGATCTAGAGGGAAGAGAGGCAGCCGTGGCTTTTTGGGGTGAGGGTTGCCCTATAAAACCTCTAGTATATATAGGAGGGAGGGAGGAGGAGGCAGCCCTAGGAACCCCTAGGGGTTTGGCCGAACCTCCACCAAGGGGGAGGAGTCCACCTCCCACAAGGGAGGTGGAATCCTAGTAGGACTCCTCCCCACTTGGCCTCCTCTCCCACCCCTTGCGCAAGGGCCTCTAGGGGCTGGCTGGCCAGCCCACTAGGGGCTGGTGCGCCACCTCCTAGGCCCATGTGACCCTTGGGGTGGGTGGGCCCCACTTGGTGGACCCCCCGGAACCCATTCGTCACTCCCGGTACACTACCGGAAATGCCCGAAACTTTTCCGGAGACCAAAACGGGACTTCCTATATATCAATCTTTACCTCCGGACCATTCCGGAGATCCTCATGACATCCGGGATCTCATCCGGGACTCCAAACAACCTTCGGTCACCACCATGCATAACTCAATACTACCGAAACGTCACCGAACGTTAAGTGTGCAGACCCTGCGGGTTCGAGAACTATGTAGACATGACCGAGACACCTCTACGGTCAATAACCAATAGCGGGACCTGGATGCCCATATTGGTTCCTACATATTCTACGAAGATCTTTATCGATTGAACCTCTATGTTAAGGATTCAGTTAATCCTGTACGCTGTTCCCTTTGTTCTTAGGTATGTTACTTGCCCGAGATTCGATCGTCGATATCTCTATACCTAGTTCAATCTCATTACCGGCAAGTCTCTTTACTCGTTCCGTAATACAAGATCCCGTGGCTAACACTTTAGTCACATTGCTTGCAAGGCTTATTGTGATGTTGTATTACCGAGTGGGCCCTGAGATACCTCTCCGTCATACGGAGTAACAAATCCCAGTCTCGATCCATGCTAGCTCAACAGACACCTTCGGAGATACCTGTAGAGCATCTTTATAGTCACCCAGTTACGTTGTGATGTTTGACACACACAAGGTATTCCTCCGGTGTCAGTGAGTTGCATGATCTCATGGTCATAGGAACAGATACTTGACATGCAGAAAACAATAGCAATAAACTAACATGATAATATGCTACGTTCATAGTTTGGGTCTTGTCCATCACATCATTCTCCTAATGATGTGATCCTGTTATCAAATGACATCTCATGTCTATTGCTAGGAAACCTTGACCATCTTTGATCAACGAGCTAGTCTACTAGATGCATACTAGGAACACAGTGTTGTCTATGTATCCACACATGTAATTGAGTTTCCAATCAATACAATTATAGTATGGACAATAAACGATTATCATGAACAAGGAAATATAATAATAACTACCTTTATTATTGCCTCTAGGGCATATTTCCAACAACCAAACCATGGACCGCGAAGGTATGTAACTTTTGGAGACAACTCCAAGGGTAAGGTACTTGGTCTTGGTAAGGTGGCCATATCCCATGATAGCTCTATTGAAAACGTCATGCTTGTTGAATCCCTTGGCTACAATCTTCTTTCCGTATCTAGACTTGCCGACTTTGGTTTTAATGTGCTATTCACGAAAGTAGATTGCCAAGTGTTTCATCAATGTAATCATAACATCGTCTTTACCGGTTTCCGTAGAGGTGATCTATATATTGTCGATTTCACTAAGAGATCCAAACCTCGTACTTGTCTTATTGCAAAAATCTTCTAAAGGTTGGCTTTGGCATAGAAGACTTGGACATGTTGGAATGCGTAATCTAGACAAGCTTATCAAAGGTGATCATATACTTGGTGTTAAAGATGTTATCTTTGACAAAGATAGACTTTGTAGTGCTTGTCAAGCTGGAAAGCAAGTAGGTGGAAATCATCCCATAAAGAATATCATGACTACTAGGAGACCACTCGAGTTACTTCACATGGATCTTTTTGGTCCCAATGCTTACAAAAGCCTCGGTGGAAATTCCTATGGTCTAGTCATAGTTGATGATTTTTCCAGATTTACGTGGGTATTCTTCCTTGATGATAAGTCACAGGTACAAAAGATCTTCAAGAACTTCGCTCGCAAAGCGCAAAATCAGTTTGAGGTGAAGATCAAGAAGGTTCGGAGCGATAACGGAACGGAGTTCAAGAACACCCATGTAGATACCTTTCTTGACGAACAAGGTGTTTCACATGAGTTCTCGGCTACGTACACGCCTCAACAAAATGGAGTTGTTGAGAGGAAGAACCAGACTCTTATTGAGATGGCAAGAATGATGCTTGACGAATACAAGACGCCAAAACACTTTTGGGCAGAAGCCTTGGAAACAACATGTCATGCCACAAACCGACTCTACTTGCATAAACTTCTCGGTAAAACGGCATACGAGCTACTCACCGGTAACAAACCCCAAGTTGGATACTTTCGGGTATTCGGCTCAAAGTGCTACATTCTTGATAAGCATCGTCGTACTAAATTGGCTCCTAAATCTCATGAAGGATTCCTACTTGGTTATGGATCGAACTCTCACACTTACCGTGTCTACAACAACTTCACTCGAAAAGTTGAAGAGACGGTAGATGTGAAGTTTGATGAATCTAATGGTTCGCAAGTCGAACAATTTCCAAATGATGTAGGAGATAAGGATCCTTCGGAAGCTATCCAAGACTTGTCCATCGGCAAGATTCGTCCCATGGAGGTGAAGGAAAGTACTTCGTCAACTCAAGTGGAAGCCCCTACTTCACGTCAAGGTGATCCTCAACACGACATGGAGGCATCCACAAGTGGTACACGACAAGATGAAGAGGAGGAAGTACATCATGAAGATCCACCACAACCTCCTTCACCACCACCTCAAGGAAACGACACCTTCAACAACAACGAAAATGAAGGAGATGATGATGATGAGGAAGCTCCACCATCCAACAAGCCGAAGCTACCCCGAGTTCGAGCAAGAGTGACCAAGAACCATCCTCTAAACCAAATCTTCGGTGATAAAGAAACCGGGAGAATCACTCACTCTAAAACTCGCTTAGCTAATTTTTGTGAGCATTATTCTTTCATCTCTAGCATTGAACCCTTGAAGGTTGAACAAGCTCTTGAAGACCCGGATTGGGTGAACGCCATGCATGAAGAGCTTCACAACTTCGAGAGGAACGAAGTGTGGACACTCGTGGAGAATCCCAAGGACGAGCACAACATCATCGGAACCAAATGGGTGTTTCGGAACAAGCAGGATGAAGACGGTCAAGTTGTACGCAAGAAGGCGCGTCTCGTAGCCCAAGGATATACGCAAGTCGAAGGTATGGACTACGGTGAGACCTATGCCCCCGTCGCTAGACTTGAAGCTATTCGCATTCTTCTTGCTTATGCTAATCACTATGATATCACGCTTTATCAAATGGACATTAAAAGTGCCTTTTTAAATGGTGAGATTGAAGAAGAGGTCTATGTCAAACAACCCCCTGGTTTTGTGAATCCTATGAAGCCTAATCACATCTACAAGCTTCGTAAAGCTCTTTATGGTCTTAAGCAAGCCCCACGTGCTTGGTATAAATGCTTAACGAAGTTTCTCATTGAAAAGGGTTTTGTAATTGGTAAAATTGACGCAACCTTATTCACTAAGAGAGTTAATGGTGAATTATTTGTATGCCAAATCTATGTGGATGATATTATCTTTGGATCTACTAACCCACAATTTAGTGAAAGATTTGGAAGGTTGATGTCCGAGAAGTATGAGATGTCCATGATGTGTGAGCTGAAATTTTTCCATGGTTTGCAAATCAAGCAAACGAGAGAAGGAACTTTCATCTCTCAAACCAAGTATACCAAGGACTTGATCAAGAAGTTCAACATGCAAGAGTGTAAAGGTATGAAAACTCCTATGCCAACTAGTGGACATGTTGACCTTACCAAGGAGGACGAACCGGTTGATCAAAAGGTTTATCGATCTATGATTGGTTCATTGTTATATCTATGTGCCTCCCGTCCCGATATTATGCTTAGTGTTTGCATGTGTGCTAGATATCAAGCTGCACCTAAAGAGTGTCATCTTTTGGCCGTGAAACGTATTGTGAGATATCTGATACAAACACCAAACTTTGGCATTTGGTACCCCAAGGGATCTTCTTTTAACCTTGTTGGCTATTCCGATTTGGACTATGCCGGTGACAAGGTTGATAGAAAATCCACATCGGGTACATGTCAATTTCTTGGGAGATCTCTTGTGTCTTGGTCCTCCAAGAAACAAAACTCGGTATCTCTATCTACCGCCGAAGCTGAGTATATTGCCGCCGGATCGTGTTGTGCACAATTACTATGGATGACACAAACGCTTAAGGATTATGGGATCCATGTGAAAAATGTTCCATTACTTTGTGACAATGAAAGTGCTATTAAGATTGGACATAATCCCGTGCAACATTCTCGAACTAAGCATATTCAAGTTTGACATCATTTCATTCATGATCATGTTGCCAAAGGAGATATTAATCTTAAGCATGTTCGTACCAACAAGCAATTGGCCGATATATTTACTACGCCACTTAATGAGAAAGTGTTTTGTTACTTGAGAAGTGAGTTGAACATCATTGATGCTTCAAACTTCAGCTAAGCTCACTCGGATGCATGCAAGGGGATGAGCTTACTTAACCATTCCATGTCATCATTACCATGAATCTCATATAACTTGGAATTCTATGCTCCCTTGTATTGCATCTAACCCTTTTGTAGGTACTTGGAAGAACAACATTCCACAAGATTGCCAACAACTCAAATCTTAAGCAATCTTGTCATGGCCAAGTATCCACAACCCCTCTTGATGATGGAAGGAAGAGGACAACAAAAACATATCCTTGACACATATTTGAATTTCACAATTGGTATCATGTCATATCATGTTCTTCCTTGCATGACTAACCTATGTAGGTGATAAGTGAACCAAAACAAGAAGGATTGCTCCCAACTCAAGATGAACTTCATCAACCTCGAGCATCCTCATCAAGTTCACCTACAAGCCACGTCATCAACATCACTCAAAGGTATGTACTCATATCCTTGATATAGCTTTACTCTAAGTCATGAGATAAAGCAACTCAAGTGATATGAAAACATCAAAATGCTTAATAAAAAATGGAAATCCCATTTCGAGCTTAACGATGAGTATGACCTATGATCAAGTATTCTTGCTTGACTCCTTAAGTCAATATACTCTAACATAGGTGACCTAGTCACCGCCCATCATCTAGTTATATTAATTGAATGGATAATCTTTTGTTTTGTTCATCATTGACATTTCCATTCAACTCCAACCTAGATGAATATTCATTGCAAATTCTTCTGAAAATTCAGTACAAATCTTTCTGAGAATTCATTGAAAATCTTTGTGATCTTTTTGAGACTTTCTGAAAAACTGCATTTGACAAAATAGCCAAGAACAATTTTGCCAAGTTTCTGTTTCACAACTCGGAGCCTCCGATCAAAGAATCTCGGTCTCACCGATGAAGCAGTTACGCTGCACAACCACTCATCGGTGCTACCGACATCTTTTGCCTCGGAGCCACCGACCCTATTCAATTTGTCTTTTTTGGTCTTATGATCAAATCAATGATTCCAATGATGTAGGGGGAGAAACATCAAAAGGTATAATCAAAATATTCAAGGATCCCTACATCAGAGGAGGAGAAATCTTGAAGATTTTCAGATCTTAAGGGGGAGAAAACTGTTTTCAAGGAACCCTTGCCTCAAATGCTCTCAATGACCCTCAATCTCTAGGATCCCTTCCCACTCAATGATCCCAGTTATGTGACCCTTTTTGGAAATTAATGTCAAAGGGGGAGAAATATCAAAGCTTTAATAGTTTTTATTCATACTGAAGGGGGAGATATTCATACCAAAGGGGGAGATACGATTCTTAAAGGGGAGAAATATTTAAGTACTCAAAAGAAGAAGTGTACATTTAACAATGATAAAGGGGGAGAAATATCAAGGATCCCTTAACTCAGAAACACTTCTTCAGGAGAAGAGAGCAAAATATTTCTGGTTAAATTTGATTCCTATCTAATTTAGACTTTTCTCAGCCTTACCTACTCCCAATATGAAAATGCTAAGATTCAGGGGGAGAGGATGACCTACAAATTTTACATCTAAGGGGAGAAAGTTCTAAATGTTCTTGTAGACATATCAATCTTAAGGAATATTACCTTCTATATGTTCTCCACATCTTGGTACTATTGAGCTCTATTGTTTTTTGGTTGGTAGAATACTCTTGTGTTCCCTAACATTGTTTTCTCAAGTGTATTTCTACTACTAGAATCCTCAAGAACTCAAGGTAAGTATATGCATCATATCCTTGATCAATATGATCTCTTGATTCTTGCACATATTGTTTGCAAGAGTGAAGTCTTGAACAAGGATGTAACTCATTCATATATATTTGATACATATAGCCAAGATACACATGACTCATTTTATCCTCTCTACTATGTGTGTGTCTATGCATTCCAAGGCAACTATCCTTTAAAGGGATTTCACACATTTAGGGGGAGCAAGTCTTTGCCATGTGTCTCTCAAAGTCTTCATTATATCTACGCATATCTTTATTTGAAGCTTTGATTGTATGTTGTCATTAATTACCAAAAAGGGGGAGATTGAAAGCACAATATGCTCCCTTGGTGGTTTTGTTAATTCATGACAACATACATTGTCTCTTGGACTAATACTTTTATCTAGTTTATTTCAGATAAAGTCCATAGAGAAGGTTGGCTAAGGATTGTGAAGAGTATCCCCAAGAAGAAGAAGGAGAAGGAATAGCATTGGCAAAGCATGAAGCAAGTGGACTCTACATTTTACTTTGTGAGAAATCACCTTGAGTCCATAGGAAAGCCAATACTATTAAAAGGGGGTAAGGTACTTTTGGTGAACAATATGCTCCACGTGCACAAGTGATAGTCACCAAAAACACCCACAAGCTCTTCCACAAAAGTCTGTCCAAGCCTATCATGAAAATTGGTGCGACCAATATTTCCTACTCGGTCCCACCGATTCCCACCTCAGACAGACGCATGCCAAACCCTAGATCTTCGCTGCAACCGATTCTGCTTCGGTGCCACCGAGTTCAGCTTGCCAACTTTCTGTTACCTCGATTCTTAAAATTGGAATTTCTGAGATTTTGGATCGGTGTCATCGAGTTGTGGAAAATGACCGTTGGTCACCTTATCGGTACTGCCGAGATCTTTGTATCGGTTTCACCGAGATTCAAAAGTTGCTACCTTTGGAGCAACTTGGTACCACCGAGTTTTATACTTCGGTGTCACCGAGTTGGTCACTTTAGGTGTAACGGTTGGATTTTTGGAGATGCCTATATATACCCCTTCACCACCACTCACTCGACAGAGAAGCACTCAGAACAGATCCCCACTTATCCCATCAGATTTTCTCAGAGAGAGCCACCTACTCATGTGTTGAGATCAAGGCATTCCACTCCATCCATATGAATCTTGATCTCTAGCCTCCCCAAGTTGCTTTCCACCCAATCAATCTCTTCCACCAAAGCCAAATCTGTGAGAGAGTGATTGTGTTGAGGAGTCTATCATCTTGAAGCACAAGAGCAAGGAGTTCATCGACATTATCGAGCCTATTACCTTTTGGAGGGTGGTGCCTCCTAGATTGGTTAGGTGTCGCTTGGGAGCCTCCTACTTCGTGTTGTGGAGTTGAACCAACAAGTTTGTACGGGAAAGGAGATCGCCTACTTCGTGAAGATCTACCCATAGTGAGGCTAGTCCTTCGTGGACGGAAGCCGTTATGGAATAGTCAAGGTTGCTACTTCGTGGACCCTTATGGGTGGAGCCCTCCGTGGACTCTCGCGACCGTTACCCTCCGTGGGTTGAAGACTCCATAAACGTGGATGTACAATAGCGCCACCTATCGGAACCACGGGAAAAATCCTTGCGTCTCCAAATTGCGTTTGATCTTCCTATCTGTACTCTCTCTTACATGTGCTTGTCTTACTTTCCGCTGCCATACTTGTTGACTAGCATGTGTAGGGTGCATTAGACTTGTTATAATTGGTAAAAACTGCCCACAAATTAACTTGGGAAATAGTTAGGTTATAATTCTTGCAAGTAGTCTATTCACCCCCCTCTAGACACACACTTCTAGTGATCCAACATTTATTACCTTTTCCACCATTCTTTCACAATCCATGGCTAGCCGTATCCACGGTTGCCTTCCATACCAACACTTTCCAAGGAATTTATTTTTTGACAACATAAAGTATTTTTTTTCATTTCGGGACTGGGCATCCCTATTACCGCCATACTCTCGTGCAATGACAAGTGAATAAACACTCATCTTGAGAATAAAACATCTAGGATGGAAAAATATTGGACACCCCCTACCGTTTCATGAGCGGTGCGAGCACACAAAAAGGAAACTCATTTTGAAAATTAGAGATGGCACATACAAATTTGCTTAGAACGGCATGGAAATACCGCATATAGGTAGGTATGGTGGACTCATAAGGCAAAACTGGGTTTAAGGATTTTGGATGCACAAGTAGTATTTCTACTTAGTACAAGTGGAGGCTAGCAAATAGATTGAGAAGCAACCAACCAAGAAACGAAAATTCACATAAATGGGCATTGAGCATAACTAACATCGAATAATGCACCATAAGTAGGATGTAATTTCATTGCATAACTATTGACTTTCGTGCTTGCATTGGGAATCACAAACCTTAACACCAATATTCTTACTAAAGCCCAATTACTCACCAACATGACTCACATATCACTTTCATCACGTCTCAAAACTATTAAAAGGAATTAAGTTTAATTTTTCCAATGATCTTCATGAAAGTTTTTATTATATCCTTCTTGAATATCTATCACTTTGGGACTAGTTTCATATATCGCCATTGCTTTTGACAAGCTCAAACAAATTTAAGTGAAGAACATGAGCATAAAAATTTCATCTCTCAAAATAGTATAAGTGAAGCATGAGAGAATTTCTTCAAAAGTTATTAACTCTCAAATTAATCTAAGTGAAGCATGAGAGTATTTCTTAAAAATTTCAAAGCACACCGTGCTCAAAAAGATATAAGTGAAGCACTAGAGCAATTCCATAGCTCATTTTTTTTAAGTGAAGCATATAGAGCAATTCTAACAAATCATAGCATAATTTTGGCTCTCTCAAATAGGTGTGTCCAGCAAGGTTACTAGTGACAAAATAAAAAGCAAAGCAAGCAAAGACTCAAATAACACAAGACGCTCCAAGCAAAACTCATGATATGTGACGAATAAAAATATAGCTCCAAATAAAATACCGATGGTCGTTGGAAGAAAGAGGGGATGCCACTCGGGGGCATCCCTAAGCTTAGTTGCTTGTTTATCCTTGGATATTATCTTGGGGGTGCTGTAGCATCCCCAAGCTTAGGCTCTTATCACTCCTTATTCCTTCATCCATCGTGATCTCACCCAAAACTTGAAAACTTCAATCACATAAATATGCAAGAGAGCATCATGAATCTCATGACAAGCATATTTAAGTCTAAACCACTTCCTATGCATAGGGATTTTGTGAGCAAACAATTTATGGGAACAAGAATCAACTAGCATAGGAAGGCAAAACAAGCATAACTTCAAAACTTTGAACACATAGAGAGGAAACTTGATATTATTGCAATTCCTACAAGCATATGTTCCTCCCTCATAATAAATTTCAGTAGCATCATGATGGAATTCAACAATATAACTATCACATAAATCATTCTTTTCATGATGCACAAACATAGAATTTTCATTACTCCCCACATAAGCAAATTCCTTTTCATCCATGGTAGTGGGAGCAAACTCAACAAAATAACTATCATGAGACACTTGATTGACATAACCACATTACAAATTAAAACCATGATGATAAGTTTCATGGTTATCATTACTCATTATAGCATATGTGTCATCACCATCATCATAAATAGGAGGCATGCAATCATAATAAATTTGCTCATCAAAACTTGGGGGACTAAAAATATCATCTTCATTAAACATAGCATCCCCAAGCTTGTGGCTTTGCATATCATTATCATCATGGATATTTAGAGAATTCATACTAGCAACATTGCAATCATGCTTTTCAATCAAGGAGCTATCATGAATCACCTTATAAATTTCTTCTTTCAACACTTCATCAAAATTTTCAGATTCATGATTTTCAAACAAAACTTCATAGAGATAATCAAGTGCACTGAACTCACTAGCAATTGGTTCATCATAATTTGGTCTTTTGAAAAGATTAGCAAGTGGATGAGGATCCATATCAATAGATTTTTAGCAAGCTAAGATGCAAGCAAATAGAAGGCACATGGCAACACAAGCAAAGATAGCAAATAAGCAAACAAAAAGAGATCCGGCGAGAAAAAGGAGAACGAGAAAGAAGGCGAATAAAAAGGCAAATTTTGTGAAGTGGGGGAGAGGAAAACGAGAGGCAAATGGCAAATAATGTAATTGCAAGGAGATGAGATTTGTGATTAGGAACCTGATAGATGTTGATGATGTCTCCTCGGCGCCAGAGATTGACACATTGAAGAGACTGCTTCCTCCCCGGCAACGGCGCCAGAAATTCCTTTGACGTGGCTTGAGACTGCGTCAGTATTTCCCCAAAGAGAAAGGGATGATGCATCACAGCGACGGTGAGTATTTTCCTCAGTTATGAAACCAAGGTATCGAACTAGTAGGAGGATCACGCAACACTATGTAAACAACACCTGCACACAAAGATCAAATACTTGCAACCCGACGCGAAAAAGAGGTTGTCAATCTCTCCATAGTGAAAAGATAGATTAGGTTGTAATAGATTGGATAGATAGATCTCGCAAGAACAAAAAATAAAAGAGGAAAATAAAAAGTGCAGCAAGGTATTTTTGGCTTTTTGGAATAATAGATCTGAAAACAAAAGCGGCAAAAAGATAGATCGGAAAGCAATATGTTGGAAAAGTAGACCCGGGGGCCGTAGGTTTCACTAGTGGCTTCTCTCATGAGTATAGCACACAGTGGGTGAACAAATTACTATTGGGCAATTGATAGAAGATCAAATAATCATGACGATATCCAAGACGATGATCATTATATAGGCATCACGTCCAAGATTAGTAGACCGAAACGATTCTGCATCAACTACTATTACTCCACACATCGACCGCTTCCAGCATGCATCTAGTGTATTAAGTTCATGAAAAAATGGAGTAATGCAATAAGAACGGTGACATGATGTAGACAAGATCTATTCATGTAGGAATAGACCCCATCTTGTTATCCTTAATAGCAACGATACATGCGTGACTCGCTGCCCCTTCTGTCACTGGGAGAGGACACCGCAAGATCGAACCCATCACAAAGCACCTCTTACCATGGCAAGAAAAATCGATCTAGTTGGTCTAACTAAACCAAATATTCGAAGAAGAAATACGAGGCTATAAGTAATCATGCATATAAGAGATCAAAGAAGACTCAAATAATATTCATGGATAGAAACTGATCATGAACTCAAAATTCATCGGATCCCAACAAACACACCGCAAAAAGTCATTACATCAAATAGATCTCCAAGAGACCATTGTATTGAGAATCAAAAGAGAGAGAGGAAGCCATCTAGCTACTGCCTACGGACCCGTAGGTCTATGGTGGACTACTCACGCATCATCGGAGAGGCACCAATGAGGATGATGAACCCCTCTGTGATGGTGTTAGATTGGATCTCTCGGTTCTGGAACTTGCGGCGGCTGGATTTATTTTTTGTCGACTCCTCTAGGGTTTCCGGAATATTTGGGTATTTATAGAGCTCAGAGGCGGTGGAGAAGGTTCCCGAGGCGGCCACAACCCATCAGGGCGCGCCTAGGCCCCTGGCACGCCCTGGTGGATTGCGGGCGGCCTGGGCTCCCTCCTGGTTACTTCTTTGGCCCACTGGCTTTCTTCTGGTCCAAAAATTCTCCAAAAAGTTTTGTCGCGATTGGACTCCGTTTGGTACTGATATTCTGCGAAGTAAAAAACAAGCAAAAACAGCAACTGGCACTTGACACTATGTCAATAGGTTAGTTCCAAAAAAATGATATAAAGTTGCTTTAAAATGATTGTAAAACATCCAAGAATGATAATATAACAGCATGGAACAAGCAAAAATTATAGCTACGTTGGAGACGTATCACACCCGCACATCGTATTTTTGCTTTTCGTTTGTTTTCTTGTTTTAAACACACCCCTAGCCTTTTCCACGAAAACACTTTATAATTGTTAGAGCAAACGCGTCCCCCAAAAACAGTATACCCTAAAAAGGATTTGCGGTACCACGCAACGTCGGGCGGAAGAGATACCGCTAATTTGTACCATGAAACAAATATTCCCTCTATCGATACTTTTTTAGATTTTTTCATTCTTTTTTTCATGGTCATTGTATTCCCTAAATCACCACACAAGCAACCACCCCCAGCCGCAGCAATTTCCATCGCTCCATGGTCGTTGGGCCTAATCGGCGACCTTAAGCCCGCATCCAGTTGTCGCGACCACCCGAGAGCTTGAGGGGTGCGGTGGTGGTCGGGCCCCAACGGCGACCTCGAGCCCACATCCATGGCAGAGTTGCCGCGGCCACCCAAGAGTTCGAGGGCCATGATGGACGTTGGGAATGTGGCGAGGAAGGGTGGGGGACATCAGTCAGCTAGTCGACGGCTGCGGGCACGACATCAATCGGGAGCTGGAAGTGGCGTTTGACGTGAAATTTCCCTCCCACCAACGTTTTCCTCATGTAGGGGGAGCTATAAAATTTGCCTCCAAAACTTCATGTATTGGGGACCAAGTTTCTATTAGGGGGATTTTCACAAATTTTTACAGGACCGTTCGTTTTGCGGGATCTGGAATAGACATTTTTTGCCGCCCTATAAAATGGTTGTAATTTGACAGTTTGAAAGGATCGATATGGTTGACTAGTGGGGGGGGGTGAATAGGCAACTACCATTTTTTAGTTATTCTTAACAAATTAGGTTAAGCAACAAATAGGTTGTCTAGATATGCAACTAGGTGAGCAACTATATGATGCTAGCAACAACAACACAAGCAAGCAAGCAAGCAAGCAAAGAATACAACACAAATAAAGCTCGCACAAAGTAAAGGTAAAAAGTAACCACAAGTAGAGTCGGTGAAGACAAGGATGTGTTACCGAAGTTACTTCCCTTTAAGGGGAAGTACGTCTCCGTTGGAGCGGTGTGGAGGCACAATCCGCCCCAAGAAGCCACTAGGGCCATCGTATTCTCCTCACACCCTCGCACAATGTAAGATGCCATGATTCCACTAGTGGTGCCCTTGAAGGCGGCGGTCGAACCTTTACAAACAAGGTTGGGGCAATCTCCACAAGCGAAATTGGAGGCTCCCAACACCACCATGTAGCTTCAGAACAATGGATTGTGGCTCCGAGGTGACCTCAACCGTCTAGGGTGCTCAAACACCCAAGAGTAACAAGACCTGCAAGGGATTAGTGGGGGGGGATCAAATTTCTCTTGGTGGAAGTGTAGATCAGGGCCTCTCAACCAAACCCTAGAGTATCAATAAGTTTTGTTTGATAGGGAGAGAGATCGGGCAAAAATGGAGCTTTCAGCAACAATGGAGTTTGGGAGAGAAAGAGGTTAGTCTTCTTGGGAAGAAGACCCCCTATTTATAGTGGGAAGGAATCCAACCGTTATCCTCCTCTCAATCCAGACATAAGCGGTACTACCGCTCGAAGAGCGACACTACCGCTCGGGCGGAAGTACATGCAAAGCAGTGCAATGGCACGAGGCCATGAGGTAGTAGTGCCGCTGGAGCGGTACTACCGCTCACCCCAACAGTACTACCGCTGAGGTTGCAGCTCAGCAGTCCTCAGAGGCAGAGTAGGATAGGGGAGGCATGTCAGTACCATAACAACGGTACTACCGCTCAGGAGAGTGGTACTATGGCTTACAAGACGTAGTGCCGCGCACCCACTGCCGCTCTACAACCGCGGAGAGGGCATCGGGTCCAGAAGGAAGCGGACGTAGGAGGGCGGTACTACCACTTGTAAGCAGTACTACCGCTCATACTACCGTCCCATTGCCGCGCAACCCGACACGAAAAGTCAAGCCCCCCAGATGCAGCGGTAGTAGTCGTGGTATTGGACCGTGGTACTGCCGCTTATAAGCGGTACCGTAGAGCGGTACTACCACTGCCCAGAGCGGTACTACCGCTTGGGGCCTTCAGAACCAATGCACGAAAAACAGAGGAGCAACTCGATCGATGCGGGAAAGGAACGAGGGTGCAAAAGAATATGTGTACGTGTTGATTCCACCCAAACCCTTCCGAAGCGGACCCCCTCTTAATAGTACGGCTCTCCTACGACTCAAATCAACTGAAAAAGAAACACAGGAAATAATCGTCTTCACTTATAAAACTCCGAGGGGCTCGAATTGTCTTATGCCATATGATAGATTATATAAAATGCTCAATGCACACGATTAGTCCGCAAAAGAATTGTCATTAATCACAAAAACCACTAAGGGAGAAATATGCCCTAACACAGTTCAAGGTCTTTTACAGAATCTGCTAGAGATACTCTCAGGCATCTCCAAAGCAGACCCTCAAACCGCCTGCAACAGTCCGGACTGTGCGGTCCAGACATGATTTGCCATCCAAAGAGGCCTGCCCTGTATCGGTCCGTTGTCCGGTCAGGACGTCCTTTTTTCGGCAAACTAGAATCAAACTGGGGGGGGGGGGGGGGGGGGGCTTTGCGAGAGTCTGGACAAGATCCATGTCGGACTCCGACACCCCCGGCCCACCCAAACCCCCCCGGACCCCATGCCTCCATCCTTGCATCTTTTTCTGCATCTGTTTTATCTCTTGCTAACGCCTCCGCTCCACCACCACCGTCGCCCCGCCACACCCTTGTTGGACCTTCACGAATCGAACACCTCCACCGCAAGACCCGGGCTCCACGCCGCTTGTCCTCCGCCGTTGGTTTACACCTCTCCTTCGTCGCCACACAGGTACCATCCGCCCCTACACCAGCCACCATGTCCGGCAAGTTTTCTCTAAAATACTCATGCTAAACTTTTTTCCCTTCTTCTTTGAAGCAATGGATTCGAATATGGAGTACATATATGAGCACTATGTTGAGTCATCGAACGACTGGTCCGGCGAGGAGGACTATCTGAATTAGATGACGATGATGCATATGGTCCTCGCAGACACGAAGCGTGCATAAGAGCATGTTCTAAATTTCAAGGGATCGATCAAGGGTCATTGAGTGCTCAATCGCAATAGGGACGTGGCCATTTGATGCTAATGGATGCCTAGTTTGCCCCCGATGCCATGTTCGCTGACAATTTTTTGTCGACACTTTCGGATGCGAAAAAATGTCTTTGATCGTCCCTACCATGGTGTCCAGTCCTTTGATGACTACTTCATCTTGAAGAAGGATGTCGTAGGAAGGATTGCGTTCTTTGGTTACCAGAAGTGCACGACCACATTGCAGATCTCGTATATGCTAGCCGCTGATTCGTGGGACGAATACCTACGGATGTCCGAGAGCACTTGTGGAAACGCCATGGTCAAATTTGCTACTGCCATGGTCTCGATGTTTGGACCCTAGTACTTGAGAGAACTAACTGTCGCAGAAACTGAGAGGTTCTTGGCAATGTCTGAAGCAAGAGGGTGGCCAGGTTTGCTCGGTTCTCTTGACTGCATGCATTGGAGATGGAAAAACTGCCCAAAAGCACTACAAGGGCAATATTAGGGTCATGTTAAGAAGCCCACCATCATTCTTGAAATAGTTGCATCACAGGATATCTGGATTTGGCACACTTTCTTTGACATGTCCGTGTCTCACAATCACATCAATGTGCTGCAGCGATCACCATTGTTTGCTAACCGACTGAAGGGAAGCTTCTCCTTGCAACTGTACTATCAATGGCCATGAATACAACATGGGCTACTGAAAGGACGTGGATGTCGCCTAGAGGGGGGGGGGTGAATAGGTGCTTTAAAATAATTACGGTTTAGGCTTGAACAAATGCGGAATAAAACTATCGTTTAATTAGTCAAGCACAAAACCTAAAACAACTAGGCTCACCTATGTGCACCAACAACTTATGCTAAGCAAGATAGACAACTAAGTGATAGCAAGATATATAACAAGAAACAATATGGCTATCACAAAGTAAAGTGCATAAGTAAAGGGCTCGGGTAAGAGATAACCGAGGCACGCGGAGACGACGATGTATCCCGAAGTTCACACCCTTGCGGATGCTAATCTCCGTTCGAAGCGGTGTGGAGACACAATGCTCCCCAAGAAGCCACTAGGGCCACCGTAATCTCCTCATGCCCTCGCACAATGCAAGATGCCGTGATTCCACTAAGGGACCCTTGAGGGCGGTCACCGAACCCGTACAAACAAGGTTGGGGCAATCTCCACAACTTAATTGGAGGCTCCCAACGACACCACGAAGCTTCACCACAACGGACTGTGGCTCCGAGGTGACCTCAAATGCTCGGGGCAATCTCCACAACCTAATTGGAGACCCCGACGCTTGCCCGGAGCTTTGCACCACAATGATTGAGCTCCGAGGCAACACAAGCCGTCTAGAGCGCCAAGGCACCCAAGAGGAACAAGCTCTAGGGTGCTCAAACACCCAAGAGTAATAAGCTTCTCAAACTTCACTTCCACGTATCACCGTGGAGAACTCAAACCTATGCACCAAATGCAATGGCAAGGGCACACGGAGTGCCCAAGTCCTTCTCTCCCAAATCCCTCCACAACAACTAATGCTATGGAAGAAAAAGAGAGGAAGAACGAAGAAGAACACGAAGAACTCCAAGATCTAGATCTAAGGGGTTCCCCTCACATAGAGGAGAAAGTGATTGGTGGAAATGTGGATCTAGATCTCCTCTCTCTTTTCCCTCAAGAACTAGCAAGAATCATTGGAGGGATTGAGAGTTAGCAAGCTCAAAGAAGGTCAACAATGGGGGGCAAACTCGAGCTCAAAGGATAGAATCCATTGGGGAAGAAGACCCCCTTAAATAGGTGGGGGGAAATCCAACCGTTACCCTCACAGCCGCACACAAGCGGTAGTACCGCCCATGGGAGCGGTAGTACCGCCCACACGCAAATCTCAATAGTAGAAGGGGCAGCGGTAGTACCGCTTAGTACTACCGCCCCTACTACCGCTCGGGTGGCACTGGTCACCAGACATGAAAATCCAACCGTTACCCCCACAGCCCGCGCTCAAGCGGTAGTACCGCCCATGGGAGCGGTATTACCACCCACACGCAAAACACAGTAGTAGAAGGGATAGCGGTAGTACCGCTTAGTACTACCGCCCCTACTACCGCTCGGGTGGCGCTGGTCACCAGACACCACGCAAAGCAGTGTCTGATGCCCTGCGCAAGGAGCCGGAACCCCCCAGCGGTACTACCGCTGTGGCCAGCGGTACTACCGCGTAAGGAGTCGGAACCCCCCAGCGGTACTACCGCCCACGGGAGAGTAACAAAGAACAGCCAGATGGAACTAGTAAAACAAGAACTGCCATAACCTTCGCATATGAGCTCCGAATTGAGCAAACTCAAGCTTGTTGGATTCAGGACGACAAGCTACTCACTTGAGAGCCCCCCTTGATAGTACGTCAATCGATCCTATAACCCGGTCTCCTAACTATCACCATGAGACCGGTAAAATAGAAAACGCTATCAAGGTCAAACCTTTGCCTTGCACATAGTCCACTTGAGCAAGATGATGACGATCTTGACTTCCTAAAGATGGACCACCTTTCTTGATTGCGCCGGCTTGATGAAGACTAGTAGATTGCTCCCCCATGCTCCACTATGGGTGAGCCACTCTTCGGCACATCTTCACAAGTCCATTGTCACCACAATGGACGGCAAGCTTCAAGCATGATCTCTCCGTGATGCTTCACTTGAACTTGCACACAACAACCTTGATGACGATCACCACTTGATGTCATCCTCCATGGGTTGTATGAGCTCTTCCTCTTGATGCAAACCCATGGAAATATACCTAACCCCACAACGAACTCTCACGTAGACCATGGGTTAGTTCACAAAGCGTAATGGACAATGCTTACCATACCATGGGATCACTTGATCCCACTTGGTACATCTTCTACGCTTTGTGTGTTGATCAACTTGAATCATTCTTTGCCTTAATCTTGATCAACCTTGTGTCTTATCTTCTCTCTTCATAAAGATGATGTCTTGAAGGTAAACATGAATGCTCACACAATCTTCTTCTTCAAGACATGCTTGCCATAAGCTCAACTCCCACATGACCAATCTTTGGATAAACCTTGAATACCACCTTGGTCACCATATAAACTCCTTGAAACCAACAGATGGACTTCAAGAAGTACCTATGGACAAATCCTTCGAATATAACTTACGGCAACCATTAGTCCATAGGGATTTTCATCAATTACCCAAAACCACACATGCAGAAATGTGCTCTTACAGCTACTATTTGTTGACAATATCTATCCTCCATGGGCTACATTTTTCAAGACCATCTCTGAGCCAATTGGTCAGAAAAATTCTCACTTTGCCCAAAGACAAGAAGCAACTATAAATGATGTTGAGAGGGCATTTGGAGTTCTACGGGCCCGTTTTACAGTTGTTCGTGGAAGTGCTAAACAATGAGATCCGGAGAATTTGTGGGATGTGATGACATATGTTGTGTGATCATGCACAACATGATCATGGAGGAAGAGGGTGAGGATGTGATACGTCCATTTTGCATCATGATTTCCTACTGTTATTTACAATGTTTTTGATCATTATGATGCAATTCTTATGCCTCTTCTCTATTAATTTGCAAGAATTACTTGAAGAGGGAAATTGCCACTCCGTATGACGGAAAGGTATCTCTGGGCCCACTCGGTAACACAACATCACAAGAAGCTTGCAAGCAATGTGACTAAGGAGTTAGTCACAGGATCTTGTGTTACGGAATGAGTAAAGAGACTTGCCGGTAATGAGATTGAACTAGGTATGGAGATACCGACTATCGAATCTCGGGCAAGTAACATACCGATGGACAAAGGGAACTGCATACGGGATTGTCTGAATCCTTGACATCGTGGTTCGACCGATAAAGATCTTCGTAGAATATGTAGGAACCAATATGGGCATCCAGGTCCCGCTATTGGTTATTGACCGTAGAGTTGTCTCGGTCATGTCTACATAGTTCTCGAACCCGCAGGGTCTGCACACTTAACGTTCGGTGACGATTTTGTATTGTTGAGTTATGTATGTTGGTGACCGAAGGTTGTTCGGAGTCCCGGATGAGATCCCAGACGTCACGAGGAGTTCTAGAATGGTCCGGAGGTAAAGATTTATATATGGGAAGTCATATTTTGGCTACCGGAAAAGTTTCGGGTTTTTCCGGTATTGTACTGGGAAGCTTCTAGAAGGTTCCGGAAACTTCTGGAGGAGTCCGGAAGTCCACCAAGGGTTCCACCATGTCCCAAGGGTTTGCATGGGCTGAGGGGAGGCGCCCTGGCTTTATTGGGCCAGGCGCATAAGTCCCTCAAGGCCCATGTGGCTTGGGAGAGGTGGAAAGTCCACCTGTTTATGGAAAGGGAGGGAATTGGACTAGGAGTCCAACCCCTCCCCCTTGGCTGCGCCCTAGGGCTTGGAGGGGCTGATCTCCACGCCCCTCCACCTATATATAGAGGGGAGGGGGCGCCCCAAGAGTACACACAAAGCCCTTGGCGTCCCTCTCTCTCCCTAGATCGTTTTCTCCTCTGTTCGCGGTTTCGGTAGCGCTAGGCGTAGCCCTGCCGGGATAGCGCCACCACCACCGCCACCACGCCGTCATGTTGCCGGAGAACTCATCTACTACTCCGACCTCACTCGCTGGATCGAGGAGGCGGATACGTCATCGAGCTGTACTGTGCTGAACGCGGAGGTGCCGTCCGTTCGGCGCTAGATCACGACGGATCGTGATTGGATCGCGGGACGGATTGCGATTTGGATCGCGAAGATGTTCGACTACATCAACCGCGTTTCTTAACGCTTCCCACTTAGCGATCTACAAGGGTATGTAGATCCACTCTCCCTCTTGTAGATGTTGATCTCCATAGATAGATCTTGGGTGTTCGTAGGAATTTTTTTGTTTCCCATGCAACGTTCCCCAACAGCACTGCTGCAGACGTGTCCTATACAAACGGTTTTTACCTCCTTTCCGCGATGGAGTTTTTAACCGTCGCCTTCCCTGTGTGTGCGATAGGGGGGCATCCCACACGACCCGGAAACCATCGGCGATAGGTCCTCCGGTCACACACGCTGAGCAAAAAGAGCGCGTATGCGATCTGGTGAGCCATCGCAAACAATTATATGGGACAAATCATGTGAGATTTTATTAGCATCACACATGGTGCCTAGAAGAAACTGTATGGCATAGGCTGTCCATCGCACACACTTTTTATGTGGAAACGTTTGTGCAAGGTGGCCTAACACAAACATTTGTCGGGCGGAAGTCGTGCGTGATTGTTCATTGTTCCAACACACATACTTTCTAGAAACCGTGTGGGTTGTATCAGGTCATCACCCACGGTTCTGTCTGAGAAACCATACGCAATAGAAAACCACACTAAGCAAGCTAATTGTCCTATTATTGATACTCCATTTATTAGTCAAATTGACATTTCAAATCAAACACACCATATATTTCATATTCGTATTACGGCAACCAGGATTTCACAACTGAATTACATCATAGTACAAAATTAGATAGCTTCAGCAATCAGTTACATCATATAGGCATATAGCTAGCTACGACATTGCTCAACAGCACCAAGTTTCACATGCAACATCGAAAACCTTTGGAAAGTAGCATCATATTCGGTAAATAGACAAATGAACCTCATCTGGAAAACTATTGAATTTGAAGGCGAATATTGAGCCTTCGATGATGTTGAATGTCCTTGCAACTTTAGGCCAGTGGCTATGGATGATTGCCCGCACAACCTTCGTCCTCTTGAGGAAGACACCAATAGTGTACCGTGGGTGTTGAATGAATACCTTCTTCATCTCTTGACCACACACGTGGTTTGAGAGGTAATCATCGGTGAACTGCTTTGTAAAGGACTGAAAACAAAGATATGAATAAATATGTGTTCTAAATTTTGAAATTGCACAAAGGAAAAAACTAGCTAAAAGAGTTAGTACCATCCTATAGTTGACTGATGTCTTCTTCATTGTAAAAACAAAGATCTTGTTGTTATTAGTCGCTAGTTTCTTTATCCTAACAATCTTTCTGAGTTTCTTGACTTGATTGATATTCATGGTAATCTCATTTCCCCATATGCATAATGGATCGAATAGTGGGTCTAAACCTCTGACAGCAGGACCTACATGTGCAAGACCAAAAAAAATTTAAAACCTAGATATAGAATGGTTGCTGCAATTGCACAATAATGTGCTATTAGCCAAAGGACCATGCATGTGCAAACCTCGATGGTAATCCTCGGTGCCTCCCATTGTTTCCCTGTAACACATATAAGGTAGTTATTGATCAGTTTAAGTGAGAGTTGGCATACTATAAGTAAAGTATGTTGATGAAAAATGAACACATTGCAGATCCAACAGATTAAGTCGAGCCACATGGAAAAGCCAGTTATCCAAACCAAGCATGCTTAAGAACTTGGAAATATAGCAATTGTATATTTTTCTCATGTATTTAGTATAGCCGAATTTGATTTATTTCTCACTGCATAACAATACAAAATTGAACCCACAAGAATTGAACATCGCATTTCAGAATTAAACCAAACAGTTAACTGAACATCACAACAAATAAGCCAAACAGTTAACTGAGCACCACATTGCACATTATATATAACATTTATACTAGAATATCAGATTGCAAATTAACATCACAAGAAGGAACCAACGGTGTCCTGGAGAAAACAACACGGACTGTCGTTTAAAGCAGCCAACCGCATTGTGGCATCCGCGCGCGAGGCATTGACGGTGGGGGTCTAGAGCGAGGTGATCCTCCAAGATCTTGCGGTCAGCACGCATGGAAGCCCCCGCGACCTCATACGTGCATGCGGCCGCGATTTGCTTCTCCGCTGCCAGATGCTCCTTGTGCTCCTAGCTATACTGCGTGCACCACAGCTTAGGGCGGCACTTATTTGGAGTATGGGGTGGTGATTTGAGTGGAAGGTGTTGCGCCAGCTATCGAGCCATCTCGGGTGGAGAAAGAGGAGGAGGAGGATGTGGGTGGGGTGTGGATTACCTGACTAGATTGACGAGGCCGCGCAACAGGAAGGAGCATCGCCGATGAGGAGGCGGCGCTGCAAGCAAGCAGTGCACATATGGACTTGGGAAAACAAGGAGGAAACAGTAGTATGGTGGCTTTTGGTAGGGAAGAGGTAGATATTTCTGCGGTTGCCGAAATTTTTCGCTCAGTATGGTGAAAATTGAAAAACTGGCGCGCAAGTGTGGTTGACGCGCGGACGTTGGACTCTAGCTGGCCAAGCTCCCGGAGCAAGCCAGACCCCAAGCTATTTTATACTACATCACAGACGATTCTTGCAAATGAACCATTTGAAGTGTACTTGATTTTTCATTTTAAATTGAAAGACATAATGGGGTTATGGCGGAAAAGGACGATGTTTTAATTGCTAGTATATCTTCGGTGAACATGCAACTATAGGAGTATCGTGTTAAAATTTGGAATTATCCGGGGTTCGTTTGGACATTTTTATATATTAACTGAGTTTTCTAGGCATTTTGTGTGCATAATTCAAATTTGAACTGCAGGCACATGCTCGAGTGCACCAAAATGGGTTGAAAAATCATACATGTGTCCCTGGGTGCATGTTTAGTTCCCAGGCAAGAAATGGGAATGAATTTCAAACACATCGGTGTCATGGATCGGCCGCAAACATTGAGAAGCTTGGTTTTTAAATTCTTGTAAATCCAAAACTCATTTGAAATTCATGAAACTTGGCATGGTGTCTTGAAATGGCACCAACATGTCGTGGTATTTTTGGTCCAATTAGGGTAAAGTATTGGGATAGGCTTCTTACAAACTAGAGCTTCCCACTAGAACCCTCGTGGTTCCAGTAGGGAACATGTCACCTTTGTGGACGAAACGACATTCGTTGCCTCTTCTCACCTTGAGTATTTTTTCAGAGGCAACACGCAACTATAGGAGTGTCGTGTTAAAATTTTGATTTATCCAGGGTTCGTTTGGACGTTTTTATACATTAACTGAGTTTTCTAGGCATTTAGTGTGCATAATTCAAATTTGAACTGCAGGCACATGCTCCAGTGCACCAAAATGGGTTGAAAAAATCATATATGTGTCCGTGGGTGCATATTTATTTCCTAGGCAAGAAACGAGAATGAATTTCAAAATAGCTGCCACGTTCATTTTTGGAACAACCAACTGCTAAGTTAATATTGCAACCAGTTGTCTTATTTGAATCATCTGTGTTGTACTAACCATTTGCCGCCACGCGTACCTCTTATTTTATTAGCTAGGAGGTGCTGTGGGGGTAGGTTTGATTCAATGTTCACGAAATCGGTAACTGGTAGCTACTCGGTCGGGTTGGGAGTAGCGATTAATCGGTGAATCGGTCTATTAACTGGATTAATCGGTAGACCATTAATCAGTAGGTTAAATAGGATTTTGCCAACTTATATCAAGATTTTGTATGTATTACACCATACTTGCATGCACCTATAGCTACATAATATACCAAAATATTCTATTGTAGGCATTTAAAAAAATAGACAAGAGGTAAAATCACTAATCATCATGCATCCAAACCTACAAAATCTAAAAATTGAAAGTATCAACTAAACACTTAAACTTGTCCATATACTTGCTAACATACATCGCAGAATATACTGCAAATAACAACCAAAATCAATAGTTCCATCCACTAATCTACAAAAGTGGAATCTATAATCTACTAATATATGAGTTGTGGCTTCTCCACTAATATAGGGGAAGAAGATGGTAGTACCTTGCCTGCTGGTAACTCCATGGATGAAGAGACTAGGGAGCATCCGACGGCTCAGGCGATGGGGAGAAGCCCATGGGAGAGGATAGAGAGTATACAAATTGGGGGGGGGGGGCAGGCAGGCGACCAGAGTGACACATCATCTGGATCGTGGAGGTGTAGTGTGGTGGCTGGTGATACGTCTCCATCGTATCTACTTTTCCTCACACTTTTGCCCTTGTTTTGGACTCTAATTTGCATGATTTGAATGAAACTAACCCGGACCGACGCTGTTTTCAGCAGAACTACCATGGTGTTGTTTTTGTGCAGAAATAAAAGTTCTCGAAACTGGACGAAACTTTTTTGAGATTTATTTTAGAATAAATAAAAAATACTGGAGCCAAGAACCATCGGAGGGGGCCCCCTGGCTGGGCACGATACACCAGGGCGCGCTAGCCCCCCCAGGCGCGCCCTGGTGGGTTGTGCCCACCTCGTGGCCCCAGTGACCCTAATTCCGATGCTATAAAATCCTATTTTTGGAGAAAAAAAATCAAGGAGAAAGTTTCATCGCGTTTTACGATACGGAGCTGCCGCCACCTCCTGTTCTTCCTCGGGAGGCCAGATCTAGAGCCCGTTTGGGGCTCCGGAGAGGGGAATCTTCGGTCTTCGTCATCATCAACCCTTCTCCATCGCCAATTCCATGATGCTCCCCACTGGGAGTGAGTAATTCCTTCGTAGGCTTGCTGGTCGGTGAGGAGTTGGATGAGATTCATCATGTAATCGAGTTAGTTTTGTTAGGGCTTGATCCCTAGTATCCACTATGTTCTGAGATTGATGTTGCTATGACTTTGCCATGCTTAATGCTTGTCACTAGGGCCCGAGTGCCATGATTTTAGATCTGAACCGTTTATGTTATCACCATTATATCTATATTCTTGATCCGATCTTGCTAGCCAGATGCACCTATTACGTGTTCTGATCCGCAAACCCCGGAGTGACAATAGTCGGGATACTTTCCGGTGATGACCGTAGTTTGAGGAGTTCATGTATTCACCGTGTGTTAATGCTTTGTTCCGGTTCTCTATTAAAAGGAGGCCTTAATATCCCTTAGTTTCCTTATGGACCCGGCTGCCACGGGAGGGTAGGACAAAAGATGTCATGCAAGTTCTTTTCCATAAGCACATATGACTATTTACGGAATACATGCCTTCATTACATTTATGAACTGGAGCTAGTTCTGTGTCACCCTAGGTTATGACTGTTATATGATGAATATCATCCAACGAGTTCACCGATCCAGTGCCTACGAGTTTTCCATATATTGTTCTTGCCAAGTTACTATTGCTGCTGCTACAGTTCCAACTGCTACAAAACTATTGCTATCACTGCTACCGTTACTGTTGCTGTTGCTGTTGCTGTTACTGTTGCTATCAAACTATCATACTGCGGTGCTACTGATCATTCTGCTACAGATATTTAATCTCCAGGTGTGGTTGAATTGACAACTCAGCTGCTAATACTTGCAAATATTCTTTGGCTCCCCTTGTGTTGAATCTATAAATTTGGGTTGAATACTCTACCCTCGAAAACTGTTGCGATCCCCTATACTTGTGGGTTATCAAGACCTTTTTCTGGCGCCGTTGCCGGAGAGCATAGCTATATTTGTTGAGTCACTTGGGATTTATATCAATTGATCACTATGAAGAATCTGAAGGATCCAAAGACCAAGATTTTTCCCTCTAAGACGAGGGGAGGTAAGGAACTACCATCTAGCTCTGCACTTGATTCACCTTCTGTTATGAGTAAGTTTGCAACACCACCACATGCTAGTAATCCTGATATGTCGCAAGTTATTGATGATGCTACTTCTGCTATGAATGATGCTTATGATGATGCTAGTACCATGCTTGATGATAATGTGCCACTAGGTGAATTTCTTGATGAACAAATTGCTAGGGCTAAAGAGAATGAAATTACTGAAACTGATGAGATTGCTAAAACTGATGAAGACTTTGAAACTGATGACTATGAAACACCTATTAGTCCTAGCTCTCCTAGATTTGAAATGCCTAAGATACCTGAAGGTTATGTTTTTGATGGAGAGATAGCTAGAGAAATTCTTCTTGCAAAGATAGAAACGATCTTAAGAAATTGCTATGCAAGTATAAGGAAAAGACTTTGAATGCTAGAATAAAAATGTTATCCTAAGTTTGCTACTTCACCTATCTTTGTTACGGATAAGGATTATGAGTTCTCTGTTGACCCAGAGTTAATTACTTTGGTAGAACCTGATCCTTTCCATGGCTATGAAAATGAAACTGTAGTGGCACATCTTACTAAACTGAATGATATAGCCACCCTCTTTGCTAATGATGAGAAGATTCGCTACTATTACATTCTCAAGTTATTTCCGTTCTCATTAAAGGGTGATGCTAAGACATGGTACACTACTCTTACTCCTAGTTGTGTGCGTAGTCCCCAGGATATGATTTACTATTTCTCTGAAAAATATTTTCCTGCTCATAAGAAACAAGCTGCCTTACAGGAAATATTTAACTTTGTGCAAATTGAAGAAGAGAGTCTCGCACAAGCTTGGGGGAGGATTCTCCAATTGCTTAATGCTTTGCCTGATCACCCTCTCAAGAAAAATTAAATACTTGATATCTTCTATAATGGACTAACTGATGCTTCTAGGGACTTCCTAGATAGTTGTGCTGGTTGTGTTTTCAGGGAACGAGCTGTTGAACAAGCTAAGGGACTATTGAATAACATATTGAAGAATTATGATGATTGGACTCTTCCTGAACCACCGCTCAAACCCACTCCGAAGAAGAGGGGTATCTTATTTCTCAGTCCTGAAGATATGCAAGAGGCAAAGAAATCTATGAAAGAGAAAGGTATTAAAGCTGAGGATGTTAAGAATTTACCACCTATTGAAGAAATACATGGCCTTGACACACCACCACCTCCACAGGTGGTAGAGGTAAATTCTTTATTAGAGTTTGATGAAGGTTATATCCCTTACAATAAACATCCTAGTCAGTGCTTATATGAGTTTGACAACTATATTATGAACAAGATCATTTCAATGCACATGTCCTGAAACAATTGAAATATAACTCTGATATGATTGCTCGCTTGAGTGACTTGCTATTTAGAATCAGTAATGATGTTAGAGGTGTGGGAAAGCATGCCTCTATGGTTCAAACTCAGTTAGAACAAGTTGCTAAGTCTCAAAAAGAATTGCTTGATGAAATGAATAATAATATGAATGATTTTGCTGCTAGAGTAGTAACTAGAGGAGGTAGAATGACCCAAGAACCGCTTTATCCTGAAGGTCATCCTAAAAGAATTGAACAAGACTCTGAGAGAATTAATACTGATGCACCTAGTCCTTCTAGAAAGAAAAAGAAAAAAAAATGATAGGACTTTGCATACCTCTAGTGAACCTGAGATACAAAAACCTCCTGATAATAAAGATGTCTCTATTTCCGATGCTGAAACTCAGTTTGGTAATGAACATTCATCTAGTGATAATGAATATGTGATGTTCATGAAGATGCTCAACCTAACAATGATAAAGAACCAGATAATGATGTTGAAACAGAGCCTGCTGCCTATCTTGATAACCCACAACCTAAAAACAAATGTTATGATAAAAGAGACTTTGTGGCTAGGAAACATGGTAAATAAAGAGAACCATGGGTTCAAAAACCCATGCCCTTTCCTCCTAAACCATCTAAGAAAAAGGATGACGAAGAATTTGAACGCTTTGCTAAAATGATCAGGCCAGTCTTTTTGCGTACCCGCTTAACTGATATCCTGAAGATGGCCCCTTATGCAAAATACATGAAAGACATCATCACTAATAAAAGAAAGATACCTAAAGCTGAAATCTCCACCATGCTTGCTAATTATTCTTTTAAGGATGGAGTGCCTAAAAAACTTGGAGATCCGGGAATACCAACTATACCTTGCTCCATTAAAAGAAACTATGTCAAAACTGCTTTGTGTGACTTGGGAGCCGGTGTTAGTGTTATGCCTTTCTCCTTATATAAGATACTTGATTTGAATAAAATCACACCTACTGAAATATCATTGCAAATGGCTGACAAATCGACTGCCATACCTATCGGTATTTGTGAGGATGTGCCCGTTGTTGTTGCAAATGTTACTATCTTAACGGACTTTGTTATTCTTGAGATGCCCGAGGACGACAACATGTCGATTATCCTCGGTAGACCCATTTTTAATACTGCAGGGGCTGTTATTGGTTGCAATAAAAGCAAAGTCACTTTTCATATCAATGGTAATGAGCATACGGTGCATTTTCCGAAGAAACAATTCCAAGTGAATGGTATAAATGTTATTGAAGAAACGCCGACCATCACTATTGGAAGTTTTCAATTACCTCTACCTACTGCCAAAAAGAAATATGATATACTTATTGTAGGGGATATGCACATCCCTATTGAGGTAACTTAGTGTTTTACGAAAGTTCTTCGGTTTCATGCTAATCGGAAGTGGTTGTTAATAAGACTTGATCAACCTTATTAATGGATATTTTTGAGATGTATGAAGTTGATGAATCTAGTAAGCACAACTCTCTGCTCCCACATTTTATTTTCTATTTTAGGTAGTCAAATAAAATAAAATGCCATGATTATCCTGTTTTCTGTTTTCTCCGTGCAATAAAAATTGACCCAAAAATAAAAGTTCTCAGAATGTTTTGAAAATTTGATACGATTTTTTTCTGAATATTTCTGAATTTCTGGTGCAAAAAATACCAGAGGGAGGTGCACCTGGTGCCCACAAGACACCAGGGCACGCCAGCAACCCCAGGCGCACCCTGGTGGGTTGTGGCCCCCACGTGGGCCCCCTTACTTATTCCTTTAGCCCACATCATACCCTACCTCCAGAAAAAATCACCATAGCCACCATTCCCGTGTTCTTGCTCTCAAACCCGCGGATCTCGATCTCTTTGCTCGAAGCTCCGTTTCCAAAACTGTTTGGAGGGATTGCTACTTGGTATGTGACTCCTCCATTGCTCCAATTAGTTTTTGATTTATTGAGTTATTTTTAGAGTAATTAGCTACTCTTGGTGCTGCTGTAGATGAGCTTGCATGTTGAATTCTTAGAGTTCTAGGTAGTTTGAATGCTTAATATGGCCTCTATGTATGCTTAGGAGTAGTTGCTATCAATCTTACAAAGTTTTGTTGACAAAATTTTGTGAACTAATTTTTTTCAGAAATTTATTTTAGGAATAAGATGGATTTCTTTAGGAAGTTTTCCTCCAAGAAAAATTCCAAAGGAGTCATTGGGGAATCATCGGACAATGACCTTCACACTCCAAGAACGGTGGAGGTGCGGCCGTGTGAATGGCCGCATGATGCCTTCATGGAGGAGGCCGGGTTTCATCAAGAGTTCGCTCAATTTGTTGCAAACGCTGGGCTGACCGAGTTCCTCGCAACTAAGTGTGACCAATACCACATCCTTACAAATTCCTTTGTGCAAAGTTTTCATTTTCTGAGAAAGAATAATCCTCCTGAAGTGCAGTTTAATCTTTACGCCGAAACTAACAAAATGCCGCTAACTGACTTTTGCAACATATGCTTGATCCCCTCTGATGGGGAATTGAGAGAACCTAGACCAGCGAAGTTTGAGGATTTTCTCCTCACTTTAACGGTGGGTGAAGATAGAGGCGCGTCGAACGCTACTGCTACCAGTCTGCAGTTTCCTTCAATGCATTACTTTGCTTTGTTCATCGCAAAGTGTTTAACCGCTAGGGAGAAGGTTGGTGCACTCAGTGCCGCCGACCTCGCTATTTTACGCCATGCACTGTATAATGATCACATCTTTAGTATGGGGGCTATTATTGCACGTCGCTTACACCTTAACAGGACTAAGGGAAAGATACATGGTGGTATTTATGCTACTCGCTTAGCGAGACACTTTAATGTTCAGATTCGCCCACATGATTATCTCTTGTCCCAAGTTTATCTAGATCACAAGGCATTGCAGGATCACCAATTTATCAAGGCAACTGATTCTTTCCATGCCATTCGTTACAACTTAGTGTTCAACGTCGAAACCCGTGATGTTATTCCATTGCCCGCACCTGCTCTGTTTGATTCTATTACCAGGAACGGATACAGGATCATGCTAGATGACATTACAGCCTACCGGAACAACCTAGTAGCTGCTGAGGAGGAGCCCCAGGGGTGGGACACTCAGGTGCCGCCTCCACCTCACTTCAACTTGGAACCTGATGGCTACTACGGATGGTGATTACCAAGCTAGGCCAAAAGCCTAAGCCTGGTGGAGTACGTATTTCCACCGACATTACATTCATGTTCACACATTTCATTCCAGTTGTTGGTGTTCACACTTTTTCATTGTAATATCCATGCTAGATTTGTTTTCTCGCTTTCTTCTTGTGTGTTTGAAAAAACTTTGAGAAAATCCAAAAACATTTCCTGCTTCTTTTCAGTTTTTCTTTCTAGCTTTGTTTAATTATAGTATCAAAAGAAAACCCAAAAAGATTTCTCGTTTCTACTTTTGCTTGTTGGGAGATTTCCCGTGTAAATAGTTTTTCTCAATTTTTTTCCTCTTTAATTTGCTTTCTTCAAGAAAAACTAAAAACTCAAAAAATGTTTCAGTGTGTTTCTCTGAAATTCGTACCAGGGAGAAGACCACGATGAAAATGTTGAGTGGCTCTTATATGCACTATTGTTAATCTAACAAAGAGCCTATTTTACCTTGTCTTCTCCCCTTGAATAAAATGTTATAGATTCCAGCTTAGTCCACGACACTCTTGCACTATTATTATTTTCTTATCATTCGGTTGTGCAAGTGAAAGGCAATAATGACGATATTTGATGAATTGACCATGGCAGAGAAAAGCGGGTATGAACTCAACTTGTTTTTGTTTTTGTAAATATGTTTAACCTAGTATCCTTGATTCAGCATATTATGATCAAACATGTTTGCAATGACCATTAGAGATTATAGTTGTTCGTGCCATGCTTAAGTAGCTAGGAGTGGATAATGATTTATGTTGGATGTCAACATGCATTAAAATGGTTGTGATGTGGTATGATGATATGGTATCCTCCTCTGAATGTTTCATGTGGCTTGACTTGGCACATTTTCACGCATGTAGTTGAATCAAAACCAACATAGCCTTCATGATATTTATGTTCATGGTGTCCATATCCTACTCATGCTAGTAGTCAATGTTTATTATATGTAATGCATGTTCATGAACGTTTTTGCTCTCTAGCTGGCCGCTTCCCAATCTATTTGCTAGCCTTCGCCTGTACTAAGCGAGAATACTGCTTGTGCATCAAAATCCTTAAACAAACGTTATTCCAGATGAGTCCACTATATCTACCTATATGCGGTATTACCCTGCCGTTGCAAAGTAAATTTGCATGTGCCATCTCTAAAAATTCAAATGAACATCTGTTTTGTGTGCCTGGACCGCTCATGGAGCGACGGTGGGGGGGGTCATTATCTTCCATGCTAAGCGGGTTATTCTCATGACAAGTGTTTATTCACTCGTCCTTACATGAGAGGGGCGGTAATAGGGATTCCCAGTCCCGAAATAAAAAATTAAAAATAATTAAACAAAACTCCCCCAGGAATGTTGATGGTTTGGACGGTACCCGTGGATGCGGCTAGCTGTGGAGTGTGATTGTTGGCGGAGGGGGAGTAAACCTTTACTTTTACCGCTTGGGAACCGCCGCTAATTTGTTTAGCATGGAAGATACTGATAACTCTTGGTCGTAATGTTGACAGGAAGGGTGTACCTCCCAAAAATTATATCTATCTCTGTTTTAAGCTTTGAGCTCTGGCACCTCTGCAAATCCATGCTTCCCTCCGCGAAGGGACCATCTATTTACTTTTATGTTGAGTCATCACCTTCTCAAATAAGCGCCAGACCAGAGAGCACTATTGTCATCCTCATGCATTGTGTATAGTTGATGTTGGGTGCAGCATGACTGGATCTTTTCTATCATGAATTACAATGTTTAGTCGCTGTTTGAACTTTGGAGGTGCTCTGCATTTATGTTTTGCGGTCTCAGAAAGGGCTAGCGAGATACCACTATTGTCATATTGTATCATGATTGTTTTGACAAAGTGTTGGTGCTTGAGATATCTTATTATTGCTCGCTAGTTGCTTATGTCATTGATATGAGTTAATATAATTTCTAAGAGTTATTGCTGGCATGGTTAGTCATAATCTTTGCTGAAAACTCGGGTGCTACTTAAGCATATATATGTAAACAAGAACAAAAGAGTTCGTAAAAGTTTTTCTTTATCACTTTCAGTTTGTCAACTGAATTGCTTGAGGACAAGCAATGGGTTAAGTTTGGGGGAGTTGATACGTCTCCATCGTATCTACTTTTCCTCACACTTTTGCCCTTGTTTTGGATTCTAATTTACATGATTTGATGAAACTAACCCGGACTAACGCTGTTTTCAGCAGAACTACCATGGTGTTGTTTTTGTGCAGAAATAAAAGTTCTCGGAACTGGACGAAACTTTTTGAAGATTTATTTTAGAATAAATAAAAAATACTGGAGCCAAGAAGCATTGGAGGGGGGCCCTAGCTGGGCACGATACACCAGGGCGCGCCAGCCCCCCCGAGTGCCCTGGTGGGTTGTGCCCACCTCGTGGCCCCAGTGACCCTAATTCCGACGCTATAAAATCCTATTTTTGGAGAAAAAAATCAAGGAGAAAGTTTCATCGCGTTTTACGATACGGAGCTGCCGCCACCTCCTATTCTTCCTCGGGAGGCCAGATCTGGAGCCCGTTTGGGGCCCCGGAGAGGGGAATCTTCGGTCTTCGTCATCATCAACCCTTCTCCACCGCCAATTCCATGATGCTCCCCACCGAGAGTGAGTAATTCCTTCGTAGGCTTGCTGGTCAGTGAGGAGTTGGATGAGATTCATCATGTAATCGAGTTAGTTTTGTTAGGGCTTGATCCCTGGTATCCACTATGTTCTGAGATTGATGTTGCTATGACTTTGCCATGCTTAATGCTTGTCACTAGGGTCCGAGTGCCATGATTTCAGATCTGAACCATTTATGTTATCACCATTATATCTATGTTCTTGATCCGATCTTGCTAGTCATATGCACCTATTACGTGTTCTGATCCGCAAACCCCGGAGTGACAATAGTCGGGATACTTTCCGGTGATGACCGTAGTTTGAGGAGTTCATGTATTCACCGTGTGTTATTGCTTTGTTTCGGTTCTCTATTAAAAGGAGGCCTTAATATCCCTTAGTTTCCTTATGGACCCCGCTGCCACGGGAGGGTAGGACAAAAGATGTCATGCAAGTTCTTTTCCATAAGCACGTATGACTATTTACGGAATACATGCCTACATTACATTTATGAACTGGAGCTAGTTCTGTGTCACCCTAGGTTATGACTGTTATATGATGAATATCATCCAACGATTTCACCGGTCCAGTTCGTATGAGTTTTCCACATATTGTTCTTGCTAAGTTACTATTGCTGCTGCTATTGTTCCAACTGCTACAAAACTATTGCTATCACTGCTACCGTTACTGTTGCTGTTACTGCTGCTATCAAACTATCATACTGCTGTGCTAGTGATCATTCTGCTGCAGATATTTAATCTCTAGCTGTGGTTGAATTGACAACTTAGCTACTAATACTCGCAAATATTCTTTGGCTCCCCTTGTGTCGAATCTATAAATTTGGGTTGAATACTCTACCCTCGAAAACTGTTGTGATCCCCTATACTTGTGGGTTATCAGCTGGCGCCGGTGAGGACCTGGCTAGCCACCAGCCAGGTTAGGAGGGGATGAAAGGAGCACGAGGGAGCGGGAGGAGGACCAAACCCTATCTATTTAGTAGCAATAGGGGCTGGGAGGGGTTATTGGCCAAAAATTTGGGATTTGTTCGCCCACCAGTTAACGAGCCAGTAGCGATTAATTGGTGTGGCAACTGATTAATCGGTATGTGATTAATCGGTCTAACAGGCCAATTGATAGGTCTGGCAAGATAACACGATGAATAGGTGCTATTCGATTCGGGCACCCTACGAGTAGTGATTAACTGGCAAGTTAATTGATTAATCGGACGAATTCTTGAACAGTGGTTTGATTAGACGGGACGCGTGTGAGCAGTCCGCCGTGCAGGCTCAGCGGGACGAGTCCGAGCAGTGTGCTGCACAGCTGGCTCACCGGGAATCGAGCCCTCTGACCTCCATCCACCGCCCGCCTCGCTCCCAAGTTCTCCATTAAAGCTTCTCCTTATCCTTCGTTCTTATATATAAGCGTCACCGCCGAGGATCGCCTCCTTATCCGATGGAGGACGAGACGGCCAACAAGCGGGGGCAGGTCGAGGCTGAACCGCAAGAGCCTCCGACGAGCATGGACTTCATCAGCAACCTCCACGACGAGATGTTGGTAACCATCATGTCCCTCCTCCCAATGAAATCTGCCACGTGGACCACCATCCTCTCCCGGTGGTGGTGCCTCGTCTGGCACTCCACCCCCTAGACCTCATCGACGATGACGAGCTCTGCAATGGGGATCGCAAACGCTTGGGCGCATTGTCCCACCTCCTCGCCACACACACTGCGCTAGTCAGACGCCTTGCAATCGGCAAGTTCCGTTCCAACTGCAAGGTCAAACCCAAGTTCCACGAGTGGTTCTTATCCCCCGACCTAGATTAGCTCGAGGAGCTCAGCTTTGAAGGTGGACATCGGCACTCGCTGCCTCCGTTCGTCCTCCGCCTCGCGCCCACTGATACGTCTCCAACGTATCTACTTTTCCAAACACTTTTGCTCTTGTTTTGGACTCTAATTTGCATGATTTGAATGAAAGTAACCTAGATGACGCTGTTTTTAGCAGAACTACCATAGTGTTGTTTTTGTGCAGAAATAAAAGTTCTCGGAATCAAACGAAACTTTTTGGAGAATTTTTCTGAAATATAAAAAAACACTGGAGCGAAGACCTAACAAAGGGGGGCCACCAGTTGCCCACAAGGCAGCTAGGCGCGCCCACCCCCTGGGCGCGCCCTGGTTCCTTGTGGGGCCCACGTGGTTCCGCCGACTCTAATCCCGGCCTATAAATTCATATTCTTCGAGAAAAAAATAGGAGAGAAGTTTTCATCGCGTTCTACGAGACGGAGCCGCCGCCACCTCCTATTCTTCCTCGGGAGGGCTGATCTGGAGTCCGTTTCGGGCTCTGGGGAGTGGAAATCGTCGCCATCATCATCACCAACCCTTCTCCATAAACAATTCCATGATGCTCACCACCGGGAGTGAGTAATTCCTTTGTAGGTGTGCTAGATGGTGATGGGATTGGATGAGATTTATCATGTAATCAAGTTATTTTGATAGGGCTTGATCCCTAGTATCCACTATGTTCTGAGATTGATGTTGCTATGACTTTGCTATGCTTGATGCTTGTCACTAGGGCCCGAGCGCCATGATTTCAGATATGAACCTATTATGTTTCCATGAATATGAGAGTGTTTTAAATCCTATCTTGCAAGTTGTATGCACCTACTATGTGTTATGATTCGCATCCCCCAAGGTGATTCTTTTCGGTGATGACTGTAGTTTGAGGAGTTCATGTATTCACCATGTGTTAATGCTTTGTTTCAGTTTTCTCTATTAAAAGTAGGCCGTAATATCCCTTAGTTTCCATATGGACCCCGCTGCCACGGGAGGGTAGGACAAAAGATGTCATGCAAGTTCTTATAAGCCCGTATGACTATATACGGAATACATGCCTACATTATATTGATGAATTGGAGCTAGTTCTATGTCGCTCTAGTGTGTAAGTGTTACATGATGAATGTCCTCTAAATCAATTCATCACTGATCCATGGCCTATGCTTTTTGTTTATTGGTTTACTTTAAGTTATTTTTGTTACTACTGCTCTTACAATCAATAGAAATCTGCTTCTGTTACCTTTCTTATTGCTTTTGTTACAGTGATACTAAAATTCTAGGTGTGGTTGAATTGACATCTCAACTGCTAAGACCAATAAATATTCTTTGGCTCCCCTTGTGTCGAATCAATAAATTTGGGTGAAATACTACCCTCGAAGACTGTTGCGATCCCCTACACTTTGGGTTATCACCCACGTTGCGCCTCGCTACGTTCAGGGAGTGCTTTTTCCCCAAGCTTAATGTCACACACGCTCTTCATCTCCCTAAACTGAAGGACCTCGAGCTTATTGGCATCAACATCTCGAAGGAGGATTTGGAGCGCTTGCTCCACGGCTGTACAACGCTTGAGTACCATCGTCTTCATGTGATGTTTGGGTTCAGTAGCCTCCACGTCGCTACGACGAATGTCCGTACATTTTATGTGCATGGTTGGTGCTGCAATAGGCTATCAGTTGGGAGTGTTTCATGATATGGTCATTGAGAATGTGCCTTTCCTTGAGATAATTTTTGTACTTGATAAAGAAGGTCCAACTAGAATCAAGGTCATTAATGCACCGAAATTGACAGTGTTAGGCTATTCATGTGCTGAATTCTCCGAACTTGTTACAGCTGGATCCATACCCGTTCAGGTACAACAGTCTTCTTCTCCTTCTTATTATTGTACAACACATTTTATCTATTTTTTATTGGTCTATGTTTGACTGTCATCTAGAAAATGATTCCCACAGGCCTCGCCATGTCTCTGCGCACAATGAAGATATTGGCACTACAATCTATCGGCCCCGATCTGGATGAAGTTGTTAGATTCCTGAGATGCTTTCCATGCACGGAGAAGCTATACATCGAGGTGATGCTCCTTTCCTGTTAATTGTTAACCACAATGGAGTTCAATTTTTTGGTACTTTTACCCATGATTACAATGAAAGCTGTATTATGATTTCCAAAGGAAATTTGGAGGATTTCAATACTTATTTTTTTGAGATGTTAATCATGAACGATTGAACATGGCATCTCAGTCTATTAGTGTATTTTAGAAATCATGCAAATCAAAGAGGCCCGTAGTGTTCAAAACTGCATCTAGGCATTGATATGTTGTCTTCTTTTGCAGATACAAGCAGGTCTGGAAGTGAAAAAGTGGCGCAATATAACAATCCCATCGAATGCCTTGAATTCCATCTCATAGAAATTACTTTGAGCGAGTACCAAGGCACCAATCTAGAGATTCAATTCACCAGGTTCTTTGTTCAGAAAGAAAGGGTGCTCAAGGTAATGAGGTTTGCACTATATTTAGTGCGCCACAATGATTAGTTTGCTGATCAGCGCAGGCGTCTACAGCTGAATGGAAGAGGCTCTGCAGAAGCTGAATTTCATTTTGGAAGTTCATATGACAGATTATTCGGAAGGCATTCTATCGAGCCGATATATGAATTCTCGGTGGCCGATCCCTTCGTAGAAATATTTCATGTCAAAGATTCTGAAGAAGATGGATTTGATTTCTAATATCAGTTTGAACCTTGTAATCTTTGAATTTGGGCCTTGTAATGCTAGAATTTGAACCTTGTAATATTTATGGTATTTGTGATACAATGTTTGAAATGACATTGTGTTCTTGTTTGGTTACGCAATCATGTTTTTATAAGTATATATGTTGTTCTATAGACACATCATAGATGTTGTGCAGACAGAGCAAAAAACATTACACACGGACTAAACTACAAAACCCGTCGGTGATGATTTCATCAATCGCTGATAATTGTATACCAGCAAGCATTTTCCCACAACACACACAGCTTATTAGTAGCAGTCGTGTGTGTTATTTCTGGTGTTCGCACACGATTCTGATTACTCAACTATTTGTTGTCTATCGCACACATCTTGTTACGCCGAATCGTTTGTGTTCTGCTGTATCATCGCACACAATTTATGATAGTGAATTGTGTGCTCTATCGCACACATCTGGATCTCTATAGCCGTTTGTGTTATTTTGGCTAATCGCAAACAGTTCATATGGATCAACTGTTTACCATGTATCACACACGCAACTCTTTTCTGAATAGATTTGATGGATCCGCCATCGCACACAGTTCGCGTTATTGGCGACGGATCTAGAACTATACCGTTTGCGATTCATGCTTCGCACACAGTTTGGTCGAAGGGTCTCAGATTGATGTGTCATCTTTGGACCTTCCTGCAGTAGTGATGGGTGAGCCTATTGAACTTCCAGGGTAGAATCTGACAATATTTGATGAGTTTGTTCAAATGCGTCAACGAATTCAGCATCAAGCAAGTCATGAGCAACTCAAGGAAGATTTTTTGAGCCTCCTTGTGGGGTTAAAGGGGACAACTAGTATACATGTGATAGGTAAATTCAAATTTGAACTACAATAATCTGAATACTTTGTTGGTTGTAATACTTAAATTGGAATTACAGCGGCATTTGGACATTTTTTAGCTACTCAAACTAGATATGCGACTATTTTGAGGTCTGACTTTAAAAAAGGGTGCAGTTGTAGGCAACTACGGTTGAATGGCCGGCTTCCACATCAGTGTCCATGGGACTGGTCCCCCCAAAGTCCACAAATGGATGCGGTGTCCAGTTTCAGAGTCGGCGCTGGAGATGCCCTTAGAAAAAAAATGTTCGAGGAATTAAGCGCGTGAGTGGTGCCAAGCCAGATGAAACTTTGGTGGAGGCTCCAAGACATACTCATGTGCAAATTGTTCTCTTGACTTGGGTCTAGGGGCGAAAGACTACTTGACCTTTCGGAAGTAATTCATTATTCTAGAATACATTAGCATGAGATAACATCATAAAATACCGGTCTTGTTGTGCTGATCTTCAGGATTGGAGTAATGATTAATACAGATAGTCGAGTCATTCATATTTCATAGTCAAAGGTGAAACTTTTGGATTTATGAAAGCCGAACAACCCCGAAAGCATTTGCCAATGATTTTTCATTGGTCAATAATGAAAGTTGGGGCCCAAAGACGATCTTATATCATCCTAGTCTCAACCATAAACAATGTTGACGAAGTATCGATGAATGTTGCTTATGGGACTTCGTCAGCACCTTATGAGAAACCAAAGTATTTGGGTTCCGGAGAGAGTATGGTCGCAAGGCTTAAACTTAGAAATTGACGGAAATGCACCATCGTGCATGGAGCATGCAGCTTGGTTGTGTGCGCTGGGTTGGTTCGATAGGGCCGTGGCCCAAGTGTCTATAGGAGAGGAGGAAAATAGAGAGAGATGGAATGGTTAGGCTGCAAGGTGAGTTGGTCCACTGTTGGGCTCCAGGGTGAGTTGGGCCACGATTGAGCCCCGAGCTTGTTGGTGTTGATGTGATGCGCTCTAGGCGGCAACTGGAATTTGTCCGGCTGGGTTGGCTCGGCTTAGGATTAGGTTTAATATTTTCTTATTTCCATGTTTTGAAATTGGATATGATTCAAAAATTAAATCATTTTAGTTTGTAATTTTCTAAAAAGTTTCAATAAATCCAATAAAATCTTTAGGGACTTAGCAAAAATATTTCCAACCCAAATACTAAATAAAATACATATAATAATTTTATAAACTCTATTTGGGAATTATAATTTTTCCATAAAAATAAATGTAGAGTTATAACAAATTCCCAAAATCTTTTTGAATTCTAAATAAAAACCAAACGATCCAAGGCTTCAAATCCTAGTCGAAACTAGATAAGCTCAAACAACACAAGCAAAATTTAATTAATCCTATTCAAATTATTGTTGCGGTTGTTGTTAAGTATGACTTTGACGAGGATATCAAGATGAGAGGCAATAAAATGAAGAGGTCTGGATATTTGGCGAGGATACCACTTGGTACTTTGCCATGGAGCCCCAAATTTATGGAGGATACCCTAACCCCTTGAAAACGATATGTTGACACAGATGGGCTAACTAGATCTCATGATGCCTTGTAATAGTTGCAGCAATCTATAGGACTGTAGGATAATCCACATATAATTTAGTTATATAAGAACAAGAGATGAACCCACGAATAAAATGTACCTCATAAAGTCATTAGCTCACCTTTACAAGATCTTCTATTTCTAAATAGTTAGCTCCACAAACTTATTTATCTTAACATGCAAGCATGACACCTCATCATGCAACATGCATGGGACAAGGCCCACCACAACCTGAAATTATGAATGCAAAAAAATCAACTACAAGATGCAAACATGAATGAGGAATTGCATTATGATGTTTTTGAGATTTAACAAATGATTTACAACTATACAACAATCAAACAAAGTGAACTATAGTATTTTCTGTTTTAGTTCTCATACTGTTACTACAGATATTTATATTCCATATGACTAGTTGCTTATCCAGGATCAAGCGATGACCCGGACAAAGCTCATGCTACAACAATGAACAGTGATGAATCGTAGCTATAGTATCTATAGTTAACAAAGAAGCTTGCTGCCACGCCCCGAGCCATGGCCAGTGTAGCCTAGCGCCTGGCTACGCCACTGCATAAGACCAAATTTTATTTCTACATATACATAGCTATCCTCATTAATTTATTTTTTCTCAACATGCAGGCATGTTGACGTGGCTTGAGACTGCGTCGGTATTTCCCCAAAGAGGAAGGGATGATGCAGCACAACGACGGTAAGTATTTCCCTCAGTTATGAAACCAAGGTATCGAACCAGTAGGAGGATCACCACCACTACGTAAATAGCACCTGCACACAAAGAACAAATACTTGCAACCTGACGTGAAAGAGAGGTTGTCAATCTCTCTACGGTAAAAAGATAGATTAGGTAGTGGTAGATTGTAGAGATAGATATCTCAAGAACACAAAATAAAAAGGGCAAATAAAAAGTGCAGCAAGGTATTTTTGGGTTTTTGGAATAATAGATCTGAAAACAAAAGCGGCAAAAAGATAGATCGGAAAGCAATATGTTGGAAAAGTAGACCCGGGGCCGTAGGATTCACTAGTGGCTTCTCTCATGAGTATAGCACACGGTGGGTGAACAAATTACTGTTGTGCAACTGATAGAAGATCAAATAATCATGATGATATCCAAGGCAATGATCATTATATAGGCTTCACGTCCAAGATTAGTAGACCGAACTGATTCTGCATCTACTACTATTGCTCCACACATCGACCGCTATCCAGCATGCATCTAGTGTATTAAGTTCATGGAAAAACGGAGTAATGCAATAAGAATGGTGACATGATGTAGACAAGATCTATTCATGTAGGAATAGATCCCATCTTGTTATCCTTAATAGTAACGATACATGCGTGCCTCGCTGTCCCTTCTGTCACTGGGAGAGGACACCGCAAGATCGAACCCATCCCAAAGCACCTCTTCCCATGGAAAAGAAAAATCGATCTAGTTGGCCTAACTAAACCAAAGATTCGAAGAAGAAATACAAGGCTATAAGTAATCATGCATATAAGAGATCAAAGAAGACTCAAATAATATTCATGGATGGAAACTGATCATGAACTCAAAATTCATCGAATCCCAACAAACACACCGCAAAAGTTTACATCAAATAGATCTCCAAGAGACCATTGTATTGAGAATCAAAAGAGAGAGAGGAAGCCATCTAGTTACTGCCTACGGACCCGTAGGTCTATGGTGGAGTACTCACGCATCATCGGAGAGGCACCAGTGAGGATGATGAACCCCTCCGTGATGGTGTTAGATTGGATCTCGAGATACTCGAACTTGCGGCGGCTAGATGTGTTTTTCGTCAACTTCTTTAGGGTTTCTGGAATATTTGGGAATTTATAGGTGTCAGAGGCATTGGAGAGGGGTCCCGAGGAGGGCATAGCCCATCAGGGCGCGCCCCGGGCCTCTGGGCGCCTTGGTGGGTTGTGGTCTCCTCGACCCTCCCCTCTGGCACTACTTTGGCCCACTGGATGTCTTCTGGCCCAAAAAAAATCTCCAAAAAGTTTCACGATGTTTGGGCTTCGTTTAGTACTGATATTCTGCGAAGTAAAAAACAAGCAAAAACAACAATTGGCACTTTGGCACTATGTCAATAGGTTAGTCCCAAAAAATGATATAAAGTTGCTATAAAATGATTGTAAAACATCCAAGAATGATAATATAACAGCATGGAACAAGCAAAAATTATAGATACGTTGGAGACATATCAACATCCCCAAGCTTAATTCCTACTCGTCCTCGAGTTGGTAAATGATAAAAACAGAATTTTTGATGTGGAATGCTGCCTAACATGTTCATCACATATTCTTTTCTTTTGTAGCATGGACATTTGGACCTTTAGATGGTTCAAAGCAATAGTCTAGTTTTAACATAATGACTTTAATACTCAAGCATGCCAACAAACAACCATGTCTTTCAAAATATCAACACTAAAGAAAGTTATCCCTAGCCCATCATGCTCAATCATTGATCCATTCATGAAATACACTCAAATATTAACTACACCCAATGCTCAAGTACGATCATAGTGTCCCCTAGTTGGTGCTTTATAAAACAAGGTGGATACTCAAAGTAAAAATAAAAATTGCATAAAGTAAATAGATAGGCCCTTCGCAGAGGGATGTAGGGATTTGAAGAGGTGCGAGAGCTCAAAGTTTTAAATTGAGAGAAAAATATATTTTGAGTGGCATGCCTTTCCTGTCAACGAAAACGACAAAGTAGTTCACAATAATTTCCATGCTAGATATATCATAGGCGGTTCCCAAACAGAAAATAAAGTTTATTCCTTCTTCCACCACTCTTTCACATCCATGGCTGGTCGTATCCACGGTTGCCTTCCATACCAACACTTTTCAAGGAATTTATTATTTGACAACATAAAGTATTTTTTTTCTTTTTTCATTTCGGGAATGGGCATCCCTATTACCGCCATACTCTCATGCAATGACAAGTGAATAAACACTCATCTTGAGAATAACACATCTAGCATGGAAAAATATTGGAAACCCCTACCGTTTCATGAGCGGTACGAGCACACAAAAAGGACATTTATTTTGAAAATTAGAGATGGCACATACAAATTTGCTTAGAACAGCATGGAAATACATCATATAGGTAGGTAGGTGGACTCAGAAGGCAAAACTGGGTTTAAGGATTTTGGATGCACAAGTAGTATTTCTACTTAGTACAAGTGGAGGCTAGCAAATAGATTGAGAAGCAACCAACCAAGAAACAAAAATTCACATAAGCGAGCATTGAGCATAACTAACACCGAATAATGCACCATAAGTAGGATGTAATTTCATTGCATAACTATTGACTTTCGTACTTGCATAGGGAGTCACAAACCTTAACACCAATATTCTTACTAAAGCATAATTACTCACTAACATAACTCACATATTACTATCATGATGTCTCAAAACTATTACAAGGAATCAAGTTTAATTTGTCCAATGATCTTCATGAAAGTTTTTATTATATCCTCCTTGGATATCTATCACTTTGGGACTAGTTTCATATATTGCCATTGCTTTTGACAAGCTCACACAAATTTAAGTGCAGCACATGAGCATAGAGATTTCATCTCTCAAAATAGTATAAGTGAAGCATGAGAGGATTTCTTCAAAATTTACTAACTATCAAAATAATCTAAGTGAAGCATGAGAGGTTTTTTTCAAAATTTACTAAATCTCAAAATAATCTAAGTGAATCATGGGAGGATTTCTTCAAAAGTTTCCAAGCACACCGTGCTCAAAAGGATATAAGTGAACCACTAGAGCAATGCTATAGCTCTAAAAGTTTAAGTGAAGCATAAAGAGCAATTCTAACAAATCATAGCATAATTTTGGTTCTCTCAAATAGGTGTGTCCAGCAAGGATACTAGTGACAAAATAAAAGCAAAGCAAGCAAAGACTCAAAATATACAAGACGCTCCGAGCAAAACTCATGATATGTGACGAATAAAAATATAGCTCCAAGTAAAATACCGATAGTCGTTAGAAGAAAGAGGGGATGCCACTCGGGGCATCCCCAAGCTTAGTTGCTTGTTTATCTTTGGATATATCTTGGGGGGTGCTGTCGCATCCCCAAGCTTAGGCTCTTTTCACTCCTTATTCCTTCATCCATCGTGATCTCACCCAAAACTTGAAAACTTCAATCACACAAAACTCAACAAAATCTTCGTGAGATCCGTTAGTATAATAAAGCAAATCACTACTTTAAGTACTGTTGAAAACCCATTAAAATTTTATTATTGCGTTATACATACTATATTTTAACTTTACCATGGCTCAACCCATAGATTCATCAAAACAAGCACACAATGCAACGAAAATATAATCTGTCTTAAACAGAACAGTCTGTAGTAATCTGTACTCTAACCATGCCCATACTTTTGTAAGTCTAAAAATTCTGAAAAGTTAGGACAACGTAAAGAATTTGTATAGCAATATTTTGTTAAAATTTCAGCTAAATATCACACTCCAGTATAAAATTAAAATTAGAACACTGGAGGCAAAGTTTCTGTTTCAGATTCAGCATTGTTTCTACTCATCTTATGAATCATCCTAAAGGCTTTACTTGGCACAAACACCAAATAAAACATAAAAACACAATCATAACAGAGGCATAATTGTGTCAACACTCAAAAATAGAAATAAAAAGGTGAAAATAAATTTATTCATTGGGTTGCCTCCCAACAAGCGCTATTGTTTTACGCCCCTAGCTAGGCATAACGCATAGATTCATGTATTGTCATCTTTGGTTTTTGCTCCATAGGATGCTCTCATGATTGATTCATATGGTGGCTTAATTCTTGTTCTAGGGAAGTGTTCCATCCCCTTTCTTAATGGAAACTGAAATCTAATATTGCCTTCTTTCATATCAACCACGGCACCTATAGTGCGTAAGAACGGTCTACCAAGTATAATGGGACAAGACGGATGGCAATCAATATCAAGAACAATAAAATCTATGGGCACATAGTTCCTATTTGCAAGAATAAGAACATCATTAATTCTTCCCAAAGGCTTTTTAATAGTAGAATCCGCCAAGTGCAAATTAAAAGAACATTCTTCAATATTGGAGAGACCAAGCACATCACATAAAGACTTCAGAATCGTGGAAACACTAGAACCCAAATCACATAAAGCAAAGCACTCATAATTTTTAATCTTGACCTTAATGGTAGGTTCCCACTCATCATGTAATTTTCTAGGAATAGAAATATCCAACTCCAACTTTTCTTCAAAAGATTTCATCATGGCATCAATGATATGTTTAGTAAAAGCTTTATTTTGTTCATAAGCATAGGGTGAATTCAACATGGATTGCAGCAAAGAAATACATTCAATCAAAGAACAACTATCATAATTAAAGTCTTTGCAATCCAAAATAGTGGGCACATCACTAGTGAAAGTTTTGACCTCTTCAAACCCACTTTCATACAAATTTTTCATCAAGATTTTCACCCTCCAAATTATTGGGACGCCTTCTAGCTAAAGTTGACTCTACTTCAGTCCCTTTACCATCTATCTTAATATTACTAAACAAGGAATCAATAGAACAAACACCAATCACTTCAAGATCTTCATCATTTTTATCCTCTAGAGATATTGGTTTAGCGGCCATTTGATTTATTAAAGTAGCTTGTGCATCGGATATTTTACCAAGAAGATTTTCAGCATGAGCATATTTAGATTGGAGATTAGAAACTTCTCTACTAATATCATCAAGTTATTTCGTTATGGCATCTAGTACGGTAGAGTGTTCTTTAAGCTCCTTGGTAAAATACCTATCATGCTCAAATTGTGTAGTCATATATTCCTTAGTACTTTTCTCAATTTCAAGCAAAATATTGGGGGTAAAGAACATCATGATACTTTCGTTGAGGCATCATGAGTACGCAAGCAAGACTGCAAGCAAGCAAGAGATTTGATGAGAAAAAAGCAAACGAAAAAGAGAACGAATAAAACGACAAATTTGGTGAAGTGGGGGAGAGGAAAACGACAGGCAAATGGCAAATAATGTAATTGCAAGGAGATGAGATTTGTGATTAGGAACCTGGTAGATGATGATGGTGTCTCCTTGGCGCCAGGGATTGGCACGTAGAAGAGACCGCTTCCTCCCTGGCAACGGCGCCAGAAATTCCTTTGACGTGGCTTGGGACTGCGTCGGTATTTCCCCAAAGAGGAAGGGATGATGCAGCATAACGACGGTAAGTATTTCTCTCAGTTATGAAACCAAGGTATCAAACCAGTAGGAGGATCACCACCACTATGTAAACATCACCTGCACACAAAGAACAAATACTTGCAACCCGACGTGAAAGAGAGGTTGTCAATCTCTCTACGGTAAAAAGATAGATTAGGTAGTGATAGATTGGAGAGATAGATCTCTCAAGAACACAAAATAAAAGGGGCAAATAAAAAGTGCAGCAAGGTATTTTTGGGTTTTTGGAATAATAGATCTGAAAACAAAAGCGGCAAAAAGATAGATCGGAAAGCAATATGTTGGAAAAGTAGACCCGGGGGCCGTAGGTTTCACTAGTGGCTTCTCTCATGAGTATAGCACACGGTGGGTGAACAAATTACTGTTGGGAAATTGATAGAAGATCAAATAATCATGACGATATCCAAGGCTATGATCATTATATAGGCATCACGTCCAAGATTAGTAGACCGAAACGATTCTGCATCTACTACTATTACTCCACACATCGACCGCTATCCAGCATGCATCTAGTGTATTAAGTTCATGAAAAAACGGAGTAATGCAATAAGAACGGTGACATGATGTAGACAAGATCTATTCATGTAGGAATAGACCCCATCTTGTTAGTGCCAGTTGTTGTTTTTGCTTGTTTTTTACTTCACAGAATATCGGTACCAAACGAAGGCCAAACATCGCGAAACTTGTTGGAGATTTTTTTGGGCCCGAAGACATCCAGTGGGCCAAAGAAGTGACAGAGGGGAGGGTCGAGGAGACCACAACCCACCAGGGCGCGCCAGAGGCCCCGGGCACGCCCTGATGTGTTGTGCCCTCCTCGGGGCCCCTCTCCACCGCCTCTGATGCCTATAAATTCCCAAATATTCCAGAAATCCTAAACGAGTCGACGAAAAACACATCTAGCCGCTGCAAGTTCCAGAACCTTGAGATCCAATCTAACACCATCATGGAGGGGTTCATCATCCTCATTGGTGCCTCTCCGATGATGCGTGAGTAGTCCACCATAGACCTACGGGTCCGTAGGCAGTAGCTAGATGGCTTCCTCTCTCTCTTTTGATTCTCAATACAATGATCTCTTGGAGATCTATTTGATGTAAACTTTTGTGGTGTGTTTGTTGTGATCCAATGAATTTTGAGTTCATGACCAGTTTCTATCCATGAATACTATTTGAGTCTTCTTTGACCTCTTATATGCATGATTACTTATAGCCTCGTATTTCTTCTTCGAATCTTTGGTTTAGTTAGGCCAACTAGATTGATTTTTCTTGCCATGGGAAGAGGTGCTTTGTGATGGGTTCGATCTTGCGGTGTCCTCTCCCAGTGACAGAAGGGGCAGCGAGGCACACATGTATCGTTGCTATTAAGGATAACAAGATGGGGTCTATTCCTACATGAATAGATCTTGTCTACATCATGTCACCGTTCTTATTGCATTACACCATTTTTCCATGAACTTAATACACTAGATGCATGCTGGATAGCGGTCGATGTGTGGAGTAATAGTAGTAGATGCAGCATCATTTCGGTCTACTAATCTTGGTCGCGATGCCTATATAATGATCATTGCCTTGGATATCGTCATGATTATTTGATCTTCTATCAATTGCCCAACAGTAATTTGTTCACCCACCGTGTGCTATACTCATGAGAGAAGCCACTAGTGAATCCTACGACCCCCGGGTCTACTTTTCGAACATATTGCTTTCCGATCTATCTTTTTGCCGCTTTTGTTTTCAGATCTATTATTCCAAAAACCCAAAAATACCTTGCTGCACTTTTTATTTGCCCCTTTTATTTTGTGTTCTTGAGAGATCCATCTCTCCAATCTATCACTACCTAATCTATCTTTTTACCGTAGAGAGATTGGCAACCTCTCTTTCGTGTCGGGTTGCAAGTATTTGTTCTTTGTATTTACGTAGTGGTGGTGATCCTCCTACTAGTTCGATACCTTGATTTCATAACTGAGGGAAATACTTACCGTCGCTGTGCTGCATCATCCCTTCCTCTTTGGGGAAGTACCGACGCAGTCTCAAGCCACGTCAATGAAATTTCTAGCGCCGTTGCCGGGGAAGAAGCGGTCTCTTCTACGTGCCAATCTCTGCCGCCGAGGAGACACCATCATCATCTACCAGGTTCCTAATCACAAATCTCATCTCCTTGCAATTACGTTATTTGCCATTTGCCTCTCGTTTTCCTCTCCCCCACTTCACCAAATTTGCCGTTTTAGTCACCCTCTTTTTCGTTCGCCTTTTTCTTGTCAGATCTCTTGTTTGCTTGGCATCATGAGTGATTTTGGTATGGCAGAAACTGATGATGGCAGGACTCCTAATATTGGACGTTCTGGTAATCTGGATGCTAAAACTTTTGTTTTGGTGCAAGGGAATGTTATAGGAAAAGAAACTATCCAAGAATTTTTCAATTGCGTTGGAAATTTGACTCTCGATGATACTCCTATACTGAAAAGAACTAAAACTTATGCGGAAGCTATTTCAGCGCTAGTTCTGAAACTTGAAAATAGGTTTATCCGTACCCATCCTACCTTGCAAAGATTATTTTGTGAGCTACCTGTCATAAAGGATCCCAAAGCTAAGAAGTTAGCCGCCCTTGTTCTCATGATTGAATTTGATCACATAGTACGGGAAGCTAGGGAAATTTTCGATTTCTTTGTTATGATCCGTGAAAAACCGGTAATAGGAGAAATCCTTTACAATAGTGATTACATGTTGAGACATCTGCTTGGAAATAATCAAATTTTTGATGAGAATCTTAAAAAGGAAGTCCCCGTTTTAGATATCATCCAACAAGTTTTCAATGATTTTAATCAACAATATTCTTGGATTGTGGCCGGGAATCAAAGAGGGTACGTAGATGGACAACTTATAGTGCTAAGGTTTCTATGGATGATGTGTTTCAAGTTTTATTTGTAAAACCTCTTGATAAAAGTACTGCTACAAAAACCAAAGATGACAATACTTGAATCTATGCATTATGCCTAGCTAGGGGCGTAAAACAATAGCGCTTGTTGGGAGGCAATGATACATCTCCAACGTATCTATAATTTTTGCTTGTTCCATGCTGTTATATTATCATTCTTGGATGTTTTACAATCACTTTATAGCAACTTTATATCATTTTTTGGGACTAACCTATTGACATAGTGCCAAAGTGCCAGTTGCTATTTTTGCTTGTTTTTTTACTTCGCAGAATATCAGTACCAAACGGAGTCCAATCGCGACGAAACTTTTTAGAGACTTTTTTGGACCAGAAGACACCTAGTGGGCCAAAGAAGTGCCAGAGAGGTGGGATGTGGAGAGCACAACCCACCAGGGCGCGCCAGGGGGCCCCCGGCGCGCCCTGATGGGTTGTGCCCTCCACGGGGCCCCTCTTGTTGGGGAACGTTGCATGGGAAACAAAAAATTTCCTACGCACACACAAGATATATCAATGCAAATGAGCATCTACGAGAGGGGAGATCAGATCCACATACCCTTGTAGATCACTAAGAGGGAAGCGTTAAGAAACGCGGTTGATGTAGTCGAACGTCTTCGCGATACAAATCGCAAGCCGTCCCGCGATCCAATCACGATCTAGTGCCGAACGGACGACACCTCCGTGTTCAGCACACGTACAGCTCGATGACGATCTCCGCCTCCTTGATCCAGCAAGAGAGGGCGGAGAGGTAGATGAGTTCTCCGGCAGCACAATGGCATGGTGGCGGTGGTGGTGGAGCAATCTCAGCAGGGCTACGCCTAGCGCTACCGAAACCGTGAACGGAGGAGAAAACGATCTAGGGAGAGAGAGGGGCGCCAAGGGCTTCGTGTGTGCTCTTGGGGCGCCGCCTCCCCTCTATATATAGGTGGAGGGGCGTGGAGATCAGCCCCTCCAAGCCCTAGGGCGCAGCCAAGGGGGAGGAGTTAGACTCCTAGTCCAATTCCCTCCCTTTCCATAAACAGGTGGACTTTCCACCTCTCCCAAGCTACATGGGCCTTGAGGGACTTGTGCGCCTGGCCCAATAAGGCCAGGGCGCCACCCCTCAGCCCATGCAAACCCTTGGGACGTGGTGGAACCCTTGGTGGACTTCCGGACTCCTCCGGAAGTTTCCGGAACCTTCTAGAAGCTTCCCGGTACAATACCGGAAAAACCCAAAACTTTTCCGGTAGCCAAAATATGACTTCCCATATATAAATCTTTACCTCCGGACCATTCCGAAACTCCTCGTGACGTCCGGGATCTCATACGGGACTCCGAACAACCTTTGGTCACCAACATACATAACTCAATAATACCGAAACGTCACCGAACGTTAAGTGTGCAGACCCTGCGGGTTCGAGAACTATGTAGACATGACCGAGACACCTCTACGGTCAATAACCAATAGCTGGAGCTGGATGCCCATATTGGTTCCTACATATTCTACAAAGATCTTTATCGGTTGAACCTCTTTGTCAAGGATTCAGTTAATCCCGTACGTTGTTCCCTTTGTTTATCGGTATGTTACTTGCCCGAGATTCGATCGTCGGTATCTCCATACCTAGTTCAATCTCGTTACCGGCAAGTCTCTTTACTCGTTCCGTAATACAAGATCCCGTGACTAACTCTTTAGTCACTTTGCTTGCAAGGCTCATTGTGATGTTGTATTGCCGAGTGGGCCCTGAGATACCTCTCCATCACACGGAGCAACAAATCCCAGTCTTGATCCATGTCAACTCAACAGACACCCTCGGAGATACCTGTAGAGCATCTTTATAGTCACCCAATTACGTTGTGACGTTTGATACACACAAGGTACTCCTCCGGTGTCAGTGAGTTACATGATCTCATGGTCATAGGAACACATACTTGACATGCAGAAAACAATAGCAATAAACTAACACGATCATATGCTACGTTCATTGTTTGGGTCTTGTCCATCACATCATTCTCCTAATGATGTGATCTCATCATCAAATGACAACTCTTGTCCATGGCTAGGAAACCACAGCCATCTTTGATTGACGAGCTAGTCCATTAGAGGCTTACTAGGGACACATTGTTGTCTATGTACCCACACATGTATTTGAGTTTCCAATCAATACAATTATAGCATGGATAATAAAAATTTATCATGAACAAGGAAATATAATAATAACTATTTTATTATTGCCTCTAGGGCATATTTCCAACAATCTCCCACTTGCACTAGAGTCAATAATCTATCTCACATCACTATGTGATTTACATTGTAATGAATCTAACACCCATACAGTTCTGCTGTTGATCATGTTTCCCTCGTGGAAGAGGTTTAGTCAACAGATCTGCAACATTCTGATCCGTGTGTACTTTGCAAATATTTATGTCTCCTCCCTCAATGTAATCGCGGATGGAGTTGAAGCATCGCTTTATGTGTCTGGTCCTCTTGTGAAACCTTGGTTCCTTGGCTAGAGCAATGGCACCAAGTCACAGAACAAAGTCATTGGGTTTAGTGCACTGGGCACTACTCCAAGATCCGTCATGAACTGCTTCATCCAGACACCTTCCTTTGCCGCCTCCGAGACAGCTATGTACTCTGCTTCGCATGTAGAATCAGCTACCACGCTTTGCTTGGAACTGCACCAGCATACCGCTCCTCCATTGAGAACAAATACGTATCCGGTTTGAGACTTAGAGTCATCCGGATCAGTGTCAAAGCTTGCATCGACGTAACCCTTTACGACGAGCTCTTGATCACCTCCATAAATGAGAAACATTTCCTTAGTCCTTTTCAGGTACTTTAGGATATTCTTGACCGCCGTCCAGTGATCCACTCCTGGATTACTTTGAAACCTTCCGGCCATACTTATGGCAAGGGTGACGTCTGGTCTTGTGCACAGCATTGCATACATGATAGAGCCTATCGTAGAAGCATAGGGGATGGTACTCATCTTTTCTCTATCCTCTGCAGTTACTGGGCATTGAGTCTTACTCAACTTCACACCTTGTAACACAGGCAAGAACCCTTTCTTGGACTGATCCATTTTGAACTTCTTCAAAACTTTATCAAGGTATGTGCTCTGTGAAAGTCCTATCAAGCGTCTTGATCTATCTCTATAGATCTTGATGCCTACTATGAAAGCAGCTTCTCCAAGGTCCTTCATTGAAAAACTCTTGTTCAAATATTCCTTCACGCTTTCCAAAAATTCTATATTGTTTCCAATCAGTAATATGTCATCCACATATAAAACCAGAAACACTATAGAGCTCCCACTCACTTTCTTGTAAATACAAGCTTCTCCATAAACTTGTATAAACCCAAACGCTTTGATCACCTCATTAAAGCGCTTATTCCAACTCCGAGATGCCTACACTAGTCCATAAATGGATCGCTGGAGCTTGAAAACTTTGTCAGCATTCTCTGGATCGACAAAACCTTCTGGTTGCATCATATACAACTCTTCCTCAAGAAAACTGTTGAGGAACGCTGTTTTGACATCCATCTGCCAAATTTCATAATCGAAAAATGCAGCTATTGCTAACATGATTCTGACGGACTTTAGCATCACAACGGGAGAGAAAGTCTCATCGTAGTCAATTCCTTGAACTTGTGAAAAACCCTTTGCCATAAGTCGATCTTTATAGACGGTGACATTATCGTCCGCGTCCCTCTTCCTCTTAAAGATCCATTTATTCTGAATGGCCTTTCGCCCTTCAGGTAATACTTCCAAAGTCCACACATTGTTTTCATACATGGATCCTATCTCGGATTTCATGGCCTCTAACCATTTGTTGGAATTCAGGCCCACCATCGCTTCTCCATAGCTCATAGGTTCATCGTTGTCCAACAACATGACCTCCAAGACAGGGTTACCGTACCATTCAGGAGCAGTACGTGCCCTTGTCGACCTACAAGGTTCGATAGTAACTTGATCCGAAGCTTCATGATCACTATCATTAGCTTCCTCTCCAACTGATGTAGGCTCCACAGAAACAACTTTTTGTGCCGCGCTACTCTCTGGTTGAAGTGAAGGTTCATCAACCTCATCAAGTTCTATCTTCCTCCCACTCAATTCTTTCGAGAGAAACTCTTTCTCGAGAAATGACCCGTTCTTAGCGACAAACACTTTGCCTTCGGATCTGAGATAGAAGGTGTACGCAACCGTCTCTTTTGGGTATCCTATGAAGACGCATTTCTCCGCTTTGGGTTCCAGCTTTTCAGGCTGAAGCTTTCTGACATAAGCATCGCATCCCCAAACTTTAAGAAACGACAACTTTGGTTTCTTGCCAAACCACAGTTCATACGGCGTCGTCTCAACGGATTTAGATGGTGCCCTATTTAAAGCGAATGCAGCTGTCTCTAACGCATAACCCCAAAACGATAGTGGCAAATCGGCAAGAGACATCATAGACCGCACCATATCCAATAAGGTTCGATTACGACGTTCGGACACACCATTACGCTGTGGTGTTCCAGGTGGCGTCAACTGTGAAACAATTCCACATTGTCTTAAGTGATTGCCAAACTCATAACTCAGATATTCTCCTCCTCGATGAGATCGTAGGAATTTAATATTCTTGTTACGATGATTCTCAACTTCACTCTGAAATTGCTTGAACTTTTCAAACGTTTCAGACTTATGTTTCATTAAGTAAATATACCCATATCTACTTAAGTCATCGGTGAAGGTGAGAAAATAACGATATCCACCGCATGCCTCAATGCTCATCGGACCGCACACATCAGTATGTATGATTTCCAACAAGTCACTTGCCCATTCCATTGTTCCAGAGAATGGGGTCTTAGTCATCTTGCCCATGAGGCATGGTTCACATGTGTCAAGTGATTCAAAATCAAGTGACTCCAAAAGTCCATCAGCATGGAGTTTCTTCATGCATTTTACACCAATATGACCTAAGCGGCAGTGCCACAAGAAAGTGGTACTATCATTATTAACTCTACATCTTTTGGCATCAATGGTATGAACATGTGTATCATCACTATCGAGATTCAATAAGAATAAACCCCTCACAATGGGTGCATGACCATAAAAGATATTACTCATATAAATAGAACAACCATTATTCTCTGATTTAAATGAGTAACCATCTCGCAATAAACAAGATCCAGATATAATGTTCATGCTTAATGCAGGCACTAAATAACAATTATTCAGGTTCATCACTAATCCCGATGGTAATCGAAGAGCGAGCGTGCCGACGGCGATCACATCAACCTTGGAACCATTTCCCACGCGCATCGTCACTTCGTCCTTTGCCAGCCTCCGTCTATTCCGCAGCTCTTGTTTTGAGTTGCAAATGTGAGCAACCGAACCGGTATCAAATACCCAGGCACTACAACGAGAGTTGGTAAGGTACACATCAATAACATGTATATCGTATATACCTTGTTTGGTGTTTGCCGCCTTCTTGTCGGCCAGATACTTGGGGCAGTTCCGCTTCCAGTGGCCAGTACCCTTGCAATGAAAGCACTCAGTTTCTGGCTTGGGTCCAGCCTTGGGTTTCTCACGTGAGGGGCAACTGATTTGCCACTCTTCTTGGAGTTACCCTTATTTCCCTTGCCATTCTTCTTGAAACTAGTGGTTTTATTGACCATCAACACTTGATGCTCCTTTTGGATTTCAGACTCAGTGACTTTCAGCATCGCAAACAGCTCGGCGACTGACTTGTTCATCCCTTGCATGTTATAGTTCAACATGAAGCTCTTGTAGCTAGGTGGCAGTGATTGAAGAACTCTGTCAGTGATCGTCTTCGGCGGGAGGGAAATTCCCAACTCAGCCAGACGGTTGGAATACCCAGACATTCTGAGTATGTGCTCACTAACAAACCCGTTCTCCTCCATTTTGCAAGCATAGAATTTATCGGAGGTCTCATATGCTCCATGACGTTCAAAACGCCTTTGAAGTCCCGTCTCTAAGCCATACAACATAGCACACTGAACTATTGAGTAATCAACCGAACGCGACTGCCAGGCGTTCGCAACGTCTGGAGACGACACTGGAGCGGGTGGCTCACCGAGCGGTGCATCAAGGACATAAGACTTTTGGGAAGCTGTGAGGATAATCCTCAGATTACGGGCCCAGTCTTCAAAGTTACTTCCATCATCTTTCAGCTTAGCTTTCTCTAGGAACACATTGAAATTCAGGGGAACTACTGCGCGAGCCATTGATCTACAACATAAAATTTGCAAAGACAACTTAGACTATTGTTCAAGATAATGAGTTTAGTTAATCATATTGCTTAAAAAATCCCACTCAAATTGACATCCCTCCGGTCATCCGAGTGCTACATGATCCAAATTCACCAACCCAAGTCCGATCATCACGTGAGATGAGGTGGTTTCAATGGTGAACATCTCCATGTTGATCATATCTACTATATGCTCATGTTCGACCTTTCGGTCTCTTGTGTTCCGAGGCCATTTCTATACATGCTAGGCTTGTCAAGTTTAACCTGAGTGTTCCGCATGTGCAACACTGGCTTGCACCCATTGTATGTGAATGTAGAGTCTATCACACCCGATCATCACGTGGTGTCTCGAAATGACAAACTTTCGCAACGGTGCACACTTGGGGAGAACACAATCTTATCTTGAAATTTTAGTGAGGGATCACCTTATAATGCTACCGTCGTCCTAAGTAAAACAAGGTGCATAAAAGGATTAACATCACATGCAAATCATAAGTGACATGATATGGCCATGATCTTGTGCTTTTGATCTCCATCTTGAAAGCACCGGCATGATCTCCATCGTCACCGGCATAACACCATGATGTCCATCATATTGATCTCCATCAACGTGTCGCCATGAGGTTGTCACACCAACTATTGCTTCTACAACTATTGCTAACTCATAGCGATACAGTAAAGCAAAAAGGCGAAAATAAATTAAAGACAACCCTATGGCTCCTGCCGGTTGCCGTACTAATCGACATGCAAGTCGTGATAATCTATACAAAACATGATCATCTCATACATCACATATATCTCATCATGGTTCTGTCCATATCACATCACATCATACCCTGCAAAAACAAGTTAGACGTCCTCTAATTTGTTGTTGCATGTTTCACGTGGCTGCTATGGGTATCTAGCAAGAACGATTCTTACCTACGCAAAACCACAACGGTGATATACAAGTTGCTATTTCACCTTCTACAAGGACCGCCTCTGTCGAATCCGATTCAACTAAAGTGGGAGAGACAGACACCCGCCTGCCATCTTATGCAACAAAGTTACATGTCAGTCGATGGAACCGGTCTCTCGTACGTGGACGAGTAAGGTTGGTCCGAGCCGCTTCATCCCACAATACCGCTGAATCAAGAAAACACTAAGGAGGGAAGCAATCTGAATATCAAATCCCACAAACTCCTTTGTGTTCTACTTGTGATCTCATCTACGCATAGACCTAGCTCATGATGCCACTGTTGGGGAACGTTGCATGGGAAACAAAAATTTTCCTACGCACACACAAGATCTATCCATGGAGATGAGCATCTACGAGAGGGGAGATCGGATCCACATACCCTTGTAGATCGCTAAGCGGGAAGCGTTAAGAAACGCGGTTGATGTAGTCGAACGTCTTCGCGATCCAAATGGCAAGCCGTCCCGCGATCCAATCACGATCTAGTGCCGAACGGACGGCACCTCCGTGTTCAGCACACATACAGCTCGATGACGATCTCCGCCTCCTTGATCCAGCAAGTGAGGGCGGAGAGGTAGATGAGTTCTCCGGCAGCACAACAGCGTGGTGGCGGTGGTGGTGGAGCAATCTTAGCAGGGCTACGCCTAGCGCTTCCGAAACCGCGAACGGAGGAGAAAACGATCTAGGGAGAGAGAGGGGAGCCAAGGGCTTCGTGTGTGCTCTTGGGGCGCCCCCTCCCCTCTATATATAGGTGGAGGGGCATGGAGATCAGCCCCTCCAATCCCTAGGGCGCAGCCAAGGGGGAGGAGTTGGACTCCTAGTCCAATTCCCTCCCTTTCCATAAACAGGTGGACTTTCCACCTCTCCCAAGCCACATGGGCCTTGAGGGACTTGTGTGCCTGGCCCAATAAGGCCAGGGCGCCTCCCCTCAGGCCATGCAAACCCTTGGGACGTAGTGGAACCCTTGGTGGACTTCCAGACTCCTCCGGAAGTTTCCGTAACCTTCTAGAAGCTTCCCGGTACAATACTGAAAAAACCCGAAACTTTTCCGGTAGCCAAAATATGACTTCCCATATATAAATCTTTACCTCCGAACCATTCCGGAACTCCTCGTGACGTACGGGATCTCATCCGGGACTCCAAACAACCTTCGGTCACCAACATACATAACTCAATAATACCGAAATGTCACCGAACGTTAAGTGTGCAGACCCTGCGGGTTCGAGAACTATGTAGACATGACCAAGACACCTCTACGGTCAATAACCAATAGCGGGACCTGGATGCCCATATTGGTTCCTACATATTCTACGAAGATCTTTATTGGTTGAACCTCTATGTCAAGGATTCAGTTAATCCCGTACGCTGTTCCCTTTGTTTATTGGTATGTTACTTGCCCGAGATTCGATCGTCGGTATCTCCATACCTAGTTCAATCCCGTTACCGAAAAGTCTCTTTACTCGTTTCGTAATACAAGATCCCGTGGCTAACTATTTAGTCACTTTGCTTGCAAGGCTCATTGTGATGTTGTATTACCGAGTGGGCCCTAAGATACCTCTCCATCACACGGAGCAACAAATCCCAGTCTTGATCCATGTCAACTCAACAGACACCCTCGGAGATACCTATAGAGCATCTTTATAGTCACCCAATTACGTTGTGACATTTGATACACACAAGGTACTCCTCCGGTATCAGTGAGTTACATGATCTCATGGTCATAGGAACACATACTTGACATGCAGAAAACAATAGCAATAAACTGACACGATCATATGCTACATTCATAGTTTGGGTCTTGTCCATCACATCATTCTCCTAATGATATGATCTCATCATCAAATGACAACTCTTGTCCATGGCTAGGAAACCACAGCCATCTTTAATTGACGAGCTAGTCCATTAGAGGCTTACTAGGGACACATTGTTGTCTATGTACCCACACATGTATTTGAGTTTCCAATCAATACAATTATAGCATGGATAATAAACATTTGTCGTGAACAAGGAAATATAATAATAACTATTTTATTACTGCCTCTAGGACATATTTCCAACAACTCTCCACTGCCTCCGATGCCTATAAATTCTCAAATATTCAGAAACCCCCAAAAAATAACCCTAGACGAGAAGTTCCGCCGCCGCAACTCTCTGTATCGGAAAAAAACTAATCTGGAGGCGTTCCAGTACCCTGCCGGAGGGGGTAGATCATCTCAGGTGGCCATCTTCATCATCCCGGTGGAGGCCATGACGAGGAGGGAGTAGTCCACCCTCGGGGCTGAGGGTATGTACCAGTAGCTATGTGTTCAATCTCTTTCTCGTGTTCTTGAGATGTCACGATCTTGATGTATCACGGGCTTTGTTAATATAGTCGGATCATATGATGTTATTCCCTTGCTATCATGTTGTGATGAATTGAATCTTTCCCTTTGAGATATCATTATGTTGGATTGAATATTGGATTTGAGAACACTTGATATATGTCTTGCATATGGATACCCGTGGTGACAATGGGGTGTTCTATTGATTCACTTGATGTATGTTTTGGTACTCAACTTGCAGATTCCCGAGGTGACATTGGGGTAATCTATGCATAGGGGTTGATGCACGTTCTTGTCCTACGTTCTCCGATAGAAATCTTGGGGCACTCTTTGAGGTTCTTTGTGTTGGATTGAGTATTATGAATCTGAAATTGTTTGATGCGTATCGTATAATTAACTCATGGATACTTGTGGTGACATTGGAGTATCTAGGTGACATTAGAGTTGGTTGATGCGTATCATATGGTGTTATTCTAGTACGAACTCTTGAATAGATCGATCGGAAAGGATAACTTTAAGGTGGTTCCGTACCCTACAAAAAATTTCTTATTATGTTCTCTGCTAGATAAGAACTTTGGAGTGATTCTTCGTTGCACGTTGAGGGATGGTTATGTGATCCAATTATATTAGCATTGTTGAGAGATTGCACTAGCGAAAGCACGGACCCTAGGCCTTGTTTTCAAGCATTGCAATACCATTTGTGCTCACTTTTTTTACTTGCTACCTTGCTCTTTTTATATTTTCAGATTACAAAAACCTATATCTACCATCCATATTGCACTCGTATCACCATCTCTTCGCCGAACTAGTGCACCTATACAATTTGCCATTGTATTGGGTGTGTTGGGGACACAAGAGATTTCTTGTATTTGATTGCAGGGTTGTTTGAGAGAGACCATCTTCATCCTACACCTCCCACGGATTGATAAACCTTAGGTCATCCACTTGAGGGGAAATTGCTACTGTCCTACAAAACTCTGCGCTTGGAAGCCCAACAAAGTCTACAAGAATAAAGTTGCATAGTAGACATCAAGCTCTTTTCTAGCGCCGTTGCCGGGGAGGTGAGTGCTTGAAGGTATATGTTTAGATCTTGCAATTAAATCTTTTAGTTTCTTGTTTTTCACTAGTTTGGTTTTATCAAAGAAAACTAAAAAAATGGAGTTTAGGTTGCATCAATTGTCTCGTCTTTATAAAGTCTTTCGTGAAAATGATGGTTCGGAAAATTGTGCTCAATTGGTAGAGGAAGAATTTATGAAAATACTTAATAAGAATTCCCTCAATGATGAGCATGATAGAAATATTGCTAGTATGAATTGTCTGAATATCCATGATGCTAATGATATGCAAAGCCACAAGCTTGGGGATGCTATGTTTGATGAAGATGCTATTTTTAGTCCTCCAAGTTTTGATGAGAAAATATATTATGATGATGGCATGCCTCCTATCTATGATGATTATGGTGATGCCATGTATGATATAAAAAGTGATAGCAACTTTGAAACTTGTCATCATGATTTTAATATTGAATGTGGTTATGTCAATCAAGTGTTTCATGATAGTTATTTTGTTGAGTTTGCTCCCACTACCATGGATGAAAAGGAATTTGCTTATGAGGAGTGTAATGAAAATTCTATGCTTGTGCATCATGAAAAGAATGATTTATGTGATATTTATATTGTGAAATTCCTTCATGATGCTACTGAAAATTATTATGAGGGAGGAACATATGCTTGTAGGAATTGCAATAATATCAAGTTTCCTCTCTATGTGTTCAAAGTTTTGAAGTTATGCTTGTTTTGCCTTCCTATCCTAGTTGATTCTTGTTCCCATAAATTGCTTGCTCACAAAATCCCTATGCATAGTAAGTGGGTTAGACTTAAATGTGCTTGTCATGAGATTCATGATGCTCTCTTACATGTTTCAAATACTATTCCTATGTGAGCATCATTGAAATCATCATGCCTAGCTAAAAGGCATTAAAGAAAAGCGCTTGTTGGGAGACAACCCAACACTTATACTTTCTATTTTGATGTGTTCACATGATTAAGCTACTGTAGTAATAATGTTTTGTATCTTTTATTTCAATAAAGTATCAAGTAAATCCTTTGGGATGACTCACAAGATGAGTAGAATTGATGCTGAACCAAAACAGAATTTTTGACTCCAGTACTGGAATTTTCATTTTTTACTGGAGCGTGATAATGATATGAATTTTTACACAGTGTTTATATACAAATTATTCAGGTTTTACTATTTTTCAGAATTTTTAGAGACAGGGAAGTATGGTTATACTATAGATCTTCACAGACTGTTCTGTTTTTGACAGATTCTGTTTTGCATGCATAGTTTGCTTGTTTTAGTGTTCCCATAGCTTATATTTAGTGATATAAATTATGGGAATGCTAGAATACAGTAGGTATTATGTGAGAACAATTATGAATCTTGTCTTGGCAGTACATAAAGAGTTGATTCATTATTATGTGTACTAACCTATCTCACGAGTTTTTTTCGAGTTTTGTGTGGATGAAGTTTTTGAGAATAGGTGAAACCATGATATGAGAGGATTGAACGAGATACAAAAGCTCAAGCTTGGGGATGCCCAAGGCACCCCAAGTAAATATTTCAAGAAGTCTCAAGCATCTAAGCTTGGGGATGCTACGCATCCCACCTCTCTTCATCAAATAAATATCGGTTAGCCTATGTTGAGCCTAAATTTTTATTTGTTCACATGATGCATGCTATTCTTGGAGTTCTATTTTTGTTTAGTTTGCTGTTTGAATAAAATAATAAGATCTGAAAATCTTTATTGAGAGAGAGAGTCCTCACATAGCTACTTAATTGTTTGACTACTCATTGATCTTCACTTATATCTTTTGAGAGTAGCTTTTCATTTACTCTAGAGCTTCACTTATATCTTTTTGAGCACGGTGTGCTTGGAAATTTTTGTAGAAATACTCTCATGCTTCACTTAGATTAATTTGAGAGTTAGTAAATTTTGAAGAAATCCTCTCATGCTTCACTTATACCTTTTTGAGAGATGAAATCTTTATGCTCATGTGCTTCACTTAAATTTGGTTGAGCTTGTCAAAAAGCAATGACAATACATGAAACTAGTCCCAAAATGATAGATATCCAAGGAGGATATAATAAAAACTTTCATGAAGATCATTGCACAAATTAAACTTGATTCTTTGTAATAGTTTTGAGACATGATGATAGTAATATGTGAGTCATGTTAGTGAGTAATTATGCTTTAGTAAGAATATTAGTGTTAAGGTTTGTGATTCCCTATGCATGCACGAAAGTCAATAGTTATGCAATGAAGTTACATCCTACTTATGGTGCATTATTCGGTGTTAGTTATGCTCAATGCTCGCTTATGTGAATTTTCGTTTCTTGGTTGGTTGCTTCTCAATCTATTTGCTAGCCTCCATTTGTACTAAGTAGAAATACTACTTGTGCATCCAAAATCCTTAAACCAAGTTTTGCCTTATGAGTCCACCATACCTACCTATATGCGGTATTTCCATGCCGTTCTAAGCAAATTTGTATGTGCCATCTCTAATTTTCAAAATAAATTTCTCTTTTGTGTGCTCGTACCGCTCATGAAACGGTAGGGGGTGTCCAATATTTTTCCATGCTAGATGTGTTATTCTCAAGATGAGTGTTTATTCACTTGTCATCGCATGAGAGTGCGGCGGTAATAGGGATGCCCACTCCCGAAATGAAAAAGAAAATAAATATGTTGTCAAATAATAAATTCCTTGGAAAGTGTTGGTTTGGAAGGCAACCATGGATACGACCAGCCATGGATTGTGAAAGAATGGTGGAAAAAGGAATAAACTTTATTTTATGTTTGGGAACTGCCTATGATATATCTAGCATGGAAAGTATTGTGAACTACTTTGTCATTTTCGTTCATAGGAAAAGCATGCCACCCAAAATATTTTTCTCTCTCAATTTAAACTTTGAGCTCTGGCACCTCTACAAATCCCTACTTCACTCTGCGAAGGGCCTTTCTATTTACTTTATGCAGTTTTTATTTTTACTTTGAGTCTCCATCTTCTCTTATAAAGCACCAACTAGGGGGCACTATGATTGTACTTGAACATTGGGTGTAGCTAATATTCGAGTGTGTTTCATGAATGGATCAATGATTGAGCATGATGGGCTAGGGATAACTTTCTTTAGTGTTGATATTTTGAAAGACATGGTTGCTTGTTGGCATGCTTGAGTATTGAAGTCATTATGTTAAAACTAGACTATTGCTTTGAACCATCTAAAAGTCCAAATGTCCATGCGACAAAAGAAAATATTATGTGATGAACATGTTAGGCAGCATTCCACATCAAAAATTCTGTTTTTATCATTTACCTACTCGAGGACGAGTAGGAATTAAGCTTGGGGATGCTGATACGTCTCCAACGTATCTATAATTTTTGCTTGTTCCATGCTGTTATATTATCATTCTTGGATGTTTTACAATCACTTTATAGCAACTTTATATCATTTTTTGGGACTAAACTATTGACATAGTGCCAAAGAGCCAGTTGCTGTTTTTGCTTGTTTTTTTTTACTTCGTAGAATATCAGTACCAAACGGAGTCCAATTGCTGGACACACCTATTTGAGAGAACTAAAATTATGCTATGATTTGTTAGAATTGCTCTTTATGCTTCACTTAAACTTTTTGAGCTATATAATTGCTCTAGTTCTTCTCTTATATCCTTTTGCGCACGGTGTGCTTGGAAACTTTTGAAGAAATCCTCTCATGCTTCACTGAGATTAGTTTGAGAGTTAGTAAATTTTGACGAAATCCTCTCATGCTTCACTTAGATTATTTTGAGAGTTAGTAAATTTTGAAGAAATCCTCTCATGCTTAACTTATACTATTTTGAGAGATGAAATCTATATGCTCATGTGCTTCACTTAAATTTGTGTGAGCTTGTCAAAAGCAATAGCAATATATGAAACTAGTCCCAAAGTGATAGATATCCAAGGAGGATATAATAAAAACTTTCATGAAGATCATTGGACAAATTAAACTTGATTCCTTGTAATAGTTTTGAGACATGATGATAGTAATATGTGAGTCATGTTAGTGAGTAATTATGCTTTAGTAAGAATATTGGTGTTAAGGTTTGTGACTCCCTATGCAAGTACGAAAGTCAATAGTTATGCAATGAAATTACATCCTACTTATGGTGCATTATTCGGTGTTAGTTATGCTCAATGCTCGCTTATGTGAATTTTCATTTCTTGGTTGGTTGCTTCTCAATCTATTTGCTAGCCTCCACTTGTACTAAGTAGAAATACTACTTGTGCATCCAAAATCCTTAAACCCAATTTTGCCTTATGGGTCCACCATACCTACATATATGCAGTATTTCCATGCCGTTCTAAGCAAATTTGTATGTGCCATCTCTATTTTTCAAAATAAATTTCCTTTTTGTGTGCTCGTACCGCTCATGAAACGGTAGGGGTGTCCAATATTTTTTCATGCTAGATGTGTTATTCTCAAGATGAGTGTTTATTCACTTGTCATTGCACAAGAGCACGGTGGCAATAGGGATGCCCATTCCCGAAATGAAAAAAGAAAAAAAAATACTTTATGTTGTCAAATAATAAATTCCTTGGAAAGTGTTGGTATGGAAGGCAACCGTGGATACGGCCAGCCATGGATTGTGAAAGAATGGTGGAAAAAGGAATAAACTTTATTTTTTGTTTGGGAACCGCCTATGATATATCATGGAAAGTATTATTAACTACTTTGTCGTTTTCGTTGACAGGAAAGGCATGCCACTCAAAATATTTTTTTCTCTCAATTTAAAACTTTGAGCTCTCGCACCTCTTCGAATCCCTACTTCCCTCTGCGAAGGGCCTATCTATTTACTTTATGCTATTTTTATTTTTACTTTGAGTCTCCATCTTCTTTTATAAAGCACCAACTAGGGGGCCCTATGATCGTACTTGAGCGTTGGGTGTAGTTAATATTTGAGTGTGTTTCATGAATGGATCAATGATTGAGCATGATGGGCTAGGGATAACTTTCTTTAGTGTTGATATTTTGAAATACATGGTTGGTTGTTGGCATGCTTGAGTATTAAAGTCATTATGTTAAAACTAGACTATTGGTTTGAACCATCTAAAAGTCCAAATGTCCATGCTACAAAAGAAAAGAATATGTGATGAACATGTTAGGCAGCATTCCACATCAAAAATTCTGTTTTTATCATTTACCTACACAAGGACGAGTAGGAATTAAGCTTGGGGATGCTGATACGTCTCCAACATATCTATAATTTTTTATTGTTCCATGCTGTTATATTATCATTCTTGGATGTTTTACAATCATTTTATAGCAACTTTATATCATTTTTTGGGACTAACCTATTGACATAGGGACAAAGTGCCAGTTGCTGTTTTTGCTTGTTTTTTACTTCGCAGAATATCAGTACCAAACGAAGCCCAAACATCGCGAAACTTTTTGGAGATTTTTTTGGGCCAGAAGACATCCAGTTGGCCAAAGAAGTGCCACAGGGGAGGGTCGAGGAGACCACAACCCACCAGGGCGCGCCAGAGGCCCCGGGCGCGCCCTGATGGGTTGTGCCTTCCTCGGGACCCCTCTCCACCGCCTCTGACGCCTATAAATTCCCAAATATTCCAGAAACCCTAGATGAGTCGACGAAAAACACATCCAACCGCCGCAAGTTCCAGAACCTCGAGATCCAATCTAACACCATCACAGAGGGGTTCATCATCCTTAGTTGTGCCTCTCTGATGATGCGTGAGTAGTCCACCATAGACCTACGGGTCCATAGGAAGTAGCTAGATGGCTTCCTCTCTCTCTTTTGATTCTCAATAAAATGGTCTCTTGGAGATCTATTTGATGTAAACTTTTGCGGTGTGTTTGTTGGGATCCGATGAATTTGGAGTTCATGATCAGTTTCTATCCATGAATATTATTTGAGTCTTCTTTGATCTCTTATATGCATGATTACTTATAGCCTCGTATTTCTTGTTCGAATCTTTGGTTTAGTTAGGCCAACTAGATCAATTTTTCTTGCCATGGGAAGAGGTGCTTTGTGATGGGTTCGATCTTGCGGTGTCCTCTCCCGGTGACAGAAGGGGCAGCGAGGCACGCATGTATCATTGCTATTAAGGATAGCAAGATGGGGTCTATTCCTACATGAATATATATTGTCTACATCATGTCACCGTTCTTATTGCATCACTCCGTTTTTCCATGAACTTAATACACTCGATGCATGCTGGATAGCGGTCGATGTGTGGAGTAATAGTAGTAGATGCAGAATCGTTTCAGTCTACTAATCTTGGACGTAATGCCTATATAATGATCATCGCCTTGGATATCATCATGATTATTTGATCTTCTATCAGTTGCCCAACAGTAATTTGTTCACCCACCGTGTGCTATACTCATGAGAGAAGCCACTAGTGAAACCTACGGCCCCCGGGTCTACTTTTGTAACATATTGCTTTCCGATCTATCTTTTTGCCGCTTTTGTTTTCAGATCTATTATTCCAAAAACCCAAAAAATACCTTGCTGCACTTTTTATTTGCCCCTTTTATTTTGTGTTCTTGAGAGATCTATCTCTCCAATCTATCACTACCTAATCTATCTTTTTACTGTAGAGAGACTGACAACCTCTCTTTCGCGTCGGGTTGCAAGTATTTGTTCTTTGTGTGCAGGTGTTGTTTATGTAGTGGTGGTGATCCTCCTACTGGTTCAATACCTTGGTTTCATAACTGAGGGAAATACTTACCGTCGCTATGCTGCATCATCTCTTCCTCATTGGGGAAATGCCGACGTAGTCTCAAGCCACGTCAGTCATCTCATTATACAACATGCATGGAAAAAGGCCCACCCAACATGAAATTATGCATGTGAAAAAGTCTACTTAACCATACAAGCATAAATGAGAATTTCTATTTTTTAATTTTATTTATATTTAATAAATAATTTATAACAATACAATAATCGAACACAATTATTGTATAGTTGTAAGCACAACGAACACAAAGAGAAAATGGAGGAAGCTCTCGCGCGGCTGCCGCCACCTTGATCTCCCGACTCTCACCAGCTTTGCATCTGGCAATCCTAGACCCAACACCTTCATCACGCACGCTATCTCTCCTTCGATTTTTCCTCCTCGTTCGTCCGTCTAAGATGGCTCCTGCTACTTGTGAGCTGCGTTGGGATTTTCCCCGAAGAGGAGAGGAGATGCAGTACAATAGAGATAAGTATTTCCCTCAGTGAGAACCAAGGTTATCGAAGAGGACGAATGCAAATTCCGGTCAACAACACCTACACACACAAAACCAAACACTTGCACCCAGTGTAGGCAAGAGGGTTGTCAAGCCCCTTTAACTCGTCACTTGCAAGGATTAAATCTTGATAGAATAGATATTGTAAATGCATAATAAAATAAAAGTAATAAAAGTGCAGTAAGGTAACTAAGGTTTTTTAGTTTTTATGTTTAAGTAGACTCGGGGGCCATAGTGTTCCCTAGAGGCTTCTCTCTCGATAGTAGCGTATGGTGGGTAGACAAATTACTATTGGGCAATTGATAGAAAAGCGCATAGTTATGCCATATTATCCACGACAATGATCATGTATATAGGCATCACGTGCATAAACAAGTAGACTGAAACGATTCTGCACCTACTACTATTACTTCACTAATCGACCACTATCCAGCATGCATCTATGGTATTAAGTTCATAACAAATGAAGTAATGCTTGGAGCAAGATGACATGATGTAGACAAAGCAAGACAAGCAATATGTTCAGGCCCCGTCATTTTATCCTTAGTGTAAAAAATACAAATACGTGTCTTAACCCTTCAGTCACGAGGATAGAGCACCGCAAGATTTGAACCCACTACAACGCACCACTCCCATTGAAGATAAACCAATCTAGTTTGCCAAACCAAATTGATAGATCGGAGAGAAATACGAAGCTATAAGATCATGTATATTCAAATTCAGAGGAGACTCAATAAGTTTTCATGAATAATCCGATCATAAACCCACAATTCATCAGATACCAACAAACACACATCAAAAGAAGATTACATCGAATAGATCATCATGAAGATGCGATGAACTTTGTATTGAAGATCAAAAGAGAGAGAAGAAGCCATCTTGGTACTAGCTATGGACCCGTAGGTCTGTGGTGGACTACTCACGCATCATCATGGAGGCAACAAGGTTGATGTAGATGGCCTCAGTGATCGATTCCCCCTCCGACAGATCATCAAAAAAGGTCTCCAGATGGCCTCCCATCAGAACAGAGGCTTGCAACGTGGAAAAAGTGTTTCGGGTGGCTCTCTATTGGTTCCCCAATATTTGAGGATTTATAGAGGTGGAATTAGGTCAGGAGGAGCCACGAGGGCCCCACAAGGCAGGTCGGCGTGCCTACCCCCCTGGGCGCACCGAGGTGCCTTGTGGCCTCTTCGTGAGGCTTCCTAGCACCTCCCGAAGATTCCTGGGTCCATTTTGTCCAGAAAAAATCATAAAAAAGTTTCGTAGCATTTGGACTTCGTTTGGTACAGATTTCATGGAAAACCAAAAGCATGCAGAAAACAGCAGCTAGCACTTGGCACTGGTTAATAGGTTAGTTACCAAAAATGAAATAAAATAGCATATAATTACATATAAAGTATCCTAGATTGAGAATATAATAGCATGGAATAATCAAAAATTATAGATACGTTGGAGACGTATCAGCTTCCCCAAGCTTAATTCCTACTCGTCCTCAAGTAGGTAAATGATAAAAACATAATTTTTGATGTGAAATGCTACCCAACATGTAATCTCTTTTTAGTATGATCATTGATAAATGATGAACTAATTGATATCAACATAATAATATCCATAAACATAAATAACATAATCATCACTTTTCAAAATATAGGATCCTTAAAGAATGTTATTCCCTACTCATTTTATCATATCAAGCATGGCATGACTCCATGTTCACCGCATAAGTATAAATCATGAGCACCCCAGTGTCAAACCAGGCAATTGAATCGTACTTCTAACACGCTTCGGTATTTTCAACTTCACGCAATACATGAGCTTGAACCATGGATATATCATATGGGTGGAATAGAATATGGTGGTAGATATCAAAGGAGTCAAAGTAGAAAAGAAAGTCTCGCATCAATTGGGCGTATCAACGGGCTATGGAGATGCCCATCAATAGATATCAATGCGAGGAGTAGGGATTACCATGCAACGGATGCACTAGAGCTATAAGTGTATGAAAGGTCAACGGAAGCAAAGTGGGCGTGCATTCAACTTGCTTGCTCATGAAGACCTCGGGCATTTGAGGAAGCCCGTCATCGGAATATACAAGCCAAGTTCTATAATGAAAAATTCCCACTAGCATATTAAAATGACAACTCAGGAGACTCTCTATATGAAGAACATGGTGCCACTTTGAGGCACAAGTGTGGTAAAGGATAGTAACACCGCCCCTTCTCTCTTTTTCTCTCATTTTTTATGGTGGACTCATTTGGCCTCCCCCATTTTCTCTTTTATTCCGTCCGGAGCTCATCCCGACTTGTGGGGGAATCATTTACTCCATCATTCTTTGCTCATCGGGACAGTGCTCTAATAATGATGATCATCACACTTTTATTTACTTACAACTCGATATTATATCTCAACATGAAACAATTATGACTCTATATGAATGCCTCTGGCAGTCTATCGGGATGTGCAATGATCTACCATAACATGTAAACAACGATGAACGATGGCTTTGCCACAAATACTATGTCAGCTATATGATCATGCAAAGCAATATGATGATGAACACACAAGTCATGTGATGGAATGGTGGAAGTTGCATGGCAATATATCTCGGAATGGCTATGGAAATGCCATGATAGGTAGGTATGGTGGATGTTTTGAGGAATATATAAGTTGGCTTATGTGTGATAGAGCGTACCATATCACGGGGTTTGGATGCACCGGTGAAGGTTGCACCGACTCTCGAGGTGATAATGGGCAATGCGCGGTACCAAACAGGCTAGCAAATACGGAAAGGTGAGAGTGCGTATATCCATGGATTCACATTAGTCATAAAGAACTCACATACTTATTGCAAAGCCTATTAGCTCTCTCAAAGCAAAGTACTACCGCATACCCCTAGGGAGGAGGTTGGGAGGAGTTAACCATCGCGTCCCCCCGATTAAAACAACATGATAGGATTTCATTTCAGACATAAAAATGCTCACACATCATCACCATGCCATGTTAATACTTAGATGAACAACAAATAATAAGCTTTAATTACCGATATATCTACTAACCAACAATCATGTACTCATGTCCTTTAATATTACTACATCAATATAATTAACTCATGTTTCTTCTTTAGTTAGCTACATGAAAGTTTTTATTATATCCCCCTTGAATACCTATCCTTTTTGGACTAGTCTTATAACTCATGCCATGTACCGTTCCTATTTCTTATTATACTCTAAAAAAGAGTTAAGTGAAGCATGAGAGTTCAATCATTTCTACAAAATTTAGACACCGCCGTGCTCTAAAAAGATATAAGTGAAGTACTAGAACAACTGCCTAGATCAAAAGATATAAGTGAAGCATATAGAGTATTCCAACAAATTATGATGACCGCATGTCTCTCTCAAATATGTTTGTCCAGCAAACAATGATTGTGGCAAAATAAATTAAAAAATATATATAACACATGATGCTCCAAGCAAAACACATATCATGTGATGAATAAAAATATAGCTCAAAGTGACATACCGATAGATTGGAGATGAAAGAGGGTATGCCTTCTCGGGGCATCCCCAAGCTTAGACGCTTGGGTCTTCCGATTATATTACCTTGGGGTGCCTTGGGAATACCCAAGCTAAGTGTCTTGCCTCTCCTTATTCCTTCGTCCATTGTTTTCTCACCCAAAACTTGAAAACTTCAGCACACAAAACTTAACAAAACCTCGTGAGATCCGTTAGTATAATCAACATATCAAATACTTTAGGTACTGTTGTGAATTGATTTCATATTTCATTATTGCATAATAGGTACTGTATTCTAACTTATCTATGGCTTATACCCCCCCCCCCCCCCCGATACAATCCATAGCATCATCAAAACAAGCAAACTATGCAAGCAAAAACAGAATCTGTATAAAACAAAATAGTCTATAAATATTTGTAGAGAAGATATACTAATGTAACTCTGAAAATTCTGAAAAAATAGGAAAACCTGGGAAATTTGTATACCAATACTGTGTAAAAATTTCAGATCAAAAAGACATTCTAGTAAAATCAGAGAAATTCTGCACTAGACGCAAAGGTTTCTGTTTTTGCACCGTATCAATTCTACCATCTTCCAAATCACCCCAAAGGCTTTACTTGGCACAAACACTAGTTTAAACATAAAAACACAATCATTACAACAGCAATAATCAGGTCAACACACCAAAACATAAAGTAAAACAAAAATTTAAAGATAACTATTGGGTTGCCTCCCAACAAGCGCTATTGTTGTATGCCCCTAGCTAGGCATAATGCATAGTTTCAAGTATTGTCATCCTTCACATCCAACTCCTCAATTATACAGCCATGTTTCCTAGGAGTTTTAGCACATAAGTTATTAATGATCACACTCCTAGGGACAAATAGAGGAGGTTTGATAATGGGTTCCTTTATTACATCTATGAAATTAGGATGCACACTAATCATTTTAAGATCCTCATTCTTTTTACTAGGTGTACCACTCGTAGTCATAGGAACATACATGAACTTGGGACTCTTATTTATAGGATCTTTATCAATAGTTTTAGTAGGAACAAAAGCGAATCCCACTTTATTAAGGATTTCTTCTAACTTATTGATTAGGGAAGGGCTTTGTCCTAACTCCTTACTAATCTTTGGCTCGTTTTCTTTTAGCATCTTTAGAAAAATTCCTACTTTGGAACCAAAATGAGTAACTTCATTATGGACCTTATTTTCTAAATTTTTAATGTGCTCAATAGTAGGCATTTTATTTTCTATAGCATCTAGCCTATGCATAACATCCTCCAAAGTCAAAACGGTCCCATTAACAATAGTAGGGAGTGATCCTACAAGATTTTCAATAACATTATAAGCATCTGGAGTGTGACTCATTGAGAAATTACCACCGGTAACGGTGTCAAGGACAAATCTATACCAAGTAGTCACACCCGCATAAAAATTACGAAGCAAGATAGTGGTGGATTGCTTACGAGTTGACCTATTTTGAGCATTGCAAATCCAATACCAAACATCTTTTAAACTCCCCCCCTTTGTTTGAAATTAAGTACTTCTTTCTCAGCAGTACACGAAACAATAGAAGAACTAGACATGGTAGCAACTTCAAACAAGCAAGCAAACGAGTAAACTAGATAGTAAACTAGATAACTAAGCAAACAAGCAAGTAGAAATATTTTTATGCAAATACGTGGCTTGACCCCTTCTGTCATGAGGATAGAGCACCGCAAGATTGAACCCACTACAACGCACCACTCCTACTGAAGATAAACCAATCTAGTTGGCCAATCCAAATCGATAGATCGGAGAGAAATACGAAGCTATAAGATCATGCATATTGAAATTCAGAGGACACTCAATAAGTTTTCATGAATAATCTGATCATAAACCCATAATTCATTGGATCCCAACAAACACAGCGCAAAAGATGAAGATGCGATGAACCTTGTATTGAAGATCAAAAGAGAGAGAAGAAACCATCTAGGTACTAGCTATGGACCCGTAGGTCTATGATGGACTACTCACGCATCATCATGGAGGCAGCAAGGTTGATGTAGATGGCCTCTGTGATCGATTCCCCCTCCGGTAGATCACCGAAAAAGGTCTCCAGATGGCCTCCCGTCGGAACAGAGGCTCGCGGCGGCAGAAAAAGTGTTTCGGGTGGCTCTTTGTTGTTTTCCCAATATTTGAGGATTTATAGAAGTGGAATTAGGTCAGGAGGAGCCACGAGGGCCCCACAAGGCAGGTCGGCGCTCCTACCCCCTGGGCCCGCCGAGGTGCCTTGTGGCCTCCTCGTGAGGCTTCCTGGCACTTCCCGAAGCTTCCTCGGTCCCTTTTCTCCAAAAAAAACCGTCAAAAAATTTCGTAGCGTTTGGGCTTCGTTTGGTACAGATTTCCTGGAAAACCAAAAACATGCAGAAAACAGCAGCTGGCACTTGGCATTGGGTTAATAGGTTAGTTCCCAAAAATGATATAAAATAGCATATAATTGCACATAAAGTATCCTAGATTGATAACATAATAGCATGGAACAATAAAAAATTATAGATATGTTGGAGACATATCAGCTCCACACGCTTCGACGATAGTGGCCGCCCGATCATCTTTGGCACCTCCTTCCGGCGGTGTCCCTGCTCCGACGATGATGGCCGCCCTGGCCTCTCTGGCTCTTCTAGCCGTAGGGGTGGCTCATGTTGTCGGCTCTGCTCCACCCTTCCATCGCCACCATCTGTGTGTGTTCTTGTGCGTGGCCTGCCCGCCTCCCGCAAGGCTGACCCGGTTATGCGAGGACGGGTGGCCTCGCTCTAGCTTTCGTCTATGTCCGGGTCGCCAATGCCTACCACGCCGCCCGTCGTTGCTGCTAGATACCACGGCCTCGTCTCCGACCTACAAGTTGGGAAGCTATTGACTATTGGTGCTTATGATAATCTAACATTTTTGGTTACATGCATGGCGCACTATCCGTGGAGCTCCCTTGAAGATGACGACGAGGATGTCCATGATGAGAACGACGTTGAGCTTGTCCCATAGACATCGTGGGCTGCCAAGTGCTCGAGTAGGGTGAGTGGAGCGACATGCGAGGGTTGGCAGGAGGTGCGAGCACGACATGGTCCGCGTCGTTTCACGTCGTCGAGCCCGTATTTGCCTCCCCGACTGATCCCCATGGCGCTCCATGGTAGATGTTGCAAGTGCCTCATTACTGGACATCATGTGACAAAGTGCAAGGATCCTTTTAGGTGCTCTCGATGCTTGAAGAACGACCATCAGGCCCATGAGTGTCAGAACGCTTGACGTCCGCTCAACTTGCTCGATAACGTAACTACTTTGACATTTTCCCGCCTTGACACCTACCATCTTCATCCAGCTTCATGTCTCGCACAGTCCGATACTACGCTTCCCTCTAATGCGTTTCACCGTGACTCATAGGCATCAGCTGTTTGTTCTTCTGTTGGTTTTGCAGCCTCGGCCGAGGTGGCGCTTCAATTTGTCTTTCTTGCGCAAGCTGAGCTGCTATGCTCTGAGTTGCAAGGCATGCCTTCCTTACATGTGGTGGAGGTGATCCAGCCTTCGTGTGATGTGGTTGGTTCCATGCACAGATGGTTGATGTGGACTGGGGGCCTTATAGAGCATGCAGAGGCTTGTTTGAGCGGGCTATTGACACGTCTCCAACATATCTATAATTTTTGATTGTTTCATGCTATTATATGATCATTCTTGTATGCTTTATATGTCATTTTATATTATTTTTATGGACTAACCTATTAACTTGGTGTCCACTGCGAGTTCTTGTTTTCTGCATGTTTTTGGTTTTCCAGAAAATCCATACCAAACGAAGTCCAAATGCAATGAAACTTGTTGACGATTTTTCAAGACAAAAGGAGACCCTGGAAGTTTTGAGAGGAGACCAAATGCTACACAAGGGAGCCACAAGGCAGGGGCGCGCCTACCCGGTGCCTTGTGGGCCCCTTCTTCCCCCGTTGACCTAAAACCAACACTATAAATTCCCATATATCTAGAAACCCTCGGAGTGAGATCCGAAACAATTTTATCATCGCCGCAAACCTCTGTTATTCCGCAATCCCATTTGGAGGCCTTTTCCGGTACTCTGTAGCTAGATGACTCTCTCTCTCTCTACACACACACACACACACACACACACACACACACACACACACACACACACATATATATATATATATGATCTTCTATACAATGATATCTTCGGAGATCTATTCGATGTAATTCTTGCGGTGCGTTTGTTGGGATCCGATGAATTGTGGGTTTATGATCAGATTATTTATTTAAAGTAATTAAGTCTTTTCGGATCTATTATGTGTAATTTTGTAGCTATGTATTCTTTCCTATCTATGATTTTTCTTTGGCCAAGTTAATTAGTAATTCATCAGAGAGAGTGGTGCATAGTAGTGGGTTCAATCTTTCGGTGACCTTACTCGGTGATAGAAGAGGTTGCAAGGCATGTATTATATTGTTGCTACTAAGGATAATACGACAGGGTTAGAATATATGGATTGATCTTACTTTGTCTATATTATGCCATCTTGCTTAAAGCGTTATTCAATTTGTTATAAACTTAATACTTTGAGATGCATGCTAGATAACGGTCTTGGGTGGAGTAATAGTAGTAGTTGCAGTTGGATGACGGTCTTCTCGTCACGAGCGTAATGCCTATATATGAATTGTGCCATGAAGAATCATCGTAACTATGTGTTTTCTATCAATTGCCCAATAGTAATTTGTTTACCCACCGATGCTATTCTTGTGAGAGAGATGCCTCTAGTGAACGCTATGCCCCCAGGTTCATTCTCCATCATTACTAAAAACTTACAATTGCTTCATGTTTTTATTTACTTTTATTTATATACATATCACTACCAGATTTAATCCTTGCAATCGGCGAAACAAGGGGATTGACAACCCTCTTGAATTCGTTCGGTGCAAGCATTTGTTTTATGTGTGTGAATGTACCGTTGACATTGTTTGTGTGTCGTCTCCTTTTGATTCGATAATCTTGGTTCTTAACCGAGGCAAATACTATCTGCTACTATACTGCTTCACCATTCCTCTTCGAGGAAAAATGCAATATACGACAAGTAGCAGCTATCTCCCGCGACAATTGAGGCGCAACCCCCTCCTATGTCGCCGCCTCTGTCTTAGCTGAATGTTGTCTTCAAGGATGACAAATATATGGATCTCTACGACTACCCCCTCGTGATTCGACCGTTTCGCCGTCGTTGCCTGCCCCGCCCTTTGTGGGCGAGTGCTCTACCATAGTCCAACACCGGTGTTACATATCACGCCTGAGGTTTTTAAACCAGACGAGGGACCGGTTTCGTCTCTATTGGGGGCGCGTCTGCATATGGGCTCCCTTGCGCCTTCGGCCATCGCTTTGGCGCCTTCTCCACACACCCCACGGAGTCTAGCCATGTGTTTGTTGATGATGAGGCTGACACGCCAGCCACTCCTGACTCACACTCATTTGAATTTGACGGGCATGTTGTTCTTATGGGCGATGATGATGTTGTGCGGGAGTGTCGGTGCCTGACCTTTGTGACTTGTTCGCCATCAAGCTTATGAGCAAGGCGATTGGACGTCTCTTCAGGGAAAAAGATCTCCCTTGATCCGACATCCGGAGAGAGAAATCAAGCAAGTGCAAGAGCAAGAAGGGTGGCGACAAAGTGGTGATGCAGGTAGTTTCATGATGCAGCTTCCTGGAGTGCAAACATAGGCGCAATTGTGTTTGTCGTTTTTGTCTAGGTGTTCTTCTTCTCAACTTGCAGCAAGCCAATGGTGTTACATTTGTGATGTTGAGGCCCAAGAGTTAGAGGGTTGTAGTAGTGTTGTTTTCGGTGTATTGGTCGGTTTGCCTTGGTGGTCTTGTTGCTCTCTTTTTCTTAATTAATGGATAAGGTAAAAAATGCCTCCATTTCAAACAAACAAAATCAAACACAATGAATCATTTCAGTTTTAATTCTGCAAAATTCATGTTTCATACAACCAAATTTTATTTGTATATCTAAATAGTTAATCTTCACTCATTTATTTCTCTCAACATGCAAGCATGCCACCTCATCATGCAACATGCATGGGAAAAGACCCACCTCAACATTAAATTATGCATGGGACCACCTCAACATGAAATTATGCATGTGAAAAGTCCACTTCAACATGCAAACCGGAATGATAATTTATATTTTATATATGGTTTTCATATTTAATAAATAATTTACCACAATACAATATTTAAACACAATGAATCATATGTATTTTCAATTTTAGTTCTCATATTTTACTGTAAATATTCATGTTTCATACAACAATGTTTAATTTTTATATCCAAATAGATAGTCTGCTCTAACTTATTTCTTTCAATATGGAAACATGACACCTGATCATGCAACATGCATGGAAAAAAGGGCCACCCCAATATGAACTTATAAATATAAAAGTCCACTTCAACATGCAAACATGAATGAGAATTTCCATGTTATAATGTTATTCATATTTAATAAATGCTTGATAACTGTACAATAATCAAACACAATGAGTTATATGTATTTTTAATTCCACTTCTCGTATTACTACTCCAAATATTAATTTTCGCTACAATCAAATTTAATTAAACATTACAAAACGTTCCCTCTACGACGTGCGAGGCATCGTTATATGTATGAAGTATGAACGCTAATAAAACAAGACGTGTTCGTGCTAAGCTGCAATGCATGGTCTACGGAAAGTGCACCAGTTAGTTAATTATCACAGAGAAACAAAAGCATGAACACCTGAACTTACTTGCATTGCAGGATTTGCCTTGTGGACGCATCGTACACGCAGTTGGGTCAAAGCCAAATATCAGCATCGCAGAGCAGCTGAGGTGAATCGCAGGGCAATTCTCCTTTGGCACGCACGGCACGGCTGGCTGTGCCTGCACGCACTGATCGGCCTGGAGCTTCTTCACATGGCTAACTCCTACAATCAGTACATTTATGCCTCCGTGCCAAAGGAGAAGCGCCCTGGGATTCACACGCCACACACATGGATATATTGCCTTGCCTGCCTGGCCTAAGTTTCTGAAGTTCTTGCACTCGTCGCCGATGAACACACCTTGTGCCTGAACCATGCTTATATACCGCGCGTTCGGCTTCAGGATATGGATCTTCAGATGGCATATACTCCGAGGCCGATCGACTATTCCGGAGGAGCTACCTTTCTTGCCGGTGGCCTCCCTATCGCTTCCCCGCTTTGCAATGTGCTTTAGGAATAATGGTCCTCCTCGGTAGGCTTTCTTGATCTTCATTCAGTATAGGTATACCTTTTGCCGGTGCAAGCAAAATTAGGCATATGTGGCGCAGTGTTACGGAGTAATAACAAATTAAAAGTGCTTCAGAGAAGAGTAGCAACGACAAGTATTGATTGTATCACCGCTGCAGCGAAACGTTAACGCATTCGATGCCAGATATGAAGAGATTTTGTTCCTTGGATATCCCTAGCTTTGCTTTTTGTTACCTGAGGTGTTGATGTTGAACTCACCGAGAGGATTCCACATGCAGGACAAGAATAACTGATTTATGCTTTGTCTTGGCCCTTGGCGAGCCACAAACGCAAATCGCAAACCTTCGTTCTTATTGTCTGAGATGGTACATTCCACGGATCCACTCTATTCGATCGAGCTCATGCAGCTGCTAGCTTTTTCCTGCCTGAACCACCGGGCATAAAGGGGCAGATCTCTCCGACCAGGATCAGAACAGCCTAATAAGAGCATCTACGACCGGGCTCCTCAAAGGCTCAAACCCTCTTTATATGTCTCAGGGACGACTCGGTCATCGACCAGCCGGGCTCCCCAACCGGCCCTATATGCCCGGGCTGACTGTCCATTATATTGAACCCAAATCTGAGACAGATATAAGGATGCCCGGACGTGGCCGTCACATGGGATCCAATAGACAGCACACATCATAAATTGCATCAAATTGACAAAGTCAATCAAATCCGACACTCTTCTTTCACACCCGTCCTCCATTTCCCGCACCCTAGCCGTCGTCGTCCTTCAACCTTGCGTCCTATCCGTGTGGCCAATCTCACCTGTCATCCTAGATGACGTTGTCGTGTAACCCCCCCCCCCCCCCCCCCCCCCCCCCCCCCCCGCTGCGAAGGATGTTGCCTCAACGTCGAGCCCCAAGCCAAAGAACGTCGCCTAGAGAGAGCGGTGAAGGAAGCAAAGGGAGAGGGAAGCGGCAGTGTAAGGCGTTCTGGCCAAGGATGTTGTGGACCTCAAGGAGGATGTGTCCCCTCCACTGCACCCGGTCGCCCCACATCCGCCCATCCTGCCGCCGACAATGAAGCCGTCGTCCACCCCGCCCGCCCCGCTCGCGACCGACATCGATCCGACGACCGTGGAAGATTCCACATGGATTTACCAAAATGTGGGAGAGGACGACGAGGTGTGCGACTCACCGCAACTCCAACAGGTGTGGACAAGCATGACATCGCCGGCGTCCGGTCTGCCCAGGTCATGTTCGACAGAATGTCCTAGCAGGAGTCGATACAAATTTTGCTCTATTTTGTATCCCTTTGTTCATTATATTTACTATGCCACTAGATCAATTAGTTGCATATGTCATTGAATGAACTAGTTGCATATTCCGATAATTTATTTGGTATCTTGATCATTTTAGGAGAATTACATGACCGAGATGATCGACGGGGGTCAAGAGCTTGCGGCCGGTATGGAATATAAGTTGGGGGATTAAATTGAATGGCCAACCAAAGTGGAATCAAGTTGTGGCAGACCTCAAGAAAGGAGCCAAGAGGTTGAAGACAAATGATGGCTCAAGCTCCCACCAATCTATTAGAGTGGATGAAGAAAATGAAGAAATTGTAGGGGCAATGGAAAAGCCGCCATCGTATCAAAGAATAGCCGGCAAGTGATGAAAACAAGTGGGAGAAGGGAGAGGTCCGCCGGTGAAGCCGCATCCACAAAAATGTCCACCACATGGACGGGTATTTTTTTCACAAGGGAGAACAAGAAAAGAGGAGAGGTACTACTATTCTCGTAGGAGTTGTTGGGTTTTTCCCTAAAGAGATAGGATGATAGAGCACAAAGCAAAGTATTTCCCTTAGTTTAGAACCAAGGATTAATCGAACCAGTAGGAATCCCCAAGTTAACGGGGTCAACAGTGCCAGGACACAAACAGAAACAATACTTGCACCCAACTAGGCAAAGGGGGTTGTCAAGCCCCATGTCTTGCTAGTTACAAGGTTAAAAGGAAATAGATAGATAGTGGTACGGAAAAAATAAAGGCAAATATAAAAGAGAAATTTTGTAGGAGTTTTTATTGATGGAAGAATGGACCCCAGGGGCATAAGTTCACTAGAGGTATCTCTCTCGGAAAAAGGCAAACGACATGATAACAAATTCAGTTGGACAATTGACAAGAATAGCAACAAGTATGCCTATGGTCATTCCTGGCATAATCTCATATAGGCATTACGTCCGAGACAAGTAGAACATTAATCCAACTACATGTACTACTATCACTCCACCCCAAGATCGCTATGCAGCATGCATCTCAAAGTATTAAGTTAATAAGAAACAAATAACTCTTTAAGAAAGATGACATAATGTAGACACGAAGAAACCTAGCAATAAGATAAAACCCCGTTGTTTTCTCCTTAGTGGTAACAATACAAATATGTGTCTTGTACCCATTATGTACTGGGTTATAGAAATCATCGCAAGATTGAATCCACTACTATGTACCACTCCATTTGAAAATCTGTCGATCAATCTTGGCCAAAGAAGACAAATAGATCGAAAGCTTACATAGCTACTTAATTATACATAAAATAAATCTCAAAATTCAAATAAATTCAATTTACAATCTGATCATAAACTCGCAATTCATCATGTCCCAACAAACACATAGCAAAATAACGTCAGATTGATCCCAATCACACGGGAAAGAAGGGGAACATGGTATTGAAAATACAAAAGGAAAGACATAACTATCTAGCTACTCATATGGACCCGTAGGTCCTCAAGGAACCAATCACACATGGTCTCAGGATGGGATCTCTTCGAAACAGAGGCTTGCAGCGGCGATAAAATTCTTTTGGAGGTATGATAGATGGTTTCTGTATTTATTGGGAATTATGGTGGTGGAATTGGACTAAGGCGATATCCAGGGGACCCACATGGACAGGTGGTGTGGCCACCCCCTGGACGCGTCATGTGTCCATGTGGGAGCCTTGTGACCCCTCTCGCCGCTTCCCAAAGCTTCCGGTGTTTCTTGTTGCCCAAATTTTTTCTGTAAAAGTGGCAATGTATTTTGACCTCCATAGATATTGATTTTTTGCGAAACCAAAAACAAGCAGAAAAGAGGAATTGGCACTGGTGACTAAATTAATAGGTTAGTCCACAAAAAAATATAAATTGCTATAGAAATGATAACATAATAGCATTTAACAATAAAAAATAATGGATATGTTTGAGACTTATAAAGTATAAGCTCTTGTTGGATGCGCAAAAAGAACAGATGAATTGGGACCGAGAGAGAGTAAACAAAAAGTTACAAATTGAGAGCAACAGGTTGAAAATTGAGAGGGAGAAGATAGAGTTTGGGAAGCAAGAAGCATTTATGAAATGGGAGCTCGAGAAGGCTCGGCCTTTTGGATCAATAGAAGTTTAGAAGGAAAGGTTGCAACTTGCTCGAGACACCGAGGATTCGAGGATAACGTTGGCGTATGCAAGCCTCTTGGATGAGAAAGGAAGGGAGTGGCTTGAGGGAAATAAGAAGGAGATAAATGAACGTAGGGAGTATGAGATGGCAAGAGCTATGGGAGGCAACTGTGGAAGAGCTAGCGGCACGGATGGCATCCGACGAGTGATCCATCACATTGGGCCGCCTGGCCTGGACTTCAATTATATTTTGGCATGTCTGTATTGTTGAGCTGTGATTTATTATGCTTTGTTCCATTGTTGAATTCTAATGATTTTGCGCTACATGATCCATCTGCATGGATTTCAGGTTTATATGAGGGATCATCCGACATTGTTCGTAGACGCGCCAGATCGCGTTCGAGGATGTCTAGGGAACCGGATTTTTCAAGTCGGGCTATAGATGCTCTAACTTGTTGTCAATGATTCGAGTTCAATATATAATCAGCAGAGAAAACCCTTTGCCTAGCCCGCTCCCGCGGTGGGGCTAGCGAGGGTGGCCGGTGGCGGCGCTCCTCTGGATAATTTTGTTGCTGCTCTCTTCGATAATCTCAAGGTCCCGAATAAAATTCTCCACAAAGTTGTTTGTTGTCAGTGGACTCTAATATTCACCATCATGAATCACTCGTCGTCATGCGTACCTGATAACCCACAAGTATAGGGGATCGTTTGTAGCCTTTTTCGATAAGTAAGAGTGTCAAACCCAATGAGGAGCTAAAGTTAGAATCCTTATTCTCTCAACCACCGACACAACTCTACGCGCAACAATGTTCACTATACCTAGTACATGAGCTTTGCGGGAATAAAACTAGAAGTACTTTGTAGGTGTAAGAAGATAGTTTTTCAAGATAATAAAGAACATGGAAATAAAAATTAGGCGCTGTTTTAATAAAAGAACAACTAAGTTAATATAGTGAGTGTGGAAAAGTGGTGGTAGGATTTGCGAGATTGTCCCCGACAATCGATAACTAGATTGGTAATCATTGTTACAGTTTTATATGAGGGAGAAGCATGAACTAACATACTTTCTGTACTTGGATCATATGAACTTATGATTGGAACTCTAGCAAGCATCCGCAACTACTAAAGATCATTAAGATAAACCCAACCAAAGCATTAAGTAACAAGTCCCCTTTACTCCCACACGCAACAACCCAGTTACTCGGGTATAAGCTGATGTCACCCTCACTACCCACTAGAAGCGAATCATGAACGTATTGCAAACACCCCACATCCGGAATGCCCCACGTGTGCGTGACACGGAAGGCACCATAGTACAACACCAAAATAAACCACGCAACTCAAACCAATCAAGATCATCAATCAACCCATAGGACAAAAGAAATCTACTCCGACATCCTAGGATGGCAACACATCATTGGATAATAATATGAAGCATAAAGCACCATGTTCAAGTAGGGGGTACAACACGTTGTGGGAGAGTGTACAGCTATAAATAGATGAGGGAATGTCATGGTGGTGGTGAGGAATACGACGGAGTTGTTGGTGTAGATCGCCGCCACGCTAGTTCCCTCGGTGGCACTCTGGCGCCACCGGGAGAGAGGGGGAGAGAGCCTCCCTCTAGATAGGAGGAGAGTTTCCCCTCTGGTCCATGGCCGCCATGGATCCTGGAGTGGAGGAACCTCCCCGAGATTGGATCTCTCTCTCTCTCTCTGTGTGTGTGTGTGTGTGTGTGTGTGTGTGTGTGTGTGTGTGTGTGTGTGTGTGTGTGTGTTCTTCTGTTTCTACGTTCTTATTTTCTGGCGTTTCACCATTTCTTAAATTCCCGGAGATCAGTAACTCCGATTGGGCCGAAATTTTATGGGGATTTTTATCCAGATATTAGCTTCTTTGCAGCCTTAGGACACCCGCAACCGACCTCTTAGGTGCCCACGATCCAGGGGGCGCGCCCTGGTGGCTCGTGGGCCACTCAGACATCGTCCGGCGTTGATTCATTTTCCCAAAAATCACATATATTCCAAACTAAATCTCCGCAAATTTTTATCGTGTTTGGACTTTGTTTGATATAGATTTTCTGCGAAACAAAAACATGCAATAAACAGGAAATGGCACTGGGCACTGGATCAATAGGTTAGTCCAAGAAAATCATATAAGTTGTTGCCAAAAGTATATAAAAGTTGTAAAATAATGACATGAAACATTAAAAAATTATAGATACGATGGAGACGTATCAGTACCAAATCGCCCATAGGGCTAGTGCACAAGTCCATGATTTAGTGCTCGATACCGCCATGACGGTAAACAACCAATCTTTTGCAAGATGTTTCTAGATTCAACTCATGAACTGGGTGATATCATTACCAATAAACTGCCAGACGTATCTCAACATTGTACAATCTAGCATGAGTTGGCATCATGACTGAAGAAAAGGAGTGCCATTTTTCTAAGTGATATCTTTTTTTAGCAAAGATAGGTAGGCTTTTATTGATCATGAAGAATGTCTACAGGTATGACCATCGAATCATATGGGAAACCTAACCACACTGTAACAGCCTCGTTTTATCTACTAGAGATTCGGGAAGAAGGAGAGGGAAGAAGGGGGTCTGATGGCCACCGTGAGGAGGAAGAACAACTTCACTCTCCTAGTTTTGTTTGTTTGATTTGGTTCTCGATACTCTAGCCCCTGGCTCAGCCAGCTACTTAACCACTCACGCGGCCCACATGCCTGACATGCTAACACACCCGGCCTGGCCCACATGCCAAGCGATCACACACTTCCTACGCGCCCTCACCTTCCTTGGTTGCGTCCATGGTTGCGCTAGCCTTACTGATAGGTGGGGTCGCCTGCCCATCCGTAACAATCTCTCCCCTTTCGTTTCGCCTTGTCCCCAGGCGGTGTGGTTGGAAAGCACCGTTGTAGTTGTTCATGATCTTCCCAGGTGGTCATGGACTACGACATCTGACTCCACTACACGCGAAGACGTGGCTTGAGCGCGCCGCCCACCTTGATCATATTGAGTTCGAGCATGGCTATTGGGAGATGTTCAGCCTGCAAGGTAACATTGTCAGGAGGAAGATGAGAACTCACCGGGACTTGAGCTCCGTCAGCTTTCTTCAACTGTAATACATGCACCATGGGGTGGATTTTACTAGACGTCGAGAGATCTAATTTGTACATCACTGCTCCGATGCGAGCCAGCACACGATATGGTCCAAAGTATCGGAAAGCAAGTTTCTGATGAAGTTGCTTCACCACAGACGACCGAATGAAGGGCTACAGCTTGAGCAGGATGGTGTCACCCACTGCAAACTCCCGGTCGGTTTGATGCCTGTCAGCCTGCACTTTCATTCTACCCTGAGCCATCTTCAACAGTTGCTGGAGGTGGTCAAGCAAGATCTCCCGTTCGTGTAGCCAAGTAGCCAATTCTAGTACTAAGCACTCGTCGATTTGACCGACTCCAAACTCGCGCAACAGATGCCTATAGATTTCCTTGAACGGAGTCCTTCTGAGAGCGCAATGAAACATAGTGTTGTACCAGTATTCAGCCTGAGCCAACCACTTGGACCAATTACAAGTGCACGAGTGTATACCTGAGGTATGCTTTGAGACACTGGTTGACCCGATCCGTGATTCCATCGGTTTGGGGGTGGTACGTTGAGTTGAGTCTTAGTTTCATGCGACAAAGTTTGAACAGTTCCTGCCATACCTTACTTGTGAAGATTTTATCACGGTTAGAGATAATCGCCAGCGGTAACCCGTGTAGTCGATAGATTTCTTTCATGAACTTCTATGCCGCCTGCAGCACAGTGAATGGGTGTGTCAATGGCATAAAGTGTGAATGCCAAGAGAACTTGTCCACCACCAAAAGCATGGTATCGTATCCACCAGAATACGGCAGCCCTTCGATGAAATCCATGGAGACCACCGCCCATGGTTTTTGTGGGATAGGTAGCGACTGGAGAAGCCCGGCCGGTGAGGTCTTTTCTGTTTTTGCCTGCTGACAAACCATATAGTTGCACGCAGTTTGCTTGATCTACGCCTTCATGTCGCGCCACGCAAAGAGTCGCTTGATGCGGTTATATGTGGCATGGAAAGCAGAATGCCCACCTGCCGCACTGGAGTGCAATGCATGATGAGATGCCTTTGAGTGTCAATGTCATCTCCAATCTGTACACGGCCTTTGTGTCTGAGGACCCCGTCTTGCATTGTGTACCCTAGTTCAGTGGTGTGGTTGAGGGTCAGTTTTTCCATTCGAGTTGTTGTTGCGGCATCTCCTTGATAACTGTTTTTCACTGCGTCCAGCCAAGAAGGTTTGTTGACTGAAATGGCAGCCACCTCTGCATCTTCTTCGTGCTCGCATCTCGATAGTGCATTGGCTGCTCTATTGGTCAGTCGAGCTTTATATTGAATGACAAACTGGAGCCCCGCCAGCTTCATGAACGCTCTTTGCTGGATTGGTATGTGAAGACGTTGGTCTGTTAAGTTTGACAGGCTCTTCTGATCCATGCGCACCACAAACTCCGAGTGTTGTAAATAGGGTTGCCAGTGATCAATGGCAAGTAGTAGTGCGAGGCACTCCTTGTCATATGCTGATAGGCCCATGTTCCGGGGGCAAAGCTTTGCTTAAGTACGCCACTGCATGGTTTGCTTGCATCAAGACCGCGCCAATCCCGGTAGCGCACGCATCCATTTCAACAACGAACAGCTTCTGGAAATCCGGTAGAGCAAGGACTGGAGCGCTGGTGAGGGCCCGTTTGAGAGCCAAGAATGTTGCATCTGTTGTGGGTGTCCACACAAAGAGTGTATTCTTCTTTAGCAGTTCAGTCAATGACTTACTGATGATCCCAAAGAATCTCAGAAACTTACGATAATAGCCCGTGAGCCCAGGAACCCCCAAAGCTATTTGGTGTTCTGTGGCACTGACCATTTTTGCAGTACACATATCTTGTTATCCGTAGCGACCCCCTACTCACTGATGATATGGCCTATGTAACTGATCTTGTGTTGGGAGAAGCTGCATTTAGAGAGTTTGACTTTCAAGTCATACTGGTCAAGTAGCTGAAGGACTTGTGTCAACATATGTCGGTGGGCTTCCAAAGTGACCATATGGACAAGGATATCGTCCATGAAGACCAAAACCCCTTTTCGAAGCAATGGAGAGTGAGGTGTATGCATCACCCCCTGGAATGTGGTTGGTGCATAGGCCAATCCATAGGGCATCACCTTAAACTATAAGTGACCTAAGTGAGTTTTAAACGTTGTCTTATGCTCATCTTCTAGCCGCAAGTGAATCTGGTCATAACCCGCCCGTAAGTCCAGCTTGGAGAACCAACATGATCCAGCATTTCATCCAATAGTTCAAGTAGCTGCATTTGGATAATTGGCATCAGATAAACAGACTTAACAGTAATGGCATTGAGGTGCCTAAAATCAACACATAACCGCTAGGTTTGGTCTTTCTTGTTGACCAGCAACACGGGCGATGAAAAGGGACTGGTACTGGGAGTGTTAAGGTGGCTCGTAGCATCTCCCTGAGTCGCGCTTCAATTTCGTCTTTATTCTATGGTGTATATTTGTAGGGGTGCAGATTAACTGGATTGGCACCTGCTATAAGTGGAATAGCATGATCCCATTCCCGATAAGCTCATAACTCTGTTGGTTCTTCAAACCCGATCTAAAAATTGTTGAGAATATGTTGAATCACGATGGGCATTAGCTCACTGTCTCCCTGCTGCTCCGGTGTGCATATGGTGATGACATGTGCGATGGAATTTGACTGCTCCATTGATAGCAATTGAGCCATAGTGATGGGCTCAACTTTTTGCATCCTTATCTACAACCCTTGCAAGACCACTGACCTGTCCTCTCGTTGGAACTGGAGTGTCTTAGTTGCCCAGTCCACAAGCATGGTTCCGCACTGCTCGAGCCAATCCATGCTGACCACCATGTCATAAGAGCCAAGTGACAGCACCCAGACATCCCTGGAAAAAGCATACCCTGGCGTGTCCTAGGCGCATGCTGGTATGAATCCTGAGCAACATAACACACCCCCATTTGCTATCTTCACGGGAACTGGCTGCATAAGTTGCACCCTCGCTTGCATCTTGCCTGCAACTACATCGCTGATGAAGCTATGAGAACTACAGGAATCCACCAGAATCAAGACCTCATGCCCAGCAATTGATCCCAGCAACCTGACTGTGCGCGGAGTCGTTTCCCCGGTAGTCGCCATTTTCAAGATGGACATCAGTTGTTCATCCTCTGAATCACTATCCTGGTCTTGGCGATTCTGAACTTCCGCTTGAAGGAGTTCCAACGGTTCCTCCACCACAGGGAGCTGAACCGTAGCTATGCGCTGGGGCCAAGGAGTTCCAACAGTTCCTCCACCACAGGGAGCTGAACCGTAGATGTGCACTAGTGCCCTTGGCCCTAGCGCTCTCTACACTTGAAGTAGAGCCAGCGTGCGCGTCGGTAGTTGCGCAACGCCGCCATGCGATCGTCGTCGCGGCCTACCTCCTGGCATCGATCTCCAGCTCGGGCTGCCTCTAGCGCTTGATGATCATTTGTTGCGGCGGGAGGAGCAGGCGGAACCAGCCTTGGTGGTGAGGGTGTCCTAGACTAGGGGGTACCGGCCAAAGTAATTGGTCCGAATTGACCGAACTATGTGTCGTTCCAGTGGGAACTAGGGTACCACGGCTCGTCTGCCTGCGGCCCACGAAGTGACACAAGGCGAAAGGCCTAGCAAGCGGCCCAATCAACATCTCTATAGGACAAGCCCCTCGCGAGGCCCCTCTCCGCGAGGCGAGGCTCTTCAAGTCAGACATCTTTAGCAGCAGGCAGCCTCGCGAGGCCCTCCTCATGAGGTGGCTTCCCGCGAGGCCCTCCGCTTGGAGGGGTCGTGCAGCGCTGGTCGCACGGCTGCGTGCCCACGATGTGGGTGACGCACCCACGCATACAAGGATGACATGACCGTGCAGCAGACGCGGACAGGGAGGATTTCCTCTTTGATGATTAAAGGGCAGTGCCTGCCGCCTCCTCCAAAGAAGGTTCCCAAAGTTTGCCATTTTGGTGCAAGGCGACTACGCTGATGCTGCTCGCCAGGACGGTGGTCATCAGCGAGCCCACCAGCACGTCATGGACGGTGCCTTTGCAGACGAAGACCATCTTTTGTTAGGATAGACTGAGCGCATGTCCCCTTCGAATTGCCGCCCTATGGCTGCCCTTTCCCACCGATATTTTTGGGGAAGGGGACCAAGGCAAGGATAAGAGGGGAAGGGCTGCCACCATAGAGGGGATCCATCTCCAACCCAATCATTCACCCCCCATTCGAGCACTCTCCGGTCATCTCCCACCTTGTAACACTTGTGCTTCCCTGAGAGCAGTCCCACCAACTAGGAGTAGGGCTTTACACCGCAAGGTGGCCCAAACCTGGGTAACTCTGTGTGTCCCCGTTGTGCTTTGTGTGTGTGTGTTCTTAGGAAGCACCGCTCGTCATAGCATCACCAAGGTCATCGTCGGGTCGTGAGGCAGATGCACGAAAAGGCCCTAGAGTTTGAAACATGGTTTTGGAGAACGTACCCTAACTCAAATGCTACACTGACATTTGGCGCGCCAGGTAGGGGGCTTCTTTTGTTGCAGCATCTTTGACCTTGACATCGACATGGTCGAAGCACGCCAGGTGCACGCCCAACACAGGGCCAAACGGGCCCGCACGACGCCCATCATCAACGACAACCATCGCGGACACGCCTGTGCCGCCACCGGGCCGGCAGCGGGGGAGCAGCAAGCTTCCTCTGTCCACCCGTCCGCTCAGCAGGATCCGCTTGAGCGGACCGGCACCGCATCTTTGCTCGCTCACCGCGAACCACCGGCTCCGCAGGCTGTTGTGCTCATGGCGCGTGAGCTGCTACGCTACCGCCCAACCGCGACTGGCTACGACGCCTGGCTCGCGCACATCACCGAGCTCGTCAATGCTGCAGGAGACTCCCCTATGCCTTCTCGCCCTCTACTGCCTCCGTCGTCGTAGGGCGTGCAGGCATAGCACGGTGCTCCCCCTCCACCTCCTCCGAACGGCGACGACGGGGTATGATACGTCTCCAACGTATCTATAATTTTTGCTTGTTCCATGTTGTTATATTATCAATCTTGGATGTTTTACAATCATTTTATAGCAACTTTATATCATTTTTTGGGACTAACCTATTGACATAGTGCCAAAGTGCGAGTTGTTGTTTTTGCTTGTTTTTACTTCGCAAAATATCAGTACCAAACGAAGCCCAAACACCGCGAAACTTTTTGGAGATTTTTTTGGGCCAAAAGACATCCAGTGGGCCAAAGAAGTGCCAGAGGGGATGGTCGAGGAGACCACAACCCACCAGGGCGCGCCAGAGGCCCCTGGCGTGGCCTCGTGGGTTGTGCCCTCCTCGGGACGCCTCTCCACTTCTTCTGATGCCTAAAAATTCCCAAATATTCCAGAAACCCTAAGGGAGTCGACGAAAAACACATCTAGCCTCCGCAAGTTCCAGAACCGCGAGATCCAATCTAACACCATCACGGAGGGGTTCATCATCCTCATTGGTGCCTCTCCGATTATGCGCGAGTAGTCCACCATAGACCTACGGGTCCGTAGGCAGTAGCTAGATGGATTCCTCTCTCTCTCTCTTTTTATTCTCAATACAATGGTCTCTTGGAGATCTATTTCATGTAAACTTTTGGGATCCGATGAATTTTGAGTTCATGATCAGTTTCTATCAATGAATATTATTCGAGTCTTCTTTGATGTCTTATATGCATGATTACTTATAGACTCATATTTATTCTTCGAATCTTTGGTTTAGTTAGGCCAACTAGATCGATTTTTCTTGCCATGGGAAGAGGTGCTTTGTGATGGGTTCGATCTTGCGGTGTCCTCTCCCAGGGACAGAAGGGGCAGCGAGGCACGCATGTATCGTTGCTATTAAGGATAACAAGATGGGGTCTATTCCTACATGAATAGATCTTGTCTACATCATGTCACCGTTCTTATTGCATTACTCCGTTTTTCCATGAACTTAATACACTAGATGCATGCTGGATAGCGGTCGATGTGTGGAGTAATAGTAGTAGATGCAGAATCGTTTCGGTCTAGTAATCTTGGACGTGATGCCTATATAATGATCATCGCCTTGGATATCGTCATGATTATTTGATCTTCTATCAATTGCCCAACAGTAATTTGTTCACCCACCGTGTGGTATACTCATGAGAGAAGCCACTAGTGAAACCTACGGCCCACGGGTCTACTTTTCCAACATATTTCTTTCCGATCTATCTTGTTGCCGCTTTTGTTTTCAGATCTATTATTCCAAAAACCCCAAAATACCTTGCTTCACTTTTTATTTTCTTATTTTATTGTGCGTTCTTGAGAGATCTATCTATCCAATCTATCTTTTTACCGTAGAGAGATTGACAACCTCTCTTTCGCGTCGGGTGGCAGGTATTTGTTCTTTGTGTGCAGGTGTTGTTTACGTGGTGTTGGTGATCCTCCTACTGGTTCGATACCTTGGTTTCATAACTGAGGGAAATACTTACCATCGCTGTGCTACATCATCCCTTCCTCTTTGGGGAAATACCGACGTAGTATCAAGCCACGTCAGGGTACCTCGCCACCACGCATGCGGGCCGGAACCATCCCAGGGAGCGTCCTCGCCCAACCACGCTGGCACCAGTTGCCAGAGAGTCCAGCGCGCACAACCGGATGCGCGCGTCCTTCTCGAGAGGTAGTGTGACCGCCGGAACCACACCATCCAGGACATTGCAGCGGCCGGGCATCAGAACCGGGCCACTCTCGCCGGCGGAGTCGGCACCATCAGTGGGGTTTGCCTTGCCTTCACTCCCGAGCTGCGCCGCGTGATGTGGCCCTTCAAGTGGAAGCTCGAGCTGCCTCCTCGCTACGACAACACCCTCAACCCGCAAAGTTCCTGCAGCTCTACTCCACGGGCATCCAGGCTGCAGGCAGCAATGACAAGTGCATGGCGAACTGGTTTCCCATGGCCCTCAAGGACAACGTGTGCTTGTGGCGGATGAACCGCCCCGAGAACTCCATCTCCTCGTGGTCCGAGCTGTCCAAGCAGTTCGTCGCCAACTTCAAGGGCACGTATGAGCCCCCCCTCACGCTCAACGACTTGCGTCCAGTGCACCAGCACCCAGGCAAGACCCTCCGCAAGTACATCCAGCGCTTCAGCCAAGTGCGTAACAAGATCACGCGTGCCTCCGACGCTGCCATCATCTCAGCATTCTCCTTAGGCATCATGGATGTCAGGATGCTCGAGAAGCTCTCCATCAATGATGAGCCCGACACTATGGTCGCATTGTTCGACCTCGCCGACAAGTGCGCCAAGGCTGAAGAGGGTTGCCTCTTCGCCCACAACGACCCTGACGCGGTGCCAGATGCCGCCAAGTCCAAGGCCGAGGACGCCAAGCGCAAGGGCCCCGTCGTGCTTGCAGCGGAGCCTGAGCAGAAACACAGACGTGAGCACGACTAGCTTGGGCCAAAGAAAGATGGCTGCCCTTACTGTGCCTACCACGCCATGCACTCCCATTGCAATGAGGACTGACACGAGCTCAAGATGCTCCAGCAAGACCGCCAGGTTAGGCACAACGACCGCAACGATCGTGGTGCAGGCCATAGCGGCAGCCATAGCGGTGGCCGCTGGAACGACCGCAACAACAATGACCGCAACGGCAACAACAACAACTACCAGCAGCGCTGGCGGAACTAGCCTCAGAAGGCCAACCCTCCTCAAGCCAACGCTGCCCCGCCACGCACCGGTAGGAACAACTAGCCCGACGAAGACGTTGGGGGCTATCAAGAGCCTCGTGAGGTGGCATGCATCCTTGGTGGAGCCCAACCTCCCCCATCCAACCGCCACTTCAAGCACTTCTCCCACGAGGTTAACGTTACCCTCTCGGGAGCCGACGTCACCAAACCTCTTAAGTGGTCGCAGTTCCCGATCTCCTTCGAAGCCAACGACCACCCCAAGTCCACAAGGGTTGTGGGGACAATCCCTCTGTTGTCTACACCCACCATCAACAATGTCGCCGTCACCAAGATGCTCATCGATGGTGGCGCAAGCCTTAACGTGCTCTCTGTGGACACCTTCAAGGTGCTTCAAGTGCCCAACGAGCGCCTGATGTTGACGAGGCCCTTCTCAAGCGTGACTGACGGCTCCACCCCTCTTCCGGGGCAAGTGCGTCTTCCTGTCACCTTCGGCAACCGCAAGAACTACTGCACCGAGCTCATCGACTTTGACGTGGCACACATTGGCCTGTCCGAAAACGCCATCTTGGGCTACCCTGCACTCACCAAGTTCATGGCAATGACTCACCATGCCTACAACACCGTCAAGCTTCCAGGATGCAATGGCACCATTACCATCTCCTGTGATGAGAAGGACGTGGTGTGCACCCTCGAGCACGCCTGCAAGGTTGTCGCCACCGCCCATCCTACCGACAAGGACGACATCGAGCCTGTCGAGCCGGCACCCGTGAAGAAGAAGCCGATGTTCTCTCAGGCACGCGCCAAGACAAAGAAAGTGTTGCTGGACGACAGTGGCTCCGGGCCCACCGTTACCATCGGAAACGACCTCTCTTCCAAATAGCAAGTGCTGATATGTTCACCTGGACACCATTAGACATGCCCGGTGTGCCGAGGGAGGTGATCGAGCACCACTTAGCCATGTGGCCCAACGCACGGCCCGTGAAGCAAAAGGCACAGCACCACGCACCAGAGAAACAGAAGTTCATCGTTCAAGAGACCAAGAAGCTTCAGGAGGCAGGCTTCATCCGCGAGGCAATACACCCCGAGTGGGTTGCCAACCCCGTCGTGGTCCAGAAGCATAGAGGAGAGGGGAGGAAGTGCATCGACTTCACTGACCTCAACAAGGCCTGCCCCAAGGACCATTTTCCACTGTCACGCATCGACCAGATCATGGACTCCATCGCTGGGTGTGATCTACTGTGCTTCCTGGACGCCTTCTTAGGCTACCACCAGATCAAGATGGCAAAGCAAGATGAAGAGTAGACAACCTTCCTCACCCCTTGCGGATTGTACTGATACATCCGCCTGCCCTTCGGCCTGAAGAGTGGAGGAGCCACCTTCCAGAGTCTGATGCACAAAGTCCTGGGGCCTCCAATGGGAAGGAATGTGGAGGCCTATGTCGACGACATCGTCATCAAGACACGTGATGCGAGCTCCCTCATCGCGGACCTCCAGGAAACCTTCGCGAACCTGCGCAAGATAAACCTCAAGCTCAATCCCGCCAAGTGTGTCTTTGGAGTCACCTCAGGCAAACTCCTTTGCTTCCTGGTCTCCCATCGCGACATTGAGGCTAACCCTGAGAAGATCAAGGCCATCGAGAAGATGCGGCCTCCCCACAACCTCAAGGAAATGCAGTGCCTTTTAGGATGCATGGCTGCGCTCGGACACTTCATCTCCAAGCTTGGCGAGAGGTCCCTCCCCTTCTTCAAGCTCATGAAAAGGTCGGGCCCCTTCAAGTGGACTCCTGAAGCTGACGGAGCCTTCGAGGACCTCAAGAGGTATTTGACAAGCCCTCCTATCATGGTGCCTCGTGACCTCGCCAGCCCCTGCACTTGTACTTGGCAGCCACCCACCAAGCGTCCTGTGCGGCCCTCATGGTGGAAAGAGAGGAGCAAGTCCCTGCCAAGTAGCAGCTTGCTGCACCAGCACCTGCCGAGGCCACCTCAGCACCTACTGAGGCCACATCTGAGCCACCCAAGGCTACTCTAGCGCCTGCCGAGCCCCCTCCTCAGGAGGCCCCTGGTGAGCCACCTGATGAGCCTCCGACGAAGCAAGAGGCTGCTTCTTCGACAACACGCCTCATCGAGTACCCAATCTACTTTGTCAGCTCAGTGCTACGGGATGTGCGGGAGCGGTACCCCATGCAGCAGAAGCACCTCCTCTCGCTCCTCCTCGCCTCTAGGAAGCTGTGCTACTACTTCTAGGGCAACCCTGTCAAGGTGGTCACATCTTATCCCCATGAGCAGGTCCTGCGTTACCCCAACGCCACCAGCCGCATCACCGAATGGAACATCGAGCTATAGTTCCTCACCACAAGGACCATCGGATGTAAAGTTGATGCACAAGAAACTTACGTCCCACCCACCACCCACCTAGTCACTATGATCGAGGACCTCACTGACATTTGTCGGATTCCGGGCTCCGCAAACCCCAAGGAAGTTCGAACACAGGGGCGTGTGCGAAGATCCCCAATAGCTTCACCCCCTCCTGGCTCTCAACGCGATAACCCCGCTCGATGGCGAGGAAGAAGATGGCACACGAGAGTTTACCCAGGTTCGGGCCGCTGCGAAGCGTAAAACCCTACTCCTGCTTTGGTGGATTGCCTCACGAGGAGGTTTGTGGACGAACTGGTACAGTGGTGAGTTGTCTCGCGAGTGCGTTTTGGGTGGTGTTGGATCCCCCTCTACAGAGCAGCCTAACCTCTATTTATAGCGGCTCGGGTCCTCTTCCCTTATCGCAATGGCGGGAAGGCATCCCACAACGGCCAAATTTGAAGGGGGACAAGGAGTACATCTTATCCTGACGAAAGGTGGTCTTCGCCTGCAAAGTAACCGGTGGTGGTGCAGAGGTGGGCTCGGCGATGACGTCCGTCCTGCGGAGCTCGGGGTCTTGGTCTTGTTGCACCGGAATGGAAACCTTTGGGGGCGCTTTGGGAGCCTGCGTGCTCCCCTGCCTCATTTGCACGAAAGAGGAAATTGTCCCCTCTTGCGCGCTGGTGCCCGCCTGGCCCGCCTTGTGTCATCCTTGGCCTCCTGAGGTCGAGCGTTGCATAAAGATCTCTGCCGCTCGGGAGGAGGCCTGGGGAGGCCTATTCCTCTGCGGGTCTTGGCACTGTTTCCCTCACGAGCTCGGGGCTCTCGTGAGGGGCTTGTGCTGAGTGAGGCCGCGCTGGGCCGTACTTGGCTGTCGAAGTGGGCCACGCCCTGGGCCGTAGGCAGGCAAGTCTGGGTACCCCCGTTCCCAGGACGCCGACAGTAGCCCCCGGGCCCAAGGCGCGCTCGGGTTGGCTTCTGGGCGAAGCCATAGAAGACGGCCCAAAGCGCCGCGGGCACCAATCGCCTGCGGGCCAGGCTTGACACGCGGCGCCCTCCGAGACACTGACGCATACACTCCTTCGCGCTGCCCCGGTGACTGCCCCGGCTGACAAACCGCCTGGCGCACGCCTCCGAGCCGTCACTTTCCCCATCAATCTGGTTGCCCATTCTCCCTTCTTCCGCAGCTCACGCCATCTCCGCCAAATCCTGCGTCCGTCTGGCTTGGCCGTCCGCCATGGCTCCCAAGAAGAGAGGGGGTGAAGCCTCGAAGGCTTCGGAACCTTCGCCGACGCCGGATCCCGCGTTGGGTCGATCCTTGGTGGTCAATTTTGAGGGGTTGGAGAAGGTCCGACTGGCGGTCACCGCCGGCTCCAACGAGTGGGGGGCGACCAAGATCAGGCCGGGCTCACGGCCTCAGGCCGAGCTGGAGGCCACCTGCATTCCCCTTCATCTCCACACCCTCCTCTCCGGCTTGCTGCCGCCGTTCTCGGACTTCTTTTCTGCCGTGCTCACGCATTATCAGGTTCATGCGCTCCATCTTGACCCTGGCTTCATCGTCCTCATTTCTGCCTTCGCGTTCCTGTGCGAGGCCTTCATCGGTGTCTCCCCTTCTGTCGCCTTGCTTCGCCACTTCTTCTCCCTCCGGTTGAACCCTGGGGGGCACTGTTCAGGATGTGTGTCCCTGCGAGCTGCGGATGCGACGGCCAGCGGGGCCCTCGACACCCGGCTTTCGCCGAACGCGGAAGGTTTCCGGAGGCAATGGGTGTATTTCGATGCTGCTGAGGCCGGCTCCCTGCTCCAACCTCCGTCGGTTCCTGTAGAACCAAATCCCAGGTGGGAACACGAGGAGCTTGTCGACCCGCGGCTCGCGCCTGTTTTGGTCAGGCTGGCGGAGCTTAAGAAGTCTGGCATGACACTGGTGATGGTGGTGCGGGAGTTCTCCCGCCAGCGAATTGCTCCTCTCCAGCGCCATTCCCGCCCTATGTGGACCTTCACGGGCCCTTGCGACTCCATGAGGCTCAAGGTTCCTTCCCTTCTTTCCAGCGTGAGCTGCTACGTCGCCTGACCGGCGGGGAACCGGATGAGCTTCCCCGGAATGGCCTTCCGTTGTACAACCGCCCGGACGGGGGGGGCCCTTGCCGAGAAGATGTCGCGCTTGGACGAGTGGGGGCTCCTCCCTTCGGTGGGAGTGGGTCCCCGGGACGATCCCCCCGTGATGGCTTCGAGGTCTGGGGGTCCTGAGGGTTCTGGGGCCGCGGCTCCCCCTTTGGCCATGGAGAGGCGTCCTATGTCGCCCATTCCTCGGGCTATTGCCGCGGCCCTGCCCGGGAGTGAAGGTGATGCCCCGTCGGTGGAGGCGGCCGCCGCCTCCGCTGCTGGATGTCTGGGGTCAGACGCCGACACTTCATCCCCGGGCCCCCGCGCTTGCCGGAAGAGGAAGGGGCCTGGGGGCAGCTGCCGCCCGTCGCGGTGGGTGCCGATGAAGATGAAGTGGTTCGCCTTGGACGAGTAAGTGTCCGAGTCCCCTTAGTCTTCCCTAGCGTGCCCCTTCTGAATCTCTGTTCCGCAGGTTCCCCTCCGATGAAGAGAAAGGCACGACGCCATTTCCGCCACTCGAGGCCACCGGGCCCATTGTGACCTTGGCTCCCGCGGCCTTCGAGGCTCCTCACAGGGGGCGCCCGTACCCGAGCTCGCGCGGCCCTCGCAGGGTCCTGAGCGCGAGTTTACCGCGAACTTCTTCATGCTTGGCCCCCAACTTGCAGGGGTGGGGCTACATCCTCCGCTGATGGTCTTCCCCGGGAGTCAGTCGTGCCGTGCCCTGGGGCCTACCTCCAGCGACGGCGCGGATCTCCGCGGGGTGTGGCCCCCGCCCAAGGAGAGAGGGGAGGAGCCCCCAACCCCCGGGCGTGCATCGGGGTCGGGCAGCCCCTCGCATGCCCTTCCTATCGATCCAGGGGAAGGTAGAGATCCTGGTTGGGCCCTTGAGTTCACATGCGACCGGAGCGCCGTGCGGCGCGATCTGCTCCAGTTCGCAGCGAATGTGCTGGGGCGTCTGGGGGCGGAGCTTGCCGCCGCCGACATCCGTCTCGAGGCAGAGCGTCAGCGCCTTGCACGCGGGTGGCATCGTATTGAGGTTGCCGTCAACCTCGGTCGCCTGCAGCGTGAGCGCGCCCACGCCGTCGCTGAGGGGTCCCTTACCGCGGCGAGGGAGGCTCGCGACCGCGCCCTTGTGGAGGCCCACGCCGCTGACTGCCGACGCAAGGCCTCAGAGGAACGCTTGGAGGAGCTTGAAGTCTCCAACGCCGCCCTTGGAAGGCGAATCCAGGTACACAGGGCCGCTCTTGACGACCTGACGACCGAGCCGCCCACCGGCGGTGCGGGGCCCCGCGTACCCAAAGATGTGCTGACGATGGAAGCGTTGGAGTAGAGCCTGGAGCACGAGAGGCTGGAGGTGAGGGAGCACCAGGTGTCGCTCGCCGAAGACTCCCTCGCCTCCCGCAAGGCGAAGATTCAGGAGGAGGTCGACGACAGGGTGGCGGAGGTTTGGCGTTCCCTCCTCCAAGACTACCGCGCGAAGTTGAAGCTCCAGGAGTCCCGTTTTTGCAGGCGACGCAACCACCTGAAAAGTGAGGTCGACGTCCTCAGGAGAAGGTTAGATCAAGCGGAGCGACGTCAGCAATCCGCGATGGATGCCCAGGCTGCCGCCAAGGCCGAGCGTTCTTTTCTCTATAAGCAGGTGAAGGGCGTCACTTCCCTCGCGGAGAAGGCTTCGGATGAGGTGGATCGTGCCCGCGGCCTTCAGCACACGCGCTCCAAGATGTTCCAATCCCTTGAGAAGAGGGCCCACCGGGCCTTAAGCAACATCTGCGGCGCGAGCGTCTCGAGCCCTCTGGTTCCTGACGATGTCGGGTACCTGGGCTTCTTTTCCAGGGTCGTGGAGCACCTTGAAGGGGGTGCGGAGAAGATCCGCGAGCTCATGGAGGAGAAGCGCCGCGACCTCATTGCGCGGGCGGCCTCGCACGTCTTCAGCCACCTCCTTCGCCTCGATCCGCACTTTGACTTCAGGGCGGTGCTCGCCCCGGTGCCTGAAGGGATCCATGGCGCCCTTGCCGAGTGGGTGGAGGACCATGTGGAGGACTTGATCGCGGGATTTTCTTCCAATGAACCGGAGGACCATGACGGAGCCGGGGAGCGCGGGCCCGGCAGTGGTGGTGATGATGCGGGTGATGATGGCGGCATGTCTCCATAAGTAGTCTTTGCGTTTACCTGTCAGGGTTATGAATGCAGCCCCGTGGCGGCTTGAACGTATTTTTGGAAGGACCTTCGAGGATGCTCCCGTGTGACGTGATGCACAGCGTTGTACGTCTTTTGCCAAAAAATTCCTGCTGATCAGGATGATCGTGTCACGCGAGTGTCCGAGCGTTTAGGCCTTGGCAAGGTATGCGCGGTAGCGCGTCCACTGCACCCAACTTCCGCTTCAGGTTGCGCGAGAGAGAGGAAGGGGCTGGCAGCTGCCAGACTCCCCAAAGAAAGCGAGATGCCAAACGGAAACCGTTACCAAAAAGAATGACCCCCCTTATTTCTAGAAGAAAATCGCAAGAACGAATTCAAAATGGTCAAAGAACAGCCGCGTCCGGCACCTAGGCTAATCGTCGTCTTCGTCTTCTCCCTAGCGCGGAGCATAGGGCTTCCACGTTGCGTGGGCATAGCCATTGGAGGGCAGTGTTGTCTGCCAGCGTGGAGCATGAGGCTTCCACTTGGGCATGAGATGGAACCCCTCCGCGTCCTCGGGGGTCCGGGCGTATACAACCCACTCATTATTACGTGAGAGTGTCACGGGTTGAGCCTGGGGGTGCGCTGAGAGCTCCATGCCTCCTGGACATGGAGCCCACTTCCAGCCCCCAAGCATGATGCGGCGAAGTGGGGTCGGCCCCGGACGGGCCCTCCATGGGGTGAGGCCCCCATGCTCTCCGTAGGGAGGGCCCGCCCCGGAACAGGGCCCCGGGCTCTCCAAAGCCCGGGGACGGATGTCGTCGTTGTAGTGGCGCCGCAGCCCCCTACGCTGCGGGCGGGGCTCGGCACAGGGGCCCTCCGTCGCGCGCGAGGCCGACGCCCAAGGCGGTACCCCAACGCGCCTCGCTGGGGTGCCCGGAAGCCCCGCACAGGTACCCAACCGCTCGTCCCTGGGTGGACCGAGCCGGACCCGGGGACATGGGTGAGTACGTGATCTCCTGCCGCTGGTCGAGCGAGGCCTGGCTCGGAGACATGGGCGTGTGTTCCACCCTCCGTCTCTGGGTAGGCGACGCCCGTCCTGGAGACATGGGCGTATGTTCCACCCTCCGTCTCCAGGCTGGAAGCACCTGGCCTGAGGACATGGGCGTGTGTTCCACCCTCCGTCTCCAGGTTGGAAGCACCTGGCCTGAGGACATGGGCGTGTGTTCCACCCTCCGTCTCCAGGCTGGGGTCGCCCTGCCAAGGGACATGGGCATGTGTTCCACCCTCCGTCTCCAGGCCGGTGACCCCCGGTCTGCGGACCCAGGCGCTTGCCAAGGATAGCTCCCCACCAGTGGGCGCGCCTCACGAGGCTACCAGTGCCAGGCATCCTCATGAGACCAGCCCCGCCAGCCGCCCTCATGAGGCTGTTCATACCAGCCCCGACGAAGGCCGCTTGCAAGGTCGCATATGCTCCTCCTGTTGTCGTGGTGGCCGGCGCGGCTCCCATCATGGCCCGGGCGCTCGTCAACATGGTTGTTCTGGAGTTGTGCGAGCCCCCGGGTGCTGGTGTAGACGAGTCGCCGGGCGTCCTCCCCTGACGCGTCGGGCGTGCTGGGAGGCGCGTTGCGGCGACTACCCCGCGCGGCCGGCAGCTCCCATCAGCCCCCGTCTGCGCCAGGGGCTAACTCATGCGTGCCCGATGAGCCGGGCCATGCCCCCAGCAGGCGCGCAGCATGACACGTTTCTCCCATGCGTCCGCGTGTCCTCTGTGTCTCGGCGGTCGGTTGAGTGACCACATGGACGCGAGCCCCCTGGCCCGTCCCATAAGGAAACGCCTGGATCTCGCCTGCCGTGGTGGCGCGCCTGGCCGTGCGACATACCCAGCCATCGCAGCATCCACGGGCAACGTGGAGACGTTGCAGTTCACGGGCCACGAGGAGCGCGATTCGCCCGCGTGCCGGGTCGCGGCGAGCCTGGGGGGACGATGGTACGACGCGAACGCGGGGAAGGGTCGGGGCGACGAGAGTGCGCCGCGCGGTCGATGAGGGCGACAGCTCCCGGTGCCTGCCCAAGGCCGGGCTGGAAATGGCGTCCTCCGTCGGGGGTGGGAGACGACATGAGATGCCGAGGTCTGCAGGCGTCACCCTAGCAACGAAAGCAGCTCGTCGTTCGGCGCGGGCTCGACGTCCCTTGGCCATGGAAACGGCGAGCGGAGGCGAGGCGAAGCTTGAGTAAGGATCCCGACATGCCCCCTACCTGGCGCGCCAAATGTCGGATTCCAGGCTCCGCAAACCCCAAGGAAGTTCGAACACAAGGGCGTGTGCGAAGATCCCCAATAGCTTCACCCCCTCCTGGCTCGCAACGTGATAACCTCGCTCGATGGCGAGGAAGAAGATTGCACACGAGAGTTTACCCAGGTTCGGGCCGCTGCGAAGCGTAAAACCCTACTCCTGCTTTGGTGGATTGCCTCACGAGGAGGTTTGTGGATGAACTGGTACAGTGGTGATTTGTCTCGCAAGTGCGTTTTGGGTGGTGTTGGATCCCCCTGTATAGAGCATCCTAACCTCTATTTATAGCGGCCCGGGTCCTCTTCCCTTATCGCAATGGCGGGAAGGGATCCCACAATGGCCAAATTTGAAGGGGGACAAGGAGTACATCTTATCCTGACGAAAGGTGGTCTTAGCCTGCAAAGTAACCGGTGGTGGTGCAGAGGTGGGCTCGGCGATGACGTCCATCCTGCGAAGCTCGGGGTCTTGGTCTTGTTGCACCGGAATGGAAACCTTTGGGGGCGCTTTGGGAGCCTGCGTGCTCCCCTGCCTCTTTTGCACGAAAGAAGAAACTGTCCCCTCTGGCGCGCTGGTGCCCGCCTGGCCCGCCTTGCGTCATCCTTGGCCTCCTGAGGTCGAGCGTTGACTAAAGATCTCCGTCGCTCGGGAGGAGGCCTGGGGAGGCCTATTCCTCCGCGGGTCTTGGCGCTGTTTCCCTCGCGATCTCGGGGCTCTCGTGAGGGCCTTGTGCTGAGTGAGGCCGCGCTGGGCCGTACTTGGCTGTCGAAGTGGGCCACGCCCTGGGCCACAGGCAGGCAAGTCTGGGTACCCCCGTTCCCAGGACGCTGACAACGTTCTCGACTACGCATCCGAGGATGCGGACATGGAGGAAGACGTCGGGGATATGTTGGAAATATGCCCTGGAGGCAATAATAAATTGTTTATTACCATATTTCCTTGTTCATGATAATCGTTTATTATCCATGCTAGAATTGTATTGACCGAAATCTCAGATACATGTGTGGATATATAAACAACATTGTGTCCCTAGTGAGCCTCTACTAGACTAGCTCGTTGATCAAAGATGGTTATGGTTTCCTAACTATAGACATGAGTTGTCATTTGATAACAGGATACATCATTAGGAGAATCATGTGATGAACAAGACCCAACCTTAAGCTTAGCATATGATCGTGATGTCTACTACACAACTTATTCTTGTAGACTCGTGTTGGGCCTCCAATCGCAGAGTTTTGTAGGACAGTAGCAATTTTCCCTCAAGTGTATGACCTAAGGTTTATCAAACCATGGGAGGTGTAGGATGAAGATGGTCTCTCTCAAACAACCCTGCAATCAAATACAAGAAATCTCTTGTGTCCCAAACACACCCAATACAATGGAAAATTGTATAGGTGCACTTGTTCGGCGAAGAGATGGTGGTACAAGTGTAGTATGGACAGTAGAAATATGTTTTTGTAATATGAAATAATAAAAAAGCAAAGTAGCAAATAGTAAACAGCGAGCAAAATGATATATCAATGCATGGAAACAAGGCCTAGGGTTCATACTTTCACTAGCGCAATCTCTCAATGGTGCTAACATAATTGAATCATATAACCATCCCTCAACGTGCAACAATGAATCACTCCAAAGTTCCTATATAGCAGAGAACATAAGATGAAATTGTTGTAGGTGAAAGCACATATGCTCCCTTGGTGGTTTTGATAATTCATGACAACATACATTGTCTCTTGGACTAACATTTCTACCTAGTTTATTTCAGGTTTAGTCCACAGAGATTGTTGGCAAAAGGGTGTTGTCGGAATCGGGGCTCCGCAGACCGAAGAAGGTTCGAACTCTGGGGCTTGTGCGAAGATCTCAAACGACTCTAGCCTCAAGCTCTCCACCCGCAGCCAAGCCTCGCCGAATACGTGCGAGCAAAGAAGAAGATGGACACAGAGGTTTACCCAGGTTCGGGCCACCTTGCGGTATAAAAACCCTACTCTTGCTTTTGGTGGATTGGCCTCACGAGGAGGTTTGTGGATGAACTAGTATAGCGGTTGAGCAACCTCGCGAGGGCTCGGAGGTGAGGATGGATCGATCCACCCCTTCTACGATGGATGTTGGTCCCTATTTATAGTGGCCTTGGTCCTCTTCCCTTATCGCACAAGCGGGAAGGGATCCCACAACGGCCAATTTTGAAAGGGGACAAGAGGTACATCTTATCCTGACTAAAGGTGGTCTTCGCCTGCAAAGCTTCTGGGCATGACGCAGAGGTGGGCTCGGTGATGACATCCATCCTGCCGAGCTCGTGGTCTTGGTCTTGTTGCACCGGAACGGAAACCTTTGGGGGATTCCTTGGGAACCCGCGTACGTCCTTGCCTCCTTAGCACAAAAGAGGAAACTGTCCCCTCTGCGCCCGCTGGCGCCCGCCTGGCCTTGGTCATCATGGCTCACATCATCACAGCCTCCTGAGGCCGGGTACCTGCATAAAAATCTCCGCTCCTCGGGAGGCAGTCTGGGGAGGCCACTCCCCTGGAGGTCTTGGCGTTGTTCGCCTCACGAGGCCAGGGCCCTCGCGAGGGTCTTGTCTTGGTTGGTTTGCTGCCAGGCCGTACCGAGCCGTCGAGGTGGGCCACGCACTGGGCCGCAGGCACGCAGGTCTGGGTACCCCCGATCCCAGAACGCCGATAGTAGCCCCCGGGCCCATTGCGCGCTCGGGTTGGCTTCGGGGCGAAGCCAAGGGAGGAAGGCTGAAGCGTCATGGGCCCCAATCACCCGCGGGCCAGGCTCGACACGTGGTGCATGATGGGATGCGAACGCCTCCACTTCCCCACGTCGCCTCGGCAACCGCCCTGACTGACAAAGGCTGGCGCGTGCCGCGGGGCCATCATTGCCCAGAATGCGGAGGGACGTCAGTTGGCCTCCAATCAACTATAAGTGGGCGAGGGAGATAGAGCCCCCCAGCCCGTCTTGATCTTCTTGCCTCCTCACTCCAAGCCGCCGCTTCCACGGTCATGGCGCCAGTGAGGAGATTCTCTGCCGCCGAGAAAGGGAAGGCCCGCTTGGAGGGATCAGACTCGCCACCGCCCAAGAGGGGCCACGGTCGTCCCCGCAAGTACACCGTGACGCCGGCTGTGGTCCCCCGAGGGCGCGGGCGCACTCTCGTGAAGGCCAGCGCTACCTCCGGCAGCCGGGGGAAGGCTCCCTCCCGCGCAGGCAGCTGCAGTAGCCGTGGCGCCCCGCGGCCAAGGGGGAAGCTTGTGGCGGGCGCCCGGCCGCCCCGCCCGCGATCCCACTCAGCCGACGTGGCCCAGTAGTTCGTGGTGTGGGCGGAGAAGCTTGTAGGCTTGGCTCTGGCTCCAGCTCCCGCGCTTCTTCGCGGAGGCGCTGCCGGCCGGAGGGTCTGCGGGCTGATGGCGGCAGCAGCGAGGCCTCGTGGGTGGAGGTCGAGGTCACTCCCGCGGGCTACGTGTTCCTGAACCGCGGGTGGCAGTCGTTCGCCCGCGCTCGCGGCCTGCAGGGGAGGTGTACCCTTCACTTCAAGCATGACGGGGCGGCAACGCTCTTCGTCAAGATCTTCAGGGAGGACGGCAGGCGCTTGGGGTGCTGCCCGGAGGGCGACGACGGCGATAGCGACCACCTCTCCGCCGACGACAGCCATCACGGCGGCAGCGCCCTCAGCGGTGAACTTGCCCTTGGCGACGGCTGCAGCGCCTCCAGTAGCAGCATCGCCTCCTCCGGGGGGAGCTCGAGCGATGACGACTACGACGAGCCGCCACGTCGGCGTGCCTGGACCAAGGAGGACGGCGAGCCGGTGCAGAGTCGTGCCCCGCCCAGGGTGCCGGAGCCAAGCCTCAGGAGTGGCGTTCCTCGGGAGGCCGCCTTTTGTTTTTTTATTTCATGCATTAAGAACCATGGAGGGCCCCATGGGGGCGTGTAATGAACTATGGCGGTTGCACCTTTATGTTAGCGTTTTTCATCTCATACTCTAGTATTTATATTGCTACTAATTGAAAGTTCCTGCCCGTCGCGATTAGGATAACTTAGCTTGGTGTACTTGTGGCAGGTTCCTGCGTCGTGAGGTGCAGCTGGGGCACCAGGGCAGCTTAGAGATCTTGCCGGGGGGCTTCTTCCTTGCGGAGCCTCGAGAGTTGCCCGCTGCTCGCGAGGCCCCTGGGGGGTTTGCGAAGAGTCAGGGCCTCCTGAGGTGCCTCCTCGAGGCACCGCATCCCGCGAAGGCGCTGAAACGCGCTTTACGTAGGGTTCCTCGGTAATGAGTCAAACCGTGGCTGCTCTTTCTTCGGTCATCCTTCTCCCGGCGACCATTTTTGGTTGGGGCCCCTGAGCGAGGGTCGATCGTCGCAGGTATGCCGGGTCGTGATGCCCGGCAAGGCCAGGAGATGAGCGCTCCTGAGGCCGGGGGCCTGAGGCAACATGCGCCTGCTGGCTCGCTCGAGAGCGTCGCGCGAGGATTAGGACACCAAAGTTTTGGCGAGGTGCACACCGTGTCCAGCCCCCGCTCGCGGGGCGAGAGAGAGAGAGAGAGAGAGAGAGAGAGAGAGAGAGAGAGAGAGAGAGAGAACTGGCAGGTGCCGAACCTCTTAAAAACGAGACTTCAAAATGGGAAACGCTGCAAGGAGAAAAATTCCCACCCCTTTTTCGAACAAAGACACGAAAACTTCAAGTTTCATTCCAAAAAGTGGCAAATTTGGTTACAAAAGAGAGCAAAGAACAGCCGCGCCTGGCACCTAAGCTAGTCTTCCCACAAGCGTGGAGCATGGGGCCTCCACTAGGCGTGGGCATAGTCGTCGTAAGACCGTGTCTTCCGCCAGCGCGGAGCATGGGGCTTCCACTAGGCGTGGGCATAGTCGTTGTATGACCGTGTTGTCCACCAGCGCGGAGCATGGGGCTTCAACTTGGGCGTGGGTGGGAGCCCCTCCACGGCCTCGTACGACACTCCTCGGGGGGCTCCGGGCGTATATAGCCCACTCATTACGTGAGAGTGTCACGGGTAGAGCCTGGGGAGGCGCAGGGTGCTCCATGCCTCCGGGGCGCATACCCACCCCCTGTCCCTAGGCGCGCGGCGGCGGGCCTGGGGCGCGGTTGGCTCCGAACGGGTCCTCCCACGTTGCGGGAGCCCATGGGCGCCCTTTCTGGGGAGGACCCACTCCGGGACAAGGTCTCCGGCTCCCGAGGGCCTGGAGGCGGACGTTGCCGCCGTGGTACCGCCGCGACTCCTTGCGGCGCGGACGGGGCCCGGCATCGGACCCTCTCGCCAAGCGCGAGGTTGGTCCCTGGCGCGGCACCCCGACGCGCCTTGCCAGGGTATCCGGGCGCCTTGTACGGGCACTCCACCCTCCGTCTCCAAGCGGGCAGCGCTGCGCTTGGAGACATGGGCGAGTGCTCCACCCTCCGTCTCTAGGCAGGCAACGCCCAGCCTGGAGACATGGGCGCCTGTTCCACCCTCCGTCTCCAGGCGGGCAACGCCCGGCCTGGAGACATGGGCGCCTGCTCCACCCTCCTTCTCCGGGGGGGCAACGCCCGGCCCGGAGACATGGGCGCCTGCTCCACCCTCCGTCTCCGGGGGGGGGGGGGGGGCAACGCCCGGCCCGGAGACATGGGCGCCTGCTCCACCCTCCGTATCCGGGCGGGCAACCCCCGGCCCGGAGACATGGGCGCCTGTTCCACCCTCCGTCTCCAGGCGGGCAACGCCCGGCCTGGAGGCATGGGCCCCTGCTCCACCCTCCGTCTCCGGGCGGGCAACGCCCGGCCTGGAGGCATGGGCCCCTGCTCCACCCTCCGTCTCCGGGCGGGCAACGCCCGGCCCGGAGACATGGGCACCTGCTCCACCCTCTGTCTCTGGGCGGGCAACGCCCGGCCCGGAGACATGGGCACCTGCTCCACCCTCTGTCTCTGGGCGGGCAACGCCCAGCCCGGAGACATGGGCGCCTACTCCACCCTCCGTCTCCGGGCGGGCAACGCACGGCCCGAAGACATGGGCGCATGTTCCACCCTCCGTCTTCGGGCGGGCAACGCCCGGCCCGGAGACATGGGCGCCTGCTCAACCCTCCGTCTTCGGGCGGGCGACGCCCGGCCCGGAGACATGGGCGCCTGCTCAACCCTCCGTCTCCGGGCGGGCGACGCCCGGCCCGGAGACATGGGCGCCTGCTCCACCCTCCGTCTCTAGTCGGGCAACGCCCGGCCCGGAGATATGGGCGCCTGCTTGCGATAGTCCCCGGCCTGGGGGCGTACCTCGCGAGGTTGCTCACGCCAGGCATCCTCACAAGGCTGACCACGCCAGTTGTCCTCGCAAGGCTGCTCGCGGTAGCCCTGGCGGAGGCCGCTCGCGAGGCCGTGGCTGTTCCACCCGTCTTTGTTACGGCCGGCGCCATGGCCGTTGTGGTATAGATGCCGGCCTACATGCTCATGACGGAGGGACTTGAGCTCCTGGCAGTCTTCGGGGTTGTGGGCACGCGTGTCGCGGCTGCAGGGGTAGCCCCTACTGCGGTCGACACACGATAGCCAGGAGAGGCCCTATGATGTGGCCCTGTTGAGGCCTGGGATGTCGACGCGGACGTGCAGCCTGCCGCCCACATCGGGGGCGGTAGCCGCACTGGGTGGTGCGGGGCGACGCTCACCACACATGGCCCGTGCCGCCTGAAGCTCCTCGATCGCGTTGGTGATGAAGCCCCGTGAGCCTAGCGCCTCGCGCCGTGCCCCTTGCTTGTGGGGGCGCGCATCGAAGAGTGCCTCCAAGCGGTGCCCGAGCGCCCCTCCCATCGCGCCGGTCAGGTCGGGAGCTCTCCAGGTGGAAGCCCCCGAGCCCGCCCCGGAGAAGAGCACTGGGGCCACGCCGGCGGCGTTGACGGGCTCGGCAACATGACCACACCAGTCGTCGTAGCGATCGTTGGTGGTGTGGTAACGCAGAAGCTCACGCGCCGCGAGCAGCGCAGCCCGCGCATTCGCCGGCCAGCATCGAGCGCGGGAGGATGACGCTGCGGCGGGGGCGAGGGACGGGGTAGCGGCCCGGCCATCGCGCCACACGGTGGCAGCGTTAGCTGTAGGAGGGGCGGAGCGGCGCGGGGCGCCGCGGCCCACGAGCATCGTCTGGGCGACGCGAGCAGCCCGATGCTCAGCGCGAGCCCGGTGAGCTTTGGCCATAGGAACGACTAAGCGGAGGCGAAGCGAAACTGGAGGGAGGATCACAACACGCCCCTAACTGGCGCGCCAAATGTCAGAATCGGGGCTCCGCAGACCCAAGAAGGTTCGAACTCTGGGGCGTGTGTGAAGATCTCAACCGACTCTAGCCTCAAGCTCGCCACCCCGCAGCCAAGCCTCGCCGAATACGTGCGAGCGAAGAAGAAGATGGACACAAAGGTTTACCCAGGTTCGGGCCACCTTGCGGTGTAAAAACCCTACTCCTGATTTTGGTGGATTGGCCTCATGAGGAGGTTTGTGGATGAACTAGTACAGCGGTTGAGCGACCTCACGAGGGCTCGGAGGTGAGGTTGGATCGATCCGCCCCTTCTACAGTGGATGCTGGTCCCTATTTATAGTGGCCTTGGCCCTCTTCCCTTATCGCACAGGCGGGAAGGGATCCCACAACGGCCAATTTTGAAAGGGGACAAGAGGTACATCTTATCCTGACTAAAGGTGGTCTTCGCCTGCAAAGCTTCTGGGTGTGACGTAGAGGTGGGCTCGGTGATGACATCCGTCCTGCCGAGCTCGTGGTCTTGGTCTTGTTGAACCGGAATGGAAACCTTTGGGGGATTCTTTGGGAACCCGCGTACGTCCTTGCCTCCTTGGCACAAAAGAGGAAAATGTCCCCTCTGTGCCCGCTGGCGCCCGCCTGGCCTTGGTCATCATGGCTCACGTCATTGCAGCCTCCTGAGGCCGGGTACCTGCATAGAAATCTCCGCTCCTTGGGAGGCAGCCTGGGGAGGCCACTCCCCTGGAGGTCTTGGCGTTGTTCGCCTCACGAGGTCGGGGCCCTCGCGAGGGTCTTGTCTTGGTGGGTTTGCTGCCAGGCCGTACCGGGCCGTCGAGGTGGGCCACGCGCTGGGCTGCAGGCAGGCAGGTCTGGGTACCCTCAATCCCAGAACGCCGACAGGGGTGAGGAGATTCCCCAAGAAGAAGAAGAGGAAGGAATAGGATTGGCAAGCTACAACCAAGGAGACTCTACATTTTGCTTTGTGAGAAATCACTTTGAGTCCATAGGAAAGCAAATACTATTAAAAGGGGGTGAGGTAATGTTGGTGAACAAAATGCTCCACGCACACAAGTGCTAGCCACCAAAAACACCCAAAAGCTCTCCCACAAAAATAATATGTCTAAATCCTACTACACAAAATGGGTGCCACCAAGTTTCCCACTCGTCCCTACCGATTTTCCATCTCAGACAGAACCCTAGCCAAACCCTAGCTTCTCGGTACAACCAAGTTCTATATCGGTGCAACCGAGTTTTGGTGACCAACATTCTGGTGTCCCATTTTATAAAATCGGAATTTCTGAGTTTTATGATTTGGCACCGAGTTTGGAAACTTCCCTCGGCCACTCATATCGGTACTACCGAGAATCATATATCGGTCTCACCGAGATTCCTAAAGTTGCCACATTTTGAACAAATCGGTACGACCGAGTTTTACATCCGTTTCACCGAGTTGGCCAATAATGGTGTAACGGTTGGATTTTTTGAGATGCCTATATATACCCCTCCACCACATCTCACTCGCAAGAGAAGCACTCAGAACAGATCTCTACTTGTCATATCCAAATTTCTGAGAGAGAACCACCTACCCTTGTGTTAAGATCAAGATCATCCACTCCAACCATATGGATCTTGATTTCTAGCCTCCCCAAGTTGCTTTCCACCCAATCAATCTCTTCTACCAAGCCAAATCTGTGAGAGGGTGATTGAGTGTTGAGGAGTCTATCATCTTGAAGCACAAGAGCAAGGAGTTCATCATCACTATCAAGCATGTTACCTTTTGGAGGGTGGTGCCTCCTAGATTGGTTAGGTGTTGCTTGGGAACCTCCTACTTCGTGTTGTGGAGTTGAACCAAGAAGTTTGTAAGGGCAAGGAGATCGCCTACTTCGTGAAGATCTACCCATAGTGAGGCTAGTCCTTCGTCGACAGAAGCCGTTATGGAATAGTCAAGGTTGCTACTTCGTGGACCCTTATGGTTGGAGCCCTTCATGGACTCTCGCGAACGCTACCCTCTGTGGGTTGAAGACTCCATAAACGTGGATGTACGATAGCACCACCTATTGAAACCACGGGAAAAATCTTCGTGTCTACAATTGCGTTTGATCTCCCTATCTCAACTCTCTTACATATGTTTGTCTTTACTTTCCGCTGCCATACTTGTTGACTAGCATGTGTAGGGTGCATTAGACTTGTTATAATTGCTAAAATCTGCCCACCAATTAACTTGGGAAAAGGTTAGGTTTTAATTCTTCCAAGTAGTCTATTCACCCCCCCCCCCCTCTAGACGTCGGTTCTATCGATCCTACAGTAGGTAGCAAAACCACCTCAAAGTTATCCTTTCCGATCAATCTATTGAGCCATCCCTGTAAGTGTCACAAACAGACCTAGAGTTCATACTAGCATAACACCTATGATACGCATCAATCAACCCTAATGTCACTTAGATACTCCAATGTCACCTAGATACTCCAATGTCACCACAAGTATCCGTGGGTTAATTATTCGACATGCATCAAACAATTTCACATTCATCATATTCAATCCAACACAAAGAACTTCAAAGAGTACCCCAAGATTTCTATTGGAGAAAGTAGGACAAGAACGTGTATAAACCCATATGCATAGATTAGCCCAATGTCACCGCGGAAATCCCCAAGTTGATTACAAAAACATGTATCAAGTGAATCAATAGAACATCCCATTGTCACCACGGGTATCCACGTGCAAGACATATATCAAGTGTTCTCAAATCCAAAGTATTCAATCCAACATAACGAGGTCTCAAAGGGAAAGGCTGAATTAATCACATCAAGATAGAGACGGAAGAACACCATATGATCCAACTATATTAACAAATCCCGCTATACATCAAGATCGTGCCACCTCAAGAACACGAGAGAGAGAGAGATCAAATACATATCTACTGGTACATACCCTCAGCCCCGGGGGTGAACTACTCCCTCCTTCTCATGGAGACCTCCGGGGTGATGAAGATGGCCTCCGGTGATGATTTCCCCCTCTGACAGGACACGAAAAGGGTTTGGATGAGATTTCTTTCATACAGAGAGTTGCGGCGGTGGAGCGGAAGTTCTAGGCTAACTTTCGGGGGTTTCTGAATATATAGGAATTTTTGGCGTTGGAATCACACGAAGCGGAGCCATAGGGGGCCCACAAGGTACCTGGGTGCAACCACCGCCGTGGGCACGCCCAGGTCCCTCGAAGCTTCCCGAGTTCCTTTCATTCCATAAAAAATCGTCAAAAAGTTTCGTTCAATTCCGAGAACTTTCATTTTCTACACAAAAACAACACCACGGTAATTCTGCTGAAAACAGAGTTAGTCCGGGTTAGTTCTAAAGAAATCATATAAAATGCTTCAAAACCATATAAAAATATTGTAAACATGGGTAAATATGGCATGAATACTTCATAAATTATCGATACGTTGGAGACGTATCAGATCGCATGACTTAAGTTTATTGCCACAACTTTCTTCATGTCATGTATCTATTCCTAAGACCATGAGATCATGCAACTCCCGAATACCGGAGGAATACCTTCTGTGCTATCAAACGTCACTTCGTAACTGGGTGATCATAAAGGTGCTCTGCAGGTATCTTCGAGGGTGTATGTTGGGTTGGCATGGATCGAGAGTGGGATTTGTCACTCCGTATGACAAAGAGGAATCTCTGGGCCCTCTCGGTAATACACCATCACAATAAGTTGCAAGAATGTGACTAATGAGTTAGTTACGGGATCTTTTATTACGAAATGAGTAAAGAGACTTGCCGGTAACGAGATTGAACTAGGTATGGATATATTGATGATCTAATCTCGGGCAAGTATCATACCGATAGACAAAGGGAATTGCATACGGGATTGACTGAATCCTTGACATCGTGGTTCGACCGATAAAGATATTCATGGAATATGTAGGAAACAATATGGGCATCTAGGTCCCACTATTGGTTATTTATCTAAGAGATGTCTTAGTCATGTCTACATTATTCCCGAACCCGTAGGGTCCGCACGCTTAACGTTCGATGACGCTAGAGTATTATTGGGATAATTGCATTGGTGACTGAATGTTGTTTGGAGTCCCGGACAAGATCCCGGACGTCGCGAGGAGCTCCGGAATGGTCTGGAGGTAAACATTTATATATGGGAAGTCATATTCCTGGTTCCGAAAAATGTTCGGGATATTTCAGTATTCTACCAGGAAGGTTCTAGAAGGTTCCGGAGTGGGGCCCACCTGTATGGGGGGACCCACATGGATGTGGGTAGTGGGGGCAAGGCCCCACACCCCTGGTCTAGGCGCACGAAGCTCCCCCCTAAAAGGAACTTGTAGAACACCCGTGCGTTGCCACGGGCTACAATATATATAAATGAAATCTCATAAATTATTAAGGTGCATGCAAAGGGCGGATAGCGATCGGTGGGGAAGGAAAGGAGGGATTTACTCCCCCCCCCCCCCCCCCCGTGATTAATGACCCTAGGAGCTTGGAGGGAAATACACCAGCCCCTCCCACACCTATATAACGGCCACAACCTCTCTTCCGTTACTCCCGTTCTTCCTCGGTTTGTCGTTCCGGAGGCGCTTTGCGAAGCCCTGCCGGCACTACGACTCTGATACATCTCCAATGTATCGATAATTTATGAAGTAGTCATGCCATGATTGCCTATGTTTACAATACTTTTATATGGTTTTGATGCACTTTACATGATTTATTTAGAACTAACCCGGACTGACGCTGTTTTCAGCAGAACTACCGTGGTGTTGTTTTTTGTGCAGAAATCAAAGTTCTCCAAATGCAACGAAACTTTTTGACGATATTTTTGGAACAAAATAGGCACCAGAAGAGCCACGAGGTGGGCACAACCCACCAGGGCGCGCCAGGCCCCTTTGGCATGCCCTGGTGTCTTGTGGTCCACTCATGGCCCATCTCCGCGTGAAACCGATGACCAAAAATCCTATATATTCAGAAACCCCCAGAAATAACCCTAGACGAGAAGTTCCGCCGCCGCAACTCTCTGTATCGACAAAAAACCAATCTGGAGGCGTTCCAGTACCCTGCCGGAGAGGGTAGATCATCTCCGGTGGCCATCTTCATCATCCCGACGGAGTCCATGACGAGGAGGGAGTAGTCCACCCTCGGGGCTGAGGGTATGTACCAGTAGCTATGTGTTCAACGTCTCTCTCTATCATGTTCTTGAGATGTCACGATCTTGATGTATCACGGCCTTTGTTAATATAGTCGGATCATATGATGTTATTCCCTTGCTATCATGTTGTGATGAATTGAGTTTTCCCTTTGAGATTTCGTTATTACCGGATTGAATACTTTTATGGATTTGAGAGCACTTGATCTATGTCTTGGCAGTCAACTTGCGGATTCCCAAGGTGACATTGAGGTAATCTATGCATAGGGGTTGATGCACTTTTTCGTCCTACTTTCTCTGGTAGAAATCTTGGGGCACTCTTTGAGGTTCTTTGTGTTGGATTGAGTATTATGAATCTGAAATTGTTTGATGCATATCGTATAATTAACTCATGGATACTTGTGGTGACATTGGAGTATCTAGGTGACATTAGAGTTGGTTGATGCATATCATATGGTGTTATTCTAGTATGAACTCTTAGATAGATCGATCAGAAAGGATAACTTGGTGTTATTTTAGTACGAACTCTTGGATAGATCGATCGGAAATGATAAGTTTAAGGTGGTTTCGTACCCTACAAGCAATTTCTTCTTATGTTCTCCACTAGATAAGAACTTTGGAGTGATTCTCCATTGCACGTTGAGGGGTGGTTATGTGATCCAATTATATTAGCATTGTTGAGAGATTGCACTAGCGAAAGTATGGACCCCAGGCCTTGTTTTCAAGCATTGCAATACCGTTTGTCCTCACTTTTGTTACTTGCTACCTTGCTTTTTTTATATTTTCAGATTACGAAAACCTTTATCTACCATCCATATTGCACTTGTATCACCATCTCTTCGCCGAACTAGTGTACCTATACAATTTGCCATTGTATTGGGTGTGTTGGGGACACAAGAGATTTCTTGTATTTGATTGCGGGGTTGTTTGAGAGATACCATCTTCATCCTACACCTCCCACGGATTGATAAACATTAGGTCATCCACTTGAGGGAAAATTGTGCTCAATTGGTAGAGGGAGAAATTATAAAAATAGTTGATGAGAATTCCTTGAATGATGAGCATGATTGCAATGTTGCTAGTATGAATTCTCTGAATATCCATGATACTAATGATATGCAAAGCCACAATCTTGGGGATGTTATGTTTGATGAAGATTATATTTTTAGTCCCCCAAGTTTTGATGGGCAAATTTATTATGATGATGGCATGCCTCCTATCTATGATGATTATTGTGATGACATGTATGCTATAAAGAGTAATGACAACCATGAAACTTGTTATCATGATTTTAATATTCAATGTGGTTATGTCAATCAAGTGTCTCATGATAGTTATTTTGTTGAGTTTGCTCCCACTATTATGAATGAGAAGAAATTTGCTTATGTGGAGAGTAATAAAATTTCTATGCTTGTGGATCATGAAAAGAATGCTTTATGTGATAGTTATACTGTTGAATTTATTCATGATGCTACTGAAAATTACTATGAGAGAGGAACATATGCTTTTACATATTGCAATAGTATCAAGTTTCCTCTCTATGTGTTCAAAGTTTTGAAGTTATGCTTGCTCTGCCTTCCTATGCTAGTTGATTCTTGTTCACATAAATTGTTTGCTCACAAAATCCCTATACATAGGAAGTGGGTTAGACTTAAATGTGCTTGTCATGAGATTCATGATGCTCTTTTGCATGTTTCAGTTATTATTCCTATGTGAGCATCATTGAAATCATCATGCCTAGCTAAAAGGCATTAAAGAAAAGCGCTTGTTGGGAGACAACCCAACACTTTAAATTTCTGTTTTTGAGTGTTCACATGATTAAGATACTGTATTAATCATGTTTTGTGTCTTTTATTTCAATAAAGTGCCAAGTAAAGCCTTTGGGATGACTCACAAGATGAGTAGAATTGATGCTGAACCAAAACAGAAACTTTTGACTCCAGTACAGTAATTTTCATTTTTTACTGGAGCGTCATAATGATCTGAAATTTTTACAAAGTTTTTATATACAATTTATTCAGGTTGTCCTAATTTTTCAGAATTTTTAGATACAGGGAAGTATAGTTATACTACAGATCTTCACAGACTGTTCTGTTTTTGACAGATTCTGTTTTGCATGCATAGTTTGCTTGTTTTAGTGTTTCCATAGCTTATATTTAGTGGTATAAATTATGGAAATGGTAGAATCCAGTAGGTATTATGTGAGAACAATTATGAATCTTGTCTTGACAGTACCTAAGTGAATGATCTTTACTTATTTCACTAACCCTTCTCACGAAGTTCCGTTAAGTTTTGTGTGATTGAAGTTTTCAAGTTTTGGGTGAGACACCGATATGAGGAGAATAAGGAGTGACAAGAACCTAAGATTGGGGATGCCCAAGGCACCCCGAAGGTAATATCCGAGGAAGACTCAAGCGTCTAAGCTTGGGGATGCCCCGGAAGGCATCCCCTCTTTCGTCTTCAACACTATCGGTATATCTTACTTGGAGCTATATTTTTATTCATCACATAATATGAGTTTTGCTTGGAGCGTCATTTTATTTTGTTGTTTTCTGTTAGGTTTTATTTATAATCTTGTTTTTCAATAAAAGGTTCCAAGAATTGCCTTAGGATGCTTGCATTGCATGTTTGATGTGTGCTGTGTAAAAACAGAAACTTTCTCTGTAGTGTTTGAATTTTCATATTTTACCGGAACGTGGAAAGTTTCTGAAATTTTTACACAGTATTGTCATATAAATTATTTAGCATGTCATAATTTTTCATAATTTGTTGAGTTATAGAAGTACACTGGTTTAATAGATTGCTACAGACTGTTCTGTTTGGACAGATTGCTGTCATAGTTTTGTTATCTACTTATCCTATAGTTTCCATAGCCTATATTGGTAGATATAAATTGTGGAAACGATAGTAAACAGTAGATGATGTTTGAAAATTATTGTGCAACTTTTCTTGGCTGTACATGAAGTGTTGATTTATTCTTATGTGTACTAACCTATCTCACAAGTTATTTTCGAGTTTTGTGCGGATGAAGTTTTTGAGAATAGATGAAACCATGATATGAGAGGATTGGACGAGATACAAAAGATCAAGCTTGGGGATGCCCAAGGCACTCCAAGTAAATAATTCAAGAAGTCTCAAGCATCTAAGCTTGGGGATGCTACGCATCCCACCTCTCTTCGTCAACTATCGATTAGCCTATGTTGAGCCTAAATTTTTATTCGTTCACATGATGCGTGCTATTCTTGGAGTTCTATTTTTGTTTAGTTTGTTGTTTGAATAAAATACTCAGATCTGAAAATCTTTATTGAGAGAGAAAGTTCTCACATAGCTACTTAATTGTTTGACTACTCAATGATCTTCACTTATATCTTTTGAGAGTAGCTTGTCATTTACTCTTGTGCTTCACTTATATCTTATGAGTAAATTGTTGAATGAATTGAATACCATGAAGTTGAAATTATATGTTCATATCATGTCTATTAGTAGCTTCACATTGGGTTTAGAAAGTGAAATATTTTGAAGCTTGACAATCACAATGTTGGTCATACAAGCAATCCGTGAATGATTAGTATAAGCAAGAGAACTTTCACATACAAATATATTATCTTGGACATCTTCTATGATTGTGAATACCCATTAATTATTTTCAAACTTGAGAAAATTAGTTGAAGTTGGACAAGGAAGAGAACGTAATGAGTGATGGTTGTGTATATTTGCATAGAAGTTATATTGTTATGGATCCTCCAACATGTGGTGCTTGTTTAGAACCTTTTGCTAGCCAACACTTCGTACTAAGTAGAGATACTACTTGTGCATCCAAATCCTTGAGCCAAGTTTCTTCCATAAGAGTCCACCATACCTACCTATATATGGTATTTCACTGCCATTCCAAGTAAATTTGCATGTGCCACCTCTAAACATTCAAATAAACACCTGTTTTGTGTGCCTGGACCGCTCATGGAGCGACGGGGGGCGGTCAGTATCTTCCATGTTAAGCGGGTTATTCTCATGATGAGTGTTTATTCACTCATCCTTGCATGAGAGGGGCGGTAATAGGGATTCCCAGTCCCGAAATAAAAAATGAAAATAATTAAACAAAACTCCCCCAGGAATGTTGTTGGTATGGACGGTACCCGTGGATTCGGCTAGCCGTGGAGTGTGTTTGTTGGTGGAGGGGGAGTAAACCTTTACTTTTACCGCTTGGGAACCGTCGCTAATGTGTTTAACATGGAAGATATTGATAACTCTTGGTCGTAACGTTGACAGGAAGGGTGCACCTCCCAAAATTATATTTATATCCGATTTAAGCTTTGAGCTCTGGCAACTCTGCAAATCCCTGCTTCCCTCTGCGAAGGGCCTATCTTTTACCTTTCAGTATTTACTTTTATGCAAGAGTCAATAGTATGCATTCTCATTTCAACCTCAATTATTCTCTAGTTGGCAAGCATCATGTGGTGGGGAAAGATCTAGGCACATATGGCCAGTCAAATATATTTGATCATGACTTATTATTGTTGACAATTATCTCTAGGATAAATGAGTGGGGAGGCAAAACATTAAGCCCCTATCTTTCTCTGTGTTCGATGGATGTCATTTGTTTGAGTACTAGCAATCATAGAAGACTATATGATGATTGAGTATGTGGAGCTCTTACTTAGACTTTGTTGAGAATAAGTTGAAGAACATAGGTTGTTAAGTTTCAAGAGAATTCATTATTTAAACCATGACATGTGAATTGATTTTTCTATCATGATGATTTTTATGAGAAAAAGTTGCTGGTTATGATGCTAGAAAATTGACTGAAATTATCAATGATCAAACTTATATATTATGCAAGCATTCACACTTCATAAATTAGTTCTTTTATCATTTACCTACTCGAGGACGAGCAAGAATTAAGCTTGGGGATGCTGATACGTCTCCAACGTATCGATAATTTATGAAGTATTCATGCCATGATTGCCTATGTTTACAATACTTTTATATGGTTTTGATGCACTTTACATGATTTATTTAGAACTAACCCGGACTGACGCTGTTTTGAGCAGAACTACCGTGGTGTTGTTTTTTGTGCAGAAATCAAAGTTCTCCAAATGCAACGAAACTTTTTGACGATTTTTTTGGAACTAAAGAGGAACTAGAAGCTTCATTGGAGGGACAGAAGAGCCACGAGGTGGGCACAACCCACCAGGGCGCATCAGGCCCCTTTGGCGCGCCCTGGTGTCTTGTGGTCCACTCGTGGCCCATCTCCGCGTCAAACCGATGCCCAAAAATCCTATATGTTCAGAAACCCCCAGAAATAACCCTAGACGAGAAGTTCTGCCGCCGCAACTCTCTATATAGACGAAAAACAAATCTGGAGGCGTTCCAGTACCCTGCCAGAGAGGGTAGATCATCTCCGGTGGCCATCATCATGATCCCGGCGGAGGCCATGACGAGGTGGGAGTAGTCCACCCTCGGGGCTGAGGGTATGTACCAGTAGCTATGTGTTCAATCTCTCTCTCTATCTCGTGTTCTTGAGATGTCACGATCTTGATGTATCACGGGCTTTGTTAATATAGTCGGATCATATGATGTTATTCCCTTGCTATCATGTTGTGATGAATTGAGTTTTCCCTTTGAGATTTCGTTATTACCGGATTGAATACTTTTATGGATTTGAGAGCACTTGATCTATGTCTTGGCACTCAACTCGCAGACTCCCGAGGTGACATTGGGGTTATCTATGCATAGGGGTTGATGCATGTTTTCGTCCTACTTTCTCTGGGAGAAATCTTGGGGCACTCTTTGAGGTTCTTTGTGTTGGATTGAGTATTATGAATCTGAAATTGTTTGATGCGTATCGTATAATTAACTCATGGATACTTGTGGTGACATTGGAGTATCTAGGTAACATTAGAGTTGGTTGATGCGTATCATATGGTGTTATTCTAGTATGAACTCTTAGACAGATCGATCGGAAAGGATAACTTGGTGTTATTTTAGTACGAACTCTTGGATAGATCGATCGGAAAGGATAACTTTAAGGTTGTTTCGTACCTACAAACAATTTCTTCTTATGTTCTCCACTAGATAAGAACTTTGGAGTGATTCTTCGTTGCACGTTGAGGGATGGTTATGTGATCCAATTATATTAGCATTGTTGAGAGATTGCACTAGCGAAAGTATGGACCCCAGGCCTTGTTTTCAAGCATTGCAATACCGTTTGTGCTCACTTTTGTTACTTGCTACCTTGCTGTTTTTATATTTTCAGATTACGAAAACCTTTATCTACCATCCATATTGCACTTGTATCACCACCTCTTCGCCGAACTAGTGCACCTATACAATTTGCCATTGTATTGGGTGTGTTGGGGACACAAGAGATTTCTTGTATTTGATTGCAGGGTTGTTTGAGAGAGACCATCGTCATCCTACACCTCCCACGGATTGATAAACCTTAGGTCATCCACTAGAGGGAAAATTGCTACTGTCCTACAAAACTCTGCGCTTGGAGGCCCAACACGAGTCTACAAGAATAAAGTTGAGTAGTAGACATCAGACTCCACCATCTCCACCATGTCGTAGTGCTGGTCGAGATCCCATCTACTTCTCCACTCTCGCTTGTTGGATCAAGTAGGAGGAGACGTCATCGAGCCGCACGTGTCCTGAAAGCGGAGGTGTCGTCCGTTCTGCGCTGGATCGGAATGGATCGCGATTGTATTGTGAAGACTACGACTACATCAACCGCGTAATATATGCTTCCGCTTAACAGTCTATGAGCGTACGTAGACACACTCTCCACTCGTTGCTATGCATCTCCATAGATAGATCTTGGATGTTCGTAGGATTTTTTTGTTTTCCATGCTTCATTCCCCAACAGGATAGGCCAGGCACGAAGCAATGCAAGATGGACAAGTGGGCAGAAACTTCCACCTACGATGTTTAGACGGTGGACACCCCCCGCGAAGACGCTGGAGGAAATGATGAACAACCCTCCAGATCTAGACAAAGCAGCCGACGCCGTAGAAGGACCACCAGAGGCAATGACAGCACCGGGGAGGCCGATAACGGCAACCCCGAAGACAATAACACACCTCCAGCTGTCAAGGACCTAGGCGGCACCGATGAGGCCGCATCCAGTCACATTGACGGTGCTAGAGAAGACATGCTCTTTGATGATCCCGAGGACAACAACTACATGCCGGAGGTCGAGGAAACGAGCCTCGGGTCCGATGACTTCGTTGTCCCCGAAAACTTTGAAGCCCTCGAGGCCTGCCGAAGACGCTTAATGGAAACAACCCGAAGTGTTAAACTCGGGTGGGCTCAGCTCAAGGCCGATCAAGATACACTGAATGATAAGTGGGTCGAGATCCTATCACCCAAACAACAGCTCGAGGATAGACGAATGAGTTAATCCAAGTCATACCCATGGAGATGCCTATTGTCAGAGTTTGATGATGAACTAGAAGATGATCCTCCTCAGAACCATCATCGTTGTGATCCACAAGACCGCCCTCCTAGGGGGCAGGATATTCCCGCTAGGTCGGCCCTAACAACTCCCTGCCAACGATCGTTCGGACGGCAGGAGAGCCAACCAACCTACACAGACATTTTGACCTCCGTGACAGGCTTGACATGGTACCTCGGTCCATCTATACATCCAGAGGCCGAGAACCCGCCGGTCACGCAGGCTTCCATGAATGACTAGATAGGAACACCCGGGCTCAGGAAGATAATCATGTTTGGCCAGCACCGTACTGCCGACAGTCTATCGCCCGAGCTAGAGGAGCTTCTCATCTGATGTGCTTCACTAACGAGGTCATGCATCACCAATTTCCTGAAGGGTTTAAACCCATCAACATAAAACCTTACGATGGGGCTGCATACCCAGCTGTATGGATTGAAGATTTCCTTCTCCATATTCACATGGCAAGAGGATATGACCTCCACGCCATCAAATACCTACCCCTAAAGCTTAAGGGACCGGCAAGGCATTGGCTCAACAGCATGCCCGAGGACTCCGTTGGAAGCTGGGAAGAGCTCGAAGATGCATACCGAGCCAACTTCTAAGGCACTTATGTGCGACCTATGGACGCGAATAACCTTAACCTCATCAAGCAACAGTCCGGCAATTTAGCATGGAAGTTCTGGAATCGGTTCTTAACTAGAAAGAACCAAACAATCGACTGACCGAAGGCTGAAGCAATAGCGGCTTCCGTAATGGCATCTGAGACGAATGGTTGACCCGGCAGCTCGGACAGGATAAGCCGAAAACAATGGTCATGCTCACCTCTCAGTTTTGTGCCGGAGAAGACAGCTAGCTTGCTCACAGCAATACCAATGAGGGTGACCCCAGCACCTCTGAAGTCCATGACGAGAACGGTAAGCCTCGGTGCAACAAAAGTAATAAGCGTCGCCAAAAAATTGTCACAATAGTGACGCTGACGGTACGACAGTCAATGCCAGATTCAGCAATCAGCGCAGCTATCAGAAAAAAGAAGCCCTTTAAAGGGAAGAAGGATAGCATGTTTGCCCTAGACATCATTCTCGACAAGCCGTGTCAAATCCATGGCATGGCTGATAAACCCACTAATCACACCAACTGTAACTCTTGGGTGATCAAGAGCATCAAAAAGGCCTCGGACGAAAGCCCAAGAAAAGGGCAACCTCGCAGTGGAGACGAGGATGAACAGCCCAGGCCCCATAATGGAGGCTAGAAACCATTCCCTCCCAAAGTAAAAGATGTGAACATGATCTATATCTCTCACATCCCTAAAAAGGAGAGGAAATGGGCGCTTCAGGGCGTATGCGCTCTCGGGCCTGTAGCACCGAAGTATAAGCCGTGGTCGGCTCACCCGATCACCTTTGACAAACGCGACCACCCGACCAGTATTCATCATGAAGGATCGGCTGCCTTGGTCCTCGACCCGATAGTTGATGGTTTCCATCTCACTCGAGTCCTTATGGGCAAGGGTAGTAGCATGAACCTGATCTACGCTGACACAGTCCGGAACATGGGGATTGATCCATCAAGGATCAAGCCCAACAACACCACGTTCAAGGGTGCCATACCTGGCGTGGAGGCACATTGCTTTGGGACTATTACCTTAGAAGTGGTCTTCGACTCTCCTTAAAACTTCCGCGGCGATGACTTGATATTTGATATCGTCCCGTTTCGCAGCGTTTACCACGCACTGCTCGGACAAGCCGCCTTCGCCAAGTTCAATGTGGTTCCGCATTATGCATACTAAAGCTTAAGATGCCAGGACCAAAAGGTGTTATCACAATAAATGGAAACACCAAACGCTTCCTCCGAACGGAGGAGCAAACCACCACTTTCGTGACCGAGGTTCAAGCGGCCGAGGAGGCGGCCAAAGCCCTCGCCGAGGTGCATTCGATGGTCACTTCCAAGCGCACCCGAGGTGCCTCTCAGCATCCTCGTTCCTCTCACAACCACCTTAATTAGGGATACACGCTCCCTGGCCCACCTTGCCTAGACGAAGACTATGTCCCTAGAGTGCATAACTCCTCCATCAAGATTCCATGGGAGGCCATGGAGCACATAAAAACAAAACTGCCCTGTTCGGCTCAACTGATCTACGCGGATCAACCTTTTGAGCTACGTCCCTACGGTTATTTGAAAGTGTTGGAAATATGACCTAGAGGCAATAATAATTTAGTTATTATCATATTTCCTTGTTTATGATAATCGTTTATTATCCATGCTATAATTGTATTGATTGGAAACTCAAATACATGTGTGGGTACATAGACAACACCGTGTCCCTAGTATGCCTCTAATAGACTAGCGCGTTGATCAAAGATGGTCAAGGTTTCCTAGCCATAGACATGAGATGTCATTTGATAATGGGGTCACATCATTAGGAGAATGATGTGAGGGACAAGACCCAAACTATGAACGTAGCATATGATCGTGTCAGTTTGTTGCTATAGTTTTCTGCATGTCAAGTATCTGTTCCTATGACCATGAGATCATGCAACTCACTGACACCGGAGGAATACCATGTGTGTATCAAACGTCGCAACGTAACTGGGCGACTATAAAGATGCTCTACAGGTGTCTCCGAAGGTGTCTGTTGAGTGGGCATGGATCAAGACTGGGATTTGTTACTCCGTGTGACGGAGAGGTATCTCAGGGCCCACTCGGTAATACAACATCACATTAAGCCTTGCAAGCAAAGTGACTAAAGTGTTAGCCATGGGATCTTGTATTACGGAACGAGTAAAGAGACTTGCCGGTAACGAGATTGAACTAGGTATAGAGATACCGACGATCGAATCTCGGGCAAGTAACATACCAAAGAACAAAGGGAACAACATACGGGATTAACTGAATCCTTGACATAGAGGTTCAATCGATAAAGATCTTCGTAGAATATGTAGGAACCAATATGGTCATCCAGGTCCCGCTATTGGTTATTGACCGTAGAGGTGTCTCGGTCATGTCTACATAGTTCTTGAACCCGCAGGGTCTGCACACTTAACGTTCGGTGACGTTTCGGTAGTATTGAGTTATGTATGTTGGTGACCAAAGGTTGTTCAGAGTCCCGGATGAGATCCCAGACGTCACGAGGAGATCCGGAATGGTCCGGAGGTAAAGATTGATATATAGGAGGTCCCGTTTTGGCCACCGAAAAAGTTTCGGCTATTTCCGGTAGTGTACCGGGAGTGCCGGGAGGGTTTCGGGGGTCCATCGGGAGGGGCCACCCACGCCGGAAGGCCACATGGGTCTTAGGGGTGGCGCACCAGCCCTTAGTGGGCTGGGCAAGCCAGCCCCTAAGGGCCCATGCGGCTAGGAGGTGGAAATAGGAAAAATCCCAAGAGAGGGAAGGGTTTCCATGTGGGGGAGGAATCCTACTAGGAGTAGGATTGGAGTTGGACTCCTCCACCTCCCCACTTCGGTCGACTCCTAGGGGGAGCCCTAGGGGTGCCGGACCCTCCCCTCCCTCCTATATATACTAGAGGGAGAGAGGGCCAAAGACACCCAACCCTAAAGGCCACGGTGCAGCCCTCTCTCCCAATAGATCATCTCCTCTAGTTTTCAGCGGTGCTTAGGCGAAGCCCTGTCGGAATAGTTCCACCACCACCACCGCCGTGCCGTCGTGCTGCTGGAGAACTCGTCTACCTCTCCGCTCCCTCTTGCTGGATCAAGAAGGCGGAGATCGTCATCGAGCTGTACGTGTGCTGAACACGGATGTGCCGTCCGTTCGGCGCTAGATCGGAAGGACCGTGATTGGATCGCGTGACGGTTCGTGATTGGATCGCGGGACGGATCGTGATCGGATCGCGGGACGGCTAGCGATTTGGATCGCGAAGACGTTCGACTACATCAACCGCGTTCCTTAACGCTTCCCGCTTAGCAATCTACAAGGGTACGTAGATCCACTCTCCCTCTTGTAGATGCTCATCACCATGGATAGATCTTGCGTGTGCGTAGGAATATTTTTGTTTCCCATGCAACGTTCCCCAACAGTGGTATCAGAGCTAGGTCTATGCGTAGATGAGATCACGAGTAGAACACAAATATTTTGTGGGCGTTGATGCTTAGATTGCTTCCTCCCTTGGTCTTTTCTTGATTCAGCGGTATTGTGGGATGAAGCGGCCCAGACCAACCTTACTCGTACGCTTACGAGAGACCGGTTCCATCAACTGACATGTGACTTTGTTGCATAAAGATGGCTGGCGGGTGTCTGTCTCTCCCACCTTAGTTGGATCGGATTCGACAAAGGCGGTCCTTGAGAAGGTTGAATAGCAATTTGTGTATCACCGTTGTGGTTTTGCATAGGTAAGAATCGTTCTTGCTAGATACCCATAGCAGCCACGTAAAACATGCAACAACAATTAGAGGACGTCTAACTTGTTTTTGCAGGGTATGTTGTGATATGATATGGCCAAAGACATGATGAGATATATGTGATGTATGAGATGATCATGTTTTGTATAGAATATCACGACTTGCATGTCGATGAGTACGGCAACCGGCAGGAGCCATAGGGTTGTCTTTAATTTATTTTCACCATTTTTGCTTTACTTTATCGCTATGAGTTAGCAATAGTCGTAGAAGAAATAGTTGGCGCGACATCCTCATGGCGACACGTTGATGGAGATCAAGATGATGGAGATCATGGTGTCATGCCGGTGACGATGGAGATCATGCCGGTGCTTTGGAGATGGAGATCAAAAGCACAAGTTCATGGCCATATCAAGTCACTTATGATTTGCATGTGATGTTAATCCTTTTATGCATCTTATTTTGCTTAGGACGATGGTAGCATTATAAGGTGATCCCTCACTAAAATTTCAAGATAAAATTGTGTTCTCCCCGAGTGTGCACTGTTGCGAAAGTTCGTCGTTTCGAGACACCACGTGATGATCGGGTGTGATAGACTCTACGTTCACATACAACGGATGCAAGCCAGTGATGCACGTGCGGAACACTCGGGTTAAACTTGACGAGCCTAGCATGTACAGACATGGCCTCGGAACACAAGAGACCGAAAGGTCGAACATGAGTCATATAGTAGATATGATCAACATGGAGATGTTCACCATTGAGACCACCTCATCTCACGTGATGATCGGACTTGGGTTGGTGAATTTGGATCATGTAACACTCGGATGACCGGAGGGATGTCAATTTGAGTGAGAGTTCTTTAGTAATATGATTAACTGAACTCATTATCATGAACATAGTCAAAATGTCTTTGCAAATTATGTTGTAGATCAATAGCTCGCGCTGTAGCTCCCCTGAGTTTTTTATACGTTCCTAGAGAAAATAGAGTTGAAACATGATGGTAGCACTAATGCGGACTGGGTCCGTGATATGAGGATTGTCCTCATTGCTGCACAGAAGGCTTATGTCCTTATTGCACCGCTCGGTGCGCCACCCCCTCAAGCGTCGTCTGTAGATGTTGTGAACATCTAACATGCACGTTCTGATGACTACTTGATAGTTAAGTGCGTCATGCATTATGGCTTAGAATTGAGGCTCCAAAACATTTTGAACGTCACAGAACATATGAGATGTTCTAAGAGCTGAAATTGGGATCTCAGGATCGTGCCCGTGTTGAGAGGTATGAGACTTCCAACAAGATTCTTTGCCTGCAAGATGAAGGAGAATAGCTCAATCGGTGAGCATGTGCTCAGATTGTCTGGGTGCTACAATCGCTTGAATCGAGTGGGAGTTGATCTTCCAGATAAGATAGTGGTTGATATAGTTCTCGAAGTCACTGTCACAAAGCTACTAGAGCTTCATGATGAACTATGAAATGCCAGGGATGGAAATAATGATCCCCGAGCTATTCTCGATGTTTGACACCGCGAAGATAGAAATCAAGAAGGAGCATCAAGTGTTGATGGTTAGTAAAACCACTAGTTTCGAGAAGGGCAAGGGCAAGGGGGAAAACTTCATGGATGGCAAGCCAGTTGCTGCTCCAGTGAAGAAACCCAAGGTTGAACCCAAACCCGAGACTAAGTGCTTCTATTATGAGGAGAGCGGTCGCTGAAGCGGAATAACCCTAGATACTTGGTAGATAAGAAGGCTGGCAACGTCAACGGAAATATATTTGATATATGTATTACTGATGTGTACCTTACTAGTACTCCTAGTAGCACCTGGGTATTAGATACCGGTTCAGTTGCTAATGTTAGTAACTCGAAATAAAAGCTACGGAATAAACGGAGACTAGCTAAGGGCGAGGTGACGATGTGTGTTGGAAGTGTTTCCAAGGTTGATGTGATCACCATCGCATGCTCCCTCTACCTTCGGGATTAGTGTTAAACCTGAATAAATGTTATTTGGTGTTTGCGTAGAGCATGAGCATGATTAGATGGTGTTTATTGCAATACGGTTATTCATTTAAGTCAGAGAATAATAGTTATTCTGTTTACATGAATAAAACCTTCAATGGTCATGCACCCAATGTGAATGGTTTATTGAATCTCGATCGTAGTGATACACATGTTCATAATATTGATGCCAAAAGGATGCAAAGTTAATAATGATAGTACCACATACTTGTGGCACTGCCGCTAAATGTCATATTGGTGTAGAGCGCATGAAGAAAACTCCATGCTGATGGATCTTTGGACTCACTCGATTTCGAATCGGTTGAGACATGCGGACCATATCTCATGGGCAAAGATAAGACCCCGTTTTTCGATGGAGCGGGCAAGTGACTTATTGGAAATGATACATGTTGATGTATAAGGTCCAATGAGTGTTATAGCATGCGGTGGATATCGTTATTTTCTAACCTTCACTGATGATTTGAGTAGATATAGGTATATTTACTTAATGAAACATAAAGTCTGAAACGTTTGAAAAGTTCAAGCAAATTCAGAGTGAAGTTTGAGATCATCGTGACAAGAAGATAAAATGTCTACGATATGATCATGGAGGTAAATATCTGAGTTACGAGTTTCGTATACAACTTAAGACAATGTGGAAGTTCTTTCACAACTCACGCCACCTGGAACACCATAGTGTGATGGTGTGTCCGAACATCGTAGTCGTGCTCTATTGGATATGGTGCGTACTATGATGTCTCTTATCGTTTTGCCACTATTGTTTTAGGGTTATGCATTAGAGACAACAACATTCACTTTAAATAGGGCACCATCTAAGTCCGTTGAGATGAGACCGTATGAATTTTGGTTTGGCAGAAACCTAAGCTGTCATTTCTCAGAGTTTGGGAATGCGACGCTTATGTCTGATAAGCTTGAACCCAAAGCGGAAAAGTGCATCTTCATAGGATACCCTAAGAAAACAGTTGGGTATACCTTCTATCTTAGATCCAAGGGCAAAGTGTTTGTTGATAAAAATGGGTCCTTTCTCGAGAAAAGGTTTCTCTCGAACGAATTGAGTGGGAGGAAGGTAGAACTTGATGAGGTTATTGAACCGTCACTTCAGTTGGATGGTAGCACGACACAGAAAGATGTTTCTGTGGCGCCTACACCGAATGAAGGGGAAGTTAATGATGATGATCATGACACTTCGGATCAAGTTACTACCGAACCTCGTAGGCCGACAAGAAATCATATCGCCTCTGAGTGGTACGCCAATCCTGTCTTGGAGGTCATGTTGTTAGACAACAGTGAACCTACGAGCTATGAAGAAGCGATGGTGGGCCCGGATTCCAACAAATGGCTAGGAGCCATGAAATCCGAGAAAGGATCCATGTATGGACTTTGGTAGACTTGCCCGTTGAACGGCAGGCCGTTGAGTACAAATGGACCTTTAAGAAGAAGACAGACGCTGATGGTAAATGTCACCATTTATAAAGCTCGACTTGTCGCAAAGAAGTTTCTGACAAGTTCAAGGAGTTGACTACGATGAGACTTTCTCACCCGTAGCGATACTAAAAGTCTGTTGGAATTATGTTAGCAGTTGCTGCATTTTTCGATTATGAAATCTGGCAGATGGATGTCAAAACATCGTTTCCTTAACGGTTTCCTTGAGGAAAGGTTGTATGTGATACAACCGGAAGGTTTTGTCAGTCTTAAGGATGCTAAAATGTATGCAAGCTCCAGCGATCCTTCTATGGACTGGAGCAAGCATCTCGGAGTTGGAATATACGCTTTGATGAGATGATCAAAGTTTTTGGGTCTATACAAAGTTTATGAGAAACTTGTATTTACAATAAGGTGAGTGGGAGCACTATAGAATTTCTGATAAGTATATGTGAATGACATATTGTTGATCGGAAATGATGTAGAATTTCTGGAAAGCATAAAGGGTTGTTTGAAAGGAGTTTTTCAAAGGAAGACCTGGAATGAAGCTACTTAAATATTGGGCATCGGGATCTATAGAGATAGATCAAGACGTCTGATGAAACTTTCAATGAGTACATACCTTGACAAGATTTTGAAAGAGTTCAAAATGGATCAGTCAAAGAAAGAGTTGTTGCCTGATTTGTAAGGTGTGGAGTTGAGTGAGACATGCAAGTGTTCGAACAAGTGATGGCGACACTGATGACTTCCCGATTAAGATAGGACTGCATCAAGGGTCAGCTTTGAGCCCTTATCTTTTTGCCTTGGTGATGGATGAGGTCATAAGGGATATACAAGGAGATATCCCATGGTGTATGCTCTTTGCGGACGATGTGGTGCTAGTCGATGAGAGTCGGACGGGGGTCAACAGGAAATTGGAGTTATGGAGGCAAACTTTGGAATCGAAAGGTTTTAGACTTAGTAGGACTAAAACCGAGTACATGAGGTGCGCTTTCGGTACTACTAGGCACGAGGAGGAGGAGGATGTTAGCCTTGATGGGCAGGTGGTGCCGCAGAAGGACACCTTTCGATATTTGGGGTCAATGTTGCAGAAGGATGGGGATATCGATGAAGATGTGAACCATCGAATTAAAGCCGGATGGATGAAGTGGCGCCAAGCTTCTAGCATTCTCTGTGACAAGAGGGTGCCACAAAAGCTAAAAGGCAAGTTTTATAGGACGGCGGTTCGACCCGCAATGTTGTATGGCGCTGAGTGTTGGCCGACTAAAAGGCGACATGTGCAACAGTTAGGTGTGGCGGAGATGCGCATGTTGAGATGGATGTGTGGCCACACAAGGAAGGACCGAATCCGGAATGATGATATACGAGATAGAGTTGGGGTAGCGCCAATTGAAGAGAAGCTTGTCCAACATCGTCTGAGATGGTTTGGACATATTCAACGCAGGCCTCCAGAAGCCCCAGTACATAGCGGACGGCTAAAGCGTGCTGATATTGTCAAAAGAGACCGGGGTAGACCGAACTTGACATGGGAAGAGTCCGTAAAGAGAGACCTGAAGGATTGGAGCATCACCAAAGAACTAGCCATGGACAGGGGTGCGTGGAAGCTTGCTATCCATGTGCCAGAACCATGAGTTGGTCGCGAGATCTTATGGGTTTCACCTCTAGCCTACCCCAACTTGTTTGGGACTAAAGGCTTTGTTTGTTGTTGTTGTTGTTGTTGTTGGAGTTGAGTGAGACTCAAAGCTCGACCACGGCAGAAGAAAGAGAAAGGACGAAGGTCGTCCCCTATGCCTTATCCATAGGCTCTATATAGTATGCCATGCTGTGTACCGCACCTGGTGTGTGCCTTGCCATGAGTCTGTCAAGGGGTACAAGAGTGGTCCAGGAGTGGATCACTCGACAGCGGTCAAGATTATCCTTAGTAAGAGGACTAAGGAAATGTTTCTCGATTATGGAGGTGATAAAGAGTTCGTCGTAAAGGGTTACGTCGATGCAAGCTTTGACACCTATCTGGACGACTCTAAGTAGCAGTCTGGATACGTATAGTGGAGCAGTCATTTGGAATAGCTCCAAGTGGAGTGTGGTAGCATCTGCAGTATGACATATAGATTTGCAAAGAACACTTGGATCTGAATGTTGCAGAGTGTTGACTAGAACCTCTCTCACATGCAAAATATGATCGAACCCCAGAACTCATTGGGTGTTAGATTCATTACAACGTTAATCACATGGTGATGTGAGCTAGATTATTGACTCTAGTGCAAGTGGGAGACTGTTGGAAATATGCCCTAGAGGCAATAATAATTTAGTTATTATCATATTTCCTTGTTCATGATAATCGTTTATTATCCATGCTATAATTGTATTGATTGGAAACTCAAATACATGTGTGGGTACATAGACAACACTGTGTCCCTAGTATGCCTCTAATAGACTAGCTCGTTGATCAAAGATGGTCAAGGTTTCCTAGCCATAGACATGAGATGTCATTTGATAACGGGATCACATCATTAGGAGAATGATGTGATGGACAAGACCCAAACTATGAACGTAGCATATGATCGTGTCAGTTTGTTGCTATAGTTTTCTGCATGTCAAGTATCTGTTCCTATGACCATGAGATCATGCAACTCACTGACACCGGAGGAATAACTTGTGTGTATCAAACGTCGCAACGTAACTGTGCGACTGTATAGATGCTCTATAGGTGTCTCCGAAGGTGTCTATTGAGTGGGCATGGATCAAGACTGGGATTTGTTACTCCGTGTGACGGAGAGGTATCTCAGGGCCCACTCGGTAATACAACATCACAATAAGCCTTGCAAGCAAAGTGACTAAAGTGTTAGCCACGGGATCTTGTATTACGGAACGAGTAAAGAGACTTGCCGGTAACGAGATAGAACTAGGTATAGAGATACCGACGATCGAATCTCGGGCAAGTAACATACCGAAGAACAAAGGGAACAACATACGGGATTAACTGAATCCTTGACATAGAGGTTCAACTGATAAATTTCTTCGTAGAATATGTAGGAACCAATATGGGCATCCAGGTCCTGCTATTGGTTATTGACCGTAGAGGTGTCTCGGTCATGTCTACATAATTCTCGAACCCGCAGGGTCTGCACACTTAACGTTCGGTGACATTTCGGTAGTATTGAGTTATGTATGTTGGTGACCGAAGGTTGTTCGGAGTCCCAGATGAGATCCCGGACGTCAGGAGGAGCTCCGGAATGGTCCGGAGGTAAAGATTGATATGTAGCAAGTCCCGTTTTGGCCACCGGAAAAGTTTCGGGTGTTTCCTGTAGTGTACCGGGAGTGCCGGGAGGGTTCCGGGTGTCCATCGGGAGGGGCCACCCACGCCGGAAGGCCACATGGGCCTTAGGGGTGGTGCACCAGCCCTTAGTGGGCTGGGAAAGCCAGCCCCTAAGGCCCCATGCGGCTAGGAGGTGGAAATAGGAAAATGCCCAAGAGAGGGAAGGGTTTCCAAGTGGGGGAGGAATCCTACTAGGAGTAGGATTGGAGTTGGACTCCTCCACCTCCCCACTTCGGCCGACTCCTAGGGGGAGCCCTAGGGTCACCGGCCCCTCCCCTCCCTCCTATATATACTAGAGGGAGAGAGGGCCAAAGACACCCAACCCTAAAGGCCACGGTGCAGCCCTCTCTCCCAATAGATCGTCTCCTCTAGTTTTCAGCGGTGCTTAGGCGAAGCCCTGTCGGAATAGTTCCACCACCGCCGCCGCCGCGCCGTCGCGCTGCCGGAGAACTCATCTACCTCTCCGCTCCCTCTTGCTGGATCAAGAAGGCGGAGATCGTCATCGAGCTGTACGTGTGCTGAACGCGGAGGTGCCGTCCGTTCGGCGCTAGATCGGAAGGACCATGATTGGATCGCGGGACGGTTCGTGATTGGATCGCGGGACGGATCGTGATCGGATCGCGGGACGGCTAGCGATTTGGATCGTGAAGACGTTCGACTACATCAACCATGTTTCTTAACGCTTCCCGCTTAGCAATCTATAAGGGTACGTAGATCCACTCTCCCTCTCAGCGAAGCCCTGCCGGATTAGTTCACCGACATCGCCGCAGCGCCGTCGCGCTGCCGGAGAACTCATCTACCTCTCCGCTCCCTCTTGCTGGATCAAGAAGGCGGAGATCGTATTCGAGCTATACGTGTGCTGAACGCGGAGGTGCCTTCCGTTCGGCGCTAGATCGGAAGGACCGTGATTGGAGCGCGGGACGGTTCTTGATTGGATCGCGGGACGGCTAGCGATTTGGATCGCGAAGGCGTTCGACTACATCAACCGCGTTTCTTAACGCTTCCCGCTTAGCAATCTACAAGGGTACGTAGATCCACTCTCCCTCTCGTAGATGCTCGTCACCATGGATAGATCTTGCGTGTGCGTAGGAAATTTTTTGTTTCCCATGCAACGTTCCCCAACAGAAAGCCCACAGGAGCACATACCAATTAAGCATCAAGCTTAACCCCGTGGATACTCGGGACTATCTTTATATATAACCCATTGCTCGGTCAGTGCCAAGTTCTCGACCAACAACAGCAACACACTTAAAAATATACAAAGCACCTTGCTTTCAACAAGGCCAGCTGCTTCAACACAGCAAGGAGGGCAGACGTGCGATAGGGCTCCCCCAAGGACAATAGAATCCCACTACCAATGCCCTGTGTAGAACTCCACCTTATTATTTCACATGTATGTTTGTCCGACAAGCTCAGTTTGCACTGTTCGGCTTCATAAATAAAGGAATCATGTTGTCCGGTCTTATACCTTGTCTGCATCCTTCCTTATTTGCCATATGAACCAATGAAAATTGACATACATTGGATATCGACCATGGGCTTGGATATAACGCCTCACCTATAAATCCCAGAGCTCATTTTAAAGAACGCTGGGTGTCTCCGATATTTCATTATATGCACCAAGTTTTGACTCATGTCTCTGGTTAATAGTTGGGTTGCCATGCTCCTGTGTTTACCTCTTACGTTCCACTTTGTTCGGCTAAGTTTCTAAAGGGAGAACCACTGCGATCGTACTTCCGATTTAATCGATTAAGTACCTCGATGGAGAAAGCCGAAAACCGACTGTCATGATAGGCATAATCTGGTCGGCAATCGAAAACCATGTTAAACCTAATCGTTAGTGATTTCTCCTGCGTTACACGAAGGGTTCTCTTCACAGGACCAAATTGTTCCATGCTCGAGCCAAGACTCGCCTGAACACTCCCAAAACGGGGGCTCGTCAGTTGCCCCCTAAATCCAAGCTCCTATGACTAACTGAAGATTATAAAGCAGAATAATCAGATCGACTTGTCTATAACAAAACACAACTGCCTCCGGGTACCGAAACTTCGGCTAAGGATTCTATTCTTATTTAAACACCCCACGTAGCTTATTCCTGGGGGTGGAAGCCGATGACTTGCCACTTTCAGTTTACAATGACGGTCACAGAGGAGATTGCAAGTAAAACATATATATGGCATAATAAGGTATATATTGCCAAAAGAGGGCATTTGTCTTCCTTACATCATTTTGCCTCAGCATACTGAGGCGCTCCCTACTCTAAGATTACATCTTTACCGCATCTAGCAGCGGTGATCCGAGATGCCTCCATGACCCTCGCAAAGTAGGCCTCAGGGACGCGGTTCTTGTCTTCGTGAGGACTGGTGGCCACCTGCGTTGTCTTCATACCGGGATACCAGGTACTCACACAGGAATAGTCCAGGCAAGTACCCTCGAGGCAGGCCGAGCTCTTTCATTGATCAACCCGAGGACAAGCTTCTTGCAAACAGGTAACTAGCCCAAAAAAGCTGCTCAGCAAGGGGTTGGCTGGCCATAACTTGCAACGGATGTCTTCCATGGTGGGTTTTGCCATGGAATATAGCTCCATCAGCTGCCTCGTTTGATCCCCGAGGAGTGGAGGACAAGGCTGCGCTTGAAATTGAGCCCAAAATTGCTTTTGGGCATCTTCCTCGCGGGCGCCATAGTACCTCCCCGCGTCAGCAACACTCCTCGACAGATCCTCGAAGGCGTGTGTATGCCGCCATAGTGGAGTCAGCCGAGCTACCCTACCACTGCCAAAGACGCATTCTTAACCTGGTTAAGCTCATCGCGATCCGCCCTTGCTTGACTTTGGGCCTCTTTCAAGGCCAGATCCACCTTCTCGAGCTCGGTCGCCCTCGCTCAAAGGGTGTCGTGATCCATGGCTAGACCCTTCAGGTCCTTCTCAACTTCAGCCAACCGGGTTGGTCTTTTCCCCGGGCGACCTTCTCCTCGGCAAATTCCGAGTTTGCCTTCTCAATAGCTGCCTTCTGCCGCTCGGGCTCTTTCTGAGCTTCGATGAGCTCGCCTTTGAGGGCCTCGATCGTTGGTGTGCTAGCTGTTAAAAGAATGGATAAAGCATATAAGGAACCCTGTTAAAATACAAGGGGAAGGCGCATGCTTGTGTAAAAATAAAATACTAAGCTCACCTTGCGCATTGTCTAGCTGCTTTTTAATCAGAAGCATGTCATCCTCGGTGCGGGATAGCTTGTGATTAAGCTCCTCCAACTCCTACGCGTTGGAGGCCGAGGTGGAGGCGGAGGCCTGATATCATTTTTAGTCCTCGAAAGCGAGACTCGGTCCTCTATTCGGATTGTTTTATCCAAATAGAGCCTCAGGGGCTACTGGGTTCTGGCTTTACATGTAAGAAACTAATCTCCGTAACGAGCGCCAAGTCAGTTTTTTAGAACTCACTTTAGACTCGAGGGCTACTGGGCACATTAGTTGCTATTTATTTAAGAACATTGTGCCCGAAAAGTGCTCAGGGTTACATACCTCGAAGCCATGGTGCAGGCCCTTGAGGGCCTCCTTCATTCCGGTCTCTATAGACCAAAATTGCCGAATTACCAAGTCTAGAAGTACTCAGTGCTCGGGCAAAATGGAAGAGCCTTGCACGCCCCCCTCCATTTCTTTCCACCCAAACCCTGCCGTCATGGGCAGGGGTCCGGAGGGGAAAATCTCCTTGGCTGGCCTCCCTTTGGAGGGAGAAACCACTGCCCCCGGTTAATATAAGGGCTCCGGAGCAGTAGGGGCCAAGGATTGAGGCTTCTGAAGCCCCATTCTATCAACAACCATGGAGGTTTGCTCCCCATGGCCTTCGGCGATCGGAGATTTCGGCCCGTCCACTGCAGCTCCTGCGGCGTCCCCCACAATAGATATGTGGGGTGCGGGAAGGAAGGTCGCCTCCCCCGAGTCGCTTTGGGCGGGGGGAGAGGGCTACTGGGATCCCATACCGCTCTCCTCCATTTTGGCTGGAGGAAGGGAAACTGAGGACCCCTGATCGCCCATGCGAGCTTGAGGCGGGCTAAAAATAAGGAATCAGCAAATGAGTCAGATACATTGGAATACAAGCCTATACAGAGGCCTTGGTCTTTGACAAACCTGGTCAGCATCGGCTTCTCCCGATGTTGTGGTAGAGGCACATCATCCGAAGAGTTGGAAAGGGAAATTTTGGTCGGGGCAAGTGTTGAGTCCTTGTCGTGCTGAGGCTCGACTGTCTTTTGAAGCCGCCGGCGGATTAGCACGGGCCTTTCCTCCTCGACGCCCTCGGACGAGACCCTTCTTTTCCTTAAATGAGGAACCTCCTCTTCCCCTTCAGTGTCCTCCTCCACCTCCTCTCCTTTCCCCTCCCATTCTTTAGGGTGAGAGGAGATGTAGGTGTCCTCGGACCGCGCGTATGAGGAACCTCAGGCCCGAAGACCCTCTCTTTTCTTCTTTGTCTCCTTTTTCATGGTAGGGATTTAGGGGTCAGGGACGAGCAGGGCCTCGAGATGAAGCGTCCGAGCCCCTTCGGGCTGAGGCGCTGGGCAGCTGATTGTCACAGCTTTGGCTGCCCATTGTTGATTATAGGAAATAGAGTCGGATATTGGAGCCCATGGACTATAAATAAGCTGGAAAACGATGTTGGCCTGGCTTAACTCGGTTGGGCCGGTAGTGGAGTCGAACCCTCGGTCGGATCCGACGTCAGGGAAGGTGTTCTGCGATGGCTTAAAAAGTGTCGGCCACATGGACTCATAGCTCACGCAAAAGAAGTGCCGAACTGGGGCCTCATGATCGCCGTCATACTTCCACATAGGGACAGTTCGAACTTGTAGGGGCAGATTGCGGCGGTGGAGCATAACTTGCACCACGTATGTCACGGTTAACTTTGCTTTGATAATTGAGGAGACTTTCCTCTAGAGGGATTCGACCTCCTTCACGTTTCCCCAGTCGATGCCCTTCTCCTTCCAAGAGCTAGCTTCTCTCGGGGGCCGGCGTTTAAAGGGTGGGACCTCGGTTTGACCTTCGAGAAGTGGCTCTGTGATGTAGAACCACTCCTTCTACCAGATCTTGACGGTCTTTATAAAGACCGCCTCCGACCAGATAATATTGGGGATCTTGCTGATCATGGCGCCACCGCAGTCAGCAAGTTGGGAGCCACTGAGCTTCGGCTTGACACAAAAGAGCTTCAGCCAGAGACCGAAGTGCGGCTCCACGCAGAGAAAGGCTTCGCATACCGTGATAGAAGTTATGATGTGGAGGATGGAATTTGGGGCTAGATGGTAGAATTCTACCCCGTAGAAGAACAGTAGTCCCCTAACGAAGGGGTGAAGTGGGAAGCCAAGGCCTCGGATGAGGTGGGGGATGAGATGGCCCACTCTTTCTGCTATGGAGTGGGAATGACTTTCCCATGCGCCGGAGCCCGACAGTCGATGTTGGCGGGGATGTAACTGGAGTTCTTGAGCTCCATGATGTCTCCCATGGTGACGGAGGAAGCAACCCACTTGCCCTAATCGGCCATGACGGGTAGCTGAATTTGTGCGGAAGCTAGGAAGAGAAAGTGGATCTAGCGCTTGAGCTCTAAAGGTGTTGGCTATGGCGTAGGGAAAGGATGCGTGATGAAAATGGGTTGAGCCTTGTGTTCTTATAGCAGGGTGAAAGAACAAATGCCCCCGTGTTGCGCCATGTAAATCGCCACGTTCCTTATCACCATTAAATTGGCCTTGCTCGAAACAAATCTTTTTGATGATATCCCCTGAAACCCGAGGCACGATCTCCACTTTTGGTGGGATGAGCCAGTAAAGTAACTGCCTCGAGGCGCGATTTTATTCATCATGGCTGACTCAAACGAATTTTAAGTGGTGGCGGTTCAGTTAAAGGTGTCAGATGTGAAGCTGGCCGGTTACACTCCTTCAAAGGCCCTTCGGGGTTGGGTTAGTACCAATACCTCGGGCCCGAACTCTATGATTCCGAGGAACCGCCTGCCAAGCCGAAGACATATGGAGCCTGGAGATCCGAAGAGTGCATTCATCATCGGCGATTGGAGACAAATTATTGGGCTACTGAGTGTGTCCTGGACTAGGGGGTACCGGCCGAAGTGATTGGTCCGAATGGGCCGAACTATGGGCCCGTTAATCTACCACCTGAAGAACTTTGGAAGCATCAAGACTTGCCCATGGCACGAAAGGAAACCTCTGAAGACTTGGCGTGCACCCCAAGGATGGCTCTATATTCGGCATTACCTTAACTGACCTAAAGCATGTAACCTAGCTCCCCTTGGGTACCTATATAAGCCGAGAGGTTTAGTTCGTAGGAGAACAACCATTCACTTTAGGGGGTTTAGAGCTTACACAACGATCTCGAGGTAGATCATCAACCTGCACTCGATATCCCAGCATCAATACAATCAAAGCAAGACATAGGGTTTTACCCCTCCGAGAGGGCCCGAACTTGGGTAAACATCGTGTCCCTGCTCTCCTTATTACCATTGTTCTTAGATCCACGGCTCGGGACCCCCTACCCGAGATCTACCGGCTTTAGCGCCGACAGGTGGGGGTACGCCCAATGCCACCACTGGCTGTGGCAATTGACGAGCAGGTGCCGATTCTCTTCGAGGCATCTCGCCCATCAGCTCTTCCTATAACAACGCAACAGAAAAGGCAATATTAAGCTCTTGGGGCAGGTGCAAAACCAAACCGATTTTGATTTCGGGTTTTAAACCATCTAAGAACTTAGTAGTAAAGAATAACATATCAAAGGAAGGACTATGAGCAAGTAAATGATGCATTAATTCCTCAAAATTCTCCATATACTCAACTACCGATCTTGTCTGTCGCAATGTGTTAAACTGTCGGAGCTGGGTCTGATACTGCTCACAGCCAAATTTGGCACGCAGATCGGTGCAAAGTGTCTCCCATGTGAATGGGGGTGTTGTGTGCTTCCTGAACTTGAAGCCAACGCGCCGCAGTGCGAGAAAAATGTAGTGTGGCAACATGGACCCAAAGATCTGGTTGCACCCCATACACAACAAAGTACTTTTCACATCTAGTCTTCCAAAATTGAGGATTCTCACCCTCGAACTGTGAAAAATCAAGTCTTTGGAGAGCCCAATTGGGGTTCGAAGAGTGTGGAGATCGTTGCTCCAAATCTCTACCCATATCGACATGAGGGACAACAGGAATTTCGAGAGGGGGGATTTGATACCTATCCTTGACTGGAGGCGGCGTCGGGGTGGTAAGCACCCCATGAGCCAAGCCCCGGTGTTGACAATCTCGCCGTGGCCATCGGGCCCGTGGTGCCTTGCGTCGTCGACTGGATGGGTCGACGCAGGCCGCACCACCGCGTCCTCCGTGGTCGTCAGAGACGCCGCGAGCACCAGATGCAGTGCGATCTGCCTGACCTGGGTACACAGATCATCCAATTGCTGTTATAGGTTGGTCACCACCAGTCACCATATCTCTAGCGATTGTTGGATCGTGTTGAGCCTGGCATCATGGGTGGCGCGCCCGTCGTTGACCGCTTTCGCAAGTGTCGGGATCTGCTCTTCCATCGTTGTCGCCTGCTTCGCCGATTTGGTCTAATAGCGGGGGGGGGGGGGGGGGGTAGAGGGGGTCCATTAGTATGACCTCTGATACCACTTGTAACGGACCTCGTTCGATCTACTAGGGATTTGGGAAAAGGATGGAGAGGGGAGAAGGGGATCTGATAGCCACCGCGAGGAGGAACAACAGCTTCGATCTCCTAGGCCCCTTTGTTTGATCTGTTTCTCGATACCCTAGCCTCTGGCTCAGTCAGCTACTTAACCACTCAGGCGGCCCACAGACCTCACACGCTAACATACCCGGCCTGGCCCACATGCCTAGTGATCACACAATTCCTACGCGCCCTCGCCTTCCTTGGCTACGTCCATGGCTGCGCTAGCCTCGCTGACGGGTGGGATTGCCTGGCCATCCGTAACACACACAGGCCTCCTCTGAGTTAGGAAGATACCATACCTATCTATCTTATGTGCTTCAAAGTTTGAAGCTCTAGCCTCATGATGACTAAAAAGTGATATGCTTATTCTTGTTTTGAGAACATAGACAGGCCCAACTCACTAAAAACCTGGCATCCGGTCATGGGCCTCCATTGACAGGCCCACAAAACAGGTTAAAATCGGCAGGCGTTAGTGGCAGCAAGCGCGAGCGGCAGCGTGTGGCCTCCGTTGGTTGGCAAACCACAGGCCACCCCGTTCGGATAGATAGCCGCCCGCCTCCCCTCTCCCCACCACACGGCCACAACCCGACTCACCACCGCGCCTCTTCCTCCTCCCTCTCACCCACCCATGGCGACGGCTATGATGGCTGCAGCCACCACCTCCTGCTCCCCGCGCCGAGCGCTCCTCAAGCCCGTGGCCTCCTCCAGCTCCGCGCCGCCGCCCAGGCAGCAGCCACGGTCCTTCCTCAAGCAGCTCCCGGGGCTCGCCGCGACGGCGGCGGCGGCGGCCGTCGCCTCCGTGCCTCTCCCTGCTCTGGCCGTGGAGATGGAGAAGGCGGCGCTGTTCGACTTCAACCTGACGCTCCCGGCAATCACGATCGAGTTCCTGCTGCTGATGGTGGCGCTGGACAAGCTCTACTTCTCGCCGCTGGGCAAGTTCATGGACGAGCGGGACGCCAAGATCCGCGCGGAGCTCGGCGGCGTCAAGGACGCGTCCGAGGAGGTGCGGCAGCTGGAGGAGCAGGCCCAGGCCATTCTCAAGGCGGCGCGCGCGGAGATCGCGGCGGCGCTCAACAAGATGAAGAAGGAGACGACCAAGGAGCTGGAGGCGAAGCTCGACGAGGGCCGCCGCCGCGTGGAGGCAGAGCTCGTGGAGGCGCTCGCGAGCCTCGAGGGGCAGAAGGAGGAGGCCATCAAGGCGCTGGACGCGCAGATCGTGTCGCTCAGCGACGAGATCGTCAAGAAGGTGCTCCCATCCGCGTGAAAACATTAGTAGATCACGCAGCGCGCAGCAGCCGGCGCAATCCCCCGTTTCATAGTAAAGATTTCTAGTTCTTGATGTGTAATGTATACGCCCACTGGGCTGCCTCCCCTAAGAATGTAATCGAATCAACATTCCGTGATCACGTATAAATGAATGATCCTTTTGTACACTACTCTGTCCTGAATCTAAATGGTGCTTTGATCCCCAATGCGTTTCCGGGAGAACCCAAGGCAAAAATGTAGTACACCGTCCCATGCTTTTCTTGTGTTTCAGACATGTTAGACATTATTCTTTAGCATTACCGTAATAGGATCATTAGCCTAGCATTAGAGCACCTAGGACATGATTAACAGAAAGGGGCTACCGAGTCAAGCTTGTAATGGTTAACCGTTACCCGCATCTCCATGAATAATTGCTCTATCAGGGGACGGGAATGTGTTAGCTTTAGTGCCCACGGAAAAGCTCGTGGATCAAATACCTTACCCATCGCACAAGTCAGGGATGGGGATGGGATATCATTACCCATGCCCGTTACCCGTTTTACCTGTGAAGGCCTTATATGTGGGATCCAAAATTAGTAGAGCCCAGGTAATTCTCGCCCTTATACACCCAAATCTCCACCCTTACTATCCATTTGGCCAAAAATACTTAACCTAGCCACAACATATTGTTTATTGTGTTGAAATGCTATTTTTTTCTACTGAAATGTTATTGAAGGTTGTTGTTGATTGGGTGTATGGGTTTCCCCACGGGGATAGAAAAACTGACAGGGATGGGGACATGAATCTTTTTATCCCCGTAGACGGGGATGGGGATGGGGACGGGCATGGGAAGGTTGTCATGGGGACGGCCATGGGAGTCCAATACCCGCTTGGGTAATCCCCATTGCCAGCCTGAGTACCGAGTAAAGTCCCACGCCTGCTTGATGCAGGCATGGTGTAGCCCATGGCTGCACTTTGGATCTCCAGTAGCAGAGGCGTAGACGGCAATAGGTGTGCCGCCGGCAGACCGTGTAGTGGTTGGCGGTTATAGGCGACCATCTTCTCCTTTAGCACCTCATTAGGATCGGACGTTAGGGGCGGAACCTACATTACCGTGTAGATAGTTTGTTTCCAAAGCCTTCATTTTATGCTAGATTCTAGGGAGGCGGGGCCGAGACCATGTCATTGGTTCGGTGCCCCTGATCAGGGCACGTATGTGAGAGGTATCCGCTTTTCTTTCCTCGGGTTGTTACAACTAGAGATCAATTTCAACGTTCTTCCCCTTGATCACTAGGTGGTGGGACCACAATGGGTGCATGACCATAAAAGATATTACTCATATAAATAGAACAACCATTATTCTCTAATTTAAATGAGTAACCGTCTCGCAATAAACAAGTTCCAGATATAATGTCCATGCTTAACGCAGGCACTAAATAACAATTATTCAGGTTCATCACTAATCCCGATGGTAATCGAAGAGTGAACATGCCGACGGCGATCACATCAACCTTGGAACCATTTCCCACGCGCATCGTCACTTCATCCTTTGCCAGCCTCCGTCTATTCCGTAGTTCCTGCTTTGAGTTGCAAATGTGCGCAACCGAACCGGTATCAAATACCCAGGCACTACAACGAGAGTTGGTAAGGTACACATCAATAACATGTATATCATATATACCTTGTTTGGTATTGACTGCCTTCTTGTCAGCCAGATACTTGGGGCAGTTCCGCTTCCAGTGACCAGTTCCCTTGCAATGAAAGCACTCAGTTTCTGGCTTGGGTCCAGCCTTGGGTTTCTTCACGGGAGGGGCAACTGCTTTGCCACTCTTCTTGGAGTTACCCTTCTTGCCCTTGCCATTCTTCTTGAAACTAGTGGTTTTATTGACCATCAACACTTGATGCTCCTTCTGAATCTCAGACTCAGCGATTTTTAGCATCGCAAACAGCTCGGCGACTGACTTGTTCATCCCGTGCATGTTATAGTTCAACACTTAGCTCTTGTAGCTAGGTGGCAGTGATTGAAGAACTTTGTCAGTGATCGCCTCTGGCGGAAGGGGCATCCCCAATTCAGCTACACGGTTGGAATACCCAGACATTTTGAGTATGTGTTCACTGACAGAACCGTTCTCCTCCATCTTGCAAGCATAGAACTTATCGGAGGTCTCATACCTCTCGATCCGGACATTCTTCTCAAAGATAAACTTCAACTCCTGGAACATCTCATATGCTCCATGACGTTCAAAACGTCTTTGAAGTCCCGGTTCTAAGCCATACAACATTGCACATTTAACTATTGAGTAATCATCAGAACGTGTCTGCCAGGTGTTCGCAACGTCTGCAGCCTCTACTGGAGGAGGTGGTTCACCAAGCGGTGCATCAAGAACATAATCCTTTAGGGAAGCCGTGAGGATAATCCTCAGATTACGGGCCCAGTCTACAAAGTTACTTCCATCATATTTCAACTTAGCTTTCTCTAGGAACGCATTGAAATTCAGGGGTGCTACTGTGCGAGCCATTGATCTACAACATAAATTTTGCAAAGACAACTCAGACTATTGTTCAAGATAACGAGTTTAGTTAATCATATTACTTAAAAACTCCCACTCAAATTGACATCCCTCTGGTCATTCGAGTGTCACATGATCCAAATTCACCAACCCAAGTCCGATCATCACGTGAGATGAGGTGGTTTCAATGGTGAACATCTTCATGTTGATCATATCTACTATATGACTCATGTTCGACCTTTCGGTCTTTTGTGTTCCGAGGCCATGTCTGTACATGCTAGGCTCGTCAAGTTTAACCCGAGTGTTCCGCACGTGCAACACTGGCTTGCACCCGTTGTATGTAAACGTAGAGTCTATCACACCCGATCATCACGTGGTGTCTCGAAACGACAAACTTTCGCAACGGTGCACACTCGGGGAGAACACAATTTATCTTGAAATTTTAGTGAGGGATCACCTTATAATGCTACCGTCGTCCTAAGCAAAATAAGATGCATAAAAGGATTAACATCACATGCAAATCATAAGTGACATGATATGGCCATGAACTTGTGCTTTTGATCTCCATCTCCAAAGCACCGGCATGATCTCCATCGTCACCGGCATGACACCATGATCTCCATCATCTTGATCTCCATCAACGTGTCGCCATGAGTTTGTCGCGCCACCTGTTGCTTATACGACTATTGCTAACTCATAGCGATAAAGTAAAGCAAAAACGGCAAAAATAAATTAAAGACAACCCTATGGCTCCTGCCGGTTGCCGTACTCATCGACATGCAAGTCGTGATATTCTATACAAAACATGATCATCTCATACATCACATATATCTCATCATGTAATTGGCCATATCACATCACAACATACCCTGCAAAAACAAGTTAGACGTCCTCTAATTGTTGTTGCATGTTTTACGTGGCTGCTACGGGTATCTAGCAAGAACGATTCTTACCTACGCAAAAACCACAACGGTGATACACAAATTGCTATTCAACCTTCTCAAGGACCGCCTTTGTCGAATCCGATCCAACTAAAGTGGGAGAGATAGACACCCGCCAGCCATCTTTATGCAACAAAGTCACATGTCAGTTGTTGGAACCGGTCTCTCGTAAGCGTACGAGTAAGGTTGGTCCGGGCCGCTTCATCCCACAATACCGCCGAATCAAGAAAAGGTCAAGGGAGGAAGCAATCTGAGCATCAACGCCCACAAACTCCTTTGTGTTCTACTCGTGATCTCATCTACGCATAGACCTAGCTCATGATGCCACTGTTGGGGAACGTTGCATGGGAAACAAAAAATTTCCTATGCACACGCAAGATCTATCCATGGTGATGAGCATCTACGAGAGGGAGAGTGGATCTACGTACCCTTGTAGATCGCTAAGAGAGAAGCATTAAGAAACGCGGTTGATGTAGTCGAACGTCTTCGCGATCCAAATCGCAATCCGTCCCGATCTAGCGCCTAACGGACAGCACCTCTGCGTTCAGCACACGTACAGCTCGATGACGATCTCCGCCTTCTTGATCCAGCAAGAGGGGGCGAAGAGGTGGATGAGATCTCCAGCAGCACGACGGCGTGGTGGTGGTGCTGGTGGAGTTATCCCGGCAGGGCTTCGCCTAAGCACTACCGGAATCTATTTGTTAGAGGAACTAGAGAATAGAGAACTAGCACGTGGCCGTGTGTCTTTGGGGCTCTATTCCTCTAGTATATATAGGAGGGAGGGGGGAGGAGGCAGCCTCCCTAGGGTTTCCCCTTGGGGTCGGCTGAACCAGGGCAAGGAGGAGTCCAATCCACTTCCTACTAGGAAGTGGATTCATACTAGGAAGGAGTCCTATTCCTTCCTATCTCCACCTTTTTTTCCTCTTGGGCATATGTGTAACAGCCCGAGACCGACGCTCCAGAAGATTCCCCTTTTATTCAGTTGTCGTCGTGTGTTTTGTCTGGTTGTCGCATTCATCATCGCATCATCGCATCATTCGCATCATCTGCATAGCATCGGCACTCCGTTGCCGTCATTTTTCAAACTTGCATCCGTTCGTACCTTCCGTGAGTGTACCGTGAGCTTCGTTACTCCATTTGCAACGTTCTACATATGCATTTGCATCGATTTTGCATGGAGCATTCATATTTGCCATGATCATGCATGTTCAAATAACTAATCTTGAGGTTCTATCCAGAATACTAAAGAACTTAATAATTGCATGAGAAACATGTCTAGCATAGGGTTGCCATGTTAAATACTTCAATTTGGTCATGCATCATCCTTGATGTGCATCATATCATGCATATGTTGTGGTGTTTCTCGTGTGTTGATCGTTGTTCCGGATTGCTTCTCTCGATAGAGTTCCGAAAGCGTTCGGTGTGTGAGGATTCGTTCGACTACGTTGGTTCGTCTTCTTCATGGACTCGATCTTCTTCCAAGCGGGATCTCAGGCAAGATGATCATTTCCCTGGATACCATTACTATCATTGCCATGCTAGATGTCTCATTTCTATCGCTTGTCTCGCTACCTACCACTTGTATGTCAAGCCTCCCAAATTTCCATGAAAGCCTCTAACCCCTCCACATCCCTGCAAACCTTTGTTTGGCTAAGTTACCGCTTGCTCGGCCCTTCTTATAGCGTTGCTAGTTGCAGGTGCAAATTGTTTCCATGTGCCAACATGGATATTTTTGTTATATCACAATATTATTGCCATTTAATTTAATGCACATATATACTTGGTAAAGGGTGGAAGGCTTGGCCTTTTGCTCGGTGTTTTTGTTCCACTCTTGCCGCCCTAGTTACTTGTGTACTGGTGTTATGTTCCATAATTGAGCGCTCCTAACATGCTCGGGGTTGTTATGGGGACCCCCTTGATTTTCGTTTTAGGATAAAACTTGTCTGGCAAGGCCCAACATTCGTACTATTTGCTTAATAACAACTAAAATTTGCATAGGGCATGATCACCCCGTGGATAATTAATCAACCCCCCGGGCCAGTGCTCCTCATGAGTGTTGGTCCAAACCGAGCGATGTTCGGCGCCCCCTGGTCACCCGGGGTTTCAGCCAACCCGACGTCTAGCTCATCTGGTAGTGCCAAAAGAGATACGCGCGGCTCCTATTGGGATCTGGCCTACCGGGCGGTCTTGCTGGACTTGTTTTACCTTTCTCGAACGTCTTGTGCGAGGAATTCCGAGAATACTTCGGGCTATCTCGAGGTTGCGGTTTTCCAGTAGAATTGCCTAGGAAGATCACGAGGTTTGTGGTCGAGGTTATTCCCGCGGCGTGTGGTTAGTTTGTGATGGATGAGTTGGAGCACCCCTGCAGGGTTAAATCTTTCGGAATGCCATGCCCGCGGTTACGTGGCAACTTGGAAACTTTGTTTAAGACCCGGTCATAGCAAACTTGAAGTAAACTCAAATAAAATACACCAACCGTGTGCGTAACCGTGACTGTCTCTTCTCGTGGGTCCTTATCCAAGAGAGAACACGGTGGGGTTATGTTTGACGTAAGTAGGTGTTCAGGCTCTCTTAGAGATCATTACTAGATCATGTCCGTTTATGCGACAATCATCCCCCTTTATTCTTGTACTCGTAAGTTAGCCACTCAAATAAATGCTTAGTGCTTGCTGCAGCCTCACCACTTAACCATACCTCACCCATTAAGCTTTAATAGTCTTGATGTTGGGGAACGTTGCATGGGAAACAAAAAAATTCCTACGCACACACAAGATCTATCTATGGTGATGAGCATCTACGAGAGGGAGAGTGGATCTACATACCCTAGTAGATCGCTAAGCGGGAAGCGTTAAGAAACGCGGTTGATGTAGTCGAACGTCTTCGCGATCCAAATCGCCGAGCGTCCCGCGATCCCATCATGATCCGTCTCGCGATTCAATCACGATCTGTCCCGCGATCCCATCACGATCTGTCCCGCGATCAAATCACGAACCGTCTTGCGATCCTGATCACGGTCCTTCCGATCTAGCGCCGAACGGACGGCACCTCCGCGTTCAGCACACGTACAGCTCGATGACGATCTCCGCCTTCTTGATCCAGCAAGAGGGAGCGGAGAGGTAGATGAGTTCTCCGGCAGCGCGACGGCGCAGCGGCGGTGGTGGTGGAACCATTCCGGCAGGGCTTCGCCTAAACACTGCCGAAACTAGACTAGAGGAGAAAACGATCTAGAGGAAGAAGAGGGCAACACGTGGCAATTAGGGTTAGCTCTCCCCTCTAAATCCTCTAGTATATATAGGAGGGAGGCAGGGGAGGAGGCAGCCTCAAACCCTCAAGGTTTGGCCGAAATAGGAGGTGGAGGAGTCCTACTCCAATCCTATTAGGAGTAGGATTCCTCCTCTCCACTTGGAAACCCTTTCCACCTTTCCCCCTTTGGGTTTTTCCCACCCCTAGCTGCATGGGCCTTAGTGGGGGGCTCGGCCAGCCCACTAAGGGCTAGCTTGACTCCTCCCACAGCCCATGAGGCCCTTTGGGTCGAGACACCCCTCCCGATGGTCCCCAGTACCCCTCCCGGCACTCCCGGTACACTACCGAAATACCCAAAACTTTTCCGGTGACCAAAACGGGACTTCCTATATATCAATCTTTACCTCCGGACCATTACGGAGCTCCTCGTGACGTCCAGGATCTCATCCGGGACTCCGAACAACCTTCGGTCACCACCATACATAACTCTACTATACCGAAACGTCACCGAACCTTAAGTGTGCAGACCCTGCGGGTTCGAGAACTATGTAGACATGACCGAGACACCTCTACGGTCAATAACCAATAGCAGGACCTGGATGCCCATATTGGTTCCTACATATTCTACGAAGATCTTTATCGGTTGAACCTCTATGTCAAGGATTCAGTTAATCCCGTATGTTGTTCCCTTTGTTCTTCGGTATGTTACTTGCCCGAGATTCGATCGTCGGTATCTCCATACCTAGTTCAATCTCGTTACCGGCAAGTCTCTTTACTCGTTCCGTAATACAAGATCCCGTGGCTAACACTTTAGTCACATTGCTTGCAAGGCTTGTTGTGATGTTGTATTACCGAGTGGGCCCTGAGATACCTCTCCGTCACACGGAGTAACAAATCTCAGTCTTGATCCATGCCAGCTCAACAGACACCTTCGGAGATACCTGTCGAGCATCTTTATAGTCACCCAGTTACGTTGTGACGTTTGATGCACACAAGGTACTCCTCCGGTGTCAGTGAGTTGCATGATCTCATGGTCATAGGAACAGATACTTGACATGCAGAAAACAATAGCAATAAACTGACACGATCATATGCTACGTTCATATTTTGGGTCTTGTCCATCACATCATTCTCCTAATGATGTGATCCTGTTATCAAATGACATCTCATGTCTATGGCTAGGAAACCTTCGCCATCTTTGATCAACGAGTTAGTTAACTAGAGGCTTACTAGGGACACATTGTTTGTCTATGTACCCACACATGTATTTGAGTTTCCAATCAATACAATTATAGCATGGATAATAAACGATTACCATGAACAAGGAAATATAATAATAACCATTTTAATATTGCCTCTAGGGCATATTTCCAAAAGTCTCCCACTTGCACTAGAGTCAATAATCTAGTTCACATCACCATGTGATTTACATTGTTATGAATCTAACACCCAATGAGTTCTGGGGTTCGATCATGCTTTGCATGTGAGAGAGGTCTTTAGTCAACGGTCTGCAACATTCAGATCCGTGTGTTCTTTGCAAATCTATATGTCGTACTGCAGATGCTACCATACTCCACTTGGAGCTATTCTAAATGGCTGCTCCACTATATGTATCCGGATTGCTACTCAGAGTCATCCGGATTGGTGTTTAAAGCTTGCATCGACGTAACCCTTTACGACGAACTCTTTATCACCTCCATAATCGAGAAATATTTCCTTAGTCCTATAGTTACTAAGGATAAGTTTGACAAATGTCCAGTGATCCACTCCTGGATCACTCTTGTACCCCTTGACAAACTCATGGCAAGGCACACACGAGGTGCGGTACACAGGATGGCATACTATACAGAGCCTATGGATAAGGCATAGGGGACGACCTTCGTCCTTTCTCTTTCTTCTGCCATGGTCGAGCTTTGAGTCTCACTCAACTCCACGCCTTACAAATCAGGCAAGAACTCTTTCTTGGACTGATCCATTTTGAACTCTTTCAAAATCTTGTCAAGGTATGTACTCATTGAAAGTCTTCTCAGACGTCTTGATCTATCTCTATAGATCCTGATGCCCAATATTTAAGTAGCTTCATTCCAGGTTTCCTTTGAAAAATTCCTTTTCAAACAACCCTTTATGCTTTCCAGAAATTTTACATCATTTCCGATCAACAATATGTCATCCACATATACTTATCATAAATTCTATAGTGCTCCCACTCATTTTATTGTAAATACAAGTTTCTCATAAACTTTGTATAGACTCAAAAACTTTGATCACCTCATCAAAGCGTATATTCCAACTCCGAGATGCTTGCTCCAGTCCATAGAAGGATCGCTGGAGCTTGCATACATTTTAGCATCCTTAAGACTGACAAAACCTTCCGGTTGTATCACATACAACCTTTCCTCACACAAACCGTTAAGGAAACGATGTTTTGACATCCATCTGCCAGATTTCATAATCGAAAAATGCAGCAACTGCTAACATAATTCCAACAGACTTTAGCATCACTATGGGTGAGAAAGTCTCATCGTAGTCAACTCCTTGAACTTGTGAAAACCCCTTTTCCACAAGTCGAGCTTTATAGACGGTGACATTACCGTCCGCGTCCGTCTTCCTTTTAAAGATCCATTTGTTCTGAATGGCCTATCGCCCTTCAGGTAATACTTCCAAAGCCCATACTTTGTTTTCATACATGGATCCCATCTCGGATTTCATGGCCTCTAACCATTTCTCGGAATCCGGGCCCATCATCGCTTCTCCATAGCTCGTAGGTTCATCATTGTCCAACAACATGACCTCTAAGACAGGGTTGCCGTACCACTCAGGAGCAGTACTCGTCCTTGTCGACCTACGAGGTTCGATAGTAACTTGATCCGAAGCTTCATGATCATCATCATTAACTTCCTCTTCAACTAATGTAGGTTCCACAGAAACAACTTTCTACGCTGCGCTACTCTCTGGTTGAAACAAAGGTTCAACAACCTTATCAAGTTATATCTTCCTCCCACTCAATTCTTTCAAGAGAAACTCTTTCTCGAGAAAGGACCCATTTTTAGCAACAAACACTTTGCCCTTGGATCTGAGATAGAAGGTGTACCCAACTGTAACGTTAGGGTATTCTATGAAGATGCATTTGTCCGCTTTGGGTTCGAGCTCATCAGGTTGAAAACCTTTTTCACATAAGCGTCGCAGCCCCAAACATTAAGAAATGACAGCTTAGGTTTCTGTCAAACCAAAATTCATACGGTGTCATCTCAACGGACTTAGATGGTGCCCTATCTAAAGTGAATGTAGTTGTCTCTAATGCATAACCCCAAAACGATAGTGGCAAATCGATAAGAGACATCATAGTACGCACCATATCCAATAGAGCACGACTACAACGTTCGGACACACCATCACACTATGGTGTTCCAGGTGGCGTGAGTTGTGAAACAACTTCCACATTGTCTTAAGTTGTATACCAAACTCGTAACTCAGATATTCACCTCCATGATCATATCGTAGACATTTTATCTTCTTGTCACAATGATCTCAAACTTCACTCTGATTTTGTTTGAACTTTTCAAACGTTTCAGACTTGTGTTTCATTAAGTAAATATCCCCATATCTACTCAAATCATCAGTGAAGGTAGGAAAATAATGATATCCACCGCTCGCTAAAACACTCATTGGACCGAATACATCAACATGTATCATTTCCAATAAGTTACTTGCCCGCTCCATCATACCGGAAAACGGGGTCTTAGTCATCTTGCCCATGAGGCATGGTCCGCATGTCTCAACCGATTTGAAATCGAATGAGTCCAAAGATCCATCAGCATGGAGTTTCTTCATGCGTATTACACCAATATGACATTTAGCGGCAGTGCCACAAGTATGTGGTACTATCATTATTAACTTTGTATCTTTTGGCATCAATATTATGAACATGTGTATCACTACGATCAAGATTCAATAAACCATTCTCATTGGGTGCATGACCATTGAAGGTATTATTCATGTAAACAGAATAACCATTATTCTCTAACTTAAATGAATAACCGTATTGCAATAAACATGATATAATCACGTTCATGCTCAACGCAAACACCAAATAACATTTATTTAGGTTCATCACTAATCCCGAAGGTAGAGAGAGCGTGCGATGGTGATCACATCAACCTTGGAAACACTTCCAACACTCATCGTCACCTCACCCTTAGCTAGCCTACGTTTATTCCGTAGCATTTATTTCAAGTTACTAACATTTAGCAACCGAACCGGTATCCAATACCCAAGTGCTACTAGGAGTACCAGTAAGGTATACATCAATAACACGTATATCAAATATACTTCTGTCGACGTTGCCAGCCTTCTTATCTACCAAGTATCTAGGGTTGTTCCGCTTTAGCGATCGTTCTCCTCATAATAGAAGAACTTAGTCCCGGGTTTGGGTTCAACCTTGGGTTTCTTCACTGGAGCGGCAACTGGCTTGCAATCCATGAAGTATCCCTCCTTGCCCTTGCCCTTCTCGAAACTAGTGGTTTTACTAACCATCAACACTTGATGCTCCTTCTTGATTTCTACCTTCGTGGTGTCAAACATCGCGAATAGCTCGGGGATCATTATTTCCATCTCTGGCATTTTATAGTTCATCACGAAGCTTCTAGTAGCTTAGTGACAGTGACTTGGAGAACTATATCAATCACTATCTTATTTGGAAGATTAACTCCCACTCGATTCAAGCGATTGTAGCACCCAGACAATCTGAGCACATGCTCACCAATTGAGCTCTTCTCCTTCATCTTGTAGGCAAAGAATCTTGTTGGAGGTCTCATACCTCTCAACACGGGCACGAGCCTGAGATCCCAATTTCAGCTCTTAGAACATCTCATATGTTCTGTGACGTTCAAAACGTTTTGGAGCCTCAATTCTAAGCCGTAATGAATGACGCCCTGAACTATCAAGTAGTCATCAGAACGTGCCTGTCAGATGTTCACAACATCTACAGACGACGCTTGAGGGGGTGGCGCACCGAGCGGTGCATTAAGGACATAAGCCTTCTGTGCAGCAATGAGGACAATCCTCAGATCACGGACCCAGTCCGCATTATTGCTACCATCATCTTTCAACTCTATTTCTCTAGGAACATATAAAAATTCAAGGGAGCTACAGCGCGAGCTAGTAATCTACAACATAATTTGCAAAGACATTTTGACTATGTTCATGATAATGAGTTTAGTTAATCATATTACTTAAAAAACTCTCACTCAAATTGACATCCCTCCGGTCATTCGAGTGTCACATGATCCAAATCCACCAACTCAAGTCCGATCATCACGTGAGTTGAGGTGGTTTCAATGGTGAACATCTTTATGTTGATCATATCTACTATATGACTCATGTTCGACCTTTCGATCTCTTGTGTTCCGAGGCCATGTCTGTACATGCTAGGCTCGTCAAGTTTAACCCGAGTGTTCTGCACGTGCAACACTGGCTTGCACCCGTTGTATGCGAACGTAGAGTCTATCACACCCGATCATCACGTGGTGTCTCGAAACGATGAACTTTCGCAATGGTGCACACTCGGGGAGAACACAATTTATCTTGAAATTTAAGTGAGGGATCACCTTATAATGCTACCGTCATCCTAAGAAAAATAAGATGCATAAAAGGATTAACATCACATGCAAATCATAAGTGACATGATATGGCCATGAACTTGTGCTTTTGATCTCCATCTCCAAAGCACCGACATGATCTCCATCGTCACCGGCATAACACCATGATCTCCATCATCTTGATCTCCATCAATGTGTCGCCATGAGGTTGTCGCGCCAACTGTTGCTTCTACGACTATTGCTAACTCATAGCGATAAAGTAAAGCAAAACGGCGAAAATAATTAAGGACAACTCTATGGCAACTGCCGGTTGCCGTACTCATCGACATGCAAGTCGTGATATTCTATACAATACATGATCATCTCATACATCACATATATATCATCATGTAATTGGCCATATCACATCACAGCATACCCTGCAAAAACAAGTTAGCTGTCCTCTAATTGTTGTTGCATGTTTTACGTGGCTGCTATGGGTATCTAGCAAGAACAATTCTTACCTACGCAAAAAACCACAACGGTGATACGCAAATTTCTATTCAACCTTCTCAAGGACCGCCTTTGTCGAATCCGATCCAACTAAAGTGGGAGAAACAGACACCCGCCGGCCATCTTTATGCAATGAAGTTACATGTGAGTTGATGGAACCGGTCTCTCGTAAGCGTACGAGTAATGTTGGTCCAGGCTGCTTCATCCTACAATACCGCCGAATCAAGAAAATACCAAGGGAGGAAGCAATCTGAATATCAACGTCCACAAACTCCTTTGTGTTCTACTCGTGGTCTCATCTACACATAGACCTAGCTCATGATGCCACTGTTTGGGAATGTTGCATGGGAAACAAAAAATTTCCTACGCACACACAAGATCTATCCATGGTGATGAGCATCTACGAGAGGGAGAGTGGATCTACATACCCTTGTAGATCGCTAAGCGGGAAGCGTTAAGAAATGCGGTTGATGTAGTCGAACGTTTTCGCGATCCACATCGCCGAGCGTCCCGCGATCCCATCACGATCCGTCTCGCGATTCAATCACGATCCATCCCACGATCCCATCACGATCTGTCCCGCGATCAAATCACGAACTGTCTCGCGATCCTGATCACGGTCCTTCCGATCTAGCGTCGAACGGACGGCACCTCCGCGTTCAGCACACGTACAGCTCGATGACGATCCCTACCTTCTTGATCCAGTAAGAGGGAGCGGAGAGGTAGATGAGTTCTCCGGCAGCGCGACGGCGCAGCGGCGGTGGTGGTGGAACTATTCCGGAAGGGCTTCGCCTAAACACTGCCGAAACTAGACTAGAGGAGAAAACGATCTAGAGGAAGAAGAGGGCAGCACGTGGCAATTAGGGTTAGCTCTCCCCTCTAAATCCTCTAGTATATATAGGAGGGAGGGAGGGGAGGAGGCAGCCTCAAACCCTCAAGGTTTGGCCAAAATAGGAGGTGGAGGAGTCCTACTCCAATCCTATTAGGAGTAGGATTCCTCCTCTGCACTTGGAAACCCTTTCCACATTTCCCCCTTTGGGTTTTTCCCACCCCTAGCCGCATGGGCCTTAGTGGGGGGCTCGGCCAGCCCACTAAGGGCTGGCTTGACTCCTCGCACATCCCATGAGGCCCTTTGGGTCGAGACACCCCTCCCGATGGTCCCCGGTACCCCTCCCGGCACTCCCGGTACACTACCGAAATACCCGAAACTTTTCCGGTGACCAAAACGGGACTTCCTATATATCGATCTTTACCTCCGGACCATTCCGGAGCTCCTCATGATGTCCAGGATCTCATCCGAGACTCCAAACAATAGCAATAAACTGACACGATCATATGCTACGTTCATATTTTGGGTCTTGTCCATCACATCATTCTCCTAATGATGTGATCCTGTTATCAAATGACATCTCATGTCTATGGCTAGGAAACCTTCGCCATTTTTGATCAACGAGCTAGTTAACTAGAGGCTTACTAGGGACACATTGTTTGTCTATGTACCCACACATGTATTTGAGTTTCCAATCAATACAATTATAGCATGGATAATAAACGATTATCATGAACAAGGAAATATAATTATAACCATTTTATTATTGCCTCTAGGGCATATTTCCAACACTTGATACCCTTGGAAATGAGATTGCTAAGTCCCTGTGGCTCACAGATTACTACTACCACTGTTGCAGGTACAGGTAATGCGATGATTTGACGTGAGAGCGATGCTTGTTTGTTTTGGAGTTCCTCTTCTTCTTCTTCTTCTTCTTCATCAATCTAGGATGGGTTCCAGGCGGCAGCCTGGGATAGCAAGGATGGATGTCATTTTATCGTTTGATTTCGTCCGTAGTCGGACCCTGCTCTTCTGTATGATGATTGTATATGTTGTTGTATTGATGTGATATTGATGTAGCTTGTGGCGAGTGTAAGCCAATTCCATATACTCATCTCTTCTTTACATGTACTTGTAATGATATCCATTCTTGCGAAACGACAAGATGCGCTTCTATCCCTGTCGAGGCCCTCGTGATTTACATTGTAATGAATCTAACACCCATACAGTTCTGGTGTTGATCATGTTTAGCCCTTGGAAGAGGTTTAGTCAACGGGTCTGCGACATTCAGATCCGTGTGCACTTTGCAAATATTTATGTCCTCCTCCTTGATGTAATCGCGGATGGAATTGAAGCGTCGCTTTATGTGTCTGGTCCTCTTGTGAAACCTTGGTTCCTTGGCCAGAGCAATGGCACCAGTGTTGTCACAGAACAAAGTAATTGGGTTTAGTGCATTGGGCACTACTCCAAGATCTGTCATGAACTCCTTCATCCAGACACCTTCGTTCGCCGCCTCCGAGGCAGCGATGTACTCCGCTTCGCATGTAGAATCAGCTACCACGCTCTGCTTGGAACTGCACCAGCTTACCACACCCCCATTGAGAATAAATACGTATCCGGTTTGAGACTTAGAGTCATACGGATCAGTGTCAAAGCTTGCATCGACGTAACCCTTTACGACGAGCTCTTGATCACCTCCATAAACGAGAAACATATCCTTAGTACTTTTCAGGTACTTAAGGATATTCTTGACTGCCGTCCAGTGTTCCATTCCTAGATCACTTTGAAACCTTCCGGCCATACTTATGGCAAGGCTGACATCGGGTCTTGTGCACAGCATTGCATACATGATAGAGCCTATGGCTGAAGCATAGGGGACGACACTCATCTTTTCTCTATCTTCTGCAGTCACTGGGCATTGAGTCTTACTCAACTTCACACCTTGCAATACAGGCAAGAACCCCTTCTTGGACTGATCCATTTTGAACTTCTTCAAAACTTTGTCAAGGTATGTGCTCTCTGAAAGTCCTATCAAGCGTCTCGATCTATCTCTATAGATCTTGATGCCTAATATGAAAGCGGCTTCTCCTAGGTCCTTCATTGAAAAACTCTTGTTCAAATATTCCTTCACGCTTTCCAACATTTCTATATTGTTTCCAATCAGCAATATGTCATCCACATATAATATTAGAAACGCTATAGAGCTCCTACTCACTTTCTTGTAAATACAAGCTTCTCCGTAAACTTGTATAAACCCGAACGCTTTGATCACCTCATCAAAGCGAAGATTCCAACTCTGAGATGCTTGCACCAGTCCATAAATGGATCGCTGGAGCTTGGAAACTTTGTCAGCATTCTCTGGATCGACAAAACCTTCTGGTTGCATCATATACAACTCTTCCTTAAGGAAACCATTAAGGAACGCTGTTTTGACATCCATCTGCCAAATTTCATAATCGAAAAATGCAGCTATTGCTAACATGATTCTGACGGACTTAAGCATCGCTACGGGTGAGAAGGTCTCATCGTAGTCAACTCCTTAGACTTGTGAAAAACCCTTTGCCACAAGTCAAGCTTTATAGACGGTGACATTCCCGTCCGCGTCCGTCTTCTTCTTAAAGATCCATTTGTTCTGAATGGCCTTTCGTCCTTCAGGTAATACTTCCAAAGCCCATACTTTGTTTTCATACATGGATCCCATCTCGGATTTCATGGCCTCTAACCATTTCTCGGAATCTGGGCCCATCATCGCTTCTCCATAGCTTGTAGGTTCATCGTTGTCCAACAACATGACCTCTAAGACAGGGTTACCGTACTACTCAGGAGCAGTACGTGTCCTTGTCGACCTACGAGGTTTGATAGCAACTTGATCCGAAGCTTCATGATCATCATCATTAACTTCCTCTTCAATCGATGTAGGCTCTACAGAAACATCTTTCTGCGCTGCGCTACTCTCTAGTTGAAATAAAGGTTCAACAACCTCATCAAGTTCTATTTTCCTCCCACTCAATTCTTTCGAGAGAAACTCTTTCTCAAGAAATGTTCCGTTTTTAGCGACAAACACTTTGCCTTCGGATCTGAGATAGAAGGTATACCCAACTGTCTCTTTTGGGTATCCTATGAAGACGTATTTCTCCGCTTTGGGTTCCAGCTTTTCAGGCTGAAGCTTTTTGACATAAGCATCACATCCCCAAACTTTAAGAAACGACAACTTTGGCTTCTTGCCAAACCACAGTTCATATGGCGTCGTCTCAACGGATTTTGATGGTGCCCTATTTAAAGTGAATGCAGCTGTCTCTAATGCATAACCCCAAAACGATAGTGGCAAATCGGCAATAGACATCATAGAACGAACCATATCTATTAAGGTTCGATTACGACGTTCGGACACACCATTACACTGTCATGTTCCAGGCGGTGTCAATTGTGAAAGAATTCCACATTGTCTTAAGTGACTGCCAAACTCATAACTCAGATATTCTCCTTCTCGATCAGATCGTAGGAATTTAATCTTCTTGTTATGATGATTCTCAACTTCACTCTGAAATTGCTTGAACTTTTCAAACGTTTCAGACTTGTGTTTCATTAAGTAAATATACCCATATCTACTTAAGTCATCGGTGAAGGTGAGAAAATAACGATATCCACTGCGCGCCTCAATGCTCATCGGACCACACACATCAGTATGTATGATTTCCAACAAGTCACTTGCCCGTTCCATTGTTCTAGAGAACGGGGTCTTAGTCATCTTGCCCATGAGGCATGGTTCACATGTGTCAAGTGATTCAAAATCAAGTGACTCCAAAAGTCCATCAGCATGGAGCTTCTTCATGTGTTTTACACCAATATGACCTAAGCGGCAGTGCCACAAGAAAGTGGCGCTATCATTATCAACTCTACATCTTTTGGCATCAATGTTATGAACATGTGTATCATCACTATCGAGATTCAATAAGAATAAACCCCTCACAACGGGTGCATGACCATAAAAGATATCACTCATATAAATAGAACAACCATTATTCTCTGATTTAAATGAGTAACCGTCTCGCAATAAACAAGATCCAGATATAATGTTCATGCTTAACGCAGGCACTAAATAACAATTATTCAGGTTCATCACTAATCCCGATGGTAATCGAAGAGCGAGCGTGCCGACGGCGATCACATCAACCTTGGAACCATTTCCCACGCGCATCGTCACTTCGTCCTTTGCCAGCCTCCGTCTATTCCGTAGTTCCTGCTTTGAGTTGCAAATGTGAGCAACCGAACCGGTATCAAATACCCAGGCACTACAACGAGAGTTGTAAGGTACACATCAATAACATGTATATCATATATACCTTGTTTGGTATTGGCCGCCTTCTTGTCAGCCAGATACTTGGGGCAGTTCCGCTTCCAGTGACTAGTTCCCTTGCAATGAAAGCACTCAGTTTCTGGCTTGGGTCCAGCCTTGGGTTTCTTCACGGGAGGGGCAACTGATTTGCCACTCTTCTTGGAGTTACCCTTCTTGCCCTTGCCATTCTTCTTGAAACTAGTAGTTTTATTGACCATCAACACTTGATGCTCCTTCTGAATCTCAGACTCAACGATTTTTAGCATCGCAAACAGCTTGGCGACTGACTTGTTCATCCCGTGCATGTTACAGTTCAACACGAAGCTCTTGTAGCTAGGTGGCAGTGATTGAAGAACTCTGTCAGTGATCGCCTCTGGCAGAAGGGGCATCCCCAATTCAGCCAGACGGTTGGAATACCCAGACATTTTGAGTATGTGTTCACTGACAGACCCGTTCTCCTCCATCTTGCAAGCATAGAACTTATCGGAGGTCTCATACCTCTCGATCCGGGCATTCTTCTCAAAGATAAACTTCAACTCCTGGAACATCTCATATGCTCCATGACGTTCAAAACGTCTTTGAAGTCCCGGTTCTAAGCCATACAACATTGCACAATGAACTATTGAGTAATCATCAGAACTATTGAGTAAACTGCAGCCTCTACTGGAGCAGGTGGTTCACCAAGCGGTGCATCAAGGACATAAGCCTTTGGGAAGCCGTGAGGATAATCCTCAGATTACTGGCCAATCTACAAAGTTACTTCCATCATCTTTCAACTTAGCTTTCTCTAGGAACGCATTGAAATTCAGGGGTGCTACTGCGTGGGCCATTGATCTGCAACATAAATTTTGCAAAGACAACTCAGACTATTGTTCAAGATAACGAGTTTAGTTAATCATATTACTTAAAAACTCCCACTCAAATTGACATCCCTCTGGTCATTCGAGTGTCACATGATCCAAATTCACCAACCCAAGTCCGATCTGTTGGAAATATGCCCTAGAGGCAATAATAAAATGGTTATTATTATATTTCCTTGTTCATGATAATCGTTTATTATCCATGCTAGAATTGTATTGATCGGAAACTCAGATACATGTGTGGATACACAGACAACACCATGTCCCTAGTATGCCTCTAATAGACTAGCTCGTTGATCAAAGATGGACAAGGTTTCCTAGCCATGGACATGAGATGTCATTTGATAACGGTATCACATCATTAGGAGAATGATGTGATGGACAAGACCCAAACTATAAACATATCATATGATCGTGTCAGTTTATTGCTATAGTTTTCTGCATGTCAAGTATCTGTTCCTATGACCATGAGATCATGCAACTCACTGACACCGGAGGAATACGTTGTGTGTATCAAACGTCGCAACGTAACTGGGTGACTATAAAGATGCTCTACAGCTATCTCCGATGGTGTCTATTGAGCTGGCATGGATCGAGACTGGGATTTGTTACTCCATGTGACGGAGAGGTATCTCACGGCCCACTCGGTAATACAACATCACAATAAGCCTTGCAAGCAAAGTGACTAAAGAGTTAGCCACGGTGTCAGGGAAATATCTTTCGGTGAGACCCGCCCGTTTAGGGCCGGGTTCTGGAGATCTTCATTGAAGATGGGTCAGGTGGGCCGGAGCGTCCTCCAGAGGCCCAGAAGGAGAGCCGCCCGAGGAGGGGCTGGCCCAAGACCCGCCGTGAGAGGCGGTATGTGCAAATCGCCTAGAAGTGTAACTTAGGAAACAAGTAAAGGGGAGTTGGGCTTGGATTGTTATCCTGACCCGGACTCTTATGTAAGCCCCGGACCTCGCCTGTATATAAGGGGGAGCCCCGGGGACAGAGAGGGCACGTTGAAACTGTTCGAGAGCTAGGGCTAGACAAGTTAAAAACCCTTGTAATCGAGATCTTCAATACATCTAGCAGGAGTAGGCTTTTACCTCCACAAGAGGGGCCGAACCTGGGTAAACCTTGCCTCCCGTGTTCCTCGTTTAACCCCTTCGATCTGCTACTTACGCGATGGCTTCGAGATCAAGTCCTATGAGGACATCTGCCGTGAAAATACCACGACAGTTGGCGCCCACCGTGGGGCTTTCGCATGGTGGTGTTCAGTATTCGAAGGGTCCTCCTCCAGGACTCGAGGGATACGTGATCGGCCGGATGACCAGGAGTCGCCGTGGCAATCTGCTCATCGACGACTCAGGCTGGGGCCCCGACGCCGACTCTGTGGAGTACGGATATCGGGTCCCCTTTGACGGAATTCTTGTCTTCATCGGGAAGGCCGGCGAGTCTGAGCCGGCCGCCAGCACAGATGTCTACGAGTCGGCACGTCGCGTGAAACCCGCCGCGGCAAGAGCCGCTCCAATACCTTCTACACTCATGCAAGCCGGCGGATCTGGATCTGGGCCGGATATCTTCACCGACACCTTCAAGCCGGTCCAGGACGCGCAGCCCGCCAGGCAGGAGCATGTCTTCGTTGGCTTCACCCAAGGGGTGGAGTATTCCGAGGGGCCGGCTTCTACAGAGGGTTCGGCGACTTATTCTAATGGCGGCTATTCTTCTGGAGAAGGAGAATCGCTTTACTCCCTGCATGATGAGGGATTCAGGGGCTTCGGGTACAACTCACCGACGCAGGACTCTCTGGGCCCGCCGGCTCGACCTACTGTCTACATGGCTGGGGCTGCTGCGGTCACGGACCCAGGGGCCAATGCCGAAGCTTCTAATTCCGCTGCTAGGGTTTCACCAGCCCAGGCCCTGGCGGGATTGGCAACATCGCTGTCAGCGCTTTTGGCCACAGATGTTACCCCTGATAATCAGGCAGAGCATAACGTGGAAATTGCCAAGATCCGGGAACAGATGGCGCAGGTTCAAGCAAATATTGATGAGGAAGGCGCTCGTTTGGCCACCCGTGAGGCAGAGATAGCAGCGGAAACAGAACGACTGCAGCAGCAGCGCTACCACTTGGAGCAACGCCGGATTGAATCAGAGGTGGTTCACAGCCGACGACATCGGAGCCGGCTTCCGTCTGATGTTGATCATCGGGCCCTACAATTTAGCACCCCTCCAGGGGAGCTTCTTCGTGCTCCAGCTACAGGATCTCCTCAGGCGATTCCGAATTTGGGGGCTCGGTATTCAGCGGGTCACGGAGAACAGCCGCAGTTAGAGCCCGGCTTGCGGCAGGAGGCGCCAGTACAGCACGGCCGGACGCCGCCAGGACATTTTACGAACCCTGTTGATAACCTTTATGCGGCCACTACTACCCTGGTGGCTCTTCCCATCACCAGAAACTCGCCTGTCGAGGTGGAGGCCCGGAATGCCATCGCAAGGTTGAAGACTGCCGTACTCCAGCAAGCCAACTATTCATATAGCCTGGAGCGGTTGCACTCTACGCCAGCTCCGAACAGGAGTCGCACCAGGAGTCGCCATGCAGAGAGCCCTGCTGGGTCTAGCACCCGCCATCCTCGGGGTGCGCCTGGGGGCTTCCCATATTCACTGAATCCCCGAACCCTGGGGCGCGAGGTTCATGAGGCTCAGGCGGCGGCTCTGGCGGCGACTCAGGCGGCACAGGAGGCGGCTCTGGCACCAGTGGTCACTACGCAGTTGACTCCGACGGGAAGATCTATTGGGGTACCCTGTTTGTGTCCGGCTCTTCGCAACGAGCGCTTGCCGAAGGATTTCAAGGGCCCTAGGAAGGTGTCTAGCTACACGCCGGACCAAGACCCGGCCCAGTGGATAGAAAGTTATGAGCTCGCTATGGACCTCCAGGGGGTCAGTGATGCTGCTTGTGCAAGGTACTTCACCATGATGTTGGACGGGCCGGCACGTACGTGGTTGAAGAATCTGCCCCCGAATTCCATCAACACATGGGAGGAGTTAAAAGAGCATTTCGTCAAAAACTTCCAAGGCACTTGCAAACGTCCAAAAACCATCATCGATCTTCAGCATTGTGTTCAAAGGCAGGGAGAGTCCGCACACCATTGGGTCAGGCGAGTTGCAGAGATCATTCACTCTTCAGATAATATTTCCGCAGCTCAGGCAGTTCTGGTTCTAGAGAAAGCTTGTCATTATGAACCCCTTACGCAGAAGTTGGGGCGGCTTAAACAGAGTGTTAAGGATATGGGAGAGCTTATGAGTGCTCTTACCAAGTATGCTGAGTCTGACCCCATGAAGGACCCAGGGGATGACGAGCCAGAGGCTCTGGACGGCAAGGGGAAGAAGCCTGCTAATGGTAAAGGTCAGCAGCAACATAATGATAAGAAGCGTAAGGGCTCGGAAGCCGGATCAGAGCTTGTGGCCAATGCCAGCGCAGGTGCCAAGTTCCAGAAGGGTGGTGGTGGTAACAGAAATTATAAACCACAAAATTTCAAGGAATTCCTGAAGGGGCCATGTCCAAAGCACAGTACCAAGGAACGTCCGGCCAAGCATACTTGGGAACAATGCCACATCATGGAAGCTTTTGCTCAGCGCTTCCAGAACCCGCCAGGAGGTGGGGGTGGAGGATTCGGGCCGGGATCTGGACCCGGGTTCGGCACACCCGGCGGTAGCTCGTCTGGCGGTTTTCAGCAGTTTGCACACCAACCTGGCGGGTCTGGTAGCGGTTTCCAGGGGAATAATGGTGGCCAACACTTCCAGGGGAATAATCAGAACAGTGGCCAGCCTCAGCAACATAATCAGACTGGTTATCAGAGTAATCCTAAACAGTTAAGTAGTGGACAGTACCATGTGTTCACTACCAATGTCGATAAAAGGGAGCGCAAGGTCAGGAGAAGCCGTGTCAATGCGATTGAGCCAGCAGTTCCAGAATATCTGAGATGGTCTGAATTTCCTATCACTTGGAGCCGGGAGGATCACCCGCCCAGGGTTGATAATCCAGGTCATTTGGCGTTAGTGGTGGCGCCCCAAGTTGGGGGGTATGCCCTCACCAAGGTTCTGATGGATGGAGGTAGTAGTATTAATATCCTCTATTATGATACCTTCCGGCGTATGGGATTGACGGAGATGGATCTCACACCATCAACAACTATTTTTCATGGAATCATACCCGGCAAGTCGGCATACCCTGTTGGAAGGGTTAAGTTGAATGTGGCCTTTGGGGAGTCTGAGGATAACTCTAGATGTGAGTCGTTGTCGTTTGAGGTGGTCAAAATCAAGAGTCCTTATCATGCTCTTTTTGGACGGCCGGCTTATGCCAAGTTCATGGCTAGACCCTGCTATATCTACCTCAAGCTTAAAATGCCGGGTCCTAGGGGAACGATCACAGTCCATGGAAGCCGGAGAGTCGCCATGGAGTGTGAGGAAGGGGACGCTGCTTATGCGGAGGCGGCTTGTGCTACGGAGGAGCTCAGATTCTATACGAGCAATGTAGATCCAGCGGATATGACGCCTCTCAAGAAACCCTCCACGGAAGGAGAGCCGCCTCTCAAGTTCCAGGCTCGCAGAGATACCAAGGAGGTGGAGTTTACGTCTGGCGATCCTTCTGCTAAGTTCACCATTGGGGCGGATCTGGACCCCAAATAGGAAAGCGCGCTCGTTGAGTTTATCCGTGAGAATCGGGACATCTTTGCATGGAAGCCTTCTGACATGCCTGGTGTACCGAGAAAACTCGCCGAGCACCGCCTTAATGTGGATCCTAAGTTCAAACCCGTCAAACAGTATCTTCGTCGCTTTAATGAAGAAAGACGCAAGGCTATTGGCGAAGAGATAGCCCGGCTTCTGGCCGCCGGGTTCATTGTGGAAGTACTCCATCTAGAGTGGTTGGCTAACCCGGTGCTGGTTCTGAAGAAAAATGGCACCTGGCGCATGTGTATTGATTACACGGATTTAAACAAAGCTTGTCCAGCTGATCCATTCGCTCTCCCTCGCATCGATCAGATCATTGATGCCACTGCGGGGTGTGAGAGGTTATGCTTCCTGGATGCTTATTCTGGATATCATCAGATCAAGATGGCCGTGGAAGACCAAGAGAAGACGGCTTTCATCACCCCCTTCGGTGCCTTCTGCTATGTGTCTATGCCTTTCGGGCTTAAGAGCGCCCAGGCGACTTACCAACGCTGCGTGCAGAATTGTTTCCAGGGACAGATCGGGCGCAATGTGCATGCTTATGTGGATGACATTGTGGTCAAGTCAGCAGAGCGGGCGACTCTCCTGGATGACCTCAAGGAAACCTTTGACAATCTCCGTGTCTATCAGATGAAGCTTAACCCAGATAAATGTGTCTTCGGTGTTCCTGCAGGAAAGCTCCTAGGGTTTATGGTCTCTGAGCGTGGCATCGAAGCTAACCCAGAGAAGATCAAGGCTATCACCTCTTTGGCCGAGCCAAAGTGTCTCAATGACGTTCAGCACCTGGCGGGTCGTATAGCAGCTTTGAGTCGGTTCATAAGCCGCCTAGGGGAGAAAGCTATTCCTCTGTATCAGATGCTGAAGAAGGCGGACGATTTCCAATGGAGCAAAGCCGCTGGGGAAGCTTTTGAGGCTCTGAAGAAACAGTTGGCAGAGCCGCCCATACTGGCGGCTCCTATCACCAAGGAACCGATGCTTCTATATAGCGCAGCGAATAACAAAGCTGTTAGTGTTGCAATGGTGGTGGAAAGAAAGGAGGCAGGCCGAGAGCACCTAGTCCAGAGGCCAGTCTACTACGTCAGCGAGGTTCTGACTTTGTCTAAGCAGCGCTACCCTCATTGGCAGAAGCTGGTTTTCGGAGTATTCATGGCAAGCCGAAAGCTGAGACATTATTTCCTGGAGCATCCTATCACGGTGGTATCTTCAGCCCCTTTGGGAGATATCATTCATAACAGGGAAGCTACAGGGAGAATTGCAAAGTGGGCCATTGAGCTTGGTCCCCATGAGATCAAGTATGTGCCCCGCACGGCTATCAAGTCTCAGGCATTAGTGGATTTCATCAATGATTGGACAGAGCTTCAAGCCCCGGAGGAAAAGCCAGATAACACATATTGGACCATACACTTTGATGGGTCTAGGCAGCTGGAAGGCTCGGGGGCTGGAGTTATAATATCTTCCCCTCGAGGTGACAAGTTCTGCTATGTCTTACGGCTTATGTTTCCTTGTACTAACAATGCTGCAGAGTATGAGGCCCTTCTTCATGGGCTCCGGATTGCAAAGGAAATGAACCTTAGCCGGGTTAGGTGTTTGGGCGACTCTGATCTGGTAGCACAGCAAGTTTCTGGGACCTGGGACTCTAAGGACCCACTCATGGCGGCTTACAGACAAGCTGTTACTAATGTGGCTGGATACTTCAAGGGTTATCAGGTGGATCACATTGATCGACGACAGAATGAGGCAGCGGATGCTTTGTCACGACTTGGCTCACAGCGTAAGCCGGTCCCTCCTAATGTTTTTCTCGACGTTCTCCATAACCCGTCGGTTAAGTTGCCAACGGAGGAGGATCTTGCTATCCCAGACCTGGAGGCACAGCTCGTGGCGGCTCTCCATGAGATCCCGGATTGGACTGTCCCATACTTGGATTATCTGACTCGTGGCGTCCTGCCAGCTGACGAGATTGAAGCCCGCCTGATTGTGAGAAGGTCCAAGTCTATGACCATTGTTAATGGCGAGTTGCACCGAAGAAGTGCCGCAGGCGTCTTTCAGCGCTGCGTATCACCTGATGAAGGCCGGAGCATCCTCCATGAGATACATTCTGGCGACTGTGGTCATCATGCCGGCTCTAAATCATTGGTGGCGAAGGCTTTCCGCCACGGGTTCTTTTGGCTCACGGCTCATGCTGACGCAACAGAAATTGTCAAGAAGTGTGATGGCTGTCAGAGATTTGCCCGCCAAGCTCACGTGCCGGCTCAGGAACTCAGGATGATCCCTATCACATGGCCCTTTGCGGTCTGGGGGCTGGATATGGTAGGGCCTTTTAAAATGTCTAGTGACAAAAAGACGCACCTCTTGGTGGCGGTTGACAAGTTTACAAAATGGGTGGAGGCAGAACCCGTCAGCAATTGCGATGCCGAAACAGCTGTTAAGTTTGTGAAAAAGCTGATTTTCCGTTTTGGGTACCCACACAGCATCATCACTGACAATGGTACAAATCTTTCGAAAGGCGCCATGAAGCAGTTCTGCGACCAAGAGCATATCAGGCTCGATATGGCGGCTGTTGCGCATCCACAATCTAACGGGCAGGCTGAACGCGCTAATCAGGAAATTCTTCGTGGCATCAAACCCCGGCTTATGGTTCCTCTTCAGCGCACACCCGGCTGTTGGGTAGAAGAACTTCCCTCCGTCTTGTGGAGCATACGGACAACTCCCAACAGATCAACGGGTTTTACACCTTTCTTCATGGTTTATGGGGCAGAGGCCGTTTTACCAAGCGACATCCGCCATGACTCGCCCCGGGTCTCAGCATATGTTGAAGAGGATAATGAGTTGGCTCGTCAAGACTCTCTGGACGCCTTGGAAGAAGAGCGGGACTTGGCAGTCGCCCGGTCTGCTATCTACCAGCAAGACCTGCGTCGCTATCATAGCCGTAGGATCAGAAGCCAGACTTTCCAAGAAGGGGACTTGGTACTTCGTTTAATTCAAGACCAGTCAGGCATGCATAAGCTTTCGCCTCCTTGGGAAGGGCCCTTTGTTGTCAGCAAAAATCTTCATAACGGGTCTTATTATCTGATTGATCTCCGGCCTGGGAAGGAGTCTCGAACATCGGAAGAAGAGACCAACAGGCCCTGGAACATAGCTCATCTGAGACCCTACTACACCTAGAGTTCTGGCTCTGGGAATCTTGTACATACCTCTCATGTATATGAATAAAAGCCGGCGGCCCTGAAACTCGGGGTATCTGTCGTTTTTCCATCCATCATGATGAGTAAGTTTTTATTACATTATTACTTGTATTTCATTATACATATATTGTGGGAGTGCAGCAACAAAAAGACCCATATGGGTTGAGCTTCCTGGTAATTCAGAAGCCTTCACCATCTTGGGACTACCAACCCTATGGGCCGAACTTACTGGTAATCCAGAAGTCGCCACCATATTGGGTTAAAGTCCTAATAAACGGGTAGTGTTACTGGTAATCCAGAACCTTCATCCGTGTACAGGCACCCAAGAAGCGGGTCATGTTACTAGTAATCCAGAACCTTCATCCGTGTACGGGTATAAAAGACTCATGTGGGTTGAGCTTCCTGGTAATTCAGAAGCCTTCACCATCTTGGGACCATCAACCCTTATGAAGCTAAACTTGCTGGTAATCCAGAAGTCGCCATATTGGGTAAAAGACCTAATAAGCGGGTCGTGTTACTGGTAATCCAGAACCTTCATCCGTGTACGGGCACAAACGACTTGGATGGGATGATGCTTACTGGTAATCCAGAAGCCTTCACCATCTTGAAAATCATCAACCTATGGGCCGGACTAGCTGGTGAGCCAGAAGTCGCCACCATACAGGAAGGAGATAACTGATCTGGTCTGGGGTGATCCAAGAGTCGCCACCATACTGGGGGCTTTACAATCTTTTTATAAGTTTGCTAAAACTTTTATTTGAGATATAATGCCTTTGAGAGTTTTATGACTTTTCTTTATGAGCTCTTTTTAATGTTCGGGTTTGGCCAAGAGCCGCCAGTTTTATTATACTGGTTACACCTTAAGCATCTGCAAAGTTTGCTGGTTATATGCTGCCATGACTAATTTAGTTATTGGCTGTACTTGTTTAAAATAGTTCACATACTTTATCAAGTTTTATGACTATATTTGGCCGAAGGCCGCTAGCATCATACAAAGGATACAACTTCTTTCAGAACCAGCCAGGATAATTTTCATAAGGAAGCTTGATACAAAGGTATCAGACTCACTTCCCAAGAAAGGTGAAGGGACAAAGATTTTTCTAAGCCTATTACAAAAGGCCATCAGAGGGCATTTCAGAATCATTGTTCAGCACATATATTACAAGCAGTTAAACAACTGGCGACTTTCAAGGTTTCGGCTTCATTCCTGGGTCTTGTTGCCTTCGGCTTGGGCTGCGTCTGTTGAAGGATTTGTCTGGGCATGATCGGCAGCCCAGTCAACAGTGGCAAAAGCTTCAAAAATTTCTTCGTCATCAATAAGGCTTGAAGAGTCAATGTCAGGAACAAATTCGTTCTTACGACCTTCAGGAGTAAGGTTGAGAGGCGGTAGAGAGCCAAGCTTTATGCGCTTTCCATCTTCGCTGAAAGCTGATTGAAACCTTGTAAGTTTCATCTCTTGGACCAATTGGCTTGCGGGAACAAAAGTCTCCTTCCTCAAAGCATTATAGGTGAGTTGATCAAGATCCTTTCCCTTGTAAGTTTCGGGAAAGCCGCCGACTAGAGTTGAAAGTTCTAAGTCCTCGTAATGAGCTTTAGCGCGGGCCATGGTATGCATAGTGGCGATGCGGGCGCTGGACTCTTTCACGATCTGCAGCTGAGCAGGAAGAGTGGATAAGGTATTCAGAACCTCCTTGATGGTGGATGGAACTTCTTTCCCGTAGAAGGCGGATTGAATAGCCCGCCGACTTCCAGTGTATAGCTGTTCAAGGAAGGTGTAAGCCGCCTTGAGCTGCATTACTGGCTCTTTCGCCAGCTTATCGCTTCTGGGGCCTGCAAAGGAAAAGTGTCAGAGTTTTTTCAAGACTATCAAAGCAAGGGTTATAAAAAGAAGGTTGCGGTATGAATTGGTGACTTACCAAAGATGGCGCTGCTCATCTGCCGGATGTGCAATTTCAGTCCGCTGAGCTCGTCAGAAACAGGTTTCAGGCGGTTCTCAGTTTCTTCAGCGCGCTTGATCAGGAGCTGTTTTTCTTTATCGTGCTCCACGGTCAAGGTGAGCAGCCTGGCGGCCGCCTCAGACGCGGCCTTTTCCAAAGACTTTACAGTTGATTCAGTGGCGGCTCTCAGCTTTTGTTCGGCTTGGAGTTCTTTCCGACAATCGGCCAGCTGGGCTTGCAGCGAAGATAGTTGAGTCTGAAGGTAAAGGCAATCAGGTTATTCATGCAAATAAAGTTCCATACAGATTATAAATAATCTACATGGCACTTGGGGGCTAATGCAATCCCGAAGTTTCACAAAGAAGTGCTATCAAGTAGATTGAAGCATTTAAGACCCGGATACACGTGGTTCTTCAATCTCTTTAAGACCCGGCTGTTTCAAGAAGACAGCCGACTCTTGGGGACTACGTATGTGTATTTACATATTTTAAAGATATAAACTTACAAACCTCCATACAATTATGAAATCAATAATATGCAGGTTTGGGTGACTAACGAAGATTAGGAGTAGGTCAATGGTTATGACTTACCTTTGGTTTACTTGCCAAGACATTGGCAATCTCCTGACTCTCAGATAGCCGAGTCAGAAGGGCTTCGTGAAGGCCGCCCAGATCGATGTCCTCTAGAGAAGAAAGATCCAGTTTATCTTTTCCTTTAGAGGACATGGCCTTACTGGGAGATTTGCCCAAGGCCGCTGAGGAATTGGCGGCGGTAGCTTCGCCGGCAGCAACAGTGCCTTTTCCAGAACTCGAGGAAGGTGGTATAATGGCGGCTTCTGGGAGTTGTGGTTCTAAAATTGATGGTGGGGTGTTGATATCCGGCTGCTGAGCAATACTGGAAGCCGGTGCTTCAATCGCCGTTACCAAAGAAATCTGGGCTTCTGGAGCAGAAGAAACATCAGGTAAAGGAGGATCATTGGCTTTTTCTCCTGAGTCTTTGGCCGGGTCTCCAGAACCTTTAGGTGGCGGAGATGAAACAGAAGTTGTGGGTTTTAATCTCTTAGAAGTAACCCTGCATTTTTCGACAAAGATTTTGATAAATATTAGCCTTTGTTTCATGCAAAAGGAATGGGAATAAGGGTGATCATGTGTTTACCCTGCTTTAACAACAAAAGTTGTGTCTGGCGATTCTGTGGCGTCATCATCGGAAGATGTGTCCTGATAGTCCGGATCTTCGGGATTAAGAGGTTGTTTAAACAGGCCGGCTTTGGGAAACAGAAGAGTCGGGCGGAGAAGTACCTCACGAGGGCGCTTATGAGAGTCGCCCGCATCGGCACCAGAGCCGCCAATATCAGTGCTAGAGCCGGCGCCGTCAACTTGGCGGAGATCGGCGTGCTGGGACATCTTCCATGAATAATTAGGATCCAGACGAGCAAAAGGATGAGAAAAAGGATATTTTCTCACTGCAATTCTGTTTTTTCTAGAATTACGGATGTTTGAGTCAGGCAGGGTCGAAGTTACCTCAGTTTCATCCTGGTCTTCTTCCTCTTCTTCGTCCTGGAAAAGTGCAGATTAAGCTTATCAGCAGAAGTTGCAGATGAAAACAGATTGATTTAAGTTATATACTTGCCTCTGACTCATCTTTAGAGGAGTCTAAAATGGACGGATCCACCTCTAAAGGATTGATGGTATCTTGTTTCTTCCGCTTAGAGCCGGCTTTGTTCACCGACTTCTGGCTTTTGGTGGCTATCTCTTTCACTATCGGTTTGGCTTGCCAGAAGGGGCTATCCGCCTGTGATTTATCAAAGGAAAAAGTCTCATGATACAGAAGTAAAGCAGAAATGTGAAGGTTTGTTTGAAGGCTTCTTACTGCTGGTGGCGGGTTAGCATCGGTGAAAGGCGCCAAACCAAATTCGCCGGTGTAGTTGCTTGATAAGTTAACAATAATTCTCATCTGTTTAATTACAGACATCAAGGAAATGTCTGTAGCACTGATCCTTTGCGGATCTTCTAAGCCGGAATATTCATGCATCAGTTTACTCCGGAGGCTTAGTGGCTGAATCTTCCATGACAGCCAGCAACGGATTAAATCGGTTCCTTCAAGACCGTTGGCGGCTAAGGCAGATATCTTATCCATCAAAGGTTTTAGCTCTGCCCGTTCCGCCGGTGTAGGCCTGGGAGGGTAGATCTTTGTATGATCCAGGCGCTTCGGCCTGAAACCCGGCAGTGGGTGTTCTCCATTAGGCGCAGTCGTTTTACAGTATATCCAAGTCTTACCCCAGCCCTTGGGATGGCTTAAAAGATCGGCTCCGGGAAAGATGACCCCTCGTCGCTTCTGAAAAGAGATGCCACCAAGTTCTTGATGACGGCCTTGGGCAGTTTCAGTTTGTTTGTTGACATAAAAGCATTCCCGAAACAGTAGAATTGTGGGTTCTACTTGAAGATAAGCTTCACATATCACCGCAAACTGGCTCAGGTTGACGATCGAATTGGGAGCAAGATCTTGTGGGTGCAGCTCATAAAAGTCCAGAAGGTTTCTAAAGAACTTAGAACCGGGTGGAGAAAACCCTCTCTCCACATGATCAAGGAATATAATGACTTCCCCTTCTCTAGGCGTTGGAGGACATTCGCCTTTTGGAAGTCGGCAGTTGGAAGCCCCATTCAAGAGACCTGTCTTTATAGCCTTTCGGAAAAAATCTTTGGTGACTTCAGAAGGAACCCAATTGCATTCAATTGTTTTCTTTGGCATCCTAGTTAACAGAGTAAGGGGTTGAGTTAGCGGCTTTCAGCACAGATTAAGGGGGTATTACAGGAAATAAAAGACAGCAGTTTGATTATGTTTCTAGAATCTGAGACATGTGGTAGAAGAAATTGTCAAAAATACATGGCGGCTTTCATAAGCCGCCACAGGCGTGAACTATTCGAAGAGGTGCAAAATTTTACTAAGTCTACAACAACAGTTTCCTACTGAAGGAGGTGAAATTTTGGATCAAAGAACTTATAAAAATAAGGAAAAGAGCAGTTCTTGCTACTGTTCGTCAAGCCGCAGCGAGTCAGCACAGATGGGTTTTTTCTCAGATCTATTTTAACGCAAGATTTGATTCCTGGTTTAAAGGGGACATTAACGGCGCCGTTTTTATACCGTGGAAGTACTAAGAAGTGGCCGGCGGCGGCAACCACAGAGAAGCCGAGGCGGAGCTCGAGCTGTAACAATGGCGGAACCCTAGGAGGAGGAGGAGCGAGGAGTACCTGAAATCTGACGGAGACACGGCGCGGTTGCAGATGGCGATGGTGGCGCGTCGAGGTTGTGTCTCCCTCCGATGGCTGATGAGCTCGAGGTGCGGGATAAGATTGCGGTGGCTCGAGCAGTAAGAGGAGGAAGACGAAGGAGGAGATGGTAAATGGTAAAAATAATGACCCTAAGGGGTATTTATGAGAGGATGGAGCGCTGAAGAGTCGGGGGTGTAAGTTGTGGATCTACAGTAGCCCGACGCCCCGATTTTCGCGCCTAATGGATTCATTTGAGATATGGATGATGTCATGGAAAGATCCGTTTTAAAGATTCGATGACGTCACCAGGCGAGCAGGTTTTAAAGGAAAACTGTTAAAAAATATTCAGAAGAGGCGGTTTCTGCTGAGACTCGCCAAATGTCAAAGACCGGTTTATATAGGGACAAGGTTGTCCAGAACCAGTTCAAGTCAACCTGAGGGCTAATGTCAGGGAAATATCTTTCGGTGAGACCCGCCCGTTTAGGGCCGGGTTCTGGAGATCTTCATTGAAGATGGGTCAGGTGGGCCGGAGCATCCTCCAGAGGCCCAGAAGGAGAGCCGCCCGAGGAGGGGCTGGCCCAAGACCCGCCGTGAGAGGCGGTATGTGCAAATCGCCTAGAAGTGTAACTTAGGAAACAAGTAAAGGGGAGTTGGGCTTGGATTGTTATCCTGACCCGGACTCTTATGTAAGCCCCGGACCTCGCCTGTATATAAGGGGGAGCCCCGGGGACAGAGAGGGCACGTTGAAACCTTTCGAGAGCTAGGGCTAGACAAGTTAAAAACCCTTGTAATCGAGATCTTCAATACATCTAGCAGGAGTAGGCTTTTACCTCCACGAGAGGGGCCGAACCTGGGTAAACCTTGCCTCCCGTGTTCCTCGTTTAACCCCTTTGATCTGCTACTTATGCGATGGCTTCGAGATCAAGTCCTATGAGGACATCTGCCGTGAAAATACCACGACAAACGGGATCTTGTATTACGGAACGAGTAAAGAGACTTGCCGGTAACGAGATTGAACTAAGTATAGAGATACCGACGATCGAATCTCGGGCAAGTAACATACCGAAGAACAAAGGGAACAGCATACGGGATTAACTGAATCCTTGACATAGAGGTTCAACCGATAAAGATCTTCGTAGAATATGTAGGAACCAATATGGGCATCTAGGTCCCGCTATTGGTTATTGACCATAGAGGTGTCTCGGTCATGTCTACATAGTTCTCGAACCCGCAGGGTCTGCAGACTTAACGTTCGGTGACGTTTTGGTAGTATTGAGTTATGCATGGTGGTGACCGAAGGTTGTTCGGAGTCCCGGATGAGATCCTGGACGTCACGAGGAGCTCCGGAATGATCCGGAGGTAAAGATTGATATATAGGAAGTCCCGTTTTGGCCACCGAAAAAGTTTCGGGTATTTCCGGTAGTGTACCGGGAGTGCCGGAGGACCATCGGGAGGGGCCACCCACGCCGGGAGGCCACATGGGCCTGAGGGGTGGTGCACCAGTCCTTAGTGGGATGGGCAAACCAGCCCCACAAGGCCCGTGCGGCTAGGAGGTGGGAGAAGGAAAAACCCCAAGTGGGGGAGGGATTTTCCAAGTAGGATTGGAATCCTACTTGGAGTAGGATTGGAGGTGGACTCCTCCACCTCCTCCTTGGTTCGGCCGAAGCCACTCGGGGAAACCCTAGGGGCTGCCTCCTCCTCCCTCCCTCCTATATATACTAGAGGATTTGAGGGCAGCCCCAACCCTAATTGCCACTTGCTGCCCTCTTCTTCCTCTAGATCGTTTCTCCTCTAGTCTAGTTTCGGCGGTGCTTAGGCGAAGCCCTGCCGGAATAGTTCCACCACCGCCGCCGTCGCGCTGCCGGAGAACTCATCTACCTCTCCGCTTCCTCTTGCTGGATCAAGAAGGCGGAGATCGTCATCGAGTTGTACGTGTGCTGAACGCGGAGGTGCCGTCCGTTCGGCACTAGATTGGAAGGACCGTGATTGGATCGCGGGACGGATCGTGATTGGATCGCGAGACGTATCATGATGGGATCGCAGGACGGCTTGCAATTTGGATCGCGAAGACGTTCGACTACATCAACCGCGTTTCTTAATGCTTCCGCTTAGCGATCTACAAGGGTATGTAGATCCACTCTCCCTCTCGTAGATGCTCATCACCATGGATAGATCTTGCATGTGGGTAGGAAATTTTTTGTTTCCCATGCAATGTTCCCCAACAGTGGCATCATGAGCTAGGTCTATGCGTAGATGAGATCACGAGTAGAACACAAAGGAGTTTGTGGGCGTTGATACTCAGATTGCTTCCTCCCTTGGTCTTTTCTTGATTCAGCGGAATTGTGGGATGAAGCGGCCCGGACCAACCTTACTCATACGCTTACGAGAGACCGGTTCCATCAACTGACATGTCACTTTGTTGCATAAAGAGGCTGGCGGGTGTCTGTCTCTCCCACTTTAGTTGGATCGGATTCGACAAAGGCGGTCCTTGAGAAGGTTGAATAGCAATTTGTGTATCACCGTTGTGGTTTTGCGTAGGTAAGAATCGTTCTTGCTAGATACCTGTAGCAGCCACGTAAAACATGCAACAACAATTAGAGGACGTCTAACTTGTTTTTGCAGGGTATGTTGTGATGTGATATGTCCAATTACATGATGAGATATATGTGATGTATGAGATGATCATGTTTTGTATAGAATATCACGACTTGCATGTCGATGAGTACGGCAACCGGCAGGAGCCATAGGGTTGTCTTTAATTTATTTTCGCCGTTTTTTATATGTTCCTAGAGAAAATAGAGTTGAAAGATGATGGTAGCAATAATGCGGACTGGGTCCGTGATCTGAGGATTGTCCTCATTGCTGCACAGAAGGCTTATGTCCTTAATGCACTGCTCGGTGCGCCACCCCCTCAAGCATCGTCTGTAGATGTTGTGAACATCTAACATGCACGTTCTGATGACTACTTGATAGTTAAGTGCGTCATGCATTATGGCTTAGAATTGAGGCTCCAAAACATTTTGAACGTCACAGAACATATGAGATGTTCTAAGAGCTGAAATTGGGATCTCAGGATCGTGCCCGTGTTGAGAGGTATGAGACTTCCAACAAGATTCTTTGCCTGCAAGATGAAGGAGAATAGCTCAATCGGTGAGCATGTGCTCAGATTGTCTGGGTGCTACAATCGCTTGAATCGAGTGGGAGTTGATCTTCCAGATAAGATAGTGGTTGATATAGTTCTCGAAGTCACTGTCACAAAGCTACTAGAGCTTCGTGATGAACTATGAAATGCCAGGGATGGAAATAATGATCCCCGAGCTATTCTCGATGTTTGACACCGCGAAGGTAGAAATCAAGAAGGAGCATCAAGTGTTGATGGTTAGTAAAACCACTAGTTTCGAGAAGGGCAAGGGCAAGGGGGGAAACTTCATGGATGGCAAGCCAGTTGCTGCTCCAGTGAAGAAACCCAAGGTTGAACCCAAACCCGAGACTAAGTGCTTCTATTATGAGGAGAACGGTCGCTGAAGCGGAACAACCCTAGATACTTGGTAGATAAGAAGGCTGGCAACGTCGATAGAAGTATATTTGATATACGTGGTATTGATGTTTACCTTACTAGTAATCCTAGTAGCACCTGGGTATTGGATACCGGTTCGGTTGCTAAATGTTAGTAACACGAAATAAAAGCTACGGAATAAACAGAGGCTAGCTAAGGGTGAGGTGACGATGAGTGTTGGAAGTGTTTCCAAGGTTGATGTGATCACCATCGCACGCTCTCTCTACCTTCGGGATTAGTGATGAACCTAAATAAATGTTATTTGGTGTTTGCGTTGAGCATGAACGTGATTAGATTATGTTTATTGCAATACAGTTATTCATTTAACATAGAGAATAATGGTTATTCTGTTTACATGAATAATACCTTCAATGGTCATGCATCCAATGTGAATGGTTTATTGAATCTCGATCGTAGTAATACACATGTTCATAATATTGATGCCAAAAGATGCAAAGTTAATAATGATAGTACCACTTACTTGTGGCACTGCCGCCAAGGTCATATTGGTGTAAAGTGCATGAAGAAACTCCATGCTGATGGATCTTTTGACTCACTCGATTTCGAATCGGTTGAGACATGCGGACCATGCCTTTTGGGCAAGATGACTAAAGGCCCCGTTTTCCGATATGATGGAGCGGGCAAGTGACTTATTTGAAATGATACATGTTGATGTAAGCGATCCAATGAGTGTTGAAGCGTGCGGTGGATATCGCTATTTTCTTACCTTCACTAATGATTTGAGTAGATATGGGGATATTTACTTAATGACACACAAGTCTGAAACGTTTGAAAAGTTCAAACAAATTCAGAGTGAAGTTTGAGATCATCGTGACAAGAAGATAAAATGTCTACGATATGATCGTGGAGGTAAATATCTGAGTTACGAGTTTGGTATGCAACTTAAGACAATGTGGAAGTTGTTTCACAACTCACGCCACCTGGAACACCATAGTGTGATGGTGTGACCAAACGTCGTAGTCGTGCTCTATTGGATATGGTGCGTACTATGATGTCTCCTATCACTTTGCCACTATCGTTTTGGGGTTATGCATTAGAGACAACTACATTCACTTTAAATAGGGCACCATCTAAGTCCGTTGAGATGACACCGTATGAATTTTGGTTTGGCAGAAACCTAAGCTGTCATTTCTTAATGTTTGGGGCTGCGACGCTTATGTGAAAAAGGTTTCAACCTGATGAGCTCAAACCCAAAGCGGACAAATGCATCTTCATAGAATACCCTAAGGAAACAGTTGGGTATACCTTCTATCTCAGATCCAAGGGCAAAGTGTCTGTTGCTTGAAAACGGGTCCTTTCTCGAGAAAGAGTTTATCTCGAAAGAATTGAGTGGGAGGAAGGTAGAACTTGATGAGGTTATTGAACCTTCACTTCAGTTGGATAGTAGAACGACGCAGAAAGATGTTTTTGTGGCGCCTACACCGAATGAAGAGGAAGTTAATGATGATGATCATGACACTTCGGGTCAAGTTACTACCGAACCTGGTAGGCCGACAAGAAATCGTACCGCCTCAGAGTGGTACTTCAATCCTGTCTTGGAGGTCATGTTGTTAGACAACAGTGAACCTACGAGCTATGAAGAAGCGATGGTGGGCCCGGATTCCAATAAATGGCTAGGAGCCATGAAATCCGAGAAATGATCCATGTATGAAAACCAAGTATGGACATTAGGTAGACTTGCCCGTTGAACGGCAGGCCGTTGAGTACAAATGGACTTTTAAGAAGAAGACACACGCTGATGGTAAATGTCACCATTTATAAAGCTCGACTTGTCGCAAAGAAGTTTCCGACAAGTTCAAGGAGTTGACTACGATGAGACTTTCTCACCCGTAGCGATGCAAAAGTCTGTTGGAATTATGTTATCAGTTGCTGCATTTTTCGATTGTGAAATTTGGCAGATGGATGTCAAAACATCGTTTCCTTGAGGAAAGGTTGTATGTGATACAACCGGAAGGTTTTGTCAGTCCTAAGGATGCTAAAAGGTATGCAAGCCCCAGCGATCCTTCTATGGACTGGAGCAAGCATCTCGGAGTTGGAATATACGCTTTGATGAGGTGATCAAAGTTTTTGGGTTTATACAAAGTTTATGAGAAACTTGTATTTACAAGAAAGTGAGTGGGAGCACTATAGAATTTCTGATAAGTATATGTGGATAACATATTGTTGATCGGAAATGATGTAGAATTTCTGGAAAGCATAAAGGGTTGTTTGAAAGAAGTTTTTCAAAGGAAAACCTGGAATGAAGCTACTTAAATATTGGGCATCAGGATCTATAGAGATAGATCAAGACGTCTGATAAGACTTTCAATGAGTACATACCTTGACAAGTTTTTGAAAGAGTTCAAAATGGATCAGTCAAAGAAAGAGTTCTTGCCTGATTTGTAAGGTGTGGAGTTGAGTAAGACTCAAAGCTCGACCACGGCAGAAGAAAGAGAAAGGACGAAGGTCGTCCCCTATGCCTTATCCATAGGCTCTGTATAGTATGCCATGCTGTGTACCGCACCTGGTGTGTGCCTTGCCATGAGTCTGTCAAGGGGTACAAGAGTGGTCCAGGAGTGGATCACTGCACAGTGGTCAAGATTATCCTTAGTAACTAGAGGACTAAGGAAATGTTTCTCGATTATGGAGGTGATAAAGAGTTCGTCGTAAAGGGTTATGTCAATGCAAGCTTTGACACCTATCCGGACAACTCTGAGTAGCAGTCCGGATACGTGTAGTGGAGCAACCATTTGGAATAGCTCCAAGTGGAGCGTGGTAGCATGTGTAGTATGACATATAGATTTGCAAAGAACACACGGATCTGAATGTTGCAGACCGTTGACCAAAAACCTCTTTCACATGTAAAACATGATCGAACCCCAAAACTCATTGGGTGTTAGATTCATAACAATGTAAATCACATAGCGATGTGAGCTAGATTATTGACTCTAGTGCAAGTGGGAGACTGTTGGAAATATGCCCTAGAGGCAATAATAAAATGGTTATTATTATATTTCCTTGTTCATGATAATCGTTTATTATCCATGCTAGAATTGTATTGATCGGAAACTCAGATACATGTATGGATACACAGACAACACCATGTCCCTAGTAGGCCTCTAATAGACTAGCTCGTTGATCAAAGATGGACAAGGTTTCCTAGCCATGGACATGAGATGTCATTTGATAACGGGATCACATCATTAGGAGAATGATGTGATGGACAAGACCCAAACTATAAACATAGCATATGATCGTGTCAGTTTATTGCTATAGTTTTCTGCATGTCAAGTATCTGTTCCTATGACCATGAGATCATGCAACTCACTGACACCGGAGGAATACCTTGTGTGTATCAAACGTCGCAACGTAATTGGGTGACTATAAAGATGCTCTATGGGTGACTATAAAGATGCTCTCGGAGTCCCGGATGAGATCCCGGACGTCACGAGGAGCTCCGGAATGGTCCGGAGGTAAAGATTGATATATAGTAAGTCCCGTTTTGGCCACCGGAAAAGTTTCGGGTATTTCCGGTAGTGTACCGGGAGTGCCGGAGGGCCATCGGGAGGGGCCACCCACGCCGGGAGGCCACATGGGCCTGAGGGGTGGTGCACCAGCCCTTAGTGGGCTGGGCAAACCAGCCCCACAAGGCCCATGTGGCTAGGAGGTGGGAGAAGGAAAAACCCCAAGTGGGGGAGGGATTTTCCAAGTAGGATTGGAATCCTACTTGGAGTAGGATTGGAGGTGGACTCCTCCACCTCCTCCTTGGTTCGGCCGAAGCCACTAGGGGAAACCCTAGGGGCTGCCTCCTCCTCCCTCCCTCCTATATATACTAGAGGATTTGAGGGCAGCCCCAACCCTAATTGCCACGTGCTGCCCTCTTCTTCCTCTAGGTCGTTTCTCCTCTAGTCTAGTTTCAGTGGTGCTTAGGCAAAGCCCTGCCGGAATAGTTACACCACCACCGCCGCCGCGCCGTCGCACTGCCGGAGAACTCATCTACCTCTCCGCTTCCTCTTGCTGGATCAAGAAGGCGAAGATCGTCATCGAGCTGTACGTGTGCTGAACGCGGAGGTGCCGTCCGTTCGGCACTTGATTGGATCGCGGGACGGATCGTGATTGGATCGTGAGACTGATCGTGATGGGATCGCGGGACGGCTTGCGATTTGGATAGCGAAGACGTTCGACTACATCAACCGTGTTTCTTAACGCTTCCGCTTAGTGATCTACAAGGGTATGTAGATCCACTCTCCCTCTCGTAGATGCTCATCACCATGGATAGATCTTGCGTGTGCGTAGGAAATTTTTTGTTTCCCATGCAACGTTCCCCAACACGATCATCACGTGAGATGAGGTGGTTTCAATGGTGAACATCTTCATGTTGATCATATCTACTATATGACTCATGTTCGACCTTTCGGTTTCTTGTGTTCCGAGGCCATGTCTGTACATGCTAGGCTCGTCAAGTTTAACCCGAGTGTTCCACACGTGCAACACTGGCTTGCACCCGTTGTATGTGAACGTGGAGTCTATCACACCCGATCATCACGTGGTGTCTCGAAACGACGAACTTTCACAATGGTGCACACTCGGGGAGAACACAATTTTATCTTGAAATTTTAGTGAGGGAACACCTTATAATTCTACCGTCGTCCTAAGCAAAATAAGATGCATAAAAGGATTAACATCACATGCAAATCATAAGTGACATGATATGGCCATGAACTTGTGCTTTTGATCTCCATCTCCAAAGCAACGGCATGATCTCCATCGTCACCGGCATGACACCATGATCTCCATCAACGTGTCGCCATGAGGTTGTCGTGCCAACTGTTGCTTCTACGACTATTGCTAACTCATAGCGATAAAGTAAAGCAAAAACGGTGAAAATAAATTAAAGACAACCCTATGGCTCCTGCTGGTTGCCGTACTCATCAACATGCAAGTCATGATATTCTATACAAAACATGATCATCTCATACATCACATATATCTCATCATGCAATTGGCCATATCACATCACAACATACCCTGCAAAAACAAGTTAGACGTCCTCTAATTGTTGTTGCATGTTTTACGTGGCTGCTACGGGTATCTAGCAAGAACGATTCTTACCTACGCAAAAACCACAACGGTGATACACAAATTGCTATTCAACCTTCTCAAGGACCGCCTTTGTCGAATCCGATCCAACTAAAGTGGGAGAGACAGACACCCGCCAGCCATCTTTATGCAACAAAGTCACATGTCAATTGATGGAACCGGTCTCTCGTAAGCGTACGAGTAAGGTTGGTCTGGGCCGCTTCATCCCACAATACCGCCAAATCAAGAAAAGACCAAGGGAGGAAGCAATCTGAGCATCAATGCCCACAAACTCCTTTGTGTTCTACTCGTGATCTCATCTACGCATAGACCTAGCTCATGATGCCACTGTTGGGGAACGTTGCATGGGAAACAAAAATTTTCCTACGCACACGCAAGATCTATCCATGGTGATGAGCATCTACGAGAGGGAGAGTGGATCTACATACCCTTGTAGATTGCTAAGCGGGAAGCGTTAAGAAACACGGTTGATGTAGTCGAACGTCTTCGCGATCCAAATCGCAATCCGTCTCGATCTAGCGCCGAACGGATGGCACCTCCGCGTTCAGCACACGTACAGCTCGATGACAATCTCCGCCTTCTTGATCCAGCAAGAGGGGGCGGAGAGGTGGATGAGATCTCCAGCAGCACGATGGCGTGGTGGTGGTGGTGGTGGAGTTATCCCGGCAGGGCTTCGCCTAAGCACTACCGGAATCTATTTGTTGGAGGAATTAGAGAATAGAGAACTAGCACGTGGCCGTGTGTCTTTGGGGCTCTATTCCTCTAGTATATATAGGAGGGAGGGGGGAGGAGGCAGCCTCCCTAGGGTTTCCCCTAGGGGTCGGCCGAACTAGGGCAAGGAGGAGTCCAATCCACTTCCTACTAGGAAGTGGATTCATACTAGGAAGGAGTCGTAATCCTTCCTATCTCCACCTTTTTTTCCTCTTGGGCATATGGGCCCATATGGGGTCGGTTCCCCAGCCCATTAGGGGCTGGTGCGCCACCTCTTGGGCCCATGTGGCCCCCCGGGGTGGGTGGGCCCCACCCGGTGGACCCCCGGAACCCATTCGTCACTCCCGATACACTACCGGAAATACCCGAATCTTTTCCGGAACCCAAATACCACTTTCCTATATATAAATCTTTACCTCCGGACCATTCCGGAGCTCCTCGTGACATCCGGGATCTCATCCGGGACTTCGAACAACCTTCGGTCACCAACACATATATCTCAATACTACCGAAACGTCACCGAACGTTAAGTGTGCAGACCCTGCGGGTTTGAGAACTATGTAGACATGACCGAGACACCTCTACGGTCAATAACCAATAGCGGGACCTGGATGCCCATATTGGTTCCTACATATTCTACGAAGATCTTTATCGGTTGAACCTCTATGTCAAGGATTCAGTTAATCCCGTATGATGTTCCCTTTGTTCTTCGGTATGTTAATTGCCCGAGATTCGATCGTCGGTATCTCTATACCCAGTTCAATCTCGGTATTGACAAGTCTCTTTACTCGTTCCGTAATACAAGATCCCGTGGCTAACTCTTTAGTCACTTTGCTTGCAAGGCTTATTGTGATGTTGTATTACCGAGTGGGCCCTGAGATACCTCTCCGTCACACGGAGTAACAAATCCCAGTCTCGATCCATGCCCGCTCAACAAACACCCTCGGAGATACCTGTAGAGCATCTTTATAGTCACCCAGTTACGTTGCGACCTTTGATACACACAAGGTATTCCTCCGGTGTCAGTGAGTTACATGATCTCATGCTTATAGGAACAGATACTTGACATGCAGAAAACTATAGCAATAAACTGACACGATCATATGCTACGTTCATAGTTTGGGTCTTGTCCATCACATCATTCTCCTAATGATGTGATCCCGTTATCCAATGACATCTCATGTCTATGGCTAGGAAACCTTGACCATCTTTGATCAACGAGCTAGTCTACTAGAGGCATACTAGGGACACAGTGTTGTCTATGTATCCACACATGCAATTGAGCTTCCAATCAATACAATTATAGCATGGATAATAAACGATTATCATGAACAAAGAAATATAATAATAACCACTTTATTATTGCCTCTAGGGCATATTTCCAATAGTTAGCTATCCGCAAACTTGCCGACTTCCTCTCCCATGTCTTCTGCCTCCTCAGTGGCTCCTTCGAGGACCTCCATGAGATCTTCGACGTTGGCAATGAGATGGGTTAAAAAATTGACTTCTTTTGACATCTCCCAAATCGAATTCAAAAAAATTGATCCCTGATGCTCCGGGATCCGGCTTGACACCAAACCCCGGAGGATCAGCTCTACACGGGAATCTGTGGGGTGCTCCAGGTTGCCGAACTTGACAATCCATCCTGGAGCAAAGGTCTCACTTAGCTGAGGTGATCGGTCGAGCCATCATTGAAGGTGGTGATGTCGAAGACAAACATCTGTCCCCGGCACCCCGCAAGGAGATCTTGCCGGAAACGATCTGGGCATCGATCTTGATTGCCATCGAGCCACGGTGTTCGCCTAGCAGGGCATGTGTCGGCCACCATTGTCGGAGCTAAATCCGGAAAATCCCTTGGTAGGGTATCCTAGCTAGGCAACTTGGCGCAATGGTAGTGCTACTTGTGAGCCGCGTTTGGCTTTTTCCCGAAGAGGAAGGGTGAAGCAATATAGTAGCAATAAGTATTTCCGTCAGTGAGAACCAAGGTTATCGAACAAATAGGAGAATCAAGAAAACTCTCATCATCGGCACCTACACACACAAAACCAAACACTTGCACCCAACGCGGGCAAGAGGGTTGTCAATCCCCTTGAACTCGTTACTTGCAAGGATTAATTCTGATAGTGATAGATAAATAAAAAGGAAAAGAAAAAAGAAAATAATAAATTGCAGCAAGCTATTTTTGTTTTTTTAGCAATATAATTAAATAGACCCGGGGGCCATAGTTTTCACTAGAGGCTTCTCTCTCGAACACATAACATATAGTGGGTAGACAAATTAGTGTTGAGAAATTGATAGAAAAGCGCATAGTTATAATGTTATTCATGGCAATGATCATGTATATAGGAATCACATCTATGACAAGTCGACCGAAACAATTCTGCATCTATTACTATTACGCCACCAATCGACCGACGCCTGCCTGCATCTATGGTATTAAGTTCATAACAAATGGAGCAACGCTTTAAGCAAGATGACATGGTTTAGAAAAAGTAAGACAAGCAATATGTTCAGGCCCCATCATTTTATCCTTAGTGGCAATAGTACAAATACGTGTCTTGTCCCTTTCTGTCACTCGTATATAAAGCACCGCAAGATTGAACCGACTACAAAGCACCTCTCCCGCTGAAGATAAAACAATCTAGTTGGCCAAACCAAACGGATAGATTGGAGAGAAATACAAAGCTATAACAATCATGCATAATAAACTTTAGAAAGACTCAATTCCTTTCAATGAATAATCTGATCATAAACCCACAATTTATCGGATTCCAACAAACACACCGCAAAATAAGATTACATCGGATAGAACTCCAAGAAGATCGAGGAGAAGATGATACTGAAGATAAAAGAGAGAGAGGAAGTCATCTAGCTACTAGCTTCTTAAAAATGGACCCATAGGTCTGTAGTGAACTACTCACACATCATCATGGAGGCAGCAAGGTTGATGTAGATGGCCCCCGTGATCGATTCCCCCTCCGACAGTGTACCTGAAAAGGTCTCCAAATGGGATCATGGAAGAACATAGGCTTGCGGCCGCGGAAAAAGTGTTTTGGGTGTCTCAATGTTTGTTTGGTAATATATGAGAATATATAGAGGTGGAATTAGGTCAAACGGACTTCCAAGGGAGCAACGAGCTCGGGGTGCGCGCCCTACCCCCCAGGGCATGCCGAGTGAGCTCGTCGCTCACCCATACGACTTCTTGCCTCCTCCCGAACCTTCTAGGGTCTCTTTTGGTTCATAAAAAATGTCGTAAAGTTTCATCGTGTGTCGACTTCGTTTGGTATTGATTTTCTGAAAAGTCAAAAACACGCAGAAAACAAGAACTGGCACTGGGCACTGGGTTTAATAGGTTAGTCTCAAAAAATGATATAAAATAGCATATAATTGCATATAAAGTATCCAAGATTGATAGTATAATAGCATGAAATAATCAAAAATTATAGATACGTTGGAGACGCATCAGCGGCCCCAAGCTTAATTCTTGCTCGTCCTCGAGTAGGTAAATAGTAAAGAGAATTTTTTTATGTTGAATGATATACCTAGCATGTGTATCATGTAATCTGTTTCCGGTATAAATATAGAGAAACATGAAGTAATTAATATCAACATAATAATATCCATGAATATAAGAAGCATAATCATTACTTTTCAAAATATATGATCCTTAGCGAATGTTATCCCAAATCATTTTATCATATTAGCATGGCATGACTCTGTCTTCACCACATAAGTATAAATCATGAGCACCCCAGTGTTAAACCAGGCAATTAGATCGTACTTCTAACCCACTTCGGCATTTTCAACTTCACGCAATACATGACCGTGAGCCATGGATATAGCATATAGGTGGAATAGAGTGCGGTGGTAGAGATCAAAGGGAAGTCAAAAAGGAAGAAAGTCTCGCACCAACTAGGCGGATCAACGGTCTATGGAGATGCCCATCAATCGATATCAATGGGAGGAGTAGGGATTGCCATGCAACAGACACACTAAGAGCTATAAGTGTATGAAAGCTCAACGAAAACTAAGTGGATGTGCATCCAACTTTCTTGCTCATGAAGAACTCGGGCATTGGAGGAAGCCCATCATCGGAATGTACAAGCCAAGTTCTATAATGAAAAATTCCCATTAGTATATGAAAGCGACAAGTCAGAAGACTCTCTATATGAAGAACATGGTGCTACTTTGAAGCACAAGTGTAGTAAAAGGATAGTAACATTGCCGCTTCTCTCTTTTCTCTCATTTTTTTGTGGTAGGCTCTTTTGGCCTCCCCCTTTTTATCTTTTTATTTTATTTTTTGTCTGAAGTCTCATCCCGACTTGTGGTAGAATCATAATCTCCATCATCCTTTCCTCATTGGGACAATGCTCTAATAATGATGATCATCACACTTTTATTTACTTACAACTCGATATTACAACTCGATAAAAACCTATACAAGATGACTCTATATGAATGCCTCTGGCACTGTACCAGAATGTGCAATGGTCTAGCGTAACATGTAAACAATGAAGAATGGTGGCTTTGCCACAAATAATATGTCAGCTCCATATGATCATGCAAAGCAATATGATGATGAACGCACAAGTCATGTGACGGAATGATGGAAGTTTCATGGCAATATATCTTGGAATGGCTATGGAAATGTCATAATAGGTAGGTACGATGGCTGTTTTGAGGAAGATATAAGGAGGCTTATGTGTGATAGAGTGTATCATATCACGAGGTTTGGATGCACCATCGAAGTTTGCACCAACTCTCGACGTGAGAGAGGGCAATGGACGGTACCGAAGAGGCTAGCAAATTGCGGAAATGTGAGAGTGCGTATAATCCATGGACTCACATTAGTCCTAAAGAACTCATATACTTATTGTAAAAGTCTATTAGCCCTCAAATCAAAGTTCTACTCACATCCCCTAGGGAATTGGCTAGTAGGATTTAATCATCACGCGCATCTGTTTATAACAACACTCAAGGATTTCATTTCAGACATAAAAATGCTCACACCTCATCACCATGCCATGAACAATACTTAGACGACAAGTTAATAACAAGCTTTAATACCGATATTTATACTAACCAATGATCATGAACCAATAACCTTTCATATTACTACATCAATATAATCAAACGATACATTTCATATTTAATGATCTACATGATAGTTTTTATTATATCCCCCTTGAATACCTATCCTTTTTGAACTAGTCTTATAACACGTGCAAATTGTCATTCCTAATTATTAGACTTTCAAAAAGATTTAAGTGAAGCATGAGAGAACTATTTTTTATAAAATATAACCACCACTATGCTCTAAAAGATACAAGTCACTAGAGCAACTGCCTAGCTTAAAAGATATAAGTGAAGCACATAGAGTATTCTAACAAATTATGATAATAGCGTGTCTCTCTCAAAAGGTGTGTCCAGAAAACAATGATTGTGGCAAACTAAAAGGAAAACAAACTATAATGCACGATACTCCAAGCAAAACTCATATCATGTCATGAATAAAAATGTAGCTCCAAGTGACATACCAATATATTGTAAACGAAAGAGAGGATGCCATCTGGGTCTCCCCAAGCTTAGACGCTTGGGTATTCCTTGAATATTACCTTGGGGTGCCTTGGGAATACCCCAAGCTTAGGGTCTAGCTGCTCCTTATTCCTTCATCCATCGTTGTCTCACCCAAAACTTGAAAACTTCAGCACACAAAACTCAACAAAAACCTCATGAGATCCGTTAGTATAGCAGACATATCATAAACTTTAGATATTGTTATAAATAGGTTAATATTAATTCATTTCATAATAGATACTGTATTCTAACTTCTCCATGACTTATAGCCCCTGATATAATCCATATCATCATTAAAACAAGGAAACTTTGCAAGCAAAAACAGAATCTGTCTAAAATAAAATAGTTTGTAATGATATGTACTAAAACCCCTGGTCAAGAATTCATCCGATTAACCAGTTAACTTGCCGATTAATACCTACTTGTAGGGTCATCGAGTAGCCTATAAAGTGATAAATCGGCCAATTAACTGATTAAATGGCCGATTAACTTGCCGATTAGCCGATTAATCCCCTACTCGCTACCCAACCGAGCAGCTACCAGTTAACGATTTCCTCAACAATGACTAAAACACTACTTATGTAACTCAAATAATTCTAAAAAATTAGGAAAACTTGGGAAATTTGTATAGAAACACTGTGTAAATAATTCAGATAAAAAAGACACTCCAGTAAAATCAGGGAAATTAAATACCAAGCACAAAAGTTTCTGTTTTTGCACAGAATCAATTCAACTATCATCCAAATCATCCCAAAGGCACAAACACTAATTAAAACATAAAAACACAATCATTACAGTAGGAATAATCATGTAATCACACAAAAACATAAAGTAAAAGCAAAAATTAAGATAACTATTGGGTTGTCTCCCAACAAGCGCTATTGTTTTATGCCCCTAGCTAGGCATAATTCATAGTTTCAAGTATTGTCGTCCTTCATATTAATTCTATAGGTGGACCTCATAATAGATTCATATGGTGGCTTAATTTTATTCCTAGGAAAGTGTTCCATCCCTTTCTTTAATGGGAACTGGAATATTATATTACATTCTTTCATATCAATAATAGCACCTACGGTTCGTAGAAAATGCCTACCAAGTATTATAGGACAAGACAGATTGCATTCAATATCAAGCACAATGAAATCAATGGGCACATAATTTCTATTAGCTAGTATAATCACATCATTTATTCTACCCAATGGTTTCTTAATAGTGGAGTCCACTAGATGCAACTTGAGGGAAGATTCATTTATATCGGTGAGGCCTAGCACATCACATAAAGACTTCGGTATAGTAGAGACACTAGCACCAAGATCACACAAAGCATTACATTCATAATCTTTAAGCTTAATTTTAATAGTAGGTTCCTTTTATCATGCAATTTTCTAGGTATTGACCCATCTAATTCAAGCTTTTCTTCATGAGCTTTTATCATAGCTTCTTTAATATGTTTAGTAAAAGCTTTATTTTGTTCATAAGCATTAGGTGAATTTATCATGGATTGCAACAAGGAAATACATGCAATAAAAGAACAACTATCATAATTAAATTCCTTGTAATCCAAAGTAGTGGACACATCACTATGTAAAGTTTTGACCTCTCCAAACCCACTTTTATCATTTTTACCGTTAAGATCATCACCCTCCAAACAATTGGGACGCCTTATAGCTAAAGTTGACTCATATCCAGTCCCTTTTTCATCAAATTTTATATTACTAAACAAAGATTCAATAGGTGAAACACCAATCATTTTAATATCTTCATCATGATTATGATAAAAATCGGGAGGAATAGCCTTTTCTAGGAACTCTCGCTTAGCTCTCAACCTAGCGGTGCTCTCTTTACTTTAATTATGTGCACGTGGATTTCATTGTGCTTGATATTGAATGCAATCCATCTTGTCCTATAATACTTGGAAGGCCTTTCTTACGAACCATAGGTGCTAATATTGATATGAAAGAAGGGAATATAAGATTCCAATTTCCATTAAAGAAAGAGATGGAACACTTCCATAGGAAGATAATTAAGCCACCATATGAATCTATTATGAGGGACACCTATGGAATTAATATGAAGGATGACAATACTTGAAACTATGAATTATGCCTAGCTAGGGGCATAAAACAATAGCGCTTATTGGGAGGGAATATCTTAAATTTTTGCTTTTAATTTTTGTTTTGGTGTGATGAAATGATTATTTCTACTGTAATGATTGTGTTTTTATGTTTTAATTAGTGTTTGTGCCAAGTAAAGCCCTTGGGATGATTTGGATGATAGTTGAATTGATTATGCGCAAAAACAGAAACTTTTGCGCCCAATATTTAATTTCTCTGATTTTACTGGAGTGTCTTTTTGATCCAAATTATTTACACAATATTTTATACAAATTCATAGGTTTTCGTAATTTTTAAGAATTCTTTGAGTTACGGAAATATGGTTTTAGTACAGATCATTACAGAATATTCTATTTTAGACAGATTCTGTTTTTGCTTGCATAGTTTGCTTGTTTTAATGATGATATGGATTATATCGGGGGGGGCGGGTATAAGTCATGGAGAAGTTACAATACAGTACCTATTATGAAATAATAAATAAAACTATTTAAAACAGCATCTAAAGTTTATTATATGTCTATTATACTAACGGATCTCACGAGGTTTCTGTTGAGTATTGTGTGCTAAAGTTTTCAAGTTTTGGGTGAGAGAACGATGGATGAAGGAATAAGGAGCGACTAGACCCTAAGCTTGGGTATTCCCAAGGCACCCCAAGGTAATATTAAAAGAATACACAAGCGTGGAAGCTTGGGTATGCCCCGGATGACATCCCCTCTTTTGTCTACAATCTATCGGTATGTCACTTAGAGCTACATTTTTATTCATCACATGATATGAGTTTTGCTTGGACTGTCGTGTATTATAGTTTGTTTTCCTTTTAGTTTGCCACAATCATTGTTTTATGGACACACCTTTTGATAGAGACACTTTGTTAAAATACTCTATGTGCTTCACTTATATCTTTTGAGCTAGGCAGTTGCTCTAGTGCTACACTTATATCTTTTAGAGCACGGTGGTGGTTATATTTTATAGAAATAGTTGCACTCTCATGATTCACTTAAATATTTTTGAGAGTCTAATAAATAGGAATGGCAATTTGCACATGTTATAAGACTAGTCCAAAAAGGATAGGTATTCAAGGGGGATATAATAAAAACTTTCATGTAGATCATTAAATATGAAACGTATGGTTTGATTATATTAATGTGGTAATATGAAAGGATATTGGTTCATGATCATTAGTTAGTAGAAATATCGGTATTAAGATTGTTATTAACTTCTCATATAAGTATTGCTCATGGCATGGTGATGAGGTGTGAGCATTTTTATGTATGAAATGAAATCCTTGAGTGCTATTATGATCGGATGCATGCGATGGTTAACTCCTACCAACCAATTCCCTAGGGGCATGCGAGTAGTACTCTTCTTTGAGGGATAATAGACTTTTACAATACGTATATGAGTTATTTAGGACTAATGTGAGTCCATGGATTATACGCACTCTCACCTTTCCGCAATTTGCTAGCCTCTTCGGTACCGTGCATTGCCCTTTCTGAACTCAAGAATTGGTGCAAACTTCGTCGGTGCCTCCAAACCCCGTGATATGATACGCTCTATCACAAAGAAGCCTCCTTATATCTTCCAAAAAACAGCCATCATACCTACCTATTATGGCATTTCCATAGCCATTCCTAGATATATTGTCATGCAACTTCCACCGTGCCGTCACATGACTTGTGTGTTCATCATCATATTGCTTTGCATGATCATATAGAGATGACATGATATTTGTGGCAAAGCCACATTGTTATACATGTTATATTAGATCATTGCACATACTGGTACACTGCCAGAGGCAATCATATATAGTCATCTTGTATGGTTTTTATCGAGTTGTAAGTAAATAAAAGTGTGATGATCATCATTATTAGAGCATTATGCAAGTGAGTAAAGGATTATGGAGACTATGATTCCCCCACAAGTCGTAAGAAAAATAAAAAAAAGAAGCCAAAAGAGCCCAACAAAAAAAGAAAAGAGAGACGGGACAATGCTACTATATTTTTACCACACTTGTGCTTCAAAGTAGCATCATGTTCTTCATATAGAGAGTCTCTTGAGTTGCCACTTTCATATACTAGTGGGAATTTTTTATTATAGAACTTGGCTTGTATATTCCGATGATGGACTTCCTCAAATGCCCGAGGTCTTCATGAGCAAGCAAGTTGGATGCACACTCACTTAGTTTCCGTTGGGCTTTCATAAACTTATAGATTTTAGTGCATACGTTGCATGGCAATCCCTACTCCTTCCATTGATATCAATTGATGGGCATCTCCATAGCCCGTTGAACCGCCTAGTTGATGCGAGACTTTCTTCCTTTTTGACTTCCCTTTGATCTCTACCACCTCATTCTATTCGACCTATATGCTATATCCATGGCTCACGCTCATATATTGCGTGAAGTTGAAAATTTTAAACCGTGTTAGAAGTACGATCCAATTTCCTGGTTTAACACCGGGGTGCTCATGATTTATACTTATGCGGTTAAGACGGAGTCATGCCATGCTAACATGATAAAATGAGTTGGGATAATATTCGTTAAGGATCATATATTTTGAAAAAGTAATGATTATGCTTTTTATATTCATGGATATTATTATGTTGATATCAATTACTTCATCGTTTATCAATATTTATACTGGAAAGAGAATACATGATACACATGCAAGGTAGCATTCAACATCAAAAAAATTGTTTGTATCATTTACCTACTCGAGGATGAGCAGGAATAAAGCTTGGGGGTGCTGATACGTCTCCAACGAATCTATGATTTTTATTTTTGCATGCTATTACGTTATCAATCTTGGATGATTTATATGCAATTATATGCTATTTTGTATCATTTTTTAGGGCTAACCAATTAACCCAGTGCCAAGTGCCAGTTCCTGTTTTTTTTTGCGTGTTTTTGACTTTTCAGAAAATCAATACCAAACGAAGTCCAAACATGATGAAACTTTATAGTGATTTTTTGGGACCAAAAGAGACCCTAGAAGGTTCGGGAGGAGGCTAGAAGACGTACGGGAGAGTCACGAGCTCACCGGATGCGCCCTGGGGGTAGGGCGTGCCCCCTAAGCTCGTGACGCCCACGCAACTCCGTTTGACCTAATTCCACTTCTATAAATTCACATATATTCGAAATCCAATAGGGAGACACCCGAAACACGTTTTCCATCGCCGCCAGCCTCTGTTCTTCTGTGATCCCATCTAGAGGCCTTTTCCGGTACTCTATCGGAGGGGGATTTGATCACGGAGGCCATCTACATCAACCTTGATGCCTCCATGATGATGCATGAGTAGTTCACCACAGACCTACGGGTCTATAGCAAGTAGCTAGATGGCTTCTTCTCTCTATTTGATCTTCAATACCATGTTCTCGTCGATCTTCTTGGAGTTCTGTCCAATGTAATCTTCTTTTGCGTTGTGTTTGTTGGGATCCAATGAATTGTGGGTTTATGATCAGATTATTCATTGAAAGTAATTGAGTCTTTTCTAAACTTTATTATACATGATTGTTATAGCTTTGTATTTTTTCCCGGCCTATCTGTTTGGTTTGGCCAACTAGATTAATTTATCTTCAGTGGGAGAGGTGCTTTGTAATGGGTTCAATCTTGTGGTGCTCTATATCCCAGTGACAGAAGGGGACAAGACACGTATTTTTATTATTGCCATTAAGGTTAAAATGACGGGGTCTGAACATATTGCTTGTCTTACTTTGTCTACATCATGTCATCTTGCTTAAAGTGTTACTCTGTTTGTTATGAACTTAATACCATACATGAAGGCATGAGTCGGTCGATTGGTGGAGTAATAGTAGTATATGCAGAATCGTTTCGGTCTACTTGTCATGGACGTGATGCCTATATACATGATCATTGCCATGAATAACATCATAACTATGTGCTTTTTTCTATCAATTACCCAATAGTAATTTGTTTACCCACTGTATGCTATGTGTTCGAGAGAGAAGCCTCTAGTGAAAACTATGGCCCCCGAGTCTATTTGATCGTATTGCTAAAAATGAAAAATACCTTGCTGCAATTTATTTACTTTCTTTTTACTTTTATTTTTATATATCTATCTCTATCAGAATTAATCTTTGCAAGTAACAAGTTCAAGGGGATTGACAACCCTCTTGCCCGTGTTGGGTGCAAGTGTTTGCTTTTGTGTGTGTAGGTTCTCACGACGAGAGTTTGCGTGGTTCTCCTATTGGTTCGATAACCTTGGTTCTCAATGAGAGAAATACTTATTGCTTCACCCTTCCTCTTTAGGGAAAATCCTAATGCAGCTCACAAGTAATAGAGGGCTCCCATACCCTTGCCACGGCGCAGCCCCTTCCGTCTCTCTCGTTTTCTCCATCGTTCATCGCCCCGACAGTGCACGGCGAAGCCCTGCCAGCATTGCACCACCACCATCGCTGCCATGCCGTCGTGCTAGCGGAGATCCCATCTACTTCTCCCCCTCCGCTTGCTGGATCAAGGAGGAGGAGACGTCACCGTGCCGCACGTGTGTTGAATGCGGAGGTGCCGTCCATTCAGCACTAGATCGGATTGGATAGTGAAGAGTACGACTACATCAACCGTGCTATATATGGTTCCAATTAAAGGTATACAAGGGTATTTAGACACACTCCCCCCTCTCGTACTATGCATCTCGATAGATAGATCTTGGTGTGCATAGGAATTTTTTTTGTTTTCCTTGCTTCGTTCCCAACAGTGTTATCAGAGCTAGGTCTATGCATAGATGATATGCACGAGTAGAACACAAAGTAGTTTTGGGTGTTGATGTTCAGATTTCTTACCTCTATTGTCTTATTTGGATTCGGTGGTATTGTGGGATGAAGTGGCCCCGACCAACCTTACTTGTCCTCGCACAAGAGACCGGTTCCACTAATAGACATGCAACTTGTATTGCATAAAGTGGCTGGCGGGTGTTTGTCTCTCTCACTTTAGTTGAATTTGATTTGACATTAGCGGTCCTTCTAGAAGGTTAAAAGGCAACATGAATATCACTGTTGTGACTATGCGTAGGTAAGAACGGTTCTTTCTAGTTGCCCAATGTCGGGGTATGACCATCTATGGGGCTGGCAAGGCAACTTTCGTGGTTCGGCAAGGGAGATCGTCTAACGCAAAGAGCATCACCGGACCATGCACGCATGAGGGTTTAGACAGGTTCGGGCCGCCGGAGCGTAATAGCCTACGTCTTGTGTGTTGTGGTTTATTTGGGTTCACAATACAGGAGCATCACAGCCCAGCAAGGATGCTCAGGGAGTGTTGCTACGCGTGTAAATGAACGGAGTGTCGACCTTTCTAAAGGTAGCCATGGACCTCCTTTTATAATTCAAGGGGCTATCACGGTGGCTAAAATGGTCTTTACACAGAGGAACTGGAGGACGGTCTCGAGGCTGCCCAGCGCAAGGAGCGCGGTTTGCTCGAAGAACTCCAGAAGGAGAAAGACTTACTCGCCTCCTCCGTGCACACCTCCAACCAACTCTAGGAGAGCGTTGGGCTGTGGACGGAGCAGCTCGTCGACATCGCTGGCAGGCTATCCGCCCAGCTGGCAAAGATGGGCCTGGAGGAGTGCGCCTTCTCCAACGACATCGGAGAGGTGGCGAGCGTGCGGCTGTCCATCTTCTTCGAGAAGCTCGTTGACGTCTTGGCGAAGTATGAGGCGGGGCGGGCTAACGAATTCCTCCAAGGTTGTCGCGAGCTGTGTCATGGGGCCCTTCACAAGGTCCTGGTGAAGGTCACCTACCACAACCCCGGTGTTGACCTGCGCAAGGCCTTCTCCAAGCTGCTGAAAGGCTTCGACACCAGCGAGCTCGACGCCCTTGTCGCCCCTATCTCCGACAGGGCCGGTTCTGTAACCCTGGGCAACTAAGTTTCTTTTCCTGCGATGCATGTTATCCAAAACAATCATCTTGAATTAGCACCATAACTTTGCTTTTGTAACGTATTTTGTTTGCTGAAATGAGTGATTGTCCCCTTTCAACGTAGTTTGAACTTGTGTGTTTTTGTTTATCCCACGCTTGCCGAAAACGCCTGTTGGTGTGCGCATCTGTACCGTGGCGCTCGAAGGAACGGGTCCTTGGCGGCCTACTGGTGATGCCACTGCCGACAAGGCCTCCTTGTTGTCCTTGTCGCGGATACTTAGGATGTTGAGCGGACTCGAAACAACCAAGTGCGCAAACAATATCAACAAGGGTCCTCCGCGTGTAGGTTTTCTCACCAAGCGCCAACTTCGTTCAAGAAGAAAGTCTTAAATTTCCAAAAAGTTTCTGCAACTTAGCTTTTTCTCGTTGTGTTTCTTGACACAAGGCGATCGTCCTTGAACGCGTCTGTAGGTGTCCATATCGCCTCTCCCCCGAGAAGACTTGCACGCGGGGGTCCCCCTTCTCCCTTTTGAGAAAAAGAAAGAAGAGAAAAAAGAGTAGACTAGGAACCTAAGTGGTTCAACGGCTACCTTATGCAAGTAAGAAGTGATCACAACATCTCACACAAGATACATAAGATAAATATGTGTTGACAAAGAGTTGTAGAACACTTAGCTTTTACTGACTACGCACATGGTCATCGCCTGGCTTCGTACAAAGGATTACACGCCTTGCCGACGAACTTGCACAAAAAGGGTTGCCGTAAGACCCGGCAGCCGCGCCTTATGGGTGGGACTCACGAAAGCGCCCAGCATTCATGTGTGTCTTGCATTTTGGTGTCGCTTTCGGTCTCTAGGCGGCTCTTGCCGTTCCTAGTGACTCGTCCCACCCGACAAGGGCTTGGCGGTCTTGTTCTTCTTGCTCCCGGCGGCAGAGGTCTCTAGAAAGTCCTCGACGGGCGTGCTGCACTCCTTGGTGCGCTTCCCGGTGTCCTTACGAGATCCATGAGGGTTCTTGTTCTTGTTCTCCCCCCAGGAGCTTTGCCGACAGGAGCAAGTACCTCGTCGGCACACGCTGCCACTGCCTCCCGGAAGAGCTTGTCGACGCAAAGGACTGCGTCCTTGTTGTCAGCACGGACGGTGATGATGCTCATCGGCCCTGGCATCTTGAGGGTGTTGTAGGCGTGGTGTGTTGCTGCCATAAACTTCGCCAGCGCCGGTCGGCCCAGAATCCCATTGTACGGCAACGACATCTTCGCGACATCGAAGACTACTCTCTCTGTCCTGAAGTTGAGCTCGCTGCCGAACGTCATCGACAGAGTGATCTTCCCCTTGGGCTGAGACCTTCCCGGGTTGACTCCTTGGAAGGACCCCGTCGGCTTGAGATCCGTGTCAGGAATCTGCATCCGCTTGATCACGTTGGGTGAGATCAAGTTCAACCCAGCTCCACTATCAACCAACATCTTCGTAACCCTGAGGTTGCATATCGTTGGTGAGACCAACAATGGCATGCACCCGACGGGCAGTGATGCTGTCAGGGTGGTCCTCAGCGTCGAAGATGATGGGCATGTTGGACCACTTGAGGCGTTTTCTTGCCTCCGCCGCTGGCTCTGCCGCGTTGATCTCATGGGCCCACTGCTTGAGTTGCCGGTGAGAGGAGTGCAAAGATGCACCTTCGTCAACGCACATGGCATCGACAGCCCTCTGGAATTCCTGGCCTTCAGATTCTTCTTCATCTCTGTCATCATCATCGTCTTTGTCGTCAGACTTTTTGTCTCGGCCTCTAGCAGGTTTCTCCTTGCGCTGGTTGGCCTTACCGCGGCGGCCACCATGGCCACCGCTATTCTTCTTGCCGGAACTACCCGTACCATCTTGGCCCTTCTCCTTGTCACGCCTTTCGTAGTCTTCCTTCTGATTCTCAGCAAGCTGTTCTACTTGGCGGCATTTGATGATGTCATGGCTTTTGGTGAGGTGGATCTTGCAGTATGGCATGCCGGTCTTTTCTCCTGCCGCGACCTCGTCGTCTCTGGAGCATGTGGCAGCATCTTTGCCCGACCCCTTGGACTTGGCCTTCTTGCCGGAGTCGGCGTTGCCGTTCCCTTCAACAGCCATTACTGCTTTTCCTTTGCGCTTCCGATTGCGCTTCCACCCCTTTTTGGTGGAGGCGGATGCGCTGTCATCATCTGAGTCGACCTCTGCGCCAGCGTCCTCCCCGAGGAGCCTCCTTCCTTCTTCAGCCCGTGCACATTTGTCAGCCAGAGCGTAGAGCTCGGCGACATCCCACACCTTGTTGATGCTCATCTCCTCGCGCATCCGACGATTGCGTACATTCGTAGGGAACGCATCAATCACCGCGGCTGGGTGGACGTATGTGATATTGTGATGCACGTGGTTGAACCTCTAGATGTACTTGCGGAGGGTCTCGCCATCTCTCTGAGGGATCACATGCAAATCGTTGGGCTGCCCTAGAAGCTTGTGGCCTCCATGGTATGCGCCAACGAACTGGTTGCACAGATCTGCCCAAGAGGAGATGGATCCTTCCGGCAAGTTCATCAACCAACTCCTCACATTGGGCTTGAGCGCCAACGGGAAGTGGTTGGCAAATACTTTTTCATCGCGCCCTCCGGCAGCTTGCACAGCGATGGTGTGGATGTTGAGGAACTCGGAGGGCTGATTTTGCCGTCATACTTGTCGGGAAACTCGGGCTTGAAGGGCCTGCTGGAGGGCCATTGGACTTGCCGTAGCTCGTGGGTGAACGCCAGGCAGCCTACCTCGTAGGGCAGGCTGTCGGGCACCCCCGGCGTGGCGTGGGCCCGTCGACGGCTGGTCCGCACGGCCATCGGATTGGTGGCGTGCCTGTCGACGCCTCTCGATGGTGGTGCGGGTATCCTCCTTGCGTCTATCCTTCAAGACTTGGCGCTGATCTTTAGTCATCCGCGGATCCGTCGACGCGTACGACACCTCGTCTTGCACGTCAGTCCGGTGGGTAGGTTGCTGTTGTTGCGGGGGAGACAACACCGTATGTGCCCCGCCAGCATCACGTCCGGCGATGGGAGCCCCCAGAGCCGCTTGGCGGGCGCACGACGGGCTTGTTCCCTCCGGCATGTCGGGGCTTGCGAAGGCAGCAGGCTCTGGATAGTCGCTCTCCAGTCTTCCATCTTCTCTGGCACGGGCGAGAATTTCAGCAATAGCTGGGCCTGTGCCAGAGCTTCCTCCGGAGTCTTGGGCATGAGCGGTGCGAGGCGTGGGTGGCGCTCTTACTCCTGCCAGTGCCAGGAGGAGCGTTTCCCTGAGTCGTCGTGCGCTACTCATTCCCTCCAGGAGGTTGCTGTCGAGCTCGGCCCTGCATGTCCTAAGATGGACGCGCAGGGGTCTTGTCCGCGCACCGCCCAGGGTCGCCACCCTGAGGGCGTTGGTCGCGGTTATCTTGCGAAGGTCGCGACGGAGATCATGTCGCCGCCGTTGTTGTTGCTGCTGCAGCCGCCGCCACAGCCGCCGCTTCCGCGGTGTTGGCCCCGGTTGTTGCAGGCGTGTTCCGCGTCTCCACAATGACGTGGTCTGGATCGCGGCTCGCGGAGCTCTGCGCGGTGTTGTGGCTGCGTTCACCGGCACGGTGAATGCGGAGACCGCCTCCGTCGGTGTCGCTGGTCACCACTTGCGAGGGCAGCTTGGACCAGGACGGAGCAGGCGTCCCTGCGCCTTTGGTCTTCTTGGGAGGCATGGTCGTCGAAGAAGCTGTTGACGACGATGCGCAGGAGTCGGTGAAGGTTCATGTAAAGGAGCCCCCTACCCGGCGTGCCAAAGATGTCGGGGTATGACCATCTATGGGGCCGGCAAGGCCCCTTTCGTGGTTCGGCAAGGGAGATCCTCTAACGCAAAGAGCATCACCGGATCATGCACGCACAAGGGTTTAGACAGGTTCGGGCCGCCGGAGCGTAATACCCTACGTCCTGTGTGTTGTGGTTTATTTGGGTTCACAGTACAAGAGCATCACAGCCCGGCAAGGATGCTCAGGGAGTGTCTCTACGCGTGTAAATGATAGGAGTGTCGACCTTTCTAAAGGTAGCCATGGACCTCCTTTTATAATTCAAGGGGCTAGCACAGTGGCTAAAATGGTCTTTACACAGAGTAAACAATGCATATCACTCTGCCAAAAAAAATACCTAACTCTGACGGAATAGGAGAGGCGCATTAAATGCACCATGATGTGGCGCGTTGGCGACGTCTCCCGGCAAGGATTGTCTCTTCTTCTGTGTCGTTCGCCCAGCTGCCTCTTATTCCCTTGCCACGCTGTAGGACGGGTGTCATTAAAGCTGCTATAATTCTAGTAAGCTGCCACGCGCCCCGACCGGCTCCACCTAACCGCCTGCCCGCTTGACACCTAGGCGATGTAGACAACCAGCCTAGCGACGTGGAGTGATGGCTTGGCGGGAGGAGGCCTTGGCGGGTGCCTTAGCAGTCGGGTCCTCCGGCAAGGAGGGCTTGCCGGTTCGCTCGCACCCTTGTATGAAGTGGCTTGGCGTCCAGATCCAGCCCGGCAGGGTCTTGCCAGTCTGGAGGCCGCGGTCGTCCGGTGCACAAGTCAGGGTACTAAGGGCCCCGTTCTTTAGTACACCGACACCCAACAAGCCACGTAAAAATTTGCAACAACAAAGTAGAGGACGTCCAACTTGTTTTTGCGTGGCATGTTGTGATGTGACATGGCCCAGATGTGATTTGATATATGGTTGATGTACGAGATGATCATGTTTTGTAATAGTTTTCATGACTTGCATGTCGATGAGTATGGCAACCGGCAAGAGCAATAGGGTTATCTTTAATTTATTGTATGACATGCGTGTCAATCATTAAATGCCATGTAATTGCTTTACTTTATCGCTATGAGTTAGCAATAGTTGTAGAAGCAATAGTTGGCGGAGACAACCACACGGCGGCACAACGATGGCGATCATGATGATGGAGATCATGGTGTCATGCCGATGACGATGGATATCATGTTGGTGCTTTCAAGATGGAGATCATTGATACGTCTCCAACGTATCTATAATTTTTGCTTGTTCCATGATGTTATGTTATCATTCTCGGATGTTTTAGAATCATTTTATAGCAACTTTATATCATTTTTGGGGACTAACATATTGACATAGTGCCAAAGTGCCAGTTGCTATTTTTGCTTGTTTTTTACTTCGCAGAATATCAGTACCAAACGGAGTCCAATCTCGACGAAACTTTTTGGAGATTTTTTTTGGACCAGAAGAAGGTCAGTGGGCCAAAGAAGTCACCAGGAGGGAGCACAGGCCGCCCACAACCCACCAGGGTGCGCCAGGGGCCCCGGGCGTGCCCTGATGGGTTGTGGCCGCCTCGGGAGTACCCTCCACCGCCTCTGACGCCTATAAATTCCCAAATATTCCAGAAACCCTAAGGGAGTCGACGAAAAACACATCCAGCAGCCGCAAGTTCCAGAACTGCGAGATCCAATCTAACACCATCACGGAGGGGTTCATCATCCTCATTGGTGCCACTCCGATGATGCATGAGTAGTCCACCATAGACCTACGGGTCCGTAGGCAGTAGCTAGATGGCTTCCTCTCTCTCTTTTGATTCTCAATACAATGGTCTCTTGGAGATCTATTTGATGTAAACTTTTGCGGTGTGTTTGTTGGGATCCGATGAATTTTGAGTTCATGATCAGTTTCTATCCATGAATATTATTTGAGTCTTCTTTGATCTCTTATATGCATGATTACTTATAGCCTCGTATTTCTCCTTCGAATCTCTAGTTTAGTTAGGCCAACTAGATCGATTTTTGTTGCCATGGGAAGAGGTGCTTTGTGATGGGTTCGATCTTGCGGTGTCCTCTCCCAGTGACAGAAAGGGCAGCGAGGCACGCATGTATCGTTGCTATTAAGTATAACAAGATGGGGTCTATTCCAACATGAATAGATCTTGTCTACATCATGTCACCATTCTTATTGCATTACTCCGTTTTTCCATGAACTTAATACACTAGATGCATGCTGGATAGCGGTCGATGTGTGGAGTAATAGTAGTAGATGCAGAATCGTTTCGGTCTACTAATCTTGGACGTGATGCCTATATAATGATCATCGCCTTGGATATCTTCATGATTATTTGATCTTCTATCAATTGCCCAAAAGTAATTTGTTCACCCACCGTGTGCTATACTCATGAGAGAAGCCACTAGTGAACCCTACGGCCCACGGGTCTACTTTTCCAACATATTGATTTCCGATCTATCTTTTTGCCGCTTTTGTTTTCAGATCTATCATTCCAAAAACCCAAAAATACCTTGCTGCACTTTTTATTTGCCTCTTTTATTTTGTATTCTTGAGAGATCTATCTATCCAATCTATCATATCCTAATCTATCTTTTCACCGTAGAGAGATTGACAACCTCTCTTTCGCGTCGGGTTGCAAGTATTTGTTCTTTGTGTGCAGGTGATGTTTACGTGGTGTTGGTGATCCTCCTACTGGTTCGATACCTTGGTTTCATAACCGAGGGAAATACTTACCGTCGATGTGCAGCATCATCCCTTCCTCTTTGGGGAAATACCGACACAGTCTCAAGCCACGTCAAAGGAATTTCTGGCGCCGTTGCCGGGCAGGAAGCGGTATCTTCTACGTGCCAATCTCTAGTGCCGACGAGACACCATCAACATCTACCAGGTTCCTAATCACAAATCTCATCTCCTTGCAATTACATTATTTTCCATTTGCCTCTCGTTTTCCTCTCCCCCACTTCACCAAATTTGTCGTTTTATTCGCCCTCTTTTTCGTTTGCCTTTTTCTCGTCAGATCTCTTGCTTGCTTGCAATCTTGTTTGCGTAGTCACGATGACTCAAGAAAACACCAAATTGTGTGATTTTTTTTCAATACTAATAATAATGATTTTATTAGTACTCCGATTGATCCTCCCGCCACTAGTGCGGAGTCTTGTGATATTAATGCCGCTTTGTTGAATCTTGTCATGAAAGATCAATTTGCCGGTACTCCTAATGAGGATACCACGTCCCATCTAAACACATTCGTAGAATTGTGTGATATGCAAAAGAAAAAAGAAGTGGACAATGATATAGTGAAGTTGAAATTATTTCCTTTCTCCTTGCGGGATCATGCAAAAATTTGGTTTTCTTCTTTGCCTCGCAATAGTATTGATTCTTGGAATAAGAGCAAGGATGCTTTTATTACTAAGTATTTTCCCCCACGAAAATTATTTCCCTTAGAACTCAAATCATGAATTTTAAGCAACTTGAGCATGAACATGTTGCACAATCTTGGGAAAGAATGAAATTGATGCTAAGAAATTGTCCTACTCATAGTTTAAATCTTTGGATGATCATACAAAAAAAATTATGCAGGATTGAATTTTGTCTCTAGAAATCTTTTAGATTCTGCCGTGGGTGGTACTTTTATGGAAATTACTTTGGGTTAAGCTACTAAACTGCTAGATAATATTATGGCAAATTATTCACAATGGCATACTGAAAGAGCACCTACTAGCAAAAAGGTTAATTCGGTTGAAGAAATTAGTACTTTGAGTGAAAAAGTTGATGCTTTAGTGAAGTTGGTTGCTAGTAAAAATGCTCCTATTGATCTTAATGATGTGCCTTTGTCTACTTTGATTGAGCAAAACAGTGATTCCGTAGATGTGAATTTCGTCTCGCGAAACAATTTCAATAACAACGCTTATAGAGGTAATTTTAATCCTAGGCCTTTTCCGGGAAATTCCTCTAATAATTATGGTAATTCCTATGGTAATTATTCTTACAATAATAATAGGAACCCCTCTGATCTTGAGAGTAATATTAAAGAATTTATCAATGCGCAAAAGGTTTTCAATAATACGATAGAAGAAAAGTTGAATAAGATTGATGATATGTCTAGAAGCATTGATAGAATTTCTCATGATGTGGAAAATCTCAAGTTGAAAGCTTTTGCACCTAAGATTGATGAATCAATTAATGCTTTATATGTCTCTATGGATGAAAGTAAGAAAAGAACCGCTATGCTTAGAGCTAAAAGAGATTTTTTAGAAAAAGTGTTTTCTAGTGATTGCTTTCAGAAAAATTATGAAGATCTTAAAGTGATTGGTGTTTCTTCCATTGATTCCTTGTTTAGTAATATTAAAATTGATAATGAAGGGACTGAAGTAGAGTCAACTTTAGCTAGAAGGCGTCCCCATGATTTGGAGGGTGAAAATCTTGATGAAAAAATTGATGAAAGTGGGTTTGAAGAGGTCTAAACTTTAACTAGTGATGCGCCCACTATTTTGGATTGCAAGGACTTTAATTATGATAGTTGCTCCTTGATTGATTGTATTTCTTTCCTGCAATCCATGTTGAATTCACCCCATGCTTATGAACAAAATAAAGCTTTTACTAAACATATCGTTGATGCCATGATGAAATCTTTTGAAGAAAAGTTGGAGTTAGAAATTTCTATTCCTAGAAAATTACATGATGAGTGGGAGCCTACCATTAAGGTCAAGATTAAAAATTATGAGTGATTTGCTTTATGTGATTTGGGTGCTAGTGTTTCCACGATTCCGAAATCTTTATGTGATGTGCTTGGTCTCACCAATATTGAAGAATGTTCTCTTAATTTGCACTTGGTGGATTCTACTATTAAAAAGCCTTTGGGAAGAATTAATGATGTTCTTATTCTTGCAAATAGTAACTATGTGCCCATAGATTTTATTGTTCTTGATATTGATTGCAATCCGTCTTGTCCCATCATACTTGGTAGACTGTTTTTACGCACTATAGGTGTCGTGATTGATATGAAAGAAGGCAATATTAGATTTCAATTTCCTCTAAGAAAGGGTATGGAACACTTCCCTAGAACAAGAATTAAGCCACCATATGAATCAATCATGAGAGCATCCTATGGAGCAAAAACCAAAGATGACAATACTTGAATCTATGCCTTATGCCTAGCTAGGGGCGTAAAACGATAGCGCTTGTTGGGAGGCAACCCAATGAATAAATTTATTTTCTTCTTTTTCTTTCTGTTTTTGAGTGTTGACACAATTATGCCTATGTTATGATTGTGTTTTTATGTTTTATTTAGTGTTTGTGCCAAGTAAAGCCTTTAGGATGATTCATAAGATGACTAGACACAACGCTGAATCTGAAACAGAAACTTTACCTCCAGTATGCGAATTTTCATTTTTTACTAGAGCTTGATAATGAGATGAAATTTTAACATAGTGTTGCTATACAAATTATTTACGTTGTCCTAATATTTCAGAATTTTTAGAGTTACAGAAGTATTATGGTTATAGTACAGATTACTACAGACTGTTCTGTTTAAGACATATTCTGTTTTCGTTGCATTGTGTGCTTGTTTTCATGAATCTATGGTTTGTATTGAAGGGTATAGGCCATGGTAGAGTTAAAATACAGTAGGTATAATTCAATAATAAAATATGAATGGGTTTGCAATAGTACTTAAAGTAGTGATTTGCTTTCTTATACTAACGGATCTCACGAAGGTTTTGTTGAGTTTTGTGTGATTGAAGTTTTCAAGTTTTGGGTGAGATCACGATGGATGAAGGAACAAGGAGTGAAAAGAGCCTAAGCTTGGGGATGCTACAGCACCCCCAAGATATATCCAAAGAGAAACAAGCAACTAAGCTTGGGGATGCCCCGAGTGGCATCCCCTCTTTCTTCTAACGACCATCGGTATTTTACTTGGAGCTATATTTTTATTCGTCACATATCATGAGTTTTGCTTGGAGAATATTGTATCATTTGAATCTTTGGTTGCTTTGCTTTTTAGTTTGCCACTAGTATCCTTGCTGGACACACCTATTGAGATAGCCAAAATTATGCCATGATTGGTTAGAATTACTCTATATGCTTCACTTAAATCTTTTGAGCTATGGAATTGCTCTAGTGCTTCACTTATATCTTTTTGATCACGGTGTGATTGGAAATTTTTCTAGAAATACTCTCATGCTTCACTTAGATAAATTTGAGAGTTAGTAAATTTTGAAGAAATCCTCTCATGCTTCACTTATACTATTTTGAGAGATGAAACCTTTATGCTCATGTTCTTCACTTAAATTTGTTTGAGCTTGTCAAAAGCAATGGCAATATATGAAACTAGTCCCAAAGTGATACATATCCAAGGAGGATATAATAAAACTTTCATGAAGATCATTGGACAAATTAAACTTGATTCCTTGTAATAGTTTTGAGACATAATGACAGTGATATGTGAGTCATGTTAGTGAGTAATTATGCTTTAGTAGGAATATTGGTGTTAAGGTTTGTGATTCCCTATGCAAGTACGAAAGTCAATAGTTATGCAATGAAATTACATCCTACTTGTGGTGCATTATTCGGTGTTAGTTATGCTCAATGCTCGTTTATGTGAATTTTTATTTCTTGGTTGGTTGCTTCTCAATCTATTTGCTAGCCTCCACTTGTACTAAGTAGAAATACTACTTGTGCATCCAAAATCCTTAAACCCAGTTTTGCCTTATGAGTCCACCATACCTACCTATATGTGGTATTTCCATGCAGTTCTAAGCAAATTTGTATGTGCCATCTCTAATTTTCAAAATAAATTTCCTTTTTGTGTGCTCGTACCGCTCATGAAACGGTAGGGGGTGTCCAATATTTTTCCATGCTAGATGTGTTATTCTCAAGATGAGTGTTTATTCACTTGTCATTGCACGAGAGTACGGCGGTAATAGGGATGCCCAGTCCCGAAATGAAAAAAAGGAATTTACTTTATGTTGTCAAATAATAAATTCCTTGGAAAGTGTTGGTATGGAAGGCAACCGTGGATACGGCCAGCCATGGATTGTGAAAGAATGGTGGAAAAAGGAATAAACTTTACTTTATGTTTGGGAACCGCCTATGATATATCTAGCATGGAAAGTATTGTGAGCTACTTTGTCGTTTTCGTTGACAGGAAAGGCATGCCACTCAAAATATTTATCTCTCTCAATTTAAACTTTGAGCTCTGGCACCTCTATAAATCCCTACTTCCCTCTGCGAAGGGCCTATCTATTTACTTTATGCAATTCTTATTTTTCATTTTAGTCTCCATCTTCTCTTATAAAGCACCAACTAGGGGGCACTATGATCATACTTGAGCATTGGGTGTAGTTAATATTTGAGTGTGTTTCATGAATGGATCAATGATTGAGCATGATGGGCTAGGGATAACTTTCTTTAGTGCTGATATTTTGAAAGACATGGTTGCTTGTTGGCATGCTTGAGTATTAAAGTTTTTATGTCAAAACTAGACTATTGCTTTGAACCATCTAAAAGTCCAAATGTCCATAGTACAAAAGAAAAGAATATGTGATGAACATGTTAGGCAGCATTCCACATCAAAAAATTCTGTTTTTATCACTTACCTACTCGAGGACGAGTAGGAATTAAGCTTGGGGATGCTGATACGTCTCCAACGTATCTATAATTTTTGCTTGTTCCATGTTGTTATGTTATCATTCTGGGATGTTTTAGAATCATTTTATAGCAACTTTATATCATTTTTTGGGACTAACCTATTGACATAGTGCCAAAGTGTCAGTTGTTGTTTTTGCTTGTTTTTTACTTTGTAGAATATCAGTACCAAACGGAGTCCAATCGCGACGAAACTTTTTGGAGATTTTTTTGGACCATAAGAAGGCCAGTGGGCCAAAGAAGTCACCAGGAGGGAGCCCAGGCCGCCCACAACCCACCAGGGCGCACCAGGGTCCCCGGGCGCGCCAGGGTCCCCGGGCGCGCCCTGATGGGTTGTGGCCGCCTCGGGAGTCCCCTCCACCACCTCTAATGCCTATAAATTCCCAAATATTCCAGAAACCCTAAGGGAGTCGACGAAAAACACATCCAACCGCCGCAAGTTCCAGAACTGCGAGATCCAATCTAACACCATCACGGAGGGGTTCATCATCCTCATGCGTGAGTAGTCCAACATAGACCTACGGGTCCGTAGGAAGTAGCTAGATGGCTTCTTCTCTCTCTTTTGATTCTCAATACAATGGTCTCTTGGAGATCTATTTGATGTAAACTTTTGCGGTGTGTTTGTTGGGATCCGGTGAATTTTGAGTTCATGATCAGTTTCTATCCATGAATATTATTTGAGTCTTCTTTGATCTCTTATATGCATGATTACTTATAGCCTTGTATTTCTTCTTCGAATCTTTGGTTTAGTTAGGCCAACTAGATCGATTTTTCTTGCCATGGGAAGAGGTGCTTTGTGATGGGTTCGATCTTGCGGTGTCCTCTCCCGGTGACAGAAGGGGCAGCGAGGCACGCATGTATCGTTGCTATTAAGGATAACAAGATGGGGTCTATTCCTACATGAATAGATCTTGTCTACATCATGTCACTGTTCTTATTGCATTACTCCATTTTTCCATGAACTTAATACACTAGATGCATGCTGGATAGCGGTCGATGTGTGGAGTAATAGTAGTAGATGCAGAATCGTTTCGGTCTACTAATCTTGGACGTGATGCCTATATAACGATCATCGCCTTGGATATCGTCATGATTATTTGATTTTCTATCAATTGCCCAATAGTAATTTGTTCATCCACCGTGTGCTATACTCATGAGAGAAGCCACTAGTGAATCCTACGCCCCCCGAGTCTACTTTTCCAACATATTGCTTTCCGATCTATCTTTTTGTCGCTTTTGTTTTCATATCTATTATTCCAAAAACCCAAAAATACCTTGCTGCACTTTTTATTTGCCTGTTTTATTTTGTGTTCTTGAGAGATCTATCTATCCAATCTATCATATCCTAATCTATCTTTTTACCATAGAGAGATTGACAACCTCTCTTTCGCGTCGGGTTGCAAGTATTTGTTCTTTGTGTGCAGGTGTTGTTTATGTGGTGTTGGTGATCCTCCTACTGGTTCGATACCTTGGTTTCATAACTGAGGGAAATACTTACCGTCGATGTGCTGCATCATCCCTTCCTCTTAGGGAAAATACCGACGCATTCTCAAGCCACGTCAATCATAAGCACACGATGATGATGGCCATATCATGTCACATATATTGATTGCATGTGATGTTTATCCGTTATGCATCTTATTTTGCTTAGGACGACGGTAGCATTATAAGATGATCCCTTCACTTAATTTCAAGAAAAAAGGAGTTCTCCCTAAGTATGCACAGTTGCGATAGTTCGTCGTTTCGAAGCACCTCATGATGATTGGGTGTGATAGACTCTTCTTTTCGCATACAACGGGTGTTTACACATGCAGAATATTTGGGTTAAACTTGATGAGCCTAGCATGTACAGACATGGCCTCGGAACATGGAGGACCGAAAGGTCGAACATGAGTCATATAGAAGATATGATCAACATGGAGATGTTCACCATTGAAACCACCCCATCTCACGTGATGATCGGACGTGAGTTGGTGAGTTTGGATCATGTATCACTTAGACAACTTGAGGGATGTTGATTTAAGTGGAAGTTCATTAGTAATTTGATTAACTGAACTAATTATCATGAATATAGTCTATTTGTCTTTGCAAAATTATGTTATAGATCAATGGCTCGCGATGTAGTTCCCCTGAATTTTAATGCGTTCCTAGAGAAAGCTAAGTTGAAAGATGGTGAAAGCAATTATGCGGACTGGGTCCGTAATCTCAGGATTATCCTCACTGTTGCACACAAGGCTTATGTCCTTGATTCACCGCTTGGTGAGCCACTGTACCCTGAAATTCCTGATGCTATGAACGTCTGGAAAACACATTCTGATGACTACTCGATAGTTTAGTGCGCCATGCTTTACAGCTTATAACATGGGCTCCAAAAATGTTTTGAGCACCACGAGGCATATGACATGATGGAAGAGTTGAAGTTGGTAATTCAGGATCACGCCCGTGTTGAGAGGTATGAGACCTCCGACAAGTTATTTGCCTACAAGATGGAGGAGAATAGCTCAGTCGGTGAGCATGTGGTCAGAATGTCTGGGTGCTACAATTGCTTGAATCAGTTGGGAGTTAATCTTCCGGATGAAGCAGTTATTGACAGAGTTCTCTAGTCACTGCCACCTAGATTCAAGAGCTTCATGATGAACTATAACATGCAAGGGATAGAGAAGACGATCCCTGAGCTATTCGTGATACTTAAGACCACGGAGGTAGAAATCAAGAAGGAGCAGCAAGTGTTGATGGCCAAAAAGATAACTAGTTTCAAGAAAGGCAAGGGAAAGAAGGGAAACTTCAATAAGCATGGAAAGCTAGTTGCCGCTTCCGTGAAGAAACCCAAGGCTAGACCCAATCCTGAGACTAAGTGCTTCTATTGCAAGGGAAATGGTCACTGGAAGCGGAATTGCCCCAAGTACTTGGCAGATAAGAAGGTTGGCAATGTCAACAAAGGTATATTTGATATACATGTTATTGATATGTACCTTACCAGTGCTCGTAGTAGCGCTTGGGTATTTGATACCGGTTCAGTTGCTAATATTTGTAACTTGAAGCAGGAGTTGCAGAATAAACGGAGACTGGCTAAGGACAAGGTGACGATGCGCGTTGGAAATGGCTCCAAGGTTGATCTCATTGACATCGGCGCGTTCCCTCTACGTCAACCGTCGGGATTAGTTTTAAACCTAAATAATTGTTATTTGGTCCCTGCCCTGAGCATGAACATCATATCTGGATCTTGTTTATTACGAGATAGTTATTCATTTGAGTCAGATAATCATGGTTGTTCTATTTATATGAATAATATCTTTTATGGCCATGCACCCAATGTGAATGGTTTATTCTTATTGAATCTCGATCGTAGTGATATACATGTTCATAACAGCGATGCCAAAAGATGCAAAGTTGATGATGATAGCACCACATACTTGTGGCACTGCCGCTTAGGTCATATTGGTGTAGAGCGCATGAAGAAACTCCATGTTGATGGACTTTTGGAATCACTTGATTATGAATCATTTGAAACATGTGAACCATGCCTCATGGCCAAGATGACGAAACCCCCATTTTCCGGTACAATGGAGCGGGCAAGTGACTTGTTGGAAATAATACGTACTGATGTATGAGGTCCAATGATTGTTGAAGCGCGTAGTGGATATCGTTATTTTCTTACCTTAACGGATGATTTGAGTACATATGGGTATATTTACTTAATGAAACACAAGTATGAAACATTTGAAAAGGTCAAGCAATTTCAGAGTGAAGTTGAAAATCATCGTAATAAGAAGATAAAATTTCTATGATCTGATCATGGTGGTGAATATCTGTGTTACGAGTTTGGTACGCATTGAAGACAATGTGGAATTGTTTCACAACTCACGCCACCTGGAACACCACAACATAGTGGTTTGTCCGAACGTCGTAATCGTACACTATCGGATATGGAGCATTCTATGATGTCTCTTACAGATTTGCCACTATTGTTTTGGAGTTATGCATTAGAGACAGTTGCATTAACTTTAAATAGGGCACCATCTAAGTCCGTTGAGACGACATTGTATGAATTATGGTTTGGCAAGAAACCTAAGCCGTCGTTTCTTAAAGTTTGGGGATGCGGCGCTTATGTCAAAAGGCTTCAGTCTGATAAGCTCGAACCCAAAGCGAAGAAGTGTGTCTTCATAGGATACCCTAAAGAAACAATTGTGTATACCTTCTATCACAGATCCGAAGGCAAAATCTTTGTTGCCAAGAATGGATCCTTTCTAGAGAAGGAGTTTCTCTTGAAAGAAATGAGTGGGAGGAAGGTAGAACTTGATGAGGTCATCAACCCTTCACTTGAATTGGAGAGTACCGCAATGTAGAAAGATGTTCCTGTGATGCCCACACCAATTGAAGAGGAAGTTAATGATGATGATCATGAAACTTCGGATCAAGTCACTACCGAACTTTGTAGGTCGACGAGGACACGTACTACCCCTGAGTGGTACATTAATCCTGTCTTGGAAGCATGTTGTTGGACAACGGTGAGCCTGCAAACTATGAGAAGAAATAATGGGCCCGGATTCTGAAAAATGGCTAGAGGACATGAAATCTGAGATAGGATCCTATGAAAACCAAGTATGGACTTTGGAAGACTTTCTCAATGACCGTCAGAACATTGAGAACAAATGATCTTTAAGAAGAAGACATACGTTGATGGTAATGTCACTGTCTATAAAGCTTGACTTGTCACAAAGGGTTTCTGTCGGTGTAGTAAACAGGGGGTGTTCACTACCCCTGGACACGCACCGGCAAGTTGCAGCCTCCAGGCGGGAAGGGCATGGTAGAGAAGAAATCCACTTATAGGACACATCAAGGACCCAGGTTTCCGGCAAGGATTACTTGCCAGGAACGGGCCTACGCATCACCGGCAAGCTCAAAGGCCGGCAAGATCAGGATGGAATTTCCGGGAAGCGAGCCTTCCTGGGAGAAGACCTCCAGGCAGGTCACCGAGAAGACCCGATGTTGGGCTCCCGGCAAGATGCTTGCCGGGGGACAACTGGGAACAAGCACAAGACTATCAAGAAGGCATTCAAGCCGATGATCAGAGCACAGAAGACCGAAGGCTGGGATCCCGGCAAGATGCTTGCCGGGATGGCTAGCAAAGACCCGGCAAGACTTCGCCACCCTGTCACCCTGTCACCGCTCCGGCGCAGCGACCAGCCTGTCGTTTAGGTTTTGTCCTCCTGGGTGCGTGTCAAGGCGCTAACGGCGGATGGGGTTAAGCGGTGCTGATGAGATGGGCTCTTTTTCCGTCCCCGAGAAAGTTAGGGACACCTAAACGGGGCATTTAATGCGTTTGTCCTAAGTCGTCAGTATTAGGTATGATAATACTATAGTAGCTTTACACCTCTTGTACTTCGCCACTGTTGGTGACCCCTTCGACATATAAAAGGAGGCCCAAGGCATAGCTACGGAGGAGGAGGACCTTCTGGCCCATTCTGCATGCGTAGCTGCTGCTCGAACGTACTGTTCATCGCAAGCGCTCCTGGGCTGAAGTTCAAACACATCCAATACAACTAAAGCAGGAGTAGGGTTTTACGCTTCTCAGCGGCCCGAACCTGGGTAAAAATCCCTAGCGTTGATCGTTGGATCTGCTCTTTGTGCAAGCCTTTCTCCCTGCCGAACCGAAAAGGGATCCACGCGATCCCATAGGTGTCGTACGCCGACATCTTTGGCGCGCCGAGTAGGGGGCTAAGGTTGCGCGAACCTGATCTAGCGGTCAGCGCATCAGCTTCATCGTCCATGGCGACTTCGCTCTACTTACAGAAAGCTAAGTCCTAAAACTTTGATTGCTTTTTGTTGTGTAGCTTTATCCTTGATGGTAGTTTTGTATAACCTGTGCGCGAGGAAGCGCTCTAGAAACACTCTGCACTACTGATTGTTCTGGGTCCGCCCAACAACACAGATGCAGTTGCGGTTGTCTCTAGAGCGTTAAGCTCCTGAAGAGGCGGTGTTCTCGATAGGCTGCTAGACAGGACCCGATCCTAAGCGCCATCGACCAGAACGTGCGCATTCGGGGAGTATTCCAGCAAGCGTAGGGATTCATTGTACAAAAGTGCAATTGTTCAAGGAAAAGGCTCGATAAGTTTTATTTTCGGATTTCTGCGTAAACCCGTATGCTGAGGAGCCTCCCCGGGGCTAGTTGCGCTCCTAGTCGCCTCGAGTCCGCTCGGTGATGTGAGCAGCTGCGCTAAAGCCGGGAAGGTAAACCTTTTCGGGAGGTGGCGTTCCCGGCAAGCCGCTAAGGACCCGTTCCTCAAAGCGCTGCTGACTAGATTGTGCGCACCGGAAAGTGTTCCGGCAAGCAAGGGAACATTCGACAGAAGTCAAGATTACAACAAATTAATCATTAGCCAGAAGCTAATTAACTTGTTGTGCTAAAACGCTGTCGTGGCATTACATGTCCAATCAGTGTTGCAGGAATACGCATGGAAGGCGGGCTCGGGGGCTGGCAGCGCCCTAGAGAGTAACCTTCTAGAGAGCTGCCGGTCATCACCACGAGCGCGGCCCCACTATGCGGGGTGAACAGCAGGAAAAGCTAAGTTACAAAAACTTGTGACAATTACATTTCTTTTGCTGTCCTCACTTGCTCCCTACACCTACGCGCGAAGGAGCCTTCCCGGGGCCAGTAGCGCCCCTAGTTGTCTTGAGTCCGCTCGACAACTTAGGCGGCTGCACAGACACCGGGAAGGTAAACCTTTTCGGGAGGCGGCGTTCCCGGCAAGCCGCTAAGGACCCGTTCCTCCAAGCGCTGCCGACTGGAGCGTGCGCACCGGAAAGCTTTCCGGAAAGCATGGGTCGTCTTGATTGATTTTTCGTCCTTGAACTTCAATCTGCACGCGAAGGAACCTTGTCGTGGTGAGCCCGCGCTCTAGTTTCGCCTCGAGTCCGCTCGGCAGGCTGAGCAGCCGCGTTCTGACCCGGCAAGTCACCTTGCCGGCGGCGGCGTTTCCAGCAGGCTGCTAGGGACCTGTTCCTCAAAGCGCTCGCGGCAAACGTGCGCACCGGCAAGGTTTCCAAACAGCGTAGGATATAAGATATACGTAAGGACGGAATTAATCAAGAGGAAAGCAAACATTCATTTAGCATAAAGAAACATGTCTTGCATACATAAAGATTGGCCTAACTAAGATTAATTATTCCTTTACATGCGCCATTGCAGCAACAGGTATGCAAAGAGTACTTCAGTCTCGGCGGTTGCTTTATTCTCGGCAGCGCGAGACAGCCGAGAAAGCCAAGGGCACCGTGCTGGAGGCCGGCAAGACGGCAGTGAGGCATTCGCGGTAGACGGCGGCGACAGCAGGGATGACTGTATGAATCGAGCACCGCACCCGCAGTACCCTTTATGGGGAAGGCTCGGGGGTTGGCTCTTCGTCGCACGGTGTGGCACTCCCTTTTGGGCACACGACTCCTGCTGCCGTCCTGCTCTGTCTGCCCACGCTGCCGGCAAGCCCAAGGCCCGGCAAACCGCAAGCTCTCTTGCGTCATCATCAGCGTGCAGAGTCATGAGTGACGGTTACTTCTCGCCGCGCGTGTACCGGTGCATGTTTTTGGGCCAAGCCCAGACAAACACTATGCACGCTTGTCCGGCCCAGGCCCGGGGGCTCCTGTCGGTGTAGTAAACAGGGGGTGTTCACTACCCCTGGACACGCACCGGCAAGTTGCTGCCTCCAGGCGGGAAGGGCATGGTAGAGAAGAAATCCACTTATAGGACACATCAAGGACCCAGGTTTCCGGCAAGGATTACTTGCCAGGAACGGGCCTACGCATCACCGGCAAGCTCAAAGGCCGGCAAGATCAGGATGGAATTTCCGGGAAGCGAGCCTTCCTGGGAGAAGACCTCCAGGCAGGTCACCGAGAAGACCCGATGTTGGGCTCCCGGCAAGATGCTTGCCGGGGGACAACTGGGAACAAGCACAAGACTATCAAGAAGGCATTCAAGCCGATGATCAGAGCACAGAAGACCGAAGGCTAGGATCCCGGCAAGATGCTTGCCGGGATGGCTAGCAAAGACCCGGCAAGACTTCGCCACCCTGTCACCCTGTCACCGCTCCAGCGCAGCGACCAGCCTGTCGTTTAGGTTTTGTCCTCCTGGGTGCGTGTCAAGGCGCTAACGGCGGATGGGGTTAAGCGGTGCTGATGGGACGGGCTCTTTTTCCATCCCCGAGAAAGTTAGGGACACCTAAACGGGGCATTTAATGCGTTTGTCCTAAGTCGTCAGTATTAGGTATGATAATACTGTAGTAGCTTTACACCTCTTGTACTTCGCCACTGTTGGTGACCCCTTCAACATATAAAAGGAGGCCCAAGGCGTAGCTACGGAGGAGGAGGACCTTCTGGCCCATTCTGCATGCGTAGCTGCTGCTCGAACGTACTGTTCATCGCAAGCGCTCCTGGGCTGAAGTTCAAACACATCCAATACAACTAAAGCAGGAGTAGGGTTTTACGCTTCTCAGCGGCCCGAACCTGGGTAAAAATCCCTAGCGTTGATCGTTGGATCTGCTCTTTGTGCAAGCCTTTCTCCCTGCCGAACCGAAAAGGGATCCACGCGATTCCATAGGTGTCGTACGCCGACAGTTTCCAACAAGTTCAAGGAGTTGACTACGATGAGACTTTCTCACCCGTAGCAATGCTAAAGTCAGTTGGATTATATTAGAAATTGCTGCATTTTTTTATTATGAAATCTGGCAGATGGACGTCAAAACTGCATTCCTTAACGGTTTAGCGATCCATCTATGTGTTGGGGAACGAAGCATGGAAAGCAAAAAAAATCCTACAAACACCCAAGATCTATCTATGGAGATGCATAGCAATGAGAGTGGAGAGTGTGTCTACGTACCCTCATAGACCGTTAAGCAGAAGCGTTTGTAACGCGGTTGATGTAGTCGTACTCTTCATGATCCAATCGCAATCTGATCCGATCTAGCGCCGAACGGGCGGCACCTCCATATTCAACACACATGCGGCTCGTTGATGCCTCCTCATCCTTGATCCAGCAAGTGAGAGCGGAGAAGTAGATGGGATCTCAACCAGCACGACGGCGTGGTAGAGATGGTGGAGTCGTAGTACAATACCGAAAAATCCTGAACATTTTTCGGAACCCTGAATATGACTTCCCATATATAAATATTTACCTACGGACCATTTCGGAGCTCCTTGTGACGTACTAGATCTCATCTCGGGCTCCTAACAACATTCGGTCACCAATGCAATCATCCCAATACTACTCTAGCGTCATCGAACGTTAAGCGTGCGGATCCTACGGGTTCGAGAATCATGTAGACATGACCGAGACTCCTCTCTGGTCAATAACCAATAGCGAGACCTGGATGCCCATATTGGTTCCTACATATTCGACAAAGATCTTTATCGGTCGAACCACGATGTCAAGGATTCAGTCAATCTCGTACGCAGTTCCCTTTGTCCATTGGTATGTTACTCCATCCTAGTTCAATCTCGTTACCGACAAGTCTCTTTACTCATTCCATAATATAAGATCTCGCGAATAACTCATTACTCACATTGCTTGCAAGCTTCTTGTGATGTTGTATTACCGAGAGGGTCCAAAGATACCTCTCCATCATACGGAGTGACAAATCCCAATCTTGATCCATGCCAACCCAACAGACATCTTCGGAGATACCTGTAGAGCACCTTTATGATCACCCAGTTATGAAGTGACGTTTGATACCACACAAGGCATTCCTCCGGTCTCCTGGAGTTGCATGATCTCATGGTCTTAGGAACAGATACTTGACATGAAGAAAGCAGTAGCAATAAACTTAAGTGATACGTTCAAATGCCAAGCTTACGGTTGGGTCTTGTCCATCACATCATTCTCCTAATGATGTGATGCCATTATCAAATGACAACTCAAGTCCATGGTCAGGAAACCTTAACCATCTTTGATCAACGAGCTAGTCTAGTAGAGGCTCACTAGGAACACGTTGTTGTCTATGTATCCACACATGTATCTGAGTTTCCTATCAATACAATTTTAGCATGGATAATAGACGATTATCATGAACATAGAAATATGATAATAACCGATTTATATATTATTGCCTCTATGGCATATTTCCAACACTATGGACTGGTGCAAGCATCTCAGAGTTGGAATCTTCACTTTGATGAGGGGATCAAAGCTTTTGGGTTTATACAAGTTTATGGAGAAGTTTGTATTTACAAGAAAGTGAGTGGGAGCCCTATAACATTTCTAATATTATATGTGGATGACATATTGTTGATTGAAAATAATATAGAATTTCTAGAAAGCATGAAGGGATACTTGAACAGGAGTTTTTCAATGAAGGACCTCAGAGAAGCAGCTTACATATTAGGCATCAAGATCTATAGAGATAGATAAGGACGTCTGCTAGGACTTTCATAGAGCACATACCTTGACAAGATTTTGAAGAAATTCAAAATGGACCAGTCAAAGAAGGGGTGCTTGCCTGTGTTGCAAGGTGTGAAGTTGAGTAAGACTCAAAGCCCAACCCAGTAGAAGAAAGAGAAAGGATGAAGGTTGTCCCCTATGCCTCAGCCATATGCTCTATAATGTATGCCATGTTGTGTACCATACATGATGTGTGCCTTGCCATAAGTATGGCAGGGAGGTACCAGAGTGATCCAGGAGTATATCATTGGACATCGGTCAAAAATACCCTTACGTACCTAAATAGGACTAAGGAAATGTTTCTCGTTTATGGAGGTGATGAAGAGCTCGTCGTAAAGGGTTACGTCAATGCTAGCTTTGACACCGATCCGGATGTCTCAAAGTCTCAAATCGGATACGTATTTATTCTAAATGGTGGAGCGGTCAGTTGGAGTAGCTCCAAGCAAAGCGTGTTAGCAGCATCTACATGTGAGACAGAATATATAGCTGCTTCGGAAGTGGCGCGGGAAGGAATCTGGATGAAGGAGTTCATGACCGATCTAGGAGTTATGCCTAGTGCATCGGATCCGATGCCTATCCTTTGTGACAACGCTGGAGCCATTGCCATTGCCAAAAATCCCAGGTTTCACAAGAAGACCAAGCATATAAAATGTCGCTTCAACTCCATCCGTGATTACATCAAGGAGGGAGACATGGAGATTTGCAAAGTACATACGGATCTGAATGTTGCAGACCCGTTGACTAAACCTCTCTCGTGAGCAAAACATGATCAACACCAGAAGTCTATGGGTGTTGGATTCATTACAATGTAAACTAGATCATTGACTCTAGTAAGTGGGAGACTGTTGGAAATATGCCCTAGAGGCAATAATAAATTGGTTATTATCATATTTCCTTGTTCATGTAAGTTTTTATTATTCATGCTAGAATTGTATTTACCGGAAACTTAAATACATGTGTGGATACATAAACAACACAATGTCCCTAGTGAGCCTCTACTAGCCTAGCTCGTTGATCAAAGATGGTTAAGATTTCCTAACCATAGACATGAGTTGTCATTTGATAACGGGATCACATCATTAGGAGAATGATGTGATGGACAAGACCCAACCATAAGATTAGCATATGATCGTGTCATTAAAAGTTTAATTGTTATAGCTTTCTTCATGTCAAGTATTTGTTCCTTAGACCATGAGATCGTGCAACTCCCTGACACCGCAGGAATACCTTGTGAGCTATCAAACGTCCCCTTCGTAAATGGGTGATCATAAAGGTGCTATTCAGGTATCTATGAAGGTGTCTATTGAGTTGGCATGTATCGAGGCTGGGATTTTGTCACTCCGTGTGACGGAGAGATATCTCTAGGCCGTCTCGGTAATACAACATCACAAGAAGCTTGCAAGCATATGACTAATAAGTTTAGTCACGGGATCTTGTATTACAGAATGAGTAAAGAGACTTGCCAGTAATGAGATTGAACTTGGTATGAAGATACCGACGATCGAATCTCGGGCAAGTAACATATCGCTGGACAAAAGGGAATTGCATACGGGATTAACTGAATCCTCGACATCGTGGTTAAATTGATAAAGATCTTCGTGGAATATGTAGGAACCAGTATGGGCATCTAGGTCCTGCTATTGGTTATTGACCAGAGATGAGTCTCGGTCATGTGTACATGATTCTCGAACCCATAGGGTCCGTACGCTTAACGTTCGATAACGCTAGAGTAGTATTGGGATATGTACATTGGTGACCGAATGTTGCTCGGAGTCCTAGATGAGATCTCGGACGTCACGATGAGTTTTAGAATGGTCCGGAGGTAAAGATTCATATATGGGAAGTCATATTTTGGCTACCGGAAAAGTTTCGGGTATTTCCTGCAGTGTACTGGGAGTGCCGAAAGAGTTATAGGGGTCCACTTGCCCCGGGGGGCACATGGGCTATAGAGGGGGCGCACCACCCCCTGATGGGCTGGGTGCCACTTCCCCCAAGGTCCCATGCGCCTAGGGTTGGGGGGAAACCCTACGGTGGAGGCGCCCCCCTTACTTGGGGGCTACTCCACCCCCCTTGGTCGCCTCCCCCTCCTTGGAGGAGGGGTTAGATGGGTCGGCGCCCCTCCCCCCGACCTATATATAGTGGGGGTTGGGCTGCCATACCCTTGCCACAACGCAACCCTCCCTCCCGTCTCTCTGGTTTTCTCCCTCGTTCGTCGCCCCGCCAGTGCACGACGAAGCCCTACCGCTGCTGCACCACCACCATCGCCGCCATGCCATCGTGCTGGCCGAGATCCCATCTACTTACCCCCCTTCATTTGCTGGATCAAGGAGGAGGAAACATCACCCAGTTGTATGTGTGCTGAACGCGGAGGTGTCGTCCGTTCGGCGCTAGATCGGATTGGATCATGATTGGACCGTGAAGAGTACGACTACATCAACCGTGTTATATACGCTTCCGCTTAACGGTCTACAAGGGTATGTAGACACACTCTTCCCCCTCGTTACTATGCATCTCGATAGATAGATCTTGGGTGTGCGTAGGAATTTTTTTTGTTTTGCTTGCTTTGTTCCCAACAGACAAGCCCCACCCCGGGCTTATATAACATATCAGAGGTCCTAGGATTACACAACTAGGTCGGATGTATTTGTGGAGACAGAGTCCTTCACGACCCTGGTATCTTCAAATTGTACTCCAAGTCTTCTGGAATCTTCATGCAATTCGCTACGAGCCGCCCAAACTGGTCCAGGGCAGAACGGGTTAGAGCCCGACCCACCAGGTCGGGTCCCGATGTGGCGAGGACTCCTTTGGCCGGTGTGCCTTTTTTAGTGCTCGATGTTTGCCCGACATAAAACAAAGGGGAATTGGCATCACCCAAGTCATAATGCATACGCTCTTGACCTTCATTTGTTAAGCTCATCTTGTATATATCCAAAAATATGCATCACAATGAAACAACCATCCCAAAATTGATCTGATTAATGTGTATGGGACAAACGAAGCAAGCAATCCAATGGTGTATACAGGAAACAAAGCAAGCAATACTTGCGGTTGTGTCTAGATCAACCATTTCATCGAACAGTAAGTAGTCATGCCCATTGTCAACGTTTCTCGACATTGTCCGTGACTGTTGGAGTTGCGACGAGTTGTACGCCATGGCCTCAGTGGCGTCCGCTTCCTCCTACGTCCAGGCATCTGGATGCCCAGCCAATGCTAGGTTGGAATTGCGCCGGGCACGATTGAGGGCGGGCACCTTCTCGTGGGCTAAGGCAAATAGAGAAAACATGCTGAAGTCCATGTTGTGGCCTCCTTCCCCGTAGCTCGCGGACACGCCGTAGAGTGCGTCGCTTCCTCGGGGAGATGGTCTTCGGGTTGCTCGCGACTACCAGGACCCCCATGGGCTCCGTTGAGCCATTGTCCATGGCGATGGGGGACGAGATAGTGGGCGTTGACATCTAGGACGGTCGACGAGGATGGTGGCACAGATGCAGGTAATAGTGAAGGAGGGAGACGACTCGAAGGTGGGAAAGGGAGGGCACACGTGGGAGCAAGGGGCGATATGGTGGACTTAATTAAATTGGAGGGATTTGGAGTCGAACCGACCTGTCGGATTCGACGTGGCATACGGGTCCGGACATCCCATATCCGCCTCACATAGGAGTTGGATATGAAGGGTGCCGGACATCCCCAAGCGTTTGACCTGATTTTAGGGATCCGATCGGATGAACTTTTTTTATCCGGTCCGGTTTAGTGGGTAAGTGAAGGGTCCGCTTGTAGATGCTCTTACTTCCGAGCACGTGTTAAAACCAACTTATTTTTTCAGAAAAAACAAATAATAAGAGATTTTTGTTTGGATAATTGCATAGGGTTTCCCTAGAAATGTTTTTTCGTGAAACAGTCTTGAAAAACGGAGGTAAAAGAAGTGCCGGGCCCATACGGCAGAACACGCAGAAAGATTATCAGGCCGGGTCAGACCCAGAATGCCCTGAGCCACCTCCCACTAACCCAGAACGCTGAACCAGAGGAGGGGGGACGGGAGCTAGGGTTTTAGCCGGCGGCCATGGCCCTCTCCTCGTCTTCCTCCACACTGCTCCGCCGCCTCCTCGGCTCCACCCCCCTCTCATCCTCCCGCTCCTCTGTACTTCGCGCCGCCTTCTGCTCCTCCTCCTCGGACCCCTCCCCCACCTTGCCACCCCCGTCGACCATCTTCGGCAACGACACCGAGGTCGCCAATGTGCCGCCGCTCACCACCCCCAAGCTCTTCGTCAGCGGTAACGATTTTCCTCCCCTCCCAACCCGCATAGCAGCTTTTTCTTTATCATATCGCTACAAGTTAAGTCTCGGCAAGATGGCGAGCCCATTTTTGGGTATGAATTGGGGATAGCTTTAGGTATTTGCCATGTGCTCTAACCCTGTCCCGGCAAATTAGAGCAATCAATGTAGATGCTCTCTGTGCAAATGAATCCAACTGTGCTACTTCTGGTCAAATTAGAGCAAGAACAACCGATATGCTGAATTGGAGTAAACCATTGTGCTATCAATTTGATTGGTTTCTGAATTGTTTCATTGGTATGGGCTTCTGCATCGCTGAATCATACTATGCCGAAGCTCCTATGCCGCATTTGTGTTAGAGACTTTAATTGCTGGTCTCAGTAACTACATGAAAGTTTTCGAGTGTACGGTGGTAAATAGTAAGCCCTGCTTTGCGCTGTTTATTTTTTACAAGCACATGGTCATATATTTTATATGCAATGCAATTGCAGGCCTTTCAAGGCTAACGACAGATGAGAAACTCAAGAGCGCGTTTGCTCCCTTTGGACAGCTTCTTGAAGGTACAAGGATTGCTTTGGTAGTAATGTTTCAATCAATGTTCATTTTCATTTGCTCATTGTATCCTGCTTGTCGTCTTGTGCAGCGAAAGTCATAACAGATCGAGTTTCTGGGAGATCAAAGGGCTTTGGTTTTGTAAGGTACGCGAGTTTAGGAGAAGCCGAGACCGCACGGCAGGAGATGAATGCCAAGTTTCTGGATGGATGGGTCATTTTTGTTGACCCTGCAAAACAAAGGGAGCAGAAGCCTGCTCCTCAGCCCGATACTGCTTCCTCGCATGCTGGCTTCACGATAAATAAAACTGTAGGATGGTGTGGTTAGTTGCTGAGCCTCTCGAGTCCTACAGGTCACATAGCATGGGTATGGATATGTTGTTCTAGCCACAGGAAGTTTCTGGCATTACTACATGTATTGATACATAAAATGGTAACGTTGTTCCTTTTTTTAGATAATAATGTCGCTCTTTGTGGCTTCATGCGATCTGTGAAAATCTCCCCGTTGCTTAGATCTGTAGAAAGTAGCCCACTTACATGCGGGTAACATTTTCCCGATTTTAGCTCAGAAATGCATCGCGGCTCGAGATGCTGTTTGGCCTTTTACTTATTGTTAAGAGACTCAAAGAGCTCAAAATTTTCCACCAAAAACGACCTGCTGGCACAACATTACTACCACTAAGATCTACCTAACTGACTTCACAAGCTTAAATGAGGCACCTAAAGCACTCGGACATGAGAGCATATGCCGTTACATATACGCTACAAAGCCATATATACAAAGGTCTAGCTTCTAATCATCCATTGGAGAGCATAAGTTACAAAGTCTGTGCACTCGGTTCTCCCATTGTAACTTCGTTACTCAAAACCTCTAGGTCAGGCTTGATAGCTAATGATTTCTGCATCAATGTTAGGCCCTCAAACATCACCAAGGGGTGTGCCTCTAGCAGTGACGACTTCTGGCAACAGGACATCAATAGAAGTGCAATTAAGTTAGCGCTACTGGGGTGATATTGATGATGTAAGAACAAGCTAAGCAGGGAAGCGCGGAAACAAAAAAGAAGAGTACGGGATCACCTCTTGATCTGATAAAATGGTGAAGCCAAGCTTCTTGGACCACATTGGTACCATTTCAGGATCAACGGGCGCCGTAAGATGCTGAACATTCAGGGCAGTCAGATGTGATTCGATTTGTCTCAAGAGAAGTCTGAAGTAGCCCTGCACAGAGACATACCAAAACCTAAGGATATTAGTTGCTACACAGGTGTGTTAAATTCATTACTACGTTGGTTACATGAAGTATCAAACCAGTACAGTAAAAGCCTTCATTATTTGCTGGTCAATAGAAGAAAAGAAAAAGAAGCAAATTAAGGACCTAATATATAACAACCCGCAGGTCCACTTCTAACAGTATATGCTCTAGAATCCGTGCAATTCTTGTCTAAACAATATTCCAAGTTATTATACTAACAGAATATTTTTACTGTTCTCTAGTGTTTAAGAAGCTCGTCATATACAGATGTACATTCTCCAGTTAGTCCCAAATCATTCTTAGCATACAGACATGAAAAAGAAAAGGAATTACTCGATAACTGACAGAATTCACTATTGTCGGCTAGACAATGCAAGTTCATTCCCACCTTTTTTCTGCACTCATTATGTGTAGCGACAAGGACAAGTTCTGCAACTTCTTCTGTGCGCACTTTCAGAATCGCAGCTGAAACAACAAGTTTACTGCAATACGACCATAGAGAGAAAAAAAGTATGATTAACCAACTAAATAATGTAAATACAAAACAAAGCACTTGCTTGCTTGTTCCTCTCCCGATTTCAAGTTCCAGAAACCAAACCATTAGCAGTTTATATTAGCTACACAAACGTAAAGACTGAAAATAATACTAGTGTCATTGCTTTGCACAGACCAGTTGAGCAAAAACTGCTAAAACGATACATGAATTGACCAGAAAAGGTACCTGCTTGTGGTTAATACTGCACAATAAATTCCTCTAAAATCGTTTTTTCCTCCTACATCCGCGCTGCAAAAAATGTGGTTTAGTTTATTTACTTGAATTGACTAGATGGATAGAAAAAATGCAGGCCAGATGCACATTGATGTGACTATTCGTACACCATTTAAGAGTTGCAAATTTAGTCAAGAACCTACGCAATAACCATATCTCGGATGGCATCACTCTCCTGGGCAGCTGTGTCTGGAAACGCAACCTATAAATTCAGAGATTAAAGTGAGACTTTTGCAGCCTACAAGCAACATGGCAGACATGGTTGGGAAGTTTATTATCGACGAAACAAGATTTTAAGAATTAAAACCATAAACCCCTCACAGAAAGAACTTACTTTGAAGATTTCAGTAACCTGATCTATGTACTGCTGCACATCGCGCCTCGGATTCATTCCACTTAAAAGGTGCCAACAAACATTGGATCTTTTATGTCTGATCTTTTCCCGCTTATTCAGTTCTTGGTGCAAAGAAGCACGAAGTAACTGACATTTTTTACAGCAGAAGAAGTGACACTGCATATATTCTCTCAAAACATTCAGAGGTTCCTGAAATAGTCAATACAACGAGTCAGCAATATCTTTCACCGTGATAAGCTCTTCTCCACCACATTGAACGAAAGGTTAGTCACATACATTGTTTTCTTGAAGTCCACTATTGTAGCATTTCACATGGCATGGTCTCTCACACTGTAGATACGATTACGGCATAAATTTCAAGACAAGGTTCCAACAATCAAAGACAATGCTAACGAGAAAAGAACTTGGCAGAACTAACCTGGTTACAGAAGATAATCATGTCTTCGCTGATTTTCCCAATCGTCGTACAGGCATTGCTGTCAAATAAAGGTGCAGAGTTACATATGAAGGATAATCATGTGAATTCAACAGTACATAATCTAATTCTTACCCACATAAATGGCAGCTCTCAGTATCAACAACTCTTCCTTGTAATGTTCGTTTCAATGGAACAATGACAGGTCTACTGGTGGTAGAAGGTTCTTTCCTACAACCTGTAATAACGCAAATAATTGTCACAAATATTGAAGACCATAAATTGTTTACTCACATAACTCAAATATGGAGTCCATATGATCATTGCTTCCCTTTCTGAAGGTAAATCATTCAATACCGGAACTATATTGCTACCACAATGTCCAATTGAATTATCTCCAGTGGGCAGTGGGTTCTATTACCATGTGTACCCCCCCCCCCCCCCCCCCCCCCCTGAACTACCAGTTAATCATAGATTCATCTTAACGCCACACAACCACTGGCGGAGCTTAGGCAAGGCCGAATGGGTCATGGCCCGCCCAGCTCAGGAGCTTTTCACCACATTATAGCCAGCCCATGGGTCGTAGAATGCCCAGCTAGTAGAAATCCCTTACAGCCTAGCCCATCCAGCCCGCCCAGCTTTTTTGTGCAACGCTAACGAGAAAAGAACTTGACAGAGTATGTGAATCTCAAAGTACAAAGTCACAGTGGATCTAGGAGTGGTACGTACCCCGCGGGCAGACATCACCAAGGAAGGAAAACAAGTCATGCAGTCCAGTGCATGAAGGAAATGTGCAGCTGCTCATTTTGCTGTCACGTCCTACAGCTTTCCTTAAAAAAAATACGCTGCTCATTTATAACAAAATTCTGAAATCGGTTCTATCCTTACAACAAAATATCGTAATATCCTATATACCTAAGAGAGTCATGCCGGGCATAAAACCCGATACCCGAAGCCCGAACCCGAAAAACCCAAGCAATACATCAGATAACAATTTTGAAAACCTGATTTTTATTTGGGAAATCCGGGTATTTTCTCCCAGTAACCGAAAACCCCGAAGCCCGATAGCAAAACCAACAGCTTTCCGTGAGTGGCTCATTTACGTTGTTTTTGGACCAGCCAGATAGCCCCTTCCAGCCTTTCCTCGTTCCATATGTAACATGTACATAGCCCAGGCCCAACTAAGTAGTCAAAAAGTGTAGCGAGATTTCCTGTTCCCCCAATTCCCGAGCTAGACGTAGCCGCCACAAGCGCTACGCACACCACCAGCACTAGTCGCTCAATGCTCGAAACAGCCGCTCGGCTCTTGCGACGCTCACAACTGTCTCACTGCCAGGCGCTCAGGCCCGCCATCGTCGTCCACCCCTCTCCTGCTCCACGTCTCCGTCCCCAGCTCGAGACGCCCGTCATCCGTCATCCCCGTTCGTGGCTGAAGGTACCCACCATCTGTCTTCGCCATCCTTGGCTCGAGGCGTCCGCCATCCACGTCCCGGCTCGAGGCGTCCTCCGTCCACGTTCCCGGCTCAAGGCGCCTGCCACTCCACCGTCCACGTCCCCGGCTCGAGGCGTCCGCCATATTTCGTCCATGTCCAGCGACCAAACCAAGCAGCCGAGTGCGACAAGCCGCCATATGATTCAGGTAATTCGGGATTACCCGAACCCGAAATATCGGGTACCTGAATTTTCGGGTTTTAGATTTTTCAGAGATATTTCAGGTATCGTTTTGAAAACCCAAAGTTTAGATAACCCAAACTACCCGACCCGAAATTTCGGGTAAACCTGAACGCCCAGCCTGATAAGAGAGTAATCCCCACGGTTGAAGATAAAACTGCACTAGAACGAAAGCCAAAGAAGAATTAGAGGGGAGATGATAGAAAAACTGGATGGCAGAAAAAGTACGCTTGGATGAACAGAATCAAATCAACAGAAAACCCAACTCCACAAGCTCTTGCACAGTAAGAACAAAGCCTTAGAAGGCAAAAGAGTGAAGGATGAGAGGAGTGAACCGTACATGTACATGAAACCCCTGGCCTGAAGGCCACACTGCCTTTCCAAAAGTTGCAATATTCCACTACCTTACTGTTCTACACTGCCGTGTCCAGATAACATGAGAGAAGTGCATCAGCTTGCCTAGTCACTACCCAAGTTTCCTAGAGTTAATTTTCGACAGAAGAGGTCCTAGAGGTATGAATTAGTGCCAGCTTTGCACTCCACAGCACTGACTCCAAAGGAAACATTATTCTCCTCATAAAACATGATGTCTGTTTACCATACCTTGATCTCTGTAGATATTTGGATGACAGATCACAAGTCACAACAGTCCTGCCTTGGAAAATCTACACGAGGCAATAACCTAACATAGATTTTAGCAGAACCTATATAGCCTGATTAACCTTGTACTTTTTAGCTTATATATGTTTAAGCAAAGGACGAGTTATTCCATTTGGGTACAAATTTATGTATATATGTCCAGCTTTAGTTTTAGTTATGCTCAACGAAAAGCATGGGCCCTGTTCTAGTTTGCATTACACCCCCACGACATGGTGAATGTTGGTCCTCAAGCAAACTCTTATCTCTCAGCTCCTATGAGTCTAAAGCTAACTACAAAGGACACTATGCTACCAAATAGGTCAAACTGTGGGGAGTAGGCTAACCTCATTTGAACAGGGCAGCAAGGTGGCATTGATTAATATGTGTAACATTCACAAAGGGCACGTTCTAACATTTAGAGAAATAATGAATATAGCCCCTCAAAATACAAGATATAAACAGAAGAAAAGCTTAGCAGCACATTGCCACTGGGTTTTATTCAGTGAAAATAAACAGGATCTTACCTGAAGTAGCAATGTTATGAGGGTCATCAATGTCAGAGAAATCAACACTGCTGACTCCATTTGAATTTAAGCTGTCTTGCAGTTTTAGTGCCAGCTCATGAAGTGTCAATCCTTCTGAGGTATAAATATTACGATACCTGAAACAAAAATATAGGCTCCATTTAAATGAATTGAAGAACCGAGACATCATTTTGAGATGGAACTTCTACAAACACTTTCATGAATGACACTTTAAGAACTTTTAACTCTTGTGAGTCAATAAATTCAAGTTAGACCCAGTTTCCATGTAAAATTGTGGTACTTACGGCTGTCGTCTTTTCCCCATTCCAGCATGGTCTTCGAACTGTGAAGGAGTAAGCTGAAGTCGAAAGAGAACAACACAACCATCCATTGGTTATTGAACATAATAATAAATGCATCCTAAAAAAAACTTTATTGATTGCCAAGTTTAAGATAGGTACCTCTTCATTGCAGCAATCACAGACTATACCTGCCCCCCGTTTATAGCCTTGCTTTAGAACCTAAAAACAGAAGTGCGAGTAGTCTTAAGAGTCTTTAAAAATTCTGCAAGTGTGGAAAATATAGTCCATGCAACTATCTAAAAGACCTCTCCGTGCTTCAACTTATAAGTCAACAAAGTAAGGTCTGGAAGGCCGCCTTCCTTGAAAACCAGCGGGTGCAAGGAGTTATCCCTGAGGCAAAAATAAGACGCATATCGATGATTATGCATCATTTCAATCTCATGACATGTGAATGTACAGCAAGATCCCCTAAATGTGACGTGTCAACAAAATGCTGCAGCTTAACTTTTTACCTCACTTTTGTTCGCCGCGGTTCTTTCGTCTTTGAGTCCATGTGGTGACTCAGGGGTGGCTCTTGAACAATTGAAACTGGGCTTGATAAAGCAAATGCTAGATCTACAGGATCACACTCTGATGAGGTTGATATTACTGCAGCATCTGCTGCAAAATTAGGCTTTATATCCTCAGAACTAAGAGGATCTGAAATGTTCTCACTAGGAATTTCTACAGTGACACTTTTCATTGAAGTGCATGTAGATAGACCCGAAGTTCCTTTCTCGGGGCTTTTACTCAAGGTTGGAGCTGAAGTTTGAGTACTTCCTCGTTTATATTGCCATCGTGGCCTCCTGAATGCACTCCAGCTCAGGTTTGAGATGTGATTGCTAGTAGATTTTTTCAAAGAATTTACCGAAGTAGTGGCTAAGGTTCCATGGCTTGTCACTCCTGCAGACGACTCCTGCAAACTAGCAGTGGAGTTTGAATGAAAGCTGAAGTCAGTCTGGTATTCTGATGGTTTATGACACTCAAAATGCGCGTACTAACAAAAGCTTAATTAGAAAGTACACATTAAAAAAATGGCAAAGACCAAGGAATGAGCTCGTTCCAAAGTAAGATTCTTCTGAGAATTTAGAGTAGCTTATAAATTATAAAGATAGCATAAATGTAGTCCCATCTGTACTGACAAATATATAGCATCGAGTTATATTTCCTTGGTTTAACTTAAGGGCTTATTCAGAGGTTCAAGCCCCCATCACCCCCACCTCCAACCCCGCCCCAATGTGTAAATATCAGATAACATAGCAGAGCTCTTGAAAATATTAAGGAAGGAAAACTAATGGGTTTTTATGAAATCTGAATATGGGCCACTGAATTTTTGCACGCACAGTAACTCACCTTTGAGTTGAACAAGGATGTGAAGGCGCATCAACAAAACCATTATTTTCCACTTGAAAAGAAGCTGAAATCATCACAATATAGAGAAAAGATAGACCAACATAAAGATTATCAGATCCTAAAATTATACAGACAAAAGTAAGAAAGCTTTGGGTACTCAATGAAAATACCTTTCCACTTTCCATATTCAATCAGATTTGGAGCGAGACCAGTCTGTTCTTCAATCAGGTCCCCAAGCAAGTCTAGTCTTTTATATTTAAGTACTTGTATCAACTTATACAGTGAAATTCCACTGTCCAAAAATATATGGTCATTTTGGTTGTTTGTTAACTGGCCAGCATGTTGCTCAAACTCACATGCATTCATTATCTACAATTGATCAAGCATCACAAGGTCAGGTTTGATTTTTCAGAGAATTCACAGGTGCAGATACAAGAAAATCAATGTGTGCAGTGCCGCAGTCAAGATAACAGAATGCTCACATTACTGTAATCACATTGCATACAACCACAGGAATATCTCTGTCCGTCTATACGCCCAGTCATCTCCACCTAAGGACCGTCAAATGAAATTTATATGAATTAAAACAATATAGGTTTTCAATCACCATTCCATGCTGAATCTACAATTACACTGCCTTAAGAAATAACACTCACCCCATTCTTCTTGTAGGTCACCCTGAAACCTTCAAGAAGCCCAGTGGACAGCAATCCTCTGACATCCTTAAGTAAACTCTCTGGCTTGTACTTGGTTTCTGATGTTCGCACTGGCTGATACTTCGTTTCCATCACTTTCACTTTCACATGGGTAGCTCTCAACAAGCCAATATCCCTAGGTTGATCACCAGCTGTAATCCTTACTTGGACCACATCAGGCATCTCATGGTCACCACGGGCTGCATTCTCAATCTGTTCTGCGGCGTCTATCAAACTCAAGCTGTGTTCCGTAGAAGGCCATTCAATGCCCTCCATAGGATCCCCTTCGGTGGCTGGATTATTTCCCCTGATAAAAAGGAAGCATTATGAGTTTATGACTAACAATCCTGCGATTAGTCCCGAACTTCTAGTTTTACCACTCCAAACATCATAATTCCTGAATCTGTCTACAGCTCTATCAGACTGCTACCGATTTGATGCAAAGGATAAGGCCTATTATATGAAATGACACAGTAGACAGAGTTCCAAGCACAAATCAGTCAGTGGAATTGCTAACCCCAGGTCAAGAAGAGACAAGCCAGCATTCGCCTCCTCGCTCGTAATCTCGAAGTTCAAAGCCCCCTGCATCGACGCAGCCCAAGAAGGCTGCTCCGCCGTCGCGTCGCTAGCCTGAAGCAATTCCGGCTCCCTGCTCGCCGGCTGACCCTGCGCAAGGGGCGGACAGGTGGCGGCGGCGGCGGGCACCGTCATTGGCACTCCGGCGGCCTCACAGAAAGCCGCTGGGAATCTCTCGGCAGCCACCTCCCTGAGAGCGTGGAAGAGGTCGTAGAGCGAGGTGCCGTTGGGGAGGAAGATGTGGCCGTTCTGGTTCTTCGATTTCGCCCCCGCGTGCTTCTCGAACTCCACCGCCGACAAGGCCTGCGCGCGGAAACGAAACGAACCCCTCAATTTTCGCCCAAATCGGGCGGATCCTCCTCTCGAGAGGGGCGGGGGCCGCAAGTACGTACCGTGCCGCCGCGGCGATAGCCGCAGGACGAGTCGCAGGCGCAGGCGTAGCCGCGTTCGGCGACGAATCCTTCCAGAGTAGCCTGCGCGCGGCGAGTTTTTTCAGTGAGAATCCACGGGGAGGGGACGGAGCTGCGGGAGCGAGACGGGGGCGGCGGCGACGGCGGGCGCGCTCGAGTCGCGGGGTGTCGAGGAGAGAGAGAAGGGGGGCCTTGGGCGTGGGTTGGACTGGCGAGGGACTACTCACGTTGTGCTTGGTGAAGCGGTACGTGACGGGGACGCCGCGCTGGAACGGGAGGAGGTCCAGGACGCCGTTAACTTTAACGGCCGCGCCGACTGCGTTTGCGCCGCCGCGCTGCTCCGGCTGCATCTCGACGGCCTTGGCCTTGGCCTCTGCTGCGTCGTCGCGTAGGCGGTGCTAGTCTAGGCTGTGCGCTCCTTTCCGCGTGGTTACTCTCACCCGTTGGGATTTCATCAGCAGAATCCCTTAGTCAATACAATATCTGGTTTAATCGTGCTTCGAGGAGACTCTCTCCACCCGAAATCAGATTGCAGAGGAAGACAACAGACAACCACCTAAAAAAATAAATCATCCCGTTATTTTTGCTTCATGTTAAAAAAAATTGAACCTATCTTAGTTTTTTTCTTCCCTTTTCCCTTTTTACATGTGTGCTCCTTTCTTGACATCGTTATTCTCGTCGGCGGGATTTCATCGACTGAATCACTTATTTCATACAACCTCTGGCTCAACTGTGCACCCCGTCATTTTTGCTTCATCTCAAATTTTTTGAACTTATCTCAATCTTTTCTTTTTTTACGTGTGCGCTCATTTGTCGGTGTCGTTTCTCTCGTCGGCTGAGATTTCATCGACCGAATCGCTTATTTCATATAATCTCTGGTTTGGCCGTGCTTCAAAATATACTCTCTCGATTTGAATTCAGATTGCAGAGGAAGAAAAATGCGTAAAAAAACAAAGATTCATCGTGCTTCCTTTCTCGGCGTCGTTACTCTCGCCAGCTGAGATTTCATCGACTGAATCACTTATTTCATACAATCTCTGGTTCATCGTGCTTCGAGCAGACTCTCTTGGCCCGAGTTCAAATTGTAGAGGAAGACAAACACATAAAAAACAGTGACTCGCCTTGTTATTTTTGCTTGATCTCAACTTTTTTTTACATGTGCACTCCTTTCTACGTGGTTACTCTTGCCGACTGAGATTTTATTGGCTGGATCGCTTATTTCATACAATCTCTGGTTCGACCGTGCTGCAAGCAGACTCTCTCGACCCGAGTTCAAATTGTAGAGGAAGACAAACACGTAAAAAAATGAGTCACCCCCTTATGTTTGCTTCATCTCATCATTTCTTTGAACTTATTTTAACCTTTTTCTTTTTTTACATATGCTTTCCTTTCTCGGCGTCGTTACTATCGCCGGCTGGGATCTCATCGGCTGAATCGCTTATTTCATACAACCTCTGGTTCATCCGTGCTTCAAGCAGACTCACTCGACCCGAGTTCAAATTGTAGAGGAAGACAAATATGTAAAAAAAACAATGAGTCGCCCCATTATTTTTGCTTCATCTCATCTTTTTTTGAACTTATCTCAACCTTTTCCTTTTTTGGCGTGTGCGCTTGTTTCTCGACGCTGTTACTCTGGCCAACTGAGATTCCGTTGGTTGAATCGCTTATTTCATACAATCTTTGATTTGACCGTGCTTCGACCAGACTCTCTTGACCCAACTTTAGATTGTAGAGGAAGACAAACACGTAAAAAACAATGAATCACCTCATTATTTTTGCTTCATCTAGAAAAAAAATCAACTTATCTCAACCTTTTATTTATTTTACGTGTGCGCTCACCATCGGTACTATCGCCGATTGAGACTTCATCGACCGAATCGCTTATTTCATAAAATCTCTTGTCTGACCGTGCTTCAAGCAGACTCTCTCGACCCGAGTTCAGATTGCAGAGGAAGACAAATACATAAAAAACAATGAGTTGCCCCGTTATTTTTGCTTCCTCCCAACTTTTGTTTGAACTTATCTCAACTTATTTTAAGGGGATTCCATTAGCTTTACCGAACTTCGAAAATTGATACATCGTTGGAATGATAAAACTGCGTGGGTCACCATCCCACACATTGGTTTTAAACCTTTCAAAACTATTCCTAGCCAGGATATGAGCTACTCCATTGCACTCTCTATTACCATATTCATATTTGATCTGAGTAAAACTAATAGCCAGTAAAGTCTAGTAAAAAAAGATAGCCGCATCCGCAAAAGATGAGATACCTACATCACTCGTTGTTTGAATTGCGTGTATGTTATCTAATTGAATGACAAAATTATTCAGGCCAATCCGTTGAGCTAGGGTGAAACTCTCTCATTGCATAAGACACATAGGGAAGACACAAGCAGGATGCCGCCTCAAATTTTCCACGCGAGTCTCTCACAATGACTCATGTTCTCCCTCTTCCCTCGTCAACATCAAAAGCTACATCAACGTTCACTTTCATCAGGCATTCCGGAGGGCATGTCCAGCATGTTGTAATCCCAGATCCACCTTTTTCTTTGCACGAGCATAATTGACGCAAGAGCCCCAATGGCCATAGCTGATTTTGTGAGGCGTCTGTACAGGTTCATTGTGAACGATTTGCCGACTCTTCCACCAAATGTGCCATGCAACAGTTAAGATTAATTTCGGTAGCCAAACGTCATCCAAAGAATTCCATGGGCCCCTCATACAAATGATGTTTTCGAAAGCTACCGCCCCAATCTATCCAGAGTCGTTGCATGTTCTATTATTTCATGTACACCCAGTTTTGCCCATATTTCTCTGGCAGGGGTACACTTAAAGAACAGATGCATAATATCCTCACATCCTACATGACAAAGTGGGCACACACTATCATTTGTAATATGCCTATTTGCAATCACTCATTGGCAAGGGATCACTCCATATAGTGCTCGCCACCCAAATATCTCGATCTTTGCCGAGATATTTAGACCCCATAGCTTCTTCCCTACAGGGCTGATATGTGACCCCTTAGCGCCAAGTAAGTTTCTTTCATGTCTACCAAAACGATAGATCAGTTCCACACGATAAGCTGAGCGAACACTAAATATCCCGTCCTTAGTGTGGTGCCATGCAACAAAATCTTCCATGCCTGATGGTGCCATTGGAATCTCCATAATTCTATTTGCATCAATTGGCCAAAGAAAAGAACTTCTGATTAGATCTTCCTCCCATGAACCAGTTACTTGGTCGATGAGATCGCATACCGTTGTCAGTGACGAGTGTTATTTTTACGCTCATCACACCTGAGTTTAAACCGGTTTATTTCATAAAAACCGAGATATCCGCTCTGATATTCATACTAATGACTAATGAATGCAAATGACTCCATAATCCTCTCCTTATTTTGTTTCTACGGGAAATTGGAATAAATACGGATTAAATCAATATCATACATGGAATGAAGCAAATTGGAGATAAGAGGGATCAACTAGGAGGCGCAGAAAACACACCAGAGCGCGAGACAACGTCTGGTATGAGCGCACATGCTCATACCAGCACTCGTACAAGGTGCCCATGGTACCGTGGCGTCCAACCCTACAACATTCTTTAAAGGGCCAACACCAGAATCGGATTAGGGCAATTGCCAGACAACCATCTTCGCCGTCGGCAGCATCCACAAACACTAGTCGCCGCCATTTCCATCTCCATCTCTATAGCCACCACCATCACCATCACCACAACATCCATCCCCAAGCTACTTGATGTGTTCTTCAATGGTTTTATATTGCGATTTGATCGCTATGTGTGAGTAATTCGGTAAGGTCGTGTGTTGAGGCATAGCCCTACAACCCTATGTATTTGTTGGAGAGGCCAGTGGAATAACTTTGAACTAATGTCACGTATGTGTGAAATAATCCATAATTGTCACTTGTCTTGTTCGCGATCTTCATCCCTACAGGTATCCAAGATTACGGAGATCGAGTCACAAAGAGGCTAGGGTCAGGGTGACCGTGAAGTGCTATTCTGAACACCAATGACAATAGGGTTAGTACGATAGCATGGATCATATCGCTGAGGATACAAGAGGTATTGTCATTAAATGCCCAATGTTTTTATCTGATTCTATCTTAATTACCGAGACAACCCCGCACGACAAATAGGGCCTTTGGTTGGACAACTGACTCTTGATGCATGGCGTGTTCTGGTCAAGCCTTAATTTGCACTACAAAAACACATCAGTGATAATACTCATTTGACACAGTAGGTCACTGATACGTCTCCAACGTATCTATAATTTTTGATTATTACATGCTATAATATTATCATTCTAGGATGTTTTTTGGGCATTTATTTGCCAATTCATTTTAGGTTGTCTGTACTCTGTAGTTAACATGTCCGTTGTTTATTTTAGTAATGCGCACTGCTGTTCAAGTATGAACTGTCCAGTTTAATTTCACCAATACCAGTTACAATCTGACAATGCCTATGCTAGATTGCTGTTAAGCCTGTTGTAGTGAACAGTTATATCCACTACTTTTCCTCTGTCCATTTGCTACCGTGCTACTCCTCGCAATGAAAATATCACCGGAGATACTGTCGTTTAGTTAACATTTGCTATTTTTGGTGGATGTTAACCCTGCTGTATTTAACACACCTTCCTATGTACTTATGTAGGGCTACAATGCGTGATACTGTTGTTTACCATCGAGGTTAGTCACATCCCATTGTCTTATAGTATTTTACATCATTTGTGAAATTGCATCTTAGGTTTTAACATTTATTTGTTGCTTCTAGGTACATATGTCAGCGGTACTGATCCACGCTTCGACCCCCTTTACATCTGGGGCAATGAGATAAACATGCACAAGCATCAAGTGAGGAAACTAAGAAAAATTGTTAGGCAGAAGAGACTTATGATTGGAATTAAACTCTTTACTTACACTTTATCCAAGACATCAGTGAACTTTAGGATGGTAAGTAATCTATTGCCTTCTTTTCCTGCCCAGAACAAGTTACTCTATTAGACATGAATACCTGAAAGTTGTCTCTTTTTAGTGTTTCCCAAAGGAATTTACTCAAGATTACCTTGCAAACTACCTAACCGGAGTGGAGGCAACAAAGATTATAGTATATAATTCATGCTACCATGATAATGGTCTAGAAGTCTTCCTGAAGGCGGTGAAGGATGGACGGGCGATCATCACAAGGGGTTGGACAAAAGTTGTGCACACCTTTGGCATGGAGGAGGGCACATTTTGGGTATTCCACTTCTTCAACACCATCGACAGCCAAAAGGATTTACAATTCTCTCTTCACCTTTACCGCCTCTAGTACTATATATTGTGGTTCATCATGTTTAATCTTCTGCCGAACTATATATGTAACCATCGAAAATGTACTGAGCTTTTGATTTATGCATTGGGTGTTGAACCATTGTAATTAGGGTATGTATTGATGGATGTAAAATCCACATTTCATAATTAAAATTTTCAAATTTCCAATTATAATAATAAATTAACGAAAGTAAGCTATTAGGTAATAAATTACAGTGCACACAATTAAAACAAATAAACCGTGCGCTATGGTCTCATATATTACACACGATTGTTTGAAAAATAGCGTGTGTGATTATCAGCTTTATAACACACGGTCACATATTTTACGCGTGTGGGATGTGCACAATGTCACACACGTGTTTGCACGCCGTAAGCATGTGTGATTGGCGTCAATAGCACAAACGGCCCAAACCTGCATGCATGTGTAATCTAGGACGATAAGAAGACAGTTGGCATTGTCCTAAGAAGACGGTTGGCATACGAAACACGTGTGTGATCAGAATAACTACCGCACACGATTATTAAATTGGCACGTTGGCGATAGTAGAGCCACCGCACACAGTTAAAAGTTTCGGACTGTGTGTTATAATGTACCTATCGCAAGCATGTCATGGGATTAAATGTTTGTGATGTCCATATTTCACACAAGAATATATCTGCGCCATCGTCTCGGATGTGTGGTTGATCACAAATATAACGTCAAAGTGTGGCGTGTGGGATAGGCTACCACTTCGCATACGCTTACTTTAGGCGAATCGTCAGTAGGCGCTCGCCCCATCGCAGACGATGTTTCAGTGTCGTGTGGGATGGGCCCCCCTATCGCCCACACAGGCAAGGCAACGGTTTGGAACTGCGTTGTGGAAAGGGGTTAAAAAACGTTTGTATAGCACGTTACGGTACCAGTGTATGATCATTGAGAAACAATGAAATAATTGATATCAATATAATAATATCCATGAGCATAATAAGTATAATCATTAATATTCAAAATATACGATCCTTAAAGAATGTTATTCCCTACTCATATTATCATATTAGCATTGCATGACTCCCTCTTAGCCGCATAAGTATAAATCATGAGCACCACGGTGCCAAACCAGGCAATTGGATCGTATTTATAACGCGCTTCAGCATTTTCAACTCCACTCAATACATGAGTGTGAACCATGGATATAAAATATGGGTGGAATAGAGTATGATGCTAAAGATCCAAGGAGTCAAAAGTGGAAGAAAGTCTCGCACCGACTAGGCGGACCAACGGGCTATGGAGATGCTCATCAATCGATATCAATGCGAGGAATAGGAACTGCCATGCAACGCATTCACTAGAGCTATAAGTGTGTGAAAGCTCAACTGAAGCTAAGTGGATGTGCATCCAACTTGCCTCCTCATGAAGACCTCGGGCATTTGAGGAAGCACGTCATCGAAATATACAAGCCAAGTTCTATAACGTAAAATTCTCACTAGCATATGAAAGTGACAACTCAGGAGAATCTCTATATGAAGAACATGGTGCTACTGCAGCACAAGTGTGGTAAAAAGATAGTAGCTATTGCCCCTTCTCTCTTTTCTCTCATTTTTTTTTTCATGGTGGGCTTTCTCTCTTTTTTTGCCTCCCCCATTTCTCTTTTTTTCCTTATTTCATTTTTTGTTCAGAATCTCACCCCGACTAATGGCGGAATCATAGTCTCCATCATCCTTTTCCTCACTGGGACAATGCTCTAATAATGACAATCATTACACTTTTATTTACTTACAACTAGATATATAAAAAGTATACAGGATGACTCTATATGAATTCCTCTGGCAGTGTACCAGGATGTGCAATGATCTAGCGTAACATGTAGATAATGATGAACGGTGGTTGTGCCACAAATAATATGTCAACTATATGATCATGCAAAGCTATATGTCGATGAACACACAAGTCATGTGACGAAACGGTGGAAGTTGCATGGCAATATATCTCGGAATGGCTATGGACATGCCATGATAGATATGTATGGTGGTTGTTTTGAGGAAGATATAAGGTGGCTTATGTGTGATAGAGTGTATCGTATCACGGGGTTTGGATGCACCAGCGAAGGTTGCACCGACTCTCGAGGTGAGAATGGGAAATGCACGGTACTGAAGAGGCTAACAAAATGCGGAAAGGTGAGTGTGCGTATATCCATGGACTCACATTAGTCATCACTAGTAGATAAATGGCTAGCCACAACTCTTGTTGGTGGCGCGCCATTTTCAGCCGACGTCAGCACTAATATTTTCAAATAGTGCTGGCGTTGCCTAAATTTGTACGTTATTGGTACAGACTTAGTGGTGGCGTGCAAATTCTGCCGAACGTCACTCGTATGAGGACCCCAACGCTCTCGCCTTTCACCTATTATTGTTGGTGTGACTAAAGTTCCTACGCCATAGGTATTTTCGTAGGCCCGGCGTGGAGCATTCAGGCCCATTGGGCCCACGCCAGCACTAGTCGGTTTTAACAGGTAAAATCCGGATCCATTCGTCCTCACTCTCTCTCAATCCCCAACTCCACCCGTCCTCCTCTCGATCCCCCCCGCCGCCTTCTCTCGATCCTCGCCGCTGCCCGCCGCTGGCCGTCTCCACCTCGCCCGACGCTGCCCGTCTCCACCCGACGCCGCCACGCCCGACCCTGACCGTCTTCGTCGGAGGAGGAGCGTGAGGCCGCCCCCCCGCTGCCGCCCAACGCTGTCCGTCTCCACCCGACGCCGCCTCGACCCGCCCCGCCCGACTCAAGCACAGGTAAGTTCCTTATGTTCTAGTTCCAAGAGTTGTGGCTAGATAATTTTGTTCCTTATGTTCTAGTTCCAAGAGTTGTGGCTAGAGAATTCCTAATAGTGGGGTCTAGCTATTTAGATATAGAAGATTAGAACTGGAATCGGTGGCGCTTAGAGTCTTTAGACTGGCGCATCAAAAAAGTCGAAGAAGGCAATGCCGCACTGAAGAATGAAAGGGATAGTCTGCTCGCAGAGGGTGCTAATGCCCAAACTAAGTTAAACGAACTGAGGGATCTGAGGGATGAGTTGACGGAGAAGAGAGACAACTTGAAGATGGAGAAGAAGAAATACAGTCTAGAGAATCATAACCTACAGACAGACGTTGATCACTTCAAAAAAGATGGAGAGAACAATCGGAAAAAGCTTCGCCAGCTGGACTTAATCCTTGATGATGTTGAGTAGTTTTAACTATGATGTTTATGAGTATGTTTAGTTGTTGAGTACTAATTAGCTAAGTATATTTAGTCCTTGATGATGTTGAGTAGTTTTAAACTATGATGTTTTAAACTATGATGTTTAAGCTCGTAGTTTCTGAAGGAGTTTTTTTTATTATCCAAAAAACAAATTGCTGGCGTTGGACAACAACACACGACAAAGGTAGTGTAGATGTATAGCTGGCGTTGTCCAATTTCGATGCCAGCATCATGCACTATACTGCTGGCGTAGGATCCAATGCCACCACTATGTTTTTAACTGTGGCGCCATATTGCTGGCGTCGGGTGTCTACGCCAGCAAGGCCATTTTGGCCACGCCATAGCTAGGCTTTTCTGCACTAGCGCATAAAGAACTCATATACTTATTGTAAAGCCTTATTAGTCTCTCGAAGCAAAGTACTACCGCATCCCCCTAGAGAGGAGGTTGGTAGGAGTTAACCATCACGCGCCCCCGATTCGAACAACGCAATAGATTTCAATCAGACGTAAAAATGCTCACACCTCATCGTCATGCCATGACCAATATTTAGATGAGAAGTAAATAACAAGCTTTCATACCGATATTCTTACTAACTAATGATCATGAATCCATGTACTTTCATATTACTACATCAATATAATTACCCCCACACATTCCTCTCAGGTGAGCTACATGAAAGTTTTTATTATATCCTCCTTAAATACCTATCCTATTCGGACTAGTCTAATAACACATGCACATTACCGTTCCTATTCTTTTAGACTCTCAAAAATATTGAAGTGAAGCATGAGAGTGTATTTTTTTTCTCTAAAATTTGACACTGTCGTGCTCTAACAAGATGTAAGCGAAGCACTAGAGCAACTGCCTAGCTCAAAAGATATAAGTGAACCATATAGTGTATTCTAACAAATTATGATGAACATGTGTCTCTCTCAAAAATGTGTGTCCAGCAAAAAATGATTGTGGCAAACTAAAAGAAAAGAAAAATATAATACACGACGCTCCAAGTAAAACTCGTATCATGTGATGAATAAAAATATAGCTCCAAGTGACATACCGATAGAATGGAGACGAAAGAGGGGATGCCATCCGGGGCATCCCCAAGCTTAGATGCTTGGGTCTTCCTACAATATTACCTTGGGATGACTTGTTCATCCCCAAGCTTAGGGTCTTGCCGCTCCTTATTCCTTCATCCATCGTTGTCTCACCCAAAACTTGAAAACTTCAGCACACAAAACTCAACAGAAACCTCGTGAGATCCGTTAGTATAATAGGTAAATCATAAACTTTAGGTACTGTTGTAAATTTATTCATATTTAAATATTGCATAAGGTACTTTATTCTAACTTCTCCATGACTTATACCCCCCAATATAATCCATATCATCATCAAAACAAGCAAACTATGCAAGCAAAAACAGAATTTTTCTAAAACAGAATAGTTTGTATTATCAGGACAAAAACCATACTTCCGTAACTCCGAAAATTCTGAAAAATGAGGAAAACCTGGTAAAATTTTATACCAATATGCTGTAATAAATTCAGATCAAAAAGATGTTCCAGTAAAATTAGAGAAATTATGCACTGGACGTAAAAGTTTCTGTTTTTGCACAGGATCAATTCTACTATCTTCCAAATCATCCCAAAGGCTTTACTTGGCACAAACACTAACTAAAACATAAAAATACAATCATTATAGTAGCAATAATCATGTCATCGCACCAAAACAGAAAGTAAATGCAAAGATTTAAGATAACTATTGGGTTGCCGCCCAGCAAGCGTTATTGTTTTATGCCCCTAGTTAGGCATAATGCATAGTATCAAGTGTAATAATTGTAAGGGCGATCCACTATGCTCATTTCATATTCCCTCCTTTCAGCAGCAAGCTTTCTAAGGGGTAAGTAAAAGTAGTTGAAGGGACTATACTTCACAAGACAAGGATCTATATTCGATTTCAGAAGGAGGAGGCTCCTCCTTAGGCCCCTTATAAGTAATAGATAATTCTTCATTTGTACAAGTTTCTATAAAGATACTTTCTTAGTTCTTTCTCGAGTACAATATCTAATCCAAGATTCCCTATAACAAATAGATCATTGTGTTTGGAAATTTTATCAACTAAAACATTGGGTGGAACCTTTTTCCTAATATTTTCATCATAAGCAGCATAGTCTATTGATCTTAATTACCTTATCTCTTATTGATCATAGAGAATTCCTTCTATAGGTGGGCATTCACCACTAATTCCACAGTGAGCAAATATTTCCCTAGCTTCTTTTATAATGTGGTCGTACTCATGAACAAGAAATATAGTAGTTAGGCGCTTAGTAGAAGGATCACAAATATTGGAAAATTCTAGATCCAACCATTGTATACAGGGATGCATGTGCACAAATTGTCTCTCTAATTCAACTATAAGCAAAGATATAGCATCCGCATAATTAGTGGTCCTAGTAAGAATGGATCCTCCTATCAAGGTAACGATCCAACACACGTGAAAAAGTCTTGAATCACACTTTTCCCAATAACATTACCACTACCTATACGAAATTTCTTTGTATGCATAATAGTGGGTTCTTCTTTAGAGGGATCATCATCGGCAAAATTATCAAGTTTTTTTGGCTACTTCATCAAAACTCCTTTTAATACTTTCATCAATAGGTGAAGTTTGATGATCAAAAGGTTTCGCACTAGCGGCGGGAGCATCACTAACCTTTTCAAATTCAGACATGATAGCAACTTCAAGCAAAACAAGTAAACAAGCAAATATAAATATTTTTGTGTTTTTGATATTTTTCAGCAAGCAAATATAAAAGCAAACAAAAATTAGAACAGCTGAATGACAATGTGTGTGAAGGAACCTGGTGAGAATTTGATGATGTCTCCCGATAACGACACCAGAAATCCTTCCTCCTACTTGTAAACTGCGTTGGGTTTTTCCCCGAAGATGAGGGGTGAAGCAGTATAGTAGAGAGAAGTATTTCCCTCAATGAGAACCGAGGTTATAAAACCACTAGGAGAATAAATAAAACTCTCGTCGTCAGCACCTACACACACAAAACCAAACACTTGCACCCAATGCAGGCAAGAGGGTTGTCAAGCCCCTGAACTCGTTACTTGCAAGGGTTAATTCTGATAGATAGATAATATAAATAGCAAAATTAAATAAATAAAAGTAAAAGTGCAGCAAGGTAATTTTGGTTTTTCGCAATAGGATTAAGTAGACCCGAGGGCCATAGTTTTCACTAGAGGTTTCTCTCTCGAACATAGCACAAGGTGGGTAAACAAATTACTGTTGGGCAGGTGACAGAAAAGCGCATAGTTATGACATGTTATTCATGGCAATGATTATGTGTATTTAGGCATCACGTCCATTGATACTTGTGATCTGTGTTGGGTTTTCCGTGAAGAGGAACGGGTGATTGCAGCACAAACTGGGTAAGTATTTCCCTCAATTATGAAACCAAGGTTTATCGAACCAATAGGAATATCAATCCTCAACTGTCTTCAGCGGTTGCACACAAATGAACAAACAACTTGCACCCAACGTGGGCAAGAGGGTTGTCAATCCCCTTGATCTCGTTATTTGCAAGAAAATGAGTTGTGTATATAGGCATCACGTCTATAAACAAATAGGTCAACTCCTGCCTGCACCTATTACTATTACTCCACTCATCGACCACTATCCAGCATGCATCTAGAGTATTAAGTAAACCAGAGTAATGCTTGGAGAACGATAACATGATGTAGACAAAGTAAACTCAATCAATATGAATGAACCCCCTCGTTTTATCCTTAGTAGCAAACTAGCAACAACACAAAGCCGCATCTTGTCCCTAATACGTCCATTTTGCATCATGATTTCCTACTTTTATTTATTATGTTTTGTTGAATAATAATGCTTTAGGGAGTGATTCTAATGCCTTTTCTCTCATAATATGCAAGGTTTACACAAAGAGGGAGAATACCGGCAGCTAGAATTCTGGACCTGAAAAAGCACATCAGAGATACCTATTCTACACATCTCCAATGGAGCTGAAAATTTATGGAGATTATTTTTGGAATTAATAAAAAATACTGGAGCAAAGAACTACCGGAGGGGGCCAACCTGGTGGGCACTAGACACCAGGGCACACCAGGCCCCCCAGGCGCGCCCTGGTGGGTTGTGCCCTCCTCGGCCCACCTCCGGTGCCCATCTTCTGGTATATAGGCTCTTTTGACCTAGAAAAAATAAGGAGAGGACTTTCAAGATGGAGCGTTGCCGTCTCGAGGCGGAACTTGGGTAGGAGCACTTTTGCCCTCCGGCGGAGCGATTTCGCCGGGGGAACTTCCCTCCCGGAGGGGGAAGTCGAAGCCATCGTCATCACCAACACCCCTCTCATCTTTGGGAGGCCAATCTTCATCAACATCTTCAACATCACCATCTCCTCTCAAACCCTAGTTCATCTCTTGTGTTCAATCTTTGTACCGGAACCTCAGATTGGTACCTGTGGGTGACTAGCAGTGTTGATTACATCTTGTAGTTGATTACTATATGGTTTATTTGGTGGAAGATTATATGTTCAGATCCATTATGCTATTCAATACACCTTTGATCTTGAGCATGGTTATTATTTGTGAGTAGTTACCTTTGTTCTTGAGGTCACGGGAGAAGTCATGTTGCAAGTAATCATGTGAATTTGATATGTGTTCGATATTTTGATGATATGTATGTTGTGATTCCCTTAGTGGTGTCATGTGAACGTCGACTACATGACACTTCACCATCCTTGGGCCTAAGGGAATGCATTGTGGAGTAGTTATTAGATGATGGGTTGCTAGAGTGACAGAAGCTTAAACCCTAGTTTATGCGCTACTTCGTAAGGGGCTGATTTGGATCCAAACGTTTAATGCTATGGTTAGATTTTATCTTAATACTTTTCTCGTAGTTGCGGATGCTTGCGAGGGGGTTAATCATAAGTGGGAGGTTGTTCAAGTAAGAACAGCACCCAAGCACCGGTCCACCCACATATCAAATTATCAAAGTAGCGGACACGAATCAAACCAACATGATAAAAGTGACTAGATGAAATTCCCGTGTACCCTCAAGAACACTTTGCCTATTACTAGAGACTGTTCTGGCCTGTCCTTTGCCACAAAAGGATTGGGCTACCTTGCTGCACTTTATTTACCGTTACCGTTACTTGCTCGTTACCAATTATCTTGCTATCAAACTATCTGTTACCTACAATTTCAGTGCTTGCAGAAATTACCTTGCTGAAGACCGCTTGTCATTTCCTTCTGCTCCTCGTTGGGTTCGACACTCTTACTTATCGAAAGGACTATGATTGATCCCCTATACTTGTGGGTTATCAAGAGTATTTTCTGGCGTCATTGCCGGGGAGTGAAGCGCTCTTGGTAAGTGGAAATTGGTAAGGAAAAACTTATACTATGTGCTGAAATTTATTGTTACTTGCTACTATGGAAAACAATCCTTTGAGGGGTTTGTTCAGGGTATCTTCACCTCGACCGGAGCCACAATTAGTTGCCCCTCAATCTGCTGCACCTACTTAAAATATTGGTTATGAAATTCCTTCGGGTATGGTAGAACAACTGCTTGCTAAACCTTATGCAGGAGATGGAACTAAACATCCTGATATGCACCTATTATACGTGAACGGAATTTGTGGATTATTTAAGCTTGCAGGTTTACCCAGAGATGAAGCTAAGAAGAAGGTTTTCCCTTTATCTTTGAAGGGAAAAACATTGACATGGTATAGGCTATGTGATGATCTTGGATCATGGAACTGGAATCGATTGCAATTGGAATTCCATCAAAAGTTTTATCCCATGCATCTAGTTCATCGTGATCGGAATTATATATATAATTTTTGGCCTCGTGAAGGAGAAAGCATCGCTCTAGCTTGGGGGAGGCTTAAGTCAATGTTATATTCATGCCCCAATCATGATATCCCGAGAGAAGTTATTATTCAGAGTTTTTATGCTCTGCCTTCTCATAATGATCAATCCATGCTCGGTACTTCTTGTGATGGTTCTTATATGAAGAAGACTATTGAATTCAAGTGGGATCTCTTAGAAAGAATTAAACGCAACTATGAATATTGGGAACTCGACGAAGGTAATGAGTCAGGTATGAAGCTTGAGTTTGATTGTGTTAAATCTTTTATGAATACCGATGCTTTTCATAAGTTTAGCACTAAATATGGACTTGACTCTAAGATAGTAGCCTCTTTCTGTGAAGCATTTGCTACTCACGTTGGTCTCCCTAAGGAGAAGTGGTTTAAATATCATCCCCCTATTAAATAAGAAATTAAAGAACCGGTTGTAGCTAAAGATGAAACCATCATTTACAATGTTGATCCAGTTGTGCCTACCGCTTACATTGAAAAAACACCTTTCCCTGTAAGGATAAAGGAACATGCTAAGGTATCAATTCTGGTTCGTAAGAGTAATATAAGAGCACCTAAGCCCCCTGAGCAAATTAAAGTAAAACCTAGTGTTGCTATGGTTAAAGATCTCTTGGTAGAAAATATTGATGGGCATGTTATCTACTTCTGTGATGAAGTTGCTAGAATCGCCAAACCTGATGAAAAAGATAAACATAGACCCATAGAGGGCATGCGTGTTGTCTCAGTCAAAATAGGAGATCATTGCAATCATGGTTTATGTGATTTGGGTGCTAGTGTGAGTGCTATCACTTTTACCTTATACCAAGAAATTATGAATGAAATAACACCTGCTGAAATAGAAGACATTGATGTTACTATTAAACTTGCTAATAGAGACACCATCACACCACTTGGGATTGTTAGAGATGTTGAAGTCTTGTGTGGGAAAGTAAAATACCCTACCGATTTTCTAGTTCTAGGTTCCCCTCAAGATGACTTTTGTCCCATTATCTTTGGTAGGCCTTTCTTGAGCACCGTCAATGCTAAGATAGATTGTGAAAAACAAACCGTCGGTGCCAGTTTTGGTGGTGTGTCTCATGAGTTTAATTTTTCCAAGTTTAGTAGACAACTCCGTGATAGAGCATCATCTAGTAAGGATGAAATAATTGGTCTTGCTTCTATTGTTGTTCCTCCTACTGATCCATTAGAACAATATTTGCTTGACCATGAAAATGATATGCACTTGCGTGAAAGAAATGAAATAGATAAAATTTTCTTTGAACAACAACCTCTCCTAAAACACAACCTGCCTATTGAAACTCTTGAAGGTCCTCCTCCACCTAAAGGTGATCCTGTGTTTGAATTAAAGCAATTGCCTGACACTTTGAAGTATGCTTATCTTGATGAGAAAAAGATATACCCTGTTATTATTAGTGCTAACCTTTCAGAACATGAAGAAGAAATATTATTAAAAGTTCTAAGGAAGCTCCGGCTGCTATTGTATATACTCTTGATGATCTTAAGGGCATTAGTCCAACTCTATGTCAGCACAAGATTAATATGGAACCTGATGCTAAACCCGTTGTTGATCACCAACGGCGATTAAATCCTAAGATGAAAGAAGTGGTAAGAACTGAAATATTAAATCTTTTGGAAGCAGGTATAATCTATCCCATTGCTGATAGTAGATGGGTAAGTCCCGTTCATTGTGTCCCTAAGAAAGGAGGTATTATCGTTGTTCCTAATGATAAGAATGAACTCATTCCACAAAGAATTGTCACTGGCTATAGAATGGTAATTGATTTAAGAAAATTAAATAAAGCTACTAGAAAAGATCATCACCCTCTGGCTTTCATTGATCAAATGCTAGAAAGATTATCTAAGCACACACACTTTTGTTTCCTGGATGGATATTCTGGCTTCTCTCAAATACATGTGTCATAATCTGATCAAGAAAAAACCACCTTTACTTGTCCTTTTGGAACCTATGCTTATAGACGTATGCCTTTTGGTTTATGCAATGCACAATCTACCTTTCAAAGATGTATGACTGCTATATTCTCTGACATTTGTGAAAAGATTGTGGAGGTTTTCATGGATGATTTTTCCGTTTACGGGACTTCTTTTGATGATTGCTTAAGCAACCTTGATCGAGTTTTGCAGAGATGTGAACAAACTAATATTGTCTTGAATTGGGAGAAGTGCCACTTTATGGTTAATGAAGATATTGTCTTGGGGCATAAAATATCTGAGCGAGGTATTGAGGTGGATAAAGCTAAACTTGATGCAATTGAGAAAATGCCATGTCCTAAAGATATTAAAGGAACAAATACTACAGAAATGTCATTCCGAAGCTTATGGAGGACATCACGCGGGAGATAGAACTGCTCACAAGGTATTGCAATCTGGTTTTTATTGGCCTACTCTCTTCAAGGATGCCTGTAAGTTTGTCTTGTATTGTGATGAATGTCAAAGAATTGGTAATATTGGTAAGCGTCAGGAAATGCCTATGAATTATTCACTTGTTGTTGAGCCATTTGATGTTTGGGGTTTTGATTATATGGGACCTTTTCCTTCCTCTAACGGGTATACTCATATTTTGGTTGTTGTTGATTATGTCACTAAGTGGGTAGAAGCTATTCCAACTAGTAGTGCTGATCACCACACCTCCATTAAAATGCTTAAAGAGGTTATCTTCCCGAGGTTTGGAGTCCCTAGATACTTAATGGCTGATGGTGGTTCACACTTTATCCATGGCGCTTTCCGTAAGATGCTTGCTAAATATGATGTTAACCATAGAATTGCATCACCCTATCATCCTCAATCTAGTGGTCAAGTTGAACTTAGCAATAGGGAAATAAAATTGATATTACAAAAAGCTGTCAATAGGTCTCGAAAGAATTGGTCTAAGAAACTAGATGATGCACTTTGGGCCTATAGAACAGCTTATAAAAATCCTATGGGCATGTCTCCATACAAAATGGTATATGGAAAAGCTTGTCATTTGCCTCTAGAATTAGAACATAAAGCATTTTGGGCAATTAAAGAACTCAACTATGATTTCAAACTTGCCGGTGAGAAGAGGCTATTTGATATTAGCTCACTAGATGAATGGAGAACCCAAGCCTATGAAAATGCCAAACTATTCAAAGAAAAAGTAAAGAGATGGCATGACAAAAGAATCCAAAAGCGGGAATTCAAAATAGGAGACTGTGTTCTTTTGTTCAACTCTCGTTTAAGACTTTTTTGCAGGTAAGCTTCTCTCCAAATGGGAAGGACCATATATTATCGAAGAGGTTTATCGTTCTGGAGCTATCAAGATTAATAATGCCGAAGGTACTAACCCGAAGGTGGTCAATGGACAAAGAATTAAGCACTATATCTCAGGTACACCTATTAACGTTGAAAGCAATGTTATGTAAACCATGACACCGGAGGAACACATAAAAGAAACCTTCCAGAACACTCCAGAATTCTGAAAAATAGGAGGTACGTGATACGGTAAGTAAACGGACTCCGAAAAATCCGCAAAAATATTTTTTTGTCAGTTTTGGAATATTAGAAAATTTTCGAAATTAAGAAATAAACCGGAAGGCGATCGAGGTGAGCATGATACACCAGGGCGCGCCAGCCCTGCCAGGCGCGCCCTGGTGGGTTGTGCCCACCTCGGGCACCTTCCCCACTCCGTTTTCCTTCCATATGCTTGTTTCCCAAGAATAAAAATTCTTTATATATACCCCCGACTGTTTTGACGACCGCATCGCAGAAAAATCCTCTGTTCTTGTTTCGTGTTGTTTTCTCGTCAGATCTAGATCTCCATGGCTCCACCAAGCTCCTCCAAGGACAAGTTCTTCGAGAAGGTCATCAACCCATACTTGCCGGAGGTGATGAAGCACCCTCAAGCCATTGATATGCGTGAGGGGGTGCTCCACATCCGCGATGTTCAGGGACCCAAGAGGACCGGAAGCGTGGAGGCTTGGCTCGAGGCGGTGGAACAAGACATCTTCAAGTGCCAAAGGATGGTGGAGCGTGGACTTAGTGCCAATCACTCCATGATCACGGAATTCACCCGTGATCAGATGGTGGATGGCCGGTCTGTGAAGGACACCATCTCCACCCTCAACGAGCAAATCAATTTTCTGCAAAGTCAAGTTTATGATCTTCAAAACCAAGTTTTTGAATATGAAGCAAGATTTAAAGGTATGAGTTTAGCTGCCAGTTGCAGGACTCAGGGGACTCTTGCGTCAACTTTTGATGGTGAGCCCTTGCCCTGGAAGCTGGAGGACAAGCCTACCACATCATCACCACCACCTACTTCATCACCACCACCAAAGGATACTTGAGCACACGGGTATGGGCACTCCCCTTGGCTTGAGCCAAGCTTGGGGGAGGTGCCCCGGTATCATATTACCATCACTTTTATTCACCTTTACCTATTTTAGTTCGATCTTTAGTTTTCCTTTGATTTTGTTGAATAAAAGTTTAGCATGATCTATTTTCGTGTGTTAGTTTCGTGGTCTATCTATCTATGTAATCGAGTGAGAGTTATATATAATAAAGTTTAGTTTGAGTTTTTGCCTCTCTACTTTCTTGTTGCAATCAAAATAAAGAGATAAAGAAATAAATGAAAAGAATCATGTGCTAATCTTATGGTGAGTAATGACATCACATAAGGAAAAGTATAAGTAGTAAAATTTATTGGAGATTGACAAACATAGCATTGGTCAATGATGCAATTCATGAAAGAATTAATAAGGGAAGAGAAGATTCACATGCAAATACACTATCTTGGACATCTTTTATGATTGTGATCCCCCATTAAATATTATATGTCAAAATAGTTGACGTTGGACAAGGAAGACAACGTAATGATTTATGTTTGTTCATATCCACATAGAAGTTATATTGTCATAGATCCTTCAACATGTGGTGCTTGCTCAATATCTTTGCTAGCTAAAAATTCCGCACTAAGTAGAGATACTACTTGTGCATCCAAAAACCCAAACCCAAATTCATTCTTTGAGAGTCCACCATACCTACCTACGGATCGAGTAAGATCCTTCAAGTAAGTTTTCATCGGTGCAATAAGGCAATAAAAATTGCTTCTAAAAGTGTTTTGATCAATTAGTGTAAGAGAAAATTGAGCGCTATACGAACTTATGATGGCAAAGTAATAAAAGCAATGGACTGCATAATAAAGGTTGCTATCATAGGGGGCAATATAGCGTGAAATTCTTTTACATTAAGGGATTGGGCATACAAACCAAAAAGCGCATGACAACCTCTGCTTCCCTCTGCGAAGGGACTATCTTTAACTTTTATGCATTTACTTTTATGCAAGAGTCAAGTATTCTTCCCTATTCCTTTTTACTTTTTCTTTTGTAAGCATCATGTGGTGAGGAAAGATCTAGGCACATATATCCAGTTGGATGTGAGTAGACATGAGTTATTATTGTTGACATCACCCTTGAGGTGAATACGTTGGGAGGCAAAACTATAAGCCCCTATCTTCCTATGTGTCCGGTTGAAACTTTTTGCTCATGGGTATGATGTGAGTGTTAGCAATCATAGAAGACTAAATGATGGTTGAGTATGTGGACTTGCCAAAAGGCTCCGACATGAGACCCTTCCTGAAAATATAATGAATTGTAGTTGCAAAGTTGACTGAGAACATAGTTTGTTGGTTTTCAATAAGGTTTATGCTTTATACTTCTATGTTGTGATGAATTGTTACTTGTTCATGAGAAGTTATATGATGAAAGTATATGAATAAGTTTTATGATATAGTTTGTTGTTGTTATGATAATAAGCATGATGCTTCTATGTCCGTGTTTTGTTTTTATCGACACCTCTCTCTCAAACCATGTGGACATGCTTTTCAATTTCGGCTTTTCGCTTGAGGACAAGTGAGGTCTAAGCTTGGGGGAGTCGATACGTCCATTTTGCATCATGATTTACTACTTTTATTTATTATGTTTTGTTGAATAATAATGCTTTAGGGAGTGATTCTAATGCCTTTTCTCTCATAATATGCAAGGTCTACACAAAGAGGGAGAATACCGGCAGCTGGAATTCTGGACCTGAAAAAGCACATCAGAGATACCTATTCTGCACATCTCCAATGGAGCTGAAACTTTACGGGGATTATTCTAGGAATTAATAAAAAATACTGGAGCAAAGAACTATCAGAGGGGGCCACCCTGGTGGGCACTAGACACCAGGGCGCGCCAACCCCCCCCCCCCCCCCACCAGGCGCGCCCTGGTGGGTTGTGCCCTCCTCGGCCCACCTCCGGTGCCCATCTTCTGGTATATAGGCTCTTTTGACCTAGAAAAAAAATTAGGAGAGGACTTTCGGGGCGGAGCGCCGCCGTCTCGAGGCGGAACTTGGGCAGGAGCACTTTTGCCCTCCGGTGGAGCGATTCCGCCGGGGGAACTTACCTCCCAGAGGGGGAAATCGAAGCCATCGTCATCACCAATACCCCTTTCATCTTTGGGAGGCCAATCTTCATCAACATCTTCAACAGTACCATCTCCTCTCAAACCCTAGTTCATCTCTTGTGTTCAATCTTTGTACCGGAACCTCAGATTGGCACCTGTGGGTGACTAGTAGTGTTGATTACATCTTGTAGTTGATTACTATATGGTTTATTTGGTGGAAGATTATATGTTCAGATCCATTATGCTATTCAATACCCCTCTGATCTTGAGCATGATTATTATTTGTGAGTAGTTACCTTTGTTCTTGAGGTCACGGGAGAAGTCATGTTGCAAGTAATCATGTGAATTTGATATGTGTTCGATATTCTGATGATATGTATGTTGTGATTCCCTTAGTGGTGTCATGTGAACGTCGACTACATGACACTTCACCATCCTTGGGACTAAGGGAATGCATTGTGGAGTAGTTATTAGATGATGGATTGCTAGAGTGACAGAAGCTTAAACCCTAGTTTATGCGCTACTTCGTAAGGGGCTGATTTGGATCCAAACGTTTAATGCTATGGTTAGATTTTATCTTAATACTTTTCTCGTAGTTGCAGATGCTTGCAAGGGGGTTAATCATAAGTGGGAGGTTGTTCAAGTAAGAACAGCACCCAAGCACCGGTCCACCCACATATCAAATTATCAAAGTAGAGAACACGAATCAAACCAACATGATAAAAGTGACTAGATGAAATTCCCATGTACCCTCAAGAACACTTTGCCTATTACTAGAGATTGTTCTGGCCTGTCCTTTGCCACAAAAGGATTGGGCTACCTTGCTGCACTTTATTTACCGTTACCGTTACTTGCTCGTTACCAATTATCTTGCTATCAAACTATCTGTTACCTACAATTTCAGTGCTTGCAGAAATTACCTTGCTGAAGACCGCTTTCCATTTCCTTCTGCTCCTCATTAGGTATGGCTCTTTTACTTATCGAAAGGACTACGATTGATCCCCTATACTTGTGGGTCATTAGTCCCCTACTTTGTCACTGGGATATAGAAACTCGCCAGGTTGAACCTACCACAACGCACCACTCCCACCGATGAAATATCAATCTACTTGGCCAAAGCACATCAATAGATTGGAGAGAATTAAGAAGCTATAATGATCATGATATTAAGAGACAATATATATCAGAGGTATCTAAAATACTTTTCATGAATAATCTGAACATAAACCCACAATTCATCGGATCCCAACAAACACACCGCACAATAGGATTACATCATATAGTTGAAAGCGAAGATGCGATGATCATTGTACTGAAGATCAAGAGATAGAGAGATTGCCATCTAGGTACTAGCTATGGACCGTAGGTCTGTGGTGAACTACTCACACATCATCATGAGGGCAGCAAGGTTGATGAAGAGGCCCTCCGTGATCGATCCCCCCTCCGGCAGGTGCCGGAACGGAGCTCTAGATGGCCTCGCGATGGAACAGACACTTACAACGGTGGAAAAAGGGTTTCGGGACTTCCCTAGGGTTTTTGCAATATTAGAGAATTTATAGGCCGAAGAGGTACGTTGGGAGAGCCACGAGGGGGCCATGACATATCAGGGCGCACCCCCCAGGGCGCGCCCTGATGTGTGGTGGGGCCCTTGTGTGCCTCCCGACCTCCTTCCGAAGCTTCCAGGTCTTCTTTTGGTCCAGAAAAAATCATCAAAAAGTTTCGTGGCAATTGGACTTCGTTTGGTACTGTAAACCTGAAAAGGCAAAAACATGCAGAAAACAGCAACTGGCACTGGGCACTGGGTCAATAGGTTAGTGCTCAAAAATATTATAAATTGGTAAATAAAGACCCAAAAAGTATCCTAGAATGATAATATATCAGCATGGAACAATAAAAAATTATAGATATGTTGGAGACGTATCGAGCATCCCCAAGCTTAATTCCTGCTCGTCCTCGAGTAGGTAAATGATAAAAATAGAATTTTTTATGTGACATGCTATCCACTATGTAATCTTATGCATGTATGCTTATTGAGAAAAGATGAATCAACAAATATTAACATAGCAATAATTAAAATGTAAGAAACAGAATCATTAATCCTTAAAAGTATACGATCCTTAAGAAATGTTTACCCCCCATTCATCTTATTATATTAGCAAGGCATGGCTCCATCTTCACCACATCAATACAAATGTCAAGCACCACGGTGTGCAAGTCAGGCAATTGGATCGTATTTTTTCAGTATACATCAACTATTTATTCTTCACGTAATACATGAGCGTGAGCCATTGGACATAGCATTTAAGTGGAATAGAGTATGGTGGTAGATACCAAAGGGGTTAAATAGTGGAGAAGATAGTCTCACATCAACTAGGCGTACCAACGGGCTATGGAGATGCCCATCGATAGATGTCAATGCAAGGAGTAGGGATTGCCATGCAAATGATGCACTAGAGCTATAAGTGTATGAAAGCTCAAATGAAGCTAAGTGGGGTGTGCATCCAACTTGCTTGCTCATGAAGACCTCGGGCATTTAAGGAACCCCGTCATAGGAATATACAAGCCAAGTTTGTAATAATGAATAGGTAATTCCCACTAGCATATGAAAGGATATATCATGAGAATCTCTCTACATGAGGAACATGGTGCCACTTTGAGGCACAAGTGTGGAAAAAGATAGTAGCAAAGTCCCTTCTCTCATTTTCTCTCATTTTTTGAATGGATGGTGGGCTCATTTGGCCTCCCCCATCTTTATTTTTTTCGTCCGGAGTCTCATCTTGACTTTTGGGAGAATCATTGTCTCCTTCTTTCCTCACTGGGACAATGCTCTAATAATGATGATCATCACACTTTTATTTACTTACAACTCAATATGGAGAATTTATATGAAGATATGACTCTGTATGAATGCCTCTGGCAGTGTACCAGGATGTGCAATGATCTAGCGTGACATGTATAAAAATATGATGAACAGTGGCTTTGCCACAAATACTACGCCAGCTCTATATGATCATGCAAAGCAATATGACGATGAACGAACTAGTCATGTGAAGTGACGATGGAATTTGCATGGCAATATATCTCGGAATGGCTATAGAAATGACATGATAGGTAGGTATGGTGGCTGTTTTGAGGATGATATAATAAGGCTTATGTGCAACAGAGCGTGTCATGTCACGGGGTTTGGATGCACCGGCGAAAGTTGCACCGATCCTCGAGGTGAGAACGGGCTATGCACGGTACCGAAGAGGCTAGCAAATTATGAAAAGGCGAGGTTACGTATGTCCATGGTTTCACATTAGTCATAAAGAACTCATATACTTATTGCAAAGTTTTATTAGTTTATCATAAATCAAAGTACTACTCGCAAGACCTGAGGGAATAGGTTGGTAGGAGTTAAAAATCGCGCGCTTCCGACCCGAAACAACACTAGGATTTCAACGAGGAATAGAAATGCTCACACATCATGACCATGCATCTTTAATTTTTAGATGAACAAAAGGGTCAACCTTTCTTAATATCGATACTTCTACGGTTTAACAATTATGGACTCACACCTATTTCATATTACTACATCAATATCGTTGACCCACAATTTCTCTATATGTGCTACATGATGGTTTTGATTGTCACTCATTGAATACCTAATATTTTTTGACTAGTCTTTATGACCCATGCAAATAATCTTCACTATTTATTAACTCTCAAACAATTATAAATGAAGAACGAGAGTGAAATTATTTCTATAAAATCTACACGCCACCGTGCTCAAAAAGATATAAGTGAAGTACTAGAGCAATTGCTAAACTCAAAAGATATAAGTGAAGCACATAGAGTATTCTAACAAATTATGATGAAGGTGTGTCTCTCTTAAATAGGTGTGTACAACAAACAATGATTGTGGCAAACTGAAAGTAAAAGCAAACAAAAGCAAACGACGCTCCAAGCAAAACTCATATCATGTGACGAATAAAAATATAGCTTCAATTGACATACCGATGGATTTGATACGAAAGAGGGGATGCCTTCCGGGGCATCCCCAAGCTTAGACGCTTGAGTCTCCTTTAAAATATTTCCTTGGGGTGCCTTGGGCATCCCCAATCTTAGGCTCTTGCTACTCCTTATTCCTTTGTCCATCATGATAACACCCAAAACTTGAAAACTTCAATCACACAAAACTCAACAAAACTTCGTGAGATCCGTTAGTATAAGAAACATATTGAATACTTTAAGTACTGTTATAAATTGATTCCAATTTCATAAATGCATAATAGGTACTGTATTTTAACTTCTCCATGGCTTATACCCCCCGATACAATCCATAGCATAATCAAAACAAGCAAACTATGCAAGGAAAACAGAATCTGTCTAAAACATAACAGTCTGTAGCAATCTGTAGAGAACCTATACTTATTTAACTCTAAAAATTCTGAAATATGAGGACAACCTTGAAAATGTGTATAGCAACACTGTGTAAAAATTTCAGATCATTATCACGCTCCAGCAAAAAAATGAAAATTCCTGTACTGGAGTCAAAAGTTTATGTTTTGTTTCATCATCGATTCTACTCATCTTGTGAGTCATCCCAAAGGCTTTACTTGGCACAAACACTAATTTAAACAAAAAAACATAATAATTACAGAGGCAATAATCATGCTATTAAAAACAAACAGAAAGTTTAAAGCAAAAAAATTAAAGATAACTATTGGGTTGCCTCCCAACAAGCGCTATTGTTTTATGCCCCTAGCTAGGCATAATGATTTCAATGTTGCTCACATAAAAGTAAAGAGTTGAAACACAATGGGATCATCATGAAGCATATGATAATCGCATTTAATCCTAACCCACTTCCTATGCATAGAAATTTTGTGAGCGAACAATTTATGGGAGCAAGAATCAACTAGCATAGGAAGGCAAAACAAGCATAACTTCGAAACTTTGAACACATAGGGAGGAAACTTGATATTATTGCAATTCCTACACGCATATGTTCCCGCCTCATAATAATTTTCAGTAGCATCATGAAGGAATTCCATAATATAACTATCACATAAAGCGTTCTTTTGATGATCTACAAGCATAGAAGATTTATTACTCTTCACATAAGCAAATTCCTTTTCATTCATGGTAGTGGGAGCAAACTCAACAATATAACTATCATGTGACACTTGATTGTCATAAGAAAATTGAAAATTTAAATCATGATGACATGTTTCACGGTTATCATTACTAATTATAGCATACGTGTCATCACCACAATCATCATAATAAATTTTCTCATCAAAACTTGGGGGACAAAAAATATCATCTTCATCAAACATATCATCCCCAAGCTTGTGGTCTTGCATATCGTTAGCATCATGGATATTCAGAGAATTAATCCGAACAATATTTCTATCATGCTCATCATTAAAGGAACTCACATTAAGCATTTTTATAAATTCTTCCTCTAACAATTGAGCACAATTTTCCGAATCCTTATTTCACGAAAGACATTATAAAGACGAAGCATATGAGGCAACCTCAGCTCCATTTTTTTTGTATTTTTGATTTTTATGTGACAAGCTAAATATAACAGCAAATAAAAATAAGAATAAGTGAATGAAAATTTGTGTGAAGTTACTTGATAGTTGATGATGATACTCCCCGGCAACGGTGCCAGAAATCCTTCCTGATACTTGTGATCTGCGTTGGGTTTTCCGTGAAGAGGAACGGGTGATTGCAGCACAAAGTGGGTAAGTATTTCTCTCATTTATGAAACCAAGGTTTATCGAACCAATAGGAATATCAATCCTACACTGTCTTCAGCGGCTGCACACAAATGAACAAACAACTTGCACCCAACGCGGGCAAGAGGGTTGTCAATCCCCTTGATCTCGTTATTTGCAAGCAAATGAGTCGTGTAGATAATTCTTGATAAATATAAATTGCAAAATAAAATAAAAGGTAAATAACGGCAGCAAGGTAATTATAGCGTTTGTAAATATATAAGTGAATAGACCCGGGGGGCATAGTTTTCCCTAGCGGCATCTCTCATGTAGGCAGCATACGGTGGGTAAGAAATTACTGTTGGGAAATTGATAAAAAAGCGGATAGTTATGCGATTTTCACGGTAATGATCATGTATATATAGGCATCATGTCCATAAACAAATAGGCCGACTCCTGCCTGCTCCTATTACTATTACTCCACTCATCGACCGCTATCCAGCATGCATCTAGAGTATTAAGTAAAACAGAGTAATGCTTGGAGAACGATGACATGATGTAGACAAAGTAAACTCAATCAATATGAATGAACCCCGTTGTTTTATCCTTAGTAGCAACAACACAAATATGCATCTTGTCCCCTACTTTGTCACTGGGATATAGAAACTCGCCAGGTTGAACCTACCACAACGCACCACTCCCACCGATGAAATATTAATCTACTTGGCCAAAGCACATCAATAGATCGGAGAGCATTACGAAGCTATAATGATCATGCAATTAAGAGACAATATAAATCAGAGGTATCTCAAATACTTTTCATGAATAATCTGAACATAAACCCACAATTCATCGGATCCCAACAAACACACCGCACAATAGGATTACATCGGATAGATCAAAGAGAAGACGCGGTGGTCATTGTATTGAAGATCAAGAGATAGAGAGATTGCCATCTAGGTACTAGCCATGGACATGTAGGTCTGTGGTGAACTACTCACACATCATCATGAGGGAAGCAAGGTTTATGAAGAGGCCCTCCGTGATCGATCCCCCCTCCGGCAGGGTGCCGGAACGGAGCTCCAAATGGCCTAGCGACGGAACAGAGACTTACAACGGCGGAAAAAGGGTTTTGGGACTGCCTCCAAGGTTTTTGCAATATTAGAGAATTTATAGGCCGAAGAGGGACGTTGGGAGAGCCACAAGGGGGCCACCACATATCAGGGCGCGGCCCCCCCAGGGCGCGCCCTGATGTGTGGTGGGGCCCTCGTGTGCCTCCCGACCTCCTTCCGAAGCTTCTAGGTCTTCTTTTGGTCCAGAAAAAATCATCAAAAAATTTTGTGGCAATTGGACTTCGTTTGGTACTGTAAACCTGAAAAGGCAAAAACATGCAGAAAACAACAACTGGCACTGGGCACTGGGTCAATAGGTTAGTGCTCAAAAATATTATAAAGTAGATCATCGATGGCGCGCGTTGCTGCGCCCATCTATTTAGAATTTTCTTAAATATAGAAAAACATAGATCATGGACATTAATTAATTTGCATCAATGACCTAAATATTTATTAGCAATAGAAGAGGGATGAATGTACTTTAAACTTATCAAATAAGCAAGTATTCGGCAGTGTTATAGCTAAAGAAGTGATTACCTACATTGAGTCTACAATTTTATCATACATAGAGAAGGAATGTGGAAAAGGTTTCAGGTGATGTTACAATACACGTGAAACAAGCTATCTTATGACACAAACAAGCACGATTACATAATTTGGAAATAGCTAACTTAGTATTCCCATCAGGCATTAGTATCAAAGGTCAATCAAGCTATCCATTGACCTCACAGCTTCATATCTCTCAAGCAGTTTCCTTTGCAGACCACTAAGTTGCACCTGCAAAGAAGCAAGCTCTTCTCTCTGCTTTTGGAATGAGAAGACAATAGTGAAAAGGCCAAAAGAAAGATCGCATGCAGCTTACATCGTCTGTCTTCTAGCTAAAACAATGTTTACATTCAGGTTTGGGTACTTCAAATCAATGTCAAGCTGAATCGCGTGGAAAGTAGCGGGGAAAGATGAAAGGGGAGCTGAAATTTGGACCGTATAGATTAATAGAGTTGATGCAACTATTTGTTTCTTGGATAGAGGTTTAATCCGTATAAAAAATGGGCCATAAATTCACGACTTTCATGGCCGCCAGTAAAGCGCATAAGGTTTGCACTACCAGGAGGTGAGTCCACAAGATTTGGTGAGTAGACACCACCGGCATTGCAACACATGGTTTCAACCACCTATAGTCCTTTTCCACATGTTCGTTTGACCAGAAATATGTTCCATAGTGCTGTCATCTGAAACAAGGTGCTCCTATACATGACTGATTATGCGGAAGGTTCACCAAAAGAATATACTTAAGGATAGTACAACCTAGTTGTGTTTTCTGCCCATTTGACTCTACTATTCTAACTTCTTGCATACAGCAACAAACAGTTCCATGGCATGAATGATGCACATACATATCAATAAGTGCCACTGGAGATTGTGAGATGGAAACCTTAAAATACATGGATACTGAAGCATGAAGAGACAAGGTATGACATCCCAGATGAAATTACATTGCCGAGAACCATTGCAGATTGTCAGATGAAGAACACTCCAAAATGAGAACAAAGCTCTAAAATTAGCCGAATTGATAGACAATAAGCAAGATAAACACTTCCCATGCAAACTAAAGGTTGAAAAGACATCAACGGAATATTTGAGTGGAAGATGGAATTGTAGGGAAAATTCTACAGAAATCTAGAAGATAAGAGGGGCAATCTAGCCACGAAATATCGCTGCTCGAGATTCTACTGCCAGAAGAAGGTGAACATGAAAGCATGAGGCGACAAAGCATATATATAACCGCATGAACTCAAGTATGTGTAGGTTGTCAGAATAGTAATGTACCTCCATTAATGGGCACGGGCGAGTGGCTCACATTAGCTGCCATGAATCGCTTCATTGGTTTGAACGACGATGAATTATCTTCAATCGCCACCCAATAGCTGCAGCTCGGAATATGTATACGTCTCCAAGTTTCAAAATTTCTGAGAAGATTGTGATCACCTTTAATAACAAAAAAGTTGGGCAACATATTTCCTACAAGAAGAGCTAATCACTAATCCACTTGCACTGGCTCAACTCTATTCGGATGCATTAATTATAGTAAATTGAATAGGTAATGTGAAAGGAAAAAGAGGTGCAAGAAAACGAAGCGTATAATACCTAGATTTCTATCTTATTAACTGAGAATATACTCAGCAATCATTATCATTAGTGGCCATAGTTGTGTAGTTGGATGAATGTATTCAGTGAGCTGGGAACCTCACATTTCAATTAAATCAATGTCAAGTTCTCCAGACCAACGACTTCATCTACAAATTCAGATATGTAATAGGTCACATGATCAAACATGTTTTATCTGACATACCCTGCTGCACAAATCAACAAAGAACAAAGTAGAACAACAACACAGTTGCAAAAACATATATAAGGGATCTGAGGAGGGGCTTTCAAGATAAAGAAGTTTAAAGTAATGACAACAAAATTATAAATTAATCTTTCAAGCGACACTGTCTTCAATAATTTAGTTATGTTGCAAGAACAAGGGCGGTTGACCAATGCAATTTAGTGCTCATGTTTGACGGAATGGTATATAGACAAATCAGTAAATTAAGGACAATAAAGGGGTAACTCAATTGACAATTTGAAAAGATAAGAAATTATGAAGAATAAAAAAGACTCAAATGATGGGATACTTGCTGCCCGTCCAGCCGTGGAGTGTGCCTAGGTTATTGTTGGTCGTTGTCTGCCAGATGTGGGCGCACATTGATGTCCCTGTTGTCGCTGCCAAGGATGAGCCAACAAAGCGCAGGCGAGTGCACTAGCCTAGCACATGAATTACAATGCCCCGGTCGGTGGTCCTCGGTCAACCGAGGGAGATGCCCTAGTTTGTGACTTCCTAGGATCAACCAATCATGTGTTGCTGGAAGCTATCAAGCCAGGAGACAATTCACAGCCTGTTTGTTCTTTCCTCATGGACTTGAGTGGTCTAACTCCTCCCGACCAAGCATCACAAATCTAGATAGATGAATCGACAAAGTGAATTGATGTGTCCTGGTCTAGCTGGGTCATAACTACGTCCTGTGGGATAGATGAATCGACAAGTGAATCACCGCTTGAGGCAGACAGACAGATCAGGGCAGGGAATCTCCCTCTCCACTATTAGCATATCGTGTGAGGGAGATGGGTCGATTTTATACCTGTAGGGCAAGGAACAGTCGGGGTGAAGAGGGGGGAGAACGACGACCATCTTCGATGACTGCTTGCCTACGGATGTCGATTCTACCAGGCACCGCCTGCCCTCACGATGGATTCCCTCGCGCTCGTCGCCTCAGCTTCATCCTCTTGGACGTCGGCTGGACCCGCATCCAGCGTCATCACTGGATCCCCTCACGCGCCTCGTCTCGGCTTCATCCCCTCGGGCGCCTTGTCTCGATCCACGCAGATCGCTAGGGTTCGTGAGGAGGAGGGGATTGGGTGCACCGCGCGGAAGGAGGTCATTCTCGACGCCCATGGAGACGGACATATTTCTAGCAGTGGACCTCCTTTTACCGCTGGAATGGGCTGGCGCTGGCGGCTCATGGACGGCCCAATGCACCAGAAGCCTTCGTTTCGGCCTCTGGAGCAGCAGCCCATAGGACAGTTGGGCCAGATTATCCAGATTACGGGACAGATTCTTTGCACACGAAATCTGACGGTCAGGGAAGATCAGATCATGAAACGGACGGTCGAAAACGCTAATTCACTGAGAGAGAGCTCGGTTTAGGCTCAGTTTACTGTCCATAATTGGTAAATAAAGACCCAAAAAGTATCCTAGAATGATAATATATCAGCATGGAACAATAAAAAATTATAGATACGTTGAAGACGTATCATCCATAAACAAGTAGACTGAAATGATCCAGCATCTACTACTATTACTCCACTTCGACAGCGCTTCTATGCTTGCCTCTCTAGGTATTAAGTTCATGACAACCAGAGTAATGCTTGGAGTAAGATGACATGACGTAGGTAAGACAAGCAATATGTTCAAACCTCATCGTTTTATCCTTAGTGGCAACACTACAAATACGTGTCTTGTCCCCTTCTGTCACTGGGATATAGAGCACCGCAAGATTGAACCCACTACAACACACCACTCCCACTGAAGATAAAACAATCTAGTTGGCCAAACCAAATGGATAGATCGGAGAGAAATACGAAGCTATAATAATCATGCATAATATAATTCAGAGGAGACTCGATTACTTTCAATGAATAATCTGATCATAAACCCACAATTCATCGGATCCCTACAAACACACTACAAAAGAGGATTACATCGAATAGATCGCCGCGAAAATCACGACAAACATTGTATTGAAGACCGTACGAAGAGAAGAAGCCATCTAGATACTAGCTATGGATCCGCAGATCTGTGGTGGACTACTCACACATCATCATGGATGCATCAAGGTTGATGTAGATGGCCTCCGTGATCGATTCCCCCTTCGGCAGGGTACCGAAAAAGGTATCCATATGAGATCATGGCGGAACAGAGATTTGAGGCGGCGGAAAAAGTGTTTCTGGTGGCTCTTTGATGTTTTCGGAATATTTCAGAATTTATAGAAGTGGAATTAGGTCGGGGGGCTTCACGAGGGGGCCACAAGTCCGGGGGTGTGCCCTACCCCCTAGGGCGCGCCCTCTGAGCTTTTCACTCCCTCGTGCGGCTTCCGGCCTCCTACCGAAGCTTTGTGGACCCAAAATCTTCCACAAAAAATCACCAAAAAGTTCCATCGTGTTTGGACTCCGTTTGGTATTGATTTTCTGCAAGAGTCAAAAACACGCAAAAAACAGGAACTGGCACTGGGCATTGGGTTAATAGGTTAGTCCCAAAAAATGATATAAAATAGCATATTATTGCATGCAAAGTATCCAATATTAATAATATAATAGTATGAAACAATCAAAAATAGTTGATCCGTTGGAGACGTATCAACCCTCTACAGCGCACTCCCACCATGTTCAGTGTTGATGGCCTTACAGGGTTGGTGGTTCCTCTAGTGGCTGAACCAGTGGCCTCCAAAATGCCCATAGAGGCCATGGGGCCTCTGTTTTGCGCCCCCCAGCCTTCTCTTTTGCCTCCACTTCTGCTTTCCTTGCCACGACAACCGGCTTACACTCCCGTCAAGGCACCGACGGCCCGAAGAAAGACGTTGGTTGGAGTGAATATCTCAAAGGTCGATGGGCTTTATCTTCAGAAGATTAGAAGACCTGGGGGTGTGCATGTTGCTTCTGCTACCAAGGCGGCCGAGGGCCTAGTGTGCCAAAGCTTAGGCATCACCAGAGATGGCGAGAATGTCTCTAAGGCAACCCTGGAGGAATTCACAGGCAGGTTCAATGACCAACTGTCACGTGAAGTGATCATGGCCATCATGGATTTCTTCATGCTCAACGATGGAGATGTCCTCACAGTTGAAGAAGCGCTCATCTACCGCGATGGAGAAGGTGCTATGGACTTGGACACGGACCGGCGATCGCAGCTAGCGATTTACTAAGCTGTTGGAGATACTTGTGATCTGCGTTGGATTTTCCGTGAAGAGGAACGGGTAATTGTGGCACAAAGTGGGTAAGTATTTCCCTCAGTTATGAAACCAAGGTTTATCAAACCAATAGGAATATCAATCCTCAACCGTCTTCAGCGACTACACACAAAAGAGCAAACAACTTGCACCCAACGCGGGCAAGAGGGTTGTCAATCCCCTTGATCTCGTTATTTGCAAGCAAATGAACTGTGTAGATAATTGTAGATAATTGTAAATTGGAAAATAAAATAAAAGATAAATAAAGGCAGCAAGGTAATAGTAGAGTTTGTAAATTTATAAGTGAATAGACCCGGGGTCTATAGTTTTCCCTAGCGGCATCTCTCATGTAGGCAACATACGGTGGGTAACAAATTACTGTTGGGCAATTGATTGAAAAGCGGATAGTTATGCGATTTTCACGGCAATGATCATGTGTATTTAGGCATCACGTCCATTGATACATCTCCATCATATCTATAATTTTTGATTGTTTCATGCCAATATTATACAACTTTCACATACTTTTGGCAACAATTTATATGATTTATTGGACTAACCTATTGATCCAGTGCCCAGTGCCAGTTCCTGTTTATTGCATGTTTTTTGTTTCGCAGAATATCCATATCAAACGAAGTCCAAACGTGATAAAAATTTACGGAGATTTTTTTTGGAATATTTGTGAATTTTGAGAAGTGGAATCAACGCAATCGGAGGCCCACAGCCCCCACAAGACACCAGGGCGCGGCCAGGGGGGCCAGGCGTTCCCTGGTGAGTTTTGCTCACCTCGTATGTCGGTTAGAGCTCTCCTTTGGCCGCAAGGAAGCTATTTTTTGAATAAAAATCCCCTCAAAATTTCAGCCCGATCGGAGTTACGGATCTCCGGGAATATAAGAAACGGTTTTCGGCCAGAAAACAGGAACGTGAAACAGAAGAGAACAGAGAGGGAGATCCAATCTATGAGGGGCTCCTGCCCCTCCGCCGCCATGGCGGCCATGGACCAGAGGGAGAACTCTCCTCCCATCTAGGGGGAGTCCAAGGAAGAAGAAGAAGGAGGTGGCTCTCTCCCCCTCTCTCCCGATGGCATCGGAACGCTGCCGGGGCAAGGATCGTGACGGTGATCTACATCAACAATCTTGCTACCGTCAACACCAACTTTCTCCCCCTCTATGCAGCGGTGTAACTCCCCTTTTCCCCGCTGTAATATCTACTTAAACATGGTGCTCAACTCCGTGTATTATTTCTCAATGATATGTGGCTATCCTATGATGTTTGAGTAGATCCGTTTTGTCCTATGGGCTAATTGATGATCGTGGTTGGTATGAGTGTATATTTTATTATGGTGTTGTCCTATGGTGCCCTCCGTCTCGCGCAAACATGGGGGATCCCCGCTGTAGGGTGTTGCAATGTGTTCATGATTTGCCTATGGTGGGTGGCGTGAGTGACAGAATACACAGACCCGAGTAGGTGGGTTGTTGCATATGGGAGTAAAGAGGACTTGATACTTAAAGGTATGGTTGGGTTTTACCTTAATGATCTTTAGTAGTTGCGGATGCTTGCTAGAGTTCCAATCATAAGTGCATATGATCCAAGTAGAGAAAGTATGTTAGCTCATGCCTCTCCCTCATGTAAAATTGCAAGAATGATTACCGGTCTAGTTATCAATTGCCTATGGACAAATAACCTTCTTGTTTGACAAAAGCTTTCTACTAAACAACTAACTTTTATTATTTTGCTTTTTACTCGTAGTTTTATTTCCCGCAAAGTACTTCTAGTTTTATTCGTGCAAACTATCCTATCACCTACAATATAGTTTCATACTTGTTCTAGGTAAAGCAAACGTTAAAGTGTGCGTAGAGTTGTATCGGTGGTTGATAGAACTTGAGGGAATATTTGTTCTACCTTTAGCTCCTCATTGGGTTCGACACTCTTACTTATCGAAAAAGGCTACAAATGATCCCCTACACTTGTGGGTTATCAAGACCTTTTTCTGGCGCCGTTGCCGAGGAGCAATAGCATGGGGTGAATATTCTCATGTGTGCTTGTTTGCTTTATCACTAAGTAATTTTAATTTTCTATTATTAGTTGTTTTATATCTTTAGTTATGGATATGGAACATGAAACACCAAAAAAATTAGTGGTACTTGCTACTCATGGAGATGGGGAACCTCCTAAAACCCTCGATGCTAGTTATGTGGGACGCATTAATTACTCCTTTGATAATCCTGAGAAATCCTCATCGAACTTTATAATGGGAGACACGTTGGATCAACATGAGTACTTTAGGGATTATCACATGTCTCAAAAAGGGAAACACTTATGGGATCAAATTAGAATATTGCAATGGTTTGCCATGGATGCATGCTCGAGATGTGACTTTACTTGTTGCTCTAAGATAGAAGCTCGACACCTTCCCTTTCAATGTAAATTCAATGATAATGAAACCTTGGCATCATATGCTAAAGTTATTTATGATTATTATGATGTGGAACGAATAGAAGAATTTGTTGCGTTTAAAGGTGCTTATGAAATTGCTTCTTTGCTTGAAAGGTATGATGATGATGTTCCTTACGAATCTGAAAAATTATCCATACTTAAATATTGCTATGATAATTATGAATACAATGCTGATATTATTGAATTTATTGAGAGTATGACCACTGCTTTGGAAGAGACTAATATTTTGCAGGAATCTATGGAAGAAGAAATTGCTGAAACTGTGAGCTCATTAGATGAAAAAGATGAGGAGGAGAGTGAAGAACAAAAGGAGGAAGAGCGGATTAGCTACCCGTGCCCACCTTCTAATGAGAGTAACTCTTCAACTCATACATTGTTTAATTATCCTTCGTGCTTACCGAAGGATGAATGCTATGATGAATGCTACGATGAATGCTATGATGATTGCTATGATCCCGTGGATTCATTTGAAATATCCCTTTTTGATGAACTTGATGCTTGCTATGCTTGTGGCCATGATGCCAATATGAATAATGCTTATGAAGATGAACTTGCTATAGTTCCTTATGTTAAGCATGAAATTGTTGCTATTGCACCCACACATGATAGTCCCATTATCTTTTTGAATTCTCCCAACTACACTATATCGGAGAAGTTTGCTCTTATTAAGGATTATATAGATGGGTTGCATTTAGCTACTACACATGATGATTTTAATGAATATAATATGCATGTGCTTGCTGCTCCTACTTGCAATTATTATGAGAGCGGAACCAAATCTTCACCTCTCTATGTTTCCAATACTATAAATTTGCAAGAAACTGTTTATACTATGCATTGGCCTTTACTTGATGTGCATGAATTGTTCTTGTATGACATGCCGATGCATAGGAAGAGGGTTAGACTTCGTTGTAACATGATACATATCACTGTGCTCACTACTAAATCGCAAATCATTGTTAATTAAAATTGGCTTTGATATACCTTGGGATCCGGGTGGATCCATTACTTGAGCACTATATGCCTAGCTTAATGGCTTTAAAGAAAGCGCTGCCAGGGAGACAACCCGGAAGTTTTAGAGAGTCATTTTATTCTGTTGTGTGATTTTATAAAGTTTAAAAACAAAAAAAATATAGGGGGGAACCTAAAACTTCACAAAAGGAAAGGTGAAAGTGAGAGAGATGATGAGCATCGTTGAAGTGGGGGACGTCCTTGAACTTTTGTTCATGCCCATGGAAACTTTGTGAATCTTGAATCACGCAAACTTTTCCAACAAAAATAATTATCCCCTTGTACAAATCCATTGTATTATAAAAATAATGTGCCAAGATTTGCCTTTAGGATGTTTGAATTGCTTGTTTGATGTGTGCTGTGCAAAAACAGAAACTTTTGCCGTAGTGTTTGAATTTTCATATTTTACTGGAGCGTGCAAAAATTCTGAAATTTTTACACGGTACTTTTATGCAAATCATTTCTCACGTTATAATTTTTCAGAATTTTTTGAGCTACAGAAGTATACATGTCTACAAATCTTTACGGACTGTCCTGTTTTTCACATATTGTTGTTATAGCTGCCTTGCGTGCTTATGTTTGAATTCTTGTTGAGCCCCATTGACTTGGGAGCCATAGAATGTGATAGCATACAGTGGGTAATGTTAGATTATAATTATGCAATAATGTTATGGCAAGACATGATGGGATTTGGTATTATGTGTACTAACGGATCTCACCAATTTTCTGTTAAGTTTTGTGTGATTGAAGTTTTCAAGTTTTGGGTGTTATCACGATGAGAAGGAATAAGGAGCAGCAAGAGCCTAAGCTTGGGGATGCCCAAGGCACCCCAAGGTAATATTCTAGGAAGACTCAAGCGTCTAAGCTTGGGGATGCCCCGGGAAGGCATCCCCTCTTTTATTCCAAATCATTGGTATGTCACTTGGAGCTATATTTTTATTCATCACATGATATGCGTAAATCTTGGAGCGTATTTTGTGTTTAGTTTTCACTTTTCTTTTATGCACCATGCTGGTATGAGATAGTCCATGGTTGATTTATAGAATGCTCATTGCACTTCACTTATATCTTTTGAGTATGGCTTTATAGAATGCTTCATGTGCTTCACTTATATCATTTGAAGTTTGGATTGCCTGTTTCTCTTCACATAGAAAACCGTTATTGATAGAATGATCTTTTGCTTCACTTATATTTATTAGAGCATCGTCTTTTGTAGAAAGAATTAAACTCTCTTGCTTCACTTATATCTATTTAGAGAGTCAACAGGAATTGGTCATCCACATGGTTAGTCATAAAATCCTACATAAACCTTAGGGATCACTGAATATGATACGTTTGATTCCATGCAATAGTTTTGCGATATAGAGATGATAATATGTGGGAGGTACTAGTGGATGACCGTGTTTAGTAATATATTGGTGTTAAGGTTTGTGATTCCCGAAGCATGCACGTATAGTCTCCCGTTATGCTAGGAAGTTGGAGCACAATTTATTCTTGATTGTCTATCTTTGTGTGAAGGTCGGGGGCGCGCGATGGTTAACTCCTAGCAACCTCCCCCCTAGGAGCATGTTGGAAATATGCCCTAGAGGCAATAATAATTTAGTTATTATCATATTTCCTTGTTCATGATAATCGTTTATTATCCATGCTATAATTGTATTGATTGGAAACTCAAATACATGTGTGGGTACATAGACAACACTGTGTCCCTAGTATGCCTCTAATAGACTAGCTCGTTGATCAAAGATGGTCAAGGTTTCCTAGCCATAGACATGAGATGCCATTTGATAACGGGATCACATCATTAGGAGAATGATGTGATGGACAAGACCCAAACTATGAACATAGCATATGATCGTGTCAGTTTATTGCTATTGTTTTCTGCATGTCAAGTATCTGTTCCTATGACCATGAGATCATGCAACTCACTGACACCGGAGGAATACCTTGTGTGTATCAAACGTCACAACGTAACTAGGTGACTATAAAGATGCTCTACAGGTATCTCCGAAGGTGTCTGTTGAGTTGGCATGGATCGAGACTGGGATTTGTTACTCCGTGTGACGGAGAGGTATCTCAGGACCCACTCGGTAATACAACATCACAACAAGCCTTGCAAGAAATGTGACTAAAGTGTTAGCCATGGGATCTTGTATTACGGAACGAGTAAAGAGACTTGCCGGTAACGAGATTGAACTAGGTATGGAGATACCGACGATCGAATCTCGGGCAAGTAACATACCAAAGAACAAAGGGAACATCATACGGGATTAACTGAATCCTTGACATAGAGGTTCAACCGATAAAGATCTTCATAGAATATGTAGGAACCAATATGGGCATCTAGGTCCCGCTATTGGTTATTGACCGTAGAGGTGTCTCGGTCATGTCTACATAGTTCTCGAACCCGTAGGGTCTGCACACTTAAGGTTCGGTGACGTTTCGGTATAGTTGAGTTATGTATGTTGGTTTCCGAAGGTTGTTCAGAGTCCCGGATGAGATCCCGGACGTGACGAGGAACTCCGGAATGGTCTGGAGGTGAAGATCGATATATAGGACTAAGGGAATCGGAGTCCGGAAGCGTTCCGGGGGTACCGGGTTATGACCAGGAGTACCGAAAGGGGTTTCGGGGGGCCCCGGCAAGTGTTGGGGGGGCTCATGGGCCAAGGGGAGGGGGCACACCAGCCCATTAAGGGGCTGTGCGCCCCTCTCACCCCATCTCACGTAACCAAGGGAGGTGGGGCGCCCTCCCTAGAGCAGCCGCCCCCTTTGCCTTGGGGGCCAAGGCTCCTAGGGGGTGGGAGGGCCAAAATCCATCTAGGGTTGCCCATCTAGGCCGCCGGCCCCCTTAGGGGAAACCCTAGGGGCGCCACCCCTCCTCCCTTCCCCCTAATATAGATGAGGACAGGGAGGGCAGCCGAACCCAAGAAAAGCCACAGGCTGCCTCTCTCTCCCCCTAGATTGCTTCTCCTCTAGATCTGTTTGGTATAGCTTAGCGAAGCTCTGCCGGATCAGCTCCACCACCACCGGCACCACGCTGTTGTGCTGCCGGAGAACTCATCTACCTCTCTGCCCTCGCTTGCTGGATCAAGGAGGCGGAGATCATCATCGAGCTGCACGTGTGCTGAACGCGGAGGTGCCGTCCGTTCGGCGCTAGATCGTGATTGGATCGCGGGACGGCTTGCGATTTGGATCGCGAAGACGTTCGACTACATCAACCGCATTTCTTAACGCTTCCGCTTAGCGATCTACAAGGGTATGTAGATCCACTCTCCCTCTCCTAGATGCTCATCACCATGGATAGATCTTGCGTGTGCGTAGGAATTTTTTTGTTTCCTATGCAACATTTCCCAATAGTGGCATCATGAGCTAGGTCTATGTGTAGATGAGATCACGAGTAGAACACAAAGGAGTTTGTGGGCGTTGATATTTAGATTGCTTCCTCCCTTGGTCTTTTCTTGATTCGGCGGTATTGTGGGATGAAGCGGCCCGGACCAACATTACTCGTACGCTTACGAGAGACCGGTTCCATCAACTGACATGTAACTTCGTTGCATAAAGATGGCTGGCGGGTGTCTGTTTCTCCCACTTTAGTCAGATCGGATTTGACAAAGGCGGTCCTTGAGAAGGTTGAATAGCAATTTTTGTATCACCATTGTGGTTTTTGCGAAGGTTAGAATTGTTCTTGCTAGATACCCGTAGCAGCCACGTAAAACTTGCAACAACAATTAGAGGACGTCTAACTTGTTTTTGCAGGGTATGTTGTGATGTGATATGGCCAATTACATGATGAGATATATGTGATGTATGAGATGATCATGTATTGTATAGAATATCACGACTTGCATGTCGATGAGTACGGCAACCGGCAGGAGCCATAGGGTTGTCTTTAATTATTTTCGCCGTTTTTGCTTTACTTTATCGCTATGAGTTAGCAATAGTCGTGGAAGCAACAGTCGGCGCGACAACCTCATGGCGACACATTGATGGAGATCAAGATGATGGAGATCATGGTGTTATGCCGGTGACGATGGAGATCATGCCGGTGCTTTGGAGATGGAGATCAGAAGCACAAGTTCATGGCCATATCATGTCACTTATGATTTGCATGTGATGTTAATCCTTTTATGCATATTATTTTGCTTAGGACGACGGTAGCATTATAAGGTGATCCCTCACTTAAATTTCAAGATAAAATTGTGTTCTCCCCGAGTGTGCACCGTTGCGAAAGTTCGTCGTTTTGAGACACCACGTGATGATCGGGTGTGATAGACTCTACGTTCGCATACAACGGGTGCAAGCCAGTATTGCACGTGCGGAACACTCGGGTTAAACTTGACGAGCCTAGCATGTACAGACATGGCCTCGGAACACAAGAGACCGAAAGGTCGAACATGAGTCATATAGTAGATATGATCAACATGAAGATGTTCACCATTGAAACCACCTCAACTCACCTGATGATCGGACTTGAGTTGGTGGATTTGGATCATGTGACACTCGAATGACCAGAGGGATGTCAATTTGAGTGGGAGTTTTTAAGTAATATGATTAACTAAACTCATTATCATGAACATAGTCAAAATGTCTTTGCAAATTATGTTGTAGATTACTAGCTCGCGCTGTAGCTCCCTTGAATTTTTTATATGTTCTTACAGAAATAGAGTTGAAAGATGATGGTAGCAATAATGCGGGCTGGGTCCGTGATCTGAGGATTGTCCTCATTGCTGCACAGAAGGCTTATGTCCTTAATGCACCGCTCGGTGCGCCACCCCCTCCAGTGTCGTTTGTAGATGTTGTGAACACCTGACAGGCACGTTTTGATGACTACTTGATAGTTCAGTGCGTCATGCGTTATGGCTTAGAATTGAGGCTCCAAAACGTTTTGAACGTCACGGAACATATGAGATGTTCTAAGAGCTGAAATTGGGATCTCAGGCTCGTGACCGTGTTGAGAGGTATGAGACCTCCAACAAGATTCTTTGCCTGCAAGATGAAGGAGAATATCTCAATCGGTGAGCATGTGCTCAGATTGCCTGGGTGCTACAATCGCTTGAATCGAGTGGGAGTTGATCTTCCAGATAAGATAGTGATTGATATAGTTCTCCAAGTCACTGTCACTAAGCTACTAGAGCTTCGTGGTAAACTATAAAATGCCAGGGATGGAAATAATGATCCCTGAGCTATTCGCGATGTTTGACACCACGAAGGTAGAAATCAAGAAGGAGCATCAAGTGTTGATGGTTAGTAAAACCACTAGTTTCGAGAAGGGCAAGGGCAAGGAGGGATACTTCATGGATGGCAAGCCAGTTGCTGCTCCAGTAAAGAAACCCAAGGTTGAACCCAAACCCGAGACCGAGTGCTTCTATTATGAGGAGAACGGTCGCTGAAGCGGAACTGCCCTAGATACTTGGTAGATAAGAAGGCTGGCAACGTCGACAGAAGTATATTCGATATACGTGTTATTGATGTGTACCTTACTAGTACTCCTAGTAGCACCTGGGTATTAGATACCGGTTCGGTTGCTAAATGTTAGTAACTCGAAATAAAAGCTACGGAATAAACGGAGGCTAGCAAAGGGTGAGGTGACGATGAGTGTTGGAAGTGTTTCCAAGGTTGATGTGATCACCATCGCACGCTCTCTCTACCTTCGGAATTATTGATGAACCTAAATAAAAGTTATTTGGTGTTTGCATTGATCATAAACATGATTAGATCATGTTTATTGCAATACGGTTATTCATTTAAGTTAGAGAATAATGGTTATTCTGTTTACATGAATAAAACCTTCAATGGTCATGCACCCAATGAGAATGGTTTATTGAATCTTGATCATAGTGATACACATGTTCATAATATTGATGCCAAAAGATATAGAGTTAATAATGATAGTACCACATACTTGTGGCACTGCCGCTAAATGTCATATTGGTGTAAAACGCATGAAGAAACTCCATGCTGATGGATCTTTGGACTCATTCGATTTCGAATCGGTTGAGACATGCGGACCATGCCTCATGGGCAAGATGACTAAGACCCCGTTTTCCGGTATGATGGAGCAGGCAAGTAACTTATTGGAAATAATACATGTTGATGTATTCGGTCCAATGAGTGTTGTAGCGTGTGGTGGATAGCGTTATTTTCCTACCTTCACTGATGATTTGAGTAGATATGGGGATATTTACTTAATGAAACACAAGTCTGTAACGTTTGAAAAGTTCAAACAAAATCAGAGTGAAGTTTGAGATCATTGTGACAAGAAGATAAAATGTCTACGATATGATCGTGGAGGTGAATATCTGAGTTACGAGTTTGGTATACAACTGAAGACAATGTAGAAGTTGTTTCACAACTCACGCCACCTGGAACACCATAGTGGGATGGTGTGTCCGAACGTCGTAGTCGTGCTCTATTGGATATGGTGCGAACTATGATGTCTCTTATCGATTTACCACTATCGTTTTAGGGTTATGCATTAGAGACAACCACATTCACTTTAAAAGGGGCACCATCTAAGTCCGTTGAGATGACACCGTATGAATTTTGGTTTGGCGGAAACCTAAGCTGTCATTTCTTAATGTTTGGGGCTGCGACGCTTATGTGAAAAAGGGTTTTCACCTAATGAGCTCGAATCCAAAGCGGACAAATGCATCTTCATAGAATACCCTAACGTAACAGTTGGGTAAACCTTCTATCTTAGATCCAAGCACAAAGTGTTTGTTGCTAAAACGGGTCCTTTCTCGAGAAAGAGTTTCTTTCGAAAGAATTGAGTGGGAGGAAGATAGAACTTGATGAGGTTGTTGAACCTTTGTTTCAACCAGAGAGTAGCGCAGCGCAGAAAGTTGTTCCTGTGGAGCCTACGTTAGTTGAAGGGGAAGTTAATGATGATGATCATGAAGCTTCGGATCAAGTTACTATCGAACCTCGTAGGTCGACAAGGACGCATACTGCTCCTGAGTGGTACGGCAACCCTGTCTTAGAGGTCATGTTGTTGGACAACGATGAACCTACTAGCTATGGAGAAGCGATGATGGGCCCGGATTCCGAGAAATGGTTAGAGGCCATGAAATCCGAGATGGGATCCATGTATGAAAACAAAGTATGGGCTTTGGAAGTATTACCTGAAGGGCAAAAGGCCATTCAGAACAAATGGATCTTTAAAAGGAAGATGGACGCGGACGGTAATGTCACCGTCTATAAAGCTCGACTTGTGGCAAAGGGTTTTTCACAAGTTCATGGAGGTGACTACGATGAGACTTTCTCACCCGTAGCGATGCTTAAGTCTGTTGGAATTATGTTAGCAGTTGCTGCATTTTTCGATTATGAAATCTGGCAGATGGATGTCAAAACATCGTTTCCTTAACGGTATCCGTGAGGAAAGGTTGTATGTGATACAACCGGAAGGTTTTGTCAGTCCCAAGGATGCTAAAATGTATGCAAACTCCAGCGATCCTTCTATGGACTGGAGCAAGCATCTCGGAGTTGGAATATACGCTTTGATGAGGTGATCAAAGTTTTTGAGTCTATACAAAGTTTATGAGAAACTTGTATTTACAATAAAGTGAGTGGGAGCACTATAGAATTTCTGATAAGTATATGTGGATGACATATTGTTGATCGGAAATGATGTAGAATTTCTGGAAAGCATAAAGGGCTGTTTGAAAAGGAGTTTTTCAAAGGAACACTTGGATAGAAGCTACTTAAATATTGGGCATCAGGATCTATAGGGATAGATCAAGACGTCTGATAAAACTTTCAATGAGTACATACCTTCACAAGATTTTGAAAGAGTTCAAAATGGATCAGTCAAAGAAAGAGTTCTTGCCTGATTTGTAAGGTGTGGAGTTGAGTGAGACTCAAAGCTTGACCACAGCAGAATAAAGAGAAAGGACGAAGGTCGTCCCCTATTCCTTATCCATAGGCTCTGTATAGTATGCCACGTTGTGTACCGCACCTGTGTGTGCCTTGCCATGACTCTGTCAAGGGGTACAAGAGTGATCCAGGAGTGGATCACTGGACAGCGGTCAAGATTACCCTTAGTAACTGGTGGACTAAGGAAATGTTTCTCGATTATGGAGGTGATAAAGAGTTCGTCGTAAAGGGTTACGTCGATGCAAGCTTTGACACCTATCTGGACGACTCTGAGTATTAGTCCGGATACGTATAGTGGAGCAACCATTTGGAATAGCTCCAAGTGGAGCGTGGTAGCATCTGCAGTATGACATATATATTTGCAAAGAACACACGGATCTGAATGTTGCAGACCGTTGACTAAAGACCTCTCTCACATGCAAAGCATGATCGAACCCCAGAACTCATTAGGTGTTAGATTCATAACAATGTAAATCACATGGTGATGTGAACTAGATTATTGACTCTAGTGCAAGTGGGAGACTGTTGGAAATATGCCCTAGAGGCAATAATTATTTAGTTATTATCATATTTCCTTGTTCATGATAATCGTTTATTATCCATGCTATAATTGTATTGATTGGAAACTCAAATACATGTGTGGGTACATAGACAACACTGTGTCCCTAGTATGCCTCTGATAGACTAGCTCGTTGATCAAAGATGGTCAAGGTTTCCTAGCCATAGACATGAGATGTCATTTCATAACGGGATCACATCATTAGGAGAATGATGTGATGGACAAGACCCAAACTATGAACATAGCATATGATCGTGTCAGTTTATTGCTATTGTTTTCTGCATGTCAAGTATCTGTTCCTATGACCATGAGATCATGCAACTCACTGACACCGGAGGAATACCTCGTGTGTATCAAACGTCACAACGTAATTGGGTGACTATAAAGATGCTCTACAGGTATCTCCGAAGGTGTCTGTTGAGTTGGCATGGATCGAGACTGGGATTTGTTACTCCGTGTGACGGAGAGGTATCTCAGGGCCCACTCGGTAATACAACATCACAACAAGCCTTGCAAGAAATGTGACTAAAGTGTTAGCCATGGGATCTTGTATTACGGAACGAGTAAAGAGACTTGCCGGTAACGAGATTGAACTAGGTATGGAGATACCGACGATCGAATCTCGGGCAAGTAACATACCGAAGAACAAAGGGAACATCATACGGGATTAACTGAATCCTTGACATAGAGGTTCAACCGATAAAGATCTTCGTAGAATATGTAGGAAACAATATGGGCATCCAGGTCCCGCTATTGGTTATTGACCATAGAGGTGTCTCGGTCATGTCTACATAGTTCTCGAACCCGCAGGGTCTGCACACTTAAGGTTCGGTGACGTTTCGGTATAGTTGAGTTATGTATGTTGGCTTCCGAAGGTTGTTAGGAGCCCCGGATGAGATCCCGAACGTGATGAGGAACTCCGGAATGGTCTGGAGGTGAAGATCGATATATAGGACAAAGGGAATCGGAGTCCGGAAGCGTTCCGGGGGTACCGGGTTATGACCAGGAGTACCGAAAGGGGTTTCGGGGGGCCCCGACAAGTGTTGGGGGGCCTCATGGGCCAAGGGGAGGGAGCACACCAGCCCACTAAGGGGCTGTGCGCCCCTCTCACCCCATCTCACGTAACCAGGGGTGGTGGGGCGCCCTCCCTAGGGCAGCCGCCCTTTTTGCCTTGGGGGCCAAGGCTCCTAGGGGGTGGGAGGGCCAAAACCCATCTAGGGTTGCCCATCTAGGCCGCCGGCCCCCTTAGGGGAAACCCTAGGGGCGCCACCCCTCCTCCCTTCCCCCTATATATAGATGAGGAGAGGGAGGGCAGCCGAACCCAAGAAAAGCCACGGGCTGCCTCTCTCTCCCCCTAGATTGCTTCTCCTCTAGATCTGTTCGGTATAGCTTAGCGAAGCTCTGCCGGATCAGCTCCACCACCACCGCCACCACGCCGTTGTGCTGCCGGAGAACTCATCTACCTCTCCGCCCTCGCTTGCTGGATCAAGGAGGTGGAGATCGTCATCGAGCTGCACATGTGCTGAACGCGGAGGTGTCGTCCGTTCGGCGCTAGATCGTGATTGGATCGCGGGACGGCTTGCGATTTGGATCGTGAAGACGTTCGACTACATCAACCGCGTTTCTTAATGCTTCCGCTTAGCGATCTACAAGGGTATGTAGATCCACTCTCCCTCTCGTAGATGCTCATCACCATGGATAGATCTTGCGTGTGCGTAGGAAAATTTTTGTTTCCCATGCAACGTTCCCCAACAGAGCATGTGTAGTAATACTTTGCTTCGAGAGAGCTAATAAAACTTTTGCAATAAGTATGTGAGTTCTTTATGACTAATGTGAGTCCATGGATTATACGCACTCTTACCTTTCCGCAATTTGCTTGCCCCTACGGTACCGTGCATTGCCCTTTCTCACCTCGAGAGTCGGTGCAAACTTTGCCGGTGCGTCCAAACCCCATGATATGATACGCCCTATCACACATAAGCCTTATTATATCTTCCTCAAAACAGCCACCATACCTACCTATTATGGCATTTCCGTAGCCATTTCGAGATATATTGCCATGCAACTTCCACCGCCTCCGTTTTGATGACTTGAGCATTCATTGTCATATTGCATTACATGATCATAAGATAGCTAGCATGACGTTTTCATGGCTTGTCCGTTTTTTGATATCTTTGATACGCTAGATCATTGCATTCATATAGGGTCATACTTTGTTCTACTATCGTTGTAGTATTGAGTTGTAAGTAAATAGAAGTGTGATGATCATCATTATTCATTATTAGAGCATGCCCAGTGATGAAAGGATGATGGAAACTATGATTCCCCCACAAGTCGGGATGAGTCTCCGGACAAAGAAAGAAAAAAAAAGAAAAAAATAGAAAAAAAATGAAAAAAAATGAAAGAAGTAGAAGGGGCATGCTAATTCCACACTTGTGCTTCAAAGTAGCACCATGTTTTTCATATAGAGAGTCTCCTGTGTTGTCACTTTCATATACTAGTGGGAATTTTTCATATAGTTAGATGCATACCCACTTAGTTTTCATATTGAGCTTTCATACACTTATAGCTCTTAGTGCATCCGTTGCATGGCAATCCCTACTCCTCACATTGATATCTATTGATGGCCATCTCCATAGCCCGTTGATACGCGGAGTTGATGCGAGACTTTCTTCTCCACTTTTACCCCTTTGAAACCTACCACCATATTCTATTCCACCCATAGTGCTATATCCATGGCTTGCGCTCATGTATTGCGTGAGAGTTGAAAATGCTGAAGTGCGTTAAAAATTATGAACCAATTGCTTGGCTGACACCGGGGTAGTACATGATTTATACTTTGTGTTAAGAAGACAGAGCATGACAAGGCTATATGATTTTGTAGGGATAGCATTCTTTAGCCTTGATATTTTGAAAGACATGATTGTTTGTTGGGATGCCTGAGTATTAATGTCTTCATGTCAAAACTAGACTATTGCTTTGAATCACTTGTGTCTTAATATTCATGCCATGATTAGATATATGATCAAGATTATGCTAGGCAGCATTCCACATCAAAAATTATCTTTTTTATCATTTACCTGCTCGAGGACGAGCAGGAATTAAGCTTGGGGATGCTGATACGTCTCCATCGTATCTATAATTTTTGATTGTTTCATGACAATATTATACAACTTTCACATACTTTTGGCAACAATTTATATGATTTATTGGACTAACCTATTGATCCAGTGCCCAGTGCCAGTTCCTGTTTGTTGCATGTTTTTTGTTTCGCAGAATATCCATATCAAACGAAGTCCAAACATGATAAAAATTTACGGAGATTTTTTTTGGAATATTTGTGAATTTTGAGAAGTGAAATCAACGCAATCGGAGGCCCACAACCCCCACAAGACACCAGGGCGCGGCCACGGGGCCCAGGCGCGCCCTGGTGGGTTGTGCTCACCTCAGATGTCGGTTGGAGCTCTCCTTTGGCCGCAAGGAAGCTAATTTTTGGATAAAAATCCCCTCAAAATTTCAGCCCGATCGGAGTTACGGATCTCCGGGAATATAAGAAATAGTTTTCGGCCAGAAAACAGAAACGTGAAACAGAAGAGAATAGAGAGGGAGATCCAATCTAGGAGGGGCTCCTGCCCCTCCACCGCCATAGCGGCCATGGACCAGAGGGGGAACTCTCCTCCCATCTAGGGGGAGGCCAAGGAAGAAGAAGAAGGAGGGGGGCTCTCTCCCCCTCTCTCCCGGTGGCGCCGGAACACCGCCGGGGCAAGGATCGTGACGGCGATCTACATCAACAATCTTGCTACCGTCAACACCAACTTTCTCCCCCTCTATGCAGCGGTGTAACTCCCCTTTTCCCCGCTGTAATCTCTACTTAAACATGGTGCTCAACTCCGTATATTATTTCTCAATGATATGTGGCTATCCTATGATGTTTGAGTAGATCCGTTTTGTCCTATGGGCTAATTGATGATCGTGGTTGGTATGAGTGTATATTTTATTATGGTGCTGTCCTACGGTGCCCTCCATCTCGCGCAAACGTGGGGGATCCCCGCTGTAGGGTGTTGCAATGTGTTCATGATTTGCCTATGGTGGGTGGCGTGAGTGACAGAATACACAGACCCGAGTAGGTGGGTTGTTGCATATGGGAGTAAAGAGGACTTGATACTTAATGCTATGGTTGGGTTTTACCTTAATGATCTTTAGTAGTTGCGGATGCTTGCTAGAGTTCCAATCATAAGTGCATATGATCCAAGTAGAGAAAGTATATTAGCTCATGCCTCTCCCTCGTGTAAAATTGCAAGAATGATTACCGGTCTAGTTATCAATTGCCTAGGGACAAATAACCTTCTTGTTTGACAAAAGCTTTCTACTAAACAACTAACTTTTATTATCTTGCTTTTTACTCGTAGTTTTATTTCCCGCAAAGTACTTCTAGTTTTATTCGTGCAAACTATCCTATCATCTACAAAATAGTTTCATACTTGTTCTAGGTAAAGCAAACGTTAAAGTGTGCGTAGATTTGTATCGGTGGTTGATAGAACTTGAGGGAATATTTGTTCTACCTTTAGCTCCTCGTTGGGTTCGACACTCTTACTTATCGAAAAAGGCTACAAACGATCCCCTACACTTGTGGGTTATCATCCATAAACAAATAGGCCAACTCCTGTCTGCACCTATTACTATTAATCCACTTAGAGAGCGCTTCTATGCTTGCCTCTCTACGTATTAAGTTCATGACAAATAGAGTAATGCATGGAGAACGATGATATGATGTAGACAAAGTAAACTCAAGCAATATGAATAAACCCCATCATGTTATCCTTAGTAGCAACAACACAAAGACGCAACTTGTCCCCTTCTGTCACTGGGATATAGAAACTCGTCAGGTTGAACCTACTACAACGCACCTCTCTCATTGAAGAAAGATCAATCTACTGGGCCAAAGCAAATCAATAGATCAGAGAAAATTACGAAGCTATAATGATCATGCAAATAAGAATCATAATCTATATCAGAGGTGACTCAAATACTTTTCATGAATAATCCGAACATAAACCCATAATTCATTGGATCCCAACAAATGCACCGCACAAAAGGATTACATCGGATAGATCAAAGCGAAGATGCGATGATCGATGTATTGAAGATCAAGAGATAGAGAGATTGCCATCTAGGTACTAGCTATGGACCCGTAGGTCTGTGGTGAACTACTCACACATCATCATGAGGGCAACAAGGTTGATGAAGAGGCCCTCCGTGACCGATCCTCCCTCCGGCAGGGTGCCGGAACGGAGCTCCAGATGGCCTCGTGATGGAACAGAGACTTGTGGTGACGTAAAAAGGGTTTCGGGATTGCCTTCGGGGTTTTCACAATATATGAGAATTTATAGGCCAGAGAACGAGGTCGGGGGAGCCGCCAGGGGCCCACAAGCCATCAGGGCGCGCCCCCCCCCAAGGCGCGCCCTGTTGGCTTGTGGGGCCCTGGTGTGGCTCCCGAGTTCCTTCCGAATCTCCCAGGTCTTCTTTTGGTCCAGAAAAATTCATCAAAAAGTTTCGTGGCAATTGGACTTCGTTTGGTACAGTAAACCTGAGAAGTGAAAAACATGCAGAAAACAACAACTGGCACTGGATGATACGTCTCCAACGTATCGATAATTTATGAAGTATTCATGCCATATTCAGATATGTTTACAATACTTTTATATGGTTTTGATGCACTTTATATGATTTATTTAGAACTAACCCGGACTAACGCTGTTTTCAGCAGAATTACCGTGGTGTTGTTTTTGTGCAGAAAATGAAATTTCTCGGAATCGCCCGAAACTTTTTTGTGATTTTTCTGGAGGAAATAAGCAAGATTGGAGCGAAGACCTGCCGGAGGGGGTGTGCCAGTGGGCCACCACGCAACAGTTCACGCCCCCTAGTGGTGCGGTGAGATAGGTGGTGAGGCCCACGTGGCTCCGTTTGGCGTGATTCCAACGCTGAAAAATCCCATAAATACTAGAAACCCCAGAAATAAAGAGAGACTCCTCGTTCCGCCGCCGCAACTCTCTGTATCGATGAAAAACCAATCTGGAGGCGTTCCAGTACCCTGCCGGAGAGGGTAGATCATCTCCGGTGGCCATCTTCATCATTCCGGCGGAGGCCATGACGAGGAGGGAGTATTCCACCCTCGGGGCTGACGGTTTGTACCAGTAGCTATGTGTTCAATCTCTCTCTCTCTCTCTCTCTCTCGTGTTCTTGAGATGGCACGATCTTGATGTATCACGGGCTTTGTTAATATAGTCGGATCATATGATGTTATTCCCTTGCTACCTTGTTGTGATGAATTGAATCTTTACCTTTGAGATCTCGTTATGTTGGATTGAATATTATGGTTTGAGAACACTTGGTGTACGTCTTGCGTGGGATACCCGTAGTGACATTGGGGTATTCTATTGATTCACTTGATATATGTTGAGGCATCAACTTGCGGATCCCGGTGACCTAGGGGATCTATGCATAGGGGTTGATTGCACGTTTTCATACCACGTTCTCCGATAGAAATCTTGGGATGCTCTTTGAAGTTCTTTGTGTTGGATTGAATATGATAGATCTGAAATTGTTTGATGCATGTCGCATAATTTACCCACGGATACTTGAGGTTACATGGAGTATCTAGGTGACATTAGGGTTGATTGATATGTATCATTGGTGTTATTCTAGTAGGAACTCTAGGGCTGTTTGTGACACTTATAGGAATAGCCCAATAGATTGATCGGAAAGAATAACTTTGAGGTGGTTCTACTACCTACACCAATTTCATCTTATTGTTCTCCTCTAGATAGGAACTTTGGAGTGATTCTTTGTTGCACGTTGAGGGAGGATCATATGATTCAACTATGTTAGCATTGTTGGGAGATTGCACTAGCGAAAGTATGAACCCTAGGCCTTATTTCCAAGCAGTTATACACCATTTTGCTCGCTGTTTTAGACTTGCTACCTTGCTGTTTTTATATTTTCAGATTACAAAAACCTATATCTATCATCCATATTGCACTTGTATCACCATCTCTTCGCCGAACTAGTGCACCTATACAATTTGCCATTGTATTGGGTGTGTTGGGGACACAAGAGATTTCTTGTATTTGATTGCAGGGTTGTTTGAGAGAGACCATCTTCATCCTACACCTCCCACGGATTGATAAACCTTAGGTCATCCACTTGAGGGAAAATTGCTACTGTCCTACAAAACTCTGCGCTTGGAGGCCCAACACGAGTCTACAAGAATAAATTTGCGTAGTAGACATCACTGGGCACTGGGTCAATAGGTTAGTGCTCAAAAATATTATAAATTGGTAAATAAAGAGCCAAAAAGTATCCTAGAATGATGATATATTAGCATGGAACAATGAAAAATTATAGATACGTTGGAGGCGTATCAAGCATCCCCAAGCTTAATTCCGGCTCGTCCTCGAGTAGGTAAATGATAAAAACAGAATTTTTGATGTGACATGCCACCCATTATGTAATCTTTTGCATGCATGCTCATTGAGAAATGATGAATTAACAAATATTGACATAGCAATACTTATAAGCATAAGAAACAAAATCATCAATCTTTCAAACTGTACGATCCTCAAAGAATGTTTACCCCCATTCATCTTATTATATTAGCAAGGCATGGCTCCATCTTCACCACATTAATACAAATGTCAAGCACCACGGTGTCCAAGTCAGGCAATTGGATCGTACTTCTCAATATGCATCAACTTTTTATTCTTCACGCAATACATGAGCGTGAGCCATTGGACATAGCATAAAGGTGGAATAGAATATGGTGGTAGATATCAAAAGGGGTAAAAAGTGGAGAAGATAGTCTCACATCAACTAGGCGTACCAACGGGCTATGGATATGCTCGTCGATAGATTTCAATGCAAGGAGTAGGGATTGCCATGCAAATGATGCACTAGAGCTATAAGTGTATGAAAGCTCAATTGAAGCTAAGTGGGGTGTGCATCCAACTTGCTTGATCATGAAGACCTCGGGCATTTGAGGAAGCCCGTCATAGGAATAATGAAAAAGTAATTCCCACTAGCATATGAAAATGACATAACATCAGACTCTCTATATGAGGAACAAGGTGCCACTTTGAGGCACAAGTTTGGTAAAAGATAGTAGCAAAGTCTCTTCTCTCATTTTCTCTCATTCATTTTTTATTATGGTGGGCTCATTTGGCCTCCCCCATTTTTATTTCCTCACTAGGACAATGCTCTAATAATGATGATCATCACACTTTTATTTACTTACAACTCGATATGAAGAACTGATAGGAAGATATGACTCTATTTGAATGCCTCTGGCAATGTACCAGGATGTGCAAAGATCTAGCATGACATGTATCAAAAATATGATGAATGGTGGCTTTGCCACAAATACTATGTCAGCTCTATATGATCATGCAAAGCAATATGATGATGAACGAACTAGTGATGTGAAGTGATGATGGAATTTGCATGGCAATATATCTCGGAATGGCTATGAAAATGCCATGATAGGTAGGTATGGTGGCTGTTTTGAGGAAGATATAATAAGGCTTATGTGCAACAGAGCGTGTCATGTCACGGGGTTTGGATGCACCGGCGAAAGTTGCACCGATCCTCGAGGTGAGAACGGGCTATGCACGGTACCGAAGAGGCTAGCAAATATGAGGAGGTGGGATTTCTTATGTCCATGGTTTCACATTAGTCATAAAAGAACTCATATACTTATTCCAAAGTTTTATTAGTTTTATCACAAATCAAAGTACTACTCGCATGCCCCGAGGGAGGAAGTTGGTAGGAGTTAACCATCGCGCGCCTCCGACCCGAAACAACACTAGGATTTCAACGAGGAATAGAAATGCTCACACATCATCACCATGCCTTTTTATTTTTTAGACGAACAAGAAGTTAACCTCTATTAATATTGACACTTCTATGAATCAACAATTATGAACTCACACCTTTTTCATATTACCACATCAATATCATTAACCCACAATTTCTCTACATGTGCTACATGATGGTTTTGATTATCACTCATTGAATACCTATTATTTTTGGACTAGTCTTATGACCCATGCAAATTACCGTCACTATTTATTAACTCTCAAACAAATATAAGTGAAGAGCAAGAGTGAAATTATTCTATAAAATCTACACGCCACCGTGCTCAAAAAGATATAAGTGAAGTACTAGAGCAACTGCTAAGCTCAAAAGATATAAGTGAAGCACATAGAGTATTCTAACAAATTATGATGAAGGTGTGTCTCTCTCAAATAGGTGTGTCCAGAAAACGATGATTGTGGCAAACTGAAAGTAAAAGCAAACAAAAACAAACGACGCTCCAAGCAAAACTCATATCATGTGATGAATAAAACTATAGCTTCAAGTGACATACCGATGGATTGAGACGAAAGAGGGGATGCCTTCCAGGGCATCCCCAAGCTTAGACGCTTGAGTCTTCTTTAGAATATTACCTTGGGGTGCCTTGGGCATCCCCAAGCTTAGGCTCTTGCCGTCCTTATTCCTTTGTCCATCGTGATAACATCCAAAACTTGAAAACTTCAATCACACAAAACTCAATAAAACTTCGTGAGATCCGATAGTGTAAGAAACATATTGAATACTTTAGGTAATGTTATAAATTGATTCTTATTTCATAATTACATAATAGGTACTGTATTCTAACTTCTCCATGGCTTATAACCCCCGATACAATCCATAACATAATCAAAACAAGCAAACTATGCAAGGAAAAATCGAATCTTTCCAAAAAAGAACAGTCTGTAGAAATCTGTAGAGAACCTATACTTTTGTAACTCTAAACATTCTAAAAAATTAGGACAACCTCTAAAATATGTATAGAAAAACTGTGTAAAAAATTCAGATGATTATCACGCTCCAGTTAAAAATGAAAATTCCTGTGCTGGAGTCACAAGTTTTTGTTTTGTTTCAGCATCGATTCTACTCATCTTGTGAGTCATCCCAAAGGTTTTACTTGGCACAAACACTAATTAAAACATATAAACTTAATCATTAAAGAGGAAATAATCATGTTATCAAAAACAAACAGAAAGTAAAAAGCAAAAATAAAGATAACTATTGGGTTGCCTTCCAACAAGCGCTATTATTGTTTTATGCCCCTAGCTAGGCATAATGCATAGTTTCAAGTGTTGTCATCTTTGACACTCCACCCATAAGTAGCTCTCATGATTGATTCATAATGTGGTTTAATTCTCTTTCGAGGGAAGTGTTCCATCCCTTTCTTTAATGGGAATTGGAACCTTATGTTTCCCTCTTTCACGTCAATAATTGCACCTATAGCTCGTAGGAAGGGTCTTCCAAGTATTATGGGACAAGTAGGATTGCAATCAATATCAAGCACAATGAAATATACAAGATCATAATTTTTATTTGCAATAATAAGTACATCATTAATCCTACCTAGAGGTTTCTTAATGGTAGAATCCGCAAGATGCAAGTTAAGGGAACAATCTTCAATATTAGTGAGACCAAGCACATCACAAAGAGATTTAGGAATAGTTGAAACACTAGCACCAAGTTCACACAAGGCATTACATTCATATTTATTTATCTTTATTTTGATAGTTGGTTCCCACTCATCATGCAATTTTCTAGGAATTGAAACTTCAAGCACAAGTTTCTCATCATAAGCTTTTATCATGGCTTCTACTATGGTATCTCGCTAGCCCTTTCTGGGACCGCAAAACATAAATGCAAAGCACCTCTCAGGTTCAAGCAGCAACTAAACATTATAATTCAGGGTAGAAAAGATCCAGTCGTGCTCACATCCAACATTAACTAGACTCAATGCATAAGAATGCCAATAGTTCTCTCCGGTCTGGTGCGTTTAGAAAGGGGGTGATGACTCAATCATAAAATTAAATATATAGGCCCTTCGCAGACGGAAGCATTGATTTTTAGAGGTGCCAGAGCTCAAGTTTTAAAACAGGATCAAAATATAATTTTTGAGAGCGAAAAAGGTCATAGGTATGCATTGTAAATAATTAACATTGAACATAGCATGAGTAGGATATGAACACTCTGAATTTAAACATCATGAAGGCTGCATTGGTTTTGAATCAACTACATGTTTGCACATGGGCCAAGTCAAACCGCTCGAATTTCTCAGAGGGAAATACCATACTACCACACCACATCATAACCATTTTAATGCACATTAACCTATAAGATAAGTCATTATTCACTACTAGCTATTTAAGCATGGCATGAGAAGCTATAATCTCTAATTGTCATCATGAACATGTTCACTCATAATATACTGAATCAAGATTGAACGGGCCAAACATATTTGCAAAAATTGAAAACAAGAAGAGTTCATACCAGATTCCTTTGCCACGATCACTTCATCAAATATCATCATTATTGCCTTTCACTTGCACGACTGAATGATGTGCTAATAATAATAGTGCAAGAATACCATGGACCAAGCTGGAATCTGCAAGGCAGTTTTAGACAAAGGAGAAGACAAGGTAATATTGGCTCTCTGTTAGATTAACAATAAAGCATATAAGATCCACTCAACATTTTCATCGTGGTCTTCTCCTTTCAAAGACTCAACAAAAAGAAAAGAATATCAGAGAAACACACTGAAATGATTTTGGAGTTTTTGTTTTTCTCAAGCAAGCAAATAAACTAAGGGAAAACAAGAACGAGAAAAACTATTTACACGGGAAAGCTCCCGACATGGAAAGGAAATCTTTTTGGGTTTTCTTTTTTATGCTAAAGATAATTAAATGGGGAAAGAAAACTGAAAAGAAGCGAGAAATATTTTTGGGTTTTCCAAAGTTTTTCGAACACACAAGAAGAAAGCTGAAAAATAAAACTAATATGGATATACAATGAAAGAGGATGAACACCGACAATTTATATGAAGTGTGTGAACATGAATGAATGTCAGTGAGAAACACGTACTCCCCCAAGCTTAGGCATTTGCCTATCTTGGTGATCACCACTGATAATCTGGAAAATGGTTAAAATGGTAGCTTGTGGGGGCATTCCTGGCCGCCTCCTCTGCTAAACGAGCAGCCTCCACTGCAGCTTTGTATTCCCGCACCTCGTCCTCAAAAACATAGTAACGTTGTCGAGCCTGAAAATCAAAAAGGGCAGGTGCAGGCAAAGTGACAGACACAGGCGTATATTTCCCAAATAGTAAGTTATACTTATAACCCCTAGCACGGTTTACAATATACTCATGATAATGCATTGATTCAAAATCTAAATATCTATCACGCAAGATCGGATCATTAGGTTGGGGCGACACTCCCAGTTGTGCAGCTACGCGGGAGGCATAAATTCCTCCATACAAATCACCAATTCTAGTGTTAGAATTCAACCTTCAGGCAACAATTGCACCAAGGTTATGGCGTTGTTCACCAGTTACAACAGTGTGGATAAGGCTCACTGCAATCTTGTTTTCCTACTACGCATTTCCCATTAAACAGTGCAAAGTAATGAATAGAGGGAAAATGTATGCTTTTAATTCTGGCCTACATTACTCCCCTATCTTCTCCAATGTAGAGTCTCTCGAGGAACATATTATAATCAGTTGTTGATGGTTTCTCGGGCAAACCAAAGTGGAAGTTTGCATGCAACCGAGAATTCTTCTAGAGTCATGCTAAAGGATTTATCATAAAGTTTAAATAACACTCTAGAAGCATGTGATTGATAGCGAAATCCTTGCGTGAATGTACGGGTAAGGTCATAGTGTTGGACACACTTATCTGCGAGGAAAAGTGTGAGGCCGGTATTATCAATGAATCGGTCAAATTCCTCCTTGATACCTACACCTCTCATGAATTCTTCACTTGGCCATCGACATGATTTGGCATCAGCCATAACTATCTGGTTGTCCCGGGGTTCAATGTAAGCTTGTCGTACTGAGCTCTCACTAGATGACTCACTCGTGGTAAGTCTTCTTGAGGAGCTCCTCCTAAAGAAACTCATCTTCCCAAGCACAAATTTCTGAAATTTTTGAGCCACAAACTTATGTCAATAAAACTTTGCAAGATTGATAGCAACTACTCATAATGATGCCTAGAGGCCATATCAAGCATTCATACTATTTGGAACTCAAAGAATTCAACATGCAAGCTCATTTTATGTAGCACCATGTGCAGCATATTATGCAAAATATAAACCACTAAAACAAAAACTAATTGGAGGAGTGGAGGAGTCACATACCAAGGAACAATTCCTCAAAACAGTTTCGGAAACGGAGTTCCGAGCAAAGAGATCGAAAATTTCAATTTCTAGAGGAAGAACACGGGAGAGATAGAGATAGGGAATTTTTTCTGGAGGTAGGGGAAGGAGTGAGCTGAAGGGATAAGGTAGGGGGGCCTGTGGGCTCCACAAGCCATCATGGCACGACCCCCTGTTGGCTTGTGGCCCATAGATGCACTTCCCTGCTGTATGCCAAAAATTCTCATATATTCTAGAAAAACTCATGTTAAAATTTTGTGGCAATCTAAGACTTTTTATTTTTGGTCATTTTTATATGCACGGGAAAAACAGAAAACCGGAAAATCTAAATAATTTATTTTATAAAACCAAAAAATAACAGAGGATAAACTTTTGATACAGAGATTTGTGAGTACTAAATTCATCAATCACATGTCTTCCGAAAAGGATCCATTAATAAGGTTGACCAAGTCTTATTAACAACCGTTTCCGATTAACATGCAACCGAAGAATTTTTGTATATCACTAGGTTACCTCAATGGGGATTTGCATCTCCCCAACAATAAGATTATAATATTTTTTTCTTGAGAGCAGGTAGACGAATTGTAAAACTTCCAATGATAACTGTGGGAATAGGCTCAATGACATTAATATTATTAGCCAAAGTTTGCTTCGTTGGGAAATGCACGATATGTTGCTTGCCATTGACATGCAAGGTAACCTTGCTTTTATTGCAATCAATAACAGCCCCTGCAGTATTTAAAAAGGGTCTACCAAGGATGGTCGACATATTGTCGTCCTCGGGCATATCAAGAATAACAAAGTCCGTCAAGATAGTAACATTTGCAACCACAACAGGAACATCCTCGCAAATTCCAATAGGTAAAGCAGTGGATTTATCAGCCATTTGCAAAGATATCTCAGTAGGTGTAAGCTTACTCAAATCAAGTCTTTTATAAAGGGAGAAAGGCATAACACTAACACCGGCCCCTAAATCACATAGAGTAGTTTTAACATAATTTCTTTTAATAGAGCAAGGTATTGTGGGTAGACCAGGATCTCCTAACTTCTTAGGTATTCCTCCATCAAAAGAATAATTAGCAAGCATGGTAGTAATTTCAGTTTCAGGTATTTTTCTTTTGTTGGTAATAATATCTTTCATATACTTAGCATACGGAGGCATTTTCAATATATCGGTCAAACAAGTACGCAAAAAGATAGGTCTAATCATTTCAGCAAAGCGCTCAAAATCTTCATCGTCCCTACTTTTAGAAGGCTTACAAGGGAATGGCATGGGTTTTTGAACCCATGTCTCTCTTTCCTTTCCATGTTTTCTAGCAACAAAGTCTCTCTTATCATAACGTTTATTTTTAGGAGGTGGGTTATCAAGATCCTCGGTAGGTTCTATCTCTACATCGTTACCATGTTATTTATTACTATCTAGTGGAGCATCTACATGCACAGTATTACTTTCATCTTCCTTTTCATTATCACTAGGTGCATGTTCACTATCAGACCGGGTCTCAGCATCAGAAATAGAAACATCATTATGGTTCTTAGTAGGTGTTTCTGTAACAAGTTCACTAGGAGCATGCAAGTTCCTATCATTTTTCTTCTTCTTTTTCTTATTAGATGAACTAGGTGCATCAACATTAATTTTCTGAGAATCATGTTCTATTCTTTTAGGATGACCTTCCGGATAGAGAAGTTCTTGGGTCATACGACCTCCCCTAGTCATTACTCTAACAGCATGATCATTCATATTATTATTTACTTCAGCAAGCAAATCATTTTGTGACTTAGCAACTTGGTCTAGTTGAGTGTGAACCATAGAAGCATGTTTACCTAGAACTTTTACATCATTAGCAATTCTAAACATCAAGTCACTTAAGTGGTCTATCATCATGGCGTTACGTCTCAATTGATCCTTAACATAGTTATTGAAGTGTTCTTGCTTAACAACGTAATTATCAAATTCATCCATGCGTTGTTCAGGAGTCTTAGTGTAAGGTATATCATTTTTACTAAGGGAACGGAGAGAGTTTACCTCTACTACCTGTGTCGGGGTATCAAGTCCATGTATTTCTTCAATAGGTGGTAGTTTCTTGATATCCTCAATTTTAATACCTTTCTCCTACATAGATCTTTTTGCTTCTTGCATATCTTCAGGGTTGAGGAATAGAATACCTCTTTTCTTTTGAATAGGTTTCGAAGGTGGTTCAGAAAGCATCCAATCATCGACATTTTGCAATATGTTATTCAATAGTTCGTCAGCTTGACTGACAGTTCTTTCCCTGAAAACACAACCAGAACAACTATCTAGGAAGTCCCTAGAAGCATCGGTTAGTCCATTATTAAAGATATCAAGAATTTCATTTTTCTTAAGAGGACAATCAGGCAAAGCTCTAAGTAACCGGAGAAGCCTCCCCCAATCTTGAGGGAGATTCTCTTCTTCAATTTGCGCAAAGTTAAATATTTCCTATAAGGCAGCTTGTTTCTTATGAGCAGGAAAATATTTTTCAGAAAAGTAATGAAGCATATCCTGGGGACTACGCATACAACCAGGGGCAAGAGAAAGGAACCATTCCTTGGCCTTGATACGTCTCCATCGTATCTACTTTTCCAAACTCTTTTGCCCTTGTTTTGGACTCTAATTTGCATGATTTGAATGGAACTAACCCGGACTGACGCTGTTTTCAGCAGAATTGCCTTGGTGTTATTTTTGTGCAGAAATAAAAGTTCTCGGATTGACCTGAAAATTTACGGAGAATATTTTTGGAATTAATAAAAAATACTGGCGAAAGAATCAACCAGAGAAGGTCCACCACCTGGCCAGAAGCCAGGGGGGCGCGCCCCCCCTAGGGCGCGCCCCCCTGTCTTGTGGGCCCCCTGGAGCTCCGCCGACCTCAATTCCAACTCTATATATTCCTATTCATGGAGAAAAAAAATCAGAGAGAAGAGTTCATCGCGTTTCACGATACGGAGCCGCCGCCACCTCCTGTTCTTCCTCGGGAGGGCAGATCTGGAGTCTGATTTGGGCTCCGGAGAGGGGAAATCGATGCCGTCGTCATCACCAACCATCTTTCATCACCAATTTCATGATGCTCTCCGCCGTTCGTGAGTAATTCCATCGTAGGCTTGCTGGACGGTGATGGGTTGGATGAGATTTACCATGTAATCGAGTTAGTTTTGTTAGGGTTTGATCCCTAGTATCCACTATGTTCTGAGATTGATGTTGCTATGACTTTGCTATGCTTAATGCTTGTCACTAGGGCCCGAGTGCCATGATTTCAGATCTGAACCTATTATGCTTTCATGAATATATATGTGTTCTTGATCCTATCTTGCAAGTTGTAGACACCTATTACGAGTTATGATCCGCATCCCCCAGGGTGACAATAACTGGGATTCTTTCCGGTGATTACCGTAGTTTGATGAGTTCATGTATTCACCAAGTGCTAATGCTTTGGTCCGGTTCTCTATTAAAAGGAGGCCTTAATATCCCTTAGTTTCCATTAGGACCCCGCTGCCATGGGAGGGTAGGACAAAATATGTCATGCAAGTTCTTTTCCATAAGCACGTATGACTATATATGGAATACATGCCTACATTACATTGATGAATTGGAGCTAGTTCTGTGTCACCCTATGTTATAACCGTTGCATGATGAATGCCATCCGACATAATTATCCATCACTGATCCATTGCCTACGAGCTTTTCACATATTGATCTTTGCTAAGTTACTACTCCGTTGCTACTGTTACGATTGCTACAAAACTGCTAGTGTCACTTTGCCATCGTTACCGTTACTTCCATACTACTTTGCTACTGAATACTTTGTTGCAGATATTAAGTCTTTCAGGTGTGGTTGAATTGACAACTCAGCTGCTAATACTCGAGAATATTCTTTGGCTCTCCTTGTGTCGAGTCAATAAATTTGGGTTGAATACTCTACCCTCGAAAACTGTTGCGATCCCCTATACTTGTGGGTTATCAAGACCTTTTTCTGGCGCCGTTTCCGGGGAGCATAGCTCTATTCTCTGAGTCACTTGGGATTTATATCTGTTGATCACTATGAAGAATCTGAAAGATGCTAAAACCAAGATCTATCCCTCAACTACGAGGACAGGTAAGGAACTGCCATCTAGCTTTGCACTTGATTCACCTTCTGTTATGAGTAAACTTGCGACACCACCACCTGCTATTGAATCTGATATGTCGCAAGTAATTGATGATGCCACTTCTGCTATGCCTGATGCTTATGATGATACTTTGCTTGATACTACTGTGCCACTGGGTGAATTTCTTGATGAACAAATTGCTAGAGTCAATGCTGAAACTGATGATATTTCTGAATCTGATGAAATTATTGAAACTGAACACTATGAGACACCTGCTAGACCTAGCTCTCCTAGATATGAATTGCCTGATATACCTGAGGGTTATGTTATGGAAGGAGAGGTAGCTAGGGACTTTCTTGCTTGTAAGGATAGAGATGATCTTAAGAAATTGCTATGCAAGTGGAAAGAAAAATCTTTGAATGCTAGAATGCAATATGATCCTAAGTTTGCTACTTCACCTATCTTTGTTACTGATAAGGATTATGAATTCTCTGTCGACCCTGAGTTAATTACTTTGGTTGAATTTGATCCTTTCCATGGTTATGAATATGAAACCGTTGTGGCACATCTTACTAAATTGAATGATATAGCCACCCTATTTACTCATGAGGAAAAAATTCGTTATTATAATATTCTTAAGTTGTTTCCTTTCTCATTAAAGGGTGATGCTAAGATATGATTTAATTCTCTTGCTCCTGGTTGTGTGCGTAGTCCCCGGGTTATGATATATTACTTCTCTGAAAAATATTTTCCTGCCCATAAGAAACAAGCTGCCTTGCAGGAAATATTTAACTTTGTGCAAATTGAAGAAGAGAGTCTCCCACAAGCTTGGGGGAGGCTTCTCCAATTACTTAATGCTTTGCCTAACCATCCTCTCAAGAAAAACGAAATACTTGATATCTTTTATAATGGACTAACCGATGCTTCTAGGGACCACCTAGATAGTTGTGCTGGTTGTGTTTTCAGGGAACGAACTGTTGAACAAGCTGAATTACTATTGAATAATATATTGAGCAATGATAATGATTGGTCTATTCCCGAACCACCTCTAAAGCCAACTCCGAAGAAAAGAAGTATTCTATTCCTTAGTCCTGAAGATATGCAAGAGGCAAAGAAATCTATGAAAGAAAAAGGTATTAAAGCTGAAGATGTTAAGAATCTACCACCTATTGAAGAAATACATGGTCTTGATAACCCGACACAGGTAGTAGAGGTAAATTCTCTCCGTAGATTTGATGAAGGTGATATTCCTTATAATAAGTCTGCTAGCCAATGCTTGGATGAATTTGATAACTTTATTGTTAAGCAAGAAAATTTCAATGCTTATGTTAGTAGACAATTGAAACATAATGCTTACATGCTTGATCGCTTATGTGATTATATGAGTAGAACTATTAATGATCTTAAGCTTATTAGTAAACATGCTTCCATGGTAACTACTCAAGTAGAACAAGTACTTAAGGCACAAAATGATTTGCTTAATGAGATGAATGGTAAGAACAATGATCATTCTGTTACAGTTGTGACTAGAGGTGGTAAGATGACTCAGGAACCTTTCTATCCTGAGGGCCATCCTAAGAGAATTGAGCAAGATTCTCAGAGAGTTAATACTGATGCACCTAGTCGTCCCAGTAATAGTAGGAAAAAGAGTGACAATAGGACTTTGCATGCTGCTAGTGAACCTGTTATAGATACTCATGAAAACCCAAATGATATTTCTATTTCTGATGCTGAGACACAATCTGGTAATGAACATGAGCCTAGTGATAATATTAATGATGATGTTCATGTTGATGCTCAACCTAGTAATGATAATGATGTGGAGATTGAACCTGCTATTGATCTTGATAACCCACAACCTAAGAACAAAAGGTATGATAAAAGAGACTTTGTTGCTAGGAAGCATGGTAGAGAAAGAGAACCTTGGGTTCAGAAACCCATGCCCTTTCCTCCTAAGCCATCCAAGAAAAAGGATGATGAGGATTTTGAGCGCTTTGTTGAAATGCTTAGACCTGTCTTTTTGCATATGCGCTTGACTGATATTCTGAAAATGTCTACTTATGCTAAGTATATGAAAGATATTGTGACAAATAAAAGAAAGATACCGGAAGCTGAGATTTCCACCATGCTTGCTAATTATACCTTTAAGGGTGGAATACCAAAGAAACTAGGAGATCCCAGAGTACCTACTATACCATGCTCTATTAAAGGAAATTATGTTAAAACTGCTTTATGTGACCTTGGAGCTGGTGTTAGTGTTATGCCTTTCTCTTTGTATCGTAGACTTGATTTGAATAAGTTGACACCTAGTGAAATCTCTTTGCAAATGGCTGATAAATCAACTGCTTTACCCATCGGTATTTGCGAGGATGTGCCTGTTGTGGTTGCAAACGTTACTATCTTAACGGACTTTGTTATTCTTGATATTCCCGAGGACGACAGTATGTCGATCATCCTTGGTAGACCCTATCTGAATACTGCAGGGGCTGTTATTGATTGCAACAAGGGCAATGTCACTTTTCATGTTAATGGTAGTGAGCATACGGTACATTTTCCGAAGAAACAATCTCAAGTTCATAGTATCAACTCCATTGGAAAATTTTCAACGATTATTATTGGAGACTTTGAATTCCCTCTCCCTACTGCCAAAAAGAAATATGATATACTTATTGTTGGGGACATGCATATCCCCATTGAGGTAACATAGTGTTATTCGAAAATTCTCCGGTTCCGTGTCATTCGAAAAAAGTTTGTCAATAAGACTTGATCAACCTTATTGATGGATTCTTTTTGATGAGCATGAGATGGATGAATTTAGGAGGCACAACCTTCTGTACCCAACTTTTATTTTCTGTTCTTTAGATTAAATAAAGTGAAAATGCTATTATTCTTCTGTTTTCCGTTTTACCCGTGCAATAGAAAAATGACCTGAAAATGAAAGTCCTCCAAATGCCCTGAAAATGTAGTATGATTTTTTCTGGAATATTTTAGAATTTTTGGCACTGAGAACACATCAGGGGGCTGCACCAATGGGCCACAAGCCTGCAGGGCGCGCCCCCTGGCTTGTGGGTCCCACGTGGGGCCCCCTCACTTATTCCAGCACCCATCCACTTCGTCTTCCTCCAGAAAAAAATCCCACCATTGCTCAAACCCGTGTTCTAGCTCATCTTGCTGCCATTTTCGATCTCCTTGCTCAAAGCTCCAATTGCAAAACTGTTTTGGGGGATTGTTCATCGGTATGTGACTCCTCCAATGGTCCAATTAGTTTTTGTTCTAGTGCTTTATATATTGCAAATTTTTGATGCTGTGGTGACTTTGTTCTTGAGCTTGCAAGTCAAATTTGTATGGTCACAAGTAGTTTTGATGCATGTAGTTGCTATGAGTTTTGTTAACCTTTATTTTGAGTCACTAAAAATTTCAGAAATTTTTCAGAAAAAATGTTGAGGAGATTATTAAGAGGTTCTTCAAGCCGGGGCTCGAAAGATGATGAAAATGAGGTGGAGAAGAAGCCCAAATATAATCTCCATCGCGTCGCAGAGGTTCAGCCATGTGAATGGCCAAGTGATGCATTCTTGAAGGCGGCCGGAATTTATGAAGATTTCTATTATTTGGCAGAGAATGCAGGCATCACAGAGTTCCTCAACGATAAGTGTGACCAGTACCTCTTACTCACTAATACCTTCGTGCAAAAATTTCACTTTTATCCTAGGAAGGATCCTCCCATGGTAGAATTTTACTTATATGATGTGCCTAAGGAGATGAAACTTTACGATTTTTGCAAAGTTTGCAAAATACCTTGTGAGGGCAGCATCAGTGAACCACGTCCTAGAGACATGGAGGACTTTATTGCCACAATCACTGTGGGGGAAGAGAGAGGGGTGTTAAAGGCAAGAGCGGCTAGTTTACATTTTCCTGTTTTACGCTATTATTCATTATTCGCGGGGAGATGTTTAGTTGGTCATGGGGAGAGTGGAAGCCTTAGTGCACCTGACCTCGCCATTCTGCGCAACGCTTTACTTGCTGATAGAACTTTTAGTCTGGGCGCTATGGTGGCCCAACGGTTGAACTTAAACCGTTCAAAGGGCCCCATATTCGGAGGTATTTATGCATCTCGCCTAGCCAAACACTTTAAGATACCCATTAAGCTTGACGAGGAAGAGGAAATGCTGCTACCTACAAGATATTTAGACTATGATAGTATGGTAGCACATGATTTTATTAGGAAGGATAATGATAGGAGGCTGCTTTACAACCTAGTATTTAGTCAGGGTACTTGTGAGATTATTGCTCTGCCTGCTTCTTCTTTGTTCGATATTCATTCAGGCAGGTACACTATTATGCCCGAGGACATCTACAGATATTAGGGCCTGTCTCAACCCCCAGCACCTGAGCCGGCACCAGCCCTTGATCCGTATCAGGATCCCGTTTTTCAGTGGGAGCCACAGGAGATCGTCAACCAGTGGAACCCTCAATATCCTCCGGAGTACCCAGGAGATGGTTATTTTCAGCCATGGCCCTAGACCAACTTAGGCCAAAAGCCTAAGCTTGGGGGAAGTACGTATTTCTCACCGACATTACATTCCTGTTCACACACTCATTTCAGTTGTCGGTGTTCATACTTTTTCATTGTATCATCCATGGTATTTTATTTCTTCTTTCCGCTTTCTTCTTGTGTGTTTAATTAACCTTGAGAAAAATATAAAAAAAATTAGTTCTAGCTTTACCTTTTAGTTTGTCTAGTAGTAGTATTAAAAGAAAACCCAAAAAGATTTCTCGTTCTTCTTTTGCTTGTTGGGAGCTTTCCCGTGTAAATAGTTTTTCTCGTTCTTGTTTTGAAATTTCTTTGGGTCGTAAGGAGAAGACCACAATGAAAATGTTGAGTGGCTCTCATATGCATTATTGTTTATCTTACATAGAGCCCATATTACCTTGCCTTCTCCTTTGAGTTATTGTTTGCAGATTCCAGCTTAGTCCAATGCACGTGCACTCTTATTATTATTCACAACGTTCGGTCGTGCAAGTGAAATGCAATAATGACGATATATGATGAAATGATTGAGATGGAGAAAAGCTGGTATGAACTCAACCTATTTTGTTTTTGTAAATATGATTAGCTCATCGTTCTGGATTCAACTCATTATAGATGAAACATGTTTGCAATGACAATTAGAGATTATAGTTACTCATGCCATGCTTAATTAGCTAGGAGTGTATAATGGTTTGTCTTGAGTGCCAACATGCATTTTAAAATGGTTGTGATGTAGTATGATAGGGTGGTATCCTCCGCTGAATGATTCAAGTGGCTTGACTTGGCACATGTTCACGCATGTAGTTGAAACAAAATCAACATAGCCTCCACGATATTTATGTTCATGGTGATTTATATCCTACTCATGATTGCATTCAATGTTGGTTAATCTCAATGCATGTTTATGACTGTTGTCGCTCTCTAGTTGGTTGCTTCCCAGTCTTTTGCTAGCCTTCACTTGTACTAAGCGGGAATACTGCTTGTGCATCCATTTCCATAAACCCAAAGTTGTTCCATATGAGTCCACCATACCTACCTATATGCGGTATTTACCTGCCGTTCCAAGTAAATTTGCATGTGCCATTCTCTAAACCTTCAAATAATATTCCGCTTTGTATGCCTTAATCGCTCATGTAGTGACTAGGGGCTGTCATTATCTTCCATGCTAGGTGGGTTATTCTCACGATATGTGTTGATTCCCTATCATTCACGAGAAAGTGGCTGGTATTCGGGATGCCCAGTTCCATGCTCAAAGTTTAAATCAAAATATAATAAAACAAAACTCCCCTAGGATTGTGTTTGTATGGACGGTACCCGAGGATTCGGCCCGCCGTGGAGTGTGATTGATTGGTGGAGGGGGAGTAAAAACTTTACTATTATGTTTGGGAACCGCCTATAATGTATCTAGCATGGAAGATATCGAGATCTCTTGGTTGTTATGTTGACAATGAAAGCATACCACTCAAAATTATCATTCATCCCTGTTTTAAAAGCTCGAGCTCTGGCACCTCTGCAAATCAATGCTTCCCTCTGCGAAGGGCCTATCTATTTTACTTTACTGTTGAGTCATCATCCTCTTATAAAAAGGCACCAGTTAGAGAGCACCACCGTCATTTGTATGCGTTGTTATTAATTGATATTGAGTATGATTGTGACTGGATCTCTTTTACCATGAATTACAATGTTTAGTCAGTCCTTGTTCTTTAGAGGTGCTCTGCATTTATGTTTTGCGGTCTCAGAAAGGGCTAGCGAGATACCATTATATCATATTGTATCATGATTGTTTTGATAAAATTGTTGTCATCCGAGACTTATTATTATTGCTCGCTAGTTGGTTATGCCATTGATATGAGTAAATGTGAGACTTAAATGTTATTGTGAATGTGGTTAGTCTATAATCTTTGCCGAAAATCTGAACATCAGTTAGACGTATTTACAACAACAAGATCAAACAGAGTTTGTAAAAGTTTTTCTTTATCACTTTCAGTTTGTCAACTGAATTGCTTGAGGACAAGCAATGGGTTAAGCTTGGGGGAGTTGATACGTCTCCATCGTATCTACTTTTCCAAACTCTTTTGCCCTTGTTTTGGACTCTAATTTGCATGATTTGAATGGAACTAACCCGGACTGACGCTGTTTTCAGCAGAATTGCCTTGGTGTTATTTTTGTGCAGAAATAAAAGTTCTCGGATTGACCTGAAAATTTCAGAGAATATTTTTGGAATTAATAAAAAATACTGGCGAAAGAATCAACCGGAGAAGGTCGACCACCTGGCCACAAGCCAGGGGGGCGCGCCCCCCTGTCTTGTGGGCCCCTTGGAGCTCCGCCGACCTCAATTCCAACTCTATATATTCCTATTCGTGGAGAAAAAAATCAGAGAGAAGAGTTCATCGCGTTTCACGATACGGAGCCGCCGCCACCTCCTGTTCTTCCTCGGGAGGGCAGATCTGGAGTCTGATTTGGGCTCCGGAGAGGGGAAATCGATGCCGTCATCATCACCAACCATCCTTCATCACCAATTTCATGATGCTCTCCGCCGTTCGTGAGTAATTCCATCGTAGGCTTGCTGGACGGTGATGGGTTGGATGAGATTTACCATGTAACCGAGTTAGTTTTGTTAGGGTTTGATCCCTAGTATCCACTATGTTCTGAGATTGATGTTGCTATGACTTTGCTATGCTTAATGCTTGTCACTAGGGCCCGAGTGCCATGATTTCAGATCTGAACCTATTATGCTTTCATGAATATATATGTGTTCTTGATCCTATCTTGCAAGTTGTAGACACCTATTACGAGTTATGATCCGCATCCCCCAGGGTGACAATAACTGGGATTCTTTCCGGTGATTACCGTAGTTTGAGGAGTTCATGTATTCACTAAGTGCTAATGCTTTGGTCCGGTTCTCTATTAAAAGGAGGCCTTAATATCCCTTAGTTTCCATTAGGACCCCGCTGCCACGGGAGGGTAGGACAAAAGATGTCATGCAAGTTCTTTTCCATAAGCACGTATGACTATATATGGAATACATGCCTACATTACATTGATGAATTGGAGCTAGTTCTGTGTCACCCTATGTTATAACCGTTGCATGATGAATGCCATCCGACATAATTATCCATCACTGATCCATTGCCTACGAGCTTTTCACATATTGATCTTTGCTAAGTTACTACACCGTTGCTACTGTTACGATTGCTACAAAACTGCTAGTGTCACTTTGCCATCGTTATCGTTACTTCCATACTACTTTGCTACTGAATACTTTGTTGCAGATATTAAGTCTTTTAGGTGTGGTTGAATTGACAACTCAGCTGCTAATACTCGAGAATATTCTTTGGCTCTCCTTGTGTCGAATCAATAAATTTGGGTTGAATACTCTACCCTCGAAAACTGTTGTGATCCCCTATACTTGTGGGTTATCAGGCCTCGCCTTTTAGCGAGAAAGGAAAAAAAGCTTAAGGATATAATAGTAGCATATCTTTTCATCATTCGTAAACAGAGCAGCAATATCATTTAGTTTCATAAGGTGTTCGACAATAGTTTCATTTGTTGGGGAACGTTGCATGGGAAACAAAAAATTTCCTATGCTTCACCAAGATCAATCTAGGAGATGACCATCTACGAGAGGAGAGATTGCATCTACATACCCTTGTAGATCGCTAAGCGGGAAGCGTTTAGAAATGTGATTGGTGTAGTCGAACATCTTCGCGATCCAATCTTGATCCGTTCCGATCTAGCGCCGAACGGACGACACCTCCTCGTTCAGCACACATACAACTCGATGACTTCTCTGCCTCCTTGATCCAGCAAGCGAGGGTGGAGAGGTATATGAGTTCTCCGACAGCACAACGGCGTGGTGACGGTGGTGGTGGAGTAATCTCAGCAGGGCTTCGCCAAGCGCTGCCGCAGATGCGTTTTCGGTGGAGAAACAGATCTAGGGAGAGAGGGAGAGCTGCACCTATGACTTGGGGTGCGTCTGCCCTCCCTCTCCCTCTCTATATATAGGAGGAGGGGGTAGATGGGGCGCAGCCCTAGCCCTTCCTCCAAGGAAGGGGGCGGCAGCCAGGAGGGAGGAGTCCTCCCTCCCCAAGGCACCTCCTAGATGCCTTCCCCTTTAGGGTTTCCTGCCCCCTAGCCGCATGGGCCCTTGGGGGCTGGCCCAACAAGGCTTGGACGCCCCCTTACAGCCCATGCACGTCCTAGAGGCTGGAGGGACCCTTCCGGACTCCTCTGGAACCCTCTGGAACCTTCCGGAAGCTTCCCGGTACAATACCGGAAAAACCCAAAACTTTTCCGGTAGCCAAAATATGACTTCCCATATATAAATCTTTACCTCCGGACTATTCCGGAGCTCCTCGTGACGTCCGGGATCTCATCCGAGACTCCAAACAACTTTCGGTCACCAACATACATAACTCAACAATACCAAATCGTCACCGAACGTTAAGTGTGCAGACCGTGCGGGTTTGAGAACTATGTAGACATGACCGAGACACCTCTACGGTCAATAACCAATAGCGGGACCTAGATGCCCATATTGGTTCCTACATATTATACGAAGATCTTTATCGGTCGAACCACGATGTGAAGGATTCAGACAATCCCGTATGCCGTTCCCTTTGTAAATCGGTATGTTACTTGCCCGAGATTCGATCGTCGGTATCTCCATACCTAGTTCAATCTCGTTGCCGGCAAGTCTCTTTACTCGTTCCGTAATACAAGATCCCTTGGCTAACTCCTTAGTCACATTTCTTGCAAGCTTCTTGTGATGTTGTATTACCGAGTGGGCCCAGAGATACCTCTCCGTCATACGGAGTGACAAATCCCAGTCTCGATCCACGCCAACCCAACAGACACCCTCGGAGATACCTGTAGAGCACCTTTATAGTCACCCAGTTACGTTGCGAGGTTTGATACACACAAGGTACTCCTCTGGTGTCAGTGAGTTGCATGATCTCATGGTCATAGGAACAGATACTTGACATGGATAAAGCAGTAGCAATAAACTAGTACAATCAAATGCTATGCTTATGGTTGGGTCTTGTCCATCACATCATTCTCCTAATGATGTGATCCCGTTATGAGATGACAACTCATGTCTATGGTCAGGAAACCTTGACCATCTCTGATCAACGAGCTAGTCTAGTAGAGGCTCACTAGGGACATGGTGTTGTCTATGTATCCACACATGTATTTGAGTTTCCGATCAATACAGTTCTAGCATGGATAATAAACGATTATCATGAACAAGGAATTATGATAATAACTAATTTATTATTGCCTCTAAGGCATATTTCGAACATCATTTTCAAAACCGTGGAAAGGATCAGACTCTACTATAGGAATTAACTCAGGGTCCACAGAGAACTCATAATCCTTATCAGTAACAAATATAGGAGAAGTAGCAAATTTAGGGTCATGTTTCATTTTCTCCCTCATAGATTTTTCTTTTAGTTTGCATAACAGTTTCTTCAAGTCATCTCTATTTTCATAAGCAAAGAAATCCCTAGTTGTTTCCTTATCCATGACATAACCTTCAGGTACATAAGGCAATTCATATCTATTAGGTGAGCGGGGTGTAATAGGTGATTCAAAGTCTTCATCAGTTTCAGCATTTTCAAGTTCTCTAGCTTTAGCAAGAATAGCATATAGTAGTGCATTCACTGGCACAGTTTCAGTTTCAACATGTGTAGCAATAGTATCATCATTAATTTCAGAGGTAGCATCATCAAGTTCATGTGACATATCAAGATGATCAACATGCGGTGGTGTAACAAGATGATTCAAAACAGTAGGTGAATCAAAATCAGAGCTAGATGGCAATTCCTTACCTCCTGTCGTGCGAGAGGGGACGATCTTAGTTCGATTATCTTTAATATTCTTCATAGTGGCAATTGGATATCCTCAAGTTAACACAATAAATAGAGCTATGCTCCCTGGCAACGGCGCCAGAAAAAGGTCTTGATAACCCACAAGTATAGGGGATCACGACAGTCTTCATGGGTAGTATTTCACCCTAATTTATTGATTCGACACAAGGGGAGCCAAAGAATATTTATTGGCATTGACAGTTGAGTTGTCAATTCAACCGCACTTGGGATATCTCTTTGCAGCAAAGGTTTAGTTGCACGATAAATAGTAGTAGCAAAAGTAACAGTAATAGTGATAGCAACAATTTTGTAGCAGTTATGACAATAGCAGTAGCAATAGTAACTTAGCAAGATTCGGTATATGTAAAGCGTAGGCACGTGGATCGGTGATGGATAATGATTTAGATGACATCAATCATGTAACAGTTACACACTAGGGCGACACAGAACTAGCTCCAATTCATCAATATAATGTAGGCATGTATTCTGTATATAGTCATACGTGCTTGCGATAAGAACTTGCATGACATCTTTTGTCCTACCCTCCCATGGCAGCGGGGTCCTATTGGAAACTAAGGGATATTAAGGCCTCCTTTTAATAGAGAACCGGAACAAAGCATTAACACATGGTGAATACACGAACTCCTCAAACTACGGCAATCACCGGAAAGAATCCCAATTATTGTCACCTTGGGGTATGCAGATCAAGAGACGTAATAGGTGTGTACAACTTGTAAGATAGGATGCAAATCAATCTTATATTCGTGAAAACATAATAGGTTCAGATCTGAAATCATGGCACTCGGGCCCTAGTGACAAGCATTAAGCATAGAAAAGTCATAGCAACATCAATCTCACAACATAGTGGATACTATGGATTAAGCCCTATCAAACTTAACTCGATTACATGATCAATCTCATCCAATCCCACCACCGTCCAGAAAGCCTACAAAGGAATTACTCACTCCTGGTAGTGAGCATCATGGCGGTGTTGATGCAGAAGGGTTGGTGATGACGACGGCGATGATTTCCCCTCTCCGGAGCCCCAAACGGACTCCAGATCAGCCCTCCTGAGGAAGAACGGGAAGTGGCGGTGGATCCGTCTCGTGAAACGCGATGAAAACTTCTCTCTGATTTTTTTTCTCTGAAGATGTGATTTTATAGGACTGGAATTAGGGTCGGAGGAGCCTCGTGGGCCCCACAAGCCATCAGGACGCGACCTAGGGGGGCGCGCCCTATTGGCTTGTGGCCCACAGGTGGCCTCCCTCCGGCAGCTCTTCGCTCCATAATCCATTATATATTCCAGAAAAAATCCACAAAAAGTTTTGTCCAATTCCGGGAACTTTTATTTCTGCACAAAAATAACACCAAGGTAGTTCTGCTGAAAATACCGTTAGTTCGGGTTAGTTCCATTCAAATCATGCAAATTAGAGGTTAAACCAAAGCAAAAGTGTTTGAAAAAGTAGATACGTTGCAGACGTATCAGGCACATACCACAATTTTGCCAAACACGCTTCTCCAACCTATCAACGTTCCAAATCTGATCTTGCAAGGATAACCATGCAAAGAATTTCACCTTAGGGTGCGCCCAAACCTTCCAAACCATGTAGTCCATGGGGGAGAGAGTCAACCCAAGGAATTGAGCCTTTTAGGAGGTGGTCCCCGAGTAGATCCCACCATTCGAGTGCTTCCAAATAATGTTAGTCATGAACGAGTATACATGGCCATTCGTCAGGCCGGGCCGGGCTTTGGGACGGTCCTAACCAAGCCCGATGTAGAAAACCCAGGCCTGAGCTCGGCCCGGCTCGGGCGTCGGGCCTAGAAATCAGGCTCAAGCCTGGCCCATCAGCGTAAAAGTCTGTCGGGTCTCGGGCCGGATCTCTTTAAATCATGAATATGGTGGGGTCGGGCCTAGCCCGGCCCAGGCCCGGCCTGCGGGCACCATCGAGCCAAGTCGGGTCGGGCTTTTTCGGGCCGGGTCAGGTCGGGCCGGGTATCCCATGGCCAGGCATATGAACGAGCATCCAACGGGTGAAGAATTCTGGGATGTGGGCACCGTAAATGACACGATGGTGTGATTGATCTTAAATATCCAAGCATATCCATGCAGGACCTCTCGAACCTTCCAACTTTTCCTCCTCAAAGCATCGTAAATTAACGGGGTGATGTCCTTGGATTTGCGCCCAAGCAACCAATGGGAGTCCCAGAAAGGTCTTTTTCCACCATTCCCACCCATGATTGAGATGGAAGCATAGAAGAAATTGAGGTCCTCCTTGGTGCATGGATTGCCAAGCCCCACCCATAGCTTGTTTGGCTTCTTCCACTCATACCATGGCCATCTTAGCTGCAATGCCCATGCAAATTTGTCAGTGTGTAGCACCCTAAGGCCACCATATTCACGGGGGCGACACACCATCTCCTAATTTACCTTGCATTTGGAACCAATTATCTTATCCGAGTCGCACAAAAGGAAAGACCTCTCGGTGTTGTTAGGTTTCGCAAAGAGCTGGGCGAAACGATGAGGGGCGCGATGGAGTACACCACTTGGGAGGAGATGCCCAATTTAACGAGCATCGTGCATCCAATAGAGGTGATGTTTATCCCTTCCCAAGTGACCTATTTCCCCGCCACTTTATCTTCGAGGTATTGTAAGTCAACCTTCTTAAGCTTCCACATTGAGAGTGGGAGGCCCAAATATTTCATAGTAACAAAGCTCTAGTTGTCAGCATATGCCATGCAGGATGTGGCCCAAATTGAGATGATTGCACTGTATGGGCACAACTGAACTCTTATGAAAATTTGTACATAGGTCCGTGACCTCACCAAAGTCCCTTAGAATGGCTGAGAAGTTTGTAATATCCCTTTTAATTGGGGCCATAAGACTGCCGAGTCGTCTGCATTGAGATAGGTTCTCATCATTGCACCTCACCCATGAATCTTGTGAAGGATGCCTTTGAGGGTGGCCAAATCGAGGATTTTTTGAAGAGGACCGAACGCGAGGACAATGATAAGTGGGGAGAGAGGATCCCCCTGCCGAAGACCCCGTCCATCTTGATGGATGGATCGGGCAACCCGTTGAGCAAAATGCACGAGGATGATGAGGAAAGCATTGCGGCTACCCACACCCATAATTTGTTTGGGAACCCCTTACATTGAAAAATATCAAGGACGTACTCCCACTTGACCGAATCAAAACCCTTTTTTATGTCAAGCTTGGAGAGTAGGGCGGGGTCTTGTGTTTGTGAAGACGATAGACAAAGTTCCAAACATACATAATGCTTGTCCTTTTTATGAACAAACTCTGGGTGTTGGAAACAAGTGCATTCATGTGAGGGGCCATCCGCACGAAGAGTATATTTTCAATGATTTTGGCGATGGCATGAATGAGGCTAATGGACTTGTAGTCAGAGCTACCTTCTGCACCCTCTTTTTACGGCAGAAGCACGACATTGGAGGAGTTTAGCCATTGTAGGATGTGTTGAGGGATTCGAAACTCCGTATGGCCCTCATGATACCATATTTGATGAAGCCCCAATACTTCTTGTAAAACATGCCCATGAAGCCATCCGGCCCAGGAGCCATGTTACTAGGCATACTCTTAATTGCCTCCCAAACCTCCTCCTCATTGATGGTCGCATCAAGGTCATGCGAATGGGAGATCATCCCAGTTAATATCACTTTCACTCGAGGTCCTTATTCCCATCACCTCGGTGAAGTGGTCATGAATTATCTTCTCTTTTTCCCCATGTTCGATTATCCAACCATGTGCATGCTTGATCCTATGAATGTGGTTCTTCCTCCTTCGAGCATTGATGTGGCGGTGGAATTTTTGTGTGTTTGCGTCACCATCTTTTAGGTTTGCAATTCTCACGCATTGCATTTTTCTATCCCTATCGAGCACCGCCAAGATAATCACTCTCCGCTTGAGATGGGAATGGAGGTTGATCTCCTAGGGAGAAAGTAGCCGCATTTCTTGTGCAATGTCGTAGCATAGAATGACCAGCAAGGCCACATGGATATGCACCTTAGCTTTTGAGAAAAGATTCTTACTCCACTCGGTGAGACGGAGTGCAATTTTTTAAAGCTTGCGATGCAAGAACTAGAAGGACTCCGAGTGGATCACACACTCATTCCATGCCTATTGTGCAACATCCATGAACCCGAGAAGGGACACCTAGAAATTCTCAAACTTGAAGGACCGCAGCCTCTTGATACGTCTCCAACATAACGATAATTTATGAAGTATTCATGCCATATTCACCTATGCTTACAATACATTTATATTGTTTTGATGCAATTTATATGATTTAATTAGAACTAACCTGGAGTGACACTGTTTTCAATAGAATTACCGTGGTGTTGTTTTTTGTGCAGAAAATGAAAGTTCTCGGAATCACCGGGAGCTTTTTGATGATTTTGTATGGAACAAATGAGCAATATTGGAGCGAAGAACCACCGGAGGGGGGCCACCGGGTGCTCCCAAGCCATCAGGGTGTGCCCAGGGGGGTGATGGCGCCCTGATGGCTTGGGACCACCCCGTGGCTCCGTTTTGCGTGATTCCAACGCCAAAAAATCCTATAAATAGAGAAACCAAATTAACTTGGACCCTCCGCTCCACCGCCGCAACTCTATGTATCGAAGAAAAACTCTTCTGGAGAGAAAACAGAGAAGAAAACATAGAGAGATCCAATCTCGGAGGGGCCCTCGCCCTCCGGGAGCCATGGAGGCCAAGGACCAGAGGGGAGAACCTCTCCCCATCTAGGGAGAGGCCATGAAGGAGGAAGCCTAAGGGGGGAGACTCTCTTCCCCTCTCTCCTGGTGGAACCGAAGTGCCGCCGAGGGAACCATCGCTGTAGTGATCGTCTTCATCAACATCATCGTTTTGATCACCTCCCTCATCTATTTTCAGCGGTCCACTCTCCCGCACCCCGCTGTAATCCCCTACTTGAACATGATGCTTTATGCCACATATTATTATTCAATGATGTGTTGCCATCCTATGATGTTTGAGTAGATTACTTTTGTCCTTTGGGTTGATTGATGATCTTGATTAGTTTGAGTTGTATGTTTTATCATGGTGATGTCCTAAGGTGCCTCCCGTGCCGCACACACGTGGGGGATTCCCACTGAAGGGTGTTGCAATATGTTTATGATTCTCTTATAGTGGGCGACTAGAGTGACAGAAGCTTACACCCGAGTAAGGGGGTTGTTTACGTATGGGAGTGAAGGGGACTTGAAGTGTTAATGCTATGGTTGGGTTTACCTTAATGATCTCTAGTAGTTGCGGATGCTTGCTAGAGGTCCAATCATAAGTTCATATGATCCAAGTATAGAAAGTATGTTAGCTCATGCCTCTTCCTCATATAAAATTGCAATAATGATTACCGACCTTGTTATCAATTGCCTAGGACAATCCCGCACACCATACCATCATTATTCCACACTCGCTATTTGTAATATATTGTAATATATTCTAACTTTATTTAGGCAGCAACTATTTTTCATATTTTAGCTCTCAAATATCATGCAAAGCTATCCTCTTTATACCCACAACGCACTTTTATTTCTCGTTTCTAGATAGAAGCAAACGCTTGGTGTACGTAGAGTTGTATCAGTGGCGGTTAGGACTTGAGAGAATATTGATCTTACCTTTAGCTCCTTGTGGGTTTGACACTCCATACTTACCACTTCCATCTTTGGAAAGTGCTATGATGATTCCTTGGACTTGGGGATTATCACCTCCTGGTCCACTTGTCATCAGTCAACAGTAGCGAACAATGGTCAGAGAAGGATGATGGCAAGGGATGCAACACATGAGTATCGAAGGGTGTATCAAATTCAGCATTACAGAAGGAGTCTAGCTTGCATAGAATAGGGTTCACCCTCTCATTACTCTAGGTGAAGCATCTATTTTGTAGGTTGATTTCTTTGAGTGCATAGGAATGCAAAGCACCACGAAATCGATTAATTCTTCTTTGGTTGAGATTTCTTCTATTCTTGTTCCTAGCCCGGTAAACCTGGTTGAAGTCTCCCGAGGCCAACCAAGCCACTCCCGACAGTGGTTTATGGCTAATCATATTGGTAAAGAAGGCATCCTTACAAGCAGAGTCAGTGGGGGCATATACGGATGTATCCTTGAAGCGCACATTCGTTTCATGGATCCAAACCATGGCCAAGAGGCAGTAGGTTGAGGCAACAATGTTTGTCACGTTAAGTAGATTTCCATCCCAAAGCATAAGGATGCCTCCCCTAGATAGCCGGCCTTTGCCCAAAATTAAGGAGGTGAGTGCCCCCGATGGAAGAGATGATAAATTAGTCGATGAAGCCTAATTTTGTCTCCTAGAGACACACCAAGTGACAAGAAGAGTCGTACATTATTTCTTTGACTGTGGCTTTGTAGTCTGAACAGTTTACTCCATGAACATTCCAGCTCAGGGAGTTGATAGGTTGTTCTAACATGGATGCACAAGACTTTCCCTTGGGTTTGGCTGTAGGGAACAAACGAAGAGGATTTCTAACACCCAAAGCCTCATGACACAACAAACACTTGGTACCATTCATACTACTAATACAGAGTCTGGCACATGGCCAATAACCCACTCCGGAACAACATCCACACACATCCTTACATAAGTTGGGACATACCCCAAACAAAAATATGGAAGTTGTGGCAACATTGAAATTAAAGTAGCCCAAACATAACGCCAGTACGCTGCCTTACTTTTAGTGTTGCCAACCGATACGTCTCCAACATATCTATAATTTTTGATTGTTCCATGCTGATATATTATCATTCTAGGATACTTTTTGGGTCTTTATTTACCAATTTATAATATTTTTGAGCACTAACCTATTGACCCAGTGCCAGTTGCTATTTTCTCCATGTTTTTCACTTCTCAGGTTTACAGTACCAAACGAAGTCCAATTGCCAAGAAACTTTTTGATGGTTTTTTCTGGACCAAAAGAAGACCTGGGAGATTCGGAAGGAAGCCGGGAGCCACACCAGGGCCCCACAAGCCAACAGGGCGCGCACTGGGGGGGGCGCCATGATGGCTTGTGGGCCCCTGGAGGCTCCCCCGACCTCGTTCTCTGGCCTATAAATTCTCATATATCGTGAAAACCTTGAAGGCAGTCCCAAAACCCTTTTTACGCCGGCGCAAGTCTCTGTTCCATCATGAGGCCATCGGGAGCTCCGTTCCGGCACCCTGTCAGAGGGGGAATCGATCACGGAGGGCCTCTTCATCAACCTTGCTGCCCTCATGATGATGTGTGAGTAGTTCACCATAGACCTACGGGTCCATAGCTAGTACCTAGATGGCAATCTCTCTATCTCTTGATCTTCAATACAATGATCATCACATCTTCGCTTTGATCTATCCGATGTAATCCTTTTGTGCGGTGCGTTTGTTGGGATCCAATAAATTGTGGGTTTATGTTCAGATTATTCATGAAAAGTATTTGAGTCACCTCTAATATAGATTATGATTCTTATTTGCATGATCATTATAGCTTCGCAAATCTCTCTGATCTATTGATTTGCTTTGGCCAAGTAGATTGATCTTTCTTCAGTGAGAGAGGTGCGTTGCAGTAGGTTCAACCTGACGAGTTTCTATATCCCAGTGACAGAAGGGGACAAGTTGCGTCTTTAAGTTGTTGCTACTAAGGATAACACTATGGGGTTTATTCATATTGCTTGAGTTTACTTTGTCTACATCATGTCTTCATTCTCCATGCATTACTCTGTTTGTCATGAACTTAATACGTAGAGAGGCAAGCATACGAGCGCTCTTGAAGTGGAGTAATAGTAATAGGTGCAGGCAGGAGTCGGACTATTTGTTTAGGGATGATGCCTATATACACATGATCATTGCCATAAAAATCACATAACTATCTGCTTTTCTATCAATTGCCCAACAACAATTTGTTACACACTATATGTTGCCTACATGAGAGATGCCGCTAAGGAAAACTATGGCCCCCGGGTCTATTCACTTATAAATTTACAAACTCTACTATTACCTTGCTGCATTTATTTGTCTTTTATTTTATTTTGCAATTTACAATTATCTACAATTATCTACACAATTCATTTGCTTGTAAATAACGAGATTAAGGGGATTGACAACCCTCTTGCCCGCGTTGGGTGCAAGTTGTTTGCTATTTTCTGTGCAGCCGCTGAAGACGGTTGAGGATTGATATTCCTATTGGTTCGATAAACCTTGGTTTCATAACTGAGGGAAATACTTACCCACTTTGTGATGTAATTACCCGTTCCTCTTCACGGAAAACCCAACGCAGATCACAAGTATCAGGAAGGATTTATGGCGCTGTTGCCGGGGACTATCATCATCAACTATCAAGTAACTTCACACAAATTATCATTCACTTGTTCATATTTTTATTTGCTGTTATATTTAGTTTATTTCATAAAAATCAAAAATACAAAAATATTTATCTTTGCTTGTTACTAGTTTACTTCTTTGCTTGCTAGTTTACTTCTCCTGCTTGTTACTTTGCTTGTTCGGTCACCATGTCTCAAGATACTACTAAGTTATGTGACTTCTCAAATACTAATAACAATGATTTTATTAGTACTCTTATACCGCCCGCCACTAGTGCGGAGGCTTTTGATATTAATGTTGCATTGCTAAATCTTGTCATGAAGAATCAATTTTCGGGAAATCCTAATGAGGATCCCGCGTCACATCTTAATACCTTTGTTGAAATATGTGATATGCAAAATAAAAAGGATATGGATAATGATATTGTAAAATTGAAATTCTTTCCTTTTTCACTAAGAGATAAAGCTAAGGCTTGGTTTTCATCTTTACCTCGTAATAGTATTGGAACTTGGGATAAGTGTAAATATGCTTTTATTGCCAAGTATTTTCCTCCTGCTAAAATCATCTCCCTTAGAAATCAAATAATGAATTTTAAACAACAATATCAAGTGCATGTTGCACAAGCTTGGGAGAGAATGAAATTGATGATAAGAAATTGCCCTACTCATGGTTTAAATTTGTGGATGATTATCCAAAACTTCTATGCTGGACTAAACTTTGTGTGTAGAAATCTTCTAGACTCTACTACAGGTGGTACCTTTATGGATGTGACCTCTGGACAACATTATGACAAATTATTCTCAATGTCATACCGAAAGAGCTCCAACCGGTAAGAAGGTAAATTCTGTTGAAGAAATCGCTACTTTGAGTGGAAAAGTGGATGCTCTTATGAATATGGTTGCTAGTAAAAATATTCATGTTGATCCCAATGATATGCCCTTGTCTACTTTTATTGATCAAAATAATGATGCTATTGATGCGAACTTTATCTCGCAAAATAATTTCAACAAAAATGCTTATAGAGGAAATTTCAATTCTAGACCGTATCCCGGTAATTCCTCTAACAATGGAAATTATTATGGTAATTCTTATGGAAATTCTTCTAAAAATTCTAATAGGATACCCTATGATCTTGAGAACACAATTAAAAAATTCATTAATTCTCAAAAGGTTTTGAACACTATGGTAGAAGAAAAATTGCATGTAGTTGATGCTTTGGCTAAAAACATGGATATAGTTGCTCTTGATGTAGACACTCTTAAAAGTAAAGCTTTGCCACCTAAGCATGATTTTAATGAGACTATTAAATCTATCCAAATATCTATTAATTAAAGTAAGGAGAGGACCGCTAAGCGGGAATTCTTAGAAAAGGCTCTTCCACCCGGTTTTTACCGGAATCATGATGAAGATCTTAAATGTTACTTCTCTGAATATAAATGATAAGGGGACTGGAGATGAGTCAACTCTAGTTGACAAGCTTCCCGTTTGCTTGGAGGGTGATGATTTTGATGCTAAAACTGAAAAACGTGGGTTTGGAGAGGTCAAAACTTTAACTAGAGATGTGCCCACTATTTTGGATTACAAGGACTTTAATTATGAAAATTGGTCTTTCGTATAATTTATTTCCTTGTTGCAAACCATTATTATCTCACCCAATGCTTATGAACAAAACAAAGCTTTTACCGAACATATATGTGATCATATTATATCATGATTGTTTTGACAAATTGTTGGCATGTGAGATATCTTATTATTGCTCGCTAATTTGTTGAGTATTGCCATGAGTTAATATGATGTTTAGTTGTTATCATCAATGTGGTTATTTATAATTTATATTGAAAACTTGAGCACTAGCTAAGCATGTGTATAACGACGAGAACAAAAGAGTTTGTAAAAGTTTTCTTTATCACTTCCAGTTTGTCAACTGAATTGCTCGAGGACAAGCAATGAATTAAGCTTGGGGGAGTTGATACGTCTCCAACGTATCTACTTTTCCAAACACTTTTGCTCTGGTTTTGACCTCTAATTTGCATGATTTGAATGGAACTAACCCGGACTGACGTTGTTTTCAGTAGGACTACCTTGGTGTTATTTTTGTGCAGAAATAAAAGTTCCTGGAATTGGACGAAACTTCTTGTGGATTTTTTTTGGAATATATAATGGATTATGGAGCGAAGAGCTGCCGGAGGGAGGCCACCTGTGGGCCACAAGCCAACAGGGCGCCCCCTAGGCCACGCCCTGATGGTTTGTGGGGCCCACGAGGCTCCTCCGACCCTAATTCCAGTCCTATAAAATCACATCTTCGGAGAAAAAATCAGAGAGAAGTTTTCATCGCGTTTCACGAGACGGAGCCACCGCCACCTTCTGTTCTTCCTCGGGAGGGCTGACCTGGAGTCCGTTTGGGGCTCCGCAGAGGGGAAATCGTCGCTGTCGTCATCACCAACCCTTCTTCATCAACACCGCCATGATGCTCACCACCGGGAGTGAGTAATTCCTTTGTAGGCCTGCTGGACGGTGGTGGGATTGGATGAGATTGATCATGTAATCGAGTTAAGTTTGATAGGGCTTGATCCATAGTATCCACTATGTTCTGAGATTGATGTTGCTATGACTTTGCTATGCTTAATGCTTGTCACTAGGGCCCGAGTGCCATGATTTCATTTCCGAACCTATTTTGTTTTCACGAATATAAGATTGATTTGGATCCTATCTTGCAAGTTGTATGCACCTATTACGTGTCTTGATCCGCATACCCCAAGGTGACAATAATTGGGATTCTTTCCGGTGATTGCCGTAGTTTGAGGAGTTCATGTATTCACCATGTGTTAATGATTTGTTCCGGTTCTCTATTAAAAGGAGGCCTTAATATCCCTTAGTTTCCAATAAGACCCCGCTTCCACGGGAGGGTAGGACAAAAGATGTCATGCAAGTTCTTATCGCAAGCACGCATGACTATATACGGAATACATGCCTACATTATATTGATGAATTGGAGCTAGTTCTGTGTCGCCCTAGTGTGTAAATGTTACATGATTGATGTCATCTAAATCATTATCCATCACCGATCCACGTGCCTACGCTTTACATATACTGAATCTTGCTAAGTTACTATTGCTACTGCTACTGTCATAACTGCTACAAAATTGCTGGTGTCACTATTACTGTTACTTTTGCTACTACTATTTGTCGTGCTACTAAACTTTGCTGCAGAGAGATATCCCAGGTGCGGTTGAACTAACAACTCAACTATCAAGGCCAATAAATATTTTTGGCTCCCCTTGTGTCGAATCAATAAATTAGGGTGAAATACTACCCGTGAAGACTGTCGCGATCCCCTATACTAGTGGGTTATTAGTGCCAACTTTGCAAAAGGGAACATGAAACGAGAGCACACCTTTTCTTCAAGTGCTCGTACACTCTTAGGCTTTGGAGCTTGGTCATCGAGACGATGCATCTTGCACACATGTACACCTCCACGTGGCATCTAGAGGATTCCGTAAAGGATTGGTGGGAGAAGAGAACTGACATGTAAAACCCCGGTCAATGAGTTATGGCCTCGCTCACCATGCTTGTTACTTGGACCATTTGGAACGAGAGAAACACTCGGTTCTTCCATCACAATAGTGCACCGTCGCCAATCCTTCTTAAAATAGTGCTAGGTGAGGCAAAACTTTGGGCAATTGCCGGTGGGAGATCCTATTTGCCACCCCGTAGGCGGCAAATAGCGGAGGCGACACGCACGGTGCAAGAACAATAGGCCACCTCGATAGCATTCACTGTAGCGGGCACGTTCACCGTGCAATCGATTTTTGTTGGTTTTTTCTTTTTTTTCTTCCTGTTTTTTCCTTTTTCACCTTTTCCTTTTTATAGTTTTTGGTACTATAAACATTTTCATATTATATGGTGAAGTTTTTCCATAAAAAACACTGAACATGTTTTAATATACGATGTACTTTTTCAGTACAAAAGTTTTGTTGTATATGTTGAAAAATTTCAAAATGCACATTATTTTTTTTATAAAATATGTTGAACAATTTCTTAGTTTACGCTGAACAATTTAAAAATACACATTGAATTATTTTGTTAATATGTCAACAATTTCTTAGTATACGATGATTTTTTTTTCAAAATTCACATTGAACTTTTGTTTGTAAAAAACGTTGAACAATTTCTTTAGTACAGGATGAACATTTTATAATGCGCGGTAAACTTTTTTATATACTGTGAAACTTTTTGATCAACATTTTTTCGTAATACATGGTGAACTTTTTGTATAGTACAAAAAAAGAGAAAGGAAAATAGAGAAAAAAGGAAAATGAAAGAAAAAGGAAACAAAAAGATAGAGAAACAATTGTTCAGAAGAAATAAGGTTTCGTGCTACCGGCACCGGGCGCCGGCACCGGGGTACATGGCGTCCAACCGATCGACGACAGACGTCCAATGAATCGGCATCATCGACGTCCAGCTATCAAAGGAATTGGCAGCATGACGATATCCACATGATCAACGGCTGTGACGTCAAGATAATTCACAACGAGGTGGCATCCAGCCGTTTGACGGCGACGGCGTTGAGGAGATTGACATCAATGATGTTCGGGCTATCGATGTTGGTGGAAGTGGTAGAGACAGCACCCGGCGAGTGGGGCTGCTGCCCGGGCTCCCATGGGGCATGTGCATGGAGCTCTAGTAGTAAAAAATGTGTACTTAACATTTTTTGGGGCGAAATCTAATTAACTTTGCATCACATATATCTTGATCAGACTCTAAATTCGAGTTAGCTCTGCCACTGGTTGGTGGTGACGTGTAGGTGATCGACACCTGCAAGCGGTGTTCTCAAGTGGTTTTCTAGGCTATAGTGGCATGTGTGTGAGTCGCAACACATGATTTAACCGCTTACACGATGCAATCAAGTATGCCACGTACACATCAGGGGTAGTATGTGTTGGGGAATGTTGCATGGGAAACAAAAAAATTCCTACGCACACGCAAGATCTATCCATGGAGATGCATAGCTACGAGAAGGGGAGTGTATCTACATACCCTTGTAGATTGCTAAGCGGAAGCGTATATAACGTGGTTGATGTAGTCGTACGTCTTCACGATCCAATCGCGATCCGTCCCGATCTAGCGCCGAACGGACGGCACCTCCGCGTTCAGCACATGTGCAGCTCGATGATGTCTCCTCCTTCTTGATCCATCAAGAGAGGGAGGAGAAGTAGATGGGATCTCAACCAGCACGACGGTGTGGTGGATATGGTGGTGGAGCAATCCCACCAGGGCTTCGCCAAGCGCCTCCGGAACTACGAACGAGGAAGAACGGGAGAAACGAGAGGGAGAGGGCTGCCTCATGGGAGAGGACTTGTTATGTTCAGCCCTCCCCTCCCCTCCACTATGTATAGGAGGCTAGGGGCAGGAGGGGGCGCAGCCCTAACCCTTCCTCCAAGGGAGGGGGCGGCGGCCAGGAGGGAGGAGTCCTCCCTCCCCAAGGCACCTCCTAGGTGCCTTCCCCTTTAGGGTTTCCTACTCCCTAGCCGCATGGGCCTTTGGTGGCTGGCCCAACAAGGCTTGGACACCCCCTTACAACCCATGCACGTCCTAGGGGCTGGAGGGACCCTTCCGGACTCCTCCGGAACCCTCTCGAACCTTCCGGAAGCTTCCCAGTACAATACCGGTAAAACCCGAAACTTTTTCGGTAGCCAAAATATGACTTCCCATATATAAATCTTTACCTTCGGACCATTCCGGAGCTCCCCATGACGTCTGGGATCTCATCCGGGACTCCGAACAACATTCGGTCACCAACATACATATCCCAATACTACCCTAGCGTCATCGAACGTTAAGCGTGCGGACCCCATGGGTTCGAGAATCATGTAGACATGACCGAGACACCTCTCCAGTCAATAATCAATAGCGGGACCTGGATGACCATATTGGTTCCCACATATTCCACGAATATCTTCATTGGTCGAACCACGATACCAAGGATTCAATCAATCCCGTATGCAGTTCCCTTTGTCTAGCGGTATGTTACTTGCCCGAGATTCGATCGTCGGTATCTCCATACCTAGTTCAATCTTGTTACCGGCAAGTCTCTTTACTCGTTCCGTAATACAAGATCCTGTGACTAACTCCTTAGTCACATTGCTTGCAAGCTTCTTGTGATGTTGTATTACCGAGTGGGCCCAGAGATACCTCTCCGTCATACGGAGTGACAAATCCCAGTCTCGATCCATGCCAACCCAATAGACACCCTCGGAGATACCTGTAGAGCACCTTTATAGTCACCCAATTATGTTGTGAGGTTTGATACACACAAGGCATTCCTCCATTGTCCGGGAGTTGCATGATCTCATGGTCGTAGGAACAGATACTTGACATGGATAAAGCAGTAGCAATAAACTGACATGATCAACAGCTATGCTTATGGTTGGGTCTTGTCCATCACATCATTCTCCTAATGATGTGATCCCGTTATCAGATGACAACTCATGTCTATGGTCAGGAAACCTTGACCATCTCTGATCAATGAGCTAGTCTAGTAGAGGCTCATTTGGGACATGGTGTTGTCTATGTATCCACACATATATCCGAGTTTCCGATCAATACAATTCTAGCATGGATAATAAACAATTTTCATGAACAAGGAAATATGACAATAACCTATTTATTATTGCCTCTAGGGCATATTTCCAACAGTCTCCCACTTGCACTAGAGTCAATAATCTAGTTCACATCACCATGTAATTAACACCCAATGAGTTCTGGGGTTTTATCATGTTTTGCTTGTGAGAGAGGTTTTAGTCAACGGGTCTGCAACATTCAGATCCGTGTGGACTTTGCAAATCTCTATGTCATACTGTAGATGCTACTACCAAGCTCCACTTGGAACTATTCCAAATGTATACGTATCCGGATTGCTACTAAGACTCATCCGGATTGGTGTCAAAGCTTGCATCGACGTAAGTCTTTACTACGAACTCTTCATCACCTCCATAATCGAGAAACATTTCCTTCGTCCTCAAGTTACTAAGGATAATTTTGACCGTTGTCTAGTGATCCACTCCTGGATCACTCTTGTATCCCTTGACAGACTCATGGGAAGGCACACACTAGGTGCGGTACACATCATGGCATACTATACAGAGCCTATGGCTAAGGCATAGGGGACAACCTTCGTCCTTTCTCTTTCTTCTGCCGTGGTCGAGCTTTGAGTATTACTCAACTTCACACCTTACAAATCAGGCAAGAACTCCTTCTTTGATTGATTCATTTTGAACTCTTTCAAAATCTTGTCAAGGTATGTACTCATTGAAAGTCTTATCATGCGTCTTGATCTATCTCTATAGATCTTGATGCCCAATATTTAAGTAGCTTTATCCAGGTCTTCCCTTGAAAAACTCCTTTCAAACAACCCTTTGTGCTTTCCAGAAATTCTACATTATTTCTGATCAACAATATGTCATCCACATATACTTATCAGAAATTCTATAGTGCTCCCACTCACTTTCTTGTAATACAAATTTCTTATAAATTTTGTATAAACCCAAAAGCTTTGATTACCTCATCAAAGCGTATATTCCTACTCCGAGATGCTTGCTCCAGTCCATAGAAGGATCGCTGGAGCTTGCATACCTTTTAGCATCCGTAGGACCGACAAAACCTTCTGGTTGTATCACATACAACCTTTCCTCACGGAAACAGTTAAGGAAACTCTGTTTTGACATCCATCTGCCTGATTTCATAATCGAAAAACGCAGCAACTTCTAACACAATTCCAACAGATTTTAGCATCGCTACGGGTGAGAGAGTCTCTTCGTAGTCAACTCCTTGAACTTGTCAGAAACCAATTTGCGACAAGTCGAGCTTTATAAATGGTGACAATTACCATCAGCATCTGTCTTCTTCTTAAAGGTCCATTTGTACTTAACGGCCTGCCGTTCAACGGGCAAGTCTACCAAAGTCCATACTTGGTTTTCATATATCGATCCTATCTCGGATTTCATGGCTCCTAGCCATTTGTTGGAATCCGGGCCCACCATTGCTTCTTCATAGCTCGTAGGTTCACTGTTGTCTAACAACATGACCTCCAAGACAGGATTGCCGTACCACTCAGGAGCGGTACGATTCCTTGTCGACCTACGAGGCTCAGTAGTAACTTGATCTGAAGTTTCATGATCATCATCATTAGCTTCCTCTTCATTTGGTCTAGGCGTCGCAGAAACATCTTTTTGCGTCGTGCTATCATCCAACTGAAGTGATGGTTCAATAACCTCATCAAGCTCTACCTTCCTCCCACTCAATTCTTTCGAGAGAAACTCTTTCTCGAGAAAGGACCCGTTTTTAGCAACAAACACTTTGCCCTCGGATCTGAGATAGAAGGTATACCCAACTGTTTTCTTAGGGTATCCTATGAAGACACATTTGTCCGCTTTGGGTTCGAGCTTATCAGGTTGAAGTCTTTTCACATAAGCGTCGCATTCCCAAACTCTAAGAAATGATAGCTTAGGTTTCTGCCAAACCATAATTCATACGGTGTCATCTCAACGAACTTTAGATGGTGCCCTATTTTAAAGTGAATGTAGTTGTCTCTAATGCATAACCCCCAAAATGATAGTGGCAAATCAGTAAGAGACATCATAGTACGTACTATATCCAATAGAGCACGGCTACGACGTACGGACACACCATCACACTATGGTGTTCCAGGAGGCGTGAGTTGTGAAACAATTTCCACATTGTCTTAAGTTGCATACCAAACTCGTAACTCAGATATTCACCTCCACGATCATATCATAGACATTTTATCTACTTGTCACGATGATCTTCAACTTCACTCTGAAATTGCTTGAACTTTTCAAATGTTTCAGACTTGTGTTTCATTAAGTAAATATACCCATATCTACTCAAATCATTAGTGAAGGTAAGAAAATAACGATATCCACCGCACGCTTCAACACTCATTGGACCACATACATCAACATGTATCATTTCCAATAAGTCACTTGCCCGCTCCATCAAACCGGAAAATGGGGTCTTAGTCATCTTGCCCATGAGGCATGGTCCGCATGTCTCAAGCGATTCGAAATCGAGTGAGTCCAAAGATCCATCGGCTTGGAGTTTCAGCATGCGCTTTACACCAATATGACCTTAGCGGCAGTGCCACAAGTATGTGGTACTATCATAATTAACTTTGCATCTTTTGGTATCAATACTATGAACATGTGTATCACTGCGATCGAGATTCAATAAACCATTCACATTGAGTATATGACCATTGAAGGTATTATTCATGTAAACAGAATAACTATTATTCTCTGACTTAAATGAACAACCGTATTGCAATAAACACGATCTAATCATGCTCATGCTCAACGCAAACACGAAATAATATTTATTTAGGTTCAACACTAATCCCGAAGGTAGAAGGAGCGTGCGATGGTGATCCCATCAACCTTGGAAACACTTCCAACACACATCGTCACCTCACCCTTAGCTAGTCTCCGTTTATTCCGTAGCTTTCACTTCGAGTTACCAATATTAGCAACTGAACCAGTATCTAATACCCATGTCCTACTAGGAGTACTAGTAAGGTACACATCAATAACATGTATATCAAATATACTTTTGTTGACGTTGCCAGCCTTCTTATCTGCCAAGTATCTGGGGCAGTTCCGCTTCAGTGACCATTCCCCTTACAATAGAAGCACTTAGTCTCAGGTTTCGGTTCAACCTTGGGTTTCTTCACTGGAGCAGCAACTGTTTTGCCATTCTTGAAGTTTCCCTTCTTGCCCTTGCCCTTCTTGAAACTAGTGGTCTTACCATCAACACTTGATGCTCCTTCTTGATTTCTACCTTCGCGTCGTAAAACATCGCGAATAGCTTAGGGATCATCTTATCTATCCCTTGCATGTTATAGTTTATCACGAAGCTCTAGTAGCTTGGTGGCAGTGACTTGGAGAACTCTATCAATCACTATCTTATCTGGAAGATGAACTCCCACTTGATTCAAGCGATTGTAGCACCCAGATATTCTGAGCACATGCTCACTGACTGAGCTATTCTCCTCCATCTTGTAAGCAAAGAACATGTCAGAGGTCTCTTACCTCTCAACACGGGCATGAGCCTGGAATACCAATTTCAGATCTTGGAACATCTCATATGATCCATGGCGTTCAAAACGTCTTTGGAGCCCCAGTTCTAAGCCGTAAAGCATGGCGCACTAAACTATCAAGTAGTCATCAGAATGTGTCTGCCAGACGTTCACAACATCCACAGACGACGTTTGAGGGGGTGGCGCACCGAGCGGTGCATCGAGGACATAAGCCTTCTGTGCAGCAATGAGGATAATCCTCAGATCACGGACCCAGTCCGCATAATTGCTATTATCAAGTCTCAACTTAGTTTTCTCTAGGAACGTATCAAAATACTAGGGAGCTACAGCATGAGCTTTTGATCTACAACATAATTTGCAAAGACATTTTGACTATGTTCATGATAATGAGTTCAACTAATCATATTACTAAAGAACTCCCACTCAAATCAACATCCCTCAGGTTGTCTAAGTGTGACATGATCCAAATCCACCAACACAAGTCCGATCATCACGTGAGATGAGGTGGCTCCAATGGTGAACATCTCCATGTTGATCATATCTACTATATGACTCATGTTCGACCTTTCAGTCTCCTATGTTCCGAGGCCATGTCTGTACATGCTAGGCTCGTCAAGGTTAACCCAAGTATTCCGCGTGTGTAAATCTGGCTTACACCCGTTGTATGCGAACGTAGAGTCTATCACACCCGATCATCACGAGGTGCTTCGAAACGACGATCCTTCGCAACGGTGCATACTCAGGGAGAACACAATTTATCTTGAAATTTTAGTGAGGGGTCATCTTATAATGCTACCGTCGTCCTAAGCAAAATAAGATGCATAAAGGATAAACATCACATGCAAATCATATAAGTGACATGATATGGCCATCATCGTCTTGTGCTTTTGATTTCAATCTCCAAAGCACCGGCATGATCTCAATCGTCATCGGCATACAACCATGATCTCCATCATCATGATCTCCATCATCGTGTCGTCACGTGATTGTCGCGCCAACTATTGCTTCTACAACTATTGCTAACTCATAGCGATAAAGTAAAGCAAAAAAAGGCGAAAATAATTAAAGACAACCCTATGGCTCCTGCCGGTTGCCATACTCATTGACATGCAAGTCATGATAATCTGTACAAAACATGATCATCTCATACATCACATATATCACATCATGTGTTTGGCCATATCACATCACAACATGCCCTGCAAAAACAAGTTAGACATCCTCTCCTTTGTTGTTGCAAGTTTTACGTGGCTGCTATGGGAAACTAGTAAGAACCGTTCTTACCTACGCAAAACCACAACGGTGATATTCAAGTTGATATTTAACCTTCTATAAGGACCGCCTCTGTCGAATCCGATTAAACTAAAGTGGGAGAGACAGACACCCGCCAGCCATCTTTATGCAACAAGTTGCATGTCAGTCGATGGAACCGGTCTCTCGTACGTGGACGAGTAAGGTTAGTCCGAGACACTTCATCCCACAATACCGCTGAATCAAGATAAGACTAAGGAAGTAAGCAATCTGAACATCAACGCCCACAAACTCTTTTGTGTTCTACTTGTGCATATCATCTACGCATAGACCTAGCTCATGATGCCACTGTTGGGGAACGTTGCATGGGAAACAAAAAAATTCCTACGCACACGCAAGATCTATCCATGGACATGCATAGCTACGAGAGGGGGAGTGTATCTACATACCCTTGTAGATCGCTAAGCGGAAGCGTATATAACGCGGTTGATGTAGTCGTACGTCTTCACGATCCAATCGGGATCCATCCCGATCTAGCGCCGAACGGATGAAAGCACATTTGCTCCCTTGGTGGTTTTGGTAATTAATAACAACATATATATCATTGAACTAATATTTCCACTAAGCATATTTCAGGAAAAGTTCAATGATGGGTTGGCAAAAGGATTGTGGAGAAACCCCTAGAAGCAAGGAATTGGATTGGCAAAAGCTTCAAGCAAGAGGACTCTACAATTTAATTTGTGAGAAATCACTTTGAATCCATAGGAAAGCCAATACTATTAAAAGGGGGTAAGGTACTGTTGGTGAACAAGATGCTCCACGTGCACAAGTGATAGTCACCAAAAACACCCACAAACTCTTCCGCAAAATTCTGTCCAAGCCTATCATGAAAATCGGTGCTACCAACAATTTCCACTCGGTCCCACTGATTTCCCACCTCAAACAGACCCATGCCAAACCCTAGCACATCGGTGCAACCGATTCTGATTCGGTGCCACCGAGTTGAGCTTGCCAACTTTCTGTTACCTCGATTCTTAAAATCAGAAATTCTAAGATTTTGGATCGGCGTCACCGAGTTTTGGAAACTGACCGTTGGTCACCTAATCGGTACCGCCGAGATTTCTGTATCGGTCTCACCGAGATTCAAAAGTTGCTACCTTTGGAGCAACTTGGTACCACCGAGTTTTATACTTCGGTGTCACCGAGTTGGTCACTTTAGGTGTAACGGTTGGATTTTTGGGGATGCCTATATATACCCCTTCACCACCACCCACTCGAAAGAGAAGCACTCAGAACTATTCCATATTTGCCCCATCCAATTTTCTGAGAGAGAGCCACCTACTCATGTGTTGAGATCAAGCCATTCCACTCCATCCATATGAATCTTGATCTCTAGCCTCCCCAAGTTGTTTTCCACCAAATCAATCTCTTCCACCAAAGCCAAATTTGTGAGAGAGTGATTGTGTGTTGAGGAGTCTATCATCTTGAAGCACAAGAGCAAGGAGTTCATCGACATTACCGAGCCTATTACCTTTTGGAGGGTGGTGCCTCCTAGATTGGTTAGGTGTCGCTTGGGAGCCTCCTACTTCGTGTTGTGGAGTTGAACCAAGAAGTTTGTACGGGCAAGGAGATCGCCTACTTCGTGAAGATCTACCCATAGTGAGGCTAGCCCTTTGTGGATGGAAGCCATTATGGAATAGTCAAGGTTGCTACTTCGTGGACCCTTATGGGTGGAGCCCTCCATGGACTCTCGCGGCCGTTACCCTCCGTGGGTTGAAGACTCCATAAACGTGGACGTACGATAGCACCACCTATCGGAATCATGGGAAAAATCTTCGTGTCTCCAAATTGCGTTTGATCTTCCTCCCTACCCTCTACTACATATGCTTGTTGTTACTTTCCACTGGTATACTCTTAGACATGCATGTGTAGGGTGTACTTGAATTGCTATAATCGCTAAAATCTGCCAACACTTAAAATTGGGAAAAGGTAGAATTTTTATTTGCTCAACTAGTCTAATCACCCTCCTCTAGACATACTTTCGATCCTATAAGTGGTATCAGAGCTTTTGTCTCCATTGCATTGGTATCACAACCTAGGAGAGTATGGCGTCCAGTGAGGGAAATTATCACCGTAGAGGTCCGTACTTTGATGGCACAAATTTTGCTAGTTGGAAGCACAAAATGAAAATGCGTATTCTTGGTCATAACCCTGCCATTTGGGCTGTTGTTCGTGTTGGTTTGCAAGGTGAATTCTTTGGTGATGGAAAGGAAACGGATCGTGAAGCAACCGCAGATGAATTGAAGATGTTGCAATACAACGCTCAAGCATGTGACATTCTCTTCAACTGCCTATGCCCCGAAGAATTCAACAAAATCAGCCGTCTCGACAATGCAAAAGAGATTTGGGATACTTTGGTTGATATGCACGAAGGTACCGAATTCGTGAGAGAATCCAAGTTGGATGTTCTTCAGAGTCAGCTTGACAAGTTCAAGATGAAGGATGGTGAAGGAGTCGCAGAGATGTACTCTAGGCTAGCTCTCATCACAAATGAGATTGCCAGCTTAGGAAGCAAAGAAATGACCGACAAATTCATCATCAAGAAGATACTTCAAGCTTTGGATGAGAGATATGACACCGTGTGCACATTGATCCAAATGATGCCCAACTACAAAGATCTCAAGCCTACGGAAGTGATTGGTAGGATTGTTGCTCATGAGATGACACTCAAGGACAAGGAAGAGCTTCACAACAAGTCTAGCGGTGCTTACAAAGCCACAAGTTATGCTCCCGCAACTTCAAGCGACAACCTTGTCACCAATGAAGAGATAAGCCTCATGGTCAAGAAATTCAACAAGTTCTACAAGAATAGAGGCAAAGAACGAAGCTCCAACTCAAGATATGAAGAGAAGCGTTCGTCAAGTCGTGACCGAAACTGCTACAATTGTGGGAAGCCCGAACACTACTCCAATGAGTGCACGGCTCCCTACAAACGAAGAGAAGAGTCACCTAGAAGACGAAGCTCAAGAAATGAATCACCTCAAAGAGAGAGAAGGATTAGAGATGATCGTTATGAACGAAGACCCTCAAGGATAAGTAGGGACTCGGAGAAGAAGGACAAGTACACCAAGAGCTACTCAAGAAGAAGACATCAAGCTCATGTTGGTGAATGGGTTTCCGGCTCCGAATCCGACAACCACTCCGAGAGAAGCTATCACTCCAACTCCGACTATAGTCAAGATGAAGGTGTTGCCGGACTTGCACTAGTGACTGCCAACTCCTATGATCTATTTGATTCACCAAATGAAGGGAGTGGAAGTTGCTTCATGGCTAAAGGCCCCAAGGTATCACACCCCGAGTATCTTGAATTCAGTAGTGATGAAGATGATTTACTTGGAGATGATGACTTGCTCTTTGATAAAACTAGTGATGTTAGTCAAAATGAACTTGATAATTTTCATGCTAGTCAAGATAAGTCGGTTGATGATGATAAGATGAAAATAGAACAACTAACTAAAGAATTAAACACTCTTAAGTTAGCCCATGAATCTACTCTAGAAGATCATAGAGAGCTTGTAAGGACTCATGAGAAGCTACGCTTCGAGAAGCTCACCTTGGAGCAAGAACATGAGTTTCTTAAAGCTATCAATGACGATCTCCGAAAGAAGACTTCATCTTATCTAGCCAAACGATTACTCTTGTCTACATTCATGCCACAAATTAAACCTAGACAAACTAGTAACAAAGGCAAGAAAGGTTATTCATCTAGTAACAACAATAAAAATGCTAAATATAATGATGTTGCTTCTAGTAGTTCTATTGATTCCACTAATGATGATTCTCTTAGCCAAGTTACACTTGAGCAAGAAAACGATTTACTGAAAGGAATTATAGAGAAAGGTATCTACAAGAATCTTGCCGGGTGTAAGCAATTTGAGGAAATTGTACGCAAGCACGGAGGATACCGGAAGAACCATGGCATTGGATACTTCAACGCAAATGGAGTTGAATGGGAAGAAGGTCAATAACCCAAGCCCAAGTTTGTTCCTCAAAGGGAGAAGTATGAACATACTCTTCCCAAGGGAACAAACACTCAAGATGACCTTCCACCACAAGACCACAAGCTCAAGGGCAAGGACAAGCTTCAAGAGGACATTGACTCATATGAAGATGAATCCCAAGCTTTGGTGGAGTGGGTTCCCAAGGCTACTTCAAGCTCAACTTCTACAAGTGCCACTTCAACATCAAGGATCCCCATCAAGTTGATGTGGGTCCCCAAGAAGAAGAACTAGAGAAGTTCTTGAGGGGTGACTCCGCCAATGAAATTCACTCATATTCATTATTGGCAAGAACTAGTTGCAATCAACGTCAACATCATGCAATAGTTCAAGGAGTCACACATTCCCTCAAAGGTAAGCAAGAGACAAGGTAATCAACAAATCCATGGACATCATCATGTATGATTTGCACTCCATGTCCATAGATATCCTTGTATTTGTCTCTTGTGTGTTGGGACTAACCCATGTAGGTGAGAAGAGTAAGGAAACAACAAGGATGCTCCCAACTCTTGGTGATCTTCATCAACCTTGAGCATCCACCACTACATCACCCACATAAGTCTACTACGAAAACCCAAGGTTAGTTTATCCCTCCTATGGGGGGATGTCACATCAAGGGGGAGCTTTACTCTAAGACTTGAGTTAAAGCATCTCTTAGAATGTGACAACATTAAATGCTTTATGTAAAAGTGGTAACCCCACTTGCGCTTAAACGATGAGTATGACCTATGATCAAGTATTCTTGCTTGGCTCCTAAGTCAATATACTCATATATAGATGACTCCGTCATCGCCAAAATGCTTGATAGATGCTAGTATGTATGTGCATGTTTGCCATGATTTCATTTGACATCTTATTATGTGAGCATGTTGGTCTGCATTTCTTTATTCATTCGAGGACATCCAATTATTGCTATTTGGACTTTGGTTTTTCTTTTGCCAATTGGATGGACAAGAATGCCTAGGACCACTCTCTAGCTATCTATGCTTTCTCGTCACATATTCCATTCTTGCCGCATCACAAAATTTGAACAAGGACTTATCGATCTCTCTGTGTGAGGAGCACTTGGAGTTCCGTATCAACAAGGACTGACCATTAAAACCTCCCAAGTGCATCTCGGTGGAACCAATATCAAAATCTCGGTCTCACCGATGCCTAGGGTTGATCTGGTTTTCAATCTCGGTAACACCGACTCCTTATTCTCGGTTACACCGAGTTTCCCTGTCAACTGATAGTTGAGAAACTCAGTGGCACCGATAATTTCGAACCGGTGTCACCGACAGCCACGGGTATATAAAGAGGCGGACCCGACTTTTGAAATTGCTTTCTCAAACGTCATCCCCTCCAAAACCTTAGCTGCCGAACAAAGACCCCTAGTCATCTCCTTCGTCTTGCCGAGCGCCTCCGCCGTTGGAAGTCCACGCCGTCAACGGAATCTTCACCACCGTCGCCGCCGTAGCGAGATCGTCACCGAATTAGGGTACGATTTTGACCCCTCGTGCGCTCCTTCCTCCGAATCTTGTGCATTAGGACTTTTCATCGATAAGACAAACTTTGAGATTGATCTATCCACAAGAACTTCCATTAGAATAGCGAACGGTAGATTTTTTAGGGTTTGCCGTCCGCAACTTGAATCCCGGTGAAACCGAAGCAAAAGAATCGGCAGCACCGATTCCCTTTTTTAGGTCAACTGAGAACAACCTCGGTGAAACCGAGTGCCCATTTTCGGTGTCACCGAAAGTGGTGCCAAGTTTCTGTAATGAAGGTTGTTTGTCTCGGTGGGTCCGAAAAGTTTGCCTCGGTTGTACCGATATTCACTTGGCAGAATGCAAATCTTGAGAAATTTTAGTTCAACTTTTGAAAAATCTCTGCATTTTGTGATGACTCAACCCTTCTACTCTTCTATACTCTTTTCACAGGGTCAGAAATGTCAGGTTCTGATGATAGCCAGAATGACTTCAGAGAGAAGAATGTTGACATGAGCTCAGGCACTAGTCCTGAAGGGAGCTATGATGATGTACCTAGCTCACCAGATCTGCCCAAAGCTTCAACCTGGGCTAGAAGGAAGCTCAACTCAGATGAGGAGGATGAAGACTTTGTACCTGAGGAGCTACCCAAGAAAGATGCAACTGCCAAGAGCACTGTTGCTGCAACTTCATCCAAGAAGAAGGCAATAAGGAAAGAATATGCCAGCTCAGGGTCAGTAAGAGCACCAGAGAGTGCTAGGGCAACATTGACTGTTGAGCCCTCAAAGAAGTCTATGCCTAAGAAGGCAGGAGAAAACAAGAAGTCCAGGAAGAGGATCATACATGTTATGGGCAGGCCTACCTCTATGTATGAGGATCCAGAGGCTGGGGCTGAAGAGGAGGAAGAGCCAGCTGCCAAGGCTCCTCCTAAGAAGAAGAAGAAGCTTATGGCTAATGCTATGCCCAAGGATACATCATCCAAAGGCACCAAGACTGCCCCCAAGAAGGCTGCTGCTGTTCCTAAACCCAAGAGGTTTTCCAGAGACATCCCAGCTTCTAGCAAAAACAAGACTTCTACTTTCAGGGAAGCTGAGGATGATACACAGTTTGTTTTGATGAAGCTAAGACCACACCTTCCAGAGCATAATGCCAGCCATCCTGTTGATGAAGACATGAAGATGAGGAAGGACTCAGGTTTGAGAGAGTGGAGAGCTATTGATCCTTACTCTCAGAGGAGAAGGACAGCTGTAGACTACAGGTTCTACACAAAGGAACAACAAGATTTCTATGAAACAGTTTTGCTTGACAAGAGCCCCGCAGTGAGTGACATGAGATATGTGGATTGGAAGCACATCAAGGACAATGAAAACTACTTTCCGAGTGTGCAAGATAACTTTCACTGCATTGGTCTTGATGAGTTTGTTGGTAAGGAGTTCACAGCTTGGAACGACGAGATGATCATGCAATTCTACTCCACTGCACATTTCTATGGAGATGGTAGGATTGTATGGATGATAGAAGGCACCAGGTATGAATCCACAGTTGAGGAGTGGGCTGCCATCTTAGGAGCTCCACAGGTGGAAGACGGTGACCTAGATGTGTACTCCGAGTCCAAGGCAAATCATAATTCCATGAAGAACATGTACAATGTGATCCCTGCTGCAAACTTGCAATCTCACAAGCTTGGATCCATTTACTTCCTCCAGGCTGGTCTACGCACAATCAACACTATCTTAAGGCATACCTTGATGCCTAAGTCTGGAGATGAGAAGATGATAAGAGGATACTCTATCAACATGGTGCTCCATCTTGATCAACACACCAGATTCAGAGTGATGGACTTGATAGCTGAAACAGTGAAGAGGACTGCAGCAGATCAGAAGAGGTCATGTGGATACGCTCCATATATTCAGATGCTTATCAACTCCAAGTTGGAGAAGCACATATATGCACTTGATCGGCCACATTTGCCACTCTTGCCAGAGCTAGAAGACAATGTTGTGGTGATGGACCCAGATCATCCCACCTCAGCTACAACACAGGCACAGACAGAGGCAGCCAGAGACTCTAGTTCTCAGGTGCCAAAGACTAGGAGTGAGCAGATGGATCTTCTCCTTAGCTCTGTGCTCAGTATGCAGAAGGATATCGGGAACATCTTGAAGAACCAGGAGAGCCTCTCGAGGATTGTTGATACAAAATTTCATATTCTCAACAACAAGGTGGATGAGCTCACAGTGACTGTGAATGAGCTCAAGAAGGAAGTTGATGGCGTGCCCAGTCCCCACACTACAGATGATGATGAGGATAGTCCACATCTCAGGACAACCACTCAGTTCAGGACTCAGCCCAGATCTGCCACAGTGCCAGTTCCAGAGTCTAGACCTTCTTCATCAGCACCTGCCGCAGCTCCTTCAGCTCGTCCAGCACCTCCAGTTGCTACTCCGACTCCGTCCATGACGTCTGCAGAAGTCTTCGCTGATGCCGTTCTCTTGACTCCTTCATCAGCCACCGGAGGAGATCAGCCCCAGAAGAGCGCTTAGCTCTATACCTTTGAACTTTTTGGTAACTTGTTGCCAAAGGGGGAGAAGTTGTATAGATCATTAGGGCTTCGAGAGAGAGAGAGAGAGCGTTGCTTTTTATCGCTTTTCAAAACATTGATATCTTTTGGTTGGTTTGCTTGTGTTAAACTTTGTTGGTGTTTGATCATACACTTAATGTGTATTTCTACTATTTCCTATCCTTGTGATGCTTATGAGATGATCATTCACCTTTGCTTGATTGTGTTGTGCTATGATATTCATTCATATTATTCTCGCACAACACCAAGTTGTATGTGACATGAAAGAGTGCTCCATGTACCTAATCGATTGTGCATTTGCTTTCAAACGCAAATTCAAAATAATGCACAAATTTAGGGGGAGCTCTTGCTTATCACATACTTCTCAAAGCGACGATTATATTCATTGATTATATCATTTGTCAAAGCTTTGATCTATATGTTGTCATCAATTACCAAAAAGGGAGAGATTGAAAGCACATTTGCTCCCTTGGTGGTTTTGGTAATTAATAACAACATATATATCATTGAACTAATATTTCCACTAAGCATATTTCAGGAAAAGTTCAATGATGGGTTGGCAAAAGGATTGTGGAGAAACCCCTAGAAGCAAGGAATTGGATTGGCAAAAGCTTCAAGCAAGAGGACTCTACATTTTACTTTGTGAGAAATCACTTTGAGTCCATAGGAAAGCCAATACTATTAAAAGGGGGTAAGGTACTGTTGGTGAACAAGATGCTCCACGTGCACAAGTGATAGTCACCAAAAATACCCACAAACTCTTCCACAAAAGTTTGTCCAAGCCTATCATGAAAATCGGTGCTACCAACAATTTCCACTCGGTCCCACCGATTTCCCACCTTAGACAGACCCATGCCAAACCCTAGCACATCGGTGCAACTGATTCTGATTTGGTGCCACCGTGTTCAGCTTGCCAACTTTCTGTTACCTCGATTCTTAAAATCGGAAATTCCAAGATTTTGGATCGGCGTCACCGAGTTTTGGAAACTGACCGTTGGTCACCTAATCGGTCCCGCCGAGATTTCTGTATCGGTCCCGCCGAGATTCAAAAGTTGCTACCTTTGGAGCAACTCGGTACCACCGAGTTTTATACTTCGGTGTCACCGAGTTGGTCACTTTAGGTGTAACGGTTGGATTTTTGGGGATGCCTATATATACCCCTTCACCACCACCCACTCGAAAGAGAAGCACTCAGAACTATTCCATATTTGCCCCATCCAATTTTCTGAGAGAGAGCCACCTACTCATGTGTTGAGATCAAGCCATTCCAGTCCATCCATATGAATCTTGATCTGTAGCCTCCCCAAGTTGCTTTCCACCAAATCAATCTCTTCCACCAAAGCCAAATTTGTGAGAGAGTGATTGTGTGTTGAGGAGTCTATCATCTTGAAGCACAAGAGCAAGGAGTTCATCGACATTACCGAGCCTATTACCTTTTGGAGGGTGGTGCCTCCTAGATTGGTTAGGTGTCGCTTGGGAGCCTCCTACTTCGTGTTGTGGAGTTGAACCAAGAAGTTTGTACGGGCAAGGAGATCGCCTACTTCGTGAAGATCTACCCATAGTGAGGCTAGTCCTTTGTGGACGGAAGCCGTTATGGAATAGTCAAGGTTGCTACTTCATGGACCCTTATGGGTGGAGCCCTCCGTGGACTCTCGCGACCGTTACCGTCCGTGGGTTGAAGACACCATAAACGTGGACGTACGATAGCACCACCTGTCGGAACCACGGGAAATATCTTCGTGTCTCCAAATTGTGTTTGATCTTCCTCCCTACCCTCTACTACATATGCTTGTTGTTACTTTCCGCTGCTATACTCTTAGACATGCATGTGTAGGGTGTACTTGAGTTGCTATAATCGCTAAAATCTGCCAACACTTAAAATTGGGAAAAGGTAGAATTTTTATTTGCTCAAGTACTCTAATCACCCCCCCTCTAGACATACTTTTGATCCTACAACGGACGGCCACTCCGTGTTCAGCACACGTGCGGCTCGATGACGTCTCCTCCTTCTTGATCGAGCAAGAGAGGGAGGAGAAGTAGATGGGATCTCAATTAGCACGACGGCGTGGTGGAGATGGTGGTGGAGCAATCCCAGCAGGGCTTCGCCAAGCGCCTCCGGAACTACGAACGAGGAAGAATGAGAGAAACGGGAGGGAGAGGGCTGCCTCAAGGGAGAGGAATTGTTGTGTTCAGCCCTACCCTCCCCTCCACTATTTATAGGAGGCTAGGGGCAGGAGGGGGGCGCAGCCCTTGGTGGAAATATGCCATAGAGGCAATAATAAAATGGTTATTATTATATTTCCTTGTTCATGATAATCGTTTATTATCCATGCTATAATTGTATTGATTGGAAACTCAAATACATGTGTGGGTACATAGACAACACTGTGTCCCTAGTATGCCTCTAATAGACTAGCTCGTTGATCAAAGATGGTCAAGGTTTCCTAGCCATAGACATGAGATGTCATTTGATAAACGGGATCACATCATGAGGAGAATGATGTGATGGACAAGACCCAAACTATGAACGTAGCATATGATCGTCTCAGTTTATTGCTATTGTTTCTGCATGTCAAAGTATCTGTTCCTATGACCATGAGATCATGCAACTCACTGACACCGGAGGAATACCTTGTGTGTATCAAACGTCGCAACGTAATTGGGTGACTATAAAGATGCTCTACAGGTATCTACGAGGGTGTCTGTTGAGTGGGCATGGATCAAGACTGGGATTTGTTACTCCGTGTGACGGAGAGGTATCTCAGGGCCCACTCGGTAATACAACATCACAATAAGCCTTGCAAGCAAAGTGACTAAAGAGTTAGCCACGGGATCTTGTATTACGGAACGAGTAAAGAGACTTGCCGGCAAGGAGATTGAACTAGGTATAGAGATACCGACGATCGAATCTCGGGCAAGTAACATACCGAAGAACAAAGTGAACATCATACGGGATTAGCTGAATCCTTGACATAGAGGTTCGACCGATAAAGATCTTCGTAGAATATGTAGGAACCAATATGGGCATCTAGGTCCCGCTATTGGTTATTGACCGTAGAGGTGTCTCGGTCATGTCTACATAGTTCTCGAACCCGCAGGGTCCGCACAGTTAACGTTCGGTGACGTTTCGGTAGTATTGAGTTATGTATGGTGGTGACCGAAGGTTGTTCGGAGTCCCGGATGAGATCCCGGACATCACGAGGAGCTCCGGAATGGTCCGGAGGTAAAGATTGATATATAGGAAGTCCCGTTTTGGTCACCGGAAAAAGTTCGGGCGTCACCGGTAGTGTACCGGGAGTGCCGGGAGGGTTCCGGGGGTCCACCGGGAGGGGCCCACTCACCCCAAGGGCCACATGGGACTTGGGGTGGCGCACCAGCCCCTGGTGGGCTGGCCGGCCAGCCCCTAAGGGGCCCATGCGAAATAGGAAAGGAGGAGGCCAAGTGGGAAGGAGTCCTCCCAAGACTCCACCTCCCTTGTGGGAGGAGGAGTCCTAGTTGGGGGAGGACTCCTCCTCTTTGGTTCGGCCGAACCCTCCTTGGTGGAGGGTTTTGGGCTGCCTCCTCCCCTCCCTTCCTCCTATATATACTAGAGGATTTGAGGGCAGCCCTCACCTGAAAAGCCACGGCTGCCTCTCTCTCCCTCTAGATCTGTTCTCCACTAGATCGTCTCGGTCGTGCTTGGCGAAGCCCTGCCGAGACAACTCCACCACCACCGCCACCACGCCGTTGTGCTGGTGGAGAACTCATCTACCTCTCTACCCTCGCTTGCTGGATCAAGGAGGTGGAGATCGTCATCGAGCTGTACGTGTGCTGAACGCGGAGGTGCCGTCCGTTCGGCGCTAGATCGGAAGGACCGTGATTGGATCGCGGGACGGATCGTGATTGGATCGCGGGATGGATCGTGATTGGATCGCGGGACGGATCGTGATTGGATCGCGGGACGGATTGCGATTTGGATCGCGAAGACGTTCGACTCAATCAACAGCGTTTCTTAACGCTTCCCGCTTAGCGAGCTACAAGGGTATGTAGATTCACTCTCCCTCTCGTAGATGCTCATCACCATGGATAGATCTTGCGTGTGCGTAGGAAATTTTTTGTTTCCCATGCAACATTCCCCAACAGCCCTAACCCTTCCTCCAAGGGAGGGGGCGACGGCCAGGAGGGAGGAGTCCTCCCTCCCCAAGGCACCTCCTAGGTGCCTTCCCCTTTAGGGTTTCCTACTCCCTAGCCGCATGGGCCTTTGGTGGCAGGCCCAACAAGGATTGGACGCCCCCTTACAGCCCATGCATGTCCTAGGGGCTGGAGGGACCCTTCAGAACTCCTCCGGAACCCTCTGGAACCTTCCGGAAGCTTCCCGGTACAATACCGGTAAAACCCGAAACTTTTCCGGTAGCCAAAATATGACTTCCCATATATTAATCTTTACCTTCGGACCATTCCGGAGCTCCTCATGACGTACGTGATCTTATCCGGGACTACGAACAGCATTCGGTCACCAACGTACATATCCCAATACTACCCTAGCGTCACCGAACGTTAAGCATGCGGACCCTACGGGTTCGAGAATCATGTAGACATGACCGAGACACCTCTCCGGTCAATAACCAATAGCGGGACCTGGATGCCCATATTGGTTCCCACATATTCCACGAAGATCTTCATTGGTCGAACCATGATGCCAAGGATTCAATCAATCCCGTATGCAGTTCCCTTTGTCCAGCGGTATGTTACTTGCTCGAGATTCGATCATCGGTATCTCCATACCTAGTTCAATCTCGTTACCGGCAAGTCTCGTTACTCGTTCCGTAATACAAGATCCCGTGACTAACTCCTTAGTCACATTGCTTGCAAGCTTCTTGTGATGTTGTATTATCGAGTGGGCCCAGAGATACCTCTCCGTCATACGGAGTGACAAATCCCAGTTTCGATCCATGCCAACCCAACAGACACCCTCGGAGATACCTGTAGAGCACCATTATAGTCACCCAGTTACGTTGTGACGTTTGATACACACAAGGCATTCCTCCAGTGTCCAGGAGTTGCATGATCTCATGGTCGTAGGAACAGATACTTGACATGGATAAAGCAGTAGCAATAAACTGACACGATCAACTGTTATGCTTACGGTTGGGTCTTGTCCATCAAGTCATTCTCCTAATGATGTGATCCCGTTATCATATGACAACTCATGTCTATGGTGAGGAAACCTTGACCATCTCTGATCAACGAGCTAGTCTAGTAGAGGCTCACTAGGGACATGGTGTTGTCTATGTATCCATAGATGTATCTGAGTTTCCGATTAATACAATTCTAGCATGGATAATAAGAGATTATCATGAACAAGGAAATATGATAATAACCAATTTATTATTGCCTCTAGCGCATATTTCCAACAGTATGGCCTTTCAAGGTGCATGTAAATGGAAAAACAAAAAAGAAATCAGTAAAAGAGGAAAAATGGCATGGTAGTCAAACATGTCCTCATGTCCACAAGATAATTGGCATTTTTGCGAAGCCCATCTTCAGTGTGGCATTTTTGCGAAGACACGTGTTCAAAATGACAAATATGTGATTTTCTCGTTTCCAAAACGGCCGAGACTCATCATATCATGATCTATAAAACAACTGTCAATTGTGTGTACCTTCGAGCTGAATTTGCTCTAGTAGATACACGATGGGAAACAAAAGCATCGACACCTACTCATGAAAACTAAACAAGTTCACGATACTAAGACCAATGTATCTCTCAAAACAGACTTTCGTCTCATTATATATAAAGCACAGAGTCAAACTGTTGGAAATATGCCCTAGACTCAATAATAAATTAGTTATTATCATATTTCCTTGTTCAGGATAATCGTTTATTATCCATGCTAGAATTGTATTGACCAGAAACTAAGATACATGTGTGGATACATAAACAACACCGTGTCCCTAGTAGGCCTCTACTAGACTAGCTCATTGATCAAAGATGGTTAAGGTTTATTAACCATAGACATGAGTTGTCATTTGATAACGGGATAACATCATTGGGAGAATGATGTGATGGACAAGTCCCAACCGTAAGCATAGCATTCGATCGCATCACTTAGTTTATCTACTGGTTTCTTCATGTCAAGTATCTGGTCCTAAGACCATGAGATCATGCAACTCCCTGACACTGGAGGAATACCTTGTGTGCTATCAAACGTCACTTCTTAACTAGGTGATCATAAAGGTGCTCTACAGGTGTCTCTGAGGGTGTCTGTTGGGTTGGCATGGATCGATACTGGGATTTATCACTCCGTATGACGGAGAGGTATCTCTGGGCCCGCTCGGTAATACAACATCACAAGAAGCTTGCAAGCAATGTGACTAAGGAGTTAGTTGCGGGATCTTGTATTACAGAACAAGTAAAGAGACTTTTCAGTAACAAGATTGAACTAGGTATGGAGATACCGATGATCGAATCTCGGGCAAGTAACATACCGATGGACAAAGGGAACTGCATACGGGATTGACCGAATCCTTGACATCGTGGTTCGACCGATAAAGATCTTCGTGGAATATGTAGGAACCAATATGGGCATCCAAGTCCCGCTATTGGTTATTGGCCAGAAAGGTGTCTCGGTCATGTCTGCATGATTCGCGAACCCGTAGGGTCCGCACGCTTAACGTTCGGTGACGCTAGAGTAATATTGGGATATAAATGTTGGTGACCAAAAGTAGTTCAGATTCCCGGATGAGATCCCGGACGTGACGAGGAGCTCTGAAATGGTCCGGAGGTATAGATTTATATATGAGAAGTTCCGTTTTGGTCACCGGAAAAGTTTAGGGCATTACCGGCGGGGTACCGGGAGTGCCGAAAGGGTTCCGGGGGTCCACCGGAAGGGTCCACCCACCCTGGAGGGCCACATGGGATGAGAGGGAGGCGCACCAGACCCTGGTGGGTTGGGCGCCCCTTCCCCCATATGCCCATGTGGCCAGGGTTGGTGGGAGGGGAAACTCTATGGGGCACCCCCTTACTTGGGGGCTACTCCTCCCCTTGGGCCGCCGCCCCCTCCCTTGGTGGAGGGGCTAGGGATGGCACCCCCACCCCTTCCCCCTGTATATAGTGGAGGAGAGGGAGGCAGCCGCACCCTAAGCATTGGTGCAACCCTCCCTCCTCCCTACTCGGTTTTCTCCTCCGTCCGTGATTCCGGTAGTGCTTGGCGAAGCCCTGCCGGGATAGCACCACCACCATCACCGTCATGCCATCATGCCGGCGATCCCATCTACTACTCCACCCTCGCTCGATGGATCAAGGAGGTGGAGACATCATTGAGCTACACGTGTGCTGAACGTGGAAGTGTCATCCGTTCGGCACTAGATCGGATCGGATCACGATAGGATCGTGAAGAGTACGACTACATCAACCGCGTTATATATGCTTCCGCTAACGGTCTACAAGGGTAAGTAGCCACACTCTCCCATCCCGTTTCTATGCATCTCCATAGATAGATCTTAGGTATTCGTAGAAAAAAAATTGTTTTCATGCTCCGTTCCCCAACAGTGGCATCATGATCTAGGTCTATGCGTAGATAATATGCATGAGTAGAACACAAGGAAATTGTGGGTGTTGATGTTCAGATTGCTTACCTCCCTTGTCTTATTTTGATTCGGTGGTATTGTGGGATGAAGCAGCTCGGACCAACCTTACTTGTCTTTGCACAAGAGACCAGTTCCACTAACTAACCTGCAACTTGTTTTGCATAAAGTGGCTGGCGAGTGTCTGTCTCTCTCACTTTAGTTGAATTGGATTTGACAAAGGCGGTCCTTGTAGAAGGTTAAAAGGCAACTTTATTGTCACCGTTGTGGCTTTGCGTAGGTAAGAACGGTTCTTACTAGTTACCCATAGCAGCCACGTAAAACATGCAACAACAAAGTAGAAGACGTCTAACTTGTTTTTGCTGGGTATGTTGTGATGTGATATGGCCAAGACGTGATTATATATATGTTTATGTATGAGATGATCATGTTTTGTAATAGTTCTCACGACTTGCATGTCTATGAGAACGGCAACCGGTAGGAGCCATAGGGTTGTCTTTAATTTATTTTATGCCATTTCTTTACTTTATCGCTATGCGTTAGCAATATTTGTAGAAGCAATAGTTGGCGAGACAACCACATGATGACACGATAATGGAGATCATGGTGTCATGCGGGTGATGATGGAGGTCATGTTGGTGCTTTGAAGATGGAGATCAAAAGCACAAGATGATGATGGCCATATCATGTCACTTATTAATTGCATGTGATGTTTATTATTTTATGTATCTTATTTTGCTTAGGACAATGGTATCATTATAAGATGATCCATCACTTAATTTCAAGATAAAAATGTGTTCTCCCCAAGTATGCACCATTGCGAAAGTTCGTCGTTTTGAAGCACCTCGTGATGATCGGGTGTGATAGACTCTTCGTTCGCATATAACGGGTGCAAGCCTGTTTTGCACATGCAAAATACTTGGGTTAAACTTGACGAGCCTAGCATGTACAGACATGGCCTCTGAACACGGAAGACTGAAAGGTCGAACATGACTCATATAGTAGATATGATCAACATGGAGAGGTTCACCATTAAAACCACCTCATATCACGTGATGATCGGACTTGGTTCGGTGAATTTGGATCATGTCACACTTAGACAACCTGAGGGATGTTGATTTGAGTGGGAGTTCATTAGTAATTTGATTAACTGAACTAATTACTATGAACTTAGTCTAAATTGTCTTTGCAAACTATGTTCTAGATCAATGGCTCATGCAGTAGCTCCCCTGAATTTTAATGTGTTCCTAGAGAAAGCTAAGTTGAAAGATGATGGAAGCAACTATGCGGACTGGGTTTGTAATCTGAGGATTATCCTCATGGCAGCACAAAAGGCTTATGTCCTTGATGCATCGCTCGGTGTGCCTCCCCCTCCAGCATCGTTTCTGGATGTTGTGAACGTCTGGCAGGCACGTTCTGATGACTACTCCATAGTTCAGTGCACCATGATGTACGGCTTAGAATCGGGGCTCCAAAGACATTTTGAGCACCATGGAGCATAGGAGATGTTCCAAGAGCTGAAACTGGTTTTCCAGGCTCATGCCCGGGTTGAGAGGTATGAATTCTCCGACAAGTTCTTTAGCTGCAAGATGAAGGAGAACAACTCAGTCGGTGAGCATGTACTCAAAATGTCTCGGTACTATAACCACTTAAACCAATTGGGAGTTAATCTTCGAGATGAAGTAGTGGTTGACAGAGTTCTCCAGTCACTGCCACCTAGCTACAAGACCTTTGTGATGAACTATAACATGCAAGGGATGGAGAAGACAATCCCTGGATTGTTCGCGATGCTTAAATCCGCGGAGGTAGAAATCAATAAGGAGGATCAAGTATTGATGGTAAACAAGACAACTAGCTTCAACAAAGGCAAGGGCAAGAAGGGAAACTACAAGAAGAACGGCAAGCCAGTTGCCGCTCCCATGAAGAAACCCAAGGCCACTGGAGCGGAGCTGCCCCAAGTACTGGCCACTGGAAGCGGAACTGCCCCAAGTACCTGGCTGATAATAAGGCTGCAAATGTCAACAAAGGTATATTTTGTATACATGTTATTGATGTGTACCTTACTAGCTCTCATAGTAGCGCTTGGTTATTTGATACCGGTTCGATTGCTAATATTTGTAATTCGAAACAGGAGCTACGGAATAAACGGAGGCTAGCAAAGGACAAGGTGACGATGCGCATCGGAAATGGTTCGAAGGTGATGTGATCGCCATCCGTACGCTCCCTGCTCAATTACCTTCGGGATTAGTTTTAAATCTAAATAATTGTTATTTGGTTCCTGCGTTGAGCATGAACATTATTTCTGGATTTTTTATTGCGATGCGGTCATTCATTTAAATCAGGGAATAATGGTTGTTCTATTTATAATGTGAATGGTTTATTCTAATTGAATCTCGATCACAGTGATACACATGTTCATAACATTGATGCCAAAAGATGCAAAGTTAATGATGATAGTACCACTTGTGGCACTGTCGCTTAGGTCATATTGGTGTAAAACGCATGAAGAAACTCCATGCTGATGGACTTTTGGAATCACTTGATTTTGAATCGCTTGATACATGCGAACCATGCCTCATGGGCAAGATGACTAAAACCCTGTTTTCCGGCACTATGGAGCGGGCAAGTGACTTGTTGGAAATAATACATACAGATGTATGCGGTCCAATGAGTGTTAAGGAGTGTGGTGGATATCGTTATTTCCTTACCTTCACTGATGTTTTGAGTAGATACGAGTATATTTACTTAATGAAACACACGTATGAAACTTTTGAAAAGTTCAAACAATTTTAGAGTGAAGTTAAAAATCATCGTAACAAGAAGATAAAATTTTTGCGATCTGATCGTGGCGGTGAATATCTGAGTTACGAGTTTGGCACACACTTAAGAGAATGTGGGATCGTTTCACAACTCATGCCACCTGGAACACCATAGCGTAATGGTGTGTCCGAACGTCGTAATCGTACTCTATTGGATATGGTGTGTTCTATGATGTCTCTTACCGATTTGCCACTATCGTTTTGGGGTTATGCATTAGAGACAACTACATTCACTTTAAATAGGGCACCATCTAAGTCCACTGAGACGATATCGTATGAATTATGGTTTGGCAAGAAACCTAAACAGTCGTTTCTTAAAGTTTGGGGATGCGATGCTTATGTCAAAAGGCTTCATCCTGATAAGCTCGAACCCAAAGCGGAGAAGTGCATCTTCATAGGATACCCTAAAGAAATAATTGGGTATACTTTCTATCTCAGATCCGAAGGCAAAATCTTTGTTGCCAAGAATGGATCTTTTCTAGAGAAGGAGTTTCTCTCGAAAGAAGTGAGTGGAAGGAAGGTATAACTTGATGAGGTTACTGAACTGTCACTTCAATTAGAGAGTAGTGCAACACAAACAGATGTTCCTGTGATGCCTACACCAATTGAAGAAGAAGCTAATGATGGTGGTCATGAGACTTCGGATCAAGTAACTACCGAACCTCGTAGGTCAACAAGGGCATGTACTGCTCCTGAGTGGTACGGTAACCCTATCTTGGAGGTCATGTTGTTAGACAAAGGTGAACCTACGAGCTATGAAGAAATGATGGTGGACCCGGATTCCGACAAATGGCTAGAGGCCATGAAAAATCCGAGATAGGATCCATGTATGAAAACCAAGTATGGACTTTGGAGGAATACCCGATGATCGTAAGGCCATTTAGAACAAATGGATCTTTAAGAAAAAGCGGACGCCTACGGTAATATTACCGTATATAAAGCTCGACTTGTCGCAAAAGGGTTTTTGCAAGTTCAAGGAGTTGACTACGATGAGACTTTCTCACCCATAGCGATGTTTAAGTCCGTCAGGATTATGTTAGCAATAGCTGAACTTTTCGATTATGGAATCTGACAGATGGATGTCAAAACAGCACTAATTAATAGTTCCCTTAAGGAAGAGTTGTATATGATGCAACCGGAAGGTTTTTTCCGATCCTAAAAGTGTTGACAAAGTATGCAAGCTCCAGCGATCCATTTATGGACTAGTGCAAGAATCTCAGAGTTGAAATCTTCGCTTTGATGAGGTGATCAAAGCTTTTGGGTTCATACAAGTTTATGGAGAAGCTTGTATTTACAAGAAAGTGAGTGGGGGCTCTATAGCGTTTCTAATATTATATGTGGATGACATATTGTTGATTGGAAAAAATATCGAATTTTTGGAAAGCGTGAAGAAATATTTGAACAACAGTTTTTCAATGAAAACCTTAGAGAAGCTGCTTACATATTAGGCACAAGATCTATAGAGATAGATTGAGATGCTTAATAGGACTTTCACATAGCACATACCTTGATAAGATTTTGAAGAAGTTCAAAATGGATCAGTCTAAGAAGGGGTTCTTGCCTATTTTACAAGGTGTGAAGTTGAGTAAGACTCAATGCCCAGCAACAATAGAGGATAGAGAAAAGATGAGAGTCGTCCCCGATGCCTCGGCCATAGGCTCTATCATGTATGCAATGTTGTGCATAAGACCGGATGTGTGCCTTTCCATAAGTATGGCCGGAAGGTTTCAAAGTGATCCAGGAGTGGAACACTGGACAGCGGTCAAGAATATTTTTAAGTACCTGGAGAGGACTAAGGAAATTTTTCTCGTTTATTGAGGTGATCAAGGGCTCGTCGTAAAGGGTTACGTCGATGCTAGATTTGACACTGATCCGGATGACTCTAAGTCTCAAACCGGATATGTATTTATTAGAAATGGTAGAGCAGTCAGCTGGTGTAGCTCCAAGCAAAGCGTGGTAGCAGCGTCTACATGTGAGGCGGAATATATAGCTGCTTCAGAAGCAGCATAGTAAGGAGTTTGGATGAAGCAATTCATGAAGGATCTAGGAGTTGTGCTAGTGCATCAGATCCGATGACTCTCCTTTGTGACAACATTGGTGCCATTGCCATTGCCAAGGAACCCAGGTTTCACAAGAAGACCAAGCATATAAAGCGTCGCTCCAATTCCATCCGTGATTACATCAAGGAGGAAGACATAGGCATTTGCAAAGTACATACGGATCTGAATGTTGCAGACCCGTTGACTAAACCTCTCTCGCAAACAAAACATGATCAACACCAGAACTCTATGGGTGTTAGATACCTTACATTGTAAGCTAGATTATTGACTCTAGTGCAAGTGGGATACTGTTGGAAATATGCCCTAGAGGCAATAATAAATTAGTTATTATCATATTTCCTTGTTCATGATAATCATTTATTATCCATGCTACAACTGTATTGAACGGAAACTCAGATACATGTGTGGATACATAAACAACACCGTGTCCCTAGCGAGCCTCTACTAGACTAGCTCGTTGATCAAAGATGATTAAGGTTTCCTAACCATAGACATGAGTTGTCATTTGGTAACGGGGTCACATCATTGGGAGAATTATGTGATGGACAAGACCCAACCATAAGCATAGCATTTAATCGTATCGCTTAGTTTATTGCCATTGCTTTCTTCATGTCAAGTATCTATTCCTAACACCATGATATCATGCAACTCCTTGACACCGGAGGAATACCTTATGTGCTATAAAATGTCACTTCGTAACTCGGTGATCATAAAGGTGCTCTACAGGTGTCTCTGAGGGTGTCTGTTGGGTTGGCGTGGATTGAGACTGGGATTTTTCACTCTGTATGACGGAGAGGTATCTCTGGGCCCTCTCGGTAATACAACATCACAAGAAGCTTGCAAGCAATGTGACTTAAGGATTTACTCGCGGGATCTTGTATTACGGAACGAGTAAAGAGACTTGCCGGTAGCGAGATTGAACTAGGTATGGAGATACCGACGATCAAATCTCGGGCAAGAAACATACCGATGGACAAAGGGAACTGCATACGGGATTGGCTGAATCCTTGACATCGTGGTTCGACCGATAAAGATCTTTGTGGAATATGTAGGAAACAATATGGGCATCCAGGTCCCGCTATTTGTTATTGGCCGGAGAGGTGTCTCGGTCATGTCTGCATGATTCTCGAACTCGTAGGGTCCGCACGCTTAACGTTCGGTGATGCTAGAGTAGTATTGGGATATAAACATTGGTGACCAAATGTTGTTCGGAGTCCCATATGAGATCTCCGTCGTGACAAGGAGCTCCGGAATGGTACAGAGGTAAAGATTTACATATGGGATTCCGTTTTGGTCACCGGAAAAGTTTCGGGCATTACCGGGAGTGCCGGAAGGGTTCCGGGGATTCACCAGAAGGGGTCCACCCACCCTGGAGGGCCACATGGGCTGAGGGGGAGGCGCACCTTCCCCCTAGGCCCATGCAGCTAGGGTTGGTGGGAAGGGGAACCCTAGGGGGGTGCCCCCCTTACTTGGGGGCTACTCCTGCCCTTGCGTCGCTGATATGTCTCCATCGTATCTATAATATTTTATTGTTTCATGCCAATATTCTACAACTTTCATATACTTTTGGCAACATTTTATATTATTTTTGGGACTAACTTATTGATCCAGTGCCCAGTGCCAGTTCCTGTTTTTTGCGTGTTTTTTGTTTCACAAAAAATCCATATCAAATGATGTCAAAACGCGATAAAAATTTACGGAGATTTATTTTGGAATATATGTGATTTTTGGGAGTTGTAATCAACGCAAGACGGTGCCCGAGGTGGTCCCAAGCAAACAGGGCGCACTAAGGGAGTATGGGCCCACCGTGTTGGCTTGGGACTCCCTTGTAAGTTGGTTGGGGCCCTTCTTTTGCCGCGGGAAAGATAATTTCTCAAACAAAATTCCCTCAAAATTTTATCCCAATTGGAGTTATGGATCTCCGGATATTTAAGAAACGGTGAAACGCTAGAAAACAGACGCGAAAATAGAAGAGAAGCAGAGAGAGATCCAATCTCGGAGGGGCTCCTGCCCTCTGGGAGCCATGACGGCCATGGACCAGAGGGGAAACTCTTCTCCCGTCTAGGGTGAAGAACAAGGAAGAATAAGAAGGAGGGGAGCTCTCTCCCCCTCTCTCCCGGTGGTGCCGGAACGCCGTCGGGGCAATCATCATGTGACTGCGATCTACTTCAACAACTCTGTCATCTTCATCAACACCTCCATCACCTTCCCTCATCTATTTTTAGCGGTCCACTCTCCCATAACCCGTTGTACCCCCTACTTGAACATGGTGCTTTATGCTTCATATTATTTTCCAATGATGTGTTGCCATCCTATGATGTTTGAGTAGATTTTTGTTGTCCTATGGGTGATTGGTGAATTGCTATGATTGGTTTAAATTGCTTGTGGTTATGTTTTGTCCTTTGGTGCCCATCATATGTGAGCGCGCCTGGTCATACATAGGGTTAGTTGTATGTTGATAGGACTATGCATTGGAGGGCAAGAGTGACAGAAGCTTCTTCCTAACATAGAAATTGATTCATATGGGATTGAAGGGGGGCCAATATATTTTAATGCTTGGCTGGGTTTTACCTTAATGAACGTTAGTAGTTGTGGATGCTTGCTAATAGTTCCAATCATAAGTGCATACAATTCCAAGTAAGAGAGGACATGCTAGCAGTGGCCTCTCCCACATAAAAACTTGCCATCGGTCTAGTGACTTAGCCAATCGCTTAGGGACAATTCCGCAAATCCTACCACCACTTTTCCACACTCACTATATTTACTTTATTGTTCTTTTATTAAAACAGCACCTAACTTTTACTTCCACGTTCTTTATTATCTTGCAAAACTATCTTACTACACCTACAAAGTACTTCTAGTTTTATTCCCACAAAGTGGTTTATTTCTTGTACTAGGTATGGTGAACACTGTTGCACGTAGAGTTGTATCGGTGGTCGATAGAACTTGAGGGAATATTTGTTCTACCTTTAGCTCCTCGTTGGATTCGACACTCTTACTTATCGAAAAAGGCTACAAACGATCCCCCACACATGTGGGTTATCAAGACCTTTTTCTGGCGCCATTGCCGGGTAGCAATAGTGTGGGGTTGATATTCTTGTGGGTGCTTGCTTGCTTTATCACTAAGTAGTTTTTATTTTTTTGTTATAAGTTGTTTTATATCTTTAGTTATGGATATGGGACATGGAATACCAAAAAAATAGTTCTACTTGCTGCTCATGGAGATGGGGAACCTCCTAAAACCCTCGATGCTGGTTATGTGAAAAACATTAAATACTACTTTGAGAATCCTGAGAAATCCCCATTCAACTTGATAATGGGAGACACGTTGGATCAATGTGAGTACTTTAGGGATTATCTCTTGTCTCAAAAAGGGAAACACTTATGGGATCAAATTAAAATATTGTGTTGCTATGCTTGGAATTTATGTTTGAGATGTGATTATACTTGTTGCTCTAAGATGAAGGCTCCACACCTTCCCTTTAAATGTGAATTTAATGATAATGAAACCTTGGCTTCTTATGCTAATGGTATATATGATTACTATGATGTGCAACAAATGAAATAATTTGTTGCTTCTAATGGTGCTTATGAAACTGAATGTTTGTTTGAAAAGTGTGATAACTTTGATGATGTTGTTTACAGATCTGAAAATTATGCCTTAAATATTGCTATGAAAACTATGAATACAATGCCTATATTGATGAATTTATTGAGAGAATGTCTGCTGCCTTGGAAGAGACTAATATTTTGCAGGAATCTATGGAAGAAGAAATTGCTGAAATTGTGAGCTCATTGGATGAAAAAGATGGGGAGGAGAGCGAAGAACAAAAGAAGGATGAGCGGATTAGCTACACATGCCCACCTTCTAATGAGAGTAACTCTTCAACTCATACATTGTTTAATTTCCCTTCGTGCTTACCGAAGGATGAATGCTATGATGATTGCTATGATCCCTTGGATTCGTTTGAAATATCCCTTTTTGATGAACTTGATGCTTGCTATGCTTGTGGCCATGATGCCAATATGAATTATGCTTATGGAGATGAACTTGTTGTAGTTCCTTATGTTAAGAATGAAATTGTTGCTATTGCACCCACACTGCCACACATGATAGTCCTATTATCTTTTTGAATTCCCCCAACTACACTATATCGGAGAAGTTTGCGCTTATTAAGGATTATATTGATGGGTTGTGTTTTACTATTACACATGATGATTTTGATGGATATGATATGCATGTGCGTGCTGCTCCTACTTGCAATTATTATGAGAGAAGAAGCAAATCTTGACCTCTCTATGTTTCCAATACGATAAATTTGCAAGAAACTACTTATGCTATGTATTGGCCTTTACTTTGTGTGAATGAATTGTTCTTCTATGACATGCCAATGCATAGGAAGAGAGTTAGACTTCGCTGTTACATTATATATGTTTCTTTGTGCTCACTACTACACTACAAATCATTGTTGATTAAAATTGGCTTTGATATACCTTGGGATCCGGGTGGATCAATTACTTGAGCACTATATGCCTAGATTAATGGCTTTAAAGAAAGCGCTGCCAGGGAGACAACCCGGAAGTTTTAGAGAGTCATTTTATTCTATTTTGTTCTTTTAAAATAATTAAAAAAATAAAAAATAAAGTGGGGAACTTAAAACATTTTCAAAAAGAAAAGTGAAAGTGAGAAAGATGAGCATCGTTGAAGTGGGGGACGTCCTTGAACTTTTGTTCATGCCCATGGAAACTTTGTGAATCTTGATTACAGAAACTTTTCAACAAAAATAATTATACCCTTGTACGAATCCATTGTATTATAAAAATAGTGTGCCAAGATTTACCTTTAGGATGTTTAAATTGCTTATTTGATATATGTTGTGCAAAAATAGAAACTTTGGCTGTAGTGTTTGATTTTTCCTATTTTACTGGAACATCAAATAATACTGAAATTTTTACATGGTACTTTTATGCAAAAAAATTATTACCTCCTAATTTTTCATAATTATATTAATACAAAAGTATATGTTTCATCTGCATCCTTACAGACTGTCCTGTTTCACCTATTGTTGTTATAGTTTCTTTGTCTGCTTATGTTTGAATTCTTGTTGAGCCCCATTGACTTGGGAGCCATAGAATTGTGATAGAATACAACAGGTAATGTTATATTATAATTATACAATAATGTTATGGCAGAACATGATGGGATTTGATGTTATATGTACTAACCTTTCTAATGAAAGTTCTGTTAAGTTTTGTGTGGACGAAGTGTTCGAAGATCGAGGAGGCATCGATATGAGAAAAATAAGGAGAGGAAAGAGTTAAAGCTTGTGGATCCCCAAGGCACCCCGAGTAAATATTCAAGGAGAGTTAAGCGTCTAAGCTTGGGGATGCCCTGGAAGGCATCCCATCTTTCTTCCTCGACAATTATTGGTATGTCTCGATTTTTGTTTTGTTCACATGATATGCGTAAATTCTGGGAGCATCGTGTGCTTTTTATTTTTATTTTAGAAATGCACCATGCTGGTATGGGATATTCCTTGGTTGATTTATAGAATGTTTCATGCACTTCACTTATATCTTTTAAGTATGGCTTTATAGAATGCTTCGTGCGCTTCACTTATATCTTTTGAAGTTTGGATGTTTGTTTCTCTGCATATAGAAAACCGTTATTTGTAGAATGCTCTTTTGCTTCACTTATATTTATTAGAGCGTGGTCTTTTTTAGAAAGAAATTAAACTCTCATGCTTCACTTATACCTATTTAGAGAGTTAACAGGAATTGGTCATTCACATGGTTAGTCATAAAATCCTACATAAAACTTGTAAATCACTGAATATGATATGGTTGATTCCTTGCAATAGTTTTGCAATATTAAGATGGTAATATTTGGGGGTACTAGTGAATGATTGTGGTTTAGTAAGAATATTGTGTTAAGGTTTGTGATTCCCGAAGCATGCACGTATAGTCTCTAGTTATGCGATGAAGTTGGAGCATAATTTATCCTAGATTGAAATCCTTGGTGTTGTTATAATCGGGGGCGCGCGATAGTTAACTCCTACCAACCTCCTCCCTAGGGGCATGCAAGTAGTACTTTGCTTCGAGAGAGCTAATAGGCTTTACAATAAGTATGTGAGTTCTTTATGACTAATGTGAATCCATGGATATGCACACTCTCACCTTTCCATAATTGCTAACCTCTTCGGTACCATGCATTGCCCATTCACACCTCAAGGATTGGTGTAGCCTTCGCAGGTGCATCCAAATCCTGTGATATAATACGCTCTATCACACATAAGCCATCCCATATCTTCCTCAAAATAGCCACCATACCTACCTATCATGACATTTCCATAGCCATTCCGAGATATATTGCCATGCAACTTCCATCATCATCCTATACATGACTTGAGCATTCATTGCATATTGCTTTGCGTGATCGTAAGATAGCTAGCATGATATTTCCATGGCTTGTCCGTTTTTTGATATCTTTGCTACGCTAGATCATTGCACATTCTGGTACACTGCCATAGGCATTCGTATAGAGTCATCTTGTATAACTTTATCATTATATCGAGTTGTAAGTAAATAAAAGTGTGATGATCATCATTAGTAGAGCATTGTCCCAGTGAGGAAAGGATGATGGAGACTATGATTCCCCCACAAGTCAGGATGAGACTCCAGATGAAAAATAAAAAATGGGGGAGGCCAAATGAGCCCGCCAAGAAAAAGAAATAAAAAAATAAAAAAAGAGAAAAAGGAAAGAAAAAAGAGAAAAAAAGACAAAAATGAATGAGAGAAAAAGAGAGAAGGGGTAATGCTACTATCTTTTTTCCACACTTGTGCTTAGAGGGATCACATGTTCTTCATATAGAGTCTCCTGAGTTGTCATTTTCATATGCTAGTGGGAATTTTTCATTATAAAACTTGGCTTGTATATTCCGATGACGGGCTTCCTCAAATGCCCGAGGTCTTCATGAGCAAAAAAGTTGGATGCACGCCCACTTACCTTCCATTGAGCTTTCATACACTTATAGCTCTTAGTGCATCCGTTGCATGACAATCCCTACTCCTCGCATTGATATCGACTGATGGGCATCTCCATAGCATGTTAGTCCGCCTAGTTGATGCGAGACTTTCTTTCCACTTTAACTCCTTTTGATCTCTACCACCATACTCTATTCACCCATATGCTATATCCATGGTTCACGCTCATATATTGAGTGAAGTTGAAAATGCTGAAGCACGTTAGAAGTACGAGTCAATTGCTTGGTTTGACACCTAGGTGCTCATGATTTATACTTTATGCTAGGAAGACTAAGCATGACAGGCTATATGATTTTGTAGGGATAGCATTCTTTAGCATTGTTATTTTGAAAGACATGATTGTTTGTTGGTATGCCTGAGTATTGATATCTTTATATCAAACGATAGACTATTGCCTTGAATCACTTATCTTAATATTCATGCCATGATTAGACATTTGTTCAAGATTATGTTAGGTAGCATTCCACATCAAAAATTATCTTTTTATCATTTACCTACTCACGGACGAGTAGGTATTAAGCTTGGGGATGCTGATACATCTCCGTCGTATCTATAATTTTGGATTGTTTCAAGCCAATATTCTGCAACTTTCATATACTTTTGGCAACATTTTATATTATTTTTAGGACTAACATATTGATCCAGTGCCCAGTGTCAGTTCCTGTTTTTTGTGTGTGTTTTGTTTCGCAGAAAATCCATATCAAACAAAGTCGAAACGCGATAAAAATTTACGGAGATTTATTTTGGAATATATGTGATTTTTGGGAGTTAGAATCAACGCAAGACGGTGCCCAAGGTGGTCCCAAACCAACAGGGCATGCCCAGGGTGTATGGGTGTGCCGTGTTGGGTTGGGACTCCCTCGTAAGTCGGTTGGGGCCCTTCTTTCATCGCAAGAAAGATAATTTCCCGAGAAAAATTCCCTCAAAATTTCAGCCCAATCAAAGTTACGGATCTCCAGATATTTAAGAAAGGGTGAAACGCGAGAAAACTGACGCGAAAAAAGAAGAGAAGCAAAGAGAGATCCAATCTCGGAGGGGCTCCTGCCCTCCGAGAGCCATGGAGGCCATGGAACAGAGGGGAAACTCTCCTCCCATATAGGGGGGGCCAAGGAAGAAGAAGGAGGGGGGCTCTCTCCCCCTCTCTCCCGGTGGCGCCGGAACACCGTCGGGGCAATCATCGTGTGACGACGATCTACTCCAACAACTCCGTCATCTTCATCAACACCTCCATCACCCTCCCTCTTCTATTTTCAGCGGTCCACTCTCCTACAACCCGCTGTACCCCCTACTTGAACATGGTGATTTATGCTTCATATGATTTTCCAATGATGTGCTGCCATCCTATGATGTTTGAGTAGATTTTTGTTGACCTATGGGTGATTGGTGAATTGCTATGATTGGTTTAAATTACTTGTGGTTATGTTGCTGTCCTTTGGTACCCATAATCTGAGAGCGCGCGTGGATCACACCATAGGGTTAGTTGTATGTTGATAGGACTATGCATTGAAGGGCAAGAGTGACAGAAGCTTCTTCCTAACATAGAAATTGATTCATACGGGATTAAAGGGGGACCAATATATTTTAATTCTACGGTTGGGTTTTACCTTAATGAATGTTAGTAGTTGTGGATGGTTGCTAATAGTTGCAATCATAAGTGCATATAATTCCAAGTAAGGGATGACATGCTAGCAGTGGCCTCTCCCACATAAAAACTTGCTATCGGTCTATTGACTTAGCCAATCTCTTAGGGACAATACTGCAAATCCTACCAGCACTTTTCCACACTCGCTATATTTACTTTATTGTTCTTTTATTAAAACAGCACCTAACTTTTATTTCCACGTTCTTTATTATCTTGCAAAACTATCTTACTACACCTACAAAGTACTTCTAGTTTTATTCCCACAAAGTAGTTTATTTCTTGTACTAGGTATAGTGAACGTTATTGCGTGTAGAGTTGTATCGGTGGTCGATTGAACTTGAGAGAATATCAATCCTACCTTTAGCTCCTCGTTGGGTTCGACACCCTTACTTATCGAAAAAGGCTACAAATGATCCCCTACACTTGTGGGTTATCAGCCGCCACCCCCTCCCTTGGTGGAGGGGCTAGGGATGACGCTCCCTCCCCCTTCCCCCTATATATAGTGGAGGAGAGGGAGGGCAGCTGCACCCCAAGCCTTGGCGCAGCCCTCCCTCTCTCCCTACTCTATTTTCTCCTTCGTTCGCGGTTTTGATAGTGCTCGGCGAAGCCCTACGGGGATAGCACCACCACCATCGTCGTCACGCCGTCGTGCTGCCGGCGATCCCATCTACTACTCCGCCCTCGCTCGCTGGATCGAGGAGGTGGAGACGTCATCGAGATGCACGTGTGTTGAACGCGGAGGTGTCGTCCGTTCGACGCTAGATCGGATCGGATCGCGATTGGATCGTGAAGAGTACGGCTACATCAACCGCGTTATAAACGCTTCCGCTTAACGGTCTACAAGGGTATGTAGACACACTCTCCCATCTCGTTGCTATGCATCTCCATAGATAGATCTTGGGTGTTTGTAGGAATTTTTTTATTTTCCATGCTTCGTTCCCCAACACAAACGATACATGATGTGAAGAAAATCTTCAACAACTATTAAAAGAGAAAAAAAATACAAGAGAACACACCAAAGACGCGAAAAATGCATGAAAACGCACTAGCAAACACCGCCAAAGTGCCACCGAGGAAAAGCGCAGGAGATACGCTGCCACGACTGATAACTACCCACACTCATTGATGACGCCACGAGGCGCCCCCACTATTGTGTCAACCAAAGCGGACGAAGGCTTTCACCCTGAGTGCCGAGAGTGGGGGAGAGGACCAAGGTGGCGCCCCAAGAGGAACACTACACCCGCCGCTGACGCCGAGACATTAAGCGTTTGTTCCCCCACCCACCATGCCACGGGAACATGCCACAGACCAACCCCGACGAGGGACCACCACGACAAGCCGAGTACTCCAAATCTAGATAAGGGCTAACCCGCCACCGCCGGCGACAACCCTTCCACCGCGCACCCCGCCATGCACATGCCCAAAGAACACTCATCTTGCCTCTTTTTATTTTAGGGTAGGTGGTATATAGCGCACTCTATTGCATGCCCAACTCCCGCCTCCTGCCGCGGTCACATTGCCACACCAACCACCACACCCCGCGGCTCACCATCGTTCCATTCTTGTCGTTGCCTGCCCTCGCACAACCTCAGTTCCAACCCATCATCACCGTCAAAGGTGACATAGACATCACTCCTCCTTCCCTCGTTGGCGCAACACTACCTCTTCCCGTTGTTGCCACCTTTGTAGCTATCCCCATCCATGTGCAGTCGTGTTGCCACCGAAGATGGTGCGGGCAATGTTCCTTCTCCCCTCGCCGACGCCTCCCATTGTCGCCGCCCAACAAACCATCACCCCCGTCTCTACACAAACGTACTGTTGCACGCGCCATGGGTGCAAGGGCACGATCAGCCGTGTAAGAAGGCAGCGGCCCCAATGAAGTCCTCTCCTCTCTGGGTTGGACAGCGAGAGCGAGAAAAGGAAGAAAAGAAAAATAGGTAGCCAACCGAGTGTGTCCCATGTGAAAGAAGGATTGTAGAGGTTGTAGTTTGGGGAGTCGGCCCTCTAAAATCATAGAGCCTTAGAGAATTTGTTAGAATAGCTCATCCGCCAGGAAATCAATCCTATCGCCATTCACTAGGGCCCTGCATTGAACATGCCCTAATAGGCCGATCTGGTGCAGCAATTATCTCTAAACCACATGGAGAATCAAAGACAGATGGTATCATAACAACATAGCGGCAGTGGCTTCCTTAATATTCACTAGGGCCCTGCATTGAACATGCCCTAATAGGCCGATCTGGTGCAGCAATTATCTCTAAACCACATGGAGAATCAAAGACAGATGGTATCATAACAACATAGCGGCAGTGGCTTCCTTAATAGTCAGAAAGAACACATCTAGTAAAGTGACCTAAACAGCTTGGACTTCAGATGATCTACATGGTTTCAGAGATATAGTCTGATACGAGTATATGACGAGTGCGACACCAGGTCTACCTTTTAATCTCTATAGACTCCACAAGAAATTAAAATATATGAAGAAACCTTGCTGACTTTAGACGAAATAGGCTTTCCTCCTGCTATATTAATATAGCAACCACACGATACAATTGCTGGGGCCTCAGCATAAGCACGTCCAAACGAAATCAAAAAGAAACAACAGAGAAAATAATTCCAACAATGTCGGATCAACGAAAATGATGATGACTCGCAACTGCTGCGCCCACCGGAGAATTTCACCACGCTCCTAGCACTCCAGAACACCGCATATCAAGCAACACCTTCAAGAAGAAACGTGACGACGTTGTTACCCGGACATGTCCTAGGGTTTTCCCTGGTACACGAAGGAGCGTGGGGGGAAGGGGTATATCCGACGCCCTTCATGAAGGCACGGCGGCGCCCACAGGCGTCACCGCCTTGGTACCGATCAAGCCGACAAGGATTTCTCCCAACCACCAACCAACCACGACCCCGAACGATCCATCGCGCTCCACTATACTTGCCGCCCACTAATATGCGCCACCATGGTCTTGCAGTCACCATCGCCGTCTCACCGTGGCAAACGAAAGCGAGACTAGCGAGACCAAGAGGAAGCAGCTGGGAACGAGGAGCGGCAGAGTCAGCAACCACGCGGGAGGGGACAACCTCCACCGCCCTCGACGGTAACCGACCGGACGCAACATCAGGAGCAAACCAGGCATCCCATGCCCGGCCGAGCCTGAAACAGCCTCGTGAAGCTCCCGTCATCGCGCTGCATTAGGCGTGCCGCAGTCTCCGCCACCCCCAGCACGAGCCACACTTCCGTCCGTCGGAGACGACGCAAGAAAGCGCAGGCCAGGCCCGCCCATACCCAGATGGGGCCCAAAAGGGCCCAGATCTGGGCCAGGAGGGAGCCGCCGCCAACCATTGCGCCGCCCCGCAGCCAAGCAGCCGCGCCACCTCCATCTCGCCACCCGGGAAGCCGCGCCGTCGCCGGCCTAGGTGCACCGCCGCCAGACGCCACCACCCGAGCCATAGCACCACGCGGGGGGGGGGGGGGGAGGGGGGGGACAGGGCCGCCGCCACCGGCACCACATGAGCAAGGCCTGATGGCCTACGCCGGCGGCAACAGGAGGGGGTTAGGAGGGGGGCGCTGGGAGGGGAGCCCCCGGGCGCCTCGCTCAGGGAGGCGACACGGGGGGCGAGTAGGCTCCTATAAACTGTACTTCAAACCTTGCGGACTTTCAGTGGTCATCCATAAGCACAAGCAATAATTAAAAAAAAATCCGTAAGGCAGAAATTTTTCATAACGTCAGAGGAAGAGCAACATATTAAAGTCACCAAAAGTAATTTATTCTCTATAGATTCACTCATAGGATGTCATAATAATAATAAAACTCGCAAGGTTATAGCTAAATCCAATATTTTTATTCTGTAGTTACAAGTAACTCATAAGTCCAATCGGTAAAAGCTCCACAAACTAAAATAAGAAATAACATCTATCTAGTTCCAAAAATCCCTGTCCAGAAAAGAAAATGGAAGGTTCTTGGCCAGGTTGTGAACCCTCTCAGTTGGCATTTACACCGGTAGAGTCGAGGAAGCCAGGGTGTAGGGCCTCCAGATCCTCAGGCTTATTTTTTGTCGATTGCTGCCCCTGGAGAGCTTGCACACACTCGTTAACTTTTGCAGCCAAGGTATCCTGCGAATTCAGCATCGAGAGCAGATAAGAAGTATCTAGCTCCAGCAACATTCCAGTGATCTTACTGGCCAGATCAGGCTGCAACAGACAGGGCATACCAAGTTAGTGCAACTGCTAGGTCACTCGATTATTAGTTTTGAAAGAAGCAAAATAAGGGACCAAAGTAGATGAGGAATTACATGGTATCTCTCGACCAGTGGATATATCCTGTTCCCGAGCATATCTCTTTGTTGATCAGGTGGAGCAGCAGCAAGCAAGCTGGCGAAAGAATCATTCACCGATGAAATAGGGCCACCGTGATGGATGGCCAGGCCATTGCTCATAACATCAGGTGGAATGTACTTTGCATGGCCGAATTGCTGCATAACAAGTAGCGATTTAAACTCTCCAGAAGGAAATAAATTAAGCATAACTGGATCAGATAATGTTAACTATGTGCAAGGTAGTTCCCTGCCTAGCAATCCATGCTAGTGAAGTTCTGTCACAAGACAACGCCTACGTAGTATGATTGAATTGGCAATAGTAACAGGTAGCAACTTAAACTCTTCAGAAGGAAAGAATTATCAAATACTCTTAATTAATAAAGTACTAGGTGGTAGCCTAGCACTCCTTGTTAGTGAAGTTCTGTCACAAGACAACGTCTACTTAGTATGATTGAATTGGCAATAGTAATGGGGAGGAGGACTAACTAAAGGAACAAGGATATACGTTTAAATAAGCCACAAAACAAAATATTACCCTCCTGTTCCTTAAAAGTTGTTGTTATGCTCATATATCTACTTCTAAAAATCTTGACTGCCGTCATCTCTCAGTTTTACTTAGATACTTGAAACTATACACATGTGTTTGTCTCAAAAAGTATGTTCACACTATATAGTTTTGCTGAATTATACTGTAATGAAAATTAGTGGTCAGAGTAATCCATGCCAGTGTAAACAAAAAACTTTGCAATAAGATCGTTAGCCTAACCACAATTTAAATAGGGACTAAAAGTGGAACATTTGTTTTCTTGATAAAAAAAAGTTTAAAATTCGTTAATATTAGATATAAAAAAATGAAGTCATAATCATACCTGTCGGGACATGGACATGAAATCTTTAGCTGTCTGAGGGTGTGACACATAGTTAACAGCGTGGGGAAAAGTCATCATATTCCCGGTCATGCGTCCCCTGTTGTTTCTGTACTGCCTTGGAGTATTTGGCATCTATGCACAAAATTAAACAAGTTTTAAGTAAGTTTTTGCACTTAAAAAATGAAATTTGAGTAGAACAAGTCAATGACATACGAGTGGTGCGTGAATTTGTTGGATACTATGAGGCGAAGGGTACACATTCTGCCTCCATTCTTGGCCGAGCCCAATGGGTGGATACATGAATCCTTGCCTTGAAGGACCCTGAGGAAAGTGTGTACTGGGATGTGCAAAGTACACATGAGGATAACCTGTGGGGATCACAGGGCTTGCAGTTCCTGCCATCGTAGCAAGTTCAGCAAAACGTTGCTCCAGCCTAGCTTTTCTGTCCTCTTTCCTTTGAGCAATAGCAACATACAATGGTTTGCCATAAAACATGACACCTGTTTATTTCAAACAAAACAAAACAAAACATTCTCAGTATCGTGATGTCAATGTATAACAATGACGAGTCGGTGCAAATAAATAGAGGATTACCACGCATGCTGCTTACGGCACACTTTGCTTCATCGGGTGTGCTGTAACATACAAATCCGAATCCTTTGCTAATGCCCTTGTCATCACGCATAATCTTTACTGATGTAATATTTCCAAATTCAGCAAAGCGCTCGCGAAGAGTGTCATCATCAACTTCATCACTAATATTTTTGATATACACATTGGACCCCTGTCAGAATGAAATACACATTCGTAAATGAAAGACGTGAATGCATATACGTGAATATACAATAAAGAGAGAATGATGGAACTTGCATTGCTCTTAGTGATTATTTCATTCCGCTTTTCCTCATGTAAGAGCTGCAAATATTGCTTTCTTTCAGCCTTTTTTTGAGCTCTTGCCACGTACAAAGTTTTCACTCCTAATAAAAAATAAGATTAACATTGTTAAGCAAAATGCATGGACCATTAGAAGTTATTTGTGAAATGAAATGCATGGCAGTAATATTACCCAGAGCCATCCCATTCAAGGCCTCTTTTGCTTTCTTGGCACTTTCTGGGTTTTTGAAACTGACGAACCCAAAACCCTTGGATGTCCCGTCATCTCTTTTCATTATCTTCACGCTAGTTACTTGACCATACTGAGAGAACTTCAATTTAATAAGTTCTTCTGTCATGTCATCATCTATATTCTTCATATACAAGTTAGTGTACTTGTCGTCGTTATTGGCTGATCGTTCGCTCTTCTTCACGAAATGAGCAACAAGCCTACACAAGATTGATCATTGTAAAACAAAAACATGTAAGTAGCAATGTTTAAAACAAAAAAATAAGACAAAATCAAATTAAGTCAAGTACTAGTTGTATTCCAGAAACATTAACTTACAATTCTCTGCCCTCAAAGTAAGAGTTGTTAAGAGTCTCTATTGCAATGTCTGCTGGCTCTTGCGCTGCAAACTGAACAAAACCGTACCCTCTACTTGTGCCATCCTCATTTCTAACAACTTTACAAGATAATATTTCTCCAAACTTGGAGAATAGTTCTTGAAGAATTACGTTGTCAACGTGGTCACCGAAGTTCTGTCAAGTAATACCATTGCGTTAGTACTTGCGTATGGCAATACAAAGTGAAAAATATTAACATGAAGAACATATTTATCCTTTTACCTTAACAAACACATTTCCAACACCACTCCTCCTGGCATCGGGATCACGATTAGACCACATTACTCTAATTGGCTTGTCCAATATCAAGCTATGATTCATCTGCTCCAAAGCAGTCGTTGCTGTCAACAATTAAAAAACAAGTCAAAGGCCAATCAATTACCCCTCCATAAACAGAACTAGTTTGTGCAAAGGCCATTTGTTGAACAACGAAATCAATGATAAGAAAATGAAGAAAAGAAGAATGAAGAAATAGGAAAGTAGGCAAGTTGTTTATAAAACATACATGTACCTTCAATATATATATTTAAAAAGGAGTAACATTGTACAACAAGCTTAGGCAAAACTGAAGAGAGCCGCAACAACAGTGGCAGTCAACTTATTCATTCACATTCCCATGGAACGGTCATTAATTTAAAAAGTGGAAATTGTGCGATTACAAGACATTGTAAGCAGTATACAAAGAAGGGAGTATGACAAAGTTTCCCTAAATTATTGTTTCTACCTTCTTCGGTGGAAATAAAACTCAAATTTATATAGTGGATAACAATCTTTTGTTCCACATCACAGTATATCACCATGCATCGTACTAGAAAGACCACTCTTAAAACGATCAAGATACATGTACAATGTGGGTATAGTAAACACAGATATGGACAATTTTATTAATGATACTTGATCTATGTTGCGAGAGTGCCACATACACGCACAAACGAACTGGTTCCTCAGCTAGCACCAGAACCAAGCCTCAAAGCCTAAAAAGGAAGAATATGTAAAACATTGTTTCCTGGCTAACACTAGTGAAATCTCTAGTTTTGCAAGGGATGCAAACTCATGCTCCAAAAAACATCAAACACATGTAAAAAGGATGTGTAGTAAACCCAAATATGGTCAGTTTTCTTCATGACTCACACACACACACACACACACACACAAAAACACACAGTCCATACATGGTAAAAATTAAAAGATTAAGAATTAAATTGCTTGCGACATACAAGCTTAAGATTAAGCAACACATGACAGTTATGTGATGGGTGCACTAGTTGCATGCTGATGGCTATCACAACAAAAGTGCAACGATCCAAAAATTGGATGACAACGACAAGCATAGCTTGTTCAAACGCCATGCAAAGATGTCTGCTATTATAATTAATTAAACATAGCTACTTCGATGCCATGCAAAGATGTTTGATAAATAATTAAACAAAACATGCCTATTCTGATCAAACGCATGAAATTAAATCGCAATAAATAAATAAAAACGCGGGGGCATGTCGCGGAGAATCGCTATCAAGCACTAACCCTATGGAGCGGATTGGGGAAAATCAAAATTGAAGATACATAAGCAGTAGCACACGGCTACATTGTACTCGTAGAAAAGGAAGGGAAAAAAAGCCGAGATGGATGGATGGAGACAGTGCGCGTGTACCATCGGCTTGGGAGAAATAGTTTACGTAGCCGTATCTGAGGGACCTGCTGGTGGCGTTGTCGCGGCAGACCCGCACAGAGGTGACGGCGCCAACCTTGCTGAAGGCGTCGAAGATATGCTCCTCCTGCGCGTTCTCGTGCAGATCGCCCACGTAGAGCGCGGGCACCGTGGCGTTGGTCCCCGCCGCGGCCGCGGCCGGCGCCGCCTGATCCTCGCTCGCGGCGGCCATGGCGGGCGCGGGCGTCTCCTCCGTGGTCGGCACCTCCACCGCCTCCGGCGCCGCCGCCGTGATCGATGGGTCGGTGGGTCTCGACGATCGGCCCGGGCGTTACTGCTAGGGCAGGGCTCTCGAGTCTGGACGCGTCCTCCTAACTCCTAACGCAGGTGCCGGGAAACGCAAACGACGGGTCAAAGAACCGCGAAGCGGTGGGAGGGGTCGGTTTTTGTTCGCCCGAGCGACGGCCCCGCGTGCGTTTCGGCCCGCCCCGACCCCAAACCGCCCGGGTGGCCGCCCGCCTCTATCGCGTGCAGCGCCCACCCACCCACCCGAGCCCTAACCCGACCCGACTCGGCTACGAGTAGAGGACTCCTGACTCCTCATCCCTCCAGTTCCCTCCTCGCCCGTCCCGTCCCGTCCCGCCCCGCCCCGCTGCTGCTGCGCTGTGGGCCCGGGCTGTCGGCGTCGCGGGCTGTTCGGTTCGGGCGCTCGGCCGCGCCAACCAGGAGGAGTCCCCGCCCTGCCCTCCCGCCGCGGGGAGGAATTACCGGCCTGCCATCGGCGCGGCCCCGGCGCGCCAGGGGCACAAGCGTCCACCGCACGGTATTTGACCTCCCCCTCTCGCTCGCTCGCTCGCTCCGCGTTCCGTGTCGGCGAGACCTCCTCCACCACCACCTCCTTCCCCCCTCCTCCCGCGGCCACCAACCGACCCCGATCCCGGATCCGGCGCGGCAGATCCGGACCCGGCGATGGCGTCCACGGCGGCGAGGCGGCTCAGGGAGCTGCAGGGGCAGCCGGGGAACAAGACGTGCGTCGACTGCGCGCAGAGGAACCCGCAGTGGGCCAGCGTCTCCTACGGCGTCTTCATGTGCCTCGAGTGCTCCGGCAAGCACCGCGGCCTCGGCGTGCACATCAGCTTCGTCCGCTCCGTCACCATGGACTCCTGGACCGAGCCGCAGCTCCGCAAGATGGAGGCCGGGGGCAACGACCGCCTCAACGCCTTCCTCACCGCGCGGGGCGTGCCAAAGGAGACGCCGCACATCCCCAAGTACAACTCCAACGCCGCCGCCGCATACCGCGACCGCATCGTTGCCCTCGCCGAGGGCCGAGCGTGGAACGACCCACCGGTCGTTAAGGAGACGCCCGGATCTGGCGCGCCCGCCCCCGCCAGGAGGCCGCCCTTGCCCGCGGGAGGAGGGGGTGGAGGCGGAGGCGGCGGCGGCGGTGGCGGTGGATGGGACGACTGGGACGATGAGGTCCGTCCGGATATGCGGAGGAACCAATCGGCCGGATCATTTGCTGGCGCTGGAGCGGATTCGGGGAGACAGCCGACGAGGTCCAAGTCCACCCAGGACATGTACACCAAGCAGGAGCTGGAGGCGTCGGCGGCCAGCAAGGAGGATTTTTTCGCTAGGAGGATGGCGGAGAACGAGTGCAAGCCTCAGGGGATCCCTCCCTCTCAGGGCGGCAAGTACGTCGGCTTCGGATCCACCCCGCCGCCGTCGGCGAATAGAAACAACAACGGTGCTGCCCAGGGCGATGTCATTCAGGTCGTTTCCCAGGTAAACGAAACAGATTATTGCTTTTTATGCTATATGTATCAACTGCTCCCCAATATATACATGCAAACATACCACTAGTCCATGGAGTACTTGTTTTCAAAAAGGAAAATCTACTATTTCATGAAATTGGTTTCTTGCGGGGATCCTATTAAGTCATGAATGGCTATATGGTCACCACTGTTAAACGATGCATCACATATTGTCCCCGTTAGAGTACTGGGACATCCATCTTATACTAAATTGGATTTGTGTACCTCCCCTCACATGTAGTTAAAAGTGCCCCATCTACCCTGTCTTCACTAAGCTATGCATATTGACATAGCCGTGGCCTGTGGGATCACCTTTGTAGCCTGATCCTGATCATCAAGGACTTCTCATTGTAGACTTAACATGGTTACTGTGTCCCAGCAGCACTCCTTCAAATTATATTAGCAAAGTAAATCTGCAGTCATCATTGGTTAGGTTATATTGTGTTTGGTGCCAACTGCCAAGCTTGAGATGTCATACTTGGGTCATGTGCATATATGGTTAGACAGTCGTATCAGAATCAGACATTGTTTTGATTTCTATTTTAATCTCATGAGTATATGTTCCTTACCATTTTAACTTTTCAGGGATTTGGACGCCTTTCGCTTGTTGCAGCATCTGCTGCCCAGTCTGCTGCTACTGTTGTCCAAGTTGGCACAAAAGAGATTCAATCAAAGGTACCTTCAATGCTTTGCCTGATTTGTGATATGCAAGAGTTGAATTTCCGCAGTCTAGTTAATCGTGAAAGATGCTCTTTATTCACTGTGTTTACCTAGTGTAATGATTAAATCTGGTTAGACTCACCTGAATACTAATATGATAGGAAGGTGTCCTCCAAGCAAGGTTTGACATTGTAATAGTTATGAACTGTCTTCTCTGTTTGGAGCAGTCTTAACTCAAGAACATTATTCTCTATTCTCTTCATATTTATTTCTACTCTGCCTGAAGTTCAGTACCTTCTTGTCTTATTTCACACTTCCACCCATGACTAGACGATGAATGAACATATCTTGTCATAATCCTTATCTCAGTGGGAAACAATTACTAGGTGATATAGTGCATGCTGAATTTTGGATTATTTGTCAGTGTTCCTTATTCTTGTGTTACATCGTGATTTGTCTTTAAGAATGGTGCTTGTCTGGAATGCAGATGAGGGAAGGGGGTTATGATCAGAAGGTGAACGAAACTGTGAATGTTGTTACCAATAAAACTGCAGAGATTGGAAGCAGAACCTGGGGGATTATGAAAGGAGTGATGGCATTGGCCACACAAAAGGTAGAGGAGTATGCCAAGGAAGGTGGCGGTGGCTGGGGTGATGATTGGCAACAAAGGGAGCAGCAGAACAACAGCAACGAGCCTTACCGCAGGTATGAGCAGGAGACCAGCAACGGCAATGGGAATGGCAACGGCTGGAATTCTCCGCAAGACGGATCAGCGAAGAACCACAATTCCAATTCTTGGGATGATTGGGATGACCAGGACAAGAAGGATGAGCCTGCCAAGACAAGTCAGAGCAGCGACTCGTGGGCTGGCTGGGATGATGCGAAAGATGACGGTTTTGATAGTTACAGCCATCACAGCCCTGCCAACAAGGGTGGGAGCAATCAGAATGGAACCGCCGGCGGGTCATATTGGGCTGACGGCGGCTTCCGCTGATGCTGGTCTCGTTGTGAGAGCCATATACTTTGCAGAGTTGTTATATGCCAGAAAAATGTGAGCGTCCGGTGGTGGTTATTATTTCAGGATACCGAAGTGAGAGTAAAAGAGTTTTGTTTTTTTTGTAAGTTGTCTACAATTGTTATCTCTAGTGGCATGTTCATATGGCCAAGCCTCATTTGAAACTGCCATCCCCAGCTATTAAGAAATGTCGAATTGAAATTGTAATCTACACATACATAGTACTTCCCTGCAGATTATTTATTCCTTGTGCGCATTTGTCGTAGTTGCAAGTGGCAACAGGGGTGGCACACGCGTTGCCAATTCTGTTGTATTATATGTTGTGATCTTATTGCCACTGCTTTTCTGGCGCCGATCCACCAGCTGATAAGGCACTGAGGCCTTTGGTGCCACATGATTTGCCTTTCGATAGTTGATTCCAGGCAAGGGCTGGCTGTGTGTCCACTTTTGGATAAAACTCTTATGCCCTTGTAAATGTCTCGGGTAATCCTGGTATTTATTAGGCATATATAGTATGATGGACATAAATAAGTACTCCTTCCGTCCATAATATAAGAGCATTTTTAACACTAATGTAGTGTCAAAAACGTTCTTATATTATGAGACGGAGGGAGTACAATATTCTACTCTAGCACAATGCATCACTGTGAGGCTATAGTTTTGGCCTAGCGCAGAGGCCTTTAGGTGGCAGTCAACTTGCCTCATTTTTTTTTTTTTGTAGTTGTGGATGCACTCCAGCATGCAATGATCATAATCCTATGTATTATCAGTCCTCATGTGGAGAGACAGAGAGGGTACAGCGAGGAAGTGCACCTGCTGGGGCTTTTGCTTAGTTGGAGCATGTGCATGCCAACTTGTATCCAGAATTCGACCATGTGGTCCATGTGGGTCACTACCTTCAACTCTCTTTTTGTGCATATGGACGATGGATCTCTATCACTGAATCCGGTATAAATCTTCTCAATGACCATTTGGTAGTGCAATAGGATTCTTAGAGTTCACTGAGTATTGATTAAGTTGGTGTAATCCTTTTATGATATGGATTATGAGTTTCAGAAAACCTGATGATTATGTGTGTGCATTGCTCTGTTCTAGAAAACCCGAGTAAGTTATGTGCATCGCTCTGTTCTAAAAAACTCGAGTAAACTTACGATAAAATTCAAACCGAAGGTCATGTGTAAAACGTACTCTGTAAATGCATTTAGAATACTATTTTTTATAGGAAATTGTTAGATATAACCCAAGGCAATATTGAGTAAGAATCTTTAGTTACTCCAAATTTGATCATAAATTTGCAACATTGAACTAGAGTTCCAAAATATTCATAAACTTCTGTTACGAAATTAAAAGAAAAAATAGTGAAGTTTAAACTAAAAAAGTATTGAAGCATTGATTTGGCGAGCTCTAGCCAAACAATTTTAGACCTAGGTGAGAATCAATCTTGGCATCACACTATTCTCACTGAAAAAATGCATTTCCAAACAAACACATAGCTTTATCAATTGGTAGTGGGCGCATCTTAGATGTATTCAACACTTAATATGTTGAATGGACTAGGACTCACAACTAGTTACCAGTGGGTGATGTTAGTTGGGATCGACTGTCATCATCAGCTCCTTCACATGGCGCTTGTCCTCATGGTCTAGCGGACCCTACTTGCAGAGATAAGCTAATCTCAACATCACCCGAGGTCTAATTTCCCTTTTATCATGGTTCCATGTGCATTAATGGCAAGTGCCATCACGATGAGTAAAAAAAATTGTGAGTCATCACGCATAGCAAGGGTAATAAGGAAGTTACCGCACTCAAATGTCAATTACTCCCTCCGTCCGGTGAAGAGTGTACATAGAGAAAATTTAGGACAAATTATGGAGTGAAATAAAAAATGCATTGGAGTGGATACAATGTGGGTACTTAGAGCATCTCTAACCCTCCCCTAAACGATTTTGTCCCTGAAATAATTTGTTTGAAGAATTAAGCCATACACAACCATTCTCTCAAAAGCTCTCCCAAAAAATAAATATTTAAATATTTAACCCTCAAACTTGCCCCTCCTACCTAAATTTGAGCATAACAGTCACAATCTCCTCAAATTCTCCCTCCCCTCGCAACTCCTCTCTTCCCCATCGATGGCACGGTTGTGCTCCTCCCCACCCTCCCCGGGCACGGGCCTGGCAGTCCTGCACCCCCGCCAACCTGATTTATCACCGTCCCCGTCCTCCCTTCACCTACACGCCTACTTCAGCTGTTCGGCGCTCAACTTTAGCTGCAACCATCGTATCGCTCAACTACGTGCCTCGGGTTCAGCAGAAGCGATGACCAAGATGAGGACGTAACAGAAAGTGAAGATGGCAGGAGCGGCAGCCAGATGCCATCTCACCCTTCTCACACACATTCCCATCCAGTGCATATTGTTGGTGCTAGTAAGAGGGGGGTGTTTGGGTTGGTGGCGGTGGTCGTATGGGCGGGTGTTTGGCCATTATCCCGCTGGGCAAAAGCTCTCCTCGCTCGACCTGTTGAAGTTTGTCACCAATGCATGACGAGTCGAACTCACAGTCTGTGTTGTGCCTGACTCTAACTCTTTGCTTTTTCCTATTATATCAGCCAGAGGATGAACGATCTTTGTGCAACGTTTCCTCACCTCATCGCACATGAATAACGGTCTTACTTAACCGGCAAAAAGAATAGGGCAACAATTATTCATATAGTTATTCTTGGCCTAAGAGCATCTACAACCCCCCCCTCCCCTTCCGCATAAACATCTGGGCAAACAATTGGACACTGCCCGGACCGAAAATAGCCACCCAACCAGACCCCCAAAAACCAGCACATATGTGGACGGTCCAGAAGCGTCAGCCATGTAGGATCCAGCCTGCATTGGTCCACCCCGACCCAACAAAACCTCGATCAGGACCAAATCCTATCCACACTCCTCTTCACTCCCGTGTCTACTCCACTTTCACACTCCACTCCCTCGTCTACTCACCTTGTTGGGCAACGTAGTAGAAAACAAAAAAATTATGCCCTACGATCAACCAGGAACACTACGAAGATACGATAAAAGTTGGGATCACGATCGCTACCGTCACCGAGTTGCATCGGAAGAAGAACGTGACGATGTAGATTGTACTTGGAGTGACTCGAACCATAGATGATCCCGTGAACCGCCCACGAACGATCCCTCGAACTGAAGACCGAAAGCACGACCTCTCTACTTGGTTGCAAGTGTGCAGTCTTCACGATCCGACAGCGCTTCGCCATCCAGAGCTAATCGTCGCCGGAGAATTAGAGGGAGGAGATTAGAACCACACTAGGCTTCTAATTATGAGGATTAGAGGAACTAGACCTAGCTCTAATTAGTCAACTGGGACCAACTAGAACTAGAACTAGAAGAACTAGAGGAGGCTCCAAAACTTGTGTTCAATAGGTGCCAATACCTCAAGTATATATAGGTTGGAGGGGAGAGGGAGGGCGCCACAAGGGGAGGGAAAGTCCCTCCCCTTTGTCCCGCCAAGGGAGGAGGAGTTGGACTCCTCCCCCTCTTCAATTCGGCCCCCTTCCTTGGGGAAGCGAGGCGCCTCCCACTTGGGCCCTTGTGGCCCAAGTTGCCTTCCACCTCTTGGCCTTTTAAGGCCCGTTGATATTTAATCAAATATAAAATTATTCTAAATACTTTCAGACAATTCTATATATAATTTAACATCCCCGGAAACATTTTCCACCTATATATTATTTATCGGTAATAGCCGGTATTACCCGATACTCTCCAGAACCCTTCCGGTGACCCCGAAACGCTTCTGGATCCTCTCGAAACTATTTCGTATATTAATGAAACAATTTCACAAATATGTTTTGATCACTCCCGTTCTACAAACACTTAGCAGATTGTGATTACCTTAAGCTTGTGACCCCGTAGGTTCGGTAACTCATAGACATGAACGAAACCCCTGCGTTCAATGACCGATAGCGGAACCGTGGACGTCCATATCGATCACTGTGAGCACACGAATGATATTTGAGTGAACATTTGGTTACCATGTGACATCTTGTTTGCTTTGCGATACTTTACAAAACCCGAGAAGCATCGGTATCCTCTTGAGTCATTCACATGCTCACTATACTGTTATTCTCGCTATCGGTTTTGTTCTTCTTTCTCGTTGATGTTTTCCGGCCTCCCCGTGACATAGTCACCCGTGTCTATCCAGACGATGATGGATGTTGTCACATCGAGAGGTCCCTAAGAATATCTCTACATCGTTGGAGGAGCAAATCCCACTCTCGAGCTATCTAGTCCCTTGTCAAACTTGCCCGATGAACCTGTAAGTTGTCGTTGTGATCACCTAGTTACAAATGACGTTTGAGCAACCACAAAGCTCATCGTACGGTAAGAAGTGACTATGATACTCTCATGCTCTAAGGAACATAAAACAAATGTTAACAATCTGTGTTATAACAACTGATTTTAGACGATATTATCCCAAAGTATAACAAACAAGTTCGGGTCGAGTCAATATGATCATTCTTCTGTCATACTCTCAATGTTGTTTTAGGATCATCGTTACACTTAACGATATCCTAAGACCTGAAAAACATGATCACCAACAACACTTGAGCCAGTCTTAGAGGCAAGACTAGGAACCTTATTTTACCATTTATCATTCCACACGTGCATATGAGTTTTTCACTGGATCGCATATTCTAGGATCATAGCAGTTATAGCATAGAATATAAACTCTTTAATTATGAATATGAAAATATAATAATACAATATTGTTGCCTCTGGGGCATATTTCCATCAGTCTCCCATTGCACTAGAGTTAATAATCTAGTTAGCACATTTTACTTTTACATCAATGGCAATCCGGTGCGAGTCTATGTTTTTGCTTGTGGTATAGACTTCGTCCTATCGAATCTGACAACTTCAGATCCATGTGTATCATTTGCATTTCAATGCATCTATCATGCTTTCACAAAAATTCATAGTTCTGTGAAACTGGCTTTGTATATACTAAATCACTGGCAGGACCTTTGATTCCTTAGACTTAGCTGGAACCACTATTAATAACAGTGTTCCATTGGCACAATCAGCTAGAAATCATACCAAGTTCATAAATGAAGTATTGATTCATTATCCTCCATTGTTACCTCTAAAGCGACAATATATTTAGCCTTATGTTATAGAATTTACCACAATAACTTTCTTGGACCAGTTCCAACTTATTGAATCATTTAATTAACGACATTTTTACTGTTGTCCTATGACCAACAATTTGACCATTCTGGTAACTTTTACTCACAACTTACTTGGAGTACTAGACATATCTGGTTATTTACATACCATGGAATATAATTAACACAAGTGTGATTGAAATCATGTATTTCACTCATCAGTATTTCATGATACCGATTCTTGCTTAAAAACTCCTTCCATGTAGCTTCGACAAGAAACTCTTCTTGGCTTATTTTTCATGCTAAACATCTTTAGCATCTTGTCAATATGTATTTTGGCTAAGCCCGATTAGACACTATTATCTCCATAGATTATTATGTCTAATATCAAGGCTATATTGCCTGAGTACTTTACTGAAAAACTAGTTTCAATAATGTCTTAATTCATGTCAAGAAATTTATATAATTTCCAATCATCAATGTGTCATGCACACAGTGTTTAGAAATATTATTATGCTCCCACTTACTGTCGTGTAAATACAAGTATCTTTGCTTTACTCGATGAAATCAACTTATTTGACCATTTCATCCGAACAAAGATTCCAACTCCATTATGCTTGCTTCAGTCCATTATATGATTTCTTGAAGTTTGCACATTTACAAGCATCCTCTGGATTGACAAAATTACTTTGGATCGTATCATATATACAATCCTGTACTATTTCCATCTCATGGGAATCCTTTTGACATCCATCTATTATATCTCATAATTGAAATATGTAGTAATTGCTAGTTTAACCTGAACCGACTTTTAAGTATTGCTATGATGAGACAATCTCATTATAGTTAATCCCTTGATCTTGTTATAAACTATTTGCAACAAGTCAAGCTTTATAAAACCTTTTTATGTTTGTCAGCTTATAGATCCATTACAATACATTAGACTCTATGTTTTCCGGAGGGTACATCAAGTTCTAAACTTGATTTAGGTATATGGATATTATCTCAGATTACTTTGGCATATAGCCATTTCCGAGTCAGGGCCCATCAATGCTTCTCTGTGTATCATAGGTTCATTCTTTATTTCAACAATATTTCATGTGTGCACCACGAAGGTTTGCATGAACTTTCCTTAACCTATATAGTTCAGCCGCAAGTTCACCCTAAGTCTCTATATCTCATGTAGAGGCTTTCGTATCTATCGTTGTAGGAAATTCTAGAACCACTTCTAGCGTTTCTTTGCTTTGACTTGATTACGAAGATTTTGTAATCTCATCGAGTTGCACTGTCCTCCCACTCACTCTTTTGTAGAATTTTTTTTCTTCAAAAAGCCGCAATCTGTGGCAAAACACTTTTGCCTTGGCGTAGTGGTAGAGGAATACCCGACCATTTGGGATAACCAACAAAGTAGCACTTATCATTTCATATCTTATATGGTGTCCTTTCAACAATTTTGATTGCACCCTTTTCCGTGTAAAAGCCACGGGCTCTAAAGCATCACATTAAAAGTATATTGGCATATTTGATTAATGTCATGTTTGATCTCACTATGTTATAGATATCTTGATTACATTTACTCAAAACACTCCACTCTTTTCAGCAGTGTTCTGGGAAGTGCAACTGCAAGCTATCAAATAATTTCCATAGTTCATCCAAAGTTGTCAGAATCGAGATTCTGAATCGGATTGGAGCTCCATTGGTAGGATCGTGAATCGTAGAATCATAACTATCAGGATCGTAGAAACTTAGATTCTATGAGAAGAATCATAGAATCAGAGGGGCTAGTTTGGACCATAAGGTCGTAAGATTCTAAGACTTGAGTCATGATTCTGACATTCGCTAAACTTGTAACTCAAATTTTCTTTGTGCAATACAATTGTAGAAATATAACTCTCTTGTTGCAATAATTTCTACTTCATTACGTAAACCTTTTGAAACATTTCAAAGGATCCATATTTAGTACATGTTCGGCAGTCCTCCCGCTCCGTAAAAATCGAGGATCTGCGGAGCACCTGTTCCCCCGCTCCGGGGATTTTAACTACAGCTCCGCCAACTCCAGGAGCAGAGTTGCGGAGCGGAGGGACGTCGAACATGGCCTTAGTCTCAAACATCTTTGAGTCGTCTTTGAAGATAGATAAATCCACTCCTTGCAATAACACTTATTGAACTACACACATCAATATGCATGTTTCCAATTATTCTGTTGCTCGTTCTTTATGGCCTGTGAACGGGATTTTAGTTTACTTCACTATTTGGACGAACGTTGCAAGTGTCAGATGATTCGTAATCAGATGACTTCAAAATCCATCACTATGGAATTTCGCCATGCGGGTTTCTCCAATGTGACTTAATGTAGTGCCAGGCATATGTGGGATTCTTTTAATCTTGCGACATTTAGCGTCAGTGTTATGACCGGTCAATTTTATTATCAATATTCATAGCATACATCTTATTCACAATAGGTGTATGGCCTTTTGTTCGTAACATTGAACAACTATTGTTCTCTTATGAACAACATCCTTGCAACTTTTATGCAATGGGATAGAGTGTACAAAACTCTAAAATGAATTATGACAATAAATTATGGAGGTAATATGTTGATGGGAAGTACCGTAACTTTTACAAAATTTCCATCAGATATTTTAACCTCATTATTTGTTTGATCATTTAGGTCGTGGTAGTTCTTGCATCGATTCGCAACAACATGCAATCGAGTCGGTATCCTTGTGATCAACTTTTAACCACACTACTGAATAATTTAGTGATCAACAATTTAATCATAATTCCCAAGAGTTACTATTACTTGACCAGTTTTTTCTTCATCTCATAACTTGTATGACATGCATACCTGAGCTGGACATTCCAGTCTTCTTTCTTTCTGCCTTTTAATTTCTTATAGTTTTACTTCCACTATTCCTCCTACTCACAGAAGAAGCATCTAACTTTAAGAGTGGCGTGAGCCCCGAACTTCCCTAGGCATGTAAGTATCATTACATCCTTTGGATTTGTTCTTTCTCTTTTAAGTTCTCACCATCAACTCATGCCTGGTGTTCTTTCGGATCCTATGCATTTCAGTCGTATACATAGTTGAACACTTCACTAGAACTTGCAAACAAAACACTTATTTGGATATCATATATCTTTCAGCCTTTGTTTGTTTCTAAAAAAAATCAGTTCCAAGAATATCACATAACTATCCCAAACATTTTGAAGTTCGGGTTTCTTAGAAGTAAGCAGACCGTAATGTAATTCTAGCCTTTTGTATCGAAGGACGTGAGTCTCGTCATCCATAGAATTAACAGGAGAGTATTGTAAGCATGCAATAGAAACAATATGTCTTGGAACTACAGAGGATGATCCTCTCATTACGTTTACCAATCGTAAATATTCAACCAGATAAATAACAGCTAATCAATTTCAACAACAAAGGTGAAACTGTGAGCCATATATTCTACAGCTATAGTGCAAACTACACATAGACATTGTTCATAATAAATTGCACTAGTGATTAAACTTAATTTATACAAAATTGTGCTCCCACTCAAATCAATATCTCTCATAATTGATTTTAAGTGATTCAAGAACCTGATTTTATTCACAGCCATTGATGTGGACATCACTCATAACGTGAATTCAAACGGTAGACAATCTTTTGCCGATCATATCTCCATATGACTCTTGTTCATCTTTCGATGCTTTGTGCTCCGAGCTTAGAATGATTCTGCCCGAACTTCAAGGCAACCGAGTGCTATCTACTACATGGTCTGACCATCTACCCGTCTTACACCTCACAAACCGTTTGTACTCATGTGGGCATGACGCACTCCGGAATGCTATGTGTTATAGATGGTAGCAACACTAGGAAGAGCACCTTTTTAACTTAATTTTTTAGTGAGAGATCACCCTAATAATTGACTACTGTGCAATCAAAGGGTGCAAACAACAAAGGGATAAACATCTCACGCAATTCATAAAAGCATGATATGGTATAGTTTTGGGCGCCGGGAATCCTTCATGACCTTCTTCAATCTTTAGTTGAATCGTCGTGCCGGCCAATATTTCGTTGTCATGGCAACCGTTTCAAAAACGTTATCGTGGCGACAATTTCAAAAAATGTTGTCATGGCAACCTTTTTAGAAAACGTTGTTGTGGCACCAAATTCAGAAATTTCACGGTAGCATGAAATTATAACTCCTCGCCCCGCGCCTAGTACACCTTCACCACGTTGGGATCCTTCATGTAAGCTTGCCATCGTCACCTGTAATATGTAGGCTATCTCTACGACATTTACATTAACGTGGCAATCTCGTGGCTCCAGTCATCATGCCCTAACGCGCGGGCCACTTAACATTACAACATATAACCATCTCATACATAAACACATTATCATGACGAAGGTTATACCACATCACATGCAACCTGCAAAACCAAGTTAGACGTCCTATAATCGGTTTGGCAAATTTTAATTACGTGATTTCTAGGGTTTATGGATAACACTAGCTACCTACGTCCACCATTAAGGCGATAATCCTTGTTGCTAGATTAAGTTTTGGGGTGTGTGAGGGAAGATACTTAATTAAAAATCTCTAGACCCACACTAAACTTCGTCAATACGCATGACCCCCTAGAAGATCGACCATCTTCATCTTCCTCTTGTGTACGCGACGGTTCACTATTCTTAACTATGATGTGGCCCAAAGAACTGTTAGTAGATCGTCGACAACCAGAGTCGATCGATTGTCAGAGTACAAAGCCACATCATGCCGTCAATGAACTGAACTGAAGCAACCCTCGAGGGAAGCATAGCAAGAACATCAAACCCTCACATCGACATGTGATCTATATTGCAACTTGTATCTACTCATAGAACCGCTCAACATGCCACTATTGGGAAACGTAGTAGAAAACAAAAAATTCCAGCCCAGCGATCAACTAGGAACACTATGAAGATACGATAAAAGTTGGGATCACGATCGTTACTGTCACCGAGTTGCGGCGGAAGAAGAACATGACTATGTAGATCGTACTTGGAGTCCCTCAAACTGTAGATGATCCCGTGAACCGCCCAGGAACGATCCCTCGAGCTGAAGACAAAAAGCACGACCTCTCTACTTTGTTGCAAGCGTGTAGTCTTCATGATCCGGCAGCGTCTCGCCGCCCAAAGCTAATCATCGTTGGAGAATTAAAGGGAGGATAGTAGAACCACACTGGACTTCTAATTATTAGGATTAGAGGAACTGGACCTGGCTCTAATTAGTCAACTAGGACCAACAGAACTAGAACTAGAGGAGGCTCCAAAACTTGTGTTCAATAGGTGCCAATACCTCAAGTATATATAGGTTGGAGGGGAGAGGGAGGGCGCCACAAGGGGAGGGAAAGTCCCTCCCCTTTGGCCGGGAGGAGGAGTTGGACTCCTCCCCCTCCTCAATTCGGTCCCTTCCTTAAGGAAGGGAGGCGCCTTCCACTTGGGCCCTTGTGGCCCAAGTTGCCTTCCACCTCTTGGCCTTTTAAGGCCCGTTGATATTTAATCAACTATAAAATTGTTCTAAATAATTTCAGAAAATTTTATATATAATTTAACATCCCTGGGAACATTTCCACCTATATATTATTTATCGATAATACCTTGTATTACCCGATACTCTTCGGAACCCTTTCGGTGACCCCGAAACGCTTCCGGATCCTCTCGAAACTATTTCGTATATGAATGAAACAATTTCACAAATATGTTCTCATCCCTCCCGTCTTACTAACACTCAGCAGATTGTGATTACCTTAAGCTTGTGACCCCATAGGTTCGGTAACTCATAGACATGCACGAAACCCCTTCGTTCACACTAGTAGAAAAATGGCTAGCCACAACTTTTGTTGGTGGCACGCCATTTTCAACCAAGGCCGGCACTATTTTTTTTAAGTAGTAGTGGCGTTGGAATATTTGACACGTCAGCTTTATAAGACTAGTGCTGGCTTGGGCTATATTTAACACGTCACAAATATGTTGGCCCAGATGTACTCACTCGTTAGAAAATAGTGGTGGTGTCGTATTTCTATGTACGCCGTAGTTAATTAGATATTGTTGGCATACTAACATATGTGACGCCAGAAATATATTTTTTATTTTATCAAGTGTTTTAAGTATTTAATGATTATATTAGTAAAAATATAATGAACATATATTATATTCTAATTTTCATTATTATTAGTATTTTATTATTTTGACTCTTATTATTATGAGTCTTTTATTATGTTGAGTTTTCAATTACTTGTAGTCTTTTTTAAGGGTCGTGTAGTCTTTTATTAATCTTAGTCTTTTTTTATTTGGTCTGTAGTTAGCAATGGCGTTGCGCTGTTGGCCCACGCCTGCACCGGCCCACCTAAGTTATATGCCTAAAAGCCCTAGCTACCACACACGCACACTCCTCCCCACAGTCAGCTGCCACCTCGCCGTCCGTCACCACCCATCGCCGCACACGCTAAGGTTCGATATGAACCCTTCCCTTCCCCTCCCACTCGCACCTCCTCTATCCGCACACGCCAAGGAATCCATGAGATTCCTGGATGTAGATTTCAATTAAGTTAGTTAAATTGCTTATTGTGTAGATTGCTATTGTGTGTAGAATCCGTGATGCAGATACTTTTCATGATGTAGATTCCAATTAAGTTAGTTCAATTGTTATTGTGTAGATTGCTATTGTGTGTAGAATCCGTGATGTAGATACTTTTCGTGTTGTAGTTTCCAATTTAGTTAGTTCAATTGCTATGGTGTACATATTGTGTAGATTGCTATTTGTGTAGAATTCATGATGTAGATACTTTTCGTGTTGTAGATTCCAATTTAGTTAGTTCAATTTCTATATATTATGTAGATTCAAATTAATTTAGTTTAAAATTTTCGTGATGTAGATTGCTATTGTGTAGATTTCTATTGTCAAATGTCATATTATATGTATTTAGTGTAGTATTTTTGACATATTTTAAAAATACTTTGCATCAGGTCACGGCCAATTCTGGAGGCAGCCGGGAGGAGGTGTATGATGTGGACATGCTCAACCACGACATGTTAGAGGTGCATAAGTACACTATCAAAAACTTGCAAGAGGTGAATGCCTCGCTGGAGGCGGAGACGCGTCAGCTGTTGGAAGAGCATGTTGTTGTCTTCACGAAGACTAATGTGATGCATGACGAGAGAGATCAGCTAACCGAGGAGATGGATAAGTTGGAGAATGAAGGAAAACAACTAAGGAGCGAGAGGGCTGCCCTGAAGATGAAGATGGATCATTTCAGAAAGGATGGAGAGAAGAACAGAAAGAAGATTCGCCAGTTGAAGTTAATCCTTGATGAAGAGTAGACTATTTAGTTTGTCAAGTTGAATAATTTAATTGGCTAGCTAGTAACTTTTGTGAAGTTGAACTTGTTAAGTTGATGAGTAGTATTTAGTTCTTTAGCTAGCTAGTAACTTTTGTGATGTTTAATTATGTGGTTATTTGACTAGCTAGTAACTTGTGGTGTTAAATTATGTAGTTCTTTAACTAGCTAGTTTTTTATTACCTAAAAATCAATTTGTTAGTGTTGGCCAACAAGGTACAACAGTTGTAACATAGAGTTACCACTTGTTGCGTTCTACCGTAGGTGCATCGCATGCAAATTAAAATTTTCCTACACGCAGAACATCCAAGAACATGCTACAGAGATGGATCACTGATCGTTACCACTAGACGCGCAGTGCCATGCAGCGGAAGTAGAGTTGGGGCAGCGTGTTCGCGTGGTCCGTCTCCTCCTCGTCTGATCTCCCTTGAATAGCCGGTCTGATCTCCCTCGAACAGCCGGTCGCCGGATCCCACGTACAGGTTCGCCGGAGCGACGCAAGTGCACCGCCTCTAATGGTATCCGCGCGTGCAGGAGGAACACCGTGCGGCGGACTGCTAGGTCCGGTCACACAGTTCGACGGCGAGTGGAGGTAGCTAGTTGCAACACATGCAAAGCCATAATGACGGCGCCGAAGCGATCAACCAGATGGGTGTGCCGCACCTCCACTATATATAGGCATCCGTCGCGGGCTCAACTCTTGGGCCTCGCACGGATCCTAAAGCCCACGTGTTCCTTCCCTTAAGCGCGCGACCCCTTAGGTTCTCGTTTACTTGGTCGCGAGTCAGATCACATCCGGCTCGGCTAGTCGGTAGCGGCCTCTAGCAAAGCGTGCCGACTCCAAGTGTCTGATGAAGCTGGTTAGGCGAACATGTACATCACACTTCCGTTCCCTTTGCCACACGATATATGTTGGCGTGCTCAAGGCGACATGGTCATCCTTGTTGCAGCACGACCTCTTTCTCGTTCCGGTGACTCCGACCAACACTACGGATTATCTCATAATCCTCATCGCATGGCCATGCTTATCCAGGTCGGATCACCCGAGGGGCCCAGAGTATATCTCTCCTCATCGGAGGGGCAAATCCCATCTTGCTCGACCACGTCTCGTAGCATGGGTCTAGACAAGCCCGAAACCTACCTTTATAACTACCTTGTCACGGAGTAGCGTTTGGTCGGCCCAAAGCAAGTCTGTCACCATCCCGAGTACATGCGCCAGCTCAGGTCTAAGGACATAGAACGTATGTTGTACTAGAGACTCACAGATGACCTATCGCCGCGTCTCATAGTTGGGTCTGTCCAACTCAGACCTTATCTCGACTCGGATCCGACTATGTCGAATCCGACCAGATCTTTCTGAGTCCATATTATCCGGCTAGCATCCAATGCTACATGGTCAGTGAGACCGGACCATCCACCGTGTCATATGCCTGTCTAACTGGTTGTGCGTCCACACAGCCCTTTTGACTAGGGACCATTTAGGACAGTTATCATACAATGCATAGTCTCACAAACAAGTCACGTACTTGTTAATACACATCACTGATAATGTCCAAGGACTATCTTTATTCATAAACACATAGGAAATATCATCATACATGATTGCCTCTAGGGCATATCTCCAACAGTCTCCCACTTGCACTAGAGTCAATCAAATAGACATCAAATGCCCATAGCTCTAATGTGCCCCTCATGCTTGGGTTGTGGAAGCGGCTTAGTCAACGGATCTGTAACATTTTCATCCGTATTAATCTTGCATAAATTAGTATCACCATTCTTTACGAGCTTTCGTATCAGGTGATACTTTCGGTCTATGTGCCTGGTCTTGTGGTGTTGTCTCGGCTCCTTAGCCTGTGTGATGGCACCTGAATTGTCACAATACAGGTCCAACGGTTTTGCCCAGCCCGGGAACACACCAAGATCCTCCAGGAACTTTCGAATCCAAACACCTTCCTTTGTGGCTTCACAAGCCGCAATGTATTCGGCCTCTGTTGTGGAGTCGGCCACCGTATCTTGCTTGGAACTCGTCCAGCTCACTTCTCCTCCATTCATGACATACATGAATCTAGTTTGCGATCGACAATCATCCTTGTCGGTTTGGAAAGTAGCATTAGCGTAACCCTTTACGCAGAGCTCCTCCTCACCTCCATAAACTAGGAACATCTCTTTAGTCCTTTTCAGGTACTTCAGGATAGTTTTCACCGCTACCCAGTGACTCTCACCTGGGTCGGCCTGGTATCTGCTTGTTAAGCTTATTGCATAGGCAACATCAGGCCGAGTACATAGCATGGCATACATGATGGATCCTATTGCCGAAGCATACGGAATCCTACTCATCATGTTTCGCTCATCAGAAGTCGTAGGACTCTGAGTCTTGCTTAGCCTTATACCATGTGAGATGGGCAAGAACCCTTTCTTAGCCTCACTCATGTTAAACCGCTTCAACACTTTGTCTATGTACGTGCTCTGGCTTAAGCCGAGCAACCTCTTCGATCTATCTCTTTAGATCTTGATGCCTAAAATGTATACAGCTTCTCCAAGGTCTTTCATCGAAAACTTGCCATTCAATGATGCCTTGACTGAGTTCAGCATTGAAACATCATTTCCAATCAGCAGTATGTCATCCACATACAAGAACAAAAATACTACCGAGCTCCCACTAGACTTCTTGTATAAACAATAGTCCTCTTCGTTCTTGATGAAACCAAGGTCAACGATGACTTCATCAAAACGAATGTTCCAACTCTGAGCTGCTTGCTTCAATCCATAAATGGATCTCTTGAGCTTGCATATTTTACTAGCATTATTTGGATCGACAAAACCTTCAGGTTGTATCATGTATACATCCTCCTTTAAATTTCCATGAAGGAAAGCCGTTTTGACATCCATCTGCCATATCTCATAATCGAAATATGCAGCTATAGCTAGTATGATCCTCACCGACTTTAGCATCGCTACCGGCGAGTAGGTCTCGTCGTAGTCGATTCCTTGAACTTGTCCATAACCTTTAGCGACAAGCCGAGCTTTGTGGATCTGAACATTTCCATCCACATCGGTTTTATTCTTAAAGACCCATTTGTAAACAATGGCAATTACGCCAGGTGGCGGATCAACCAAGTCCCAGACTTGATTATCATCCATGGACTTTAACTCGGATCTCATGGCCTCCAGCCATGCCTCGGAATCTGGGCTCACCATCGCTTCCGCATACGCGGCCGGCTCGTCGCTTTCTAGCAACAACACATCGCGCACTCTGCGCAATCTTTCTGACCTCCGTGGCTCCAGTGTCGATTCCACTACGGGTTCCCTGACCAACTCCGGTATGATCTCATCACCAACCGAGTCGTCCCCGAGTGGCTCTCGAATTTCTTCGAGTCGCACCGTTCTCCCACTGGCTTCCCGACTGAGAAACTCTTTCTCTAGGAACACCCCGTTCCGAGCAACAAACACTTTGTTCTCTTCTCGGTTGTAGAAGTTGTATCCCAAGGTTTCCCTCGGATATCCCACGAATATGCATTTATCTGACTTGGGTGTAAGCTTGTCCGACATAAGTCGTTTGACAAATGCTTCACAACCCCAAATCTTTAGAAAAGACAAACTAGGACTCTTCCCAGTCCACATCTCATGTGGTGTCTTGTCTACGGATTTTGATGGTACCCTATTAAGTGTGAAAGCTGCAGTTTCTAGAGCGTATCCCTAGAATGACAAGGGTAAATCCGATTTGCTCATCATCGATCGGATCATGTCCAACAAGGTTCGGTTTCTCCATTCTGACACGCCGTTTCTCTGCGGCGTACCCGGAGGTGTGAGCTGAGGTACTATACCTCGGCTTTTCAGATGATCATCAAACTCATGGCTCATGTACTCACCTCCATGATCTGATCGTAGAAACTTTATTGTCTTGCCGAACTGATTTTCAACCTCGTTCTAAAACTCTTTGAACTTTTCAAAAGTTTCCGACTTGTGCCTCATCAAGTAGATATATCCATATCTACTCAAGTCGTCGGTAAAAGTCACGAAGTACTGATAGCCACCTCTGGCCGTTGTGCTCATTGGACCACACACATCTCTGTGTATAAGCTCCAACAGCTCAGACGCCCTTTCGCAACTCTTTGCAAAAGGAGACTTAGTCATCTTGCCGAGCAAGCATGATTCGCATGTCTCGAATGACCCGAAGTCGGACGAAGTTAGGAGTCCATCATCATGGAGCTTCTTCATGCGTTTTAGACTAATGTGTCCAAGCCGACAATGCCAGAAGTAAGTCGGATTTATCTCATTAGGCTTATGCCTCTGGACATTCATGTTATAGACTGGTTCCGTTTCTAGATTCAAAACAAATAGCCCATCTACAATGGGTGCATAGCCGTGGAACATTCCATTCAAATAAAGTGAACAACCGTTCTTCTTTAAACTGAATTCATAACCCTGACTCATCAAGCATGAGGCAGAAATAATGTTCTGACTAAGTGCGGGAATGTAATAACAATTATTCAATTCCAAAATAAATCCAGAAGGAAGCTTGAGCTGCATCGTGCCAACCTCCAACGCATCAACTCTTGCTTTGTTGCCGACCCTGATGTCAATCTCCCCCTGTGCCACACGCCCAGTTCTTATCAGCCCCTACATCGAGTTGCATATATGAACAACCGATCCAGTGTCAAATATCCAAGAGCTGCTAGGTATGTCAGCAAGGTAAATGTCTATAATATATGTAACAAGTGTACCTTTGCCTGAAGAAGCGTTTCCGGCCTTCTTGCCATGCTCAGCAAGCCACTTGCTACAGCTCCTTTTCCAGTGACCAGTTTCCTTGCAATGAAAGCACACGGTCTTTGAGTCCGGTCCCGGCTTCGCCGCAGCGGCAGAGACAACCTTCCCCATGCCCTTTGCCTTACCCTTTTTCTTGGACCAACTCTTCTTGAACTTAGCCGAGTTATGCACTATCAACACTTGATGTGTGCCTTTCTTAATATCTTGCTCTGCCACCTTAAGCATCCCATGCAATTCAGTGAGCTTCTTATCCATGTCGTGCATATGATAGTTCGAGACGAACGTCCCATAGCTAGGTGGAAGAGAACCCAGAACTGCATCCGTGGACAGCTCATCCACAAGTGGGAAGCCTAACCGATCCAAAGCTTGCACGTACCCGATCATCTTGATCACATGCGGGCTCAGTGGATCACCCTCTTTCAGCTTACAATCCGTCAAGGATTGCCAGACGTTGAACCTTTTGGTCCTAGCCTGCACCTAGAACATGCTCTTGAGACTCTCGATCATATCGAAAGCGTCAACGTTTTCGAAATGCTGTTGCAAATCGGGCTCCATACAAGCCAGCATGAGGCAGCTGATCTCGTTTGATTCATCAACGAGTTTCTGATGGGCATTCTTGGTTGTGGCACTAGCATTCTCGGCAGGTTCCTCTGGAAGTGGATCCTCTAGAGCTTGTTCCTTTTTATCGTGCTTGAGAACAATTCTCAAATTTCTATACCAGGTGGTAAAGTTTGTTCCATTCAGTTTATCCTTTTCCAGAATTGATTTCAATGCAAAGTTGGATTGAGCAGGTGGTGCCATTGATCTACAACAGAAAATATGCAATCACTAAGCAATGTGTTTATGTAGAGTAATTCAAGCCTTAAAGAGAACTACTCCCACTGAAGTTGGCATCCCTCCGCAAACTCTCAGTGATTCGGGACCCGTCTAGCGCGAGCGACTAGTGAGCTTTAGCATCACTGCTAGCCAACTTGCCTATTCGGTAAGCAACTCCTTGCTAATCGTATCTCTATACGAGTCATGTTGGTCGGGTAGGTATCTTATACCCCGGCTCCCAACCTTCTTTGCCACAAGGCCCAAAACCGTTTTGATAGCCTTGTCAAGTTAACCTGATGCAGTGCATGTCTGTGTCCGACACGAACCCTCCAGTTCGAGGACACCTAGTGGCACCTCAATTTTATGAGCCCACCACTAGACGTACTTGACGTGCCAAGGTGCAACATCCGGAATGGCAATGTGCTTGATATTAACGAGGAATCTTTCTACCATTTTAACATGCATAGAAACAAGAAGCAATATCAATCACATATAAACATAAGTATGTGAAATAGTATGGCTCCTTCATGGACATCCTTCCAGGCTGGCTCCAACTCCGATGACCAAGGCGGAACTCCATCTTGTTCATCACACCGGGACGCCAAAGCCTCGAACTTGATCTCTGTTCTCAAACTACTACAACTAGTAATGAATTTACAGAGAATCACAAGTCGACACGCAAGTCGTTATACAATATAATGACAGCACTTTGGCTCCTACCGGCTGACAATCATGACACGCAGGTCATGTTAAATTACACACATGCATCACATACATATGAGCCATACTATTCACATCAAACCTGCAAAACAAAGTTATGCATAGAATCGCATTCTACAGGTTTGTGTATCGTGTACGAAATACAAGATGCTACGCACACGACGCTACGCACATGTTTTCGGAAATCACAGATCGAATATGTATTCCGATCACGCCGGATTTTCTAATCTGACCGATCTCATCGATCATCGCGAACCCGATTCGGATTTACGTTTCACTGTTAACCCCGATGGCGGATACCGACCGATAGGGGTAGGTTGTGTCACGACCTCATCGATTCCGATGGACAGAAAATATAGCCTCAACAACCCCGATGTGCAGTTGATCTCATCAACCGTGCACATGGCCGATCTCATGAACGATGACATATCTGATCCGCCGCCTCCATATATCAAATATGCATCCGATCTGAATCCAAATCCTATAGCAGAGGATCTAATACCACTTGTTGCGTTCTACCGTAGGTGCATCGCATGCAAATTAAAATTTTCCTATGCGCAGAACATCCAAGAACATGCTACAGAGATGGATCACTGATCGTTACCACTAGACGCGTAGTGCCATGCAGCGGAAGTAGAGTTGGGGCAACGCGTTCGCGTGGTCCGCCTCCTCCTCGTCCGATCTCCCTTGAACAGCCAGTTCTGTCTCCCTCGAACAGCCGGTCGCCGGATCCCACGTACAGGTTCGCCGGAGCGGCGCAAGTGCACCGCCTCTAATGGTATCCGTGCGTGCAGGAGGAACACCGTGCGGCGGACTGCTAGGTCCGATCACACAGTTCGGCGGCGAGTGGAGGTAGCTAGTTGCAACACATGCAAAGCCCTAATGACGGCGTCGAAGCGATCAACCTGATGGGTGTGTCGCACCTCCACTATATATAGGCATCCGTCGCGGGCTCAACTCTTGGGCCTCGCACGGATCCTAAAGCCCACGTGTTCCTTCCCTTAAGCGCGCGACCCCTTAGGTTCTCGTTTACTTGGTCGCGAGTCAGATCACATCCGGCTCGGCTAGTCGGTAGCGGCCTCTAGCAAAGCGTGCCGACTCCAAGTGTCTGATGAAGCTGGTTAGGCGAACCTGTACATCACACTTCCGTTCCCTTTGCCACACGATATATGTTGTCGTGCTCAAGGCGACATGGTCAACCTTGTTGCAGCATGACCTCTTTCTTGTTCCGGTGAATCCGACCAACACTACAGATTATCTCATAATCCTCATCGCATGGCCATGCTTATCCAGGTCGGATCACCCGAGGGGCCCAGAGTATATCTCTCCTCATCGGAGGGGCAAATCCCATCTTGCTCGACCACGTTTCGCAGCATGGGTCTGGACAAGCCCGAAACCTACCTTTATAACTACCTTGTCACGGAGTAGCGTTTGGTCAGCCCAAAGCAAGTCTGTCACCATCCCGAGTACATGCGCCAGCTCAGGTCTTAGGACATAGAACGTATGTTGTACTAGAGACTCACAGATGACCTATCGCCGCGTCTCATAGTTGGGTCTGTCCAACTCAGACCTTATCTCGACTCGGATCCGACTACGTCGAATCCGACCAGATCTTTCTGAGTCCATATTATCCGGCTATCATCCAATGCTACATGGTCAGTGAGACTGGACCATCCACCGTGTCATATGCTAGTCTAACTGGTTGTGCGTCCACACAGCCCTTTCGACTAGGGACCATTTAGGACAGTTATCATACAATGCATAGTCTCACAAACAAGTCACGTACTTGTTAATACACATCACTGATAATGTCCAAGGACTATCTTTATTCATAAACACATAGGAAATATCATCATACATGATTGCCTCTAGGGCATATCTCCAACACCACTGTCATTGGCCATGTGGCACGTCATTAGCATGCTTGTTAGCCCTAGTGTGCGCTCCAACGCCACCACTTTTTTTAACAATGGCGCCACATTGGTGGCGTTGGGTCTCGACGCCAGCAAGGCCATTTTTGGCATGCCATAGCTAGCGTTTTCTGCACTAGTGTCAATGACCGATAGCGGAACCGTGGACGTCAAAATCGATCCCTATGAGCACACGAATGATATTCGAGTGAACGTTTGGTTACCATGTGACATTCGCTTTGCTTCGCAATACTTCACAAAACCTGAGAAGCATCGATATCCTCTCGAGTCATTCACATGCTCACTATACCGTTATTCTCGTTACCGATTTTGTTCTTCTTTCTCGCTGAACACGATATGTTCCGGCATCCCCATGACATTGTCACCTATGTCTGGCCAGACAATGATGGATATCATCACACTGAGAGGGCCCTAAGAATATCTCTCCATCGTCGGAGGAGAAAATCACACTCTTGAGCTATCTAGTCCCTTATCAAACTTTCCTATGAACTTATAAGTTTTCGTTATGATCACCTAGTTATAGATGACGTTTGAGCAACCCCAAAGCTCATCATACGGTAAGAAGTGACTATGATACTCTCATGGTCTAAGAAACATAAAACACACGTTAACACTCTGTGTTATAACAATTGATTTCAGATGATATTATCTCAAAGTATAACAAACAAGTTTGTGTCGATTCAATATGATCATTCGTCTAACATCATACTCTCAATGTTGTTTTAGATCATCGTTACACTTAACGATATCCTAAGATCCGAAAACATGATCACCAACAACACTTGAGCCAGTCTTAGAGGCAAGACTGGGGACCTTATTTTACCGTTTATCATTCCACACGTGCATATGAGTTTTCCACTGAATCACGCATTTCAGGATCATAGCAGTTATATCATAGAATATAAACTCTTTAATTATGAATATGAACATATGATTATACAATATTATTGCCTCTAGGGCATATTTCCAACACACCTCCCCCGCTGAGCCATGGCGCGATCCGGCAACGGCTCCTCGTCCAAGGTCGGCCATGTCTACTGGGACACCCTCACATATGAGTCAAACGAGGAGCCCACAAAACGTGTAGCCCTCCGCCGACCACGGATGGATAGCAGTGGCAATCAAGCTCGTGCGCCCTCACCAGTGGCCCACACGGGGCATGTAAAGCTCCATGCCCAACCGTGTCTCCCCATCGCGGTCTGTGCATCCTCAGTGAGGCGGCGGGGCGAGCAGTCGCGCCGTCACCTTCGGCCCCTGCTCCTCCCAGGACACGATGGGTGCTCGTGCCGGCACCATCGAGTTTGCGATCACGGCTCCTGGAGTTGAAGGCGAGGTCAACTCGCTGGGCGAGGCCAGTGGCCCACACTGGATCTACCTGGTTCGTCTATGGGTTGTGCAGATCTGTGTTGGTTGCCCTTCCCTCTAACTCAGAGGACGATCTCATCCGTGGCATCATTCGCCGGTCGTTTACCATGACCGAGAAGGACATACACTGCAAAAATGACAAGGCATCGTGGCTCGGCCATGAGGAGTATGAGCGTCCCGCCAAGGAAAAAGCGGTTGTCGCGCCGCTTGCCATGGGGCAGGACACATTGCTCAGCGTCTGGGCGGAATCCCCTCGTCGTCCTTGTCCTCCAGCGGCACCTCTGGAGGGCCTACTATTTTCAAACCGAAGACGCCAAAGGGAAAGGTCCCAACGAGGAAGCGATGAACTCCGATGAACTATCTAGGATGCTTTTAGTCGTAGTTGTCTAGTAGGTCAATCGAAATATTTATCTTTTGTGCATGTCCGATTGTAATGATGAACTTACTCTGCCCGATGCTATGCTATGAAATCTATCCAAATTGTTTTAATCTACGTTGCATAGGTGTAGGGGTTTAGATATGAGAAAGACGGCGACCTACAAACGCAAACAAATAAGGGGTGGGAGGGTGTTGTTCGTGAATGCTAGCTGATACGTCCATTTTGCATCATGTATTCCCGTTGATATTTATTATGTTTTGAGTCATTATTTCACTTTATGATGCAATCCTAATGCCTTTTCTCTCTTACTTTGCAAGTTTCATACAAAGAGGGAGATTGCCAGTAGCTGGAATTCTGGACCGGAAAAGACTAGAGAAGTGTTGGGTATTCTCCGAAACTCCAAATGACCTGGAAATTTATGTAGAATTGTTTGGAATATATAAAAAATACTGGTGAAGAAAATACCAGAAGGGGATACACTAGGAGGCCACGAGCCTGGGGGCGCCCCCTGAGCTCGTGGGCCCCCCCAGCAGGCCTCCGGTGCCCATCTTCTCCTATATGATGCTATGTTCCCTAGAAAAAATTAGAAGAAGACTTTTGGGACAAAGCACCGCCGTCTCGAGGCAGAACTTGGGCAGGAGCACTTTTGCTCTCCGACAGAGCGATTCCGCTGGGGAAACTTCCCTCTGTGAGGGGGGAATCAAAGCCATCGTCATCACCAACGCTTCCTCCATCATGGGAGAACCAATCTTCATCAACATCTTCAACAGCACCAACTCATCTCAAACCCTAGTTCATCTCTTGTATTCAAATCTTTGTCTCAAAACCTCAGATTGGTACCTCTGGGTTGCTAGTAGTATTGATTACATCTTGTAGTTGATGCTAGTTGGTTTAATTGGTGGAAGACTATATGTTCAGATCCTTAATCATATTCATTACACCTCTGATCTTGAACATGAAGATGATTTTTGAGTAGTTACTTTCGTTCTTGAGGACATGGGAGGAGTCTTGTTATAAGTAATCATGTGATGTTGATATTTGTTTGATATTTTGATGATGTGTATGTTGATCTTCCTTTAGTGGTGTCATGTGAATGTTGACTACATGACACTTGACCATACTTGGGCCTAAGGAAAAGCATTGTGGAGTAATAAGTAGATGATGGGTTGCGAAAGTGACAGAATCTTAAACCCTAATTTATGTGGTATTCCGTAAGGGGCTGATTTGGATCAATATGTTTCATGCTATGGTTAGATTTATCTTAATTCTTCTTTCATAGCTGTCGATGCTTGCGAGAGGGGGTAATCATAAGAGGGTTGTTTGTTCGAGTAAGGACAAACCCTAGCACCGATCCACCCACACATTCAATTATCAAAGTACCGAATGTGAATCAACTAAACATGATGAAACGTGACTAGACAAAATTCCCATGTGTCCTCGAGAGCGCTTTACTTCCTATATGAAACAGTCCGAGACCGATGCTATAGATGACTTCGATATATTTTGTTATGGCCGTGTTATTTATTTATTTTGTTGCATTCACCATCACATCATTCACATTGTATCGGCACTCTGTTTCCTTCATTTTTCAAAACTCGCATCAGTTCATAGTTGCCGGTTCTCCCAGTTGTCGTCGTTGACCGTTTTGAGACCAACCACACTCGCACGCGCCCATGGCACCTGCGACATATTATTTTATAAGTGGGAGAATGATGTTCTCTGAATGGGGTGAAAGTTAGCGTGCGATCTTGTTATATTGTAGGTAGACCGCCTGCCAAATTTCGTCACGTTCGAAGTCCGTTTGATAGCCCAACTGTTAAACCTATAGCGACACTATAGCCGGATAATCGTCGGATGTTTCGGTGTTCCGAAACTCAGTGTCGGGCCGCAAATATCCCATCTCACCTTAGCCAAGTCCTCTATACACATCACACTAGCCCACCTAACCTGCACCTCCGATCGGAGCCATCGGAACGCGATCGGAGGGCTCCGAAACCCCTAAAAATCCCCTCCTAGTCCCACATGCCTATTTAAGTCAACCCCTCCTTCCATTTTTGGGCAGAAACCCTACCCCTAGCCTCCACCTACCTCCAGCCGCCGCCACTTGATACGTCTCTAACGTATCTATAATTTTTTATTGCTCCATACTATTATATTATCATTCAAGGATACTTTTTGAGTATTAATTTACCAATTTATATTATTTTTTAGCACTAACCTATTGACCCAGTGCCCAGTGCCAGTTTCTGTTTTCTGCGTGTTTTTGTCTTTTCAGGTTTACAGTACCAAACGAAGTCCAATTGCCCCGAAACTTTTTTATGATTTTTTCTGGACCAAAAGAAGACCTGGAAGCTTCGGGAGAAGACCGAAGGCTGCACGAGGGAGGCACAAGCCAACATGGCGCGCCTATGGGGGTCGGTGCGCCCTGATGGCTTGTCCCTCCCTTGTGGCCCTCCTACCCCCGTTCTCGGGCCTATAAATTCACATATATTCCAAAAACCCTAGAGGGCATCCCGAAACACTTTTCCGTCGCGATCCCATCTGGAGCTCCGTTCCGACACCTTGCCGGAGGGGGGATCGATCACGGAGGGCCTCTTCATCAACCTTGCTGCCCTCATGATGATGTGTGAGTGGTTCACCACAGACCTACGGGTCCGTAGTTAGTACCAAGAGGGCTATCTCTCTCTTTTGATCTTCAATACAGTGATCATCACATCTTCGCTTTGATCTATCCGATATAATTCGTTTGTACGGTACGTTTGTTGGGATCCGATGAATTGTGGGTTTATGTTCAGATTATTCATGAAAAATATTTGAGTCACCTCTGATATAAATTATGATTCTTATTTGCATGATCATTATAGCTTCGTAAATCTCTCCGATCTATTGAAATAGATTGGCCAACTAGATTGATATTTATTCAGTGAGAGGGGTGCGTTGTAGTGGGTTCAATCTAGCGGTGCTCTATAACCCAGTGACAGAAAGGGACAAGACACGTCTTTGTATTGTTGCCACTAAGGATAAAACGATGGGGTTAGTTCATATTAATTGAATTCTCTTTGTCTACATCATGTCAATGTTCTCCAAGCATTACTCTGTTTTACTTAATACTCTAGATGCATGCTGGATAGCGGTCGATGAGTGGAGTAATAGTAATAGGTGCAGGCAGGAGTCGGCTTATTTGCTTATGGACGTGATGCCTATATATACATGATCATTGCCGTGAATATCACATAACTATGCGCTTTTCTATCAATTGCCCAACAGTAATTTGTTTACCCACCGTATGTTGCCTACATGAGAGATGATGCTAGGGAAAACTATGGCCCCCGGGTCTATTCACTTATATATTTACAAAAGCTTTCATTACCTTGCTGCCATTATTTACTTTATATTTTATTTTACAATTTACAATTATCTACTATCATCTACACACTTCACTTGCTTGCAAATAACAAGATCAAGGGGATTGACAACCCTGTTGCCGCGTTGGGTGCAAGTGTTTGCTCTTTTGTGTGCAGCCGCTGAAGACGGTTGTTGATCGATATTCCTATTGGTTTGATAAACCTTGGTTCTTAACTGAGGGAAATACTTATCCATATTGTGCTGCAATTACCCGTCCCTCTTCACGGAAAACCAACGCAGATCACAAGTATCACCACTCCTCAGAATCTGCGTCGGACCATTCCCTCACCGCCACTTGGTGCCGCCGCAGCGCCCCTGCGGCCAACCGAACGCGGCCACGTCAGCCCATGTCTCCCTCGCACCACCGTGGCCCTGTAGGGCCAGGCGAGGCCCGACCTGGGCCGAACCAGGCACGAGCCACCGCTGCCCGCGCACCGGAGCCCCGCTCGCCCTTGCCTCTCATGCCGGTGTCCCGCCGCCCGACCACGACCTCCTCCTTCGACCGCCTCGCCGGCCCCGGTCACCGCCGGCGAGTCCCGCCGCTGGAGCCACCCAGGTGAGCTCCTCGTCACCCTCTTCTTCCTCTTGTCTCTCTCTCTCTCCTCTCTTTATCTCTCCCTAACCATCTCTCTCGCATGTCCATCCGCCGCCAGGCAGGTCGCCTCTGCCCGTCGCACCACCGGCCTCCTCCGCCCCATCCGGCCAGATCCGATGGCCTATGGCCGGTTCTGCTTGCGCTGTTTGCCTTCGCCTCTGCCTCGCCTTGCCCCGCCGCAGCTCGTTGACCCGAATCGGGATGGCCACATCCCGGATCCGCCCCGATCCATCCAACCAATCGGCCATGAATCCCGCACCGAGTCGTCCCTGCACCGCGCTGTCCGTTTTTTGCGAGGTCTAGATTTTCTCTAGGTCTGTGAAAACTGCATGTTTCAACATCATATTGACATGTTTGAGTGGCCACAATTTTGTGCTTGATTGTCTGAATGTGATGAACTTTATATGTGTTTTGATCTATAAAATATGATATACATGATGGTGGCATTTGCGTGCATATTAGTATTCATCTTCATGCTTAAATGTCTATTGTGAAAGTGCATTGTGAAATACTGTAGAAACTGTTAAAACTTGCCAACTTGTGAGGATGATTGCATCTAATCCATAGTCATATGCATATGATTTCTTCATGTGATTTGTTCCCTGTGATGTGCTCTATCATGACATGCCTTTGGTTACGTGTCAATTTCTTGCGCTTAAGTGGCCTTTGTGATAAAATTGTTAATCTGTTAACGATAAGTACCGTTTTGCAAAAATCATAGTAAATGATCCATGCATCCTATGAATTTGTGCCAATGGAGTAAAATGAAGATTGCCATGTCTAATTTCAGGATATATCATTTTCATAAATTGTAAAATTGCTACACCTACTATTTTGTGCATCTCTAGACAGCATCATGAACTAACTGTTTTGCATCCCAGATTTTCACCAAGTCTCGAACTGATGTGTTAAAACTTGTCAACTTGTCTTGATGAATACAATTGATCTAGGGGTCATATTAAGATGTTCAGTAAACATGTTTTGATATTCATCATATATACTATCATACCATGCCAAAATTTTCTATAAAAACTTTCTGTAGCATATTTAAAAGATGCCCTCAACATGTCATTCCAATGTTTCTGCTTGCATGAAAAACTGTGATTTTCACCAAGTCCCTAATCTGGACAAAAACTTTGCATTTTATGAAAATCATATCAATTCATACACGATGCCTATGAAAAGGATCTTTATATGAATCGTGAAGCATTTTAAGTGTACCACAACATCATGTCATTTTATTTTCATGTTAGCATCCTGTAGCATCATGTTTTATTGCTCCAAAGTAGGCATCTCATTAATTTTGACAGATTTGAACTAAAACTTGTGTTGTTTGAATACTTGTGAATCGCGCCTCCATTTTGATCATGCCCTACATGAAACTTGTTTAGAATTGCATGTAGTTTCATAATATCCATTTGCATCCATGTTAAAATGTTTGTGGTTCTTGGTTGCATGCATTTCGCATTCATGACATGTTAAACGTGTGTGGGTCATATCTTTTAGGCCGTAGCTCCATATTAAATGATCTATATATGTACATCGCCTAAAAGGACGTGCGGAATCACATGGTGCATTTTGTTTTCCTGTTTAATAAATATTAAATATGTTTAGGACAGATCTATAACAATTTCAAAATTTGCATATGGGGTCGTTTCGGAAATGCTATATGTTGTTTCCGGCCTCATTTAAAATGCCAAGATAGATAGTTTAATTATGCTTCGCCTCTTGCCATGATAAATAACATTTAAACTTGTTGGGTACCTAAACAAGAGTGGACTAAATAATACGAGCGTGGAATTTCATCAATATGCAACCCGTTGCATATTAAGCTTCACTTAATGTGTAGTATTTGATTGTTGTGTTCGCCATGTTATGCATAATTGAATGGACATGCATCATATTTGATTATGCATCATGTCATGAATATGTTGTGGTGTTTACCATGTCATTTGTTTGTTTCTGGATTGCTTCTCCTCGCTAGAGTTTTGAAACCGTTTCGGAGTGTGAGGATTCGTTCGACTACACTTGTTCGACTACTTCACGGATTCGATCTTCTTCCAAACGGGATTTCAGGCAAGATGATCATTGCCTTGGATACCACTACTATCTTTGCTATGCTAGTTATCTTGTTTCTACCGCTATATCTCGCCATCTACCACTTGTTTGTCAAGCCTCTCAAAATGCCATGATAAGCCTCTAACCCTCCACATCCTAGCAAAACCGTTGTTTGGCTATGTTACCGCTTGCTCAGCCCCTCTTATAACATTGCTAGTTGCAGGTGCAGGTTGTTCCATGTGGAAACATGGATATCTTGGGATATCACATTATTCTTGCTATTTAATTAATGCATCTATACACTTGGTAAAGGGTGGAAGGCTCGGCATTTTGCCTGGTGTTTTGTTCCACTCTTACCGCCCTAGTTTTCGATTACCTGTGTTATGTTCCATATTGAGAGCTCCTAACATGCTTGGGGTTGTTATGGGGATCCCCTCGATTTTCGTTTTGGGATAAAACTCTTTCGGCAAGGCCCAACATTGGTACTAAAATTTGCCCAACATAATAGTACTGAACATTGATACGTCTCCAACGTATCAATAATTTATGAAGTATTCATGTCGTATTTACCCATTTTTACGATATTTTTATATGGTTTTGATGACATTTATATGATTTAATTGGAACTCACCCGGACTGACACTGTATTCAGCAGAATTACCGTGGTGTTGTTTTTGTGCAGAAAATGTAAGTTGTCAGAATTGAACGAAACTTTTTGATGATTTTTTCTCGAAGGAAAGGGACCCAGGAAGCTTCAAGGGAGTACCAGGGGACCCACAAGGAGGTGACAAGGCAATAGGGCATTCCCGGGGGGGTGGTCGCGCCCTGATGCCGTGTGGGCCCCCTGCGGCACATCTCCGCGTGATTCCAACACTGAAAAATCCTATATATTTAGAAACCTCCAAAAGTTAACCTAGAACTTCTGCCCACCGCCGCAAGCCTCTATACCGAGGAAAACTCATCTGAAGCCCTTTTTCGGTACCCTGTCGGAGGGTGAAATCATCATCGGAGGCCATCTTCATCATCCCGGCGGTCTCCATGTCAAGGAGAGTAGTTCACCCCCGGGGCTGAGGGTATATACCAATAGCTATGTGTTTGATCTCTATCTCTCTCTCATGTTCTTGATATGGCACGATCTTGATGTAGCACGACCTTTGTTAATATAGTTGGATCATATGGTGTTCTTCCCTCTCTATCTTAATGTGATGAATTGAGTCTTCCCTTTGAGATCTCGTTATGTTGGATTGAATACTTTGGATTTGAGAACACTTGATATATGTCGTGCATGGATTACCCGTGGTAACAATGGGGTGTTCTATTGATTCACTTGATATATGTTTGGGTAATTGATATGTCTCCAATGTATCTATAATTTTTTATTGTTCCATGTTGATATATTATCATTCTAGGATACTTTTTGGGTCTTTATTTACCAATTTATAATATTTTTGGGCACTAACCTATTGACCAAGTGCCCAGTGCCAGTTGCTGTTTTTTGCATGTTTTTCACTTTTCAGGTTTACAGTACCAAACGAAGTCCAATTGCCACGAAACTTTTTGATGATTTTTTCTGGAACAAAAGAAGACATGGAAGCTTCAGAAGGAGGACGGGGGGCGCACGAGGGCCGCACAAGCCAATAGGGCGCGCCCCAGGGCGGGGCCGCACCCTGATGGCTTGTGCCTCTCGACGCCCCTCTCTGGCCTATAAATTCTCTTTCACCCTAAAAATAACGGAGGCAGTCCCGAAACCCTTTTTACACCGCCGCAAGTCTCTATTCCGTCGCGAGGCCATCTGGAGCTCCGTTCTGACACCTTGCCGGAGGGGGATCGATCACGGAGGGCCTCTACATCAACCTTGCTGCCCTCATGATGATGTGTGAGTAGTTCACCATAGACCTACGGGTCCATAGCTAGTACCTAGATGGTAATCTCTCTATCTCTTGATCTTCAATACAATGATCATCGCATCTTTCCTTTGATCTATCCGATGTAATCCTATTGTGCGGTGTGTTTCTTGGGATCCGATGAATTGTGGGTTTATGTTCAGATTATTCATGAAAAGTATTTGAGATACCTCTGATATGTATTGTCTCTTAATTGCATGATCAATATAGCTTCGTAATGCTCTCCGATTTATTGATGTGCTTTGGCCAAGTAGATTGATATTTCATCGGTGGGAGTGGTGCGTTGTGGTAGGTTCAACCTTACGAGTTTCTATATCCCAGTGAAAAAGTAGGGGACACGATGTGTCTTTGTGTTGTTGCTACTAAGGATAACACGACGTGGTTCATTCATATTGCTTGAGTTTACTTTGTCTACATCATGTCATCGTTCTCCATGCATTACTCTGTTTTACTTAATACTCTAGATGCATGCTGGATAGCGGTCGATGAGTGGAGTAATAGTAATAGGTGCAGGTAGGAGTCGGCTTATTTGTTTATGGATGTGATGCCTATATATACATGATCATTGCCATGAAAATCGCATAACTATCCGCTTTTCTATCAATTGTCCAACAGTAATTTGTTACCCACCGTATGTTGCCAACATGAGAGATGCCGCTAGGGAAAACTATGGCCCCCGGGTCTATTCACTTATATATTTACAAACACTACTATTACCTTCAAACTGAGTATCCTTTCTATAACCATAGTATCCTTTCCAAACTGAGTATGACATTCGCTCGAATCCCCTCAAACGATCGTTTGTGAATTGCCTTAGGCTGGTATGAAGAGTTTCAATGATCTCTATATCAAAAGTAATTCTTTTTGCCACTTAAGGGATAATCCTACGAGTCACCTTCCCTAAGGTACCCCGTTATGGAATCATGGCAATTATTTCCTCACTACATTGAAACCTCGTCACCATCTGTTTTAGCGTGGAATTGTTGCCTACCAAATTGAACCTTCGTCATCTACCTCGTTCCATTCCTCTTGATATGTGTTTTGTGTCTCAGATCGAGAGATGTTTTGGCGTCTCATTCCACGAGTTGATCATGAGTTGCTCGATCTTCGAGAAGATCGATTCTTGTAGGGTTTTCCATTCTTTTGTCATTGTGTTGGATGAAGCTTCCAAAGTAAGATGTCAAGATCAACCTGATGCAATGAATCATCATCTTCGAGAAGGGCAATTGGATCGTGAAGATTGTAATAGTTAGTATCCCCTCTTGCACTTACCCTACGCCTGAATCTCGGGACGAGATTCTTGTTTAGTGGGGGTGAGTTGTCACAACCCTAGAAATTGCTTGTATTAGTTGCATCAGTGAGCATTCATGGCATCATGTTAAAATTCAAATGAATTTGAAATGGGGATTGTCAAAACCCTAGCACTCCATTTTCAAATAAATTCAATTAGCTAAGATTTCCAATGAATCCAAAATGGATTTCAAAAAATTTCACCATTTCTGAAAAATGTTGGAAACAACATACCAGATGTGATGAACTTTTAAACAACTCTTTTGTCATTTTAAACAAATCAGAAATGCATCTAAAAATGATAACTAAATGGCTATGAATATTTTAGTTGTTTCAAAAATGCTGAAACTTTTTGTGGGACCTTGTAATATTCAGATTATATCCCATAAATTATTTCAGGGTTTTTGGCTATATGGATTTGGCCCAAACAAATTTAAACAGAAAGCACAAAATAGAAAACAGAAAATAAATTAGAAAGAGAGAGAGAGAGAGAGAGAGAGAGAGTTACCTGCCTTACCTCGCCCGTCAACCGGCCCAGCCCACCAGAGCCCAGGCGCCAATCATCTTCCTCCTTTGCCAGGAGGACAACGACGAGTCGCACGCGCGTGCCCGAGGCCTCCACTCCCTGCCTGCCTGCTTCACGGCCGTCCCCGAGTCGACCTCCTCGCCCAGGAGATGGGCATGACTCCCTCTCCCTCTCCCCTCCTCCTCTGGCCATTCTTCCCCTCCCCTCGCTCGGTCTCGGGCTCGTCCGAGCCGGCCATGAGTGCGTCGTCGCCGTAGTCGTGGCCATCGGCCACCCCTCGCCACCTAGCGTGTCCGATAGCTCCGCCACGATGCCCTCCTTCCCTCCGCCAAAGATCGAGAGCGCAGGAGCAACACATCTTCGCCGGAGTCGCCTTCCTCGCCGCCGGTGCCCGAAGCTCCTCGTCGATGATTCGTCGCGTCCACAGCCTCCCCGAGCCCGCCGACCAGCTCATGCGCCCCCCTGTGAGCCCCTCTTGCTCCTCCCCATGCTCCCTCACTCCCGCGCATCCTCTAGCTTGCCTCCCCGCCATGACTGGAGCTAGCCGCCGCCGTGGCCAGAGCCCTTGCACGACGCGTCCGAGCACCCCCACGTGTTCCTCGCATCCACACGAAGCTGTAGAACGCCTCAGCACCCCGAGCCGTGCACCGTAGCCTCGCGACGGCTGATCCCGAGCTCCGGCCACCGCCACGAGCTCGCTGCCGTCGAGGTCCAGCCATCCCGCAGCCTCCCGCCACCTCCCAGAGACGCGCGCGAGCGTCAGCTCCTGAACGCGCCATCTCGCGTGCCAAGCCGTCGCCGGATAGCGATTCCCGACGCCCTCCGCCGCGTTTGCGATCACCGGCGGCTGAACGCCGGCGGTTATGACGTGGCATATTAGTTTAGGCTAATGATGCAATTAGTTAGTGTCTGTTAGCATGACAGGCGGGACCCGCTGCCTAATTAACCGTAGGATAAACCCCCTTCTTAGTTTAATTAAATCCTGGTGGCCCCACGAGTCAGTTTGACTTGTCCTAGTCAGCGCTGACCGGACCCACCTGCCTGTGACACTAACGTGCGCTGTGTCACTGACGAGTGGGCCTTACTGGTCAGCTTTGACCCTGGGCAGCCCAGTTGACCCGCTGACCTCACTTTGACGTCATGGTGACGCAGTAATCCATTTCTAGGATTTTAAATAAATAAGAAGTGATTTAGAAATTCCAGAAAATAAAAGAAACTTTGAAAAATCATAGAAATTAATCTATAACTCGGATGGAAATAATTTATATAAAATGATCAGAAAAATACAAGGAATCTGTTTATGCCATGTTCATGCATGTTTGAGCAAGTTAATATCACCAAGTAGGGCATTTCATGATTAGGATAAATTAATAAATAGTGTTGGAGTTGGAATTAAGTATATATTTGAATTCCACTTCACTTAATATGACTACCTATTGCTCTAGGTCAATCCAATGCTTTAACATGCAATATCATACATCATGTTTGTTGCATTGCATTGAATGTGTTCCTTTCCTGTTTTGTCGGTAGTGTTGCTTCCCGGTAGACGATGGTTCCGACGTTGAGATCATTGTCACCGATGAAGACTCATTGTTATCTTCAGAAGTGTCAGGCAAGCAACCCCCCCTTGAGCATACTGATATAAACCCACTCTCTCGCTCCTGCTCTCTTTTACTGCATTAGGACAATGACGATTCAACTATCACATGTTCTCGGTAGTTGAACCCATTCCTTTGCATGACCTGTCCTTGTCATAGTAAATAGTTGAAACCACTTAGCATGAGTAGCAACTGCTTGAGCCTTGTTGTGCTTACTCATCCATGCTTGCTTACTGTGCCAGCTATGCTTAGAGTCGTGTCGGGTCTGATCCATCTGGGCGATGAATCGGAATGGTGTGTTCATGTCCTACTGTGTGAGAGTTAAGTGTGTGAATCCGATTTGGTAAAGGTAGCGATGAGAGGCCATGTAGGAGTACATGGAGGGTTGTCTCATTGGGACCGTCCTTAAGAACTAAGTTATGTGTTTGTTATCCAAGACAAGATACTACCATGCATTGGGCCCGAAACCAATGGACCCTCTCGGCTTATTAATCCCCTTGATCTCTGTCCAGGAGTTGCAACTAGTTTCTGGTGTTTGTAGGATGTGCTGGCGGCCGTGCATAGCGCTGACCGGAGGGGTAGGCTATGGCGTGGTAGATGCACCCGTGGCCGGGTGTACCAAGCGTAGTACCATCCGTCGAGGTGGGCTTGGGAACCCTGCACACATCGTTTGGGGCCGTAATGGAAACTTCGGCCGGACTTCCTTGCGGGTTCAGTCTCAAATAGGCGATAAACCTGGACTAGAGTCTTGTGTGGTTAACGGTCGTGGCCGACTCCCTCGCTGGGCTTCCGCTTGAAGGTTGCCGAGGTGCCTTTTTACGTGCACATGGCGATAAGTGGTGGGAGCGTGTGTGCAGAAGTATACCCCTGCAGGGTGAATTAATCTGTTCGAATAGCCGCGTCCTCGGATATGGACTACTTGGATTGCTTATGTGGTACATAGACAAGTGAAATGGATACTCTAAATGTGCAAGATAAGCGTGAGTGCTTGATACGTGTCCAACGTATCCATAATTTTTGATTCTTCCATGCTATTATATTATCTGTTTTGGATGTTTTATATGCATTAATATGCTATTTTATATTATTTTTGGGACTAACCTATTAATCTAGAGCCTAGTGCCAGTTTCTGTTTTTTCCTTGTTTTTGAGTATTGCAGATAAGGAATATTAAACGGAGTCCAAACGGAATAGAATCTTCGGGATGATTTTTCTTGGACCAGAAGAAACCTGCCAGACTTGGAGATGAAGGCAGGAGACCTGCCGTGAGGCGACAAGCCACCAGGGTGCGCCCCTAGGGGGGGCGCCCTCCTGGCTTGTGGCCCCCCAGCAGGCCTCCTAACCCTATTCTTCGGCCTAGAAATTCCCAAATAGTCCCTGGATACCAAAAAGAGCCACGAAAATACTTTTCCGCCGCCGGAAGCCTCTGTTCCCATGAGATCCAATCTTGGAGCCTTTTCCGGTAATCTGCCAGAGGGGGATTCGATCACGGAGGGCATCTACATCAACTCCATTGCCCCTCCGATGATGCGTGAGTAGTTCACCATAGACCTTCGGGTCCATAGCTAGTAGCTAGATGGCTTCTTCTCTCTCTTTGTTCTTCAATACCATGTTCTTCATGATCTTCATGGAGATCTATCCGATGTAATACTCTTTTGCGGTGTGTTTGTCGAGATCCGATGAATTGTGGGTTTATGATCAGCTTATCTATGAATATTATTTGAATCTTCTCTAAATTCTTATATGCATGATTTCATATCTTTGCAAGTCTCTTCGAGTTATTGGTTTGGTTTGGCCAACTAGATTGGTAATTCTTGCAATGGGAGGAGTGCTTAGTTTTGGGTTCAATCTTGCGGTGTCCTCACCCAGTGACAAAGTAGGGGTAGCGAGGCACGTATTTGTATTGTTGCCATCAAGGGTAAAAAGATGGGGTTTTCATCATATTGCTTGAGTTTATCCCTCTACATCATGTCATCTTACCTAATGTGTTACTCTGTTCTTCACGAACTTAATACTCTAGATGCAGGCAGGAGTCGGTCGATGTGTGGAGTAATAGTAGTAGATGCAGAATCGTTTCGGTCTACTTGACACGGACGTGATGCCTATATGCATAATCATTGCCTTGGATATCGTCATAACTATGCGCTTTTCTATCAATTGCTCGACCGTAATTTGTTCACCCACCGTATTATTTTCCTTCATGAGAGAAGCCTCTAGTGAAACCTATGGCCCCCGGGTCTATTTTCCATATTATATTTTCAGATCTATAAACCAAAAATACCTCGCTGCATTCTTTTTACTTTTGTTTTACTTTTCGTTTTAGCAATCTTTTATACCTATCTCTATCAGATCTCATCCTTGCAAATAACCGTGAAGGGATTGACAACCCCTTTTAGCGTTGGGTGCAAGAGTTTGATTGTTTGTGTAGGTGCGAAGATTGGGGACTTGCTTGTATCTCCTACTGGATTGATACCTTGGTTCTCAACAACTGAGGGAAATACTTATCTACTTTGCTGCATCACCCATTCCTCTTCAAGGGAAAACCAACGCAAGCTCAAGAAGTAGCAAGAAGGATTTCTGGCGCCGTTGCCGGGGACATCTACATCAAGCCTACCAAGTACCCATCACAAACTCATCTCTTGCATTTACATTATTTGCCATTTGCCTCTCGTTTTCCTCTCCCCCACTTCTAAAACGATTTTCAGAAAAAACCAAAAAGATTTGCCTTTTTATTCGCCCTTCTTCCGTTCGTCTTTTCGTTTGCTTTTTGTTTGCTTGTGTGTTAGATTGCTTAAACTCATGGCTAGCCTTGCTACTATCGCTAGTACTCCCGAGAGTGAAGTTCTTAATTTTAAGCAAAGGGAGGGAGAAAACTTAAAAGATGCTTGGTATAGAATTTGCAATGCTCAAAATAGATCTACTCGTAAGCAATCTACTACCGTTCTCCTTCGCAATTTTTATGTGGGTGTCTCTCCTTGGAATAGATATGTTTTGGATACCATTACGGGAGGAAACTTCTTGGGTAGCCATACCTTTGATTCTTATAATGCTATGACAAATTTGGTAGGTTCACCCCCACTCATGGTTAATGAAACAATCTTAACCGGAACATGTGATGCGAAGGCTTGATATTATTGAAAATAAAGTTGCTACTATAGAGCTCATTGAAAACTTGGATAAAAAGATTCATAATCATATTACTCAATATGGATCTAAGGTAGGAGTTACTTTAAAAAACCTAAGGGAAAAAGAACCCATAGTTAACGAAAAATTGGATCAAGATTCCTCTAGAATTGGAAAGCTAGAGGACATTATTACCAACTTGGGTTCCGCTTTTGCCTCTGGTCAAACCACTCCAAGATTTTCTCCTTCTAAGACTGCCAAGTTTGTTTATGTTCCCAAAAATAAGGGTGAATCCTCTAGTAAAGGGGATGAAGACCTTAAGATGATAAGTGTTCACCCCAACTTTATCAATATTGTTAGGGAACCTATTGCCACAAGTGAATCTCTTGATTTCTTGCCTAGGAGCATTATTATTGATAAGAGCAAAGAACTTCCTAGGGTTTATAAGTGTGCAATTGAGGAATTGCATACCAAAGATGACAATACCTAGATCTATTGCGTTATGCCTAGCTAGGGGCGTTAAACAATAGCGCTTGTTGGGAGGCAACCCAATTTTATTTTTATGCTTTTGTTTTTGCTTATGTTTTTGACTGATTTACACATTATTACCTCTGTAATAATTGTGTTTCCTTGTTTTAATTAATGTTTGAGCCAAGTAAGACCTTTGGGATGGTCTACGGTGTTTGTGATTTGATTTTGCTGAAAAACAGAAACTTTTGCTCTCAGTCCAGAAATTTTGTAAATTCACTGGAACGTTATTTTGATCTGAAATTTTTACACAAGATTGATATACAAATTTCCCTAATTTTCCTAATTTTTCAGAATTTTTTGAGTTACATAAGTATTCGAAGTCTATAGATTGCTACAGACTGTTCTGTTTTAGACAGATTCTGTTTTCTTTGTGTTGTTTGCTTATTTTGATGTATCTATGGGTTGTATCGGGGGGTATGAACCATGGAGAAGTTGGAATACAGTAGATATTACACCAATATAAATAAAGAATGAGTTCACAACAGTACCTAAAGTGGTGATTTATTTTTCTTATACTAACGGATCTCACGAGTTTTCTGTTGAGTTTTGTGTTGTGAAGTTTTCAAGTTTTGGGTAAAGATTTGATGGACTATGGAATAAGGAGTGGCAAGAGCTTAAGCTTGGGGATGCCCAAGGCACTCCAAGCCATATTCAAGGATACCAAAGAGCCTAAGCTTGGGGATGCCCCAGAAGGCATCCCCTCTTTCGTCTTCAATCCATTGGTAAATTTACTTGAGGCTATATTTTTATTCACCACATGATATGTGTTTTGCTTGGAGCGTCTTGTATGATATGAGTCTTTGCTTTTTAGTTTGCCACAATCATCCTTGATGCACACATATTTTGAGGGGGACACGCATTAATCGTGAATTTATTAGAATACTCTATGTGCTTCACTTATATCTTTTGAGCTAGGCAATGTTGCTCTAGTGCTTCACTTATATCTTTTTAGAGCACGGTGGTGTTTTATTTTATAGAAATAATTGAACTCTCGTACCTCACTTATATTATTTTGAGAGTCTTTAAACGGCATGGTAATTGGTTTAGGTTGTGAATTTAGTCCTAATATAATGGGCATCCAAGAGGGATATAATAAAAACTTTCATATTAAGTGCATTGAATACTATGAGAAGTTTGATTCCTTTCATATAATTTTGAGATATAAGGATGGTGATATGAGAGTCATGCTAGTGAGTAATTGTTAATTGGTAGAAATACTTGTGTTAAAGTTTGTGATTCCCGTAGCATGCACGTATGGTGAACCATTATGTAACGAAGTCGGAGCATGATTTGTTTAATGATTGTCAACCTTTGTGTGAGGGTCGGGAGCGCGCGATGGTTAACTCCTACCAACCTCTCCCCTAGGAGCATGCGTCTAATACTTTGCTTCGATAGCTAATAGACTTTTGCAATAAGTATGTGAGTTCTTTATGACTAATGTTGAGTCCATGGATTATACGCACTCTCACCCTTCCACCATTGCTAGGCTCTCTAGTACCGCGCAACTTTCGCCGGTACATTAAACCCACCTTCCTCAAAACAGCCACCATACCTACCTATTATGGCATTTCCATAGCCATTCCGAGATATATTGCCATGCAACTTCCACCGTTCCGTTTTTAATGACACGCACCATCATTTTCATATTGCTTTGCATGATCGTAAGATAGCTAGCATGATGTTTTCATGGCTTGTCCATTTTTTGATGTCATTCGCTAGGCTAGATCGTTGCACATCCCGGTGCACCACCGGAAGCATTCATATAGAGTCATATTTTGTTCTAGGTATCGAGTTGTAATTCTTGAGTTGTAAGTAAATAAAAGTGTGATGATCTTCATTATTAGAGCATTGTCCCGTGAGAGAAAAGGATGATGGAAGCTATGATTCCCTCACAAGTTGGGATGAGTCTCCGGACTTTACAAATAATAAAAGAGGCCAATGAAGCCCAAATAAAAAAAAGAGGCCAAAGATGCCCACCAAAAAAAATGATGAGAGAAAGAGAGAAGGGACAATGCTACTATCTTTTTCCACACTTGTGCTTCAAAGTAGCACCATGATCTTCATGATAGAGAGTCTCCTATTTTGTCACTTTCATATAACTAGTGGAATTTTTCATCATTATGCACGACCACTTAGTTTCTTTTTGAGCTTTCATACACTTATAGCTCTAGTGCATTCGTTGCATGGCAATCCCTACTCACTCACATTGATATCTATTGATGGGCATCTCCATAGCCCGTTGATACGCCTAGTTGATGTGAGACTATCTTCTCCTTTTTCCTCACAACCTCCACCATATTCTATTCCACCTATAGTGCTATATCCATGGCTCACGCTCACGTATTGCGTGAGAGTTGAAAAGGTTTGAGAACATAAAAAGTGTGAAACAATTGCTTGACTTGTCATCGGGGTTGTGCATGATTTAGATACTTTGTGTGGGGAAGATGGAGCATAGCCAGACCATATGATTTTGTAGGGATAACTTTCTGAGGCCATGTTATTTCGAAAGGACACAATTGCCTTGTTAGTATGCTTGAAGTATTATTGTTTTTATGTCAATATTAAACTTTTGTTTTGAATCTTACGGATCTGAATATTCATGCCACAATAAAGAATATTACATGGATAAATATGTTAGGTAGCATTCCACATCAAAAATTCTGTTTTTATCATTTACCTACTCGAGGACGAGCAGGAATTAAGCTTGGGGATGCTTCATACGTCTCCAACGTATCTATAATTTTTTATTGTTCCATGCTATTATATTATCTGTTTTGGATGTTTTATATGCATTAATATGCTATTTTATATTATTTTTGGGACTAACCTATTAATCTAGAGCCTAGTGCCAGTTTCTGTTTTTTCCTTGTTTTTGAGTATTGCAGATAAGGAATATTAAACGGAGTCCAAACGGAATAAAATCTTCGGGATGATTTTTCTTGGACCAGAAGAAACCTGCCGGACTTGGAGATGAAGGCAGGAGACCTGCCGGGAGGCGACAAGCCACCAGGGCGCGCCCCTAGGGGGGGGCGCGCCCTCCTGGGTTGTGGCCCCTGTTGACACCAGATTTTGGCATGGTCAAAAACATAATTAAGACAGACTCAAATGGAAACGTGCTCAAAGTGAGAAAGTTCCGTATTGTCGAAAGGAGAAACTTTGATATTTGGGCCATAGCCATCCGATCTCATCTCTAAGGCCGAAGTTGTGTTCGAAGTACTGAGATTTTGTATCCAGAACACTATTTGGCTGATTACGCCTCCAAGACGGCCTCACATGGGAAAAGTTTCTACACGGATTGTCTTCGTCTTGTCGAAACGGTCAATATTGATATAAAAATCGTCTCAATCCGAGTTCGTATGCAAAAGTTAGAGCTATCGGAAGGCAGCCCTGTCAGGAGGCGAAATATGGCGTGCCCCACCAGACATATGTCTGATGGGTAGCGCCACAATTCAGATGTTTTGCGCGACCGTTTTGGCCCAGAAGATGGCTTCGAATCGAAAAACGTTCAACATAAAAGTTGTTCGTCTTGTCGAAACGGTCAACTTTGCTTTTTGACGCATTTTCATCCGAGGTCGTTTACTGCCTCAAAAAAGACCCGCAAGGTGCAGCCAGAAAGTTTGCCGGGCAAAGAACTTGCCGGGTGAAAAGTTTGCCGGGTGAAAAAGCTTGCCGGGTGAAAGCTTGCCGGGCAAAGAGCTTGCCGGGGTGGAAACCTTGCCGGTGTGAAAGCTTGCCGGGGTGAAAAGCTTGCCGGGAAAAGCTTGCCGGGGTGGAAACTGTCAAGGCCAATCCGACCAGAAGCTGAATATGGACTCAAAAGATTATCTAGATGGCTTCGGATGAAAAAATGTTCAACATGAAAGTTGTTCATAACGTCGAAACGGTCAACTTTGCTTTTGGAGTCATCATCATCCGACGTAATATACGACCTGCAGAGACGCTACAAGAGTCGGACGGTACAGTCAGCTACATGACCGAGTCCGACTCGAAATTAAAGATGACCCCGTGGAGTATTCAAGATGGCCTTATTTGGAAAAGTGATCAACATACGGATTGTCGGCCTCGTCGAAGCGCACAAAATTGGTATTTGAACCGTCTCCATCAGAAGTCATATGCAGATTCCACGGCCCACGCAAGGAGCAAGACAGAAGATTGGACCAGATTCGGGCTGAATCCGAGTGGGACCAGAACTAGGACTCTAGGACGTGAATTGATGTAATTTTCTTGTAAGGAAAGCCTAGATGAATCCTTTGCTTGTACGGGAAGTCCAACCGCCTCTTATATATGTTGGGGGTGACGGCCGATTGAAACAACACACAATCGATCTATCACAATTCATTCTGCTTTTACTCATATCTTTTTACCTTTTCGTTGTTCATGGCCGAGCCTTAGCTACTCTAGGGTTTTGCCCATCTTTGTCGCTTTGCACTAAAAAGTGGTTGGCTCTCCTCCCCGAAATCGAGGAAATCCTTTGTTGCTTTACTCGTAAAGCATCCGTATCTCCTCTCCAAAATCGAGGTACCTCTTTGTTGCTTTGCTCGTAAAGCATCCGTTTATCGTACAAGAAAGTGCGGTTGGCGACTCCGTTATTCAATACATTGCGCGGTGCAATTGTGTGTTGCGTGGAACAATTTCTTCGTCAACACAAATTGGCGACTCCGCTGGGGACGAGAACGCCGAGTACTTTCGATCTACTCGGCGACAAGAAGAACAAGGACAAGGCCGAGTTACATCTAACTTGGACGAAGTGGAACAAGGACATACGCACCTCAGAGCGCATCAAGAGGCTGCAATCTACAACGGTATCATGAATCCTCAATTTTCTTACGTAGATTCAAATTACTCTTGTGTTAATGTTGCTAGATCTAGTGATACGTGTACTATATCGGCTAACCCTAGTTCTTACTATGTGCAAAAGCCGATGCAAAATAACCTATATGCTTCAACTTATTCTAGCAACTTGCAGTGTGTAAATCCGAATTCTCATGCATTGGAAATTCCAAAAATTCACATGCCGATGAGTAACATGATGAGTTCGATCAATCAATATGAGACACCCAATCTTAGAAATTTTAATAGCATGCAATCCAGTGTTTCATCTCCATATTCATCGGCAAATAACTTGCAGTATGTGGATTCACCTTCAAACATGCCGACGGATAGAGAAATTGGACACGCTATTATTAGCTATTTAACCAATTACTCTCAGCCATCATATGCTATACCTTATGCTACTAACTTTTCAACACAGTATGCAGCTAGTGATACTCATAGTTCGGCTCCACACCTTTACAATGGTTATAACCGACCAAGTGGAAATTCAGAAGGAGCTAATGTGCTTTTATCTAGTACTGCAGCCTATGGTACATCCCCTGTACAAGTGCAAAGTTTCGGCAACACGTCATTGCCGAAAGAGACAAAAAGCATTGGGGGGCATTCCTATGCAGGAGCACGTGATTGGAGGGAAGAATGTGCCACTGAGCTCAAGAAGCTTAATTTTATCTACCGAGAGCAACATAAGAAAAAATACACCGAGTTGACAATCATGAATACCGACTCCAAGAACGGAAGCAACGTTAACTCGGATGACATCACCCCTGTCATGCTTGAAGAAGAAAACCGGCGAGAAATTAAGCGCGTGCTTGAAGAACGGAAGGCTGAGATGGTAAGATGGAAGTTGGCTGAATACCAGAAGACAAGGAACAACGCCATCAAAAAGACAACAACACCGAGCTGCTCCAACTCGGAGACAATAGCACAGAGTTGCTCCAACTCGGAGACAACATCACAGAGTTGCTCCAACTCGGAGACAACAGCACCGAGTTTCTCCAACTCGGAAACAACAGCACCGAGTTGCTCCAACTCGGAGGCAACAGCACCGAGTTGCTCCAACTCGGAAACAACAGAGAACCGAGTTACTCCAGCTCGGAAACAAGAGCATACTAAGTTGCTCACAATTCGGGAACAAACGCACCAGTACTTGAACGACTCGTCTATTCCTTACTACAGCAATCATGATGAGCTCTCCGAGTTAAAGAAACAAGAAAATGAAGCTCTGCGAGCCAAACAGAACAATGTTGACTCGGCTATTACCTTCGAGTTGGCAAATGAAGCCGAGTCATGCATACATACCGAATCCATTGAGCCTGCAGAGGAAGATTTCGTCAATGAGTCAGCCGTGTTTGAGTTTTCTGAATACAAGGGAGTTTTTGTGCTACCCTCTGAGTTCCGTGCTAAAGATGATGGGCATCAAAAGCAGAAAGACATGACCGAACAAGATTCAGTCAGCGATGAACATCAAGAGCTAGAAAGCGAGGCCGGATAATGTTTGGTTAACAAGGAACCTCCGAGTAATCCGGCACAACAGCTAGAAAAGGAAAATGAAGTGTTGGAGAATTATCCAGAAGAGGGGCAAAGTATTGTTCCCGTGCTAGCATCACATTCTCCCAACATCTTCAAGGAGGTATGCCTAACCAGTAGTTTACTCGCTTCTTGATCCGGTCATAATTGTATTTTTGATGCATCTACTTTCATGATTTTAAGTAATATTGAAAGACCGATCAAGATGAGTAACTTGTCTGCCAGTCAACATATCGTACCATTCATAGAGGCTAGTAGTGAAATTATAACTCGAGACACTTATAACTCGGAGGTAAAGAACCTAGTCATTCATAGCTCGGAGATGACACACACCGAGCTACATCTAATTCGGAACAAACACCCACCGAGTTACACGCCGAGTTATAATTTGTCTCAATCAAGGTTGTTCCCGTCATACAGGTTAAGCTTTATTTTCATATGGGAAACTTTGATTATTTCTTACTTGGCTTGCATTTGGTCTCGAATGAGACATATATGTTGTAACAGTTTTGGTTTCAGAAACATAAAGCCAAGGTTTGAATCTATTGAGGAAACCGATGACAGCATAATTCTTTATTCAAAGTCATCGGAGAAAGAGTGCGAAACACAATGCATAGCCAAATGGGGTGATGCCAAATCTGAACCATTCATTTGCTTACTTCCAAAGCCGTTCTTACACCAAGATCGGCTAGAAAACAAAAAGTTTACCTTCAATCCAAACATGTGTGATCAGATCTTTGATTTGTTGCTGAAGAATGATTATATTAGAATTCTGGATCACCATGTCAAGCCATCAATCCAAGGGCGAGTGTATTGTAAATTGCACGAGTCATTCGAGCATACTTTTGAGGATTGCACCATGTTTCGACAGATAGCTAAATCGGCCATTAAAGGACGATTGAGACTTGTTGAAACAATAAGGGATGACCAGTCCGTTCCTATTAATCCTGATGGTAAAAGGGTATTGTATCGGTTACTGCAAGCCGATTCATTTGAAGATAAGAAGGTAAAAACTGCAAGTGATGGGATCAAGCTTTCAAGTACATAAATTATTCATGAGCACAATGATGATATTCTTGAAGGCAAAGGTTCTGTCAAGGTTACAATGAAGACGCCGATTACTGGGGGGCAACAAGCAAATCCTAAGATCGATGCAAGGAAGACCAAAGGAGGCAAAGGATGGAATAAGCACAAGGGTAAAAAGCCGAAAGTCACTTTCGCGCAACTATTGGAAAAATATCAGAAGATAAATGAAGAGAAGAGTGCTTATCGGCCAAATAATTCAAAAGCATCAAGATCACCCCCTAGGCGCAAATCTGAAGACCGGTATTCGCAAAGTGCTAATTCCAATGCATCATATTCATATCCTTATTTTTGGCCGCCAATACCAACGTCATGGATACCTCCCTATGCTTATATGAATCCATATCCATCATGGGACGGGTGTGATACAAGGGAACATTATCCATCTCGTTTTGAATCACCTCGCCAAGATTATGCAGCTCCAAAAGGGTCTACATTTGATGAACAATTGCGTAACAGAGACCGGTTCACTCAAAAGGAATCGGCCAGGAGCTCATGGAGGAAGAAAGAGGTGGTCAAGCAAGTCTACCAAGTGAAAAGAGATGGCCGAAAGGATGCTGTTTCAGACTCGGCTCCAAGTAATCAAAAGCCAGCCGAGAAAATGTTGGCTACAAAGGGCAAGGAAGTGAAACGAGTAACTTTCAAGGACCCAGTTGTGGAGTCAATACAAACCGAGCTGGAAGTACTCAAGGTAGGCAGAGAGTTGCCAGTGCATAAAGCAAGGTTACAGCCGGGACGCCCACTCATCTCATCACATTGGCAAGTGTGGCAGCTGAAACGGCTAAGAGCCGGGGAATTAGAGAAGAGAAAGATGGCATGGGTCCCCAAGCAAAGCTCTGCAAAGCTGACGGGGGTAAAGGAGGACGAGCAGGAAACCGAGCTCGGAACCAACCGAACTATTCGGAACCAGCTCGGAATTAGCCGAACTGATCAGAACCAACTCGGAATCCACCGAACTATTCGGAACCAACTCGGTATGCACCAAACCACTCGGGACTCACCGGATTCAGAAGCAAGCCGTGTTGGTGAACAGGAATCGGTCCCAAAAGGAGTTGTTGCTAATGCGACACCCACCGAGTTGCACATACAAGCACGGCCGGATGTTGTATCATCGCGTAATATTCAGAAGCCCGAATCGGCCAGTATTACTCGGAAGCCTGAATCGGCTAGTGCTACTCGGAAGCCGAAATTGGCTAGTATTACTCGGAAGACTGAATCGGCTAGCACTACTCGGAAGCCTAAATCGGCTAGCACTATTCGGAAGCCTAACTCGGCTAGTACACATGATGAGTTGGCCGTAGGGAATCAAACAGAAATTGATGTGCAAGATGCTATTGTAACAAATACAACAAAAGTGAAGAAAGAAAAAGCATCTCATAAGAGATTAGGCCGAAGGTTTTCGTCCACGAAAAATAATCTTCGGTTAGCACATCATTCGGATTCTTCAACCATGCCATTGATGCCTTCACCAAGGAATTCATCTCCAGGTATGATTGGTTACCCTCCATGGGCTTATTTTTATCCATGGATACAATATGATTTCTTACATCATGATAGGGTATTACCGAGTTACCATGCATTTGATTAGTTACATTTTCTTGCTGATTCGAAGAGCCGAAATATTTGATTTGATATTTCATCTGTTTATTTCGGTTACATATGCTTTGATGGATGAATTCTGCATGCTAATTCTAGTAATGGCTGATATTTTTGTATTGTCCTAAGAATCTATCTAAACATGGCCGGTGTGGTTTTCTAAACATCGTCCTTAGTACTATTGGAGATCGAGACAAGGTGTACATTCATTGAAGATATGTTGCATAGACCCATTCATAGTTGCGGAATTGGTGAATGTGATTATGTTTTGGCTAAATAAGATCTAGCTAATTAATTTTTTGATATCTATGAGAAGCCAAATCATTGCTGCTTTTATTAATAAGCATCATATTGATCATAAGCATGATATTGATAAACCTTGTCTCATTAGTGCCATGGAGATTATAGTTTGATGGTTCGGTTTGTAGCAATAGCCGAAGTGTTGGTATTGTTTATATATTTCCTCATGGTGATGTTTTGAAGTCTCATACCGCTTAGAATGTTGTTGCACAAATGATCAAAGCTGAATATGTTATTATTTGGTTCAAAGTTTTGTTTGCTATAGGTGCTACACATATTGATGCTTTGGTGATTCGTTATTAGTTGTGCAGCAAACATCTATGGATTTCATATGTTTTGACGAATCACTTAATGTTTATCTTAATGAGTGTCTAGATATAATTTCTACTTTGGATTTATTTTAGCATTGCTCATATATCTAGACATGACAATTGGAGAGCAAATGAGTAGGCGCAACAGGCATCTGGTTACCATGTTGGTCGTGGCATGTTTCATATTTCTAAAAAACCGATGTCTAGTTTTGCCAATATGGGAAGACCAATTTAAAGCTTGCTGTTTCGGCCACTAACAATAAATCTAGTGCAAGTGAAAATCATGACTGGAGGAAGCCCATTATTGATTACTTGTGCAATCCGAGTGAAAGGGTGGATAGGGCTGTTCGGCGTATGGCTTTGAAATATACAATGAGAGATGATGGTCTTTATCGCCGAACGGTTGAAGATGTTCTTTTGAAGTGTTTGGACGAGGACCAAGCAAGAGTTGCTATGGGAGAGCTACATGAAGGCATTTGTGGTACTCATCAGTCGGCACCCAAAATGAAATGGCTCTTACGACGTGCTGGATTTTATTGGCCGACTATGATCAATGATTGCTTCAGGTATTATAAAGGGTGTGAAGCTTGTCAAAAATTTGGTGATATTCAATTGGCTCCTGCTGCTATGTTACATCCTATTATCAAGCCATGGCCTTTTAGAGGATGGGGTTTAGATTTCATTGGGAAAATTCATCCATCTTCATTGAAGGGGCATCGGTTCGTGTTGGTGGCAACCGATTATTTCACCAAGTGGTCTGAAGCAGTACCTCTCAAGAACATGACACATACGAAGGTAATTCAATTCATAACAGAGCACATTATTCATAGATTCGGTATTCCTCAGACATTGACTACAGATCAAGGTTCATCTTTCATGTCACATCAAGTTAGAGAATTTGCCGATTCATATAACATAAAGTTGCTCAATTCATCTCCGTATTATGCCCAAGCTAATGGACAAGCTGAGTCTAGCAATAAGATATTGATCAAGCTCATCAAAAAAAGGATTGAGGATAATCCAAGAAAATGGCATGAGTTATTGTCTGAAGCTTTATGGGCACATAGAATCTCAAGGCATGGTGCTACAAAGGTAACTCCGTATGAGCTAGTATACGGTCAAGAGGCTGTTTTACCAGTGGAAGTGAATTTGAATGCTTTGAGAATAGCCAAACAAAATGATTTATCGGCAGTGGATTTTTACAATTTGATGATGAACAACATTGATGAAGTTGCCGATAAACGTTTGGCTGCTTTGAAGGCCATAGAGAGGGACAAGTTGAGGGTAGCAAGAGCTTACAATAAAAAGGTCAAGTTGAAGAATTTTCAGGTTGGCGATCTTGTGTGGAAAGTGATTCTGCCGATTGGTTCTAGAGATAGAAAATTCGGGAAGTGGTCTCCAAACTGGGAAGGTCCTTTTAGGATTGCGAGGATAGTTTCCGGAAATTCATATTTGGTGGAATCCATACAAGGAGTATTATTACCTCGAGCTCTCAATGGCAGATATCTGAAGAAGTACCACCCGAGTGTGTGGCAAGAAGCCTAGTTAGGCAATGGCCGATATATGATTATCGCCCTTAGTATAAACATGGCCGATACATAATTATCGCCCTGAGAAATATAGATGGCCAATGGAGTGTTGACATCGTCCTTAGAACAAACATGGTGCAAATTATTTTTCGGCATGCAAGCTTTGCCGAAAAACAGGGGGGCATGTGTTGACACCAGATTTTGGCATGGTCAAAAACATAATTAAGACAGACTCAAATGGAAACGTGCTCAAAGTGAGAAAGTTCCGTATTGTCGAAATGAGAAACTTTGATATTTGGGCCATAGCCATCCGATCTCATCTCTAAGGCCGAAGTTGTGTTCGAAGTACTGAGATTTTGTGTCCAGAACACTATTTGGCTGATTACGCCCCCAAGACGGCCTCATATGGGAAAAGTTTCTACACGGATTGTCTTCGTCTTGTCGAAACGGTCGATATTGATATAAAAATCGTCTCAATCCGAGTTCGTATGCAAAAGTTAGAGCTATCGGAAGGCAGCCCTGTCAGGAGGCGAAATATGGCGCGCCCCACCAGACATATGTCTGATGGGTAGCGCCACAATTCAGATGTTTTGCGCGACCGTTTTGGCCCAGAAGATGGCTTCGAATCGAAAACTGTTCAACATAAAAGTTGTTCGTCTTGTCAAAACGGTCAACTTTGCTTTTTGACGCATTTTCATCCGAGGTCGTTTACTGCCTCAAAAAAGACCCGCAAGGTGCAGCCAGAAAGTTTGCCGGGCAAAGAACTTGCCGGGTGAAAAGCTTGCCGGGTGAAAAAGCTTGCCGGGTGAAAGCTTGCCAGGCAAAGAGCTTGCTGGGGTGGAAACCTTGCCGGCGTGAAAGCTTGCGGGGGTGGAAAGCTTGTCGGGAAAAGCTTGCCGGGGTGGAAACTGTCAAGGCCAATCCGACCAGAAGCTGAAGATGGACTCAAAAGATTATCTAGATGGCTTCGGATGAAAAAATGTTCAACATGAAAGTTGTTCGTAACGTCGAAACGGTCAACTTTGCTTTTGGAGTCATCATCATCCGACGTAATATACGACCTGCAGAGACGCTACAAGAGTCGGACGGTACAGTCAGCTACATGACCGAGTCCGACTCGAAATTAAAGATGACCCCGTGGAGTATTCAAGATGGCCTTATTTGGAAAAGTGATCAACATACGGATTGTCGGCCTCGTCGAAGCGCACAAAATTGGTATTTGAACCGTCTCCATCGGAAGTCATATGCAGATTCCACAGCCCACGCAAGGAGCAAGACAGAAGATTGGACCAGATTCGGGCTGAATCCGAGTGGGACCAGAACTAGGACTCTAGGACGTGAATTGATGTAATTTTCTTGTAAGGAAAGCCTAGATGAATCCTTTGCTTGTACGGGAAGTCCAGCCGCCTCTTATATATGTTGGGGGTGACGGCCGATTGAAACAACACACAATCGATCTATCACAATTCAATCTACTTTTACTCGTATCTTTTTACCTTTTCGTTGTTCATGGCCGAGCCTTAGCTACTCTAGGGTTTTGCCCATCTTTGCCGCTTTGCACTAAAAAGTGGTCGGCTCTCCTCCCCGAAATCGAGGAAATCCTTTGTTGCTTTGCTCGTAAAGCATCCGTATCTCCTCTCCGAAATCGAGGTACCTCTTTGTTGCTTTGCTCGTAAAGCATCCGTTTATCGTACACAAAAGTGCGGTTGGCGACTCCGTTATTCAATACATTGCGCGGTGCAATTGTGTGTTGCGTGGAACAATTTCTTCGTCAACAGCCCCCCAGCAGGCCTCCTAACCCTATTCTTCGGCCTATAAATTCCCAAATATTCCCTGGATACCAAAAAGAGCCACGAAAATACTTTTACGCCGCCGGAAGCCTCTGTTCCCGTGAGATCCAATCTTGGAGCCTTTTCCGGTAATCTGCCGGAGGGGGATTCGATCACGGAGGGCATCTACATCAACTCCATTGCCCCTCCGATGATGCGTGAGTAGTTCACCACAGACCTTCGGGTCCATAGCTAGTAGCTAGATGGCTTCTTCTCTCTCTTTGTTCTTCAATACCATGTTCTTCATGATCTTCATGGAGATCTATCCGATGTAATACTCTTTTGCGGTGTGTTTGTCGAGATCCGATGAATTGTGGGTTTATGATCAGCTTATCTATGAATATTATTTGAATCTTCTCTGAATTCTTATATGCATGATTTCATATCCTTGCAAGTCTCTTCGAGTTATTGGTTTGGTTTGGCCAACTAGATTGGTAATTCTTGCAATGGGAGGAGTGCTTAGTTTTGGGTTTAATCTTGCGGTGTCCTCACCCAGTGACAAAGTAGGGGTAGCGAGGCACGTATTTGTATTGTTGCCATCAAGGGTAAAAAGATGGGGTTTTCATCATATTGCTTGAGTTTATCCCTCTACATCATGTCATCTTACCTAATGTGTTACTCTGTTCTTCATGAACTTAATACTCTAGATGCAGGCAGGAGTCGGTCGATGTGTGGAGTAATAGTAGTAGATGCAGAATCGTTTCGGTCTACTTGACACGGACGTGATGCCTATATGCATAATCATTGCCTTGGATATCGTCATAACTATGCGCTTTTCTATCAATTGCTCGACAGTAATTTGTTCACCCACCGTATTATTTTCCTTCATGAGAGAAGCCTCTAGTGAAACCTATGGCCCCCGGGTCTATTTTCCATATTATATTTTCAGATCTATAAACCAAAAATACCTCGCTGCATTCTTTTTACTTTTGTTTTACTTTTCGTTTTAGCAATCTTTTATATCTATCTCTATTAGATCTCATCCTTGCAAATAACCGTGAAGGGATTGACAACCCCTTTTAGCGTTGGGTGCAAGAGTTTGATTGTTTGTGTAGGTGCGAAGATTGGGGACTTGCTTGTATCTCCTACTGGATTGATACCTTGGTTCTCAACAACTGAGGGAAATACTTATCTACTTTGCTGCATCACCCTTTCCTCTTCAAGGGAAAACCAACGCAAGCTCAAGAAGTAGCAGTGCTATGGATGGCCTTCTCGTAGGGAGACGGGAGTGGATCCATAGTGGTGTATTGATTTGGTGAATATGTGGACTCGTGTGCGCTATCCCACCTCAAAGATACTACTTGTAGTCGTAGTACAGGTTAGCCAAGAGTCAAAGCTGGCTTGCTGCAATAAACTCCACCACCCCCTTTGTTGACAATTATGCATATGTAGATAGTTCTGATGTAAGTCTTGCTGAGTACCTTTGTACTCACGGTTTCTTAATTTATGTTTTTGCAGAGGAGACGTCAGTCTCATTAGTGATTCTCATGACGTGAAGTTCGATGTTGACCGGGTTAGCTTGGGAATCCCAGACAGAGGTCTGGCTCCTTTGGTAGGGTCGTTGTAGCTTTTCAGGCTCTTCTAGCCGCTTTCAATAGATGTCTGTACCCAGACATGTATCTTCCGCTTGATGATTGTATGCTCTGAATGATTGGTCATGTGACCCTCTGCTTGTAACATCATATTATGTAAGACTCTTTCGAGCCTTCTATATAAATGTTGTGTTGTTGTATGGTTATGTTGTGATGCCATAGTTGTATCTATGCATATCGGACATGTCGTGCGTACGTGTGACGTGTAACGGTATGTATGGGATTCGACACCTAGTTGTGTGCCTCTAGTAGTACTCTTTACGGGGAAATGCCTCTTTGTGCTTCCACTGAGCCTTGGTAGCTTGCTACTGCTCCGGACACATTGATTGACCGGCGTGTATCCTTTTTTGCCGCTGTGTATGTCCCTTCGGGGAAATGTCTCGCAGTGTAATGGAGTCTATGTAGCCTGCTATGACTCGTCTACGCGCAGTTGATGACATTTATGTCCCACAGCGTAATGGAGTCCCTGTAGCTTGCTATGTCTCGTCTACACACGCTGAGATCAACACCTGCATTGTTGGGTTACGTATGCCTGTCCCTGTACGGATGTGCCACTTGGGTTCTACGACTAGTCATGTCGACCCAGGTTCTTGGACATTTGAATGCTAGCGACATATTCACATTCGTGAGCCAAAAGGCGCAAACGGTCCCAGCCCAGGTAAGGTGGCAGCCGTGGAGATAAGCGTGCGTGAGGCCGCAAAGTAATGTGAAGTGTTACGTGCTAAATTCTTATGGCTTAGGATCGGGGTCCCGACAACGAGGCTATAAGCAATCATGCATATAAGAGATCAAAGAAGACTCAAATAATATTCATGGATAGAAATTGATCATGAACTGAAAATTCATCGGATCCCAACAAACACACCGCAAAAGTTTACATTAATAGATCTCCAAGAGACCATTATATTGATAATCAAAAGAGAGAGAGGAAGCCATCTAGCTACTGCCTACGGACCCGTAGGTCTATGGTGGACTACTCACGCATCATCGGAGAGGCACCTATGAGGAAGATGAACCCCTCCGTGATGGTGTTTAGATTGGATCTCGCAGTTCTGGAACTTGTGGCGGCTGGAATTGTGTTTCGTCGACTCCTCTAGGGTTTTTGGATTTTCTGGGAATTTATAGGCACGATAGTCGGTTGAGGGGGTGCCCGAGGTGCCCATCCTCCACCAGGCCGTGCCAGGGGGCCTCTGGCGCGCCCTAGTGGGGGATGGCCACCCTGTGCCCCTCTTCTAGTGTTCTTTGGCCCATCTTCTTTCTTCTAGTCCTGTTGGGGATATAACTCTGTGGTATAACCCGCCCAGGAGGGGCCGGGTCACAGCTGGCGGCTCATACTTAAAGATCCCAAGTGGGCTTGAAGGCCGAAGACAAGCCTAGAGGCGGCTCGCCAGGTGGGCCGGATGGAGGCCCAGAGCCGGAAGGTGGGGCGAGACCCGGGCGCGTGAGCCGCCCGGAAGAAGGCTTGCCTAGGAAGGCAAGATGACTTAGAGACCTGATCGGATACTTCGTCGTCTTGCGCGCGGTGGTGTGGAGTTCTCGATGGGTTCTCTTCCAGGGATCGCGGGATATGCTGTCGGCAGGATGATTAAGAGTCGTCGCGGCAAGCTCTACATCGATGACGCTGACTGGGGCCCTGAGGCCGACTCAATCGAGTACGGGTACCGGGTCCCCTTCGGCGGAATTCACGTTTTCATTGGAAAGATCGGCGGATCTGAGCCTGGGCCGAACATCTGCACCAACCTCATCGACCCGGCCCGGCGTACGCAACCAGCCCGTGTGCAACCCGGGCGGAGGAGCGTCTTCATCGGCTTCACGCAAGGCATGGAAGACTCCGTGTCGGGAGGGGAAACTCTTATCCTCTCGGACGACGGGTTCTCAAGTGGAGAAGCGGAGTCGATTTACCGGCTTCATGATGGTGGTCTTGGGGGCTATGCCGATGGCGATAGTATTCCGGAGCCCTATGATCCGCCGAGCCGAGCTGCCATCTTCATGGCACGCACGACGCCGGTTCTCGACAGCACGACGTCCGGAGCGGCAGCAGGAGCTGCCCCGCCAGGTGCTGGGTCATCCAGGCCGTCGGTTCAAGTTTTGCTGGATCTGATGGAGGAGCTGACAACCTCGATGGGAATAGAAGTCACAACTGGAAATCAGGCAGAGCGTAATGCGGAGGTTACCAGGCTGAAAACGCAGATGGCCAGGGCTCAAGAGGATATCAACATGTTGCAAATTCAGATGGAAGTTGAGTCGGAGCGTCTGAGGGCGGAAGCTCTCCATTTTAATCTGGATCAACACGCTTCGGAGGCCGTCCTTCGGAGGAGGTCTCAAGGCCGCCTCCCGATACAGCTGGAACCCTGTAACCTCTTTAATACCCCAGGGGCAGGGCCGAATGCGCCGCTGGCTGTGACCCGGGTCACAGAAGCACCGCGGCGGCCAGACCTGCCCCGTAGGGATCAGACCCCGCCACGACATTTTTTGACGCCACCCGGCCACTATTCTAACCCGGTGGACAACATGATAGCAGCGGCTGCCAGGCTTAATGCACTTCCTCTCGCTGAGGGGACGCCATTCGCGGAGGAGGCGCGGAACGCCATCGAGCTATTACAGACGGCGGTAGCTCAGCAGGAGAAGTACACGTACAGCCGGAGTCGTGTGCACTCAACCCCCATTCCAAGCCATAGTTACAGCCGACGCATAGAGTCGCCGGCGGTTTCTAGCAGCGAGCGATGACGTCAACCGCCTTGCAATGACCCGCCCCGTACCAACGCCCAGGAAATCGTGGACAGAGGCAAAGCCCATCGAGGAGGGATGCCGGTAACAGATTACCCGGAGATTCCTGAGCCGCCTCCGGTAACCCCTTCAACTTCGGTGGGAGCCGGAGTCTCATACAGGGGTGTTGGTGTGCCTTGTTTAACAGCAGCGTTACGTAATGAGCGTTTGCCCAAAGACTTTAAGGGGCCACGCAAGGTGCCTAACTATACGGCTGATTTACCCCCAGAGGCTTGGATCGAGAGCTATGAGCTCGCCATGGAGATGTTAGACGTCAGTGAGGCCGTTTGTGCGAAGTATTTCATCATGATGTTGGAAGGACCGGCTCGTACGTGGTTAAAGGGTCTGCCTCCCAATACCATTACTTCTTGGGCCGAGTTGAAAGCACGATTCATCAAGAATTTCAGAGGAACATGCAAGCAGCCTATGATGATTGTTGACCTCGATCATTGTGTGCAGCATGAAGATGAGTCGGCCCATCATTGGGTCCGGCGGGTCTCGACGGTTATCCACTCATCTGATAATATCTCGGCGGCTCAAGCAGTCTTGATTTTGGAGAAAAATGTCATTTTTTACCCCTTAAGCAGAAACTCGGGCGGCTGAAGCGTTCCTGTCAGGATATGGGTGAGCTCATGTCGGCTCTCACCAAATATGCAGATTCAGATACAACTAAGGATCCTGGGTCTAACGAGGAGAAATCAGCTAAGGGTAAAAAAGAATGGCTGTGGCAAGGGCCAGCAGCAGAACGGGGCAGGAAATAACAACCCGGGCAATAGTGGAAAGAGAAAGAACCCGGATGGCGGGTCAGATCTGGTAGCCAACACCAGCACCGGGAACAATCGTGCTAAGGGCAACAGTAAACCGCCTTTCGGTAAGGCTAAAGCCCCCTTTAATATGGAGGCGATGCTCAGCAAACCTTGCCCGGAGCACAGTCAACCCGGCAAGCCATCCGGTCACGCTTGGAGGGACTGTTATATAATGCGGGAGTTCCGGAACTACAGCCTTAATCAGCATCATGGTGGCGGCAACGGACCGTCTGGCGGGTCAGGATCCGGCTCTCATGGGCCAGGCTTCGGAGGAGGCGGCTCAAGTTTCGGCTATCAGGGGCAAGGTAATCAAGGTGGTCACCATCATCAGCCTGGCAACGGTGGTCAATAGTAAAACAACCAGTCAGGATATCAGAGTAACCCGAAACAGCTTAGTGGAGGCCAGTATCATGTTTTTACTACAAGTCTGGACAAACGGGACCAGAAGCTGCACAAGAGGGCGGTTCATACCGCAACGCCGGCTCTTCCACACTACTTGAAGTGGTCTGAGTATACAATATCATGGAGTAGGGAGGATCACCCGCCACAGGTTGATAACCCGGGACATTTGGCACTGGTCGTGGCTCCTCAGGTGGGAGGCTATAAATTCACCAAGGTATTGATGGATGGTGGCAGCAGCATCAACATCTTATACTACAACACTTTTCGCCGGATGGAGCTAATTGACAAAGTCTTAAGCCGTCAACTACAGTATTCCATGGCGTTGTGCCAGGCAAGTCTGCCTATCCGGTAGGAAAGATCGCTCTCGAGGTGGCGTTTGGTGATGACAACAATTACAGGGTGGAAACTTTGTGGTTTGAGGTGGTCAAAATTAAGAGTCCATATCATGCTTTGTTTGGACGGCCGGCTTTTGCCAAGTTTATGGCCAGGCCCTGTTATGTTTACTTGCAGCTCAAGATGCCGGCTCTAAACGGGATGATCACGGTGCACGGGGATCGGAATATTGCCCTTGAGTGTGAGGAAGGCGATGATGCGTATGCGGAGACAAGTTGTGCTGAGGCGAAGCTTAAGTTTTACACGGATAATGTTGACCCGGCGGATATGACTCCGTTGAAAAAGCCCAGCACAGAGTCTGAGCCACCCCTGAAGTTCGTGGCTGAAGATACCAAGTTGGTGGATTTTGCTCCCGGCGACTCATCAAAGCAGTTCACTATTGGGGCGAATATGGACCCCGCATAGGAAAGCGCGCTCATCGAATTCATCCGTGAGAATCGGAACATCTTTGCATGGAAACTTTCTGACATGCTGGGTGTACCGAGAGTATTCGCTGAGCATCACCTTAATGTGGATCCTAAGTTTAAGCCAGTCAAGCAATTTCTCCGTCGTTTCAATGAGGAGCGGCGCAAAGCTATTGGGGTAGAGATAGCCCGGCTCTTAGCAGCAGGGTTCATCGTGGAGGTTTTTCACCCGGAGTGGTTGGCTAATCCAGTGCTAGTGCTTAAAAAGAACGGCACATGGCGCATGTGTGTGGATTACACGGATCTCAACAAAGCTTGTCCAGTTGATCCGTTTGCTCTCCCTCGCATTGACTAGATCATTAACGCCACGGCGGGTTGTGAGAGTTTATGTTTCCTGGATGCTTATTCGGGTTACCATCAGATCAAGATGGCAGTCAAAGACCAAGAGAAGACATCTTTTATCACGCCTTTTGGAGCTTTCTGCTATGTGTCCATGCCTTTTGGACTTAAAAGTGCACAGGCAACTTATCAACGTTGTGTGCAGAATTGTCTTCATAGTCAGATCGGGCGCAATGTTCATGCTTATGTGGATGATATTGTGGTGAAGTCAAGGAAGAAGGAGACTCCGCTTGACGATCTGAAGGAGACTTTTGATAATCTGCGGGTTTACAAGATGATGCTTAACCCGGCTAAGTGTGTCTTTGGTGTCCCTGCAGGCAAGCTTCTGGGTTTCCTGGTCTTAGAAAGGGGGATCGAAGCTAACCCAGATAAAATAAAGGCCATCACTTCATTGTCTAAGCTAGCGTGTGTTAACGATGTCCAGTGCCTGGCGGGTCACATCGCCGCTTTAAGAGGGCTCATAAGCCGCCTGGGCGAGAAGGCTATTCCTTTGTACCAGATGATGAAGAAGACAGATAATTTTGTCTGGAGTGATGCTGCAGATGAGGCGCTTGAAGCGCTCAAAAAACAATTAGTTGAGCCGCCGGTTTTGGCTACTCCTGCGGAGAAGGAACCACTGCTCCTGTATGTGGCGGCTAATAACAGGGTCGTTAGCGCTGCAGTTGTTGTGGAGCGCAAGGAGGCAGGGAAAGAGTATCCAGTCCAAAGGCCGGTTTACTATGTCAGTGAGGTATTAATTGAGTCCAAGCAGAGATACCCGCATTGGCAAAAGCTGATATATGGAGTGTTCATGGCAAATCGTAAGCTAAAGCATTATTTCCTTGGACATCCGATTACGGTGGTTAGTTCTGCTCCTTTGGGAGACATAATCCAAAATAGAGAGGCCACCAGCAGAATTGCTAAGTGGGCATTGGAGCTCGGACCTCTTAATTTGAAGTATGTGCCTCGAACGGCTGTCAAGTCTCAAGCCCTGGTGGATTTCATAAATGACTGGACGGAGTGTCAAGCACCGGAGGAGAAGCCAGATAATACATACCGGACAACTCATTTTGATGGACTCCAGGCAGCTGGAAGGCTCGGGGGCTGGAGTTGTTTTAACTTCCCCTCGAGGTGACAAGTTTTGTTATGTGTTAAGGCTAATGTTTCCTTGTACTAACAATGCAGCTGAGTATGAGGCTTTACTTCATGGTCTCCGTGTAGCAAAGGAGATGAATCTAAGCCGGGTTAGGTGCTTGGGCGACTCAGACTTGGTGGTTCAACAAGTTTCAGGCACGTGGGATTCTAAAGACCCTCGGATGGCGGCTTATCGCCAGGCGGTTGACGTTATTGCCGGACACTTCAAGGGTTATCAGGTGGATCATATTGATCGTCGGAAGAATGAAGCGACCGACGCTCTATCAAAACTGGGGTCTCAGCGCAAGCCGGTACCGCCTAATGTGTTTTTGGATATTTTGCATCACCCGTCAGTCCAATTACCTTTTGAGGAGGACCTCACTATACCTGACCCGGAAGGACAATTGGTGGCGGCTCTCCGTGCTATTCCTGATTGGACATTGCCTTATTTGAAGTATCTGACTCGCGGCGAGTTACCCGAGGACGAGACTTTGGCACGGCAGATTGTGAGGCGGTCTAAGTCCATGACTATCATCAATGGCGAGTTACACAGGCGCAGTGTGACCGGTGTTTTTCAACGCTGCGTTTCCCCGGAAGAGGGCAAGGAAATTTTACATGAGATTCACTCCGGTGATTGTGGTCATCACGCCGGCTCAAAATCCTTGGTGGCCAAAGCTTGCCGACACGGTTTCTTCTGGTTGACGGCTCATAAAGATGCAGAGGACATAGTTACCAAGTGCGGCGGATGTCAGAAATTTGGACGACGCGCCCATGTGCCGGCTCAGGAGTTGCGCATGATTCCAATCACCTAGCCGTTTGCGGTCTGGGGGATTGATATGGTCGGGCCCTTTAAGAGGTCGAAAGATAAGAAGACCCACCTTTTGGTGGCGGTGGATAAGTTTACCAAGTGGGTTGAGGCAGAGCCGGTCAGTAAATGTGATGCGGCTACGGCGGTTCAGTTCGTCAAGAAGTTGATCTTTCGGTTTGGTTACCCTCACAGTATCATTACTGATAACGGTACAAATTTATCCAAGGGGGCTATGAAAGCATTCTGTCAAAGTGAACATATCCGCCTTGATGTCTCCTCCGTGGCTCACCCACAGTCCAATGGTGAGGCAGAACGTGCTAACCAAGAAATCTTGAGAGGGATAAAACCCCGTCTTATGGTTCCTTTGGAGCGAACGCGGAGTTGTTGGGTGGAGGAGTTGCCTTCAGTTCTTTGGAGTATTAGAACCACCCCCAACAGGTCAACAGGCTATACGCCTTTCTTCATGGTTTATGGTGCGGAAGCTGTTCTCCCAAGTGATATCCGCCATGACTCGCCCAGGGTGGCGGCTTATGTTGAAACTGATAACGAGACGGCGCGTCAGGATGCGCTGGATGCTTTGGACGAGGAACGGGATCTGGTAGCAGCACGATCGGCGATTTATCAGCAAGATCTGCGTCGTTATCATAGCCGCAGAGTCAAGACCCGGACGTTCCAAGAAGGCGAGTTGGTGCTACGTCTGATTCAAGACCAGACAGATATGCATAAGTTATCTCCCCCTTGGGAAGGGCCTTTCATGGTAAGCAAGAATCTCAACAATGGGTCATATTACCTCATTGATCTACGGGAAAACGACGAGTCACGCACTTCCGGCCAAGAGACCAACAGGCCATGGAATATTGCTCATCTCCGGCCTTACTACACTTGAGTCATTGACTCTCATCAATGTACATACATCTGTCATTGTATATACCCTTTTAATATAATAAAGTTGGCATCCCCATAATTCGGGGCATCTACCGTTTTTTCGTGCAACAAAATTGTGCAAAAGAGCTGATAATTCAACAGGTCACTTGGGGGCTTCCAACCCACTGGGTTTAGCTTTCATACCCTCTTGACCGGCTTTTAAGCCATATCCGGGTTAAACCTGCCTGTTTGCAACTTGCCACTCCACCATGTGACCCGCCGAACTCTTACCAGTTAATCTCGCAATAAAGACTTTGAACTGGTCAAAGATATTGACAGTCAATCTTGCAATGAGACCCTGTACTGGTTAAGGTTAAAACGGCGGCTTATGTCACGAGAGGGTCGGCTTACAGAAAGCTAGGATAAACTCGGCCGTCTGCTGTAGTCTCTCCGCCATGTGGCCCGTTCGTACTCTTAGACAGTCAATCTTTTTAAGACCCTGGACTATTTAAGGTTAAAACGATGGATTTATGTCACGTGAGAGCCGGCTTATGGGTTTGGGGGTACTCATGCACTGCTGTAGTATCTCCGCTATATGGCTCGTCGTACTCTTAACAGTCAATCTTTTTAAGACCCTGAACTAGTTAAGGTTAAAACGACGAATCTGTGCCATGTGAGAGCCGGCATATGAGGTTTGGGCAGTCATGCCTATGTTTTGAAAAAAAAAACTTGAGTTTTTTCTCAAGAATACAAAACAAGAGTTAACCTCTTTGGGCCGTGCCTTTAAAGCCGCCTAAACAATGATGGAGAATATGTTTTCTGTCTTGTTGTTTTTGCAGGTCTTGTCTTTCATGATAGGCCGACATCAAGCATCAGGAAACATAATCATAGCCAGAATAAATAGAGGATGGACAAGTATAAAGCTATTCAAACTCCAAACGTGCACGAAGGCACAACCAAGGCAATCAGTTTTACTACTGCTATTACAAGGCTGTCAAGGAGCCCAAAATCTGCGGACTTAAGTTTTTTGCAGCAAAATATAACCCGGCATATCAACAGGGTCGGGTTACCTTCACATGAAGCCAACTTTTTATTTAGCTCATCGTCGGATCATCCTGAGCCGGGTCTTCGGTCTCCCGGATCTGAAGGTTGTCCACATCCCAGTTGCGGTTTGTTAAGGCCTCAAATTCGGCTTCGTCATGCATGATTGGAGATGGGTCAACATCAGGGGCAAAGAGGTGCTTACGGCGTTGAGGAATCAGGCTTTTTTATTCAAAGGTGGGCCCCCAAACTCGCTTATTATCCTCAGAATAAGCCGCTAGATATGACGACAGGTCAGCTTCTGCAGCCAGCCGGCTTGCCAATATTCGGGATGCCTTCATGCAACGAGCATAGTCATCTTGAGTAAACTGCAAGCTGTCGTCTTTCAGCTGAGGAAACCCATCCTTCATCTCAGCCGGGTTAAGCTCGGGTGCATAAGCCAGTGACCGGCTCAAAGCAGCCATTGCACCTTTACGGGCGAATGATCTCTTCAGCTCTTCTATCTGCCTCGGGATGGTGGAGAGGACTTCTAGCACACCCTTCATAAACTTTGGAACGCCCTTCTCAGTCATAACAGCCTTAATGGTAACAAGGGATCCAGCATACAACTGTTCAGTAAGTGAATATAAAGCTTTCAGCTTTAGCAGGCTGTTGTCTAAAAGTTGGCGACTTCGTTCACCTACAAACAAGATAAACTTGATAAGCCGCCTGAAAAAATTCTCCAAAGATTCTTTTGCAAGGAGTATGGATAGTTAACGACACTTACCAAAGACGGCTGCAATCATCCGGGATATATGGCTTTTCAGGTTGTTAAGCTCTTCTGTGACGGTTTGCAATTGACCCTCGGTGTCTTCCGTGCGTTTAGTCAAGACGGCTTGTTCGGCTTCAGCTGTTTGTTTGTACGTTTCGAAGTCCGCCTTGACCTTCTCGAGCTCTATGGAGGAGAGCCGCCATTTTTCTTCAGCCTCAACCCGGGCGTCCTGTTGCAAAGCTAAACTCTTCTTCAGGTCAGTCAACTTAGACTCGGCTGCGTTTAACGATTCCTGCAGAGTACAAGTGGTCAAGATCAAGGTTATTTTCATTTTTAAGCCGCCAGAACAATATATGATAATAATTGGGGGGCAATGAAGAAGGATACTACAAGTCTCAAGCAGATTGCAAGCAATATACTTGACACTTGGGGGCTAATGTGCATCAGTTTTAAAGGGTTACAGTTCACATAAGACACGGATCATCTTCAGGAAGATGGCCCGGCCCTTGGGGGCTACATTTGGCTCTTAGTCTACGACAAGTACCGGCTCATCATTCACATCATGACCCGGTCCTTGGGGGCTACAAGACGATTTATTGCAGTGTACAAGTGATTGAAGACCCGGCTGATTTTTTCAAAATAAACCGACTCTTGTGGGCTACGTAAGGATATATGGAAGGCAAGGTAAGTAGAGTACCTAGTATTTTTTCTTCATCATACCAACCAAGTTGGCTTCCATGTCCCGTCTTGTAGAGAGATGGCTCGGATAGCCAGAGTGTAACTCATCAGTAGTAAGCTTTTCTAAATTGGGAAGTTCAAAATGAATCTTCTCTTCCTCAAGAGGAGCTGCCTCATCTTTGCTGGTATGTTTGGATAGCACATTGGAAGGAGCCGGAGATTTATAAGTCGCCCCGGTCATAATAACTTCTTTAGGAGAAGCCATGTCTTCAGCTGTTGGCTAGGGGCTGGGCGGCTTAGGATCAATTTCCGGATGGGCTTCAGGAGCGGCAATGTCAACATCAGCCGGCTCAGTAGGCTGAGGAGTCTCTTCATGTGCGCCTTTGTCAGCTTCAGAAGGCTCAATGTGAGTTTCAGGGGTGCTAGGCCTTGGGTTCTCCGGGTCTTGGGCATCAGGAGTGGCTGATGACCCGGTTACTTTCCTCCGTTTGGCTTGAGCTCTGTGAGAGAAGGTGGCGTTATATATGTCATAACCAAGGATAGAATGTTAACACGTTACGGGATGTAGAAATGCTCACCCCGGGTTGATGACAAGAGGAGGTAACTTAGTGGCGGTTGAGTCGCCGGAAGAAGGAGGTGATTCCTGGGAAGTTAAATTGGAAAGTATAAAGCAGCTGTAACATAAGATTAAAGCATACAGAAGAAATAAGTTCAAGGTAACGAAATACCTCGGTGCGCCGTTTCCGAGGAGCCGGAGCGTTCGGTAAGCCGGCCACAAGATCTTCAGAGCCGGTGCTCCGGGTCTGACGTCTATTATCATCTTGCTGCTTCTTCAAAATAAAGTTGGGATCCAAGTGAGCAAAAGGGTGTGAACATTTTACCTTCCGTACAGCCCGCCGTATTTCCTTTATTGGTAAAGGTTTCGAGTCAGAGGAGACAATAGTTACCTCTGTAACATCAGCATGGCTTGTCTCTGCTTCTTCCTGTGAGTAATCATTGTCAATGAGCTGTATAAAGAAAAGGCCAAGAGAGTCAAGTTCTACCTCCGAGTCATCAAGCTCGAGCAGTTCAGCACCAGATGATTTCTTCTTACGAGCCGAAACACAGCTCTTGGTGGCCTTCACTTTCTTCTTGGAAACGGCGGCTAATTTCTTCTTCCAGAAGGAAGATTTGGCCTGCAGATGAGTCATAGAAAGATCAGAAAGAAATACAAGGTTTATAGATAACAAACAGTTTGTTCAAAGGATTTTTACCTCTGGAGCCGGGTTGCCAACATAGAACGGCTTTAACCCGGTCTGGTTACACGCTGCTTGAGGTTCCCCGAGCAGGGATTTGACGATGGAGTTGAGGTCCTTATCAGTCAAGGGCGTACGGTTGCAGCGCATTGGATCATCCACCTCACCAGAATATTCACATAGTAGTTTGTCACGCCGGCTTAACGGCATAATCCTCCAGGAGACCCAGCAGCGGGTCAGATCTACACCAGTTAAGCCATTGGCTAGTAGAGCCTGGATCTTTAGAAAGGCCGGAGCATATTTGACCCGCTCCGCAGCACTCATCCGGTCAGGAAGCTCAGTATTGGTGCAAAGCCGGAAAGGACGGTAACCCGGCAGCGGATTTTCTCCAGCTGGAGAGGTATCTCTGCAATAGAACCAAGTCCGGTTCCAATCCTTGGGATGGCTGGGCAGGACGGCTGCAGGGAAAGACATGTCTCTTCGCCTCTGGATTGAGATGCCTCCGAGCTCGAGACTCGGCCCAGCTGCTAACTCGATCTGGCGGTTGATGTAGAAAAAATCTCGAAAGAGGTCAACAGTGGGTTCTTCTTGCATATAGGCCTCACAGAGGACTTCAAATTGGCACAAGTTGGTAACAGAGTTGGGGCCAATGTCTTGAGGGTGGAACTTGTAAAAGTGCAGGGCGTCCCGAAATTTTTTGGAGCCGGGTGGTGAGAAGCCGTGGAGAAGGTGATCTGTGAATATGACTACTTCCCCTTCCTTAGGTTCGGGCCTCGTCTCACTACCGGGAACCCGCCAGTGGATGATATCTTGAGCCGGTAAAGCTCCCATGGTCACAAATTCCTTCAATGATGCCTCAGTGACACAAGAACTGACACAGTCGCAAGAGGCGGGGGCTTTGGCCATGATGGCAAGTTATACTCTGAAGAAAGGCATAAATATGCGGCGGGTTAAGAAAATTTCACAGCAAAGGGAGCTATGGCTGAGATAGCAATGATATTTGGCGGGTCATGTTTGTACTCTAAACCGCCGTTGCTATGGGATTGAGGCGAGTTAAATTGCTATGAGAAGAGCCGGCAATGCCATGGCGGGTCATAAAGTATAGACAAACAGATTCCGCCAACTACAACGGTCGTTATAAGATCTGCGGATGAAGATAAAAAGGAAAAATATTCTAAACCTAAAATATCAATGGAAGGGCAGGCAGCTCATGCATGGATTCGATTCAAGAAACAATCCGCATTGAGCGGGGGATACATGCTAAGCGGATCGCCGCGTGAGTTGGCTAGAGTTTCGGAACCTACAGACGCTTTCTTTTCCAATCTACGATGAATGCTCCGACGAGCGGCGGCGGACACGGAAGAACTCCGAAGAGCTAAGGCAGATCTGCAAAGTGAAGAGGAAGGAACCTGAAGGATGCCAAGGAGGCGGTCGAACGCTGGCGAGCTCTGGTCAAATCAGGTCGATGCAGCGGCCTAGGCTGGTGAAGACGGGGAAGATCCGACGACGGCGATGGAGCTTCAGTCGCGCGAGCGTTGGAGGAAGAAGAAGGAGATAAACGGCGACGGCGGGGGAAGTAAAAGAAATGGGACCCCTCCCCTGCCTATTTATGAGGAGATGGGACAGCTATAGTCCACGCGAGAATCGAGGAGACGCAATGATAATTAACTAAAGAAGACGCCTCGATTTTCGGGTTGACCGTTTAATGAGATGATCCGTTGTGACGTCATGGAGATCTTTTGGATATATCTGTTGTGACGTCATCCGCTTTATATGGCGGGTTAGGAAGTTTTATTTTCAGGTAAGAAAAGTATGAGACTCGCCACCAAATGGACTTGAAGATTGACATGAACGGGTTCAAATCAATCTGGGGCCTAATGTTGGGGATATAACTCTGTGGTATAACCCGCCCAGGAGGGGCCGGGTCACAGCTGGCGGCTCATACTTAAAGATCCCAAGTGGGCCTGAAGGCCGAAGACAAGCCTAGAGGCGGCTCGCCAGGTGGGCCGGATGGAGGCCTAGAGCCAGAAGGTGGGGCGAGACCCGGGCGCGTGAGCCGCCCGGAAGAAGGCTTGCCCAGGAAGGCAAGACGACTTAGAGACCTGATCGGATACTTAGTGTGACCCGGTCTGGACTCTTGTAAGCCCGGGGCCCTAGCCTGAGTATACAAAAGCGGGTTCCCCGGGCGGCTTAGGGTACGAAACAACTGATCGATAGCTAGGTCAAGCGAACTCGCTCCCTTGTAATCGATATCCAGTCAATACAACACAAAGCAGGATGTAGGCTTTTACCTCTTTCCGAGGGGCCGAACCTGGGTAAACCCTTGTCTCTCGATTCCGATCAACCCCTTCGAGCTCACCGCCTTAGCGATGGCCTCGAACCTAAATCCTCTCACTAGGACATCTGTCGTGACAAAACCACGACGGGTCCAGAAAAAACCCACAAAAATCCCCGCAGCGTTTGGGCTCCGTTTGGTACTGATTTTCTGCGAAGTAAAAAACAAGCAAAAAAAGCAATTGGCACTTTGGCACTATGTCAATAGGTTAGTCCCAAAAAATTATATAAAGTTGTAATAAAATGATTGTAAAACATCCAAGAATGATAATATAACAGCATGGAGCAAGCAAAAATTATAGATACGTTGGAGACGTATCAGCATCCCCAAGCTTAATTCCTACTCGTCCTCGAGTAGGTAAATGATAAAAACAGAACTTTTGATGTGGAATGCTGCCTAACATGTTCATCATATTCTTTTCTTCTTTGTATAGCATGGACATTTGGACTTGTAAATGATTCAAAGCAATAGTCTAGTTTTAACATAATGACTTCAATACTCAAGCATGTCAGCAAGCAACCATGTCTTTCAAAATATCAACACTAAAGAAAGTTATCCCTAGCCCATCATGCTCAATCATTGATCCATTCATGAAACACACTCAAATATTAGCTATGCCCAATGCTCAAGTACGATCATAGTGCCCCCTAGTTGATGCTTATAAGAGAAGATGGAGACTCAAAGCAAAAATAAAAATTGCATAAAGTAAATAGATAGGCCCTTCGCAGAGGGAAGTAGGGATTTGTAGAGGTGCCAGAGCTCATAGTTTTAAATTGAGAGAGAAATAATATTTTGGGTGGCATGCTTTTCCTGTCAACGAAAACGACAAAGTAGCTCACAATACTTTCCATGCTAGATATATCATAGGCGGTTCTCAAACAGAAAATAAAGTTTATTCCTTTTTCCACCAAACTTTCACTTTCCATGGCGGGCCGTATCCACGGTTGCCTTCCATACCAACACTTTCCAAGGAATTTATTATTTGACAACATAAAGTAAATATTTTTTTCTTTTTCATTTCGGGAATGGGCATCCCTATTACCGCCGCACTCTCGTTCCATGACAAGTGAATAAACACACATCTTGAGAATAACACATCTAGCATGGAAAAATATTGGACACTCCCCACCGTTTCATGAGCGGTACGGGCACACAAAAGAGAAAATTTATTTTGAAAATTTAGAGATGGCACATACAAATTTGCTTGGAATGGCATGGAAATACCGCATATAGGTAGGTATGGTGGACTCATAAGGCAAAACTCGGTTTAAGGATTTTGGATGCACAAGTAGTATTTCTACTTAGTACAAATGAAGGCTAGCAAATAGATTGGGAAGCAACCAAACCAAGAAACGAAAAATCACATAAGTGAGCATTCAACATAACTAACACCGAATAATGCACCACAAGTAGGATGTAACTTCATTGCATAACTATTGACTTTCGTGCATGCATAGGGAATCACAAACCTTAACACCAATATTCCTACTAAGCATAATTACTCACTAACATTACTCACATATTACTATCATCATGTTTCAAAACTATTACAAGGAATCAAGTTTAATTTGTCCAATGATCTTCATGAAAGTTTTTATTATATCCTCCTTGGATATCTATCACTTTGGGACTAGTTTCATATATTGTCATTGCTTTTTGGCAAACTCAAACAAATTTAAGTGAAGCACATGAGCATAAATATTTCATCTCTCAAAAAGGTATAAGTGAAGCATGAGAGGATTTCTTCAAAATTTTACTAACTCTCAAATCAATCTAAGTGAAGCATATTTCTACAAAAGTTTCCAAGCACACCGTGCTCAAAAAGATATAAGTGAGGCACTAGAGCAATTCTATAGCTCAAAAAGTTTAAGTGAAGCACATAGAGCAATTCTAACAAATCATAGCATGATTTTGGCTTTCTAAAATAGGTGTGTACAGCAAGGATACAAAGGAAAAACTAACAAACAAAGCAAGCAAAGATACAATACGCTCCAAGCAAAACACATGATATGTGACGAATAAAAATATAGCTCCAAGTAAAATACCGATGGTCGTTACAAGAAAGAGGGGATGCCACTCGGGGGCATCCCCAAGCTTAGTTGCTTGTTACTCTTTGGATATATCTTGGGGGTGCAGTAGCATCCCCAAGCTTAGGCTTTTGCTACTCCTTATTCCTTCATCCATCGTGATCTCACCCAAAACTTGAAAACTTCAATCACACAAAACTCAACAAAATCTTCGTGAGATCCGTTAGTATAATAAAGCAAATCACTACTTTAGGTACTGTTGTAAACCCATTCAAATTTTATAATTGCATTATACCTACTGTATTTTAACTTTACCATGGCTTATACCCCCCAATACAAACCATAGATTCATCAAAACAAGCACACAATGCAAGAAAAACAGAATCTGTCTCAAACAGAACAGTCTGTAGTAATCTGTACTCTACCCATACTTATGTAACTCTAAAAATTCTGAAAAATTAGTACAACGTAAGGAATTTGTATAGAAACACTGTGTTAAAATTTCAGCTCAATATCAAGTTCCAGAAAAAAATGAAAATTCATATACTGGATGCAAAGTTTCTGTTTCAGATTCAGCATCACTTCTACTCATCCTATGAATCATCCTAATGGTTCTACTTGGCACAAACACAAAATAAACCATAAAAACACAATCATAATAGAGGCATAATTGTGTCAACACTCAAAAACAGAAAGGAAAAAAGCAAAAAATTATTTATTCATTGGGTTGCCTCCCAACAAGCGCTATCGTTTTACGCCCCTAGCTAGGCATAATGATTTCAATGATGCTTACATAAAAAGTAGTAATTGAAATATGCAAAAGAGCATCATGAATAGCATGATAAACACATTTAAGTCTAACCCACTTCCTATGCATAGGGATTTTGTGAGAAAACAATTTATGGGAACAAGAATCAACTAGCATAGGAAGGCAAAACAAGCATAACTTCAAAACTTTGAACACATAGAGAGGAAACTTGGTATTATTGCAATTCCTACAAGCATATGTTCCTCCCTCATAATAAATTTCAGTAGCATAATGAAGGAATTCAACAATATAACTATCACATAAATCATTCTTTTCATGATGCACAAGCATAGAATTTTGATTACTCTCCTCATAAGCAAATTCCTTATCATCCATGGTAGTGGGAGCAAACTCAACAAAATAACTACCATGAGACACTTGATTGACATAACCATATTGCAAATTAAAACCCTGATGATAAGTTTCATGGTTATCATTACTCATTATAGCATACGTGTCATCACCATCATCATACATAGGAGGCATGCAATCAACATAATAAATTTGCTCATCAAAACTTGGGGGACTAAAAATATCATCTTCATCAAACATAGCATCCCCAAGATTGTGGCTTTGCATATCATTAGCATCATGGATATTTAGAGTATTCATACTAGCAACATTGCAATCATGCTCATCATTCAAGGAACTATCATGAATCACCATATAAATTTCTTCTTTCAACACTTCATCAAAATTTTCAGATTCATGATTTTCAAACAAAACTAATCAAGTGCACTCAACTCACTAGCAATTGGTTCATCATAATTTGGCCTTTTGAAAAGATTAGCAAGTGTATGAGGATCCATATCAATAGATTTTTAGCAAGCGAAGATGCAAGCAAATAGAAGGCACATGGCAACACAAGCAACCATAGCAAACAAGCAAAAAGGCAAACGGAAAAGAGGGCGAATAAAACGGCAAATTTGTGAAGTGGGGGAGAGGAAAACGAGAGGCAAATGGCAAATAATGTCATTGCAAGGAGATGAGATTTGTGATTAGGAACCTGGTAGATGATGATGGAGTCCCCTCGGTGCCTACGATAGGCACGTAGAAGAGACCGCTTCCTCCCCGGCAACGGCGCATGAAATTCCTTTGACGTGCTTGGACTGCGTCGGTATTTCCCCAAAGAGGAAGGGATGATGCAGCACAGCGACGGTAAGTATTTCCCTCAGTTATGAAACCAAGGTTATTGAACCAGTAGGAGGATCACCACCACCCAATAAGCAGCGCCTGCACACAAACAACAAATACTTGCAACCCGACGCGAAAGAGAGGTTGTCAATCTCTCTACAGTAAATAGATAGATTAGGTAGTGATGGATAGGAGAGATAGATCTCTCAAGAACACAAATAAAAAGAGTAAATATGCAGCAATATATTTTTGGGTTTTTGGTTTTGTAGATCTGAAAACAAAGATTGCAAAAAACGTAGGTGAACAAATTACTGTTGGGCAATTGATAGAAAATCGAATAGTCATGACGATATCCAAGGCGATGATCATTATATAGGCATCACGTCCAAGATAGATAGACCGACTCCTGCCTGCATCTACCTCTATTACTCCACACATCGACCGCTATCCAGATACATTCATGTAGGAATAGACCCCATCTTGTTATCCTTAATAGCAATGATACATGCGTGTCTTGCTGCCCCTTCTGTCACTGGGAAAGAACACCACAAGATCGAACCCATCACAAAGCACCTCTTCCCATGGCAAGAAAAATCGATCTAGCCAGCCTAACTAAACCAAAGATTCGAAGAAGAAATACGATGCTATAAGCAATCATGCATATAAGAGATCAAAGAAGACTCAAATAATATTCATGTATAGAAACTGATCATGAACTCAAAATTCATGGGATCCCAACAAACACACCGCAAAAGTTTACATCAAATAGATCTCCAAGAGACCATTGTATTGAGAATCATAAGACAGAGAGAAGAAGCCATCTAGCTACTGCCTACGGACCCGTAGGTCTATGGTGGACTACTCACGCATCATCGGAGAGGCACCTATGAGGAAGATGAACCCCTCCGTGATGGTGTTTAGATTGGATCTTGCGGTTCTGGAACTTGCGGCGGCTAGAATTGTGTTTCGTCGACTCCTCTAGGGTTTTTGGATTTTCTGGGAATTTATAGGCACGATAGTCGGTTGAGGGGGTCCCCGAGGTGCCCATCCTCCACCAGGCCGCGCTAGGGGGCCTCTGGCACGCCCTGGTGGGGGATGGCCACCCTGGGCCCCCTCTTCAGGTGTTCTTTGGCCCATCTTCTTTCTTCTGGTCCAGAAAAAATCCACAAAAATCCCCGCATGCAGCGTTTGGGCTCCGTTTGGTACTGATTTTCTGCGAAGTAAAAAACAAGCAAAAATAGCAACTGGCACTTTGGCACTATGTCAATAGGTTAGTCCCAAAAAATGATATAAAATTGTAATAAAATGATTGTAAAACATCCAAGAATGATAATATAACAACATGGAACAAGCAAAAATTATAGATACGTTGGAGACGTATCAGTGAGCAGAGAGAATCCACGACCACCTGATATTTGATACAATACTAAGGTAGGAGGTTGAGCTAAGCAACCTAAAAATCAGCACTTTATGGGAGGCAACCCATTATCTCTTTATTTTTCAAGAAGTTTTCCTCTTTGTTTTAATCAATATTTTGCTCTCCTAAAGGAACTGATGAAAACCCCTCAAAAAGTTGTTTTTAACCGCTTTTGTTAAAGAAGTGTTGAAAAGAGGAGCTAGGGAAAGACACAAAGGAGTAAAGGAGTAGAGGAGATCGACGGCGTTCCATACGGGCACTGCCGGCCGTATGCGCAATCGCGTGAACTTTCAGACGAAACACAGTGAGGAGACAGAGAATTCGACGACATATCATACGACCGCTCGCTCCCATTTGCGCGGTCGTATGACACTCTCGCCGAAACAACCACAAGTTACAGAGCTGAAGACGGCCTTTTAAACGAGGGCCAGTGCCCGTTTGCGCGGTTGTTTGACTTCTCGACCAGAAGTGTCCGCGGAAACAGAGAGAAAAACGGCCTATCAGACGAGCGCCAGCGCCCGCCCGAGCGCCCGTTTCGCCGCCCCCCTAGGGGCTTCGGGTAAGCGATTTAGATGACGTTTTAAACGAGCGCAACCGCCTGTTTGAGCGTCTTTTTGAGGTAAGTAAACCCTAGATCGGCCGATTTGAACGTGAGACGACGTTCCATACAAGCGCTTGCACTCATATGATCGCTCGTTTCGCCTGATTTTTGATAAAAATGAGCTACCGGCGCTGGGAGGTCTTCTTGTTCCTCCTCCCAACTCCCAAAACTCTCACCTCACTCTCTCTCTCTCTCTCTCTCTCAAACCCTAGCAAAAATCCTCCAAAACCTTTGTTTCTTCGCGGATTTCATTCGTTTGATCCATGCATCTTCATCCTCGGTGAGTTTCTCCTCCGATCCATGGTTTATTTGCAAGTTTTGGTGGTGGTTTCATCAATGTTCATATAATAGATGAGATGCATAATATTTTCTATTTCCGGTCGATATGCATGCTAGGATTCAAAGTGATATGTTAGAATCGATCTTAGGTAGTATTATAACTCGATCCCCATGTTAAAATTACATTTTTTTTGTTGTTATTTTTGTTGAGTGTAGAAAATGATGAGATCGACGATTGTCGCGGGGAAGAAGGTCATGGGCTCACGCTCTAAGCGTGCCCGGAACGAGGGAGATGAACTCCGTGCTGCTGTGAACAAGGAATTCCAACACGTGAACAACTGGGGGATGAACCCCACGAAGTGGAAGTGTGACGCGTTCTTGGAGTCCCAGGGGCTTCACAACGACTTCGCATGGCTTGCGGACAATGTTGGAATGGGAGCTTTCAGTAACTTCCATTACCTCACGTACCGCAGCATCACCGTGGAGCTCCTCTCCACCTTCTCCCACACTCTCGATGAATCGAGGGTGGCACCGAGCTGCTCATTCACGCTCGGAGGAGTTCAACGCACCATGACACTGGAGCAGTTCTGCAATGCCTTCGATTTCATGAACCAAGGGTTTCTCGACACTAGGGGCATGCTGGTTGCTGAAGCATTGGGTTCGTGGGAAATCATCTCCGTCAAGGATGAACATGACCTCTCGGGGAGGAAGGTATCAAGTATCCAAAACCCCGCCATTCGCTGCTTCATGATTTTCATTGCCAACACTATTTTTGGTAGGGAGAATCTTGGGGGCATGTCGAGCTATGAGATGTGTGCGCTTGATAACCCACAAGTGTAGGGGATCGTTTGTAGCCTTTTTCGATAAGTAAGAGTGTCGAACCCAACGAGGAGCTAAAGGTAGAACAAATATTCCCTCAAGTTCTATCGACCACCGATACAACTCTACGCACGCTAATGCTTACTTTACCTAGAACAAGTATGAAACTACTTTGCGGGAATAAAACTAGAAGTACTTTGCAAGATAATAAAGAACGTGGAAATAAAAGTTAGGTGCTATTTTAATAAAAGAACAATAAAAGTAAATAACTTAGTAGAAAGCTTTTTGTGTAACGCAAGAGAAAGATTGTCCGTAGGCAATTGAATATAATATGATAGATACTTGTCATATGCAATGAGGGAGAGGCATAGGCTAACACACTTTCCGTACTTGGATCATATGCACTTATGATTGGAACTCTAGCAAGCATCCGCAACTACTAAAGTTCATTAAGGTAAAACCCAACCATAGCATTAAATATCAAGTCCTCTTTACTCCCATACGCCACAACCCACCTACTCGGGTTTATGTTTCTGTCACTCAAGCAACCCACCATAGGCAAATCATGAACATATTGCAACACCCTACAGCGAGGATCCCTCACGTTTGAGCGACACGGAGGGCACCATAGGACAGCACCATATCAACATACAACTCACATCCATAACATCATACCACAATTAACCCATAGGACAAAAGAGATCTACTCAAACATCATAGGATAACCAAATATCATTGGGAAATAATATATGGAGTTGAGCACCATGTTTAAGTAGAGATTACAGCGGGGAAGAGAGGTGTTACACCGTTGCATAGAGGGGGGAGAGTTGGTGTTGACGGCGGCGAAGTTGTTGGTGTAGATCGCCGTCACGATGATTGCCCCGGCGGCGTTCCGGCACCACCGGGAGAGAGGGGGATAGAGCCCCCCTCCTTCTTCTTATTCCTTGGCCTCCCCCTAGATGGGAGGAGAGTTCCCCCTCTGGTCCATGGCCTCCATGGCGGCGGAGGGGCAGGAGCCCCTCCTAGATTGGATCTCCCTCTCTGTTCTCTTCTGTTTCGCATTCCTATTTTTTGGCCGAAAACCGTTTCTTATATTCTCGGAGATCCGTAACTCCGATCGGGCTGAAATTTTGAGGGGATTTTTATCCAAAAATTAGCTTCCTTGCGCCCGAAGGAGAGCTCCAACCGACGTACAAGGTGAGCACAACCCACCAGGGCGCGCTTGGGCTTGGAGAGCGTGCCCTGGTGTCTCGTGGGGGCTGTGGGCCTTCGTTTGTGTTGATTCCACTTCTCAAAATTCACAAATATTCCAAAAAAAATCTCCGTAAATTTTTATCGCGTTTGGACTTCGTTTGATATGGATATTCTGCGAAACAAAAAACATGCAACAAACAGGAACTGGCACTGGGCACTGAATCAATAGGTTAGTCCAATAAATCATATAAAATGTTGCCAAAAATATGTGAAAGTTGTATAATAATGGCATGAAACAATCAAAAATTATAGATACGACGGAGACGTATCAGCGCTCCACGCGGCACTCTGCCCCAACTACACACCCAAGCCTAACTTGGGAGCTTTTCTTATGAATCACCTCGGTAGGCACCACAAGCATCCAAGGGGGACTATAGTTTTGGGAGGTGTAGTGACTCGGCTTGCCGAGCACTACGACCTCGATCTTGATGCTATGCAGCATGTCGCGGGCCCTACGACACTCAACCATAGGATTATGACCAACATTCACTTCATTGGGCCCGTGCAAGGGGAGCATTGCTACAAATGAACCCTACCTAATTCACACACTGTTGATGTTCGCTTGCCCTTGTTGCAAGCATTTACGGTTTCTACATGTGATATGTGGGTACTCTCCATTGACGAGATCAACGAGTACCGCCACGAGGCTAGTTTTGGGAACGTTGCTCAACCCAAACCCGCTCCAGAGTGGGAAGCTGCAGCAGCAGGTCTGGCCCATGGTTGGGATGCATGGGGCAATGCCCCTCAGCACGCACCCAACTTTCCACCATAGGCTGACCCACATGTCCAATATGGGCAGCCTCAAGATTTTTCGCCCGGGTTTGAGTTTCAGCAACTGCAGCAGCAGGTCGGAGGGATCCGTACGGACCTCCACGAGGCCAACAACAACATTAACCTGCTGAGTGGGAACATGCAGTCCCTCTTTTCTGTCTGGCAGCCACACCCTGGAGCAGGAGGTCCGTCCTCTAGTGGCCCCTACCACCAGTGGCCACAGTTTGGCCAGGGGGACGACGATGACGAGGACATGGACTAGAGAGTAGGACAAGAGCCTAAGCTTGGGGAGCTCATCCCCTGGTTATCCATGCATGCATATTCATTTTTCTATTATTTTTTTGTATTTTGCATGTTTATTTTCAGTTTGCATAATAAGATGAGGGGCACACTTTGGTCTTGCCTTGTTGTAGTTCTTTTTGTTTGTTTTCTTTGAGCCTATAGGTTTGTTCTCCACTAGCAAGAGGAAATGAAGAGAATGAATTGGGATTTGATGAAGGAGAAGAATGAGCCAGCACGAGAAGGCATAACATATTCATAATCCCTTGTCTTGCAATATTATTTGAGGAAGAATTTTCAGTTGACTGGCTACACTTGAATTAGTTCCCCACATTAATTGAATATCATCTAGTCATAACTCCCAATTTCATATTTTTCTAGTCAAACCTTGTGGGAAAGCATGTTTTTTGTTTTAAATGAAAAATCTAAAAAAATAGAGGTTAAAAACTTTCGAAGAGAACGAGTAATTAAGCACTTCAACTCCACATGCTGATTTTGATTGACTTGATGGCATCTATTGATGGAGTTGTTTATAGGGATGAATATTTGAAGTGGTTGAGGTTATGCCAAAATTTATTCGTAATACTTAAATCGTGGAGCTCCAGCTCTAGGTTGGCTTTACGTCGCATTGCTATATGTTGAGATAATTCGCGTAACTGCAACTCCGTCATGAACTTGGGGATTGTGTGGTAAACGTCGACCTTCCCCGAGGGAGTGTGCAAGTGGTAAATAAAAGCACTGATCGTCGAGCTCAAAAGAGACAACCAATCATGATCCATAGTGCATGAAATTAAGCCACAACGGAACCCAATTGCACATAGTGAATTTTGGCATAACCCCATCACCGAGAGTTGAAATCCTGAAGAACAATGACTGAGAGAAGTGTTTGAGGGCCATGACCAGGAGGCATTAGTGGGTGTTAATGAAAAAAATGAGTACTTTGCTATCTTTGATCTCCAAACCTTCTAAATGCATTTAGATGATTGAGCTGAAGTTGAATATCCATCTAATAAATGAAGACCTTCAGTTGCCTAAACACCTGGTTAGCAAAGAAAATTTGCTTTGAGAAATTATAACTAAAGGTATGAGACTATTCGTGGTTAGGCAACAAGTTTAGGTGCGGCTATTCAATTGCAAATACTTTCTTGAATGATCTTGCAGGATAAGAGAGGATGGATATGATGTATTTTCTCGAGCCGGCAAAGTTCTTTCCATTCAACCAAGCTCCTTTTCACTCTTTTGATTTCTTGTTTGCTCGGGGACGAGCAAATCTTAAGCTTGGGGGAGTTGATGGCTCGAGAATTTGCGATGTTTTTCATAGTGATTTCCATTTGGTTTCATTGGGTTTTTTATTCTTCGGATATTTTTAACGCAAATCCAACAAAAGAGAGGAAAAACTACTTTGTCCTTTGGATGGTAGGAAATATCACATTTGGAAGGAAACCAAAGGAGTTTGCTACAAATCAAGCCAATTGGAGCAACTTTCATGAAGAGAGCATTGTCAACAGGCGCACCAGAGTGAAAGACGACCTTTCATACGACCGTGAGCGCTCGCTTGAGCGGTCGTTTGGAGTGCCCATGACCCATCCTCGTCTGATAGAGGCGAAGTTGTCCCTGTCTTTGGATGAGATGGTGGCTTTCGTTTTCGGTGGAGTAGACTTTGACGATCCGACTACGAACGTGCGAAGACGTCGCGCCTTAGCAATTGCTAAACCAACTCCGAGAGGTTATTGACCACGCCGGAGCATGATCAACCTGACCACGTGGGTCTATTTCCTGCATGCAAATGAAGAACAAGCAAGAAACTGAAATTGCAATCTGGATATTGCAAAAATAAGAGTAAAGCTTTATTGATGAAAGTGGGGTTCTGTGACGTCTTGGTCTGGTCATGGAACACAAACGAAGGACGCAAAGTTGCAGCTATGGCAAACTTGTAATCTAAACAAAACCCAAGTCTAAAATGGCGCCCTAAGGGATATATATATATATGGGGGTAGAGGGGGGTTTCGTGGCCCCTTGGAGGATGGTCTGAAACCAACCCTAACTCAGTTTCCCTACACATACGGACTCTAAAAACAGCCTATAATATGGTATTTCGAAATTACATGGGCCTGGCCCAAAAATAAGGTGACACAGCACCTATAATAGCCTAAGGATGAAATTTATAAAGTGCCATCTTGAATATTTCGTCCAAGCCTTCATGCTCGCGTTATGGTGGCTTCAAAGTGCGAAAATCGCCACTGGAAAGTCCATTGTTCCTTCCCCCGCGCGCACCTTCTTCTCCATGCTTGATCCCGCTCCAATGGCCATCCTTCTTGTCCATGCTAGGTCCTTCATTCATAACTATAACAAACGTATCTAATTTAGGCGGCATCATATGTTCATGAACACTAGAAGGATTTCCAAGAAACGAAAGTACCTGATAATTTAGCTGGCGTGCGCGGGCTCTAGTAACTGGTCCAATATGTGTAGCTGGTGGGGATGTGGGTGTAACATTAGTAGGGATGTCCTCATCATCCTCCCCTTCTTGAAATGAAGTCGTCCTCGACGGAAGCTCATCTTCCTCACCCAAATAAGGCTTCAAATGTGCGATGTTAAATGTGGGACTAACCCCAAAATCTACAAGCACCTCAAGCTTATCTGCATTATCATTTATTTTCTCTAACACCTTAAAAGGACCATCAGCACGTGGCATTATCTTTGACTTGAGCAAATCAGGAAACCTATCCTTACGCAAATGTAACCAAACAAGATCTCAAGGTGCAAAGACAACATGTTTTCTACCCTTGTCTCCAACAAGTTTATACTTAGCATTCATATGCTCAATGTTCTCCATGGTTAACTCATGCATCTTTAATATCAATTCAACACGTTCTTTAGCATCAAAATTAACCTTCTCCGAAGATGGAAGAGGCAACAAATCAATAGGTGCATGAGGTAAGAAACCATACACAACTTCAAAAGGGCACATCTTAGTAGTAGAATGTGACGTGGCTTGAGACTATGTCGGTATTTCCCCAAAGAGGAAGGGATGATGCAGCACAGCGACGGTAAGTATTTCCCTCGGTTATGAAACCAAGGTTATCGAACCAGTAGGAGGATCACCACCACCCAATAAGCAGCACCTGCACACAAATAACAAATACTTGCAACCCGACGTGAAGGAGAGGTTGTCAATCTCTCTACGATAAAAAGATAGATTAGGTAGTGATAGATAGGAGAGATAGATCTCTCAAGAACACAAAATAAAAAGGGAAAATAAAATATGCAGCAATATGTTTTTGGGTTTTTGGTTTTGTAGATCTGAAAACAAAGATGCAAAAAGATAGATCGAAAACAATATGTTGGAAGAGTAGACCCGGGGGGTGTGGGGTTCACTAGTGGCTTCTCTCATGAGTATAGCGCACGGTGGGTGAACAAATTGCTGTTGGGCAATTGATAGAAAATCGAATAGTCATGACGATATCCAAGGCGATGATCATTATATAGGCATCACGTCCAAGATAGGTAGACCGACTCCTGCCTGCATCTACCTCTATTACTCCACACATCGACCGCTATCCAGCATGCATCTAGTGTATTAAGTTCATGGAAAAACGGAGTAATGCAATAAGAACGATGACATGATGTAGACAAGATCTATTCATGTAGGAATAGACCCCATCTTGTTATCCTTAATGGCAATGATACATGCGTGTCTTGCTGCCCCTTCTGTCACTGGGAAAGAACACCGCAAGATCGAACCCATCACAAAGCACCTCTTCCCATGGCAAGAAAAATCGATCTAGTCGGTCTAAATAAACCAAAGATTCGAAGAAGAAATACGAGGCTATAAGTAATCATGCATATAAGAGATCAAAGAAGACTCAAATAATATTCATGGATAGAAACTGATCATGAACTCAAAATTCATCGGATCCCAACAAACACACCGCAAAAGTTTACATCAAATAGATCTCAAAGAGACCATTGTATTGAGAATCATAAGAGAGAGAGAGGAAGCCATCAAGCTACTGCCTACGGACACGTAGGTCTATGGTGGACTGCTCATGCATCATCGGAGAGGCACCTATGAAGAAGATGAACCCCTCTGTGATGGTGTTTAGATTGGATCTCGAGGTTCTGGAACTTGCGGCGGCTAGAATTGTGTTTCATCGACTCCCCTAGGGTTTTTGGAACATTTGGGACTTTATAGGCATCAGAGGCGGTGGAGAGGGGCCCCGAGGAGGGCACAACCCATCAGCGCGCGCTGGGCCCCCCCCCTGGCGCGCCCTGGTGGGTTGTGGTCTCCACGGCCCACCTCTCCGGTACTTCTTTCGCCCACTGGGTGTCTTCTAGTCCAAAAAAAATCTCCAATAGTCGCGATTGGACTCCGTTTGGTATTGATATTCTATGAAGTAAAAAAACAAGCAAAAACAGCAACTGGCACTTTGGCACTATGTCAATAGGTTAGTCCCAAAAAATGATATAAAGTTGTTATAAAATGATTGTAAAACATCCAAGAATGATAATATAACAGCATGGAACAAGCAAAAATTATAGATACGTTGGAGACATATCAGCATCCCCAAGCTTAATTCCTACTCGTCCTCGAGTAGGTAAATGATAAAAACAGAATTTTTGATGTGGATTGCTGCCTAACATGTTCATCTCATATTCTTTTCTTTTGCATAGAATGGACATTTGGACTTGTAAATGATTCAAAGCAATAGTCTAGTTTTAATATAATGACTTCAATACTCAAGCATGTCAACAAGAAACCATGTCTTTCAAAATATCAACACTAAAGAAATTTATCCCTAGCCCATCATGCTCAATCATTGATCCATTCATGAAACACACTCAAATATTAGCTATGCCCAATGCTCAAATACGATCATAGTGCCCCCTAGTTGGTGCTTTATAAGAGAAGATGGAGACTCAAAGTAAAAAATAAAAATTGCGTAAAGTAAGTAGATAGGCCCTTCGCAGAGGGAAGTAGGGATTTGTAGAGGTGCCAGAGCTCAAGGTTTAAATTGAGAGAGAAAATATTTTGGGTGGCATGCCTTTCCTGTCAACGAAAACAACAAAGTAGCTCACAATACTTTCCATGCTAGATATATCATAGGCGGTTCCCAAACAGAAAATAAAGTTTATTCCTTTTTCCACCAAACTTTCACTTTCCATGGTGGGCCGTATCCACGGTTGCCTTCCATACCAACACTTCCAAGGAATTTATTATTTGACAACATAAAGTAAATATTTTTTTTATTTTTCATTTCGGGAATGGGCATCCCTATTACCGCCGCACTCTCGTGCAATGACAAGTGAATAAACACTCATCTTGAGAATAACACATCCAGCATGGAAAAAATATTGGACACTCCCCACCGTTTCATGAGCGGTACGAGCACACAAAAGAGAAAATTTATTTTGAAAATTTAGATATGGCACATACAAATTTGCTTGGAACGGCATGGAAATACTGCATATAGGTAGGTATGGTGGACTCATAAGGCAAAACTTGGTTTTTAAGGATTTTGGATGCACAAGTAGTATTTCTAGTTAGAACAAATGGAGGCTAGCAAATAGATTGAGAAGCAACCAAACCAAGAAATAAAAATTCACATAAGCGAGCATTGAGCATAACTAACACCGAATAATGCACCATAAGTAGGATGAAACTTCATTGCATAACTATTGACTTTCGTGCATGCATAGGGAATCACAAACCTTAACACCAATATTCCTACTAAGCACAATTACTCACTAGCATGACTCACATATTACTATCATCATGTTTCAAAACTATTACAAAGAATCAAGTTTAATTTGCCCAATGATCTTCATGAAAGTTTTTATTATATCCTCCTTGGATATCTATCACTTTGTGTGTAGTTTCATATATTGCCATTGCTTTTTGGCAAGCTCAAACAAATTTAAGTGAAGCACATGAGCATAAAGATTTCATCTCTCAAAAAGGTATAAGTGAAGCATGAGAGGATTTCTTCAAAATTTACTAACTCTCAAATTAATCTAAGTGAAGCATGAGAGTATTTCTACAAAAATTTCCAAGCACACCATGCTAAAAAATATATAGTGAAGCACTAGAGCAATTCTATAGCTCAAAAAGTTTAAGTGAAGCACATAGAGCAATTCTAACAAATCATAGCATAATTTTGGCTCTCTCAAATAGGTGTGTCCAGCAAGGATACAAGTGACAAACTAACAAACAAAGCAAGCAAAGATACAAGACGCTCCAAGTAAAACTCATGATATGTGACGAATAAAAATATAGCTCCAAGTAAAATACCGATGGTCGTTAGAAGAAAGAGGGGATGCCACTCGGGGGCATCCCCAAGCTTAGTTGCTTGTTTTTATTTGGATATATCTTGGGGATGCTGTAGCATCCCCAAGCTTAAGCTCTTTTCACTCCTTATTCCTTCATCCATCGTGATCTCACCCAAAACTTGAAAACTTCAATCACACAAAACTCAACAAAATCTTTGTGAGATCCGTTAGTATAATAAAGCAAATCACTACTTTAGGTGCTGTTGCAAACCCATTCCTATTTTATTAGTGCATTATACCTACTGTATTTTAACTTACCATGGCTCATACTCTTCAATATAACCCATAGATTCATCAAAACAAGCACACAATGCAATGAAAACAGAATTTGTCTTAAACAGAACAGTCTGTAGTAATCTGTACTCTAACCATACTTCTGTAACTCCAAAACTTCTAAAAAAGTAGGAAAACGTAAAGAATGTGTATATCAACACTGTGTTAAAATTTCAGCTCAAGATCACGTTCCAGTAAAAAATGAAAATTCAAATACTGGACGTAAAGTTTCTGTTTCAGATTCAGCATCGCTTCTACTCATCTTATGAATCATCCTAAAGGCTCTACTTGGGACAAACACTAAATAAACTATAAAAACACAATCATAACAGAGGCATAATTGTGTCAACACTCAAAAACAGAAAGGAAAAAGCAAAATTTTATTTATTCATTGGGTTGCCTCCCAACAAGCGCTATCATTTTACGCCCCTAGCTAGGCATAATGATTTCAATGATGCTCAGATAAAAAGTAGTAATTGAAATATGCAAGAGAGCATCATGAATCTCATGAAAAACACATTTAAGTCTAACCCACTTCCTATGCATGGGGATTTTGTGAGCAAACAATTTATGGGAACAAGAATCAACTAGCATAGGAAGGCAAAACAAGCATAACTTTGAACACATAGAGAGGAAACTTGATATTATTGCAATTCCTACAAGCATATGTTCCTCCCTCATAATAAATTTCAGTAGCATCATAAAGGAATTCAAAAATATAACTATCACATAAATCATTCTTTTCATGATGCACAAGCATAGAATTTTCATTACTCTCCACATAAGCAAATTCCTTATTATCCATGGTAGTGGGAGCAAACTCAACAAAATAACTATCATGAGACACTTGATTGACATAACCACATTGCAAATTAAAACCATGACGATAAGTTTCATGGTTATCATTAGTCATTATAACATACGTGTCACAACCATCATCATGAATAGGAGGCATGCAATCATCATAATAAATTTGCTCATCAAAACTTGGGGGACTAAAAATATCATCTTCATCAAACATAGCATCCCCAAGCTTGTGGCTTTGCATATCATTAGCATAATTGACATTAATAGAATTTATAGTAACATCATCTCAATCATGCTTTTCAATCAAGGAGCTATCATGAATCACCTTATAAATTTCTTCTCTCAACACTTCATCAAAATTTTCACATTCATGATTTTCAAGCAAAACTTTATAGAGATAATCAAGTGCACTCAACTCACTAGCAATTGGTTCATCATAATTTGGTCTTTTGCAAAGATTAGCAAGTGGATGAGGATCCATATCAATAGATTTTTAGCAAGCGAAGATGCAAGCAAATAGAAGGCACATGGCAACACAAGCAAAGATAGCAAACAAAAAGAGATCCAGCGAGAAAAAGGCAAACGAAAAAGAGGGCGAATAAAACGGCAAATTTAGTGAAGTGGGGGAGAGGAAAACGAGAGGCAAATGGCAAATAATGTAATTGCAAGGAGATGAGATTTGTGATTAGGAACCTGGTAGATGATGATGGAGTCTCCTCGGCGCCTGAGATTGGCACGTAGAAGAGACCGCTTCCTCCCCAGCAACGGCGCCAGAAATTCCTTTGACGTGGCTTGAGACTGTGTCGGTATTTCCCCAAAGAGGAAGGGATGATGCGGCACAGCAACGGTAAGTATTTCCCTCAGTTATGAAACCAAGGTTATCGAACCAGTAGGAGGATCACCACCACCTAATAAACAGCACCTGCACACAAAGAACAAATACTTGCAACCCGACGCAAAAGAGAGGTTATCGATCTCTCTACGGTAAAAAGATAGATTAGGTAGTGATAGATAGGAGAGATAGATCACTCAAGACCACAAAATAAAAAGGGCAAATAAAATATGCAGCAATATGTTTTGGGTTTTTTGGTTTTGTAGATCTGAAAACAAAGATGCAAAAAGATATATCGGAAAGCAATATGTTGGAAAAGTAGACCCGGGGGCCGTAGGGTTCACTAGTGGCTTCTCTCATGAATATAGTGTACGGTGGGTGAACAAATTACTGTTGGGCAATTGATAGAAAATCGAATAGTCATGACGATATCCAAGGCGATGATCATTATATAGGCATCACGTCCAAGATAGGTAGACCGACTCCTGCCTGCATCTACCTCTATTACTCCACACATCGACCGCTATCCAGCATGCATCTAGTGTATTAAGTTCATGGAAAAACGGAGTAATGCAATAAGAACGATGACATGATGTAGACAAGATCTATTCATGTAGGAATAGACTCCATCTTGTTATCCTTAATGGCAACGATACATGTGTGTCTTGATGCCCCTTCTGTCACTTGGAAAGAATACCGCAAAATCAAACCCATCACAAAGCACCTCTTCCCATGGCAAGAAAAATCGATGTAGTCGGCCTAACTAAACCAAAGATTCGAAGAAGAAATACGAGGCTATAAGTAATCATGCATATAAGAGATCAAAGAAGACTCAAATAATATTCATAGATATAAACTGATCATGAACTCAAAATTTATCGGATCCCAACAAACACACTGCAAAAGTTTACATCAAATAGATCTCCAAGAGACCATTGTATTGAGAATCATAAGAGAGAGAGAGAGGAAGCCATCTAGCTACTGCCTACAGACGCGTAGGTCTATGGTGGACTACTCACGCATCATTGGAGAGGCACCTATGAAGAAGATGAACCCCTCCGTGATGGTGTTTAGATTGGATCTCGAGGTTCTGGAACTTGCGGCGGCTGGAATTGTGTTTCGTCGACTCCCCTAGGGTTTTTGGAATATTTGGGAATTTATAGGCATTAGAGGCGGTGGAGAGGGGCCCCGAGGAGGGCACAACCCATCAGGGCGCGTCGGGGCCCCCCTGACGCGCCTTGGTGGGTTGTGGTCTCCATGGCCCACCTCTCCGGTACTTCTTTGGCCCACTGGGTGTCTTCTGGTCCAGAAAAAATCTCCAAAAAGTTTCGTCGTGATTGGAGTCCGTTTGGTATTGATATTCTGCGAAGTAAAAAACAAGCAAAAACAGCAACTGGCACTATGTCAATAGGTTAGTCCCAAAAAATGATATAAAGTTGTTATAAATGATTGTAAAACATCCAAGAATGATAATATAACAGCATGGAACAAGCAAAAAATATAGATACGTTGGAGACGTATCAGAATGCAGCGAACGATTATAAGCAAATTCAATATGAGGCAAGCATTCTTCCCACATTTTCAGGTTATTCTTCAAAATAGCCCTAAGCATGGTAGACAACGATCTATTGACTACTTCAGTTTGTCCATCAGTTTGGGGTTGACATGTAGTACTAAAAAGCAGTTTAGTCCCCAACTTAGCCCATAAACATCTTCAAAAGTGGCTAAGAAATTTAGCATCACGATCCGAAACAATTGTATTTGGCACACCATGCAAGCGAATAATTTCACGAAAGAACAAATCAGCAACATTAGCAACATCATCACTTTTATGACATGGTATAAAGTGTGCCATTTTTGAAAATCTATCCACGACAAAAAATATGCTATCCCTCCCCTTCTTTGTTCGAGTTAGACCTAAAACAAAGTCCATAAAGATATTGTCCCAAGGAACACTAGGTACAGGCAAGGGTATATATAAACCATGAGGATTGAGTCGTGACTTAGCTTTTTGACATGTAGTGTAGCGAGCAACAAAATGCTCAACATCCCGTCTCATCTTTGGCCAATAGAAATGTGTAGCAAGTACGTCCTCCGTCTTCTTCACGCCAAAGTGTCCCATTAATCCTCCTCCATGCGCCTTCTGCAACAACAAAAGACGAACGAAGCTAGCTGCAATGCATATCTTGTTAGCACGAAACACAAATCCATCATTAATGACAAACTTGTTCCATGTTCTCCCTTCTTTACAATTCTCCAACACATCTTTAAATTCAACATCATGCACATATTGATCTTTGATGGTCTCCAAACCAAATATATTAAAGTCAAGTTGTGAAAGCATAGTATAACGACGAGACAATGCATCAACAATAACGTTTTCTTTACCCTTCTTGTATTTAATGACATAAGGGAAAGTCTCAATGAATTCAACCCATTTAGCATGTCTACGGTTCAGTTTTGCTTGACTTTTAATATGTTTCAAAGATTCATTATCAGAATGTATGACAAATTCTTTGGGCCATAAATAATGTTGCCATGTTTCCAAAGTCCGAACAAGAGCATATAATTCCTTATAATAAGTAGATTAATTCAGACTAGGCCCACTCAATTTTTTAGAAAAGTATGCAACAGGTTTACCATCTTGTAATAACACACCTCCTAATCCAATTCCACTAGCATCACATTCAAGCTCAAAAGTCTTATTAAAATCAGGAAGTTGGAGTAAAGGAGCATGTGTTAACTTATCTTTCAATACGATGAAGGCTTCTTCCATGCGGTACCCCAAACAAAAGGCACATCCTTCTTTGTAAGCTCGTTGAGAGGTACAACAATGGTGCTGAAATCCCTCACAAAACGCCTATAGAAACCAGCGAGGCCAAGAAAACTCCTCACTTGTGTGACCGTTTTGGGTTGCGGCCAACTCTCAATAGCTTCAATCTCGGCTTTATCAACTTCAATTCCCTGTGGAGTAACAACATAGCCAAGAAAAGATACCCGGTCGGTGCAAAAAGTGCACTTCCCAAGGTTACCAAACAAACGTGCATCACGTAGAGCAATAAAAACAGCATGTCAATGTTCCAAGTGTTCCTCCAAAGATCTACTATAAATCAATATATCATCAAAATAGACTACCACAAATCGTCCAATGAAAGCACGTAAAACCTTGTTCATTAATCTCATGGAAGTACTAGGTGCATTAGTTAACCCAAAAGGCATGACTAACCACTCATATAAACCAAACTTAGTTTTAAATGTTGTTTTCCATTCATCTCCCAATTTCATACGAATTTGATGGTATCCACTATGCAAATCAACTTTGGAGAAAATTGTAGAGCCACTTAATTCATCAAGCATATCATCTAGCCTAGGAATAGGATGCCGATAAAGAATAGTAATATTATTAATGCCTCTACAATCCACACACATACGCGATGTTCCATCCTTTTTCGGCACTAGAATAATAGGAACAGCACAAGGACTAAGGGATTCGCGTATATAACCTTTGTCGAGCAGCTCTTGTACTTGACACATAATCTCCTTAGTCTCCTCTGGATTGGTACGGTATGGCGCATGGTTGGGTAGCGATGCACGGGGAATTAAGTCAATTTGATGCTTAATCCCTCGAATAGGTGGTAATCCTGGTGGCACGTCTTGTGGAAAGACGTCAGCAAACTCCTGCAAGATATTAGTGACAGCAGGAGGCAAAGAGGGAGGCATGTCCTCGAATGAAAATAATACCTCTTTGCATACAAAAGCATAGCAAACAGATGTAGTAGCATCCACATCAGTAATATCAGATTTAGTGGCAAGTAAACAACCACTCTTCAATTTTATTTCAGATGCAACACTAGATGATTGTTTATTAGGCTTTATATGTTGCTCAAATTCCTTTGTCACAATATGATTTTCACTCTCACTTTGCTCCTGTTTTGCTTTACTAGCTCTAGCAATGTCATCTTTCATAATATGTTCAGGAGACATAGGAAGCAAAGTTATATTTTTATCCTTATGAACAAGAGTATACTGATTTGTCCTACCATGTTGTACATAATTTTTATCAAATTGACATGGTCTACCAAGTAAAACGGAGCATGCTTGCATGGGTACCACATCACAATCAACCAGAATATGTAGCAATGCTAAAGTGCACATGAACAGTACGTGTTAACTTAACCTTACCAATGTTGTGAACCATTGGATGTAATATGGATGAGGATGTGGTCTGGTGGTTAGCGACAGCTTCTCCACCACCTCCATGCTAGCCAGGTTGTTGCAACTCCCTCCATCGATGATGACGCGAACATAACGCTCCTTCACAGCTCCCTTTGTATGGAACAAGTTCTGCCTCTGATTTTGCTCAGCCTGTGTAACCTGCACACTCAGAACATGTTGAGCAACTAAACTTTCATACCTGTCCGCGTAGTCAACAGCCATGTAGTGTGTCTCTTGTTCAGTATCCTCGGCACCCTGTTCTTCACTTGCAACAAGAGCCAAAGTCTCCTCATCATAATCACTAGCGGAGGCATAACCACCATCCTCGGTAACAATCATCACACGCCTGGATGTGCATTCTCTTGCAAAGTGACCTCTAACCTTGAAACGACGACATATAACCTCACGTGTTTGCCCTGTAGATGCCATGGATGAAGAAGAGCTCTGTGCATGCCCCGAAGGCGTGCCCTTACTGGAGGCTGGTGGCAGTGCCTGATTCCTGGTATCTCGATTGGAGTTGGCGGCTGAAGTAGGCGGTGCTGCAGCAGGACGTGTGGAAGTAGATGAGGTCCGTGGTGTCCATGATGAAGCTCGTCGTGCAGAAAAATTAGTTCTCGCCATTCCCTGTCGATCCCGCACTTCACGTTCAGCTTTGTAAGCAAGATGGAATAAACAAGTGATAGTGTTATACTCCTTATACTCTAGAATAGTCTGAATCTCTCTATTTAATCCACCCATAAAATGTGCAAGCATAGCTTCATTCTCCTCAACAATACCACATCTAATCATGCCAGTTTGTAATTCCTGATAATATTCCTCTACGGAATTTTTTCCTTGTCTTAAACACTGCAAATTTTGAAGCAATTCACGTTGATAATATGGTGGAACCCAATGATTATGCATAGCAGTTTTCAAAGCAACCCAAGTAGTAGGGATATTATCATGATGTATTCTACAATATTCAGACCACCAAACACAAGCAAAACTAGTGAATGCACAAACAGCAGCAGCAACACGTCTATCCTCAGGAAATTGTAAGCATGTAAAATGTTGATATGTTTCTAATTCCCAAGTAAGATATATATCAGGAACATATCTACCCTCAAATGTTGGAGTATTAAATTTAAGTTTAGGGAGATGGTCATGATCCCGTACCTGAGGGGGTGGTGCAGCCCTACTGTTGCGATAGTAGCCATGTGGACGACCTAGTGCATGTGGTGGTGGTTGGCCCTGGGGCTGATCTGGGGCAACCTCTCCCTCATCATCATAATCACCATCATAATCCTCATTCTGCTCAACGACAGTAGCAGCAGCAACAGCAGCCACCGAAGTTGCAGCACTAGCAATGGCACCAGAATTTTGGCCTTGGTCGATAGGCACAAGTCGCGCTCGTCCCGCGAAATTTGGGCGTTGTTGGTGTTGTTGTTGCCGAGGTACGACAGGTACAGCTGGTGAAGGTAGACGTGCAAGCACCTCATTGAATTTAGCATCAAGCTTGGCATCGGCCGTCTTCTCCAAACCATCTAGCTTCTCCATAGCCTCTCCAAGGCTCGTCACCAAGTCGTGTACCTGTTCACCCATCATTTGTTGAAATTTATCATGGAGCGCCTTGTTGGTCCTACCCTCCCAGTCGATCTCGTCAGCTTGTGATCCTGGCATGGTTAGCAGCAATAGGAAACACACAAGAATATGAACCTACTGGCTACTAGGAAGTGGTGGTGGTGGTGGTGTGTCAAAAATCCTTCAAGCGAATCTCAAATCCTTACCAGTTCTTACCAAGCAGCAGGCGGTGATCGGCAACCGTTGTAGTCAAAACTCTCAAAGCTTGGATAGAGCAATTACCAGGAAGAGTCAAACGCACGACGTAGATGTATGTGGAGCTTGGAAGGCTTATAATATGGTAGCAAAAGGGGGTCAACAATAATTAGTTCAGAGATGCAAAGTTGAAAAGACGCTCAACGACGGTACCGTGTTGGTCCTAGGCTAGATCGTACTAGAGACGCGAGCCTAGAACACCAACAAAATCACGACGCAACACATAACCAAGGGAAGAGCACGCTTTGGAAAAAAATCTCGCTCTTTCTTTTTTGGCGCCTCTTTTTTTGCGCTCCTTTTTTTCTTCAGAAAATCACTATAATGACGAGTGTCTCAAAACTCTTCCCAAGGCGTATAAACAGGATACGCACACAAAAAATTGACGATTTTTTTTCTGGAATGATTCGGGGCTGCGATGACCAAAAAGTGCAACAAAAAATCACTATGGTGGCGAGTGTCTCAAAACGCCCCGCAAAGCCTAAAAATTGGATAGGGAAAAATATTTTCACCCGTCGAAATTTTGGCCTAAAAACTGCCCGGGGGTCTCCAGACTTTTTTTTCCGAAACCTACTCAGGCAAGGAAACACGAAACTGAAAACAAAGATATCTCGAAACTAAACCTAATATGTAATGGACTCGGACTAGGATTGGTGGTGGATATGAATCTGGTGGAACTCGGACTAGTGGCGGATGTATGTATGGGTGGTGGAACACGGACTGGTGATGAATCTGTGATGGAGGTGGGCTGGATTGGCATGATGGATGATATGTGGTGGTATATGGCAGCGGTGATGTATCTGGTGTGGTGGTGGTATATGGGAGCGATGAAGATGATGCGGCGGCGACGTGACAAACTGTGAACAGAACTCGAAACTCTAAGGACTAGACGCTAAGACCAGCAACTTGACACCATGATGCAACCGCAGATTCAACAAAGCAAATACCGAACAGAAAATTGCAAAGGCTCAGATTGGTTCGGATATGATGATCTAACCCTAATTTTTTGTGGCTTTTTCATGGACTGTAGGTATAAAGAACAGATGCAATCTAAACTACGAATAACTGGGAAAATCTCACCAAGCAACCTGGAAATCTGATACCACTTGATAGAGGCGAAGTTGTCCCTGTCTTTCGATGAGATGGTGCCTTTCCTATTCGGTGGAGTAGACTTTGACGATCCGACTACGAACGTGCGAATACGTCGCGCCTTAGCAATCGCTAAACCAACTCCGAGAGGTTATTGACCACGCCGGAGCATGATCAACCTGACCACGAGGGTCTATTTCCTGCACGCAAACGAAGAACAAGCAAGAAACTGAAATTGCAATCTGGATATTGCGAATATAAGAGTAAAACTTTATTGATGAAAGTGGGGTTCTGTGACGTCTTGGTCTGGTCGTGGAACACAAACGAAGGACGCGAAGTTGCAGCTATGGCGAACTTGTAATCTAAACAAAACCCAAGTCTAAAACGGCGCCCTAAGGGCTGTATATATGGGGGAATAGAGGGGATTTCGTGGCCCCTTGGAGGAGGGGTCCGAAACCAACCCTAACTCAGTTTCCCCACACGTACGGACTCTAAAAACAGCCTATAATATGGTATTTCGAAATTACATGGGCCTGGCCCAAAATTAAGGTGATGCAGCACCTATAATAGCCTAAGGACGAAATTTATAAAGTGGCATCTTGAATATTTCGTCCAAGCCTTCATGCTCTCATTATGGTGGCTTCAAAGTGCGAAAAGCACCACTGGAAAGTCCATTGTTCCTTCCCGCACACGCACCTTCTTCTCCATGCTTGATCCCGCTCCAATGGCCATCCTTCTTGTCCATGCTAGGTCCTTCATTCATAAGTAAAACAAAGTATCTAATTTAGGCAGCATCATATGTTCATGAACACTAGAAGGATTTCCATGAAACGAAAGTACCTGATAATTTAGCTGGCGTGCGTGGGCTCTAGTAATTGGTCCAATATGTGTAGCTGGTGGGGATGTGGGTGTAACATTCGTGAAGGGAACCCTAGCCACCGCCACACCACCCAGAACAGGAGAAAGAAGGATCTGGAGAACTCACAAAGATCATCGTAGTCTTTAGTCCTTTCATCTTCATCATCATCATCATCATCTCATTCACCATTGTAGGAGGGATTGGAACTTGTAATCTCTACTCCATCTCATCTGAGATCAAGACTACTTGAGCACCATTTCATCTCACTGTGGATCCCCTCAATATTATTGATATGGTTTTCATGGTTTTTATCTCTGCTGTGATTGATTCCCCTCTTATGATGTGTGAGTAATTCCCCTAGGTGTGGGAGATGTAGGTAAGTGGTAAGATTGATATGTGCCTATTCTACATGTCGTCATTTGAATTTGTAGTAGTATGATTTATTTAGTATGTTGTTATACTGTGGTGAACCCTATGTGTATTGTCCAATTTAAGGACCCATGCAACATGATCTCAAGACCTACACAGGTAACACATGTTGTTTAGGAAATCTGTGACCTCTGACGTGACAGGTGGAGATATATATGAGAACTGAAGACAATATGAGATAACGGTGATCCATTGAACTTAGTGCTTGGTTCCGGTCTTATGACCTTAATTGTGGAAACGACCACTTTGTGGCTTCGGAGAAGCAGGACCATAGAATGAAATGTAACCCCAAGTGGAGGAGTTTCATGGCTCCAGGGATAACCGCCTACAGAAAGTTTATATCAAATACTATGAGTACAATACAAGGTAACTCGTATTACCGTCGCCCTTGCACAATTCATATATTCTTACCATGAACTGAAATCTCTCCGCACCTAATCTCTTCATTGCAGGAAACACCATTTACATTTTAAGCTCTTGTCATTTACTTTCATTACTTAATAACTAAACACCTTTAAACTCTCTCTTCACTAGCATATTTACTCTATCGTTTACCCAGGAAAGTAACAATATTTGCAGAAGCTCAAGCAATACTTCACACAAGAGCCGCGACACCTTGTGTGTGACAGAAACGCCTCCATAAATAGTCTCCTCCGCTCTTTGTTGGGACGATTACTCATTGGGATACTTTGGACAAAATGCTGCACTACCCTATTTGCTCTGCAGGTACCACCGGTCCACCCACATAACAAATTATCAAAGTACCGAACGCGAATCAACTAAACATGATGAAACGTGACGACAAAATTCCCATGTGCCCTCGAGAGCGCTTTACTTCCTACAAGAGAACTTTACAGCTTGTCCTTTGCTATAAAAAGGATTGAGCCAGATTACCGCATTTTTTGTTACTATTGTCACTTGTTACTTGCTACGAATTACCTTGCTACAAAACTATATGTTACCGCTACTTTTAGTTCTTGTAGAGAATACTTTGCTGAATATCACTTTTCATTTCCTTCTGCTCCTCGTTGGGTTTGACACTCTTACTTAACGAAAGGACTACGATTGATCCCCTATACTTGTGGGTCATCACCAGCATTCGCGGACATATCGGGGCTTGATACGTCTCCGACGTATCTGTACTTTTTGATTGTTTCATGCTATCATATTATCAATCTTGGATATTTTATAGGCAATTATATGCTATTTTATATAATTTTTGGGATTAACCTATTAACTTAGTGCCGAGTGTCAGTTTCTGTTTTTTGCTTGTTTTTGGACTTCTCAGAAAATCAATATCAAACGTAATCCAGCACGGAGGTCGTCTTCATCAACCTTGCTGCCTCCATGATGATGTGTGAGTAGTTCACCACAGACCTACGGGTCCATAGCTAGTAGCTAGATGGCTTCTTCTCTCTCTTTGATCTTCAATACAAAGTTCTTCGTGATTCTTGCGTTCATCTATCCGATGTAATCTTCTTTTGTGGTATGTTTGTTGGGATTCGACGAATTGTGGGTTTATGATCAGATTATTCATGAAAAGTAGTCGAGTCTTCTCTGAATTTTATTATGCATGATTGTTATAGCTTTGCAAGTCTCTCCGATCTATCAGTTTGGTTTGGCCAACTAGATTGATTTATCTTCAGCGGGAGGAGTGCATTGTAGTGGGTTCAATCTTGCGTTGCTCTATATCCCAGTGACAGAAGGGGACAAGACACGTATTTTATTATTGCTACTAAGGGTAAAACGACGGGGTTTGAACATATTGCTTGTACTTACTTTGTTTACATGATGTCATCTTGGTCAAAGCATTACTCTGTTTGTCATGGACTTAATACCATAGATGCATGATGGATAGCGGTCGATCGGTGGAGTAATAGTAGTAAATGCAAAATCGTTTCGGTCTACTTGTCATGGACGTGATGCCTATATACGTGATCATCGCCATGAATACATAATCATAACTATGTGATTTTCTATCAATTGCCCAACAGTAATTTGTCTACCCACCGTATGCTAATTTCGAGAGAGAAGCCTCTAGTGAACACTATGGCCCCCGGGTCTACTTAATCATATTTGCTAAAAACACAAAAATACCTTGCTTCAATTTATCATGTTTTATTTTATTTTGCTTTTATCTTTACCTATCCACCACAATCAGAAGTAATCCTTACAAGCAATGAGTTCAAGGGGCTTGACAACCCTCTTGCCCCTGTTGGGTGCAAGTGTTTGGTTTTGTGTGTGCAGGTACTACTGACGTAATATTGTTGTGGTTCTCCTACCGGTTCGATAACCTTGGTACTCACTGAGGAAATACTTATCGCTACTATATTGCTTCACCCTTCCTCTTCACGGAAAAACCCAACGCAGCTCACGAGTAGCAGAAAGAATTTCTGGCGCCGTTGCTGGGGAGACATCACCATCTTCACACGAGGTACCTACACACACATTATCCTCTAACTATTCTACTTTTTACTTGCCTAGTTATGTTATCTTTATCTTTGACTCGGAAGAACAGGAAGTAAAAGCAAAAGTTTAAGATAAATGGATCCTCATCCGCTTGCTAATCTTTTCAAACTTGCTGCTTATTATAAACCAATAGCTAATAATGAAGTGATAAATGAAAATGCTATTGGGATCATTTATTGAATTAAAAGCATGATTGCAATTTTGTTAAATTCTACGAATATCAATTGTGCCAGTGACCATGCTTGGGGTGATAATCATGATGTTTCTTGTGATCTTGAGAATTTTGAGCTTCATGATGAATCTATTATTGATAATGATATATGCAATAATACTAAAAGTGGGTTTGGAAGAGCGTCAACTTTAGGTAATAATGGTTCCACTACTTTGGGGAATGATCAATCTTATGATTTTTTTGATAAAAGTGGGTTTGGAAAGGTCATGACTTTAGTTGATGTTAATCCCACTATCTTGGAAGATTATAAGATTTGCATTCATATGGATCATAAAGTGAATGTTTTACATGGTTGTTATATTGTTGAGTTTGATTATGATCCTACATTTAATTATTATGAGATAGGCAAATGTGGTTATAGGAAATTTCATTTTCAATTACCTCTCTTGATGTTCTAATTGTTAATGCTTCATTCTTCCTATTTGCATATGCTAGATACTTCTTGTCTTGATAATTTGTTTGCTTATAAAATGCCTATGCATAGGAAGTATGTTAGGCTTAAACGTGTTTGCCACATGTTTTATGATGCTCTCTTTGTGATTTAATTCTTGTCTTTTATGTGAGCATCATTATTATCCCAAGTCTATCTTAATGGCTATAAAGAAAGAGCTTGTTGGGAGACAACCCAATCATTACCCCTTTCTATTATTTTGAGTTTATACATTTTATGCTACTGTTATGGTAGTGTTTTTATCTTTAAATTAGTGTTAGTGCCAAGTAAAGCCTTTGGGATGATTTGGAAGATAGTAGAATTGATGTTGTGCAAAAAAAGAAACTTTTATGCCCAGTTCATAATTTCTCTAATTTTACTGGAGCATCTTTTTGATCTGAATTTTTTATACAGTATTTGTATACAAATTGCCCAGGTTTTCCTAATTTTTCAGAATTTTTGGAGTTACAGAAGTATGGTTTTAGTAGAGATCACTACAGACTGTTCTGTTTTAGACATATTCTATTTTTTGCTTGCATAGTTTGCTTGTTTTGATGATGCTATGGATTGCATCGGGGGGTATAAGCCATGGACAAGTTGGAATACATTATCTATTATGCAATAATAAAATATGAATCAATTTATAATAGTACCTAAAGTATTTGATATGTCTATTACAATAACGGATCTCACGAGGTTTTGTTGAGTTTTGTGTGCTGAAGTTTTCAAGTTCTGGGTGAGATAACGATGGATGAAGGAATAAGGAGTGGCAAGACCCTAAGCTTGGGGATGCCCAAGGCACCCCCAGGTAATATTCAAGGAAGACCCAAACGTCTAAGTTGGGGATGCCTCGAAAGGCATCCCCTCTTTCATCTCCAATCTATCGGTATGTCACTTGGAGCTATATTTTTATTCATCATAGATATGAGTTTTGTTTGGAGCGTCATGCATGATATGTTTCTTTTTATTTTTCCACAATCGTCATTTGATGGATATACTTTTCGAGAGAGACACACTTTCATCATAATTTGTTAGAATACTCTATGTGCTTCACTTATATCTTTTGAGCTAGGCAGTTGCTCTAGTGCTTCACTTATACCTTGTTAGAGCACAACGACGGACATATTTTATAGAATAGTTGAAATCTCATGCTCCACTTAAATCTTTTTGAGAGTATAAGGCAATAGGAATGGTAATTTGCACGTGTTATAAGACTAGTCCAAAAACGATAGGTATTCAAGGGGGATATAATAAAAACTTTCATGTAGCTCACCAAAGATGAAACATGTGTTGATTATATTGAATGATCATTGGTTAGTAGAAATATCGGCATTAAATTTTGTTATTTAATTCTCATCAAAGTACTGGTTATTGCATGGTGATGAGGTGTGAGCATTTTTATGTCTGAAATGAGATCCTATCGTGTTGTTCGAATCGGGGGCGCACGATGGTTAACTCCTCCCAACCTCCTCCATAGGGGCATGCGGTAGTGCTTTATTGCTTCGAGAGAGCTAACAAGGCTTCACAATAAGTATATGAGTTCTTTATGACTAATATGAGTCCATGGATATACACACTCTCACCTTTCCGTAATTTGCTAGCCTCTTCGGTACTGTGCATTGCCCTTTCTCACCTCGAGAGTCGGTGCAAACTTCGTCGGTGCATCCAAACCCCGTGATATGATTCGCTCTGTCGCAAATAAGCCACCTTTTATCTTCCTCAAAACAGCCACCATACCTACCTTTCATAGCCATTCCGAGATATATTGCCATGCAACTTCCACCATTCCGTCACATGACATGTGTGTTCATAATCATATTGCTTTGCATGATCATATAGAGCTGACATAGTATTTGTGGCAAAACCACCGTTCATCATTGATTACATGTTATGCTAGATCATTGCACATTCTGGTACACTACCAAAGGCATTCATATAGAGTCATATTGTTCTTTATTGAGTTGTAATTTCGAGTTGTAAGTAAATAAAGTGTGATGATCATCATTATTAGAGCATTGTCCCGGTGAGGAAAGGATGATGGAGACTATGATTCCCCCACAAGTCGGGATGAGACTTCGGACGAAAAATGAAAAAAAATGGGGGAGGCCAAATGAGCCCACCATAAAAAATGAGAAAAGAAAAAATATAATAAATGAGAGAAAAAGAGAGAAGGGTCTTTGCTACTATCCTTTACCACGCTTGTGCCTCAAAGTGGCACCATGTTCTTCATACAGAGAGTCTCTAGTTTTGTCACGTTCATATATTAGTGGGAATTTTTCGTTATAGAACTTGGCTTGTATATTCCGATGATGGGCTTCCTCAAATTCCCGAGGTCTTCGTGAGCAAGCAAGTTGGATGCACACCCACTTAGTTTCATTTGAGCTTTCATACACTTATAGCTCTAGTGCATCTGTTGCATGGCAATCCCTACTCCTCGCATTGATATCGATTGATGGGCATCTCCATAGCCCGTTGATTTGCCTGGTTGATGTGAGACTTTCCCACCTTTTGACTCCTTTGATATCTAGCACCATATTCTATTCCACCCATATGCTATATCCATGGCTCATGCTCATGTATTGCGTGAAGTTGGAAATGTCGAAGCGCATTAGAAGTACGATCCAATTGTCTGGTTTGACACCGGGGTGCTCATGGTTTATACTTATGCGGTGAAGACGGAGTCATGCCATGCTTAATATGATAAAATGAGTAGGGGATAGCATTTTTTAATGATCGTATATTTTGAAACAGTAATGATTATGCTTCTTATGTTCATGGATATTATTATGTTAATGTCAATTGATTCATCGTTTCTCAATATCTACACCTAAAAGAGATTACATGTTGGGTGGCATGCCTGTGACGCCCCCGATCTCGTCCGTACGCTAATCAACCACGCAATGCGTACGACCAAGATTAGGGACTCACTGATTGATATCACAACACAACACTAGACACAAATTAAAGTCATACAGCTTCATATTACAAGCCAAGGGCCTCGAGGGCTCGAATACAAAGCTCAACAAGCACGAGTCAGCGGAAGTAAATAATATCTGAGTACAGACATAAGTTAGACAAGTTTTGCCTTAAGAAGGCTAGCACAACATAGCAGCGGATCGAAAGAGGCGAGGCCTCCTGCCTGGGAACCTCCTAACTACTCCTGAGCGTCGGCGTTCTCCACGTAGTAGTAGGCTCCAGCGGTGGTGTAGTAGTCGTCTCCGGCGTACTCCATCTCCTGGGCTCCATCGTCTGAACGCGGAATCGTATCGAGGGGGAAAGAGAAAGCAAAGCAGCGGTGAGTACTCATCCAAAGTACTCGCAAGACTGACATCAGAACTATGCTAAGTATGCATCATTATCAAGGGGAGGGGTTATATCTGGACTGACTGCAGAAAGCAAGAATAGGGGGAAGGCCTAGTCCTATCGAAGACTAGCATCTTCAGCATCTTGCAGCATTAGAAGAGAGTAGACTGGTATCTCATATATATAGTCATATTATTGTAGCAATTTTATTAAGTAACCACGCCCAGAGATTCTTCCTCGACTCCCTGCGAGGAAGCAATCTCGGAGCCACAATTCATTTCAAATTTAAATCACAATTATAGTTGTATAAGGTCAAGGTACAACTCCAAGTCGTCCTGTTACCGTGGACACGGCTATTCGAATAGATTATTCATCCCTGCAGGGGTGCACCGCATTTCCAACACGCCTGATCACCTCCGGTCGGACACACTTTCCTGGGTCATGCCCGACCTCGGGATAGCAGCACGTCGTCGCCCCACCTAGGCTCAACGAAGAGGCCAGCCCGTCGGTCTAAATCCTAAGCGCGCAAGGGTCATGGGCCCACTCACCCTTTGCACACCCGCACGATGCGAGGGCGGCCGGAAGCAGACCTAGCACACTCCAGTCCAAGAGCTGTACCGTCCAGTCCAATCCGGCGCGCGCCGCTCCATTGCTGACGTCTGAAGAGCTTCGGCTGATACAACGACGCTGAGTGCCCATAACTTTCCCACGTGATGGTTTGGTGCACAATAAGGCCAACGACCAACTCAGATCAAATACCCAACCCATTAGCATTTTATTAATGCGGGGCAAGCGCGACCCGTAAAGTGCGGTCCCGTCACCCCGTCTCGAGGATGTGTGGCAAGGGCCTTTCCTGCCCGTCCACCCCTCAACATAACCCTTTGGATGCCTTACCGGTGCATCCCACCACATCTTACACACGGGTACCCTTGGGGCCGACCCGTCTCAAGACTGTCGGGAACTCAGGTCCACCTCAACCAGGGTGGTACCGCCTGTCCCTCCAGTCCCGTCTTCACATGTTAACAAAGTCAAGTTGAGGTAACTGTGTGTTTATACACCAAGTGGATATCCGAGGAATCACCCTCGATGGATCCCACTCGAAGTATGTGTATGACAAGAGTCGCTATCGATAAATGGGAAGGAGGAATCACCCTCGATACCCACGACCGATTAGCTACGCTACAGAATTAACATCGGGAGTGCTAAGTGAGGTATCACCCTCGGCACCCGATAGTAGCTCTGCAGTGCCATACTTAAGGGGTGTGCGGTGATGTGAGGGGCCTGGCTCGTCGGTCGGTTGACCGAGTCTTCGGGTCTTCGAGTCGTCGATAAAGAAGCAGGGGCAACTGGGACTAAGGGGGTCACAGGGGATTCACTGATCAACCTATACTAAGCAGTTGGTATGATTGCAGGTAAAGTAACAGTTTATCAAAAACAGGCTATGCATCAGAATAGGAGCTAGCTAATACAGTAGCAAAATCTAATGCAAGAATAAGAGGGAAAGGAATAAGCGATATCGGAATGCTCAAGGGGGGTTTGCTTGCCTTGCTGCTCTGCGGCAAAAGGCTGATCGTCAACGGTGTAGTCGTACCCGGCAGCAGCGTCGGTCTCGGGGTCTACCGGTAAGAAGAGGGGGGAAGAAACAATAAATATAAAGCAAACAAATGCATCACGATGCATGACATGGCAATATGCAGAGCTAGGCATGCACTAACGCAGTATTACCCGTCGCAGACGGGTCAGAAGAATATCTGACGATATTTCCCGGGTCTCGGGCTACTACCGGACAGATGAAATCGATGGAAAAGTTCCACGTTTGCTATGCTAGAGGCATGCGACAGACGAACGGACTGCGTATTTGGAACCGTGGGATTTTTATGATCAACTTTCATGTTCAAAACTTTTTAATCCGGGCTACGGTTTATTTTATATTAATTATTAAAGATTTAATAATATTCTGAAATTAATTTAATTATTTAATCCGAATTATCCAAAACAGTAAATACTGTTTATTTAAATTAATTAACAGTTTAATTACTTAATCTAATTAATCGTAATCATCTAATTAATTAATTCACTAATTAATTTAACTAATTTATTTATTTTATATTTTTTTTATACAGGGGCACTGGGCCCCGCGTGTCATTGCCTGGGCCGGACAATGTCCGGGCGGCACCCATTCGGGCGCCGGACATGTTCGGCCGAGGGGGGGCGCGTCCACGCCCGCACAACCGCACGACGCGGCGGCGCGACGGTCGCCGCCGCCGGCGGCGGGGGGGGGGGGGAAGGGGGCGGCGGGCGGAGCTCACATGGGGGGGGGTCGAGCAGCGGCAGCGGCGCGAGGCGGCGGCGGTGCGGCGACGACGAGGCGGAGGCGGGGCTGACGGCGACGCGCGGCGGCGGCCGCGGGTGGCGAGGCGGACGGGCCGGGGCCGGCGGACGGCGGGTGCCGGTGCGGCGTGGGGCCGGCCGCCCCTGGCCGTCGTCGGGGGGGGGGCAACGAGCGGCGGGGTCGGGCCGGTCCGGATCCGGCGGCGGGGGGGGGGGAGCGGAGCGGGCAGGGGCGGGCGCTGGCGCGGCCCGGCGTCGTCCGGCGGGGGGGGGGGGAAACGGGCGGGCGAGCCGTCGGTCGCGGGGGGGGGGGGGGGGGGGGCGAACGGGGCAGCGCCCAGGGAGGCGCCGTCGGGGGGGGGGGATCGATCGGGGGCGTTAGGGTTCGCCCCTGGCCCCCTTATAGTGGTCGGCTGGGCCGGCCCGTTTTAGGCCCAGTAGGGGGGTTTTTTCCCCTTTTTTTTTGTATTTTTATTTGTTTTTCTTTTCTGTTTTTTTAGTTTCTATTTAATTTTAGTTTCAGTAAAATACGTATATAGTACCTAAAATTGTGTTTTAATTTAACCTACTGCCATAATCAATTTTGGCACTTAATATATGGTTTGCAATTGCCTACAATTTAAAAGCTCTAAAATAATTGCTTAAGTCACTGTTTTAATTATTTTTATGATCCCAAACATTTTATAAAAAAGGTGGTTTCTCCACCATAATTACCTATGAATTATTTGTCACCTTTTTAACATTTTTGTTTTGATATTTGAAAACTTTTATCGTTTGACTTTATTTTATATTTGAATTCGAACGGGGTTTGAACCAACGCGAGTTTAGCAACAGTAATCGTGGCGACGTGGTAACGCTAGCGTGGGATTACTGTAGCTTAATTACAGAGGTTACTGTAGCACAAGACCAGGGCGTCACAATGCCACATCATAAATTATGTTTTTATCATTTACCTACTCGAGGACGAGCAGGAATTAAGCTTGTGGATGCAGATATGTCTCGACGTATCTATAATTTTTGATTGTTTCATGCTATTATATTATCAATCTTGGATACTTTATAGGCAATTATATCCATATAATTTTTGGCACTAACCTAATAACTCAGTGCCTAGTGCTAGTTCTTTTTTTGCTTGTTTTTGGACTATTCAGAAAATCAATATCAAACAAATTCCAAATTGGATAAAACTTTACGGGAGTTATTTTTGGACCAGAAGAGACCCATGAAGCTTCGGGAGGAGGCCAGAAGACCCACGAGGTGGCCACAAGCCGCTTGGGCACACCCTGGGGGTAGGATGCGCCCCCATGGCTTGTGGGCCCCTCGTGGCACCTCCTGACCTAATTCCACCTTTATATATTCCCAATTACCCCAAAAACATCAGAGAGCCACCCGAAACAATTTTCCTGCCGCCGCAAGTCTTTGTTCTTCCGCAATCCCATCTCGAGGCCTTTTCCGGTACTCTGTCGAAGGTGGAATCCAGCACGAAGTCATCTTCATCAACCTTGCTGCCTCTGTGATGATGTGTGAGTAGTTCACCAAAGACCTACGGGTCCATAGCTAGTAGCTAGATGGCTTCTTCTCTCTCTTTGATCTTCATTACAAAGTTCTTTGCGATTCTCGCGTTGATCTATCTGATGTAATCTTCTTTTGTGGTATGTTTGTTGGGATCCGATGAATTGTGGGTTTTATGATCAGATTATTCATGAAAAGTAATTGAGTCTTCTCTGAATTCTATTATGCATGATTGTTATAGCTTTGCAAGTCTCTCCGATCTATCGGCTTGGTTTGGCCAACTAGATTGATTTATCTTCAGCGGGAGGAGTGCATTGTAGTGGGTTCAATCTTGCGGTGCTCTATAACCGAGTGACAGGAGGGGACAAGACACGTATTGTATTGTTGCTACTAAGGGTAAAACGACGGGGTTTGAACATATTGCTTGTACTTACTTTGTCTACACGATGTGATCTTGCTTAAAGCATTACTCTATTTGACATGGACTTAATACCATACATGCATGCTGGATAGCGGTCGATTGGTGGAGTAATAGTAGTAAACGTCGAATCGCTTTGGTCTACTTGTCACGGACGTGATGCCTATATACATGATCATTGCCATGAATACATAATCATAACTATGCGCTTTTCTATCAATTGCGCAACGGTAATTTGTCTACCCACCGTATGCTAATTTTGAGAGAGAAACCTCTAGTGAACACTATGCCCCCCAGGTCTACTTAATCATATTTGCAAAAAACACAAAAATACCTTGCTGCAATTTATTATCTTTTATTTTATTTTGCTTTTATCTTTATCTATCTACCACTATGAGAAATAATCCTTGCAAGTAACAATTTCAAGGGGCTTGCCAACCCTCTTGCCCGCGTTGGGTTCAAGTGTTTGGTTTTATGTGTGCAGGTACTATTGACGTAATGTTGTCGTGGTTCTCCTACTGGTTCGATAACTTTTTTCTCACCGAGGGAAGTACTAATTGCTACTATATTGCTTCACCCTTCCTCTTTAGGGAAAACTCGACGCAACTCACAAGTAGTGGGGCTCATTGTGGTTCTAGATGGTTTAAGAGAAACTTTAGCAGATGTCGTATAACCTCGCCCCGCAAAATCGTTTTACGGTTCACCCTAGAAGGATTTTGCGTGATGAGATGCGCCCTGGAAGAACAGATCTCACAAAAGCTACTGCAACTTTGAAAACTTAGATAAAACACAGTTTCCCTTTACAGAGTTCATCATCATACATCATCGAAGTTCATCATACATAGAAAAACCATACATACAAACATAGATCTAGCTACGGGAGCGACGACGGCTCGGTGCCTCACGCTGAGGAAGAATGCCTCTATCGACTTGTGGCAAGCATGGACGAAGGCGTGCTCCTCCTTCGTCATGGTGGCGTCTCGGCTGCCCTTGCATCTCCGACTTCGACGGAGGCGGCCGCGGCGAGGAGCTTCCCATCCTTCCTGCGGCAAGCCACCGTCTACGGGGTAGAGCTCCTCGTGGAGTCGCTCGAAGCTGGCCCAAGTTAAACGCCCGCCACTGCGGGAGAGACGACCACACTTGCTCCGATCGCCAAGCTTTAAGGAGGGGGAGGATGGAGTTGTTGGCCTCCAGGTCGACGCACGAGATCTTGCGCGGCGGTGACCCGCCACGGTCATGGCCTCCACGCTCGCGCGCGGATCCTAGCATGGCTCCCCGGAAAAACGCTCTGCGCCGGGTGGGATTTTTTGTCAGAGTTAGAAAGGGAGGCGACAGAGGAGAAGGGAGACGACCGATCGCATGGGAATCCTAGATATAGTGGCCGGGGCGGTTTTGTGGGCCACTCATATATTTTATACGGGCTGGCCAAATACATTGCATCTGTTCGGGCCGCAAAAACGTGAAAAACGCTATATACGTTGGAATTATGTGGGCCGACGAGGTTATACGTCATTTGCTAGAATTACTCCAATGGCATACAAAGCCACTCTCATGGTTGGCTAAGGGCATCTTCAAGGCGGACCCGCAAACCTTCCGCAACCGTCCGGACCGCGCTGTCCGGACCACAAAAGCCATCCAACGCGGTCCTGTATCGGTCTGCGGAGCAGTCCGGACGTGATTTCTCCCGCAAACCGAAGACAAACGTGGGGGAAGTTTGCGGGAGTCCGGACCGCTACTTCGCACAATTCTGACCGCCCTACCCCACCCCCCTCCCGCGCGCGCTTCCCGCCCGGCGCCAGCTGCTCGCATTCATGCCACTGTAGAGCGCGCCGCTCCACATTGAAGGCGGCTCAGGGCGGACGCGACCTCTCACTGTCTCCACCATTGAAGCGGCCCGCCAGCCGAGGGCGCCGCCCGCTGCACGCCCGGCCGAACACGCCTCATCGCCCCATTAAAACGCCTCCATTAAACCCGCGTGGAAGTCAAGAAAGCTACTCCGGCCACACGTTCGTTCATGAGCGGGCCGACATTAAACGCAACGCCGGCCGAGCTCCTCCCGTCCGCCCTCTATTTAAACGAGGCCAGATGCCGGGCAAGAATCGCACCCCTCCGCCGCTCCCCCATCTCCTCCTTCACCATTTTCTCCACTCATCCGATGGATTTCGAAGAGCAGTTCTCCGGCATACAGGCCGACTGGGTGGCCTGTCGAGCCCGCCGGATACGAGCACGAGCGAGGTAGCTCGCTGCTCCGCCTCCCTCGCCTAGCCCGACGGAGACAGTTGATGCCCCAAGCCGGCGCGTGGTTCAACAACTCACCGCTCCAAGCCAACTCGATGAGGAGTGGCGAGTTGCTCCATGTTGGCACGGCGACAACCGCGCCTCTCGTGCCTGCGACCGCACCATCCGCTGTCGACGCGCGCGTAGTCGCGCCATGCAGGCAGAGAAAGAAGCCGGTTACGTGGAGAGCGACGAGTCGGTGGCCAGCGCGTCCGCGCCTGCCGCCATCATCGAGGAGAAGTAGAACACGGGAGGCCGCCGCCGTTTGGGTCCCATGAAGGCCAGCACCGGGGCGACGCCGGCGTACACAACCGGTGTCTTGCCATGTTCTTCTCTTGCGAGGACCTTCGTCGACCCTGCACAGGCTGCACGGAAGCGGAGGTGCCCGCTTCCCCTCCCGCTGAAGCATCAGTCGAGGGGTTCCGCTCCGACGAGCGGTGGGGAAGCGAGGCGTCCTTTGCGCTGAAGCATATGCCTGGGGTACTCCCGGCAGTCCGGTGAACAGGTTGTCGGATATTGAAAAGACAAAGGGATCCACCGCGGCCGACCGTAGACTAGTGTAGTGTATCCGTGTCGTGTGAGTGGAGCTCCGCGCGACCACGTAATCTACCTTTTTAATTAAAATATGTTTGAAATGTAATGAACTCCGTTGTGTTTGTATGAAATCCATCGTGTTTGAATGAAATCCGACCACGTTTACACGAATTTCGTCCGGTTAGTTTGAGATGTTGCCAAAATGTATGTGGCTACGGTTGGATGTCGTCCTCGCGCATTCGTGTCCATGGACTAGTCCCCTATCCACAAACGGATGCGGGAGGAAATTTACGGGTTACAGTTGGAGATGCCCTAAAGCTGCTGAGTACAACTCGGAAAAGGCAAGCGGAAGACATATCCTGATTTGGATAGTTCCCCTTTTTCCCCGCACAACAGAGAGTTATGTTTCTTTTTCTCGAGTCTTGAGCAGAACAAAAGTTCTGTTTTTCTTGAACAAAAAAGGTTCTGCTTTAATTTTAAGAAAAAGGTTCTGCTTTTAAGCTGGTTTGGCATAACGGAATTTGTATGAAGGAAGACGGAGCCCAGCAACAAGAGTCCGGTCCGACCGCGAAGGCCCGAACAGACCCAGCCAAACAATCCCCATCGCGCCCGCGTGGGTCGTGACTCGTGCGCCCCCACCCCACCTCACCACCACGCGTTCTCCCTACGCGTCCCCCCCTACTATTTTATCGCGCCCGCCTCCCGCAAAAATATCTCCCAAATTCCCCAACACCCCACGACTTGGCAACCCTAATCAGCTCCCCCCCACCAATTCGATTCCCCATCGCCGAGCTCCCCCTCCCAACCCTAGCGCCAGATCCCCCCGCCCGACCGCGCAGCCAGCCATGGCGGAGACCCTCGACATGTCGCTCGAGGACATCATCAAGAACAACAAGAAGGGCAACTCCTCGTCCGGCGGGGGCGGCCGCCGCCGCGAGGGCCGCCGCGGATCTGCCTCTGGCGGCACCGGCGCGGCCTCAGCCGCCTCCGCGGCCGGAGGCGTCGGCCCCAATAGGCGCGCCTTCAAGAGGTCGGGGAACAGGGCGGCGCCCTACCAGCCGCCGAAGGTACGAACGAATCGCACGGGCTACTAGGCTTTGCGCCGTCGGCGAAGGGCATGGATGGCCTTCCGTTTTCGCCGAGGCGCGGGAGGATGATCTGGTGGTTTTCTCACTCTGGTGTGACGCGATCCAGGCCTCGGAATCGGCGTGGCAGCACGACATGTACTCGGACGCCTCTGCGAGAGGCGGCGGTGGCGGGAGGGTCTCGGCTATCGAGACCGGCACCAAGCTCTTCATCACCAATTTGGACTTCGGCGTCTCGACCGAGGACCTCAAGGTATATACGTCGGCGGATCTACATGTCCAATTGTTGCTCTCGTGTAATTTGGTTGTTTCTGAGCAGTTGGTCTCAAAGAATCTCATATAGTTTGCCTGGATGTTGTATTAGTTAAGCTATTTCTAGATCTGGCACAGGCTGAGTACTATAACTGTGATTTGGTCGTGCTGGTAGCATCGCGTAGTCGTATTGCACCGAGCTTATCTTTTGGTGGTTTTCTTAGCTTGCTTGGGTGAATAGGACTTGGTTTAGTTCTCAGCTGTAGTTAACCGGTAATGGTTGTTCCGAAGGGTGTGGCCTCTTTGAAGGTGTGGTTATGTTTTCATTTGCGCTGCTGTAATCTTGATTTGATACGTTTAATTGATGATGTGGATTTTTTTCACATCTTACTGCTTAATACTTATAAGTTGACTAAGCTGCTCACATGGAGTCCTTTTCATGTTATGGTTTCTTAGCTTGTATAGTTTACCTGAGCGTTCTATAGAATGCTCTTGCAGTTCCATGTTCATAGGGTACTCTTCCTTAGTTATTCTTTCTTTGAATGGTTCAGGAGCTTTTCTCCGAGCTGGGTGATCTGAAGCGATGCTTGATTCACTTTGACCGAAGTGGGCGCTCTAAGGTACTGATTCAGTCTTATGTTTTTCTTTGTTCCATGTGTGTGTTCTGTGCGATGCCTGACAGTACTTATGTGTTGCAGGGAACAGCTGAAATTATATTTGCAAGGTGTGGTGATGCTGTTGCAGCGATAAAGAAATATAACAATGTCCAACTTGATGGCAAGCCTATGAAAATAGAGATACTTGGGACTAACACTCCTACTGCTCCAGCTGCACTACCAACCAATAATGGAAGCTATGCTAGGAATGTTGCTAAGAGGTATGTTAGATTTGGCGCTTTATTTATTTGTGGATTCAATCCATAGCAATTCAAACATCTAAATTTGCCTGTTTGCTAGAATTGGTCATTAACTCTTATGTGATATTAAATGTTGTGGATGATGATAATACAATTATTTACTGTAATTGCTATTATATATATCTGAAGTGTTCCATTGCACTACGACCCAGATACCTGTTCATCAGCTTGCTAGGCAAATGCGATCCCCAATATTCCAGGAGACATTATATAACATAGGCGCTCTCCGTGTTGCAATGGCATCACATTTAGTTTGTTCTTAGTTTGTGTGTGTGTGTGTGTGTGTGTGGGGGGGGGGGGGGTATTAACAGAAGTGAGTGAATTTCAGTTTCAAGAATTCATCTTTGTCTACATAGTTAGCCCGTTAGGTCATCTAGCATATTGATCATGTTCTACCATTTTCCTGAATGTTTATAGGTGCACCTTTTGTTGCTTTTGTCTGTTAGCAATAGATTTTCCCACCTTACCGTACACCACTTCGTTTGTTACAGTGCACCAAGGGGTGTCTCAGCTAGTTTGCCACAGAACAGACCCCGTGCAAGGGGTGGGAGGGGTCGTCGTGGTGGCGGCGGAGGCAGTGGATCTGGCGGTCGTCGTGGGAAAGAGCGTAGTCAGCCAAGGTCTGCTGAAGAACTTGATGCTGAGTTGGAGAAGTACCATGCCCAGGGTACGGCGCCGATGCAGACCAACGAATAAGTCGACATCTTTGCAGTGTTGATATTTTCAACATGAAATTTGAAGGACACCCCTTTGTTCCTGCTTTTTGTGCTACTATGTTCAAGGGACAACAAAACCTTTTACTTGTCAGGTTCTTGGCTTACTGAATTGTATGGGTTATGTGTCTACATAGAACTAGAGTTGAGTGGATACCAGTGAACACTACTGTTATGAACATTACTTGATTGCCTTTAGTTTCTGCCTTCCTTGAGGAGCGCAAGGACTAAGGACCACCCAAGTGCTCCGTATGTGAAAGTTATTGAAGATGTATGAGGTGCTCACATTCCTTTGCCACCCAACTATCATGAGGCTGAAATTCAGATGTGCCATGGTGATCAAGTTAAACCCTTACTTTGGGTGGTCTTTGGGCATTGTTTCCCTGCTGAACGAGCTTTTAAGCTTCAGCCATCTTTAGTAAGAGGTATGTTTTCCCATCTGTTTGCATATCTTCAGTTAATTGGTTTATTACTATCGCATGATATGCAATTCATGGGTTTAATGATCCTTTTCTCTCAAATTGCAGGTGGCTGCTAATCTTATGTTATTATTATGCTAGCATTGCTTTTGGTCTAGCAATATTCTCTTGCCCATACCGAGCCACATGCCAACTGGAGAGACCGTGTTCTTTTAGAAGTTTTGTGTGATCTTCCTTCGTCAGGTGCTCAACAAGTTGCCTGTGGCTTTGCTAGTTGTGCTTCTTCCTAAAGAAGCATCAAGGTGCAAATCTAGCAATACTCTCTTGCACATGCAGAGTCACATGCCAGCTGGAGGGATGGATTGTTCTTTCATGTCATCTTCCTTATTCAGGTGGTCAACAAAGTGCCTGATATGGTTTTGGTGGCTTCGCTAGATGTTCTTCTTACCGAAGAAGCATTAAGGTGCAAATCTTGCTTTGCCATCTGCTTTAACAGTTGAGGGTTGTCTATTGGTTTGATGGTAAGCATAGATTTTGCCATCCTTTGGATGCCCTTTTGGCCCCCTTGCAGCTGCTGACTTTATTTATGGTGGTTGGTGGGCCTTTCCGTTTGAAATCCAACTAGGTGTCAAAGTATTATCTGGAACCCAACTAATCTGGCTGATCTCTTCAACTATATCTTTGTTCCTTGGTGGGTATTGAAGCGTATGGCTGACTAGTTTCAACCCCTCGAATCTTTGTTCCTCGCTGGGTATTGAAGCGTATGGCTGACTAGTTTCAACCCCTCGAATTTTTCTGCTGGGTTGCATGACTGCAGATGAATGATGGCTGAAGTTGGCCATTTTTGGTGGCATGAGTTCAACCACTGAAATATTGAGTTGCGTGTTTTAGTTTTTCACTATTCCAGCCACCATAACTGGTTATGCAATGTGGTAAGTGTTGCATTGGTGGATGTTCTGGTGTTTCAGTATTGTTTTGTTGTTGCTGCTATTGTTTGGAACTGCCATATAGGATATAGATTGTGTCGTGTTGGATTTTATGCTTTTGAGGAAATGTCATTTCGTTGTGTTTCTTTTCTGCGATATAAAAGAAGCATGCATTTTTGGCATTTATGGAATTTAGCCTTTTTCAGTGTTACTTATCCGCGTGTTTGTATTACTTACAAAATGTGGCTTTGTATCTGAGTTTTCTGGTGAATAGGTTTTCTGTTAGTGAGAACCTGAAATGAGTTTTCTGGTGAATAGGTTTTCAGTTAGTGAGAACCTGAAAGGATAGTGACGCTGTTGCAGGTTGCATGTAGCACCATTGTGCCCAGTTTACAGGACATCATAAATCTAATTTTATCTTTTGGTCCTCACCCAAGCCGCTGGAGTAAAATAGGGATGGCTGCATTGACTGCAGCCGCCTTCTTGGATCGTCTACCGAAGGCTTCACGGCGTGGTGTTTGGTGCAATCCATGTCAGGTTCGTGTTTGGCGCAATCCATGTCAGGTTCTACCATAAGGAGTGTGGCTGCATGGTAGAGGAGATGACGCTACCGGCTGCCGTGCGCCTATTCGTGTATGCTTAAATTTTCCTGGTACGTCCGTCGTGCCCTTTTGATCATCTGCATTGTGTTTGGCGAAGGAGTTGAAGGAGAAGGTGGTGACGGATGCATGTCTACTTAAAGCAAATGGTTTTAGTCGAATGTACCTTTAATACTTCCCATGCATTCTTCGCTTATAAATTTAGCGCTTCTTAAAACGTTGCACTAAAGAAGGTTTCTAGTGAAGTTGTTGCAAGACGAATCGGAGCTCCTTGCCATCAGCGTGACGTTGATATGTGAAATGATCAACAAGGTGCGCTTGGGCAGACCAAGTGGGAGTCCGAGAGTACCCTAGCTAATAGAAACATTAAAAAACATTGCGGAACCAGCAAGCCAAGCTAGTTAGGCCTTGTACAATGCAAGGTGTTTAGTGAAATAAATCAAGTTTTTATTAAGCTTGAGTATTTATCTCTATAAGAGAGATGTCTATTTAAGCGTTTATCTTTTAAAAATAAATACTGATGCTTAAATAAACTACTTTATTTCCGTGCCTTACAAGGCTGATCACCGATGATCGTAAGGATTTGCAATGGTAGCGGGTCCAACGGAGGCTGTCTCCTACGGTCGATGATGGGCAAGTGGCCTAAGCAAGCCATACGAGCAAAAGGCCACACACAAAGCACCGCGAAAGTCTAGGAGCGCGAGGAAGCTGCAAGGCACGGAAAAGGTTCGTGTGCGTACACGTGAAGGTATGAGCAGATGAGAACAAGGAAATGAAAATCGTGCATAAAGATCATCATCAGGGTTAGTTTTGCATGGAGGATTTTTTCCTGGTGGGTCTAGTTTGTCGGGAGGGCTTGGAGGGTGTGCGACAAGGACAATCGCGTACACGTAAGGCTCGGAGGAGCATGGAGTGTGTTGTGCGAAGATTATGAACTACATGGACGTCGAGCAATGCGTAATGGTATTTTGGGTTGATACAGCGTGAGATGGAGCATTGTTTTTGTCACACAAGTTCGGCCCGGTCAGACACATAAGGCGGCGGACTAGACAGTCTCGTAGACTGATGTGGATGTCGGTCAAAATAGAAAACGATGGTTATTTCAGCAATGATGACATAGGAGCGTAGTGATAACGGGGGGGGGGGGGGGGGGGGGGGATGGCCCCAACACGCCCCCTGGATCCGTCCCTGTGCCTGAGGGCTTGTGCGCTTTGACATGAAGATGACACGAGGTTGATTCAAGGTGGTGTACACATAAGAGCTTGAAGTTAACGAGTGCAACGGTGGACTAATCATTTACCATGGAGTCATGTTGAAGGTGAAGCTAGAGTCTGATGGAAGACTTCACTCGGTTGAGGGAGGGGTTGTGACGTAAGAGCACGGAGAGTCAAAGTAGATTTCAGTGGATATAGTGAGAGACACATGGTTCAGACTGGCCCAGTGGAGCAAGGGATACGTAAAACTCGGCGCTGGTCGACGATGGCCGATAGTTCTGTGCGGTGGGGGTTGAGGAGGTGTGGGTTCGCGACTCACGAGACTCAACCGGGATAATAGAGGCTCCACATTGGGGCATCGGAGAGGCGTGCGGTAAACAAGGGACGCGGTGACAAGATCAACGCATTGATGGTTAGACTTGTGGTCAAACAAGGTGCAGAGATGGTGCTAAAGTAGTGTCGTGCGAGTACTAGGTTTAAGTTGTCAACTAGATCTATGGAGTTTGATCCGTTAGATGGATGAGAGTTGACCATGAAGAATATGAGGAAGTGTTAGAAAGTCTAAAAATATCATAAGCTTGAAGAATACATGGTCATATATTTTATAATCTTCGGTGCATATGAAAAAGTGCAGATGATAATTGTAGGAGGCGGAGTGCTAAAACTGAGGGGTATATAGAAGACTGTGGAAAAAGATGAGTTAGATGAGTCAATCATGAATTTGACTTGAGATGACTAAAAGGCAGTAAATAATTCTTTCAAGTTCAGACATGTAGTCAACAATAATGAGAATGGTGGGTTCAAAAAAAATTCTCATAAGTATGGAATATACGAATTGTTCACTCTCACGCATATCAGGAAAGAAGCTAACAAGGTGATGATAGGATATGATTACTCTATAGTCATTGTATGATGGCGTTGGACGAATACTCTTAGGAGACTGTGAACACAATAAGAGTGCAGACGAACTCAGTTGTTGTGTGAGTTTTGAATGTCATGAAGAAAAAAGGGGCGGTCTGGCGCTCATGGCAGGGATGGCCGGACCCACCGTTATGGGTGGTCGGAGACCTGTCTGATGGCCTCTGCGGGACTATGTTAATTTTGTACGTGAGGAGTGTTTGCAACCATTGCCTCGGGATATATCTGTGTTGATAAACCTTGCTAACAAATATTGGTGTCATATCCGTACTTGTGTGATTGCTTGTGCTAGGTGGATCTCTTAACAAATCTTGGTTCCATGTGGATCGACGTGCGCCTCGGATTAATCGTACTTCATAATTAGAAATGTGTTTCGAAACTCAAGTCTCATTTCACATTGTTTATTAGGTGAACGAACATATACACCACTATCGTCCCATACGACATACGAGCACAGGTCGATGGTATCCAACGGAACAAGAGAAGTTTCAAGCCCGGAAAGGGAAAGCCAGAGATCAAGAAGATAACAAAAAACAGGAACAGAACTATGGAAACCTTGAAATTCGGAAATAGTCCGTATGATTATTATGTTTGTGGAGCAAGAGACAAGGCAAGCTCTGGCAACGCCCGCAACCTGCACCGAAAACTAATCTGTTGCAAGCAAATATTTCAGCGCGTGATACTCGAAACGTCGCGTTGACAGTCGACGGGAGCTTACGGTTGATCAGGGTGCAGTAACTGACAAACCCTCTGGGCTTCTGAATGCACATGTTTCTGGAAACTGATGCAAACTTCAAACATGAACCCAAAAAAACTACACATACAAGTTGAGTCTGCCAATACAAACTTCAGATATGAAAACCAAGAAAAATAACACGTAAACAGCACGCACAAGCGCAGCAACATCACGTACATGAATGGCACCTCATAAATTGAAACAAGATTTTAAGATCTGTCCTCATAGATAACCAGGCCAACGAACATATCCACCACTACGTAGAACATATGATAATACTCAAGTGAAATGTAAAGCGTAACAAAAAATCGTAAATATGTATGCCTCCGCTATACCACAATAGAATTGACCACAGCTGCCACCGTGAGATATATTAGCTAATTAGAAATAGCTTCTAGCAGACCTGTGTCACATGAATCTTCAATTAGTAGAAACCTTCCTGTTTGGCTCAAAGACATTCTTGATCAAAGATTCCTTAATGGACAGTAGTTCAGGGAACTCGGACTTCAGCTTTGACGCGTCCATTTCGTTGTTGCTTCTTGGTGCAACTATAACCTTGGCCTGCTCTTCTAGCGTGAAGTTGGTCCACTTGAAGTCCGGGTTGATGTATTCCTTGTACATCTCCAGAATCTCGTTGTGACTGACAACCCCCGGGTTGGTGAAATTCCATATGCCCCTACAATCCCGCTTCGCCATCTCAACAGAGATAGGCAAGAGTTCATCCAAAATTGTCATACTGTTGGGAATGTTCACCACCTTGTCAGAGCGGGCTATTTTTGTGATGAAGTTACGAGGATTGCTTAGGTCTGATGATATGGGCATCCTGACTCTAAGAGTACAGACATTATCATAGTCCTTCAATAAGTCTTCCACCTGCATTGCATGTACAAACAGGTGAGTTTGTTTCCATGAGAAGCAAAAGGATATGTGTTACACATCATAAACAAAATATTTGAACTTACCATGGCTTTGGTTTTGGAATAAAATGAACCTACAAAGTTGGGCGTGTCCTCCTCTTTAAAACCAATTCCAGACCCTTCAGGGCGTTCAGCATTATACTCAAATATACAACCTGTAGCATAATTAATCATGAGTAACCCCTGCTCACGACAAACATCAGCAAGATTCAAGGTGCCTACAACATTGGTGCGGATAGTGTCCTGTTTGTGGGTCTCACACCAGTCAACATTTGGCCTTCCAGTGACACCAGCAGCATTGAAAACATGAGTTGGCTTCACGTTTCTAATGTCCTGCAAGAGCTGAGAGCGCTCTTGCAGGCGCCCTTTACCATATTCATAAGGTATGCCTTGCTTCTCACATATCTTCCCAAGTAGACCACCAATCCATCCAGTCTTACCATATATTAAAAACTTGTAGGTGGCCTTTTGAGGGGCACTGCTGGTGCTATTGGAAGTGGCTGCAGAAGCTACTGTGCTACATTCCTTAGCTTCAGCTGGCGAAGAAACAAGTGATTTGATTTCCTCAGTCCAGTTATGCCTTTCAACTCCAGGCGTCATCAACATCCTTGGATGAGGGAGCAATGCACCGGCAACATCTCCCCAGTACTCAGGATTGCTGGTGTACCATTCAATTGTTTTCTTCAAACCCTCTTCCCATGTCGTGCGCTCTGCCCATCCTAACTTCTTCAGTTTCTGATCATCCAGGAAGTACCTCTGGTCATTGAAGGGCCTGTTCTCGACGAACCGGATGACCTTTTCGGTGTCCAAGCCAAATAGCTTGCATATGTCACTGGCCACATCAATTACCCTCCTCTCTTTCACAGTACCGATATTATACACATGTCCAACCTCTCCCTTGTGAAGAACTACCTCAAAAGCTTCAGCAACATCCTCACAGTACAGATAGCTCCTGACATTAGAGCCATCACCATGAATTGGAAGGGGCAAGCCTTTCATGGCCAAAAGAATAAATTTTGGGATGAGCTTCTCAGGGAACTGATTTGGTCCATACACATTGTTGCCCCGAGTTGTAATCACAGGAAGACCATAAGACCTCCCATAAGCCATCACAAGCATTTCAGCCCCAGCTTTCGTAGCTGAATATGGATTTGTCGGAAGCAACTGCGAGGCCTCATGGTTACCAACCACAGCATCCTCATCAGTTTCTCCGTACACCTCATCAGTACTGACGTGAATAAATCTTCTGATCTGGCCAGTAACCTTGCATGCCTCAAGGAGAACGTGGGTACCATATATGTTGTTCTTTGTGAACTCAAAGGAATTGCCGAACGAATTGTCCACATGAGTCTGAGCAGCAAAGTGCAGGATGGTGTCAATTGACTCGGTGATGAGAAGGTAGTTCACGAGATCAGCACTTGCGATGTCGCCCTTGACAAACTTGAAATTTGGCGATGGCCGGGAAGGGTTGAGATTTTTCAGGTTGGAGCAGTAGTCAATCTTGTCGAGGACAACGATCTTGTAGTGAGGATAGCTTCTAATTAGCCGGTTTGCCACATGGGATGCAATGAAACCCGCAGCACCAGTTATGAGGATGTTCTTGGGCTCATAGGTCGCCATCTTGGCCTGCAAATTAATATCCAAATTATTAATGTGCCCATGAGTAATTATTATTATTATCGTGTCATCAAAGTTACTGGGAAAGCAAGGCAACTCCTACTAAAACTAAAAGCAGATATACTTCTACTACTATCAATGAAGAATAGAGGAAACATCATTAGTAACTCCATAGCCATCAGCAGGCTATGGAGCAGTAGTAAAACAGTAGAGAACTGGCTAAACTGACACCATAGCCATCAGCAGGCATAGCACAACACCCACTACTGCACTAATATCCTAAAAAAAATGCAACTTTCACCAGTAGGAACCTATCAATCTTCCCCAGACGCCCATCACCACGATCCCCAGGTCCCGCAGTGGCGAACCAACACACGCAACGTGAAAGAAAACACAAGAGTAATCAGCACCACCAACCGAGCTGTTCGCCGCGGCAAATAACACACGCACGGGAATGGTACACTCCGGAACTCTGACCGCAAGGTCGCCACCGGAATTCCAGGCGAGGACACGGATCTAGGAGCGGGGAGGGGAGGGGAGGGGAGGGAAGGGGACTCACCGGGCAGATCGCGCAGGCGGCGAGGGCGCACCGCGAGCGCGTGGAGGAGATCTGGCGCGCGGCGGCGCCTTGGAGATCGGGAGGGGTCGAAGAAGAATCTTGGAGGGGAGGAGGAGGGAGCAGCGAGCACTCAACTGCACGGCGCCGACGAGTACGGGCGGATGAGGGGCTTAAAAGAGAGTGGGGCGGACGGAGGATCCTGACCGTTTCGCCGCGTGGTCCGCGCGTCCCATCCTCGTTTTCGTTTTCGCTTTCGTCCAGGACAGCGGTAGCACACGCTCTTCTTCTAGACGAGACTTTCCCAGCGACCTGGCTACCCGTGATTCTACCTACCTCCGTCTAGGGCCACGCTGGGAAAGTCTGTGAATATAACTATAATAATGTTCAGATCCTAATATCTTACATAGCAATGGAAAATATCAAGAATCGTACCTATTCAGATCATAATATCTTACATAACCAGATTCATGTTTTCTAAGTGAAGACATGACTCTAATCTTGCAATGCTAGACGCCTAATTGGTGAGAATAATAAAATTAGCTACAAAGTTTCAGCAAAACTATATACAGGATCGGAATTGAAACTCACAGCGAAGATGAATGGCTCACGAATCATGGCAGGCTACGCAACGATGCTTGCGAAATCGAAGATGCTGCGAACTGCGAACTTGCCCGCCTTCCTGCCAGGCGTCGGGTGACGTTCCTGCCGTTGCCAGCCGCTGGCTGCCTTGCTGGGTCGCTAGCCACCTGAGCCTGGCCCTAGCCGCCGCATGAACAGAAAGTTTGGAAACGAACTAACGAAGGGAAAGGAAAGGAGAATTGAAGAGAGACGCTTTGATTCTATCGCTTGTTTTTTTTTCTGGAGAAGCGATGCTTCTATTTCTGCAATCGCTCGGAAGCCTGGCGGCGTGGCTGCTGTACACGCGAGAAGCGGAACGAGGGGTCGCGATCGGAAGACCAGCTCACAAGCGCGTGAGGAGGCCCATGACAGCGAACAACAGCCAACAGGCCCATCACCTATGGTTAGCGATGCCTATTAGTATTAGTACTGCCTAAAAATTCCGAGGCCCCCAAAACCTGGGGGCCCTGTGCGCCCGCACAGGTTGCACCCCCAGGACCGGGCCTGGTCTGGTTTACTGGTTTCCTTGGTTAAACTTTGACGTGTGATTTAACTAAAATAAGTTATATACCATAAATCCAGTATCACTGAAACCTCTTTTGAATATGAACCAATAGTATAAGTTTTATGACGTATATACTTATATATTTGTTAGTCAAAATATACTATCAAAATTTGGCACAAAATAAGGAGGAGGGCAATAAACTCAGAGAGGGGGTAGTACGGTGATAAGGGCATCTCCAACGCGTTCACCAAATTGCCCTTAAATGTTTAGGCCGGACGAGTTCGATCATTTTTAGCCTTCCGACGCGGCTCATCAAATCGAATTGGATTGCTCAAAATACCTACAGAACGGCCCCAAATCAGGGAGTTCCGGGGAGTCTAGACGTTCTCCACGCCGAACTCCGACATCCTGGACCTACGCAAAACCCCATCGGAGCCTGTGCATTTTGACAACCCCCGCTATTCTGCGCCAAACCCCACCCACTTTGCTCCGAAGGTCGCCGCGCCTGCCCATTCCCCTGCTCGTTGCCGGATCCGTCAGAGCCCATCACGAGGTTAGTCGATGATCGTCCATCACACGCCCGAGTTAGTGAATCCAGAGACTATAAAACAACAAGAGTGTGGCGCGTGATTGCGAGGGCGAAGAAGAAGGCGCAGGCAACCACTTAGGTCGAAGCTCCTCCTCCACAAGGGACCGTCGTGCGGTGCCGCACAAGAAATCACCGCTCTGGCCCGTCCAGACAAGGCCCGAACTACTTCACCGCCCAACAACACGGTCAGCATGACACACAGTAGTCGTCGCATCACTCTGCCGCCTCCTTCACCTTCGGCCACCCTCCACCGTACATCATTGACCTTAGCAGCGATTACGTGCTCATTGAGTCGTCGACACTCACACGGTCGTGGTTTCCGTCTGAGGAACCCTCGTCTGGCGGTGACCGATCACTGTTTGGCGGAATTCCTACGCCCAAGCTCGATGACGATGGGGGACAAGGAGACGATGAACATGTTCCCCAACAGTGTCAACCATGAATACGGAAGAGTCGATGGCCACTACTCGCCACAACCAGAGCAAAAGATGTCGACGGACACCCAACAATCGTTGTGCCCGATGTAGACGTAAAGAAGAAGACGCATTTGGCGTACTCGAACAAGGAGGATGAATTGTTGTGTTTGGCGTGGTTGGGAACATGTGTTGATCCGTCTCAAGGTACAGAGCAAACGGCTTCGACATTTTGCCAAACTGTGCATGGTTGGTTTCATGAGAAAAGGCATTACTAGCCCTACAACAAGGAAGTGATATGTAATCGCAATCTGAAGTCTATAAGCCATGGATGGTACACCATTCAAGAGGTTGTCAACAAGTATTGTGGTGTGTCTGCACAAACGAAAATCTGATGGCCAAGTGGCGAGTCACTCCTCAAGCTCGTAAGTATTGCTTCGAGTTGCTCTATGTGTTGGCCATTTGATCGTTTTTTTCTATGTTGCAACTTGTTGATCATGGCATTGTCTTTCTTTGCTATCCTGGTCAAATTTTACCATAAGACCTATCAACCGGTTAATAGAAAGATGAAAATCGATCGATAGATAGAGGAAGTATGTGTGGTGAGAGGCGGCGGGGGGGGGGGGGGGGGGGGGTCGATGAAGAGACCTAAACACAACATTTGAGTGTACATAGTACTAGACTTAATATTCACGTTCCACTCTAGTGTACATTGTAAAATTTGAATTGAGGACCATGCATGTTTTATGTTTTTTTTTAATCTGTGCCATGCATGCATGATTTGCAAAAGTTGATGCACCATATTGACTTGATTGTTGTTGTATTTGTGTGTGTGTGGTCATATGCTTGAATACATCCTAAGTTTTCTCACCACCATAACGTACATGTTTTACATTTGAATTTGCATTCAAAAACTTAGTGTGGATACCATGAAATATAATTCAAGAACTCGTCATAAATCAATTACCATCCCTTTTGGAAGGACCAATTATTTACAAATACGTGCATTGCAATACATATAGATTCCTCCGCTAATTTTTGAAAAGATTCCTTTTGCATTCTCAAATGGTAGCACCCGACGGCCTACCAGCCAGACAAGGCTCGTGTCATGGTGGTGGCGTGCGTGGTACGCACATTAGCAAACCCCAACCAAAAGAACCGTGATAAAAACTTCGCGCCTCCACTCGAGCATCCACGTTTTGAATCGAAATATCCGGTGGCCAGAATTCCAGCCATGCGAAATTCCCCTTATGTCCCCGATCCACAATGACTAGTACCCATGAACAATGGAGGGATGCTTTAGTAATAGCCCACCCACCTACCGTGCTCCGGAGCACGTTCAAGTCCCTCGGTCGATGCTACCCAAGGTCACCCGTCAACTCCATTGCATAGTACAGTACACTAGTCATTAGGATGAGTTTAGAATGGAGCTTCGTTGGTTCGTGCCTACTAGAGTACTCTTTTGGACGATTACTTTTTTCATGGCAAGAAACACAAATGAGGTATGAGTTAATGTATCACGTCTGTAAGTGTTTTCGAATCATCTGATTTTCGGAACGTGACTAATGCACTGGTACAGAGGTAGTATCTTTTACTCCGCATATATAATTTTTTTGAAGTCTAACTAAGCAATGTCTGATGAAAAGTTATGTTAAAAACTATGAACATCTACAAAACTAAAAATGTATCGCTTGAAAATTTATTTCATGATGCATGTACTGATATTGTTTTGAATCATAGTTTTTAAATTTCAGAAAATCCAAAACTCACTTGAAATTCATGAAACTAAGCATGGTATCATGATATGGCACAAATAGGCTATGGTATTTTTTTGTCCAATTTGTGACAAGCTGCTTTTGAAAGATGCACACATGAACGTTAACAACCAAGGTATTTTAGAACAAATAGCTGTCACGTTAACGCGGACAGTTTCAATATCAAAACCGTGGTCGTTAGACCAACGTGCCACCACGCGTCCCGCTTCTCATAGGGAGGTGCCGTCCGAGCTAGCGTGTGAGTTGACGGGAGGCGTGCGAGCAGGCCACTACGCAAGCTCACCGGGAGGCGAGCCCTTTGACCTCCCTCCGCCTCCCACCTTCATTCCAACTGCCCACAACCGCAGTTTTAATAATGGCGCCCGAGCCGCAGTTTGAATCACCGCCGCACTCCCTGCTCTCGCTATAATCTTCTCTCCGCCTCTACGATTCTCCTGTCGTCTGCCTCCAATCAGCCTAACCTCGCCGTACGCCATGGTGCAACACGATGGACTGCCCCTAGTCTTCTAGTTTCCTGAGGAAGACCCCGAGCCGGAGTCGCAAGAACATAAGGAGCTTTCGGACAAGCTTGACATGTCTGTGCGGGAAGTCGCCGCGTCTGTCCTCGTGGCCGTTCCAGCTCCCGTCCCCGTGCCTGCACCAACACCCATCCCCGTGGCATTGACAGGCTGGGTGCCGCACATTGTCGCCCAACTTGAAGCCGCGGGGATCCACGAGGTCCCCGCTGACTTTCACGGGCCCGTGCACGGCGCAGCGCATGCGCCTGCACTAGTGCTCACGCTCGTGCCCATGCCCGCGCCAACACCTGCACTGACGCACGCGTGCGTGCCTGTGCCAGTGCACATGAATGTCTCCGCCGCAGCGTTGCCAGCGTTTGTCCCCGCGCCGGTGCCAGTGCCCCCCCTCAGTGGCATGGGTCACCACCATAGACCGCTTCCTTGCAGCGCCGCCAGTCGCCGCCCCCCTGCTTGACTGGCTCCTGGATGCCGAAGTACAGAACAATCTGGCCTTCCTTGAAGCTTCGGCCATCGTCCAGGAGTACGCCAATGCCGACACAAGACGCCGCCATCGCTGCCACTATAATTAGTTTTATTCATTTAAATATTTTAGTTGGATTGATGTAAAGTCACAGTCTGACTGAATGAAATCTATGGTTTGATCGATTGAGTGTTCTGCTAGAGCCCTATCAATTTAAATAAAAATGTCATTAAGCCTGTAAAAAACATTCATAAACCGACTTGTATTCTTTCTCATCGCAAACATTTCATATTAAATACCCGCGTCAATTCCAAATACTAGTATCGATAACATATGTAGAGCGTGAGCTTGTTTCTTCGCTCATACTACTATAATCCACGTGGTCCCTTGTTCGAGCACTAGACGATACATTTATTCTTTCACGCATTTTTTACTACTTAAACACAACATCGGTGCCTGAACTTGTCCGTCACGACACTTTTGTCCCCAAACTTGTAAAATACTACTAGTATAGTACGTGAAGCTGCAGACATGGGACCCCCAATAAGGGACTCAACAAAGAGGTATGTGCTGACGAGCGGGTCCCACTAATCTATAGAAAGTAATATAAAAACATGTTATCCATTAAAGATACAACAAATGTTCCTATGTTGGCTATTGACGTGCGCCTGGATGTACCAGGCCGCTGGTTCGGTCATTGTCCTTGTCATTTTTAATTTATATATGTGTCCAAATTTCTTCCATGACAGGTGGGACCCCTAAGTGTGTAGTTTGTAGCATTTTAATTTATGGGTCGAAATTTGTTCCATGACTGGTGAACCCCTGGTGTGTAGTTTGTAGCTTCTTTGAAATAATTAAAGAAAACACAATATTTTTTCATCTAAATAAATGCCTCCACAAATTTATCCAAGGTTAGAGGCATAGTCCCACTAGCAATGTACATAGCTCCGCCTCTGCAAGAGATGGAGAGGTAACGTCTATGTTTCGAAGAGACGACGTGAGAAAGCGAGATCAATCGAGACATAGATAAAGAGGATTGAGTGAGTGTGGCCCGACGTGCGGTCAAAAGAGAGCGAGATGCTTTAGAGACATATCGTGCGATAGAGATTTTGGGAAGAGTGAGGGCTATAAGAGAGATTTTGAGAGATTGACCTAGGCAGACAATGTGCGTGAGAGAGTACACGAAATGTCGATCGAGGCCCAAACAGGGAGATAGATCGGTTGTGTGTCAGAGAAGGCGGGGTCAATAGAGACATAGATAAAGAGATATTGATTGAGCGAGTGTGGGCCGCCGTGTGGTAGTAGGAGTGAGACGGTCTCGAGAGAGTGACCTATTAGACAATGTGTGTGTGTGTCCGCAAGGAGGGGGGTCTAGAGAGGCAATGCATGTATATAGTGAGAGGGGGTGGAAGGGAGGGAGAGAGAGAAAGAGCTCGACATGGAGTGTAATGGCGTGTGTGTGAGAAAAATACATTTCCTGAGAGAGCGGGGGAAGGGGGTGTATTTGACAAAGATATAGATCGAAACATGAAGAGAAAGAATGAGCGTGTGTCGGATACCAACATCTCTATAAGCTGGTTAAGAGAGGATGCTTAATCGATAGAGGAAGTATGTAGTGTGTGTGCTGGGGTGGGTGGGTGACGGGGTTCGATGGAGAGACCTAAACACAACATTTTAATGTAGTTAGTACTAGACTTAATATTCACGTTTCAATTCAGTGTACATTGTAAAAATTGAAATGAGGACAATGCATGGCTTCCCTAATTATTTCGAATTCGTGCCATACAAGTTTTGGAAAAGTAGATGCACTATATTGACTCGGTTTTTGTGGTATTTTGTGTGTGTTTGGTCATATGCTTGAATACATACAAAGTTTTGTCACCACCATAGACCCATAGTGTTCATCTTATACATATGAATTTGCATTCAAAAACTTAGCGTGGATACCATGAAATGGAAATCCACGTTAGAATTGGAGTTCGCCATGTAAAAAATACACTATAATTCAAAAAAAAATAAACCATCATTAATTAATTACTAGTATCTTGTTTCGAAGGGCTAATTAAGTAATTATCTGCAAGGAAAACAGGGGCATGTCAAGATTCGATTGCCAATGCGAAAAAATACTCCTTTGCATTCTCAAATGTAGGAGCACCAGGCAAACCAGTCTCGTGCCGTGATGGTGACTTGTGTCGTACGCACATTATCAACATCCCCCAGGCCCCCACACCCACAGACAAAAAACTTCGCGCCTCCACCCGAGGCTTCGCGTTTCGGATCGAAATATCTAACGACCTGAATTCCAGCCCTACGAAATTCCCCTTCTCTCCCGCCCCCTTCCACGCCAGAGTGCTCAAATCCCTAATTTGCCGCTACCCAACCATATTTCAAATCGCCACTAGTCTCTTTTATTTCCACACCTCTGTACCAGACGACGACGACGATGGTCACAGTTCAGCACCTCACCGGAGCTTCCTCATCTACCCCCTCATCCACCGCACCGGGTTGTCCACCAACAACGTTGGGGGCCGCAACCGACGTGCTTCACAGACAACAACTTCCACCTCATCAGGTCTGCTTCACTGACGTCGTCTTCTACCTCACCTGGGCTACTTCACTGAGCACATCATCGCACCTCCACCCCCCTGGTGCTTCACCAATGGCCTCGTCCACTGCATCATGGCACTCAGCCGCCGCTCAAGATCTGCTTCCGTAGGCGGCCAGCCAACACAAGCGCACCATGCTCAATGGCTTTGAAGTGACCCGCACTCTAGCCGAGTATGCCCAAACGCCGACCCGAACTAGGTTTCCACAGATCACTGTGTTGTGCTGTTTCGACGATGTTTGGATACCCTTTTACTACTCTCTTAGCTTACATGCCTATGCAACTCTGACTTTAACTGTTACATGTCCTCCGATACAACAACAAGGCCAATCCCTCTCATTAGATTAGCCATTCGCCATGTCAAAAATGCAGAGGGGGAAGGAAGGAGCACATGGCCCGCACATCCAAGCAAGTAGTAACATGGACTTCTTCATGGAACACCCCAAGCGCAAGCAGAGTTACAGTGAGCCTGTACAACGAGCTACCGTAAGTCCATGAGTTTCATTTAATTCATACTGGCATGCATGTATGATTTGCGTGTATGATTGGGGTAGTGGAATGTATTCCAGTAGCGCTTTTGATTTACCCACATAAAGGTTGAATTGCTTATTTCTATGAACTGAGTTGGCCAATAATGAGAAGGATGCCAGTCTTTCCATCCTATTGTAGATATTGGATCTCGATATGCCAAATACAATCGCCTGAAATATACAGTAAAATCTAGTGTGATCTGTATTGCTACAACTAGTCTGACAACATGTCCTCATATAATATATCAAGGTCGCACCATCTTATCATATTAACCATTCGACATACCAAAATGCAGTGTGGGAAGAAAGGAGTATTGGGACCGCGTATCCAAGCTAGTGATGCCATGGACTCATAGAAGCTCGTAAGCGAAAACATAAGTTGCAGTGTGCTTGTACAAAGAGCTAGCGTAAGTTCAATTACCTGCTTCTTGGAATTTTAGTTAGCCACTAATTACAAAATGGTTCAATTACCTTGCTTGGCTTAATTTAGTTTGCTACTGATTACATAATGCCATAGCCTGTCAATCCCATTATAGATTGCGCCAATCTATGTGTTTGTTACTTACTGTTTATAGAATTACCTGTTTGTCTGAACTTAAATAGCTACTTAAGCATGTAGATAGCTGGCCACATCTACTTCTATGGTGCAACAAATTCATGTGTAATTTACCTTCCGATACCCCGTTTGTCTAACTGGTTAGTTGTTATGACTTCTAGCACTAGTAATTCTTGCATGTTCCTCGAGAGATAACTGTCAGGTTTATATGAGGAACACAATCTTTTTTAACTTATATATATGTGTCAAAATCATTTTGCTTACATCAATGAAATTTAGAGATGTATGTGTTGCTGGTAAACTCTACCGACTTGTTAGTTTAATATGTTGCCAAAAACTTGTTACTTTTACTAGTTTGATGTTAGTTTCTTCTTGCCCTTGCAACACTTTATTTATGCTTGCTAACTTTCAAGTTTTCAGGATCCAGTCAAAACTTTGATTGCACAACAGGTGTTGGGGATATACCCCACGGATGACCCACCATGCAGGTATGACCCGGCGAATACCATGGCGGCTTGATGGGGATAACAGTTGCTAAGACCCGATGATGAAAGACCCGCCAGGACGTTGAAGAGACTAAGGGCGGCTTGTTCCTGAAGGCCGGCTCATGGGCTGGGATTAGCAGGCCGGCTCATTAGTGATGACATGAAGAGCCTCCTCTACTAAGGCGGCAAGATAGAGATAGATTAAGTCACGAGTCATTGTACGACCTGGACTATTTTTGTAACCTCAGGTCTTAACCTATATATAAAGGTAAGCCCCTGAGAGAGAAAGATCAAGTAAGAAAGAAACCCTCGAGAGCTAGGTTAGCGATTCTGCATCCTTGTAATCGAGATCATCATCAATATACACAAAGCAGGACGTAGGCTTTTACCTCCATCGGAGGGGCCTAACCTGGGTAAATCCTCGTCTCTCGTTCCCAATCAACCCCTTCGAGTCGCCACCTAGCTGCGATGGCCTCACACCTAAGTTCTCGCACGAGGACATCTGTCGTGACAAAACCAAGACAGTTGGCACCCACCATGGGGCGATCGCACGGTGGAGTTGAGTTCTCGGAGGGAGCTGTCCAAGCGTTTGGGAGATACGCGGTTGGCCACATGACCAGGAGTCGCCGTGGCAAGCTCTACATCGACGACTCAGGCTAGGGCTCCGAGGCCAACTCAATCGAGTATGGCCATCGGGTTCCCTTCGGCAAGATCCACGTCTTCATCGGCAAGATCGGCACATCGGGACCCGAGCCGGACATCTGCACCGACATCGTCGAGCCGGCTCGCATGCTCAACCCGGCTGGCGTCAAGCCGGCCCGCGTCGCGTATTCATCGGCTTCACTCAGGGGGTCGAGCTGGCAGAGGAAGCGGCAGGCAGCAGGGACACACTCGTCAACTCCGATGGCGAGTCATCCATGGGGGACACCGAGTCGATCTGTCCGCTTTTCGATGGTAGGCTCGGGGGCTATTCAGGAGATGAGACCGCCAAGGAGTCCCACGAACCGCCTCGGCAAGCTGCTGTCTTCATGGTAGGTACAACAGCGGCTCATATCTTAGCCATAGCTGGTGCGACGACTGGAACTGGCCCAACCTCAGGAGCGGCAGGCTCAAGCAAAACGCCGGCTCAAGCCATGGCCGATCTGATGGCTGAGATGACAAAGCTCCTCGAAGCACCAATGACCGTGGAGAATCAAGAGGAACGCAATACGGCGCTAACCACACTTTGTGGGCAGATGGCTAAGATTCAGGAGGAAATCGATGCCGAAAACACTCGCATGGTGGAGTTACAGACTCACATCCACAGCGAAACTGAGCGCCTGCATGCAGAAGCCTGGCGGCTGCGCCTTCGGCGAGACACCACTGACACGGTCTATCAGAGGAGGCATCTGAGCCGCCTTCCCCCCAATCTGAAGCATTCACGGTTATTTGTCACACCTGAAAGCACATTTGCTCCCTTGGTAGTTTTGGTAATTAATAACAACATATATGTCATTGGACTCATGGTTCCACTAAGTTTATTTCAGGAAAAGTCCAATGATGTGATGGCTACAAATTGTGAGGAGATACCCCAAGATGCAAGGAATGGATTGGCAAATCTTCAAGCTAGAAGACTCTACATTTTACTTTGTGAGAAATCACTTTGAGTCCATAGGAAAGCCAATACTATTAAAAGGGGGTAAGGTTTTGTTGGTGAACAAATTGCTCCACGTGCACAAGTGCTAGTCACCAAAAACACCCACAAGCTCTCCCACAAAGGTTCTGTCTAAAAAACACTACCACTCAAAATCGGTGCCACCAAGAATTCCATATCGGCTACACCGAGTTTAAACCCTAGACAGAATCCCTAGCCACAAACCCTTCTTCAGTGCAACCGAGTTCACATCGGTGCAACTGAGTTTCAGTGACCAACCTTCTGGTGTCCCAAATCATAAAATCGGAATTTCCGAGTTTATGCTTCGGTCTCACCGAGTTTTGGAAACTGCCCTCGGCCACTGGTTTCGGTACCACCGAGAGTTCCATATCGGTCTCACCGAGATTCCTAAAGTTGCCACATTTTGAACAAGTCGGTGCCACCGAGATTTACTTCGGTTTCACCGAGTTGGGCAATAATGTTGTAACGGTTGGATTTTTGGAGATGCCTATATATACCCCTCCACCACATCCCACTCGAAAGAGAAGCACTCAGAACTATTCCATACTTGCCCCATCCAATTTTCTGAGAGAGAACCACCTACCCTTGTGTTGAGATCAAGATCATCCACTCCAACCATATGGATCTTGATTTCTAGCCTCTCCAAGTTACTTTCCACCCAATCATTCCCTTCCACCAAGCCAAATCTGTGAGAGAGTGATTGAGTGTTGAGGAGTCTATCATCTTGAAGCACAAGAGCAAGGAGTTCATCATCATTATCAAGCCTATTACCTTTTGGAGGGTGGTGCCTCCTAGATTGGTTAGGTGTTGCTTGGGAGCCTCCTACTTCGTGTTGTGGAGTTGAACCAAGAAGTTTGTACGGGCAAGGAGATCGCCTACTTCGTGAAGATCTACCCATAGTGAGGCTAGTCCTTCGTGGACGGAAGCCATTATGGAATAGTCAAGGTTGCTACTTCGTGGACCCTTGTGGGTGGAGCCCTCCGTGGACTCTCGCGACCGTTACCTTCCATGGGTTGAAGACTCCATAAACGTGGATGTACGATAGCGCCACCTATTGGAACCACGGGAAAAATCTTCGTGTCTACAATTGCGTTTGATCCTCTTACCCTTACCTCTATTACATGTGCTTGTCTTTACTTTCCGCTGCTATACTTGTATACATGCATGTGTAGGGTGTGCTTGACTTGCTACTATTGCTAAAATCTGCCCACAACTAAAATTGGGAAAAGGTAGAATTTTTAATTGGTCAAGTAGTCTAATCACCCCCTCTAGACACACTTTCGATCCTACAAGTGGTATCAGAGCTTTGGTCTCCATTGCATTGGTTTCACAACCTAGGAGAGTATGGCGTCTAGTGAGGGAAGTTATCACCATAGAGGTCCATATTTTGATGGTACAAACTTTGCTAGTTGGAAACATAAAATGAAAATGCATATTCTTGGTCATAACCCCGCCGTATGGGCTGTTGTTCGTGTTGGCTTGCAAGGTGAATTCTTTGGTGATGGAAAGGAAGCGGATCGTGAAGCGACCGCGCATGAATTGAAGATGTTGCAATACAATGCTCAAGCATGTGACATTCTTTTCAACTACCTATGCCCCAAAGAATTAAAAAAAAATCAGCCGTCGTGAGAATGCAAAGGAAATTTGGGATACTTTGGTTGATATGCATGAAGGTACCGATTCCGTCAGAGAATCTAAGTTGGACGTGCTTCAAAGTCAACTTGACAAGTTCAAGATGAAGGATGGTGAAGGAGTTGCGGAGATGTACTCTAGGCTTGCTCTCATCACAAATGAGATTGCTAGCTTAGGAAGCGAAGAAATGACCGACAAATTCATCATCAAGAAGATACTTAGAGCTTTGGATGGAAAATATGACACCATGTGCACATTGATCCAAATGATGCCAAATTACAAAGATCTCAAGCCTACGGAAGTCATTGGTAGTATTGTTGCTCATGAGATGTCACTCAAGGACAAGGAAGAGCTTCACAACAAGTCAAGCAGTGCTTACAAAGCCACAAGTGATGCTCCCGCTACTTCAAGCGACAACCTTGTAACCAATGAAGAGATAAGCCTCATGGTCAAGAAATTCAACAAGTTCTACAAAAGTAGAGGCAAAGAGAGGAACTCCAACTCAAGATATGAAGAAAAGCGTTCATCTAGCCGTGACCGGAATTGTTACAATTGTGGAAGGCCCGGACACTACTCAAATGAGTGCACGACCCCTCACAAAAGAAGAGAAGTGCCACCTAGAATAAAAGGCTCAAGAGATGAGTCACCTCGAAGAGAGAGAAGGAATAGAGATGATCGTTATGAACGAAGACCCTCAAGAGAAGTAGGGATTCGGAGAAGAAGGACAAGCACACCAAGAGCTACTCACGAAGAAGACATCAAGCTCATGTTGGTGAATGGGTTTCTGGCTCCGACTTCGATGACCACTCCGAGAGAAGCTATCACTCCGACTCCGACTATAGTCAAGATGAAGGTGTTGCCGGACTTGCACTCGTTTCCTCCAACTCCTACGACATATTTTATTCACCAAATGAAGGGAGTGGAAGTTGCTTCATGGCTAAAGTCCCCAAGGTATCACACCCCGAATATCTTGATTTCGATAGTGATGAGGATGACCAACTTGGATATGATGACTTGCTATGTGACAAAACTAGTGATATCAATCAAAATGTGCTAGATGATGATCATGTTAATCAAGATAAGTCATGTGATGATGATAAGAAGTAAATAGAACGACTAACTAAAGAACTAAACACTCTTAAGTTAGCCCATGAATCTACTTTAGAAGATCATAGAGAGCTAGTAAGAACTCATGAGAAGCTACGCTTCGAGAAGCTCAATTTGGAGCAAGAACATGAGTTTCTTAAAGCAATCAATGACGATCTCCGAAAGAAGACTTCTTCTTATCTAGGCAAACGACTACTCTTGTCTACATTTATTCCACAAGTTAAGACTAAGCAATCTAGTAATAAAGGCAAGAAAGGTTCTTCAACTAGTAGCAATAAAAATGATAAATTCAATGATATTGCTCCTAGTAGTTTTATTGATTCCACTAACGACTCTCTTAGCCAAGTTACACTTGAGCAAGAAAATGATCTATTGAAAGGGATTATAGAGAAAGGTATCTACAAAAGTCTTGCCGGATGTAAGCAATTTGAGGAGATTGTACGCAAGCACGGAGGATACCGGAAGAACCATGTCATTGGCTACTTCAACGCAAATGGAGTTGAATGGGAAGAAGGTCAATACCCCAAGACCAAGTTTGTTCCTCAAAGGGAGACGTATGAACATACTCTTCCCAAGGGAACAAAAGCTCAAGATGACCTTCCACCACAAGACCACAAGCTCAAGGGCAAGGACAAGCTTCAAGAGGAGATTGACTCATATGAAGATGAATCCCAAGCTTTGGTCAAGTGGGTTCCCAAAGCTACTACTAGCTCAACTTCTACAAGTGCCACTTCAACACCAAGGATTCCCATCAACTTGATGTGGGTCCCCAAGAAGAAGAACTAGAGAAGTTCTTGAGGGGTGACTCCGCCAATGAAATTCACTCATATTCATTATTGGCAAGAACTAGGTGCAATCAACATCAACATTATGCAATAGTTCAAAGAGTCACACATTCCCTCAAAGGTAAGCAAGGGACAAGGTAATAAATGAACCCATGGACATCATCATGTACGCTTTGCACTCCATGTCCATAAATATCCTTGTATTTGTCTCTTGTGCTTGGGACTAACCCATGTAGGTGAGGAGAGTAAGAAACACAAAGGATTCCTCCCAACTCAAGATGATCTTCATCAACTATGAGCACCCACTACTACATCACCCACATGAAGTTTCCCACGACAAAATCCAAGGTTAGTTTATCCCTCTTAGGGGGGATGTCACATCAAGGGGGAGATTTACTCTAAGACTTGAGTTAAAGCGTCTCTTAAGAATGTGACAACATTGAAAGCTTTATGTAAAAGTGGCAACCCCACTTGTGCTTAAACGATGAGTATGACCTATGATCAAGTATTCTTACTTGGATCATAAGTCAATATACTCATATATAGATGACTCCGTCATCGCCAAAGTGCTTGGTAGATACTAGAGTGGTTTTGTATGTTTGCCATGATTTCTTTGGACATCTTATTGTGTGAGCATGCATGTTTGCATATCTTTTATCATTCGAGGACATCCAATTGTTGCTATCTGGACTTTGTTTTCTCTTTTGCCAATTGGATGTACAAGATTGCCTAGGACCCTTCTCTAGCTATCTATGCTTTCTCACCTCAAGTTCTATTCATGCTATATGACAAAAACTTGAACAAGCACTTGACGAACCCTTTGTGTGAGGAGCACTCGGAGTACCGTTTCGTCAAGGATGACCTCCAAAACCTCCCTATAGTGCAACTCGGTGTGACCAACCAGAAAGTCTCGGTTCCACCGATTGTCTAGGGTTGATCTATTTTTGCACCTCGGTACCACCGATACCACAATCTCGGTTGCACCGAGTTTCCTTGTCAACTGACAGTAGAGGAACTCGGTGGCACCAAAATTTTAGTCTCAGTGACACCGACAGTGAAGGATACTTATACCGGCGGACCCGACGCTTTGAATTTCTATCTTCAAATGTCGTGCCCCAACCCTAAGCTGCCGAAACCAGACCCCCCGGTCATCGCCTTTGTCTCCCCGAGCGCCTTCGCAGTTGGGAATCACGCCGCCGACGGGAATCTTCTCCGCCGTCGCCGCCGTAGTCGGACCATCGCCAAGTTAGGGTATGACTTCGAATTTCTCCATGCGTTCCCCTTCCAATTCTAACGCATTGAGATGATTTCGTCCTGTTCCACCATGTGCAAACTTCCTATACCACAAAACAATCCATAGACTAGAAAAACAATGAAATTTTGGATCTAATCTCCCGTAGAATGCATCTCGGTGACACCGAGTTGTACGAATCGGTTCCACCGATTCTGTGTTTAGGGTTACTGTGAACCACTTCGGAGAGACCGAGTAGACTTTTTTGGTTCCACCGAAAATGGCTGCCAAGTTTTTGTTAAGGCAGTGGTCAGTCTCAGTGACTCCGAAAACAACAACCCGGTGCTACCGAAATCCATCTTGCAGTAGTTCATACCCAAAGTTTCTGAGTTTGTCCTTTAAATAAAAAAATGTGTTATTGTGATACTCAACTTTTCTACTCTTCTATACTCCATTCACAGGGACAGTATGTCAGCTTCAGGTGACAGTCAGAATGATTCCAAAGGGCCTAGCATTGATGCTGATCCAGGCACTAGTCTTGACCCAAGCTCATGTTCCTCAGAAGATCCAGGCACTCCTAGCTCCCATGGTTTGCCCAAGGCTGCAACTAGAGCAAGGAGGAAGTTAAATTCAGATGAAGAGGACTCTGATTTTGTGCCAGAGGAGGTCCTTGCCAAGCAAAGGCAGGACAAAGCAGACAGAGCTGCTAAGAAGGCTGCTTCTGAGGCCACCTCATCTAGAAGACCTGTCAGGAAGGAGTATGCCAGTTCTGAGGCTGTGAGAACACCAGAGAGTGCTATGGCTTCCATGTCTATAGAGCCAGCCAGAAGCTCTATGCCCAAGAAGCCTGCTGAAAAGAAGAGAAGTAGGAAGAGGACAGTACATGTTGTTGGAAGACCAACTTCCATGTGTGAGGATCTAGCAGATGCTGAGGGAGAGGAAGAGCCATCTGCCCAGGCTCCTCCTAAGAAGAAGAAGAAGCTGCTTGCTGATGCCATGACTTCCCAGGCTCCATCCAAAAGCAAGGCAGCTCCTCCTCCCAAGAAGCTCACAGCTCCTAAGCCTAAGAGGACAACCAGAGACATTCCAGCTGCAGCCAAGAACAAAGGAACCTCTTCCAGAGCTACTACTGAAGATGAGGATATGTCTGTTTTGAGGAAGCTTAGACCTCACCTCCCACAACACAATGACAACCATCCACTTGCCGAGGACATGAAGAAGAGAAAGGATTCATGGCTGAGAGAGTGGAGAGCCATAGATCCTTATTCTCAGAGGAGGAAGACAGCTGTAGACTACAATGTCCACACCAACCCCTTCCATGACATCGGCAGAAGTCTTCGCAGAAGCGGTTCTCTCGACTCCTACGTCAACAAGCGAAGGAGATCAGCCCCAGAGAGACGATTAGTCCAATACCATTGAACTTTTTGGTAACTTGTTGCCAAAGGGGGAGAAGTTGTATAGATCAATAGGGCTTTGAGAGAGAGAGAGAGAGTGTTGTTTTTTATCGCTCTCCAAAACTTTAAAATCTTTTGGTTGTTCGTTTGTGTGTTAAACTTGTTGGTGTTTGATCATGCACTTCTTATGTGTTGCTACTACGTCTTATCTTTTTAGATGCTTATGAGATAATCATTCACTTCTTGCTTGCTGTGTTGTGCTATGTTATTCATTCATATTATTCTCGCACACCACCAAGCTGTATGTGACATGGAAGAAAACCCCATGAGCCTAATCGATTGTGCATTTGCATTCAAACGCAAATTCAAATAATGCACAAATTTAGGGGGAGCTCTTGCTTATCACATACTTCTCAAAGCGATGACTCTATTCATTGATTATATCACATGTCGAAGCTTTGATCTATATGTTGTCATCAATTACCAAAAAGGGGGAGATTGAAAGCACATTTGCTCCCTTGGTGGTTTTGGTAATTAATAACAACATATATGTCATTGGACTCATGGTTCCACTAAGTTTATTTCAGGAAAAGTCCAATGATGTGATGGCTACAAATTGTGAGGAGATACCCCAAGATGCAAGGAATGGATTGGCAAAGCTTCAAGCTAGAAGACTCTACATTTTACTTTGTGAGAAATCACTTTGAGTCCATAGGAAAGCCAATACTATTAAAAGGGGGTAAGGTTTTGTTGGTGAACAAATTGCTCCACGTGCACAAGTGCTAGTCACCAAAAACACCCACAAGCTCTCCCACAAAGGTTCTGTCTAAAAAACCCTACCACTCAAAATCGGTGCCACCAAGAATTCCATATCGGCTACACCGAGTTTAAACCCTAGACAGAATCCCTAGCCACAAAGCCTTCTTCGGTGCAACCGAGTTCACATCGATGCAACCGAGTTTCAGTGACCAACCTTCTGGTGTCCCAAATCATAAAATCAGAATTTCCGAGTTTATGCTTCGGTCTCACCGAGTTTTGGAAACTGCCCTCGGCCACTGGTTTTGGTACCACCGAGAGTTCCATATCGGTCTCACCGAGATTCCTAAAGTTGCCACATTTTGAACAAGTCGGTGCCACCGAGATTTACTTCGGTTTCACCGAGTTGGGCAATAATGTTGTAACGGTTGGATTTTTGGAGATGCCTATATATACCCCTCCACCACATCCCACTCGAAAGAGAAGCACTCAGAACTATTCCATACTTGCCCCATCCAATTTTCTGAGTGAGAACCACCTACCCTTGTGTTGAGATCAAGATCATCCACTCCAACCATATGGATCTTGATTTCTAGCCTCCCCAAGTTACTTTCCACCCAATCATTCCCTTCCACCAAGCCAAATCTGTGAGAGAGTGATTGAGTGTTGAGGAGTCTATCATCTTGAAGCACAAGAGCAAGGAGTTCATCATCATTATCAAGCCTATTACCTTTTGGAGGGTGGTGCCTCCTAGATTGGTTAGGTGTTGCTTGGGAGCCTCCTACTTCGTGTTGTGGAGTTGAACCAAGAAGTTTGTACGGGCAAGGAGATTGCCTACTTCGTGAAGATCAACCCATAGTGAGGCTAGTCCTTCGTGGACAGAAGCCGTTATGGAATAGTCAAGGTTGCTACTTCGTGGACCCTTATGGGTGGAGCCCTCCATGGACTCTCACGACCGTTGTCCTCCGTGGGTTGAAGACTCCATAAACGTGGATGTACGATAGCGCCACCTATCGGAACCACGGGAAAAATCTTCGTGTCTACAATTGCGTTTGATCCTCTTACCCTTACCTCTATTACATGTGCTTGTCTTTACTTTCCGCTACTATATTCGTAGACATGCATGTGTAGGGTGTGCTTGACTTGCTACTATTGCTAAAATCCGCCCACAACCAAAATTTGGAAAAGGTAGAATTTTTAATTGGTCAAGTAGTCTAATCACCCCCCTCTAGACATACTTTCGATCCTACAACACCTCAGAATACACCAGTAGCCGGCCAGCCGCGTCTGGATCAACCACTTGAGCCGCCGTGTCAGATGCCGGTTCAGTCACCGACTCAGCGTTTCCAGACACCGGTGGGCCACTTTCCAATCCAGTAGACAACATGTTGGCAGCTACTCGTAACCTCGAGGCATTTCCCATCCATGGAAATACTCCAATTGAGGTTGAGGCTATGAACGCCATTGAGATGCTAAAAACTGCGGTGACACAGTAGGCGCAGTACTCTTACAACCGCGATCGGATGCACTCTACGCCTTACGCGAGCCGCAGTAAGAGCCGTCACGTGGACTCTCCGGCAGTTTCTAGCAGCGGGCGCATGTAGCAACCTCAGAATTCTCCAAACCGACTAGTATTGTTAGACGCACAGGCAGTCGTCGACGTGGCCCGAGCTGCGCGGCAAGCAGAAGCGGAAGCGGCAACAACAAGGGCGGGTTAGCGACCTCCCACCAGTCCCCAGCCAGCAACCATGGGGGCTGGAGTTAGCAGCAGAACGATTGGAATTCCGTGTCTAGCTCCGGCTCTCTGCAGTGAGCGTATGCCCAAATATGTTAAGGGTCCTCGCAAGGTTCCTAACTACACGACCGACCTTGAGACGGCATCATGGATCGAAAGCTATGAGTTAGTGATGGACATGCTCGATGTCAGTGATGCTGTGTGCGCCAAGTACTTAACCATGATGCTGGAAGGACCGGCTCGAACGTGGTTGAAGAACCTCCCCCCAATTCGATTAATACTTGGGCAGAATTGAAGGTACGTTTTATCAAGAATTTTCAAGGTACTTGCAAACGTCCCATGACGATCGTTGACCTGCAGCACTGTATCCAGCGAACAAATGAATATGTCCACCACTGGACTCACTGGGTCGCTGAGATCATCCACTCTTCATATAGCATTACGGCCGCCCAAGCCGTCTTGATCTTGGAGAAAAACTGTCATTTCCAACCACTTGTTCAGAAGCTGGGACGCCTCAAGCAAAAGGTTCAGGATATGGGGGAGCTCATGGACGTTCTTACCAGATATGCCGAGTCTGATACTACAAAGGATCCCGGCTCTGACAAGGAGAAGGATGTCAAGAAGAAGAAAAATGATAGTGGCAAGGGTCATCAGCAAAACCATGGTCACAATGGGAATCCGGGCAACCAAGGCAATAATGGTAAGCGCCGACATCCTGATGGCGGGTCAGATTTTGTCACCAACACCAACATTGGGTTCAAAAATCAGCGGCAAAACAACCATTCTTGCAGGCCTTATCATGGGAATAAACCCCGCAAGAAGCACTTAAAGGTCCTTGCCCCAAACATAGTTTCCCAGATAAGCCGTCCACCCATTCATGGGAGAACTGTCACTTCATGCAAGAGTTCCGCAATCAGGCTTTCCAGAATTTTCAAGGAGGCAATGGCAGTGGACCTTCAGGTTATCCAGGCGGGTCAGGCGCCGTCTCATCTGTTGGTTTTGCGGGTTCAGTATCCCATGCTCCTGGCGGCTCAGGGGCTGGTTATCCGCATCACCACAACAATGGCAATGGACAACAACATACGGGGCAAGGAGGGCAGCAGCATAACAACAACCAAGCCGGGTTTCAGAGAAATCCTAAGCAATTGAACAGCGGGCAGTATCATGTGTTCACCACCAGCACTTGTAGGCGACATCGCAAGTTGAAACATCGAGCCGTCAACATGGTCGAGCCAGCTGTCCCAAAGTATTTAAACTGGTCTGAACAACCAATCACTTGGAGCACAGAAGGACATCCCCCCGGGTTGATAACCCAGGTGGCCTGGCCCTAGTGGTGGCACCTCAAGTTGGTGGTTATACTCTGTCCAAGGTTCTCATGGATGGGGGCAACAGTATCAACATATTATATTATGACACTTTCCAGAGAATGAATCTCTCTGAGAGCAAGTTGCAACTGTCAACCATAGTATTCCATGGAATCATCCCCGGAAAATCTGCTTACCCAATCGGGCGGGTCAAACTCGACGTTGCTTTCAGTTCTGAATATAATTACAGATGCGAGTCCCTAACCTTTGAGGTGTTAAAAATCAAGAGTCCATACCACGCCCTCTTTGGCCGGCCGGCTTACGCTCAGTTGATGGCCCGACCTTGCTATGTTTACCTCAATCTCAAGATGCCCGGACCAAACGACACCCTTACTGTGGATGGAAGCTGGAAAATAGCCCAGGAATGTGAGGAAGGGGACACAACTTATGCCGAATCTGCTTGTGCCGCGGAGGAACTAAAGTTTTACACAGCCAACGTTGACCCGGCAGATATGACCCCCCTCAAGAAACCCACCACTGAGTCTGAGCCTCAACTGAAGTTCAAGCCAGTTGAGGATACCAAACAAATTGACTTTACTCCCGGTGACCCATCTCAGTAGTTCACTATTGGGACAGGCCTGGATCCCAAATAGGAAAGCGCGCTCATCGAGTTCATTCGTGAGAATCAGGACATCTTTGCATGGAAACATTCTGACATGCCTGGAGTACCGAGAGAACTCGCTGAGCACCACCTTAATGTGGATCCAAAGATGAAACCAGTACGGCAATACCTCCGTTGTTTTAACGAGGAGAGACACAAGGCTATTGGAGAAGAGGTGGCCTGGCTCCTAGCTGTCGGGTTCATCATTGAAGTTTTTCACCCTGAGTGGTTGGCAAATCCGGTGCTTGTTCTGTAAAAGAACGACACTTGGCGTATGTGTGTTGATTACACAGATCTCAACAAAGCTTATCTCAAGGACCCGTTTGCTCTTCCTCGCATTGACCAGATTATTGGCTCTACCACTGGTTGTGAGCATTTATGCTTCTTGGATGCATACTCCGGCTATCATCAAATTAAGATGGTCGTTGAGGACCAAGAGAAGATGACGTTCATCACCCCCTTCGGCTCTTTCTGCTATGTTTATATGCCCTTTGGGCTTAAAAGTGCGGGGGGCTACTTATCAACGCTGCGTTCAGAACTGCATCCACCCGCAGATTGGACGCAACGTTCACGCCTATGTTGACGATATCGTGGTAAAATCTCAGAAAAAGGAGACGCTTTTGGATGACCTTAAGGATACATTTGACAATCTTCGGGTGTACCAAATGAAGCTCAACCCGGCCAAGTGTGTTTTTGGTGTTCCGGCAGGCAAATTACTAGGCTTTCTGGTTTCTGAGCATGGCATTGAAGCCAACTCAGATAAGATCAAGGCAGTGACTTCACTTGCTAAGCCGGCCAACATCAACCAGGTTCAGCGCATGGCGGGTCGCATTGCGGCTTTAGGCCGATTTATAAGCCGCCTTGGAGAAAAGGCAATTCCTACGTACCAATTATTGAAGAAAACATACAACTTTGTCTGGACCGATGCTGCCAATGAGGCTTTCGAGGCACTTAAGAGGCAGTTGGTTGAGCCGCCAATCCTAGATGCCCGGACCGACAAAGAGCCTATGCTCCTGTACATTGCTGCAAATTCTAAGGCGCTAAGTGTTGCATTTGTTGTCGAACACAAGGAGGCAAGAAAGGAGTACCCAGTACAGCGGCCTGTTTATTTTGTTAGTGAAGTTTTGACATTATCAAAACAACGGTACCCACACTGGCAGAAGTTAGTCTTCGGTGTTTTTATGGCCAGCTGAAAGCTTAAACTTATTTTCAGGAGCATCCGATTACTGTTGTCAGTTCAGCCCCTCTTGGAGATATTATACAGAATCGAGAGGCTACTGGGCGGATTGCTAAATGGGCTATTAAGCTTGGTCCTCATCGTGTAAAATATGGCCCCCGTACAGCCATTAAATCCCATGCGCTCGTGGATTTCATCAACGATTGGACAGAGCTACAAATCCTCGAGGACAGACCGGATAACACATACTGGACCATACACTTTGATGGATCCAGACAATTGGAGGGCTCGGGGGCTGGAATTGTCTTATCTTCTCTACGAGGTGACAAATTCTGTTATGTCTTACGGCTCATGTTCCCTTGTACTAACAATGCAACTGAATATGAGGCTCTCCTACATGGGCTACGAATGGCTAAGGAGATGAATTTGAGCCGGGTCAGATGCTTGGGCGATTCAGACCTGGTGGCTCAGCAAGTTTTAGGGACTTGGGACTCTAAGGACCCCCTGATGGCGGTTTATCATCGAGCAGTCTCGAACATTGCAAGTCATTTTCAAGGTTATCAGGTTGATCACATTGATCGCCGGCTTAATGAGGCAGCAGATGCCCTATCACATCTCGGCTCCCAGCGTAAGCCGGTTTCTCCCAATGTTTTCCTTGATGTGCTTCATCACCCATCGGTCAAGTTGCCGTCCGAGGAAGACATTGCTATTCCAGACCCGAAGGCACAATTGGTGGCGGCTCTCCATGCTATTCCTGATTGGACAATACCATATTTGGTCTATCTCACTCGCGGTGAGCTTCTAGCTGAGGAAATAACGGCTCCACAGATCATCAGGCATTCGAAGTCGATGAGCATAGTTAATGGCGAGTTACACTATCGAAGCAACACTGGTGTGTTTCAACGATGTGTTTCTCCTGAGGAAGGCCAAGAAATTCTCAATGAAATCCGCGCAGGTGATTGTGGTCATCATGCTGGCTCACGGTCCTTGGAGGCCAAAGCTTTCCGACACGGGTTTTATTGGTTAAACGACTCATGCAGATGCATAGGAGATTGTGCGTAAATGCGACGGATGCCAAAAATTTCCTCGTCAAGCTCATGTGCCAGCTCAAGAGTTGCATATGATTCCCATAACCTGGCCATTTGCAGTTTGGTGGCTTGACATGGTAGGCCCGTTCAAGCCGTCTTCTGACAAGAAAACTCACCTCTTGGTGGCAGTTGATAAGTTTACCAAGTGGGTCGAAGCAGAGCCTGTTAGTAATTGTGATGCAGAGACAACCGTCAAGTTTTTGAAAAAGTTGATCTTCCGCTTTGGATATCCACATACTATCATCACTGATAATGGCACTAATTTATCCAAGGGAGCAATAGAGCAGTTCTGTCAACGTGAGCATATCCGGCTTGATTTGGCTGTGGTTGCACATTCGCAGTCTAATGGACAGGCTGAGCAAGCTAATCAGGAGATATTGAGAGGAATCCAACCTCAACTCATTGTTCCACTACAACGAACCCCTGGCTGTTGGGTTGAAGAACTCCCCTCGGTGCTTTGGAGCACACGAACAACTCCCAATAGATCCACTGGTTATACACCATTCTTTCTAGTTTACGGTGCAGAGGCTGTGCTGGCAAGTGATATTCGCCATGATTCCCCTCGAGTTACTGCATATGTTGAAGCAGACAATGAGCAGGCGCGTCAAAATTCTTTGGACGCCTTAGAAGAAGAACGTAAGGCCGCATGGTCGACCATATATCAACAAGACCTACGTTGCTATCACAACCGTAGGGTTCACATCCGAACTTTCCAAGAAGGCGACTTAGTGCTCCGTCTGATTCAAGATCAAACAGGGATGCATAAGCTTTCACCACCTTGGGAAGGGCCTTTTGTCATCAGCAAAAACCTCAACAACGGGTCATATTATTTGATTGACATACGAGAACACAAAGAGTCACACACTTCAGAGGAAGAGACCAATAGGCCCTGGAATATTGCTCATATCCGGCCTTACTTCACTTAGAGCCATTGGCTCCCAATCAATGTACATACTCATGCATATACTTTTGTGTTAAATGTAATAAAGCCGGCACCCCCGAAACTCGGGGTCTCTATCGTTTCAGCTACAAAATTGCATGAGTCTTTATTCTTTGAACACAAGTCACTTGGGGGCTCTCGACTCAATGAGTTAGCCATTCAAAATTTCCCTCTTGACCCGGCTAAAAGCCATTATAAACTTGGTTAAACCTGCCTGTTTGCAAGATGCTACTCCGAACAAAGTGACACCGTGTACTCTCGATAAGTCAATCCATATGGACCCTGAACTTATCCAGGTTAAAACACTGGCTTCAGTCACATGAGAGCCGGCTTACAGAAAGCAAGGATTGTTGGGCCCGTAGGACTGGGGGTACCCAGGCCCGTCTGCCTGCGGCCCAAGACGCGGCGCCTGCCTGCGGCCCAAGACACGTCGCCTGCCATGGGCCTAGCGCGGCCCACCTCTGGACTTCATGAGCAAGACCCTTGCGAGGGTCTCCGCCTCATGAGGTGTACGTCAGCAAGCACCGTTAAGAGTCTCGCGAAGCCCCCTTCGCGAGGCCACCACCTGCGGCTGCCCCTAAGGCCTTTGCAGGGCGGATTGATCAAGGGTGGCCCAGCGGGTCGCCCGGTCCTGCATCTTCATGTGGGCGATGCACGCCATTTCGAGCGGCGCCAGGAGCTGTGCCAGCAGGCGCGGATGAGGAGGCTTTCCCCTTTTGTGCTAAGGGAGCAGGGCCAGCTCGCCGGTTCCCAAAGAAATCTCCAAAGGTTTCCTGTTTGGTGCAAGAAGACCGAAGCCAGGGGCTCGCCAGGACAGAGGTCATCCCCGAGCCCACCAGCATGTCACGGCAAGAGGCTTTTGCAGGCGTAGACTACTTTTGTCAAGATAAGCTGCAGGCATGTCCCCCTTTGAACTGGCCGTTGTGGCAACACTTCCCACCTTGAGTTTGGGGGAAAGAGGACCAAGGCCGGTATAAGAGAGGGTAGGATGCCACTATAGGGGGGGGGACCCCGGTTAGCCAGAACTCACCTTTAGACTCGCTTTGATCCTCAAGCAATCCAGACAAGCAGGAGTAGGGTTTTACACTTCAAGGAGGCCTGAACCTAGGTAAATGACCGCGTCCACCGTTCTTCCGTAGCTCGAGCACACCGGAGGGTCGCCGTGAGGTTGAGAGGCAGAGTAGGGCAGGCGAACCAGCGCACCCCAGAGTTCGAACCTCCTCGGGTCCCCGGAGCCCCGAATCCGACATTTGGCGTGCCAGGTAGGGGTGCGCTGCGGTCGTTCAACTCCATTTCGGCTCCAGCCTCGCCAACCCTATGGCCGATGCTTGCCATGTGCGTGCTAGCGCCGGGCGGCCCGCGTCGTCCAGACCGCGCCTACAGGCCACGACGGTCGCCGCCACTCTGCCGGCGTCGAAGCCGCCACCACCGACCCCGCGAGCAGCATGACTCATCCGTGCACCCTTCCGTGCAGCAGGATGGCCGCACCGCCACGGCTTCCTCCTCCCATGCCCGCCTCGGGCATGTGAACGCGCAGGCCGTACTACTCATGGCACGCGAGCTGCTTCGCTACTGCCCGGCGGACGCTGGCTACGACACCTGGCTGGGCCGCATCACCGAGTTCGTCACCGCCGTCGGGGAAGCCCCAGCATCCTCTTGCTTGCTTCACCCTCCACCATCTCGTGCTGGGGATGTGACCCATGGAGCGCCTCCGCCACCTCCCCTGCATGACAACCCAGTCGAGCCTCGGGGTGACGCGCGCCCGCGCGACCCACCCCGCGTCGCGCCTTCACAGGCCCATGATGAGGCCAGCTGCCACATCGTCCGCCGCGGTCCACCCGACGCACGAGTTATCCTTGAGCAGTAGCACCAGCGTCAGGACCAAATCATCCAGGATGTCACGGCGGCCGGGAGCCAGAACAGGGCCGCCCTCGCGCGCGGCGTCCCTTCGAGTAGCGTGGGCTGCCGGGCCTGCACTCGCGAGCTGCGCCGGTTGGCCCATCAAGTTCAAGCTTGAGCAGCCCCCGTGCTACGATGGCGTCCCCGACCCCATGGAGTTCCTCCATCTCTACGCGTTGAGCATCGAGGTGGCAAACAGTGACGACAAGGTCATGGCAATCTGGTTTCCCATGGCCCTCAAGGATGGCGCGCGTTCATGGCTCATGAACTTGCCCAAGGAGTCGATCTCCTCGTGTAGCGAGCTCTGCGAGCAGTTCGTCACCCACTTCAAGGGCATGCATGACCGCCCCCTCTCCGTCAACGACCTGCGGCGCGTGAAACAACGCCCTGGAGAGACCCTGCGCAAGTACATCCAGCGCTTCAGCCAGGTGCGTAACATGATCCCGCGCGCCTCGGACGAAGCCATCATCATGGCATTCACCAATGGCGTCAAGGACATACGGATGTGCGAAAAGCTCGCCATCAACGACAGCCTGAGCATAGCCCTGTAGCTGTTCAACATCACTGACAAGTACGCCAAGGCCGAAGAGGGTCACCTGTTCATCCACAAAGACCCCGACACCGCGCCCGATTACGGCAAGGCAAAGAGCAAGGAGGTCAAGCGCAAGGGCCCTGCCGTGCTCGCGGCATAGCCTGAGCAGAAACACAGCCGCGATCATGACGTTCCTGAGAAGGACCGCCGCCCATTCTGCATCTACCACGACGTGCGCACCCACAACACTGAAGACTACCAGGAGCTCAAGTCCCTCCGCGACGAGCGCGTCGGCCGGTGTCTGATACGTCCATTTTGCATCATGATTTCCTACTATTATTTATAATATTTTGATGAATAATAATGCTTTAGGGAGTGATTCTAATGCCTTTTCTCTCATAATATGCAAGGTTTACACAAAGAGGGAGAATACCGGCAGCTGGAATTCTGGACCTGAAAAAGCACATCACAGATACCTATTCTACACATCTCCAAATAAGCTGAAACTTTACGGAGAATTATTTTGGATTATATAATAAATATTGGAGCAAATAACTACCGGAGGGGGCCACCCTGGTGAGCACAAGACACCAGGGCACGCCAGGCCCCCCAGGCGCGCCCTGGTGGGTTGTGCCTAGCACGGCCCACCTCCGGTGCCCATCTTCTGGTATATAAGGTCTTTTGACCTAGAAAAAATTAGGGGAAGACTTTTGGGATGGAACGCCGCCGTCTCGAGGTGGAACTTGGGCAGGAGCACTTTTGCCCTCCGGCGGAGCGATTCCACCGGGGGAACTTCCCTCCCGGAGGGGGAAATCGAAGCCATCGTCATCACCAACACCCCTCTCATCTTAGGGAAGCCAATCTTGATCAACATCTTCAACAGCACCATCTCCTCTCAAACCCTAGTTTATCTCTTGTGTTCAATCTTTGTACCGGAACCTCAGATTGGTACCTGTGGGTGACTAGTAGTGTTGATTACATCTTGTAGTTGATTACTATATGCTTTATTTGGTGGAAGAATTTATGTTCAGATCTATCATGCTATTCAATACCCCTCTGATCCTGAGCATGAATATTATTTGTGAGTAGTTACCTTTGTTCTTGAGGTCACGGGAGAAGTCATGTTGCAAGTAATCATGTGAATTTGGTATGTGTTCGATATTTTGATGATATGTATGTTGTGATTCCCTTAGTGTGTCATGTGAATGTCGACTACATGACACTTCACCATCCTTGGGCCTAAGGGAATGCATTGTGGAGTAGTTATTAGATGATGGGTTGCTAGAGTGATAGAAGCTTAAACCCAAGTTTATGCGCTACTTCGTAAGGGGCTGATTTGGATCCAAACGTTTAATGCTATGGTTAGATTTTATCTTAATACTTTTCTCATAGTTGCGGATGCTTGCGAGGGGGTTAATCATAAGTGGGAGGTTTGTTCAAGTAAGAACAACACCCAAGCACCGGTCCACCCACATATCAAATTATCAAAGTAGTGAACGCAAATCAAACCAACATGATAAAAGTGACTAGATGAAATTCCCGTGTACCCTCAAGAACACTTTGCCTATTATAGGATACTGTTTTGGCCTGTCCTTTGCCACAAAAGGATCGGGCTATCTTGCTGCACTTTATTTATCGTTACTGTTACTTGCTTGTTACCAATTATCTTGCTATCAAACTATCTGTTACCTACAATTTCAGTGCTTGCAGAAATTACCTTGCTGAAAACCGCTTGTCGTTTCCTTCTGCTCCTCGTTGGGTTCGACACTCTTACTTATTGAAAGGACTATGATTGACCCCCTATACTTGTGGGTCATCGAGAATCTTTTCTGGCGCCATTGCTGGGGAGTGAAGCGATCTTGGTAAGTGGAAATCGGTAAGGAAAAACTTATACTACGTGCTGAAATTTATTGTCACTTGCTACTATGGAAAACAATCCTTTGAGGGGTTTGTTCGGGGTATCTTCACCTTGACCGGAACCACAATTAGTTGCCCCTCAAACTACTGCACCTACTGAAAATATTGGTTATGAAATTCCTTCGGGTATGGTAGAACAACTGCTAGCTAATCCATATGCAGGAGACGGAACTGGACATCCTGATATGCACCTGATACATGTGAATGAAATTTGTGGATTAGTTAAGCTTGCAGGTTTATCCGGAGATGAAGCTAAGAAGAAGGTTTTCCCTTTATCTTTGAGGGGAAAAGCATTGACATGGTATAGGCTATGTGATGATATTGGATCATGGAACTGGAATCGATTGCAATTGGAATTCCATCAAAAGTTTTATCCCATGCATCTAGTTCATCGTGATCGGAATTATATATATAATTTTTGGCCTCGTGAAGGAGAAAGCATCGCTCTAGCTTGGGGGAGGCTTAAGTCAATGTTATATTCATGCCCCAATCATGATATCCCGAGAGAAGTTAATATTCAGAAATTTTATGCTCGGCTTTCTCATAATGATCAATCCATGCTCGATACTTCTTGTACTGGTTCTTTTATGAAGAAGACTATTGAATTCGAGTGGGATCTCTTAGAAAGAATTAAACGCAACTCTGAAGATTGGGAACTCGATGAAGGTAATGAGTCAGGTATAAAGCTTAAGTTTGATTGTGTTAAATCTTTTATGAATACCGATGCATTTCACAAGTTTAGCACTAAGTATGGTCTTGACTCTGAGATAGTAGCCTCTTTCTGTGAATCATTTGCTACTCATGTTGATCTCCCTAAAGAGAAGTGGTTTAAATATCATCCCCCTATTAAGGAAGAAATTAAAGAACCAGTAAAAGCTAAGGATGAAACCATCATTTACAATGTTGATCCAGTTGTGCCCACTGCTTATATTGAAAAACCACCTTTCCCTATTAGGATAAAGGAACATGCTAAGGTATCAACTGTGGTTCGCAAGAGTAATATTAGAGCACCTAAACTCCCTGAGCAAATTAAAGTAGAACCTAGCGTTGCTATGGTTAAAGATCTCTTGGTAGAAAATATTGATGGGCATGTTATTTACTTCTGTGATGAACCTGCTAGAATTGCCAAACCTGATGAAAAAGATAAACATAGACCCGTAGTTGGCATGCCTGTTGTCTCAGTCAAAATAGGAGATCATTGCTACATGGTTTATGTGATTTGGGTGCTAGCGTGAGTGCTATTCCTTTTACCTTATACCAAGAAATTATGAATGAAATAGCACCTGCTGAAATAGAAGACATTGATGTTACTATTAAACTTGCTAATAGAGACACCATCACACCACTTGGGATTGTTAGAGATGTTGAAGTCTTGTGTGGGAAAGTAAAATATCCTACTGATTTTCTAGTTCTTGGTTCCCCACAAGATGACTTTTGTCCTATTATCTTTGGTAGACCTTTCTTGAGCACCATCAATGCTAAGATAGATTGTGAAAAACAAACTGTCGGTGTCAGTTTTGGTGATGTGTCTCATGAGTTTAATTTTTCCAAGTTTAGTAGACAACCTCGTGATAGAGAATTTTCTAGTAAGGATGAAATAATTGGTCTTGCTTCTATTGCTGTACCTCCTACCGATCCACTAGAACAATATCTGCTAGACCATGAAAATGATATGCACTTGCATGAAAGAAATGAAATAGATAAAATTTTCTTTGAACAACAACCTCTCCTAAAACACAATTTGCCTATTGAAACCCTTGGAGGTCCTCCTCCACTTAAAGGTGATCCTGTGTTTGAATTAAAGCAATTGCCTGACACTTTGAAGTATGCTTATCTTGATGAGAAAAAGATATATACTATTATTATTAGTGCTAACCTTTCAGAACATGAAGAAGAAAGATTATTAAAAATTCTGAGGAAGCACCGGACTGCTATTGGATATACTCTTGACGATCTTAAGGGCATTAGTCCCACTCTATGTCAGCACAAGATTAATATGGAACCTAATGCTAAACCTGTTGTTGATCATCAACGATGATCGAATCCTAAGATGAAGGAAGTAGTAAGAACTGAAATATTAAAGCTTCTTGAGGCAGGTATAATCTATCCCATAGCTGATAGTAGATGGGCAAGTCCCGTTCATTGTGTCCCTAAGAAGGGAGGTATTACCGTTGTTCCTAATGATAAAAATGAACTCATTCCGCAAAGAATTGTCACTGGCTATAGAATGGTAATTGATTTTAGAAAATTAAATAAAGCCACTAGAAAAGATCATTACCCTCTGCCTTTTATTGATCAAATGCTAGAAAGATTATCTAAGAACACACACTTTTGTTTTCTGGAGGGATATTCTGTTTTTTCTCAAATACGTGTATCACAATCTGATCAAGAGAAAACCACCTTTACCTGTCCTTTTGGAACCTATGCTTATAGACGTATGCCTTTTGGTTTATGCAATGCACCCGCTACCTTTCAAAGATGTATGACTGCTATATTCTCTGATTTTTGTTAAAAGATCGTGGAGGTTTTCATGGATGATTTTTCCGTTTACGGAACTTCTTTTGATGATTTCTTAAGCAACCTTGATCGAGTTTTGCAGAGATGTGAACAAACTAATCTCGTCTTGAATTGGGAGAAGTGCCACTTTATGGTGAATGAAGGTATTGTCTTGGAGCATAAAATATTTGAATGAGGTATTGAGGTGGATAAAGCTAAAAGTTGATGCAATTGAGAAAATGCCATGTCCTAAAGATATTAAAGGTATTTGGAGTTTCCTTGGTCATGCTGGTTTCTATAGGAGGTTTATTAAAGACTTCTCTAAAATTTCTAGGCCTCTTACTAATCTTTTACAAAAGGATATTCCATTTGTTTTTTTATGATGATTGTGTAGAAGCCTTTGAAACACTCAAGAAAGCCTTAACTTCTGCACCTATCGTTCAACCACCTGATTGGAACTTGCCTTTTGAAATTATGTGTGATGCTAGTGATTATGCTGTTGGTGTTGTTCTAGGACAAAGAGTTGATAAGAAATTAAATGTTATCCATTATGCCAGCAAAACTCTAGACAGTGCCCAACGAAATTATGCTACTACTGAAAAAGAATTTTTAGCAGTTGTGTTTGCTTGTGATAAATTTAGATTCTACATTGTTGACTCCAAAGTTATTGTTCACACCGATCATACTGCTATAAAATATCTTATGGAGTAGAAAAATGCTAAACCTAGACTCATTAGGTGGGTTCTCTTGCTTCAAGAATTTGACTTATATATCATTGATAGGAAGGGAGCTGAGAACCCCGTAGCTGACAATTTGTCTAGGTTAGAAAATATTCTTGATGACCCACTACCTATTGATGATAGCTTTCCTGATGAACAGTTAGCTGCAATAAATGTTTCTCAAAACACTCCTTGGTATGCTGATTATGCTAACTACATTGTTGCTAAATATATACCACCTAGTTTCACATACCAACAAAAGAAAAAATTCTTCTATGATTTAAGACATTACTTTTGGGATGACCCACATCTTTACAAAGAAGGGGTAGATGGTATTATTAGACATTGTGTACCTGAGCATGAACATGAACAAATCCTACGGAAATGTCATTCTGAAGCTTATGGAGGACATCATGCGGGAGATAGAACTGCTCACAAGGTATTGCAATCTGGTGTTTATTGGCCTACTCTATTCAAGGATGCCCGTAAGTTTGTCTTGTCTTGTGATGAATGTCAAAGAATTGGTAATATCGGTAAGCGTCAAGAAATGCCTATGAATTATTCACTTGTTGTTGAACCATTTGATGTTTGGGGTTTTGATTACATGGGACCTTTTCCTTCCTCTAATGGGTACACTCATATTTTGGTTGCTGTTGATTATGTCACTAAGTGGGTAGAAGCTATTCCAACTAGTAGTGCTGATCACAACACTTCTATTAAAATGTTTAAAGAAGTTATCTTCCCGAGGTTTGGAGTCCCTAGATATTTAATGACTGATGGTGGTTCACACTTTATTCATGGTGCTTTCCGTAAGATGCTTACTAAATATGATGTTAACCATAGAATTGCATCACCCTATCATCCTCAATCTAGTGGTCAAGTTGAACTTAGCAATAGAGAAATAAAATTAATATTACAAAAAACTGTCAATAGGTCTCGAAAGAATTGGTCTCAGAAACTAGATGATGCACTTTGGGCATATAGAACAGCTTATAAAAATCCTATGGGTATGTCTCCATACAAAATGGTATATGGAAAAGCTTGTCATTTGCCTCTAGAGTTAGAACATAAAGCATTTTGGGCAATTAAAGAACTCAATTATGATTTCAAACTTGCCGGTGAGAAGTGGTTATTTGATATTAGCTCACTAGATGAATGGAGAACCCAGGCTTATGAAAATGCCAAACTATTCAAAGAAAAGGTAAAAAGATGGCATGACAAAAGAATCCAAAAGCGAGAATTCAAAATAGGAGACTATGTTATTTTGTTCAACTCTCGTTTAAGATTTTTTGCAGGTAAGCTTCTCTCCAAATGGGAAGGACCATATATTATCGAAGAGGTTTATCGTTCTGGAGCTATTAAGATTAATAATGCCGAAGGCACGAATCCGAAGGTGGTCAATGGACAAAGAATTAAACACTATATCTAGGGTACGCCTATTAACGTTGAAAGCAATGTTATTCAAACCATGACACCGGAGGAACACATAAAGGAAACCTTCCAGAACACTCCAGAATTCTGAAAAAGAGGAGGTACGTGATACGGTAAGTAAACGGACTCTGAAAAATCCGCAAAATTATTTTTTGTCAGTTTTGGAATATTACAAAAATTAGGAAATTAAGAAATAAACGGGAAAGCAACCGGAGTGAGCATGATACACCAGGGCACGCCAGCCCTACCAGGCGCGCCATGGTGGGTTGTGCCTGATAACCCGCAAGTATAGGGGATCGCAACAATTTTCGAGGGTAGAGTATTCAACCCAAATTTATAGATTCGACACAAGGAGAGCCAAAGAATATTTGAGAGTATTAGCAGTTGAGTTTTCAATTCAACCACACTTGGAGATTAAATATCTGCAGTAGAGTGATCAGTAGCACAGTAGTATGATAGTTTGATAGCAGTAGTAACAGTAACAGTAACGGTAGCAGTGATAGCAATAGTTTTGTAGCAATTGGAACAGTAGCAGCAACAATAGTAACTTAGCAAAAGCAATAAGTGGAAAACTCGTAGGCACTGGATTGGTGAACTCGTTGGATGATATTCATCATATAACAGTCATAACCTAGGGCGACACAGAACTAGCTCCAGTTCATAAATGTAATGTAGCCATGTATTCCGTAAATAGTCATACGTGCTTATGGAAAAGAACTTGCATGACATCTTTTGTCCTACCTTCCTGTGGCAGCGGGGTCCATAAGGAAACTAAGGGATATTAAGGCCTCCTTTTAATAGAGAACCGGAATACAACATTAACACACGGTGAATACGTGAACTCCTCAAACTACGGTCATCACCGGAAAGTATCCCGACTATTGTCACTCCGGGGTTTGCGGATCAGAACACGTAATAGGTGCATATGACTAGCAAGATCGGATCAAGAACATAGATATAATGGTGATAACATAAATGGTTCAGATCTGAAATCATGGCACATGCAAATTTACTTTGGAACGGCAGGGTAATACCGCATATAGGTAGACATAGTGGACTCATCTGGAATAACTTTGGTTTAAGGATTTTGATGCACAAGCAGTATTCCCGCTTAGTACAGGCGAAGGCTAGCAAATAGATTGAGAAGCGGCCAGCTAGAGAGCGAAAACGGTCATGAACATGCATTACATCTAATAAACATTGACTACTAGCATGAGTAGGATATAGACACCATGAGCATAAATATCATGAAGGCTATGTTGGTTTTGATTCAACTACATGCGTGAACATGTGCCAAGTCAAGCCACTTGAAACATTCAGAGGAGGATACCATATCATCATACCACATCACAATCATTTTAATGCATGTTGACATCCAAGATAAATCATTATCCACTCCTAGCTACTTAAGCATGGCATGAGCAACTATAATCTTTAATTGTCATTGCAAACATGTTTGATCATAATATGCCGAATCAAGGATACTAGGCTAAACATATTTACAAAAACAAAAACAAGTTGAGTTCATACTCGCTTTTCTCTGCCACAGTCACTTCATCAAATATCGTCATTATTGCCTTTCACTTGCACGACCGAATGATAAGAAAATAATAATAGTGCAAGAGTGCCGTGGACTAAGCTGGAATCTGCAAACATTTTATTCACGAGGAGAAGACAAGGTAACATGGGCTCTTTGTTAGATTAACAATAGTGCATATGAGAGCCGCTCAACATTTTCATCGTGGTCTTCTCCTTGGTACGACTCAAATAAAAGAAAAAGAAATTCAGAGAAACACACTGAAATATTTTTGGAGTTTTTGGTTTTTCTTGAAGGAGGCAAATTGAAAAAGGAAAAAACAAAAACAAGAAAAACTATTTGCACGGGAAAGCTCCCAACAAGTAAAAGAAGAAACGAGAAATATTTTTGGGTTTTCTTTTGATACTACAACTAAATTAAGCTAGAAAGAAAAACCGAAAAGAAGTAGGAAATATTTTTGGATTTTCTCAAAGTTTTTCAAACACACAAGAAGAAGGCGAGAAAACAAATCTAGCATGGATATTACAATGAAAAAGTATGAACACCGACAACTGGAATGAAATGTGTGAACATGAATGTAATGTCGATGGAAATACGTACTCCCCCAAGCTTAGGCTTTTGGCCTAGCTTGGTAATCACCATCCGTAGTAACCATCCGGTCCTAAGTTAAAGTGAGGTGGAGGCGGCACCTGAGCATCCCACCCCTGGGGCTCCTCCTCAGCAGCTGCTAGGTTGTTCCGGTAGGCTGTAATGTCATCTGGCATCATCCTATATCCGTTCTTGGCAATAGAATCAAACAGAGCAGGTGCAGGCAACGGAATAACATCACGGGTTTCGATGCTGAATACTAGGTTGTAACGAATGTCATGGAAAGAATCAGTTCCCTCAATAAATTGGTGATCCTGTAACGCCTCGTGATCTAGATAAACTTGGGACAAGAGATAATCATGTGGGCGAATCTGAATATTAAAGTGTCTCGCTAAGCGAGTAGCATAAATGCCACCATGTATCTTTCCCTTAGTCCTGTTAAGGTGTAAGCGGCATGCAATAATAGCCCCCATACTAAAGGTGTGATCATTATACAGTGCACGGCGTAAAATAGTGAAGTCGTGGGCACAGAGTGCGCCAACCTTCTCCCTAGCGGTTAAACACTTTGCGATGAACAAAGCAAAGTAATGCACAGAAGGAAACTGCAAACTGGTAGCAGTAGCATTTGACACGCCTCTATCTTCACCCACTGTTAAAGTGAGGAGAAAATCCTCGAACTCCGCTGGTCTAGGTTCTCTTAATTCCCCATTAGAAGGGATCAAGCATATGTCGCAAAAGTCAGTTAGCGGTATCTTGTGAGTTTCAGCGTACAGTTTAAACCGCACTTTAGGAGGATTATTCTTTCTCAGAAAATGAAAACTTTGCACAAAGGAATTTGTAAGATGTGGTGTTGGTCACACTTAGCTGCGAGGAACTCGGTCAGCCCAACATTTGCAACAAATTGAGCAAACTCTTGATGGAACCCGGCCTCCTTCATGAAGGCATCATGCGGCCATTCACACGGCCGCACCTCCACTGTTCTCGGAGTGTGGAGGTCATTGTCCGATGATTCCCCAATGACTCCTTTGGCATTTTTCTTGGACGAAAACTTCCTAAAGAAATCCATCTTATTCCTATAATAAAAATTCTGAAAATTTTAGTCCGCAAAATTTTGTCAACAAAACTTCGTAAGATTGATAGCAACTACTCCCAAGGATGCATAGAGGCCATATTTAGCATTCAAACTACTTAGAACTCTAAGAATTCAACATGCAAGCTCATCTACAGCAGCACCAAGAGTAGCTAATTATTCTAAGAATAACCCACTAAAGCAAAAACTAGTTGGAGCAATGGAGGAGTCACATACCAAGTAGCAATCCCTCCAAACAGTTTCGGAAACGGAGCTTCGAGCAAAGAGATCGAAATCTGCGGGTTTGAGAGCAAGAACACGGGAATGGAGGCTAAGGTGAAATTTTTCTGGAGGTAGGGGATGACATGGGCTAAAGGAATAAGTGAGGGGGCCCACGCGGGGGCCACAACCCACCAGGGCGCGCCTGGGGTTGCTGGCGCGCTTGGTGTCTTGTGGGCACCAGGTGCACCCCTCTGATGTTATTTGCACCGGAAATTCAGAAATATTCAGAAAAAATCGTATCAAATTTTCAGAACATTCTGAGGACTTTTATTTTTGGGTCATTTTTTATTGCACGGAGAAAACAGAAAACAGGATAAACATGGCATTTTATTTTATTTGACTAGGTAAAACAGAAAAATGAAAGGTGGGAGCAGAGAATTGTGCTTACTAGATTCATCAACTTCATACCTCTAAAAAATGATCCATTAATAAGGTTGATCAAGTCTTATTAACAACCACTTCCGATTAGCATGAAACCGAAGAACTTTCGTAAAACACTAAGTTACCTCAATGTGGATGTGCATATCCCCAACAATAAGTATATCATATTTCTTTTTGGAAGTAGGTAAAGGTAATTGAAAACTTCCAATAGTGATGGTCGGAGATTCTTCAATAACATTTATACCATTCACTTGGAACTGTTTGTTCGGAAAGTGCACCGTATGCTCATTACCATTGATATGAAAAGTGACTTTGCTTTTAGTGCAATCAATAACAGCCCCTGCAGTATTCAAAAAGGGTTTACCAAGGATAATCGACATGTTGTCGTCCTCGAGCATCTCAAGAATAACAAAGTCCGTTAAGATAGTAACATTTGCAACAACAACGGGCACATCCTCATAGATACCGATAGGTATGGCAGTTGATTTGTCAGCCATTTGCAATGATATTTCAGTAGGTGTGAGTTTATTCAAATCAAGTCTTTTGTATAAAGAAAAAGGCATAACACTAACACCAGCTCCCAAATCACACAAAGCAGTTTTGACATAATTTCTTTTAATGGAGCAAGGTATAGTTGGTATTCCCGGATCTCCAAGCTTTTTAGGTACTCCATCCTTAAAAGAATAATTAGAAAGCATGGTGGAGATTTCAGCTTCAGGTATCTTTCTTTTATTAGTGATGATGTCTTTCATGTATTTTGCATGGGGGGCCATCTTTAAGATATCAGTTAAACGGGTACGCAAAAAGACTGGCCTAATCATTTCAGCAAAGCGTTCAAATTCTTCATCATCCTTTTTCTTAGATGGTTTAGGTGGAAAGGGCATGGATTTTTGAACCCATGGCTCTCTTTCTTTACCATGTTTTCTTGCCACAAAGTCTCTTTTATCATAACGTTTATTTTTAGGTTGTGGGTTATCAAGATCAGCAACAGGCTCTATTTCAACATCATTATCTGGTTCTTTATCATTGTTAGGTTGAGTATCCTCATGAGCATCATCATTATCATTTTCATTATCACTAGGTGAATGTTCATTACCAGATTGATTTTCAGCATAAAAAATAGAGACATCATTAACATCAGGAGGTTTTCGTATCTCAGGTTTACTAGAGGTATGCAAAGTCCTATCATTTTTATTTTTCTTTTTAGAAGGACTAGGTGCATCAGTATTACTTCTCTGAGAGTCTTGTTCAATTCTTTTAGGATGACCTTCAGGATAAAGTGGTTCTTGGGTCATTCTACCTCCTCTAGTTACTACTCTAGCAGCAAAATCATTCATATTATTATTCATTTCATCAAGAAATTCTTTTTGAGATTCTGCAACTTGTTCTAACTGAGTTTGAACCATAGAGGCATGTTTTCCTACACCTCTAACATCATTACTGATTCTAAATAGCAAGTCACTCAAGCGAGCAATCATATCAGAATTACATTTCAATTGTTTCAGAACATGTGCATTGAAGTGATCTTGCTTCATAATATAGTTATCAAACTCATATAAGCATTGACTAGGATGTTAATTGTGAGGGATATCACTTTCATTAAACTTTAATAAAGAATTTACCTCTACCACCTGTGGAGGTGGTGGTGTGTCAAGGCCATGTATTTCTTCAATAGGTGGTAAATTCTTAACATCCTCAGCTCTAATACCTTTTCCTTCATATATTTCTTTGCCTCTTGCATATTTTTAGGACTGAGAAATAAGATACCCCTCTTCTTCGGAGTGGGTTTAAGTGGTGGTTCAGGAAGAGTCCAATCATCATAATTCTTGAATATATTATTCAATAATTCCTCAGCTTGTTCAACAGTTCGTTCCCTGAAAACACAACCAGCACAACTATTTAGGAAGTCCCTAGAAGCATCGGTTAGTCCATTATAGAAGATATCAAGTATTTCATTTTTCTTAAGAGGGTGATCAGGCAAAGCATTAAGCAATTGGAGAAGCCTCCCCCAAGCTCGTGGGAGACTCTCTTCTTCAATTTGCACAAAGTTAAATATTTCCTGTAAGGCAGCTTGTTTCTTATGAGCAGGAAAATATTTTTCAGAGAAGTAGTAAATCATATCCTGGGGACTATGCACACAACCAGGAGCAAGAGTATTGTACCATGTCTTAGCATCACCCTTTAATGAGAACGGAAATAACTTAAGAATATAGTAGTAGCGAATCTTCTCATCATGAGCAAAGAGGGTGGCTATATCATTCAGCTTACTAAGATGTGCCACTACAATTTTAGTTTCATAGCCATGGAAAGGATCAGATTCAACCAAAGTAATTAACTCTGGGTCGACAGAGAATTCATAATCCTTATCAGTAACAAAGATAGGTGAAGCAACAAACTTAGGATCACATTTCATTCTAGCATTCAAAGTCTTTTCCTTATACTTGCGTAGCAATTTCTTAAGATCATCTCTATCCTTACAAGAAAGGATTTCTCTAGCTATCTCTCCATCCAAAACATAACCTTCAGGTATCTTACACATTTCAAATCTAGGAGAGCCAGGTCTAATAGGTGTTTCATAGTCATCAGTTTCAAAGGCTTCATCAGTTTCATTAGTTTCATCAGTTTCAATAATTTCATTCTCTTTAGCTCTAGCAATTTGTTCATCCAGAAATTCACCTAGTGGCACATTATCATCTGGCATGATACTAGCATCATCATAAGCATCATTCATAGCAGAAGTAGCATCATCAATAACTTGCGACATATCAGGATTACTAGCATGTGGTGGTGTTGCAAACTTACTCATAACAGAAGGTGAATCAAGTGCAGAGCTAGAGGGCAGTTCCTTACCTCCCCTCGTCTTAGAGGAAAAAAAATCTTATTCTTTGGATCCTTCAGATTCTTCATAGTGATCAATTGATATAAATCCCAAGTGACTCAACAAATATAGCTATGCTCCCCGGCAACGGCGCTAGAAAAAGGTCTTGATAACCCACAAGTATAGGGGATCGCAACAGTTTTTGAGGGTAGAGTATTCAACCCAAATTTACAGATTCGACACAAGGGGAGACAAAGAATATTTGAGAGTATTAGCAATTGAGTTGTCAATTCAACCACACCTGGAGATTAAATATCTGCAGCAGAGTGATCGGTAGCACAATAGTATGATAGTTTGATAGCAGTAGTAACAGTAACAGTAACGATAGCAGTGATAGCAATAGTTTTGTAGCAATTGGAACAGTAGCAGCAGCAATAGTAATTAGCAAAACCAATAAGTGGAAAACTCGTAGGCACTGGATTGGTGAACTCGTTGAATGATATTCATCATATAACAGTCATAACCTAGGGCGACACAGAACTAGCTCCAGTTCATAAATGTAATGTAGCCATGTATTCCGTAAATAGTCATACGTGCTTATGGAAAAGAACTTGCATGACATCTTTTGTCCTACCCTCCCGTGGCAGCGGGGTCCATAAGGAAACTAAGGGATAATAAGGCCTCCTTTTAATAGAGAACCGGAACAAAGCATTAACACACGGTGAATACATGAACTCCTCAAACTACGGTCATCACCGGAAAGTATCCCGACTATTGTCACTCCGGGGTTTGCGGATCAGAACACGTAATAGGTGCGTATGACTAGCAAGATCGGATCAAGAACATAGATATAATGGTGATAACATAAACGGTTCAGATCTGAAATCATGGCACATGCAAATTTACTTTGGAACGGCAGGGTAATACCGCATATAGGTAGACATAGTGGACTCATCTGGAATAACTTTGGTTTAAGGATTTTGATGCACAAGCAGTATTCCCCCTTAGTACAGGCGAAGGCTAGCAAATAGATTGAGAAGCGGCCAGCTAGAGAGCGAAAACGGTCATGAACATGCATGTCTAAGAGTATGTCTAGAGGGGGGGGGGGGTGAATACATGAACTCCTCAAACTACGGTCATCACCAGAAAGTATCCCGACTATTGTCACTCCGGGGTTTGCGGATCAGAACACCTAATAGGTGCGTATGACTAGCAAGATCGGATCAAGAACATAGATATAATGGTGATAACATAAACGGTTCAGATCTGAAATCATGGCACTCGGGCCCTATTGACAAGCATTAAGCATGGCAAAGTGTAGGATCGAAAGTATGTCTAGAGGGGGGGGGGTGATTAGACTACTTGACCAAATAAAAATTCTACCTTTTCCCAATTTTAAGTGTTTGCAGATTTTAGCAATGACAGCAAGTCAAGTACACCCTACACATGCATGTCTAAGAGTATAGCAGTGGAAAGTAACAACAAGCATATGTAGTAGAGGGTAGGAAGGAAGATCAAACACAATTTGAAGACACGAAGATTTTTCCCGTGGTTCCGATAGGTGGTGCTATCGTACGTCCACGTTTATGGAGTCTTCAACCCACGGAGGGTAACGGTCGCGAGAGTCCACGGAGGGCTCCACCCATAAGGGTCCATGAAGTAGCAACCTTGACTATTCCATAACGGCTTCCGTCCACGAAGGACCAGCCTCACTATGGGTAGATCTTCACGAAGTAGGCGATCTCCTTGCCCGTACAAACTTCTTGGTTCAACTCCACAACACGAAGTAGGAGGCTCCCAAGCGACACCTAACCAATCTAGGAGGCACCACCCTCCAAAAGGTAATAGGCTCGGCAATGTCGATGAACTCCTTGCTCTTGTGCTTCAAGATGATAGACTCCTCAACATACAATCACTCTCTCACAGATTTGGCTTTGGTGGAAGAGATTGATTTGGTGGAAAGCAACTTGGGGAGGCTAGAGATCAAGATTCATATGGTAGGAATGGAATAGCTTGATCTCAACACATGAGTAGGTGGCTCTCTCTCAGAAAATTGGATGGGGCAAGTATGGAATAGTTCTGAGTGCTTCTCTTTCGAGTGGGTGGTGGTGAAGGGGTATATATAGGCATCCCCAAAAATCCAACCGTTACACCTAAAGTGACCAACTCGGTGACACCGAAGTATAAAACTCGATGGTACCGAAGTGACCAAAAGGCAGTAACTTTTGAATCTCGGTGAGACCGATACATAAATCTCGGTGGTACCGATTTGATGACCAACGGTCAGATTACACAACTCGGTGAGACCGATTCTCAAATCTCGGTGGTACCAATTCTTGACAACGGCTAACCAGAGAGTTGGTCCAAAAACTCGGTGAGACCGATTCACAAAACTCGGTGGTACCTATTCTTGAGAATAGCTAACCAGGAAGTTGGTCCAAATCTCGGTGAGACCGATTGGCAAAACTCGGTGGTACCGATACTTGAAAATAGCTAACCAGCAAGTTGGCAACTGAACTCGGTGGCACCGAAGTGGAATATTGGTAGTACCGAGATGGGTTTGGCTAAGGATCTGTCTAGGGTTTGAATCTCGGTGAGACCGAATAGGAATTGTTGGTCTTACCAATTTGAGTGGCAGGGTTCTAGACAGAGTATTTGTGGAAGAGCTTGTGGGTGTTTTTGGTGACTATCACTTGTGCACGTGGAGCATCTTGTTCACCAACAATACCTTACCCCCTTTTAATAGTATTGGCTTTCCTATGGACTCAAAGTGATTTCTCACAAAGTAAAATGTAGAGTCCTCTTGCTTGAAGCTTTGCCAATCCATTTCCTTGCATCTTGGGGTTTCTCCACAATCCTTTTGCCAACCTATCATTGAACTTTTCCTAAAATATACTTAGGGGAAACATTAGTTCAATGATATATATGTTGTTATTAATTACCAAAACCACCAAGGGAGCAAATGTGCTTTCAATCTCCCCCTTTTTGGTAATCGATGACAACATATAGATCAAAGCTTCGACATATGATATAATCAATGAATATAATCGTCGCTTTGAGAAGTATGTGATAAGCAAGAGCTCCCCCTAAATTTGTGCATTATTTTGAATTTGCATTTGAATGCAAATGCACAATCGATTAGGTACATGAGGTACTCTTTCATGTCACATACAACTTGGTGGTGTGCGAGAATAATAAGAATGAATATCATAGCACAACACAATCAAGCAAAGGTGAATGATCATTTCATAAGCATCACAAGGATAGGAAATAGTAGCAATACACATCAAGTGTATGATCAAACACCAACAAAGTTTAACACAAGCAAACCAACCAAAAGTTATCAATGTTCTTGAAAAGCGATAAAAAGCAACGCTCTCTCTCTCTCTCTCTCTCTCGAAGCCTAAAGATCTATATACATCTTCTCCCCCTTTGGCAACAAGTTACCAAAAAGTTCAAAGGTATATAACTAAGCGCTCTTCTGGGGCTGATCTCCTCCGGTGGCCGATGAAGGAGTCGAGAGAACGTCATTAGCGAAGATGTCTGCAAACGTCATGGACGGAGTCGGAGTAGCAACTGGAGGAACTGGAGGAGCTGAAGTAGCTGTAGCAGGTGCTGATGAAGAAGGTCGCAACTCTGGAGCTGGCACTGTAGCTGATCTAGCCTTAGTAGTGAACTGAGTGCATGGCCTGAGAGGTGCATGATCCTCCTCCTCCTCCTCATCATCTGTAGAGTGAGGGCTAGGCACTGTGTCAACTTCCTTCTTGAGCTCATTAATAGTCACTGTGAGCTCATCCGCCTTGTTGTTGAGAATATAAAATTTGTTGTCAACAATCCTCGAGAGGCTCGCCTGGTTCTTCAATATCTCGCTGATGTCCTTCTGCATGCTGAGCACAGAGCTAAGTAGGAGATCCATCTACTCACTCCCAGACCTGGGCACCTGAGAACTGGAGTCTCTGGCTGCCTCTGCATGTGCCTGTGCTGTAGCTGAAGTGGGATGATCTGGGTCCATCACCACAACGTTGTCTTCTAGCTCTGGCAATAGTGGCAAATGTGGCCGGTCAAGTGCAAATATGCGCTTCTCCAACTTGGAGTTGATAAGCATCTGGATATAGGGTGCATAGCAACATGAACGCTTCTGATCAGCAGCAACCCTCTTCACAGTCTCCACTAACAGATCCATCACTCTGAATCTCGTATGTTGATCTAGATGGAGCAGCATGTTGATGGAATAGCCTCTAATCATCTTCTCATCTCCAGACTTAGGCATCAAGGTATGCCTCAATATAGTGTTGATAGTGCGTAGACCAGCCTGGAGGAAGTAAATGGATCCTAGCTTGTGAGACTTCACATGTGCAGCAGGAATCTCATTGTACATGTTCTTCATGGCATTGTGGCTTGCCTTGGGCTCATTGTATACATTAATGTCACCATCTTCCACTTCTGGGACTCCTAAGATGGCAGCCCACTCCTCAACTATGGATTCATACCTAGCACCTTCAGTCATCCACACAATTCTACCATCTCGATAGAAATGAGCAGTGGAGTAGAATTGCATGATCATTTCATCGTTCCAAACAGTAAACTCCTTACCAACAAACTCATCAAGTCCAATGCAAGGAAAGTTGTGTTGCACACTTGGGAAGTAATCCTCATTGTCCTTGATGTACTTCCAGTCCACATATCTCATATCACTTACAGCAGGGCTCTTGTCAAGCAAAATTGTATCATAGAAGTCTTGCTGTTCTTTTGTATAGAACCTGTAGTCCACATCAGTCTTCCTCCTCTGTGAATATGGATCAACAACTCTCCACTCTCTCAAACCTGAGTCCTTCCTTTTCTTCATATCCTCAGCAAGCAAGTGGCTGGCATTGTGCTCTGGAATGTGTGGTCTTAGCTTCATCAAAGCTGACATAGTATCATTCTCAGCTTCCCTAAAGGTAGAAGTCTTGTTCTTGGAAGAAGCCGGGATGTCTCTGGTAGTCCTCTTGGATTTAGGAGCAACAACAGCCTTCTTGGGGGTAGTCTTGGTGCCTTTGGATGATGTATCCTTGGGCATAGCATCAGCCATGAGCTTCTTCTTCTTCTTAGGAGTAGCCTTGGCAGCTGGCTCTTCCTCCTCTTCTGCCTCAGCCTCTGGTTCCTCATACATAGAGGTAGGCCTGCCCATAACATGAATGATCCTCTTCCTGGACTTCTTCTTCTCTCCTGCCTTAGCACTCTCTGGTACTCTCACTGACCCTGAGCTAGCATACTCTTTCCTTATAGCCTTCTTCTTCTTGGATGAAGTGGCAGCAGCAGTGTTCTTGGCAGTATCATATTTCTTGGGCAGCTCATCTGGAACAAAATCTTCATCCTCCTCATCAGAATTGAGCTTTCTTCTTGCCCTGGTTGCAGCTTTGGGCAGATCTGGTGAGCTAGGTACATCATCATAGCTCTCATCAGGACTAGTGCCTGAGCTCATGGCAACATTCTCCTCTCTGAAGTTGTTCTCACTGTCATCTGATCCTGACATCTCTGACCCTATGAAATAGAGTATAGAAGAGTGGAAGGGTTGAGTCATCACAAAATGCAGACAATTTTAAAAGATTTGGACTAAAATTTCTCAAGATTTGCATTCTGCCAAGTGTATATGTGTAAAACCGAGGCAAACTTTTCGGACCCACCGAGACAGACAACCTGCATTACAGAAACTTGGCACCACTTTCGGTGAGACCGAAAATGGGCACTCGGTTTCACCGAGGTTGTTCTCAGTTGACCAGAAAAGGGAATCAGTGATGCCGATTCTTTTGCTTCGGTGTCACCGAGATTCAAGTTGTGGACGGCAAACCCTAAAAAATTGTTCGTTCGCTAGTCTAATGAAATTTCTAGTGGATAGATCGATCTCAAACTTTGTCTTATCGATGGAAAAGTCCTAATGCGCGAGATTCGGAGAGGGGAGCGCATGAGGGGTCGAAATTGTACCCTAACTCGGTGACGATTTTGCTACGGCGACGACGGGGGGGGGGGGTGGGGGGGTGGGGTGGGGGGAAGAATCCATCGATGGCGTGGACTTCCAATGGCGGAGGCACTCGAGAAGACGAAGGCGACGATCAGGGGTCCTTGTTTGGCAGCTAGGGTTTTGGAGGGGATGACGTTTGAGAAAGTAATTTCAAAAGTCGGGTCTGCCTCTTTACATACCCGTGGCTGTCGGTGACACTGGTTCTAACTTTTCGGTGTCACCGAGTTCCTCTACTGTTAGCTGACAGGGAAACTCGGTGTAACCGAGAAGATGTAATCGGTGATACCGAGTATGAAAACCAGATCAACCCTAGGCATTCGGTGATACCGAGAATTTGGTATTGGTTCCACCGAGATGCACTTGGGAGGTTTTAATGGTCAGTCCTTTGTCGATACAGAACTCCGAGTGCTCCTCACACAGAGAGATCGAAAAGTACTTGTTCAAATTTTGTGATGCAGCAAGAATGGAATATGAGACGAGAAAGCATAGATAGCTAGAGAGTGGTCCTAGGCATTCTTGTCCATCCAATTGGCAAGAGAAAGATCAAAACCAAATAGCAACAATTGGATGTCCTCAAATGGTTAAAGAAATGCAGACCAACATGCTCACACAATAAGATGTCAAATGAAATCATGGCAAACATGGACATACATACTAGCATCTATCAAGCATTTTGGCGATGACGGAGTCATCTATATATGAGTATATTGACTTAGGAGCCAAGTAAGAATACTTGATCATAGGTCATACTCATCGTTTAAGCACAAGTGGGGTTACCACTTTTACATAAAGCATTTAATATTGTCACATACTATGAGATGCTTTAGCTCAAGTCTTAGAGTAAAGCTCCCCCTTGATGTGACATCCCCCCATAGGAGGGACAAACTAACCTTGGGTTTGTCGTAGAAGACTTCATGTGGGTGATGTAGTGGTGGATGCTCAAGGTTGATGAAGATCACCAAGAGTTGGGAGCATCCTTGTTGTTTCCTTACTCTTCTCACCTACATGGGTTAGTCCCAACACACAAGAGACAAATACAAGGATATCTATGGACATGGAGTGCAAAGCATACATGATGATGTCCATGGATTTGTTGATTACCTTGTCCCTTGCTTACCTTTGAGGGAATGTGTGACTCCTTGAACTATTGCATGATGTTGACGTAGATTGCAACTAGTTCTTGCCAATAATGAATGTGAGTGAATTTCATTGGCGGAGTCACCCCTCAAGAACTTCTCTAGTTCTTCTTCTTGGGGACCCACATCAACTTGATGGGGATCCTTTGTGTTGAAGTGGCACTTGTAGAAGTTGAGCTTGAAGTAGCCTTGGGAACCCACTCCACCAAAGCTTGGGATTCATCTTCATATGAGTCAATGTCCTCTTGAAGCTTGTCCTTGCCCTTGAGCTTGTGGTCTTGTGGTGGAAGGTCATCTTGAGTGTTTGTTCCCTTGGGAAGAGTATGTTCATACTTCTCCCTTTGAGGAACAAACTTGGGCTTGGGGTATTGACCTTCTTCCCATTCAACTCCATTAGCGTTGAAGTAGCCAATGCCATGGTTCTTCCGGTATCCTCCGTGCTTGCGTACAATTTCCTCAAATTGCTTACACCCGGCAAGAATCTTGTAGATACCTTTCTCTATAATCCCTTTCAATAAATTGTTTTCTTGCTCAAGTGTAACTTGGCTAAGAGAATCAACATTAGTGGAATCAATAGAACTACTAGAAGCAACATCATTAGATTTAGCATTTTTATTGCTACTAGTTGAAGAACCCTTCTTGCCTTTGTTACTAGTTTGTCTAGGTTTAACTTGTGGCATGAATGTAGACAAGAGTAATCGTTTGGCTAGATAAGATGAAGTCTTCTTTCGGAGATCGTCATTGATAGCTTTAAGAAACTCATGTTCTTGCTCCAAGGTGAGCTTCTCGAAGCGTAGCTTCTCATGAGTCCTTACAAGCTCTCTATGATCTTCTAGAGTAGATTCATGGGCTAACTTAAGAGTGTTTAATTCTTTAGTTAGTTGTTCTATTTTCATCTTATCATCATCAAGCGACTTATCTTGACTAGCATGAAAATTATCAAGTTCATTTTGACTAACATCACTAGTTTTATCAAAGAGCAAGTCATCATCACCAAGTAAATCATCTTCATCACTATTGAAATCAAGATACTTGGGGTGTGATACCTTGGGGCCTTTAGCCATGAAGCAACTTCCACTCCCTTCATTTGGTGAATCAAATAGATCATAGGAGTAGGTAGTCACTAGTGCAAGTCCGGCAACACCTTCATATTGACTATAGTCGGAGTTGGAGTGATAGCTTCTCTCAGAGTTGTTGTCGGATTCGGAGCCGAAAACCCATTCACCAACATGAGCTTGATGTCTTCTTCTTGTGTAGCTCTTGGTGTACTTGTCCTTCTTCTCCGAGTCCCAACTTCTCCTTGAAGGTCTTCGTTCATAACGATCATCTCTACTCTTTCTCTCTCTTTGAGGTGATTCATTCCTTGAGCTTCGTCTTCTAGGTGACTCTTCTCTTCATTTGTAGGGAGCCGTGCACTCATTGGAGTAGTGTCCGGTGTCAGTGTCAAAACCGGCGGATCTTGGGTAGGGGGTCCCGAGCTGTGAGACTAGAATCGATGGTAATAGGAGACGAGGGAGATGATGTTTACCCAGGTTCGGTCCCTCCTATGGAGGTAATACCCTACGTCCTGCTTGATTATATTGATGGTATAAGGGTTACAGAGTTGATCTACCTCGAGATCGAATGGCTAAAACCCTAGATGAGTTCTCTTGCCCTACAACCTAAAACCCTCCGGCTTATATAGACGCCGAGGGTACCGAGGGCTTACACATATTCGGTTGCACATCAAAGGGAAAAAACATGCCTATCTACTGTCGACAACTTGGAGGACATGCCATGGCTCCTTGAAACTTCCACCATGGCGACGAGGCCCTTGATCACCCAATGCTCATCCAGTGGCCCACATAGTCCGGCCCATGAGAAACAAGTCGGCTATCCGAGGACCCCTGAAACCAGGACTCCCTCAGTAGCCCCCGGACTAGCCTCCAACGTCGAGGTATATCCGAACAATCTTGTGCACCGAAGTCTTCGGCTTGCGAGGCGAGTGTCGGTGTCGGAACCGGCGGATCTCAGGTAGGGGGTCCCGAGCTGTGAGACTAGAATCGATGGTAACAGGAGACGAAGGAGACGATGTTTACCCAGGTTCGGGCCCTCCTATGGAGGTAATACCCTACGTCCTGCTTGATTATATTGAAGGTATAAAGGTTACAGAGTTGATCTACCTCGAGATCGAATAGCTAAAACCCTAGATGAGTTCTGTCACCCTACAGCCTAAAACCCTCCGGCTTATATAGACGCCGAGGATACCTAGGGTTTACACATGGTCGGTTACACATCGAAGGGATAAACATGCCTATTCACTACTCCAATCATGGAGGACACGGCACGATTCCCGAAGCTTCATTCCTGGACACAAGGCCTTTGATCATTCCAATGCTCGGTAAGTGGCCCATATAGTTCGGCCCATAAGAAATAGGTCGGCCTCCCGAGGACCCCTTAAACCAGGACTCCCTCAGTAGCCCCCGAACTAGCCTCCAACGCCAAGGGTCCTAGCTCCAGCTGCTTCATATGATCAGAGTCTTCGGCTTGCGAGGCGAGTTCCTTTCTCCGAATAGTGATCGACCGAGTGCAGTTCGGCCTCCGACGACGTGTAGTTTCCCCGATCATGGATCGTCCGAACACCATGAATAACCCGGCCCCGAAGGCCAAACGTCAAGGAGTAAATAGTGCTCCCTGACTGTTGGGGAACAGAGCATGTAATTTCAAAAAATTTCCTACGCTCACGCAAGATCTATCCATGGAGATGCATCGCTACGAGAAGGGGGGGAGTGTGTCTACGTACCCTCGTAGACCGTTAGCGGAAGCGTTAGATCAACGCGGTTGATGTAGTCGAACAATCCTTCGAGCTCCACCGATCAAGTACCGAACGTATGGCACCTCCGAGTTCTACACACGTGTAGCTCGGTGACGTTCCTCGCCTTCTTTATCCAGCAAGACGTCGAGGAAGTAGATGAGTTCCGTCAGCACGACGGCGTGGCGACGGTGACGGTGAAGAGAAAATATGACCGAGGCTCTAAACGGTGGAGGGGGGCGCCGCACACGGCTTGGGATAATCAACTTGTGTGTCTAGAGGCGCCCCCCCTCTCCGTATATAAAGGAGGGAGGAGGAGGAGGCCGGCCAGCCCCTAGGGGCGCACCAAGGAGGGGACTCCTACTAGGAATCCTACTCCTAGTAGGAGTCCACCAAGAGGGGAAGGAAGAGGGGAAGAGGGAGAAGGAAAGAGGGGTGTTGCGCCCCCCAAACCCCTTGTCCAAATCGGACCAGCAAGGGGAGGGGCGCAGCAGCCCCTGTGGCCTGCTTCTCTCTTTCCCGTATGGCCCAATAAGGCCCATAACTTCCCCGGGGGGTTCCGGAACCCCTCCGGCACTCCGGAAAATACTCGGATCACTTGGAACCTTTCCGATATCCGAATACAACCTTCCAATATATCGATCTTTACCTCTCGGACATTCTGAGACTCCTCGTCATGTCCGTGATCTCATCCGGGACTCCGAACTACCTTCGGTCACTCATCACATAACTCGTATAATACCATATCGTCATCGAACCTTAAGTGTGCGGACCCTACGGGTTCGGGAATGATGTAGACATGACCGAGATGACTCTCCGGTCAATAACCAACAGCGGAACCTGGATGCTCATATTGGTTCCTACATATTCCACGAAGATCTTTATCGGTGAACCTCATATGTCAACATACGTTGTTCCCTTTGTCCGGCGGTATGTTACTTGCCCGAGATTCGATCGTCGGTATCCAATACCTAGTTCAATCTCGTTACCGGCAAGTCTCTTTACTCGTTCCGTAATACATCATCTTGCAACTAACTCTTTAGTCACGGTGCTTGCAAGACTTCTGTGATGCTGTATTACCGAGAGGGCCCAAAGATACCTCTTCGATAGTCGGAGTGACAAATCTCAATCTCGATCCATGCCAACTCAACAAACACTTTCGGAGATTCCTGTAGTGCACCTTTATAATCACCCAGTTACGTTGTGACATTTGATGCACCCTAAGTATTCCTACGGTATCCGGGAGTTGCATGATCTCATGGTCAGAGGAACCTGTATTTGACATAGTGAAAGCAATAGCAATAAACTGAACGATCATATGCCATGCTAACGGTTGGGTCATGTCCATCACATCATTCTCCTAATGATGTGATCCCGTTATCAAATGACAACTCATGTCCATGGTCAGGAAACCTTAACCATCTTTGATCAACGAGCTAGTCAAGTAGAGGCTTACTAGGGACTCGGTATTTGTTCATTATTCACACATGTATTTAGTTTCCGGTCAAAACAATTCTAGCATGAACAATAAACTATTATCATGAATGGGGAAATATGATAATAAACACTTTATTATTATTGCCTCTAGGGCATATTTCCAACAGTCTCCCACTTGCACTAGAGTCAATAATCTAGATTACATCTCCATGTAATTAACACTTAATCAGTTCTAAAGCTGATCATGTTTTGCTTGTGAGAGAGGTTTTAGTCAACGGGTCTGCAATATTCAGATCCGTGTGTTCTTTGCAAATCTCTATGTCTTATGTAGATGTTGCTACCACACTCTGTTTGTAGCTACTCCAAAAAGACTGCCCCACTACACTTATCCGGTCTTAGACTCATAGTATTCCGGATCGGTGTTTAAAGCTTGCATCGACGTAACCCCTTACGACGAACTCTTTATTACCTTTATTCCTGAGAAATTCTTCCTTAGTCATCTTAAGGATAATTTGACCGCTGTCCAGTGATCTACTCCTAGATCACTCTGGTACCTCTTTGCCAAACACATGGCAAGGCACACAGCATGGCATACTTTATAGAACCTATGGCCGAGGCATAGGGGATGACCTTCATCCTTTCTATTTCTTCTGCCGTGGTCGAGATTTGAGTCTTACCCAACTTCATACCTTGCAATACAGGCAAGAACCCTTTCTTTGACTGATCCATTTTGAACTTCTTCAAAATCTTGTCAAGGTATGTGCTTTGTGAAAGTCCAATGAAGCGTCTTGATCTATCTCTATAAATCTTTGATGCCTAACATGTAAACAACCTTTACCTAGATCTTCAAGTCTTACTCCACTTCACACCAGGCAAGAACTCATTTCTTTGACTTGATCCATTTTGAACTTCTTCAAAAACTCATCAAGATGTGTGAACCTTTTATCAGGCGTCTTGATCTATCTCTATAGATCTCGATGCCCAATCCGTGGATAACTCAAAAACTAGGTTTTTTATTGAAAAACTCCTTTCAATTAATTCTTTATGCTTTCCACAGAAATTCTACATCATTTCCAATCACATATACTTATTAGAAATGTTATAGAGCTCCCACTCACTTTGTTGTAAATACAAGTTTCTCCATAAACTTGCATAAACCCAAACGCTTTGATCACTTCATCAAAGCGAGTATTCCAGCTCCGAGATGCTTGCACCAGTCCATAGATGGATCGTTGGAGCTTGCATACTTTGTTAGCACCTTTAGGATCGACAAAACCTTCCGGTTGCATCATATACAATTCTTCCTTAAGGAATCCATTAAGGAATGCCGTTTTGACGTCCATTTGCCAGATTTCATAATCATAAAACGCGGCAATTGCTAACATAATTCTGACAGACTTTAGCATCGCTACGGGTGAGAAAGTCTCATCATAGTCAACTCCTTGAACTTGTCGATAACCTTTAGCAACAAGTCGTGCTTTATAGACGGTGACATTACCATCAGCGTCCGTCTTCTTCTTAAAGATCCATTTATTTTTAATAGCTCGCCGTTCATCGGGAAAGTCTACCAAAGTCCACACTTTGTTCTCATACATGGATCTAATCTCGGATTTCATGGCCTCAAGCCATTTGTCGGAATCCGGGCTCGCCATCGCTTCTTCATAGTTCGTAGGTTCACCGTTGTCAAACAACATGACCTCCAAGACAGGATTGCCGTACCAATCTGGTGCGGAGCGTGTCCTGGTTGACCTACGAGGTTCTGTAGCAACTTGATCCGAAGCCTCATGATCATCATCATCAACTTCTTCTCTGGTCTGTGTTGGTGTCACAGAAATTTCTTTCTGTGGCGTACTACTATCCAGAGGAGGTACAATTATCTCATCAAGTTCTACTTTCCTCCCACTCACTTCTTTCGAGAGAAACTACTTCTCTAGAAAGGATCCATTCTTAGCAACGAATACTTTGCCTTCGGATCTGTGGTAGAAGGTGTACCCAACGGTCTCCTTTGGGTATCCTATGAAGACGCACTTATCCGCTTTGGGTTCGAGCTTATCTGGCTGAAGCCTTTTGACATAAGCATCGCATCCCCAAACTTTCAGAAACGACAGCTTAGGTTTCTTGCAAAACCACAGTTCATACGGTGTCGTCTCAACGGATTTAGACGGTGCCCTATTTAAAGTGAATGCAGCTGTCATTAATGCATAACCCCAAAATGATAGTGGCAAATCGGTAAGAGACATCATAGAACGCACCATATCTAATAGAGTACGATTACGACGTTCGGACACACCATTACGCTGTGGTGTTCCAGGTGGCGTGAGCTGTGAAACAATTCCACATTGTCTTAAGTGATTGCCAAACTCGTAACTCAAATATTCTCCTCCACGATCAAATCGTAAAAACTTTATTTTCTTGTTACGATGGTTCTCTACTTCACTCTGAAATTCTTTGAACTTTTCAAATGTTTCAGATTTATGCTTCATCAAGTAGACATAACCATATCTACTCAAATCATCAGTGAACGTGAGAATATAACGATATCCACCGCGCGCCTCAACACTCATCGGACCGCATACATCGGTATGTATTATTTGCAATAAGTTGGTTGCTCGCTCCATTGTTCCGGAGAACGGAGTTTTAGTCATCTTGCCAATAAGGCACGGTTCACATGTCTCAAATGATTCATAATCAAGAGATTCCAAAAACCCATCTGCATGGAGTTTCTTCATGTGTTTAACACTGATATGACCTAAGCGCCAGTGTCACAAATATGTGGTACTATCATTATCAATTTTACATCTTTTGGCATCTATGTTATAATCATGTGTATTACTACTATCGAGATTCAATAAACCATTAAGTGCATGATCATCATTGATATTATCCAAATAAATAGAATAACAATTATTCTCCGAAAATGAATAACCATCTTGCAATAAACACTATCAGATATAATGCTCATGCTCAACGCAGGCACCAAATAACAATTATTTAGGTTTCAACTAATCCCGATGGTAGAGAGAGCGTGCCGATGGTGATCACATCAACCTTGGAGACACTTCCAATGCACATCGTCACCTCGTTCTTAGTTAGCCCTCGTTTAAACCGAAGCTCCATGTTTCAAGTTGCAAGCAACTGAACTAGTATCAAATACCCAGGTGCTCCTTACGAGTACTAGTAAGCTACACATCAATAACATGTATATCAAATATATCTTTGTTGACATTGCCAGTCTTATTATCTGCCAGTTACTTTGGGGAAGCTTTGCTCCTGGTGATATTTCCTTTTGCAATGGGAGCACTAAGTCTCGGGTTTGGGTTTAACCTTTGGGTTTCTTCGTGGGAGCGGCAACTTTTTTACCGTTCTTTTGAAGTTCCCTTTCTTTCCCTTGCCCTTCTTGAAACTAGTGATCTTATTAACCATCAACACTTGATGCTCCCTTTTTGATTTCTACATCCGCAGCTTGTAGCATCGCGAATAGCTTAAGGATCGTCCATCCCTTGCATGTTTATAGTTCATCACGAAGATCTAGTAACTTGGTGATAGTGACTAGAGAACTCTATCAATCACCACTTTTATTTGGAAGTCTAACTCCCACTTAATTTAAGTGATTGAAGTACTCAGACTTTCTGAGCACATGCTTACTAACGAAGCTGTTCTCTGCCATCTTGCAGCTATAGAACTTGTCGAAGGTGTTATACCTCTCGACCCGGGTGTGAGCTTGAAAAATAAACTTTCAGCTCTTGGAACATCTCATATGCTCCATGGTGCTCAAAACGTCTTTGGAGCCCCGGTTCTAAACTGTTAAGCATGGCGCACTGAACTATCGAGTAGTCATCTTTTCTTGTCTGCCTGACGTTCATAACGTCCTTAGACAAAGCCATCGGGGTTGCTCACCGAGCGGTGCATCAAAGACATAAGCCTTCTGTGCATCAGTGAGGACAATCCTCAAGTCACGGACCTAGTCCGCACAGTTGCTTCCATCAACTTTCAACTTAGCTTTCTCTAGGAACGCATTAAATCAGTGGAACTACCGCGTGGTTTATCGATCTACAACATCAAATTGCTAAGACACTTTTGACTATGTTCATGATAATTGAAGTTCAATTTAATCAAATTACTTAAGAACTCCCACTTAGATTAACATCCCTCAAGTTGTCTAAGTGTAACATGATCCACATCAAACTAATCCACGTCCGATCATCACGTGAGGTGGATCAGTTCATCAATGGTGAACATCTTTAATGTTGATCATATCTACTATATGACTCATGTTCGACCTTTCGGTCTCTCGTGTTCCGAGGCCATATCTGCATATGCTAGGCTCGTCAAGTTTAACCCAAGTATTCTGCGTGTGTAAAACTGGCTTACACCCATTGTATGTGAACGAAAGAATCCATCACACCCGATCATCACATGGTGCTTAGAAGCGTCGAACTTTCGCAACGGTGCATACTCGGGGAGAACACTTATCTTGAAATTTAGTGAAGGGATCATCTTATAATGCTACCGTCGTCCTAAGCAAAATAAGATGCATAAAAGGATTAACATCACATGCAATTCAATATATGTGACATGATATGGCCATCATCGTCTTCGTGCTTATGATCTCCATCAGCAAAGCACCGTCATGATCTCCATTGTCACCGGGTTGGCGCCATGATCTCCATCGTAGCGTCGTGACACCTTGATCTCCATCGTAGCGTCGTGGTCGTCTCGCCGGCTATTGCTACTACTACTACTGCTAACTCATAGCGGTAAAGTAAAGCAATTACATAGCGTTGGCATCGCATACAATAAAGAGACAACCATATGGCTCCTGCCGGTTGCCTGATAACTTACAAAACATGATCATCTCATACAACAACTTATATCACATCATGTCTTGGCCATATCACATCACCAGCATACCCTGCAAAAACAAGTTAGACGTCCTCTACTTTGTTGTTGCAAGTTTTACGTGGCTGCTATGGGTTTGCAAGAACCGTTCTTACCTACGCAAAACCACAACGTGGTGTAGTGATTGCCTTTTGATCTTCTAAAAGAACCCTCTTCATTGAAACCAATTCAACTAAAGTGAGAGAGACAGACACCCGCCAGTCACCTTTATGCAACGAGTGCACGTAGCGGTGAAACCTGTCTCGCGTAAGCGTACGCGTAATGTCGGTCCGGGCCGCTTCATCTCACAATACCGCCGAATCAAGTATCAACTAGCAACGGCAAGCAATATGTATACACCCACGCCCACAACTCGGTTGTGTTCTACTCGTGCAAATCACATCTACGCATAGACCTGGCTCGGATGCCACTGTTGGGGAACGGAGCATGTAATTTCAAAAAAAATCCTACGCTCACGCAAGATCTATCCATGGAGATGCATCGCTACGAGAAGGGGGGAGTGTGTCTACGTACCCTCGTAGACCGTTAGCGGAAGCGTTAGATCAACGCGGTTGATGTAGTCGAGCAATCCTTCGAGCTCCACCGATCAAGTACCGAACGTACGGCACCTCCGAGTTCTACACACGTGCAGCTCGGTGACGTTCCTCGCCTTCTTGATCCAGCAAGACGTCGAGGAAGTAGATGAGTTCCGTCAGCACGACGGCGTGGCGACGGTGACGGTGAAGTGATTCCGGCAGGGCTTCGCCTAAGCTCTCCGAAAATATGACCGAGGCTCTAAACGGTGGAGGGGGGCGCCGCACACGGTTTGGAATAATCAACTTGTGTGTCTAGAGGCGCCCCCCCTCTCCATATATAAAGGAGGGAGGAGGAGGAGGCCGGCCAGCCCCTAGGGGCGCACCAAGGAGGGGACTCCTACTAGGAATCCTACTCCTAGTAGGAGTCCACCAAGAGGGGAAGGAAGAGGGGAAGAGGGAGAAGGAAAGAGGGGTGTTGCGCCCCCCAAACCCCTTGTCCAAATCGGACCAGCAAGGGGAGGGGCGCAGCAGCCCCTGTGGCCTGCTTCTCTCTTTCCCGTATGGCCCAATAAGGCCCATAACTTCCCCGGGGGGTTCCGGAACCCCTCCGGCACTCTGGAAAATACTCGGATCACTTGGAACCTTTCCGATATCCGAATACAACCTTCCAATATATCGATCTTTACCTCTCGGACATTCCGAGACTCCTCGTCATGTCCGTGATCTCATCCGGGACTCCGAACTACCTTCGGTCACTCATCACATAACTCATATAATACTATATCGTCATCGAACCTTAAGTGTGCGGACCCTACGGGTTCGGGAATGATGTAGACATGACCGAGATGACTCTCCGGTCAATAACCAACAGCGGAACCTGGATGCTCATATTGATTCCTACATATTCCACGAAGATCTTTATCGGTGAACCTCATATGTCAACATACGTTGTTCCCTTTGTCCGGCGGTATGTTACTTGCCCGAGATTCGATCGTCGGTATCCAATACCTAGTTCAATCTCGTTACCGGCAAGTCTCTTTACTCGTTCCGTAATACATCATCTTGCAACTAACTCTTTAGTCACGGTGCTTGCAAGATTTCTGTGATGCTGTATTACCGAGAGGGCCCAGAGATACCTCTCCGATAGTCGGAGTGACAAATCCCAATCTCGATACATGCCAACTCAACAAACACTTTCGGAGATTCCTGTAGTGCACCTTTATAATCACCCAGTTACGTTGTGACATTTGATGCACCCTAAGTATTCCTACGGTATCCGGGAGTTGCATGATCTCATGGTCAGAGGAACCTGTATTTGACATAGTGAAAGCAATAGCAATAAACTGAACGATCATATGCCATGCTAACGGTTGGGTCATGTCCATCACATCATTCTCCTAATGATGTGATCCTGTTATCAAATGACAACTCATGTCCATGGTCAGGAAACCTTAACCATCTTTGATCAACGAGCTAGTCAAGTAGAGGCTTACTAGGGACTCGGTATTTGTTCATTATTCACACATGTATTTAGTTTCCGGTCAATACAATTCTAGCATGAACAATAAACTATTATCATGAACGGGGAAATATGATAATAAACACTTTATTATTATTGCCTCTAGGGCATATTTCCAACACTGACAACCTTTCAGGTGAAAGGTCACGGCCCACCACGACCGCTAAACCAGTCACAAAGGCTCGATTCGCGGTTCGAGGCCGTCTTCATCAGCACGACCCATCAATGCACAGATCGTGCTCCGTTTCACACGGGATATGTTTAATCATGCGCGTATAACGGCACGCACGCCTTGGGAAGCGGAGGGATTCATGGTGCAAAAGGGAGGCTAACCGGCGACAAGCCCAATAAAAGGGAAAGAAAAACCCCAAGGCTTAACCGCACTTCCCATTCGCATCCCTGCTTCCCCAATCTCCTGAACCTCCAGAGCCCAGATCTAGGTTTTCCACCCTTTCTCCTCCGAGCTCAGCCATGGCCGGCTCAGGCTCCAACGGCAAGTGGGAGGCTTCCACGGTCACATACCAGGACATCCGGGACCTCAAGGACGTCGGCTACCTCCCCGCCAACATCTTCCACCGTGCCCCGGAGGAGGGCCAGGTGATCCCCACCCCCAAACCAGGCGAGAGGGTGGTCTTCATTCCTCACTTCATCCAAGGACTGAGCGTCCCGCTCCACCCCTTCGTTAGGGGCCTCATGTTCTTCTACAGACTCGACTTCCACGACCTCCCGCCGAACTCCTTCATGCACATATCGGCCTTCATCATCATCTGCGAGGCCTTCTTGCGTGTCGAACCACACTTCGGATTGTGGCTCAAGATATTCAATGTCAAGCCGAAGTGTGTCGCAGGCGAACACGCAGACTACGGCGGGGCGGTCATCAGCAAGCTTCCCCGTGCAGGATGGCCATCCGACACCTTCATCGACACCATCAAGACTTGGCAAAAAGAGTGGTTTTACATCACCGAGCCAAGGGAGGAGGGCGGAACTGTTCCTGCCGAATTCAGATCCGACCCTCCGACCAGATTGACCTCATGGGTCCGAAAGGGCCTCGACTGGGGGTCGGATACTGAGGTTGATGACCCGCAGAGGGGCATCACCTCCATGATTAAGGACAAAATCGAGCTGACCAACGTGGTCCAGATTATGCTCCGGCGGCGCATCCTCCCATGCCAGCGCCGGGGATCTCCTATGTGGACTTATCAGACTGACGATGATCCTACGATTCGTCAGCTCTTCCGCACCACTCGGGAGAAGCTGTGGAAGGCGCTGTTCAAGGCCCAGGAGAACTGGCCAGCCAAGAAGGAGGACCGGGGCCTGCGCGCCGATAAGCCCCCTTCCGAGGTATAACACAGTTTCGCTTGATCGGCTTCGTTTTCCTAAAGAAAATCTAAGCACTTTCCGATTACTTCCGCAGGAATGGTTGAGCAAGGCCACGGGCATCAAATGCCCGGCTCCACAGCCCGAAGACCCTAGGTCCCAGCTGCTGTCGGAGATGCTCGTCGTGGCGCCTTACAAGGCGCCAGAGAAGAAGGAGCAGAAGAAGAAACCAGGCCGAGCAGGCCTGTGCGGCAGGGACCAGCCGGGGGCTATGTCCGAGGAAACCCATGCCTCCTTGAATCAAGAGGAGGAGCACGAGGGTGAGGGGGGAGGCGATTCCCCCCCGCAGGAAAGAGGGCGGCGTCATCGGACGCCTCAGAGGATGTACCTCCTCCCGCCCCGAAGAAAGCGCGCCGGACACAGGTAGTTCTGTCCGACGACAGTTCGGACTCGGATACCGAGTCCGAAGACTTCGAGAGGGTTCCACGAAGGAACCTCAGGGTCAAGCCCCCAGCTCAAAGGTAAAGATCCGAAGACATCCTGAGCTATTAGTGCTAAGTTTTGAACGTCATTAAAATGTGAGCGTCTATTGACTTGCAGCCCACCACGTGTTCTCCCCTCCGATCAAGTCTCAGACGGGGAGACCCCGCCTGCCGAGCTAGCGGAGAGCAGGACCGCGTCGCACCCCTCTCCTCCGGGCGCCGCGAAGGATGCCGCGGAGGTGTCATCCCAACAGGCTCCTTTGGAGCCGGACACCAGAGGCGGGGGCGACGACATCATGGCCGAGGCTAACGCCTCAGCCGCCGAAGACCGGGGGGAAAAGCCCCTCCCGGATACCGAGGAGACCGGACGAGGGGATGTCCAGTCCCTTCCGAGGTCGTCTCTGGAGCGCACCATGCCTCTGGAGGCACCAGTTCAATCCCCGATTGGAGATCGGGTCAACCGATCCCCACCGGCGCCACCGACCAATAGGTGGCCGGCTATGGGGGAGGCTCTGTCAAGCGCCTCCATCTCTGAGGAGCACCGCACCCTTATGGGTGTGGTATTGCAGAGCATTCAGTCCATAGACAACAGACTGAAGGATGCCTTCAACGGTCTCCTGACGGACTTTCAGGTGAGCCGCGTAATGCTCTGTTTGTGAAATATTAATTTCTTTGAGTTATCATTATATACATGGAAGCCCCCGAGCCCTAGGTAAGTTTGGAAAAACTTACCTGGGGGTCAATCATAGATCATTATCCGAACTATGTACAGGACAATATTTGTTCGTAACGTTCTAACAGCCCTTAAGAGGACCGGACATAGGATCATATTTATGACAGTTCGGAAGTTGTGAAGCCATGTAACTTGATAGGGATTTGTTTTTTTACAGGCTTCGTCATCGGCGGCGGCTGTTAATGCTGCCGAGCTGGACAAGCTAAATCGGAAGCTCAAGAGCTCCAAAGATGAGCTCGAAGCTCTGAATAAGAGATTCGACGAGGCGCAAGGTAAGCCGGATTAGAGTATCCAAATTCTTCATTACCGTACTGTCAACGCAGTGTTTTTGATATGTTTAATGCTTACGCAGCCTCGGTGAAGGAAATTGAGAAGCTCAAGGCCGAGCTTGAGAAGGCGAAGTAGGAGGCTGCGGTTGAGAGGGCGGCGGCCAAAGAAGCGGCTACCGCGCTATCCGCCTTAAGAGCCACCAGCGACAAGCATGAGGCTCGGGTGGAGGAAATCCAGCAGGAGCTCAAGGACGCCGGCCAAAAGTGTGAGGACCTTGAGCAGAAAGGCAAGGAGCAGGCCGCCGAGCTATCCACCGTGAAAACCAATCTCCAAAAGGAGCGGGTGGATAGGCGGTCTTTTGAAGAGCAAGTCAGCCAGGCCAAGGCTATCATGGATGGCAAGCTGCATTTATTGCAGTGTGTCTTCGGGGATAGCAAGTTCGAGTTGCTTACCCAAGTATGGCGTTCCTCAGGCGCCTGCTCGGACCTCCAGAAGAGCACAGCGGACGCGAACCAGTTCTATGCTTCGCGGGGAGAAGGAGATGAAGCTCGGCTATTTTGGGCGCAGTTTGAATCCCCCGAGCGCTCTCCTCTTCTTATTGAGCAGCTGGAGCAGCTGAGGGAGATACACCGGATGGCGGAGCCGGGCATGAAGGATCTCTATATCCGGCTATGGCCCAACGAGCCGCTGCCGGGCAGCTACTTCGGCCTGGTGCAGAAGCTGAGTGACGCCTCGCCCCGGATCGACGCACTAAGGCGTTCCTCCTGTATCGAGGGAGCTCGGATGGCCTTTGCGAAGGCCAAGGTGCACTGGCCGGGGCTGGATCCGATGAAGATAGCCACCGCCCCTCCGCCTCCTGGAAAGGAGCATAGGTGCCCCGAGCTATACTTCTCCGGAGTAATGGAGGGTGCTCAGGCAATAGAGGCTCAATGTTCGAGAGAAAACATTTATGAGTAAATGCGTTGTAATATGTCCAAAGACCTTTTAACGTGTTTATATTTAAGATGCATGGTTTATCATGTCTTTCGTGTTTTGCATCCTTTATAACTCCTGTGTGGCCGTTGAAACTGAAAGCTGCGAGTCGTCGGCTTCAGCCCCCATGTAGATACTACGCAGGGTGTCTCTGCCAACGCACTGTGACCCTTAGCCGAGCTATCGGTACCCGAAGGCGGTAGTGTGGGGCGGACAAGGCAATCGGACCATAATGCTTTATTGCTTTCACTTAGCCATAGGGGCGCGAGAAAGGAGTGCGGGGGGCTGATGACTAGCCCCTAGGTTTTTTGTGATGTTCGGATGAACCGCGGCCAAAGCCGATATCACATGGTTGGTACGAATACCAAACCCATCGCATGACACGGAATAACCCCTAACGAGGTTTATTTAAGCTCGGATTCGCAGATCGGTTCTCGCATACTATGACAGTCAGTTTTCGGCTTTCTCCGCTGAGGTGCTTGACCAGACTAGCCGGAAGCACAATCGCAGCGGTTCTCCCTTTGCCCTTTTAGCCGAATGAGCGGAACGTAAAGGGGCAAGCACAGGAGCCGGGCAACCCAACTATTGACCCCAGACATAGTTCGGAACCAATGCATGTAAAGCAGAATTCCAAGACGCCGAACGCAAAATCAGTTGTGCTTAGGGCGATTTTTTAAGTTCGAGCCCCCGGTCTATTAGCCGGTTGCATCGTAAAGTATACCAAATAGGTTCGTAAGAAGAGGGAGAAAATAGAGAGTGTGCCAAAAAAGACAGCGAAGCGATCATGTATGATATATCCGTATTTTACTCAACAACTCTTATTATTCAAATTGCCGATGCAACTGTTTACAGGTATTTAAAAATAAAATATAAACCTTACAGGAGGGGTTGTACCAGGGGTGTTCGATGGGTGACCTGACGTCCTCGATGTGCCCTGTCGTTTGTCCGCTCCTGCGTCTCCTAAGGAGTTGTATACCGCTATGGGTTTTGCTGTTCGGCGAGCGGACTTTGGAGAAAAATCTTGAGAAGTCGCCGGAGTGTGGATGAGCTTTACGCCTTAGGAGGTACTTTATGGTACCTGTAGTGTGTCCGAAGACGTTTCGATGGTGATAGTTCGGTCCAGCCGAACACTTACCCTTTGGTAGTTTTTCCCCACCGCTGCCCATGGAATTTTAAGCGCGAAGTTGTGCCTCCTCGGCACATACTTTGCTGGTTCTAGGGCTGTGCGATGGGGGGCGAGTCCCTATTTATGGGGAGAAGAAGGTTCTGGGACTTCGGGTTGAAACCGAGCTCGCTTCCCAGCCTTATGTGCCTTTACGGCGGATATCGGCGTTTGCCGATCATCATTGTAGTGGAATTCGGCCGCCAGGGCCAACGCATGTTCCTTAGTTCGGAGGAAGCGATCCATGTTGCCGTTGACAGTAATGACCCCCTTGGGGCCGGGCATTTTGAGCTTGAGGTATGCGTAGTGTGGGATGGCATTAAAGCGAGCGAACGCTGTACGACCAAGCAGGGCGTGATAGCCACTGTGGAAAGGTACGATGTCGAAGATCAAGTCCTCGCTTCGAAAGTTATCGGGCGAGCCGAACACTACTTCCAGGCTTACAGAGCCCGTGGACCGGGCTTCGACGCCTGGGATCACTCCTTTAAAGGTAGTGTTGGTGGGTTTGATCCTTGACGGATCTATGCCCATCTTTTTCACCGTGTCTGAGTAAATCAGATTGAGGCTACTTCCTCCGTCCATTAAGACTTTAGTGAGGTGATACCCATCTATGATGGGGTCTAGGACGTGGGCGGCTGAACCCCCATGACGGATACTGGTCGGGTGGTCACGTCGATCGAAGGTGATCGGGTATGCCGACCATGGGTTATACTTCGGGGCTACAGGCTCTACGGCGTAGACCTCTCGAAGGGCGCGCTTCCTCTCCTTTTTGGGTATATGAGTGGCGTATATCATGTTTACTGTTTTCACCTCTGGAGGGAATTTCTTTTGTCCGCCACCGATCGGACCACGGGGATCATCCTCGTCCTCGCTGCGTATGCTCTTGCCTTGGTCCTCTGATATGAGCTTGTCGGCCTGTTTGAACACCCAACAATTACGGTTGGTGTGGTTGGCGGGCTTCTCTTGAGTGCCATGCATCTGGCAAGGCCTCTCCATGATCTTGTCCAGCGGGGTGGGTCCATCGTGATTGCCTTTAGGAGGCTTCTTCCGCTGCCCAGGCCGAGAGTTGCGGAAGCCGGCGTTAACGGCCGTGTCATCGGCATCACTATTGTTGTGCCGGCGCTTATTCTTGTTGCGCTTTGGTTTCCCGTTTCCATCCCGAACTTCGGAGGTTCCGGGGTCTTCGGGGTTGTGGCTACGTTTTGCTAGCCAGTTATCCTTGCCCGTGCAAAAGCGAGTCATGAGTGATGTAAGGGCGGACATTGTCCTTGGTTTATCCTGGCCGAGCTGACGAGCCAGCCACTCATCCCGAATATTGTGCCTGAAAGAGGATTTTTTCTTCGGCGTCCGGGCAGTCAACGATCTGGTTTTTCTTGGTCAAGAACCGATTCCAGAATAGCCGCGCGGATTCTCCTGGCTTCTGAACGACGTTGCTTAGGTCGGAGGAGTCCGGCAGCCGAACATAAGTGCCCTGGAAGTTAGATCGGAATGCATCTTCTAGATCCTCCCAGCACCCAATGGAGTTTTCGGGGAGGCTATTTAACCAGTGCCGAGTTGGCCCCTTAAGCTTCAGGGGTAGGTACTTGATGGCGTGGAGGTCATCTCCTCGCGCCATGTGGATGTGGAGGAGGAAATCCTCGATCCATACGGTTGGGTCAGTTGTCCCATCGTATTGCTCTATGTTTACGGGTTTAAACCCTTCCGGGAACTGATGCTGCATCACCTCATCCGTGAAGCACAGTGGGTGAGCAGCGCCTCTGACCCGAGCTATGTCGCGCTAGTGATCGGCGTCTGTCGTTGCCCGGTTTAGTTCCTGACCTTTATTGTTGCGGTCGAACCAAGGCCGGTACCCTTCCAGTCTATCGGGTAAGTATCCTCTGGATCCGTAGATGGATCGCGTACGACCTGCTCTGTAGTCCAGGTCGTGTCGCAGGTCGAACCTGTCATCGGGCTCTAGTGGCTCTTTTCCCCGTCTACGGGGTATCGTCGGCCTATAGCCGGTGTCGTCAGCCATCCTGTCTCCTCCTCGAGGAGGGCGGTCTGGCTTGTCGTATGGGGTATGTTTGGGGGACGGCATATCAGTGAGCTCGTCATCGAATTGTGGCAGCAGCCTTCTGCGTGGATAGCTCTTAGGTTGGTCCGATAGACCGGTACCGTATCCTTCCTCAGCTGAGAGGACTCTCGTCCATCGATCATTGAGGTTGTCTTGTTCGGCTTTAAGCCGCCGTTCTTTTGCTTTCAGTCTGCGGGCTATGGCTATAAGCTGTTGCCTGAACAGTTCCTGATCTTCAGGATTATCGGGGATGGCGAAGTCATCGGCTTCCACGATGTCCTCCTCCTCGGCAGGGCAGAGGTGATTGTCGTCCTCGGAGTCATTTAGATCGTCGGGGTTGCGCCGGTCTTTCGGCCTATCCTGACCCTCTAACGGGTGTTCAGGGATTTCGGGATCGCCGAGGTCTTCCGGGGTGTCTCCGTCCCCGGTGCCGTCGATAGCTTTTCTTCCCTTTTTTCCTTTTGACCGTTTATGCGGCTTTCGGCGTCTTGACGACGCTTCATCCGATTTGTCGCCATTGTTTTTTGGAGTGTCCACCATGTAGACGTCGTATGTGGAGGTGGCAGTCCACCGCCCGGTGTTAACGGGGGTGAGGGCGCGATCCTCCTCATCCATGTATTCTGCTTCCTCAGAAGCATAGTCCAACCTGTCGGTTAAGTCCTCGACAGTGGCTACCAAGTGGGTGGTGGGTGGGACGAAAAATTCGCCCTGACCCACCTTGAGCCCGGTCTGAGCACATATCGGGGTTGGGTCGTAGGCAAGCTTCATCGACGAAATCCGATCTAGGGCCTCGTTGAGTATCGAGAGCTCGATCGGTCGGCCCGCTCAGAGCTTCCTGAGTTAACCTCCGATGCGTCTGCGCAGGGGGAGTGTTCGGCAAGAACGGGTGTCCGGGCATCTGGCACTATGACCGGGTCCGGACTGAAAGTTGGGTCCTCGCCCGGGCAGATCCCGTGGGCGGGACCGAAAGATGTATCTGAGGTTAAAGCCTCAGAGTCTTCGGGCGTGGCAGGCGAGACTGCGAGTCCGGTAAGTGACAGGTCGCCCCGAGAATCTACGGAGAACTCTAGGTTTCCGAATCTGACCTCTTGATCAGGGGCGAAACTTCCGACGCGGCCTAGATGGCCGATCGGGTCGGCGTGCAGCACAATGCTGCCGAAAGCGAAGATCTGTCCGGGGAGGAAAGTGTCCATATTGCGGACCTCTTCGTTGATGGCAAGGATAGCCATCGATTCCTTTGGCGATCACAGCGGAACTCTCAATGAAAGCACCAATGTCGGTGTCGGAACCGGCAGATCTTGGGTAGGGGGTCCCGAGCCGTGAGACTAGAATTGATGGTAATAGGAGAAGAAGGAGACGATGTTTACCCAGGTTCGGGCCCTCCTATGGAGGTAATACCCTACGTCCTGCTTGATTATATTGAAGGTATAAAGGTTACAGAGTTGATCTACCTCGAGATCGAATAGCTAAAACCCTAGATGAGTTATGTCACCCTACAGCCTAAAACCCTCTGCTTATATAGACGCCGAGGGTACCTAGGGTTTACACATGGTCGGTTACACGTCGAAGGGATAAACATGCCTATTCACCACTCCAATCGTGGAGGACACGCCACGATTCCCGAAGCTTCATTCCTGGACACAAGGCCTTTGATCATTCCAATGCTCGGTAAGTGGCCCATATAGTTCGGCCCATAAGAAATAGGTCGGCCTCCCAAGGACCCCTTAAACCAGGACTCCCTCAGCGAGTCCCTTCACCCCTTCTAGTTCGGCAACCATCCTGTCATCGGTGAAATCCCAAACGTCATGGGCTTGCTGGGTCCATCATAATAGCGTTTCTTGATTTTCGTGCATCGTGGGGAGACGAGCGGTTCAGTAGCTTTTTACAAAACTACCCCTCCCACAAAGGACGCACCACCCATTTAAACAAACTGAATCGTGGTCCAAGCCATATCTTCTTCTTCCCCATCGGAAAAAGCTTCCAGCGAAAGATCACCACCAAAACATGGCGAGCGCCCCCAGTTCTTCCTCGCACCCTTACGGCTCCCTTCCCGGGGACTGGACAAGCTGCTCCGTATCCCTCCTTCGACTACGTGACCTCGAGACCCAAGGGTACCTTCCCTCCTCGGATCTGGCAGTTATCCGTGCCGGTTTGTCTTCATTCAATGGCGAGGCCCTCGCGGAGAATTTCCCCAATCCACAAAAGGGGGAGCGTGTATGTTTTGTGCCCTTCCTCCTGCGGGGTCTCGGGTTTCCCATTCATCCGTTCTTGAGAGGGTTACTGGAGTTTTATGGAATCCAGCTCCACCACCTCACCCCAGGGTCTATTCTGCACATCTCGGGCTTCGTCGCCCTTTGCGAGATGTTCCTGGGCTGCGAGGCACACTTCGAATTGTGGAGGAAGTACTTCTGCCTCGTCCCTCACACTCGAGACAAGACAATTTTTGAGGTCGGTGGAGCCGAAGTATGCCGCATAGCGGGGACGGGATATCCCGTGGGGACGCCGAAGGAGTCCGAAGAATGGCCATCGGAATGGTTCTACATCGAGGATGTCCCTCTATTTGATCCAGCTTGGAGGGGTTTGCCCAAATACTCCGACGCCCCTTTGAAGAAAAGGTACAACTGGCGCCCGAAGAGCCTATCCCAAGAGGACAGCATTGAAGTGCAGCGCTTAGCAGCCCGTGCGAGGGTATTAGCCCATCACAAGCTGACCATGATAGATGTCATGGCCGCTGCCATCACCCGGTGCGTCCAACCCCTTCAACAGAGGATACACCCCTTGTGGCGTTACAACGGGACAAGCGACACTACTCGCTCCCGAAGACTGGGCCCTGCCGATCAAACAGCATTAGCCGCTGCTCTTGCCGACCTATACAAAGGGGAGCAAGAAGATTTTATTCGGCGGTCGACCAAGGAGGGATACTCAAGCCACAATCCCATCGAATGGGTGAGCCTTTCAACCCCGTGACCACAATTCGGGTTTTCAATTTGTCCCTTTTTGACCGAAGCCTTTAACTTTATGTGAACAGGAATGGAGGAGCTTCATCGAGACAGTTAACTGTCCGCCCCCCAACCCGAGGACTATTCCCGTGATGATGATCCGGGCTTTCATGATGACCTCTGTCAATCGAGCTCGAAGACGGGGTTTTCTACCAGGAGGGCCTTGACAGCTCCAAGGTGGCTATCATAGCCGATTACCCTGGATCCTTCCCTTCCCCTGCGATAAGCAAGAAGAAGAAAAACTCGTCCCGCAAAAGGCAAGTATCCTCCAATGACCCAAACGAGACGGCTCCTACTCCCAAGCGCCGTAGATCCGCGCGACATACATCGGCAACGGCGGTAGTGCCCGGACCGGAAAACAACAAGGGTCCGACAAATGAGCCGGTCGCGGGGACGAGCCCGTCTACAAGTTCATCTCAAAGGTATTTTGCTCGACCGTTTGATTTATTATCATGATTGATAAAGCCTCACGAGAGACCTCATGTCGAAATATTCAAGCAAAGAGTTCGGCTGTCCCCCGCCGAGGATGTCGCCAGGATGTCCGGCGGTGCTCAAAATTCCAGGCCTTCCGCTCATGCTGAACCTGCTATGGAGGTTCCCATGGTCAATCCAGCCCCAGCCGATTCTGGTGACGCCGTATCCGTCACCAAATCCGAGGTTGGAAGCGCTATGAATCATCGGCGGCGACGAGAAGCCCTGCGTCACCCAGCCTTCTCCGAAGAAGAGTTCAGTGCTCTGCGCACGGTGGATGCGCACATCGGAGCTACCCGAGCTGGGTTCGGGAAGGCCATGAAATTGATATCGTCCAACCTGCAGGTGAGTAGTCGGTTATTAGAGTCCGAACACTCGTGTAAACCCAGTAGCCCCCGATCCTTAAATTGGTCGGCACGACCGAATTAAGGATCCTTGTATTGTTTTCCAGCTAATGCAGGCCTCGAAGCAACAGAGCGAGCAACTGGCCAAGGAACTGGAAGCCAGCCGAACACAGGTGGAATCTGTAAAAGCCGAATTGGAGCAAGTGAAGAGCTTTACTCGGGAGGCACATAGTGAGTATATCTGTTCTGCTGATCTTAGTATATTCCCATGCTGACGCGAGGGTACTATGTAGCAGTTGAGTCAATAGGGCAATTGCAAAGAGACTTGGATGTAGCCCGAGAATCTCAGCGATACGCCGAGTCCCAGCATGAGGCTGGCTGTCGTGTTTTGCAACGACACCTTGAAGAGAAGAACCGCCTTCAGGCGGAGAACAAACAGCAGGCCGAAGAAATTGAGAGCTTAAAGAATCAATTGGCCCAGGCCCAAGGAGAGAAACAGAAATTACAGAGGGGCATGTTCGGTAAGTGTGATTCTAACATCAGAAGGTATTTCTTATGAATGAAGCATAATATGCATGCCGTGACTCATGTATAGGTCTCCTGTCTGGGCGACCCGAAGACGAGATCGGATCCTACTGAGGAAGCCTTCTGAAGGAGCTGTCCGCCCTTCATGAGCGGGCTCGGAAGGCCATGGAGAGCATGGTGAAAGCATTGTGGCCCACCGAGTAACCTCCGGAGGAGATGACCGAACTAGTCGATCGGTTCAAGGGAGCCCGAAGTAGGTTCGAGCTATGGAAGACATCGACTTGTCGAGAGGGAGCACGAGAGGCGTGGGCGATGATCAAGACCCGCTATACCGGACTTAACCCCGAGCGTATGGCTCGGGTTGGGCCAGTAGGGTCAGATGGACAAGAAGTGCCGCTCCACCTGGTATACGACCAAGTGATGCCTGCCGCCCGTCTCTCACAAGAAGATTGCTCCTTGGACACCATAATCGACAATCTCGATCGGCAGCCAGATGTATGATTATATGTAACTATGTACTAATAATCGAGGAATTGCTCCATCCGTGTTGTAAACTTTGTCTTAACCGGCCATCGGCTTCGGCCTCCCGCGCTAAGAGCTTGGGAGTGTTCCTTGTAAATTATCACCCTAGGGGAGTGAATTATGTTCGGGGAACCAGGCAATCCGGCCATGTGGTGCGAACAGACAGAAAGCACACAGGGAGATATGTTATATTACTGCTTAGCATAAGAAACATCTTCCGAAGAAAATAGTACCTCTATCGATACCTTTCTTCAGGGTGCTACGTAAATCGTAGGTAGAAGGCCGTATACTGTTAGTATGCGACTAAGGGCTTTTGTGAAAGAAGAAGCCCGAGTAATGGTCATAACGACCATAGTCTTATTAGTTGATTCCATCGTAGCCGATCAATTGTCTGCTGAAGATAGCTAGCTTTTGGCTTCACCCGTCTGAGGTACGTATCCGGATGACCCGGTCGTAACAATCGCAGAGGTGCTCCCTTTACCCTCTAGCCGAACAATCGGGAACGTAGAGGGTAAGCACAGGAGCGAGGCAACCCAGCTTGGCAAAGTCTTAGTTCGAATTGATGCATATGATGGCTTTTAAAAAACGACAAAGGAAACATGCGTGCACAATAAATGTGAATAAGTGCTTATAATATAAAAACATTGGCTTCGGAAAGAAGCCCCCAGGTGCTGTGTTCGGATTTAACACTTAAGGGTGTAGGCCGAAAATCTTAGTACAAGATCGGTTGAGCCGAACATAGAGTTGGGAAGAAAAGGAAAGAATTCAAACCTGCCAAAAATCAGGGTGGGAGGGACAGTAGAAAATAAAGAAAGAGAAAGAAAAGGGAAATAAAGGGTAAAGAGTGTGACGACACCGGTTTATCCGTAGAAGCGCCGAAGACGAGCTGCGTTCCATGGGTTTGGTTCAAGGCGGTCATCCGACAGGTTTCGAAGACGGTAAGCCCCTCCCGCGAGTACTTCGTCGATTATGAAGGGGCCCTCCCATTTGGGGTTGAGTTTATGCTTCTGCTTCTCGGGCAGTCGTAAGACGAGCTCACCCACATTGTACGCCTTTGCCCCGACCTCCCTACTCTGGTAACGTCGAGCCTGCTGTTGGTAAAAAGTGGAGCGAGCCTGAGCTATGTCGCGCTCTCCTTCTAGGGCGTCCAGGTTGTCCTGCCGATCTAACTCGACCTCCCTTTCCTCGTACATGCGCACCCTTGGCGCGTCGTGAATAATGTCGCAGGGGAGGACTGCTTCTGCCCCATAGACCATGAAGAACGGTGTGTATCCCGTTGATCTATTCGGGGTGGTGCGCAGGCCCCATAGAACGGAGTCGAGCTCCTCAACCCAATGACAGTCGGACTCATGAAGAGACCGGACCAAACGTGGCTTAATGCCGCTCATAATGAGGCCGTTTGCTCGTTCGGCTTGTCCATTGGTCTGCGGATGATAAACCGATGCGTAATCGAGCTTAATGCCCATTTTTGCGCACCAGTCTTTGACCTCTTGGGCCGTGAAATTGGATCCATTGTCCGTTATTATACTGTGCGGAACGCCGTAACGGTGTACCACGCCGAATATAAAGTCGATTACTGGTCCGGACTTGGCTGATTTGATAGGTTTTGCCTCTATCCATTTGGTGAACTTGTCCACCATGACCAGTAGGTATTTATTCTTCTTGGTCCCCCCTTTAAGTGGTCCGACCATATCCAGCCCCCAGACCGCGAAGGGCCAAGTGATCAGAATAGTCCGAAGAGCTGTTGGGGGCATGTGACTTTGATTTGCGAAAAGTTGACACCCCACGCAGTGTTTGACAAGCGACTGGGCGTCCGTCTGAGCTGTGGGCCAGGAAAAACCAGCCCGGAAGGCCTTGCTAACTAAGGCTCTTGCTGCGGCATGATGACCGCCCATCCCTACGTGGACTTCGGCTAAGAGCTACCGAGCTTCTTCCTCAGATATGCACCGCTGTAGTATTCCGGTGGTGCTTTTCTTGTATAACTCACCCTCGTGTACTTTGTAGGCTTTGGATCGCCGAAGTATGCGCCGCGCCTCCGTCTGGTCGTCGGGGAGTTCTTTGCAAAGAAGGTAGGCGAGGAAGTGCTCGGTCCATGGCGCGATTACTGCCATGACCTCGTGAGCCGAAGGCGTTTCGTCCATTACGGAGCCGCCGATGATTTGATCGTCTGGTTCATTTATAGGGGGAACAACCTCGTCCGCACTGGGTAGATCGGCGCCCTTATGATCGTCCTGCCAAACCACGGATGGCTTAAAGAGCCGTTCCAGGAAAGTGTTTTTTGGGACAGGGTCGCGTTTGGCCCCCAGGCGAGCCAGTATGTCGGCGGCTTGGTTGTTGTCTCTAGCGACCTGGTGAAATTCCAGCCCCTCGAACCGTGCGGATATCTTGAGGACAGCGTTTCTGTATGCCGCCATCTTCGGGTTTTTGGCATCGAATTCGCCGTTGATTTGGGAGATGGCCAAGTTGGAGTCTCCCCATACCTCCAGCCGGCGTATGCCCATTGATGCTGCCATCCAAAGGCCGTGTAGTAGTGCTTCGTATTCGGCTGCATTGTTGGAATCGGCATACATGATCTGCAACACGTATCGGACATTGTTGCCTGTGGGGGATGTGAGCATAACTCCAGCCCCCAGTCCGGCCAAAGTTTTTGATCCATCGAAGTACATTGTCCAATGGGAGTATGTACTATATTCCCTTGGGAGCTCGGCCTCTGTCCATTCGGCGAGGAAATATGCCAACACCTGAGACTTGATAGCTCGTCTTGGCTTGTAGGCGATTTCAAAGGGAAGGAGCTCAATAGCCCATTTAGCTATTCGGCCGGTGGCGTCCCTGTTGTTGATTATATCGTTCAGGGGTACTTCGGATGCCACCGTGACCGAGCACTCTTGAAAGTAGTGCCTGAGTTTCCGTGATGCCATAAATACTGTATAGGCTATCTTCTGGTAGTGCGGGTATCTGGACTTGCACTGCGTTAGTACTTCTGACACATAATAGACTGGTTTCTGTATCTGGAATTTGTGTCCCTCCTCCTCTCGTTCGACGACGAGCACCGCGCTAACGACTTGGTTGGTAGCCGATATGTATAGTAGCATGGGTTCACCAGCGCCTGGTGCTGTGAGTATGGGATTGCTTGCCAGTAGTATTTTGATTTCTTCTAACGCAGCCGCTGCCTCATCGGTCCACTTGAAATTGTTGGTCCGTTTCAACAGTCTGTAGAGCGGTAAAGCCTTTTCCCCGAGGCGGGAGATAAAGCGGCTTAGCGCCACCACGCAACCAGCCAACCTCTGGACGTGCTTTAGCTCTGTAGGAATTGCAAGTTCCGATAGGGCGCGGATCTTAGCCGGATTCGCTTCTATTCCTCTATGGGAGACGATGAATCCGAGCAATTTACCAGCGGGAACTCCGAATACACATTTCTCCGGATTGAGTCATATATCGTACTCGCGTAGGCTGGCAAAGGTTTGCCTTAAGTCGTCGATTAAATGGCTGACGTGTTTGGTTTTGATTACCACGTCATCCACGTATGCCTCGAATGTTTTACCGACTTGTTTTGCGAGACAAGTCTGGATCATGCGCTGGGACATAGCCCCAGCGTTTTTTAGCCCAAAGGGCATCGTGTTGAAGCAGAATGGCCCGTAAGGGGTGATGAATGCGGTTGCCGCTTGATCGGATTCCTTCATTTTAATCTGATGGTATCCGGAATAAGCGTCGAGGAAACACAACGAGTCGTGTCCGGCTATGGCGTCAATAATCTGGTCTATGCGTGGTAGGGGGAAAGGGTCCTTAGGGCAGGCCTTGTTGAGGTCTTTAAAGTCGACACACAGCCGGCAGGATTTATCTTTCTTTGGTACCATAACCAGGTTTGCCAACTATTCGGGGTGCTTAATCTCCCGAATGAATCCGGCCTCTAGCAGTTTAGCTCATTCTTCACCCATAGCTTGTCGTTTGGGCTCGGAAAAGCGGCGCAGAGTCTGCTTGATGGGCTTAAAGCCTGTGATGATGTTCAGACTATGTTCTGCCAGCCGCCGTGGGATTCCAGGCATACCAGAAGGATGCCAGGCGAAGATGTCCCAGTTTTCTCGTAAGAATGTTCGCAGTGCTTCGTCCACTATGGGATCGAGCTGAGCTCCGATGGACGCTGTCTTGTTGGGGTCCGTCGGGTGCACCTGAAATTTAATGATTTCCTGTGCCGGTTTAAAGGACGTGGGTTTGGGCATTTTGCTGAGGATCACGTCGTCCTTGTCTACCGTTGACCGAAGTGCGGTCAGCTCTTTTGCAGCAAAGGTCTCAGCTAGAGCTTTGAGGGCAAGAGCTGCTGTTTTGTTTTCGGCCCGGAGGGCTATATTCGGATCACTGGCGGTTGTGATCACCCCGTTTGGTCCTGGCATCTTAAGTTTCATATACCCGTAATGTGGTATAGCCTGGAATTTTGTGAAGGCGTCATGTCCCAACAAGGTGTGGTAGCCGCTGGGGAAGGGCACGATATGGAAGAGGAGTTCTTTGGATCGGTAGTTTTTGGGCGTGCCGAACACTACGTCCAGGACGATACGTCCTGAACAGCGCGCCTCTTTCCTCGGGATGATTCCCCAGAAAGTTGTGTTGCTATGCTCGATGCGAGATCGGTCGAACTGCATTTTTTCTAGGGTATCTTCGTAGATCAGGTTTAAACCACTGCCGCCGTCCATTAGCACCTTGTGTAACCTGAAGCCATCGATGATGGGGTTCAGGACTAGGGCGGTCGGTAAATGACCGGGAAGAATGGCTAGTCGGTCAGTATCTCCGAAGGTAATGGGTATGTCTGCATATGCACTTGTTCCTGCCACATGATATATCTGCTCGAGTTCTTTACGAGCTCTTTTCCTCCTGTTCCTTGAGGGGAGCATTTCGTAGATCGTCAAGACTTCGGCGTTGTATTCTGGTGGCGATGTGGAGCGCCTGTTCGGCGGTGGTGCCTCAAGAATGGCTTCACCGCTTTTTGCGATCTGCCTGACGACCTAGCAAGCTCTAAGGCTGTGAGTCGGAGCTGTGTTCAGTGATACTGAGTGTATAGGGCAAGGTTTATCCAGTAGTCCATCCAGGACGGTACTGACCCCTGAAAGGGGCCTGTTTCTCTTTTTGGTGGGCTCAGGTTTGGCTGGCCGATTCAGAGGTATCCTCTTTTTCCGATGTCCTCTAGTGTATTCGGTAAAGGATGGTTCCGAAAACAGCCGCTCGGCTTGCCAAGCGCTTTCCATGGCACAATACTTTTGTACCAAAACTGACAGCTCGGTGAAGTCACGAATGTGCCGACGCGCCAGGGCATTGAGAATCCCTTCGTCTTTGGCATCGAGGCGTCGGGATCTGCGGGCTCCTCCGTAGGAGTCGAGGGTTCTATCAAGACGAGTTCTCCCCGTGAATCAGTGACGAACTCTAGGGGTCCGAACCTGATTCCTTGATCGGGGGAAAAGTTTCCGATCTGGCCTAGGTGGCCGATCGGGTAAGCGTGCGACGAGATGTCGCCGCTTGCGAGGATCTGATCCGGGGCGAGAGTCCCCTGGGTGCAGATCTCGTTGCTTGTGACAAGGTGAGCCATCGATTCCTTTGGCGATCACAGCGGAACTCTCAATGAAAGCACCAATGTCGGTGTCAAAACCGGCGGATCTCGGGTAGGGGGTCCCGAGCTGTGAGACTAGAATCGATGGTAACAGGAGACGAGCGAGACGATGTTTACCCAGGTTCGAGCCCTCCTATGGAGGTAATACCCTACGTCCTGCTTGATTATATTGATGGTATAAGGGTTACAGAGTTGATCTACCTCGAGATCGAATGGCTAAAACCCTAGATGAGTTCTCTTGCCCTACAACCTAAAACCCTCCGGCTTATATAGACGCCGAGGGTACCTAGGGCTTACACATAGTCGGTTGCACATCAAAGGGAAAAAACATGCCTATCTACTGTCGACAACTTGCAGGACACGCCATGGCTCCTTGAAACTTCCACCTTGGCGACGAGGCCCTTGATCACCCAATGCTCATCCAGTGGCCCACATAGTTCGGCCCATGAGAAATAGGTCGGCTATCCGAGGACCCCTTAAACCAGGACTCCCTCATCCGGGCTTCCCACAATTGTAGCAGTTTTGGTCACGACTTGATGAACGCTTCTCTTCATATCTTGAGTTGGAGCTTCGTTCTTTGCCTCTATTCTTGTAGAACTTGTTGAATTTCTTGACCATGAGGCTTATCTCTTCATTGGTGACAAGGTTGTCGCTTGAAGTTGCGGGAGCATCACTTGTGGCTTTGTAAGCACCGCTAGACTTGTTGTGAAGCTCTTCTTTGCCCTTGAGTGTCATCTCATGAGCAACAATCCTTCCAATGACTTCCGTAGGCTTGAGATCTTTGTAGTTGGGCATCATTTGGATCAATGTGCACACGGTGTCATATCTTCCATCCAAAGCTCAAAGTATCTTCTTGATAATGAATTTGTCGGTCATTTCTTCGCTTCCTAAGCCGGCAATCTCATTTGTGATGAGAGCTCGCCTAGTGTACATCTCTACGACTCCTGCACCATCCTTCATCTTGAACTTGTCAAGCTGACTTTGAAGAATGCCCAACTTGGATTCTCTCACGGATTCGGTACCTTCATGCATATCAACCAAAGTATCCCAAATCTCTTTTGCATTCTCAAGACGGCTGATTTTGTTGAATTCTTCGGGGCAAAGGCAGTTGAAAAGGATGTCACATGCTTGAGCGTTGTATTGCAACATCTTCAATTTATCCACGGTCGCTTCACGATCCGGTTCCTTTCCATCACCAAAGAATTCACCTTGCAAGACAACACGAACAACAGCCCAAACGGCAGGGTTATGACCAAGAATATGCATTTTCATTTTGTGCTTCCAACTAGCAAAATTTGTGCCATCAAAGTACGGACCTCTACGGTGATAATTTCCCTCACTAGACGCCATACTCTCCTAGGTTGTGAGACCAATGCAATGGAGACCAAAGCTCTGATACCACTTGTAGGATCGAAAGTATGTCTAGAGGGGGGTGATTAGACTACTTGACCAATTAAAAATTCTATCTTTTCCCAATTTTAAGTGTTGGCAGATTTTAGCAATGATAGCAAGTCAAGTACACCCTACACATGCATGTCTAAGAGTATATCAGCGGAAAGTAACAACAAACATATGTAGTCGAGGGTAGCACGGAAGATCAAACACAATTTGAAGACACGAAGAATTTTCCCTTGGTTCCGATAGGTGGTGCTATCGTACGTCCACGTTTATGGAGTCTTCAACCCACGGAGGGTAACGGTCGCGAGAGTCCACGGAGGGCTCCACCCATAAGGGTCCACGAAGTAGCAACCTTGACTATTCCATAACGGCTTCCATCCACGAAGGACTAGCCTCACTATGGGTAGATCTTCACAAAGTAGGCGATCTCCTTGTCCGTACAAACTTCTTGGTTCAACTCCACAACACGAAGTAGGAGGCTCCCAAGCGACACCTAACCAATCTAGGAGGCACCACCCTCCAAAAGGTAATAGGCTCGGCAATGTCGATGAACTCCTTGCTCTTGTGCTTCAAGATGATAGACTCCTCAACACACAATCACTCTCTCACAGATTTGGCTTTGGTGGAAGAGATTGATTTGGTGGAAAGCAACTTGGGGAGGCTAGAGATCAAGATTCATATGGTAGGAATGGAATAGCTTGATCTCAACACATGAGTAGGTGGCTCTCTCTCAGAAAATTGGATGGGGCAAGTATGGAATAGTTCTGAGTGCTTCTCTTTTGAGTGGGTGGTGGTGAAGGGGTAAATATAGGCATCCCCAAAAATCCAACCGTTACACCTAAAGTGACCAACTCGGTGACACCGAAGTATAAAACTCGGTGGTACCGAAGTGACCAAAAGGCAGTAACTTTTGAATCTCGGTGAGACCGATACATAAATCTCGATGGTACTGATTTGATGACCAACGGTCAGATTACACAACTCGGTGAGACCGATTATCAAATCTCGGTGGTACCAATTCTTGACAACGGCTAACCAGAGAGTTGGTCCAAAAACTCGGTGAGACCGATTCACAAAACTCGGTGGTACCTATTCTTGAGAATAGCTAACCAGGAAGTTGGTCCAAATCTCGGTGAGACCGATTGGCAAAACTCGGTGGTACCGATACTTGAAAATAGCTAACCAGAAAGTTGGCAACTGAACTCGGTGGCACCGAAGTGGAATATTGGTAGTACCGAGATGGGTTTGGCTAAGGATCTGTCTAGGGTTTGAATCTCGGTGAGACCGAATAGGAATTGTTGGTCTTACCGATTTGAGTGGTAGGGTTCTAGACAGAGTATTTGTGGAAGAGCTTGTGGGTGTTTTTGGTGACTATCACTTGTGCACGTGGAGCATCTTGTTCACCAATAGTACCTTACCCCCTTTTAATAGTATTGGCTTTCCTATGGACTCAAAGTGATTTCTCACAAAGTAAAATGTAGAGTCCTCTTGCTTGAAGCTTTGCCAATCCATTTCCTTGCATCTTGGGGTTTCTCCACAATCCTTTTGCCAACCTATCATTGAACTTTTCCTAAAATATACTTAGTGGAAACATTAGTTCAATGATATATATGTTGTTATTAATTACCAAAACCACCAAGGGAGCAAATGTGCTTTCAATCTCCCCCTTTTTGGTAATTGATGACAACATATAGATCAAAGCTTCGACATATGCTATAATCAATGAATATAATCGTCGCTTTGAGAAGTATGTGATAAGCAAGAGCTCCCCCTAAATTTGTGCATTATTTTGAATTTGCGTTTGAATGCAAATGCACAATCGATTAGGTACATGAGGTACTCTTTCATGTCACATACAACTTGGTGGTGTGCGAGAATAATAAGAATGAATATCATAGCACAACACAATCAAGCAAAGGTGAATGATCATTTCATAAGCATCACAAGGATAGGAAATAGTAGCAATACACATCAAGTGTATGATCAAACACCAACAAAGTTTAACACAAGCAAACCAACCAAAAGTTATCAATGTTCTTGAAAAGCGATAAAAAGCAACGCTCTCTCTCTCTCTCGAAGCCTAAAGATCTATATACATCTTCTCCCCCTTTGGCAACAAGTTACCAAAAAGTTCAAAGGTATATAATTAAGCGCTCTTCTGGGGCTGATCTCCTCCGGTGGCCGATGAAGGAGTCGAGAGAACGGCATTAGCGAAGATGTCTGCAGACGTCATGGACGGAGTCGGAGTAGAAACTGGAGGAACTGGAGGAGCTGATGGAGCTGAAGTAGCTGTAGCAGGTGCTGATGAAGAAGGTCGCAACTCTGGAGCTGGCACTGTAGCTGATCTAGCCTTAGTAGTGAACTGAGTGCATGGCCTGAGAGGTGCACGATCCTCATCATCATCATCATCATCATCTGTAGAGTGAGGGCTAGGCACTGTGTCGACTTCCTTCTTGAGCTCATTAATAGTCACTGTGAGCTCATCCACCTTGTTGTTGAGAATATAAAATTTGTTGTCAACAATCCTCGAGAGGCTCGCCTGGTTCTTCAATATCTCGCTGATGTCCTTCTGCATGCTGAGCACAGAGCTAAGTAGGAGATCCATCTGCTCACTCCCAGACCTGGGCACCTGAGAACTGGAGTCTCTGGCTGCCTCTGCATGTGCCTGTGCTGTAGCTGAAGTGGGATGATCTGGGTCCATCACCACAACATTGTCTTCTAGCTCTGGCAATAGTGGAAAATGTGGCCGGTCAAGTGCAAATATGCGCTTCTCCAACTTGGAGTTGATAAGCATCTGGATATAGGGTGCATAGCAACATGAACGCTTCTGATCAGCAGCAACCCTCTTCACAGTCTCCACTAACAGATCCATCACTCTGAATCTCGTATGTTGATCTAGATGGAGCAGCATGTTGATGGAATAGCCTCTAATCATCTTCTCATCTCCAGACTTAGGCATCAAGGTATGCCTCAATATAGTGTTGATAGTGCGTAGACCAGCCTGGAGGAAGTAAATGGATCCTAGCTTGTGAGACTTCACATGTGCAGCAGGAATCTCATTGTACATGTTCTTCATGGCATTGTGGCTTGCCTTGGGCTCATTGTATACATTAATATCACCATCTTCCACTTCTGGGACTCCTAAGATGGCAGCCCACTCCTCAACTATGGATTCATACCTAGCACCTTCAGTCATCCACACAATTCTACCATCTCGATAGAAATGAGCAGTGGAGTAGAATTGCATGATCATTTCATCGTTCCAAGCTGTAAACTCCTTACCAACAAACTCATCAAGTCCAATGCAAGGAAAGTTGTGTTGCACACTTGGGAAGTAATCCTCATTGTCCTTGATGTACTTCCAGTCCACATATCTCATATCACTTACAGTAGGGCTCTTGTCAAGCAAAATTGTATCATAGAAGTCTTGTTGTTCTTTTGTATAGAACCTGTAGTCCACATCAGACTTCCTCCTCTGTGAATGTGGATCAACAACTCTCCACTCTCTCAAACCTGAGTCCTTCCTTTTCTTCATATCCTCAGCAAGCAAGTGGCTGGCATTGTGCTCTGGAATGTGTGGTCTTAGCTTCATCAAAGCTGACATAGTATCATTCTCAGCTTCCCTAAAGGTAGAAGTCTTGTTCTTGGAAGAAGCCGGGATGTCTCTGGTAGTCCTCTTGGGTTTAGGAGCAACAACAGCCTTCTTGGGGGTAGTCTTGGTGCCTTTGGATGATGTATCCTTGGGCATAGCATCAGCCATGAGCTTCTTCTTCTTCTTAGGAGGAGCCTTGGCAGCTGGCTCTTCCTCCTCTTCTGCCCCAGCCTCTGGTTCCTCATACATAGAGGTAGGCCTGCCCATAACATGAATGATCCTTTTCCTGGACTTCTTCTTCTCTCCTGCCTTCTTAGGCATGGACTTCTTTGGGGGTGACTCAAGGTGAAGAGTCATTGTTCCCTAGCACCATCTGGTGCTCTCACTGACTGTCGTGGTATTTTCACGGCAGATGTCCTCATAGGACTTAATCTCGAAGCCATCGCGTAAGTAGCAGATCGAAGGGGTCAAACGAGGAACACAGAAGGCAAGATTTACCCAGGTTCGGCCCCTCTCGAGGAGGTAAAGCCTACTCCTGCTAGATGTATTTGAAGATCTTGATTACAAGGGTTTTGAGACTTGTCTAGCCCTAGCTCTCGAAAGATTTTTCCCCCCTTCTATCCCCGGGGGCTCCCCTTTATATACAGGCGGGGCCCCGGGGCTCACATAAGAGTCCGGGCCGGGATAACAATCCGAGCCCAACTCCCCTTACTTGTTTCCTAAGTTATACCCTTAGGCGGTTTGCACTTACCGCCTCTCTCGGCGGGTCTTGGGCCGGCCCCTCATTGGGCGGCTCTCCTTCTGGGCCTCCATAGAAGACTCTACGGCCCACCTGGCCCTTCATGGTTTTACTCCTCGAGACCCGGCCCTGAACGGGCGGGTTTCACCCAAAGATATTTCCCTGACATTAGCCCTCAGGTTGGCTTGAACTGGTTCCAGACAACCTCGTCCTTTTCAAACTTAACCTTGATATTTTGGCGAGTCTTCAGCAGAACCCGCCTCTTCTGAATATTTCAACTGCCTTTCCTTCAGTCCTGCTCTTCTTGTGACGTCACCGAATCTCCAGAACGAATCTTTCCATGACATCACCAATATCTCAAATGAATTCATTAGGCACGAAAATCGGGCCGTCGGATTACTGTAGATCCTTAAATCTCGCCCCGACCCTTCGGTGTCTCGCCCCCTTATAAATACCCTTTTCAGGTCCTTTTCCTCATTTTCTCCATCTTCTTCCTCCTGCCGCCCGAGCTTACGCCTCCTCGCGACACACCTTCGAGCTCGCCGGCCATCGGAAGGAGAAACAGTCCCGACGCACCGCCGTCACCTGTCTGCAACCGCGCCGCGCGGCCATCCGATCCAGGTATTCCCAGTTCTTCTCACCCTTCTTAGGGTTCCGCCATTGTCGGGCTCGAGCTCCGCCTCGGCCTCTCCGCGGCCACTGTCGCCGGCCGCACCTTGGTACTCTTACATCATGGAAATGGCGCCGTTGCTATCCCTCCAATGATCAGGAATTAAATCTTGTATCAAGATAGATCTGAGAAACCCCATCTGTAAAAACCTGCCGCGGCTTAACAAACAGTAGCAAGAACTGCTTTTTTCCTTATTTTATAGAGCTGTTTGATCCAAAAAATTTACCGCGTTGGCAGAAATCTGTTGTTACACACTTAGAGAAATTTTCACTTGTGCTAAACATCCTTCACTCGTGGCGGCTTAAGGAAAGTCGCCATCCTTGCTTTAATAATTTTTTCTTTTCCGACTTATGAAAGCCGCTGACTTAATCCTTCTCCCCATTTACTAGGATGACAAAGAAAGCAATAGAATGCAACTGGGTCCGCTCCGCGGTTACCACCAAACATGTCACAAGACTCATAGACAACGGTCTCCTATCCAAAACAGAAAACTGCCGGGTCTCCAAGAAGGACTGTCCTCCCAAGCCGAAGGAGGGGGAAGTCATTATTTTTACCGATCACATTGAGAGAGGGTTTGATCCACCCGGCTCTAAATTTTTCCGAGACCTTTTACACTTCTATGGTCTGCATCCTCAAGACCTTGGCTCCAACTCTATTGTTAATATAAGCTCTTTCGTAGTAGTTTGTGAAGCTTATCTCCGGATAGAGCCAACGATCTTGTTATTCCGAAATTTATTCTATGTGAACAAGCAAACTGAAGTCGCCGGAGGCCGCCATCAAGAGCTTGGCGGCATATCCTTTCAGAGACGGCGGTTTACTTATTTTCCTAGTGCTGAGCTCTTGAGCCACCCAAAGGGCATGCCGGAGACTTGGTTTTATGTGAAAACCAAGGTGCCTGAAGGGCAACACCCATTGCCGGGTTTTAGACCTGACCGCCTGGATCATAAAAAAGAATATCTTCCCAGGCCCACAGAAACAGAACGGATCCAGCTTCAGCCTCTGATGGACAAGATAGCCGCTTTGATGGCCAATGGTCTTACAGGACCTGACTTGATCCTTTGCTGGCTTTCCTGGAGGATCCAGCCATTGAGCCTTCGAGACCGGCTGATGTATGAATACTCCGGTTTAGAAGATCCTCAGAGGTATAATAATACGCCTGCTCCTGTGTCAGACGTGGTGAAACAGATGAGGATAATCGTCAACTTACCCGGCGACTATACTGGCGAGTTTTCTCTGAAGCCCTTCACTGAAGCCAATCCACCACCGGCTGTAAGCAAATCTCCTTTAGGTTTCTGTTTTATTGTTTACATTCTTGAGGCTTACCCCTTGCAACTTTCAGGATGATGATCCCTTTTGGGAAGCTCGGCCACAGGTGAAAGAAAAAGAACCCAAAGGCCAGAAGCCGGGCAAACAGGCCGGCTCTCGAGGAGGAAAGAAAAAGAAGGAGACCATCAACCCTTTGGACGCGGATCCTGCTGTCTTAGAATCCTCCAAAGATGAAACATCGGCAAGTTCATAATTTACACCCACCTTTTTCCTTTTCATTAGCGGCTTATGCTTAATAATTTTACCTTGACACCTTCCAGGGTGAAGAAGAAGAAGACGAACAGGGAGAAACTGAGGTAACTTCCACTCCGTTCAACAATCATTTTTCTAGGAAACCCAGAATTACTGTGAGGAAATATCCTTTCTCACATCCTTTTGCTCGCCTGGATCCCAACTATTCGTTAAAAAAAATTCAGCATGCCGCCTTTCTCCAATCTGATTGTGGCGGCTCTAACACTGGCGCCAGCGGTTCTGTCGTTAATAAAAGCGACTCTCATAAGCGCCCGCGTGAGGTGCTTCTCCATCCAACACCTCTGCTCCCTAAAGCTGGGTTGTTTAAACATCCGCTTAATCCCTCTGATTCGGACTATCAGGTTTCATCTTCCTCTGATGACGCCTCAGAGTCGCCAGAGGATTTTGTTATCAAACCAGGGTAAGATTATGATCGCTCTTATTATCACACCCTTGTGTGATCTCAAAGCTATCAGTTTATTTCAAATCTCAATAAATATGCAGAGTTACCTCCAAGAGACTGAAGCCCTCAACTTCCTCTTCACCTCCGGCGGGCTCCGGAGACCCAGCCAAGGACTCTGAAGAAATAACCAATGACCCTCCAGAAATTCAGGTATCTTTAGAGCCAGAGATGGAAGCACCGGCTGATAACATCGACCAACAGCCGGATGCAACGATATCTTCACCGATTCAGGAAGTGCGACTTTCAGAAGCCGCTGTTATTCCGCCCTCGCACAATATTGAAGAGGGTACTGTTGCTGCTGCTATTGCCACCGCCGTAGACTCGCCGGCGGCTTTGGGCAAATCTTCCCTTGAAGCCATGTCTTCTCAAGGGAAAGACAAGTTAAACCTCTCCTCCTTAGAGAATGCTGATTTAGATGGCCTTCATGAAGCTCTTCAGACTCGATTATTTGAGAGTCAGGAGATCGCCAAAACCTTGGTTAATAAACCAAAGGTGAGATAAACATCATTTTTATTCATAATCCTTATTAGTCGCCCAAACCTGCATATTACTGATTTCATAGTTTTATGGAGGTTTACCAATTTATATTTTAAAAATGCGTAAATGTACACATGTAGTCCCCAAGAACCGGCTGTCTTCTTGAAACAGCCGGGTCTTAAAGCAAAGAACCACATGCGTTTTAAATACAGCAAAGAACCACATGTAGTCCCCAAGAACCGGCTGTCTTCTTGAAACAGCCGGGTCTTAGAACAAAGAACCACATGTGTTTTAAATAGAGCAAAGAACCACATGTAGTCCCCAAGAGCCGGCTGTCTTCTTGAAACAGCCGGGTCTTAGATCAAAGAACCACATGTAGTTAAAAGAACCTCATGGGTTTCAGAAAAAATTTCTTTGTAAAAACTTCGGGTTTGCATTAGCCCCCAAGTGCCATGTGGATTACTTGTAATCGTATGGAACTTTATCTGCATAAGTAATTTGATCCTTCCTTTTTCTTTCAGGCTCAATTGTCTTCATTAGAGACCCAGCTGGCCGACTCTCAGAGGAAACTGAAATCTGAACAGGAAATGAGAGCCGCCGCAGAAGAGCGGGTTACATCCTTAGAAAAGGCTGCGTCTGAGGCAGCCGCCAAGTTGGTCACCCTGACCTCTGAACATGCGAAAGAGAAACAACTTCTTGTTCAACGCGCCGAAGAAGCTGAAAAACGCCTTCTGCCTATCTCTGCAGAGCTCGGCGGCCTTAAACTTCACATCCGTCAAATGAGCCATGCAATCTTCGGTAAGCCGCCAGATTTCCTGAAGCTTTTTACACAAGTCTCCTAAATAATTTTTAAATTCTGACGTTTTCTTTGTAGGTCCCAGAAGCAATAAGCTGGAGAAGGATCCAGCCACACAGCTCAAAGCAGCTTATACTTTCCTCGAGCAACTTTATACTGGAAGCCGTCGCGCAATCCATGCTGCTTTTTATGGGAAGGAAAAACCTTCCGCCATAAAGGGAGTTCTGGAGGCCTTGTCAACTCTTCCTGCTAAACTGAAGTTTGTGAAGGAATCCAGCGCCCGTATCGCCACGATGCACACTATGGCCCGCGCAAAAGCTCATTATGAGGACTTGGAGTTGCAGACTCTTGTTGGCGGCTTTCCCAAAACTTACAAAGGGAAAAAGATCGATCAGGCGACTTACAACGCTCTGAGGAAAGAAACTTTCATCCCCGCAAGTCTGTTGGTGAAAGAAATGAAGCTTGCAAGAGTTCAACCGTCTTATGGCGAAGATGGAAAGAAGGAAAAACTCGACCCTCTGCCGCCTCTCACATTATCTCCTAAAGGCCGTAAGGACGAATTCGCTCCTGCTATTGACTCTTCAAACCTTATAGACGCTGAAGAGATCTTCGAGGCTTTTGCCGACGTTGACTGGGATGCTGATCATGACCAGATAAATCCTTCAGCAGACGCGGACCGAGCCGGAGGCGACAAGACCCAGGAGTAAAGCTGGAACCTTGAAAGTCGCCAGCTGCCGAACCTCTTGTAATATATGATCTGAACCATGATTCTGAAATTCCCTCTAGTGGCCTTTTGTAATAGACTTTAGAAAGATCTTGGCCTCTTGCTTTTAAATGCACACTGGCTTCCTTGGGAAGCAAGCCTAATACCTTGGCATGAAGCTTCCTTATAAAAAATTACTCTGGCTGCTTCTGAAAGAAATTGAATCCTTCGTGGACGCTGGCGGCTCTTAGCCAAATATCAAGATAATCATAATACTTTGATAAGAGGTCTGCATCATTTGAAACAAGTATTTAACCAAAAACTAATTAGTCATGGCGGCTTATAACCAGCAAACTTGCATAAACATGCTGTAAACAGCGCAATAAACTGGCGGCTCTTGGCCAAATACGAACTTTTAGAACAGTTCATAAAAATCGTAAGACTCGCAAAGGCAATAAATCTCAAGAAAGTTTTGTTAAACTTGTAAAGACGTAAGAAAGGATGCGAAAGCCCCCAGTATGATGGCGGCTCTTGGATTACCAATAACCCCAACCAAACCAGTTCTTTTCTTCCCGTATGGTGGCGACTTCCATGAAGTTCGGCCATAAGGTTATTGATTTTAAGATGGTGAAGGCTTCTGGATTACCAGTAGCATCGTCACATCTAAGTTTTTCCCCCCATACATGGATGAAGGTTCTGGATTACCAGTAACGCGACCCGTTTATTAGGTGCCTGTACACGGATGAAGGTTCTGGATTACCAGTAACACGACCCACTTATTAGGACTTTAACCCAATATGGCGACTTCTGGATTACCAGTAAGTTCAGCCTCATAAGGGTTGAAGGTCCCAGGATGGTGAAGGCTTCTGGATTACCAGTAAGCATCATCCCATCTGAGTCTTTTAAGCCCGTACACGGATGAAGGTTCTGGACTACCAGTAACACGACCCGCTTATTGGGTGCCTGTACACGGATGAAGGTTCTGGATTACCAGTAACACGACCCGTTTATTAGGACTTTAACCCAATATGGTGGCGACTTCTGGACTACCAGTAAGTTCGGCCCATAGGGTGGAAGGTCCCAAGATGGTGAAGGCTTCTGGATTACCAGTAAGCACAGCCCATATGGGTCTTTTTTATTCGACTAAGTGCAGGGTCCTCCATATGATGGATGGAAAACGACAGATACCCCGAGTTTCAGGGCCTCCAGCTTTTATTCATTATTGATAATATATACATGAGAGGTATGTGCATGATCCCCAGAGCCGGAACTCTAGGTGTAGTAGGGTCTTAGATGAGCTATGTTCCAGGGCCTGCTGGTCTCTTCTTCAGATGTTCGAGACTCCTTTCCAGGCCGGAGATCAATCAGATAATAAGACCCGTTATAAAGATTTTTGCTGACAACGAAGGGCCCTTCCCAGGGAGGCGAAAGCTTATGCATGTCTGACTGGTCTTGAATTAAACGAAGCACCAAGTCCCCTTCCTGGAAAGTCCGGCTTCTGATCCTATGGCTATGATAGCGACGCAGGTCCTGCTGGTAGATAGCAGATCGGGCGGCTGCCAAGTCCCGCTCCTCTTCCAAGGCATCCAGAGAGTCTTGACGAGCCAACTCATTGTCCTCTTCAACGTATGCTGAGACCCGGGGCGAGTCGTGGCGGATGTCGCTCGGTAAGACGGCCTCTGCTCCATAAACCATGAAGAAAGGCGTGGAACCCGTCAATCTGTTGGGAGTTGTTCGTATGCTCCATAAGACGGAGGGAAGTTCTTCTACCCAACAGCCGGGTGTGCGCTGAAGAGGAACCATAAGCCGGGGTTTTATACCACGAAGGATCTCCTGATTGGCGCGTTCAGCTTGCCCATTAGATTGCGGGTGCGCAACAGCCGCCACATCAAGTCTGATATGCTCCTGATCACAAAACTGCTTCATGGCGCCTTTTGAAAGGTTCGTGCCGTTGTCAGTAATGATGCTATGCGGGTATCCGAAACGGAAGATTAACTTTTTGACAAACTTAACAGCCGTCTCTGCATCCAAATTACTGATGGGCTCTGCCTCCACCCACTTGGTAAACTTGTCAACCGCCACCAAGAGATGAGTCTTTTTGTCACTAGAAGCTTTGAAAGGCCCCACCATATCTAGCCCCCAGACCGCAAAGGGCCATGTGACAGGGATCATTCGAAGTTCCTGAGCCGGCACATGAGCTTGGCGGGCAAACCTCTGACAGCCGTCACACTTCCTAACTATATTCTTCGCATCAGCATGAGCTGTGAGCCAAAAGAAACCGTGGCGGAAAGCCTTCGCCACCAATGACTTAGAGCCGGCATGATGACTACAGTCACCAGAGTGTATCTCATTGAGAATATTCCGGCCTTCATCAGGTGATACACAGCGCTGAAAGACGCCTGTGGCACTTCTGTGGTGTAACTCGCCATTGACAATGGTCATAGATTTGGACCTTCTCACGATCAGACGGGCTTCGATTTCATCAGCCGGCAGGACGCCTCGAGTCAGATAATCCAAGTATGGGACAGTCCAATCCGGGATTCCATGGAGAGCCGCCACCAGCTGGGCCTCCGGGTCTGGGACAGCAAGGTCCTCCTCCGTTGGCAACTTAACTGACGGGTTATGGAGCACATCCAGGAAAACATTCGGAGGCACCGGCTTTCGCTGTGATCCAAGTCGTGACAAGGCATCAGCCGCCTCGTTCTGCCGCCGATCAATGTGATCCACCTGATAACCTTTGAAGCAACCAGCCACATTAGTAACAGCTTGTCTGTAAGCCGCCATGAGCGGGTCTTTAGAATCCCAAGTCCCTGAAACTTGCTGTGCCACCAGATCAGAGTCGCCCAGGCACCTAACCCGGCTGAGATTCATCTCCTTTGCAATCCGAAGCCCATGGAGAAGGGCCTCATACTCCGCAGCGTTGTTAGTGCAAGGAAACATAAGCCGTAAAACATAGCAAAACTTGTCACCTCGAGGGGAAGATATTATAACTCCAGCCCCCGAGCCTTCCAGCTGCCTAGACCCATCAAAATGTATGGTCCAATATGTATTGTCTGGCTTTTCCTCCGGGGCTTGAAGCTCTGTCCAGTCATTGATGAAGTCCACTAAAGCCTGAGACTTTATAGCTGTTCGAGGTACATATCTGATATCATGGGGTCCAAGTTCAATGGCCCACTTTGCAATCCTGCCTGTAGCCTCTCTGTTATGAATTATATCCCCCAAAGGAGCTGAAGAGACCACTGTGATAGGATGCTCTAGAAAATAATGCCTCAGCTTCCGGCTTGCCATGAATACTCCAAAAACCAGCTTCTGCCAGTGTGGGTAATGCTGCTTGGACAAAGTCAGGACCTCACTAACATAGTAGACCGGCCTCTGGACAGGATACTCCCGGTTTGCCTCCTTTCTTTCCACCACCATTGCAACACTAACAGCTTTGTTATTTGCTGCAATATACAGGAGCATTGGTTCCTTGGTGACAGGAGCTGCCAGTATGGGCGGCTCTGCCAGCTGCTTCTTTAAAGCCTCAAAAGCTTCTGCGGCGGCTTTCGTCCACTTGAACTCATCTGCTTTCTTCAACAGCTGATACAGAGGAATAGCTTTCTCCCCCAGGCGGCTTATGAAACGACTCAGAGCCGCCACGCGACCCGCCAAGCGCTGGACATCATTGATACACTTAGGCTCGGCCAGAGAGGTGACGGCCTTGATTTTCTCCGGGTTAGCTTCAATTCCACGCTCAGAAACCATGAAACCCAGGAGCTTTCCTGCAGGAACACCAAAAACACATTTATCTGGGTTAAGCTTCATCTGATAAATCCTGAGATTGTCAAAGGTTTCCTTGAGATCCTCCAGTAAAGCTGCTTTCTTAGCTGACTTGACCACAATATCATCCACATAAGCATGCACGTTGCGACCAATCTGCCCGTGGAAGCAATTTTGCACACAACGCTGGTAAGTCGCCTGGGCACTCTTGAGCCCAAAAGGCATAGAAACATAGCAGAAGGCGCCAAAAGGGGTAATGAAGGCCGTCTTCTCTTGGTCCTCCACTGCCATCTTGATCTGATGATAACCAGAGTATGCATCCAGGAAACATAACCTCTCACACCCCGCTGTAGCATCAATAATTTGGTCAATGCGAGGGAGAGCAAATGGATCAGCTGGACAAGCTTTGTTAAGATCCGTATAATCAATACACATACGCCAAGTTCCATTTTTCTTCAGAACCAACACCGGGTTAGCCAACCACTCCGGGTGTAAAACCTCTATGATAAACCCGGCTGCCAGAAGCCGGGCTAACTCTTCCCTAATAGCCTTGCGTCTCTCCTCATTGAAACGACGAAGATACTGTTTGATAGGCTTGAACTTAGGATCCACATTAAGGCGGTGCTCGGCGAGTTTTCTCGGTACACCCGGCATGTCAGAAGGTTTCCATGCAAAGATGTCCCGATTCTCACGGATAAACTCGACGAGCGCGCTTTCCTATTTGGGATCCATATCAGACCCGATAGTGAACTTAGCAGAAGAGTCGCCAGGGGTAAACTCCACTTCCTTGGTATCTCTGTGAGCCTGAAATTTGAGAGCCGGCTCTCCCTCTATAGAGGGCTTCTTGAGAGGCGTCATATCCGCCGGGTCTACATTGCTGGCGTAGATTTTGAGCTCCTCCGTGGCACAAGCCGCCTCGGCATACGCGGCATCCCCTTCTTCACATTCTATGGCGACTTTCCGGTTTCCATGAATTGTGATTGGACCCTTGGGACCCGGCATCTTGAGCTTGAGATAAATATAACAAGGCCTAGCCATGAACTTGGCATAAGCAGGCCGCCCAAAGAGAGCATGATAGGGACTCTTGATCCTGACCACCTCAAATGACAATGACTCGCATCTGGAATTATCCTCTGACGTCCCAAAAGCCACATTCAACTTGATCCTTCCAACAGGGTATGCTGACTTGCCAGGTATAATTCCATGAAAAACTGTGCTGGATGGTGTAAGGTTTTTCTCCGTCAACCCCATACGCCGGAAAGTGTCATAATACAAAATATTGATACTACTTCCGCCATCCATCAGAACCTTGGTGAGAGCATAGCCTCCCACCTGGGGTGCTACCACAAGGGCCAGGTGACCCGGATTATCAATTCTGGGCGGGTGATCCTCCCTGCTCCAAGTAATCGGCATCTCTGACCACTTTAGATATTCTGGAACTGCCGGCTCTACCGCATTAACAGAACGTCTCCTGACCTTGCGATCCCTTTTATCTGCACATGTAGTAAACACATGATACTGTCCACTACTTAACTGCTTAGGATTGCTCTGAAACCCGGTCTGATTATTCTGTTGTTGCTGATTGTTGTTCTGCGGGATCTGCTGAAAATGCTGGCCATTGTTGTATTGATTCCCTTGAAACTGCTAACCGCTGCTATTCCCTTGGAAGCCGCCACCAGACCCGCCCGGGTGGTGTGACTGTTGCTGAAAACCGCCAGGCGAGCCTCCACCAGGTGGTCCGAACCCGGGCCCGGAACCCGGTCCGTATCCTCCACCCCCACCACCTGGCGGGTTCTGGAAACGCCGAGCAAAAGCATCCATTATATGGCACTGTTCCCAGGTATGCTTGGCTGGACGCTCTTTAGTGCCGTGTTTTGGGCATGGCCCCTTCAGGAACTCCTCAAAATTTTGTGGCTTAAAAGCTCTGTTATCAGGACCACCCTTCTGAAATTTTGTACCTGCATTTGTATTAGCAACCAGCTCTGACCCGGCTTCTGGGCCCTTACGCTTCTTATCATTGTTCTGCTGCTGACTTTTGCCACCAACAGGCTTTTTACCCTTCGGATCAGGAACCTCTGGCTCATCAACTCCTGGGTCCTTTGTAGGATCAGACTCGGCATACTTGGTGAGAGCATTCATGAGCTCCCCCATATCTTTGACACTCCGTTTGAGCCGCCCTAACTTCTGCGTGAGAGGCTCATAGTGGCAGGCCTTCTCCAGCACCAAAACTGCCTGAGGGGCAGAGATGTTGTCTGAAGAATGAATAATCTCCGCAACTCGGCCGACCCAATGGTGAGCCGACTCTCCCTGCCGCTGAACACAATGCTGAAGATCAATGATAGTCTTTGGAAGCTTGCAGGTACCTTGGAAGTTTTTGATAAAACGTTCCCTTAACTCGACCCATGTGTTGATGGAATTCGGGGGCAAATTCTTCAGCCATGTCCGCGCTGCTCCTTCCAACATCATGGTGAAGTATCTTGCACAAGCCTCATCGCTGACTCCCTGCATATCCATGGCCAACTCATAACTTTCTATCCACTGTGCCGGGTTCTGGTCTGGTGTATAACTGGACACCTTCCGCGGGCCTTTGAAATCTCGGGGCAGGGGCGCGCTGCGGAGAGCCGGGCTCAAGCAAGGCACTCCAATGGATCTTCCTGTTGGGGTGACTGTTGTAGTCACGACTGGTGCGAGAGCCGCCTCCTGAGCGGCGAGAGCCACCGCCTACGCCGCTGTCTGATCTGCCGCGAGAGCCGCTGTGTGTGCCGCGTGAGTCTCATGTACTCTGTGCCCCGGGACCATAGGATTTGGTGAATATGGCAAGCCCCCAGGCGCACCCCGATGATGGCGGGTGCTAGACACTGCAGGACTTTCAGCATGGCGGCTTCTAGTGCGGCTTCTGTTAGGAGCAGGTGTGGAATGCAGTCGCTCCCGGCTGTAAGAATAATTTGCTTGCTGGACCACAGCGGTTTTCGGCTTCTCGATTGCGTTGCGAGCCTCAATCTCCAGGGGCGTGTTTCCATTGATTGGAAGTCGCGCCAGCGCGGTGGTGGCCGCATAAAGGTTATCCACAGGGTTCGTAAAATGCCCTTGCGCCGTAAGCATCGGCGCCTCTCGGCGTAAATTAGGCTCAACCCGTGGCGGCTCTTCACGACCCGCCAAGTGGCGGGCTTCCGGGTCTGGCGAACTCTGGGGAGTTCCTGTTGCAGGACCACGAATGCGTTCCCCTGGTGGGGTGCTGAACTGCAGGGCCTGACCTTCAATATTGGAGATATAGCGGCTCCGGTGTTGTCGGTGATGAACCGCATCAGACTCTGCCCGGCGTTGCTCCAGATGATAATTCTCCTGTTGCAAACGCGCCGTCTCTTCCTGTATCTCTCGTTCACGAGTCGCCAGACGGACGTTCTCCGCATCAATGCTAGCCTGAGCCTGCACCATCTGACCCTTGATCCTGGCGATTTCCGCATTGAGCTCTGCTTGATTCTCCGCTGTAACCTGTGTGGCCATCAATGTCGTCAACGTGGTCGCCAGCCCCACCAGGGCCTGCGCTGGCGAGACTCTTGGCATCGCATTAGAAGTTCCAGCATCTGCCGCCGGGTCTGGCATGTCAGCCGCCCCTGCCATGTAGACAACAGGGCGAGCGGGCGGGCCTAAAGAATCCTGCGACGGCGAGTTCTGCTGAAAGCCCCCAAGACCCTCCTGATGAAGAGCATAAAGCGACTCTCCACCAGAGGAATAGCCACCATCATCGTAAGTCACCGAGCCTTCTATGGAAGCCGACGATCCAGAGTACTCCACCCCTTGAGTGAAGCCAATGAAGACGTGCCTCTGCCTGGCGGGCTGCGTGTCCTGGACCGGCTTGAAGGTGTTGGCGAAGATATCCGGCCCAGATCCAGATCCGCCGGCGTGCACAGGAGCCGGAAGCCGAGGGGCGGCTCTCGCCACGGCGGGTTGCGCGCGGCGGGCCGTCTCAACGACCTCCGTGGAGGTGACTGGCTTAGAACCGCCAGCCTTCCCAATGAAAACATGAATTCCGCCAAAGGGGACCCGCAAACCGTACTCCAGAGAGTCGGCCTCGGGGCCCCAGTCTGAGTCGTCGACGAGCAGATTGCCGCGCCGACTCCTGGTCATCCGGCCAATCACGTATCCCTCGAGTCCTCGGGGAGGACCCTTCGAATACTCAACACCACCATGCGATAGCCCCACGGTGGGCGCCAACTGTCGTGGTATTTTCACGGCAGATGTCCTCATAGGACTTAATCTCGAAGCCATCGCGTAAGTAGCAGATCGAAGGGGTCAAACGAGGAACACGGAAGGCAAGATTTACCCAGGTTCGGCCCCTCTCGAGGAGGAAAAGCCTACTCCTGCTAGATGTATTTGAAGATCTTGATTACAAGGGTTTTGAGACTTGTCTAGCCCTAGCTCTCGAAAGATTTTTTCCCCCCTTCTATCCCCGGGGGCTCCCCTTTATATACAGGCGGGGCCCCGGGGCTCACATAAGAGTCCGGGCCAGGATAACAATCCGAGCCCAACTCCCCTTACTTGTTTCCTAAGTTATACCCTTAGGCGGTTTGCACTTACCGCCTCTCTCGGCGGGTCTTGGGCCGGCCCCTCATTGGGCGGCTCTCCTTCTGGGCCTCCATAGAAGACTCTACGGCCCACCTGGCCCTTCATGGTTTTACTCCTCGAGACCCGGCCCTGAACGGGCGGGTTTCACCCAAAGATATTTCCCTGACACTGACCCTGAGCTAGCATACTCTTTCCTTATAGCCTTCTTCTTCTTGGATGAAGTGGCAGCAGCAGTGTTCTTGGCAGTATCATATTTCTTGGGCAGCTCATCTGGAACAAAATCTTCATCCTCCTCATCAGAATTGAGCTTTCTTCTTGCCTGGTTGCAGCTTTGGGCAGATCTGGTGAGCTAGGTACATCATCATAGCTCTCATCAGGACTAGTGCCTGAGCTCATGTCAACATTCTCGTCTCTGAACTTGTTCTCACTGTCATCTGAGCCTGACATCTCTGACCCTGTGAAATAGAGTATAGAAGAGTGGAAGGGTTGAGTCATCACAAAATGCAGACAATTTTAAAAGATTTGGACTAAAATTTCTCAAGATTTGCATTCTGCCAAGTGTATATGTGTAAAACCGAGGCAAACTTTTCGGACCCACCGAGACAGACAACCTGCATTACAGAAACTTGGCACCACTTTCGGTGAGACCGAAAATGGGCACTCGGTTTCACCGAGGTTGTTCTCAGTTGACCAGAAAAGGGAATCGGTGATGCCGATTCTTTTGCTTCGGTGTCACCGAGATTAAAATTGCAGACGGCAAACCCTAAAAAATTGTTCGTTCGCTAGTCTAATGAAATTTCTAGTGGATAGATCGATCTCAAACTTTGTCTTGTCGATGGAAAAGTCCTAATGCGCCAAAGTAATTAACTCTGGGTCGATAGAGAATTCATAATCTTTATCAGTAACAAAGATAGGTGAAGCAGCAAACTTAGGATCACATTTCATTCTAGCATTCAAAGTCTTTTCCTTATACTTGCGTAGCAATTTCTTAAGATCATTTCTATCCTTACAAGAAAGGATTTCTCTAGCTATCTCTCCATCCAAAACATAACCTTTAGGTATCTTACGCATTTCAAATCTAGGAGAGCCAGGTCTAATAGGTGTTTCATTGTCATCAGTTTCAAAGGCTTCATCAGTTTCAGTAGTTTCATCAGTTTCAATAATTTCATTCTCTTTAGCTCTAGCAATTTGTTCATCCAGAAATTCACCTAGTGGCACATTATCATCTGGCATGGTACTAGCATCATCATAAGCATCATTCATAGCAGAAGTAGCATCATCAATAACTTGCAACATATCAGGATTACTAGCATGTGGTGGTGTTGCAAACTTTCTCATAACAGAAGGTGAATCAAGTGCAGAGCTACAGGGCAGTTCCTTACCTCCCCTCGTCTTAGAGGGAAAAAAATCACATTCTTTGGATCCTTCAGATTCTTCATAGTGATCAATTGATATAAATCCCAAGTGACTCAACAAATATAGCTATGCTCCCCGGCAACGGCGCCAGAAAAAGGTCTTGATAACCCACAAGTATAGGGGATCGCAACAGTTTTTTAGGGTAGAGTATTCAACCCAAATTTATAGATTCGACACAAGGGGAGCCAAAGAATATTTGAGAGTATTAGCAATTGAGTTGTCAATTCAACCACACCTGGAGATTAAATATCTGCAGCAGAGTGATCGGTAGCACAATAGTATGATAGTTTGATAGCAGTAGTAACAGTAACAGTAACGGTAGCAGTGATAGCAATAGTTTTGTAGCAATTGGAATAGTAGCAGCAACAATAGTAACTTAGCAAAACCAATAAGTGGAAAACTCGTCGGCACTGGATTGGTGAACTCATTGGATGATATTCATCATATAACAGTCATAACCTAGGGCGACACAGAACTAGCTCCAGTTCATAAATGTAATGTAGCCATGTATTCCGTAAATAGTCATACGTGCTTATGGAAAAGAACTTGCATGACATCTTTTGTCCTACCCTCCCGTGGCAGCGGGGTCCATAAGGAAACTAAGGGATAATAAGGCCTCCTTTTAATAGAGAACCGGAACAAAGCATTAACACACGGTGAATACATGAACTCCTCAAACTACGGTCATCACCGGAAAGTATCCCGACTATTGTCACTCCGGGGTTTGCGGATCAGAACACGTAATAGGTGCGTATGACTAGCAAGATTGGATCAAGAACATAGATATAATGGTGATAACATAAACGGTTCAGATCTGAAATCATGGCACATGCAAATTTACTTTGGAACGACAGGGTAATACCGCATATAGGTAGACATAGTGGACTCATCTGGAATAACTTTGGTTTAAGGATTTTGATGCACAAGCAGTATTCCCGCTTAGTACAGGCGAAGGCTAGCAAATAGATTGAGAAGCGGCCAGCTAGAGAGCGAAAACGGTCACGAACATGCATGTCTAAGAGTATGTCTAGAGGGGGGGGGGGTGAATACATGAACTCCTCAAACTACGGTCATCACCGGAAAGTATCCCGACTATTGTCACTCCGGGGTTTGCGGATCAGAACACGTAATAGGTGCGTATGACTAGCAAGATCGGATCAAGAACATAGATATAATGGTGATAACATAAACGGTTCAGATCTGAAATCATGGCACTAGGGCCCTAGTGACAATCATTAAGCATGGCAAAGTGTAGGATCGAAAGTATGTCTAGAGGGGGGGGGGCGTGATTAGACTACTTGACCAAATAAAAATTCTACCTTTTCCCAATTTTAAGTGTTGGCAGATTTTAGCAATGACAGCAAGTCAAGTACACCCTACACATGCATGTCTAAGAGTATAGCAGTGGAAAGTAACAACAAGCATATGTAGTAGAGGGTAGGAAGGAAGATCAAACGCAATTTGAAGACACGAAGATTTTTCCCGTGGTTCCGATAGGTGGTGCTATCGTACGTCCACGTTTATGGAGTCTTCAACCCACGGAAGGTAACGGTCGCGAGAGTCCACGGAGGGCTCCACCCATAAGGGTCCACGAAGTAGCAACCTTGACTATTCCATAATGGCTTCCGTCCACGAAGGACCAGCCTCACTATGGGTTGATCTTCACGAAGTAGGCGATCTCCTTGCCCGTACAAGCTTCTTGGTTCAACTCCACAACACGAAGTAGGAGGCTCCCAAGCGACACCCAACCAATCTAGGAGGCACCACCATCCAAAAGGTAATAGGCTCGGCAATGTCGATGAACTCCTTGCTCTTGTGCTTCAAGATGATAGACTCCTCAACACACAATCACTCTCTCACATATTTGGCTTTGGTGGAAGAGATTGATTTGGTGGAAAGCAACTTGGGGAGGCTAGAGATCAAGATTCATATGGTAGGAATGGAATAGCTTCATCTCAACACATGAGTAGGTGGCTCTCTCTCAGAAAATTGGATGGGGCAAGTATGGAATAGTTCTGAGTGCCTCTCTTTCGAGTGGGTGGTGGTGAAGGGGTATATATAGGCATCCCCAAAAATCCAACCGTTACACCTAAAGTGACCAACTCGGTGACACCGAAGTATAAAACTCGATGGTACTGAAGTGACCAAAAGGCAGCAACTTTTGAATCTCGGTGAGACCGATACATAAATCTCGGTGGTACCGATTTGATGACCAACGTTCAGATTACACAACTCGGTATAAAACTCGGTGGTACCGAACTACCGGAGGGGGCCACCCTGGTGAGCACAAGACACCAGGGCACGCCAGGCCCCCCCCCAGGCGCGCCCTGGTGGCTTGTGCCCAGCACGGCCCACCTCCGGTGCCCATCTTCTGGTATATAAGGTCTTTTGACCTAGAAAAAATTAGGGTAGGACTTTCGGGATGGAACACCACCGTCTCGAAGCGGAACTTGGGCAGGAGCACTTTTGCCCTCCGGCGGAGCGATTCCGCCGGGGGAACTTCCCTCCCGGAGGGGGAAATCAAAGCCATCGTCATCACCAACACCCCTCTCATCTTAGGGAGGCCAATCTTCATCAACATCTTCAACAACACCATCTCCTCTCAAACCCTAGATCATCTCTTGTGTTCAATCTTTGTACCCGAACCTCATATTGGTACGTGTGGGTGACTAGTAGTGTTGATTACATCTTGTAGTTGATTACTATATAGTTTATTTGGTGGAAGAATTTATGTTCAGATCCATTATGCTATTCAATACCCCTCTGATCTTGAGCATGAATATTATTTGTGAGTAGTTACCTTTGTTCTCGAGGTCACGGGAGAAGTCATGTTGCAAGTAATCATGTGAATTTGGTATGTGTTCGATATTTTGATGATATGTATGTTGTGATTCCCTTAGTGTGTCATGTGAACGTCGACTACATGACACTTCACCATCCTTGGGCCTAAGGGGATGCATTGTGGAGTAGTTATTAGATGATGGGTTGCTAGAGTGACAGAAGCTTAAACCCTAGTTTATGTGCTACTTCGTAAGGGGCTGATTTGGATCCAAACGTTTAATGCTATGGTTAGATTTTATCTTAATACTTTTCTCATAGTTGCGGATGCTTGCGAGGGGGTTAATAAGTGGGAGGTTTGTTCAAGTAAGAACAACACCCAAGCACCGGTCCACCCACATATCAAATTATCAAAGTAGCGAACGCAAATCAACCCAACATGATAAAAGTGACTAGACGAAATTCCCGTGTACCCTCAAGAACACTTTGCCTATAATAAGATATTGTTCTGGCCTATCCTTTGCCACAAAGGGATTGGGCTATCTTGCTGCTCTTTATTTACCGTTACCGTTACTTGCTTGTTACCAATTATCTTGCTATCAAACTATCTGTTACCTACAATTTCAGTGCTTGCAGAAATTACCTTGTTGAAAACCGCTTGTCATTTCCTTCTGCTCCTCGTTGGGTTCGACACTCTTACTTATCGAAAGGACTACGATTGACCCCCTATACTTGTGGGTCATCAGCGTCCAGACCGCAACGACCGCGGCGCTGGCCGCGGAGGTGGCCGCGGTGGCGGTAGGTGGGACAACCGCAATGTCAACCCCCGCCAAGGCTGGCGCGAGCAGCCTCGTGAGGGTGCCTGGCGTGAACAGCCTAGTGAGGCGCGCCCTCAGGACAACGCTGCCCTTCCATCGCTGCCACCACCGCCCAGGAGGAACGACAACAACCAGCTTGACGAGGGGGCTGGGGGCTATCAGGAGCCCCGCACGATAGCCTGCATCCTCGGTGGAGCGCATGCCCATGCGTCAAAACGCCTGTTCGAGCAGTTCTCCCGTGAGGTGAACGTCACCCTCCCGAGGCCGGAGGCCGAGCAGCCCCTCAAATGGTCGCAGTACGCCATCTCCTTCGACTCCAGGGACAGCCTCAAGTCCATGGCAGATGCAGGCGCGCTTCCCATGCTGTGCACTCCCACCATCAGCAACGTCCTAGTCACCAAGACCTTCATCGATGAAGGCGCGGGCCTCAACGTGCTCTCTGTGGAGACCTTCGAGACACTTCAGGTGCCCTACGACCAGCTGATGCTAACCAGGCCATTCTCTGGGGTGACCGATGGCTCCACCATTCCCCTGGGGCAAGTACGCCTCCCTGTCACCTTCGGCACGCGCGATAACTACCACACCAAGCTCATTGACTTCGATGTGGTGCACATTGGCCTCCCGTAAAATGCAATCCTGGGATACCCGAGGCCACACCCCCAAGGAAGAAACAGTTGTTGCTCATCCAAGGCCCCGCCAAGGTGAAGAATGCAGCGCCTGCTGCCAGCGCCGCGAGCCCCGTGCCTGCTGCCGGCGCTTGCCTCCCCCAGCATAGGAAGGCACGCCCGGCGCCTCCTTCGGGAAAGGCTCGGGGACTTCCATCCGGAAAGCGTCTGACCTGACCAGGGTAACGAGGGAGGTTCTTGGGCACCATCTAGAGGCGTGCTTCGACACGCGCCCCCGCAAGCAAGGAGTGCGGCGCCAGACGCCAGGGGCGCAAGAGTTCATCACCCGAGAGATCGACAAGCTGCGAGAAGCTTGGGCTATGCGCGGTGAGTGCCATCCGAGATGCCCCATCAACTCGGTTGTGCCCCCCGGGGAGAACAACAACGTGCGCATGTGCGTCAACATCACGGGCCTTAATAGGGCTGGTTCACAGGGCCTCATCCGGCCATTGCGCATTGGCCAGGACAGGGGCGTCTCCACCAGCTACGTTCGCATGCCTTTTCGCTTGGAGAACGCTGGCGCCACCTTCCAAAGGCTGGCGCGGCTCGCGATGGCATCTTGCAAGGTGTTAGGCCCTCGCGAGTCCTCAAGACCTCAGGGGCCAACCCGCCCCTGAGAGGTGAACCCCTACAGCACGCTTCGCCAAGCAGCCCGACGCCCTCGCACGCTGCCACAACAACATAATTGCCAGGTGACTCTTTGGTCTGTTCAAGTTGAGGGCGCCCTTTGGGCTGCATTATCCTCAAGCAGGCCCGATCCTGATGGGGGGGGCAGGGGGAAGACCGCCCCCAGAACAAAGGGGCCCCAGGCACGAGCACTTATGTAGATTAAGCCTGAATTTAGAGGGTGAAAAAATGGTGTAGGCGTTGTCGTGTTGGGCTTGGTCCAAATAGCAATTGGATACCAAAACTGAACGTCCAAAACTCCAGTAATCCACACCTTAATCACGCACGCACGACGCTCCTAGATGGCATGGGACGGAATGATTTTCACCTCATTGGTCTGATTGCCTTCTATTTTCCCTTTACTTACCTAATCCCCCCATCACTTGGCGACGCCATCTCCTTTGCCAACTGCATGGACTTATCCCTAACCGTGAAGCCATCACCCCGCATCATCGTAGTGTCTGCAGCCGCTGCGGCCGCTAAGAACGGACCTGGCGAACAATAGCGAGGAGGCCATAGGAACGCCCAGTGGCAGTCGGCAGTCTTCGCTGTCATCGCGGCCATGAACGAATCCAACAAAGAAGGTAGCCTACAAGCTTATGTCTTAGTGATTTCTAAAAGGGTACAGATCATGATCGTATCTTCATTATTGCAACACGCATTGATGATCATCGACTGATTGGACACTGGTAAGTGATAGATTATCGGGCTTTAAGCACTTGTAATTGGTGACTTGGACATCACAATCGATAAGATTTTATTAATTGATTTAGTATTTTGTAGATTTCGTCTAGTTTTTAATTGCCAATTATTTCTTTAAATTTCAGCCCCTCATGTCACCTAGTAAAAGGCATGCATTCTGCAATTACAAATTACTGGATGAGATTGATAATGATGCATCGCAGAATGTTATAAGAAATTTCTAAGAGATATATACATATGTAATTTGATAATGATGATTATGTTGTTGTTTATACTAAAGGGCCCCGAGTTCTAGATTCGCCCCGGGCCCCCGAAAACTCAGGACCGGCCCTGTCCTCAAGGTGGCCAGGGTCCGCTCCGGCGGCATACTCACTTTTTGGTTGTGTAACGAACCTGGTTATCTTTTCTTGAGCTTATGTCATTTTCTTAAGCCTTGTGTTTGGTGCCTCGCCACCATCTGAAATCGCCGCACCCTCGCGACTCTTCTCTCGGCCGTCCCATGACTGGGGCTGGACACGGCGTCTGTGCTCGGGTCCGTCCCGGCAGCGTTGGTAAATCCAAGTGATCGAGCTCTGTCTCGCGGGCCCGCTCCCGTGCACGTCACCTCACAGAGGTCCTTGGTATCCCGCACTTTCATGGAATTGTCGCGAGCAAGTGAGTAAGGGTGCGACGTGCTTGGACTGCATCGGTATTTCCCCAAAGAGGAAGGGATGATGCAGCACAGTGAAGGTAAGTATTTAACTCAGTTATGAAACCAAGGTTATCGAACCAGTAGGAGGATCACCACCACCCAATAAGCAGCACCTGCACACAAACAACAAATACTTGCAACCCGACACGAAAGATAGGTTGTCAATCTCTCTACGGTAATAAGATAGATTAGGTAGTGATAGATAGGAGAGATAGATCTCTCAAGAACACAAATAAAAAGAGTAAATATGCAGCAATATATTTTTTGGTTTTTGGTTTTGTTAATCTGAAAACAAAGAGTGCAAAAACGTAGATCGGAAAGCAATATGATGGAAAAGTAGACCCGGGGGCCGTAGGGTTCACTAGTGGCTTCTCTCATGAGTATAGCGCACGGTGGGTGAACAAATTACTGTTGGGCAATTGATAGAAAATCGAATAGTCATGACGATATCCAAGGCGATGATCATTATATAGGCATCACGTCCAAGATAGATAGAACGACTCCTGCCTGCATCTACCTCTATTACTCCACACATCGACCGCTATCCAGCATGCATCTAGTGTATTAAGTTCATGGAGAAATGGAGTAATGCAATAAGAACGATGACATGATGTAGACAAGATCTATTCATGTAGGAATAGACCCCATCTTGGTATCCTTAATAGCAACGATACATGCGTGTCTTGCTGCCCCTTCTGTCACTGGGAAAGAACACCGCAAGATCGAACCCATCACAAAGCACCTCTTCCCATGGCAAGAAAAATCGATCTAGTTGGCCTAACTAAACCAAAGATTCGAAGAAGAAATACGATGCTATAAGAAATCATGCATATAAGAGATCAAAGAAGACTCAAATAATATTCATGGATAGAAACTGGTCATGAACTCAAAATTCATCGGATCCCAACAAACACACCGCAAAAGTTTACATCAAATAGATCTCCAAGAGACCATTGTATTGAGAATCAAAAGAGAGAGAGAGAAGAAGCCATCTAGCTACTGCCTACGGACCCGTAGGTCTATGGTGGACTACTCACGCATCATCAGAGAGGCACCTATGAGGAAGATGAACACCTCTGTGATGGTGTTTAGACTGGATCTCGCGGTTCTGGAACTTGCGGCGGCTGGAATTGTGTTTCGTCGACTCCTCTAGGTTTTTTGGATTTTCTGGGAATTTATAGGCTTGATAGTCGGTTGAGGGGGTGCCCGAGGTGCCCATCCTCCACCAGGCCGCGTCAGGGGGCCTCTGGCGCGCCCTGGTGGGGGATGGCCACCCTGCCCCTCCCCCCCAAACAAAGATACAAGACGCTCCAAGCAAAACACATGATATGTGACAAATAAAAAATATACCTCCAAGTAAAATACCGATGGTCGTTAGAAGAAAGAGGGGATGCCACTCGTTGGCATCCCCAAGCTTAGTTGATTGTTTCTCTTTGGATATATCTTGGGGGTGCGGTAGCATCCCCAATCTTAGGCTCTTACTACTCCTTATTCCTTCATCCATCGTGATCTCACCCAAAACTTGAAAACTTCAATCACACAAAACTCAACAAAATCTTCGTGAGATCCGTTAGTATAACAAAGCAAATCAGTACTTTAGGTACTGTTGAAAACCCATTCATATTTTTTTATTGCATTATACCTACTGTATTTTAACTTTACCATGGCTTATACCCCCAATACAAACCATAGATTCATGAAAACAAGCACACAATACAACGAAAACAGAATCTGTCTTAAACAGAACAGTCTGTAGCAATCTGTACTCTAGACAAACTTTAAAATTTCTGAAAAATTAGGACAACGTAAGGAATTTGTATAGAAACACTGTGTTATAATTTCAGCTCAAGATCACGTTCCAGCAAAAAATGAAAATTCATATACTGGACGCAAAGTTTCTGTTTCAGATTCAGCATCACTTCTACTCATCCTATGAATCATCCTAATGGTTCTACTTGGCACAAACACTAAATAAACCATAAAAACACAATCATAACAGAGGCATAATTGTGTCAACACTCAAAAACAGAAAGGAAAAAGAAAAAATTTATTTATTCATTGGGTTGCCTCCCAACAAGCGCTATCGTTTTACGCCCCTAGCTAGGCATAATGGATAGATTCAAGTATTGTCATCTTTGGTTTTGGATCCATAGGATGCCGTCATGATTGATTCAGATGATGGTTTAATTATTGTTCTAGGTAAGTGTTCTATACCCTTTCTCAAGGGAAATTGAAAACGAATATTGCCTTCTTTCATATCAATCACGACACCTATAGTGCGTAAAAACGGTCTACCAAGTATAATGGGACAAGATGGATTGCAATCAATATCAAGCACAATAAAACCAATGGGCACATAATTCCTATTTGCAAGAATAAGAACATCATTAATTCTTCCCGAAGGTTTTTTAATAGTAGAATCCGCCAAGTGCAAATTAAGAGAACATTCTTCAATGTTGGTAAGACCAAGCACATCACATAGAGATTTAGGAATCGTGGAAACACTAGCACCCAAATCACACAAAGCAAAGCATTCATAATTTTTAATCTTGACCTTAATGGTAGGTTCCCACTCATCATGTAATTTTCTAGGAATAGAAATCTCCAACTCCAACTTTTCTTCAAAAGATTTCATCATGGCATCAAAGATATGTTTAGTAAAAGCTTTATTTTGCTCATAAGCATGGGGTGAATTCAACATAGATTGAAACAAATAAATACATTCAATCAAAGAGCAACTATCATAGTTAAAATCTTTGCAATCCAAGATAGTGGGCACATCACTAGTTAAAGTTTTGACCTCTTCAAACCCACTTTTAGCAAAATTTTCATCAAGATTTTCACCCTCCAAATTATTGGGACGCCTTCTAGCTAAAGTTGACTCTACTTAAGTCCCTTCATTATCAATTTTAACATTACTAAACAAGGAATCAATAGAATAAACACCAATCACTTTAAGATCTTCATCATTTTTATAATGACAATCACTAGAAGACGATTTTTCTAAGATTTCTCTTTTAGCTCTAAGCATAGCGGTTCTTTTCTTACTTTCATCCATAGAGACATATAAAGCTTTAATATATTCATCAATATTAGGCACAAAAGCTTTCAATTTGAGATTTTCAACATCATTAGAAATTCTATCAATGCTTCTAGACATATCATCAATCTTATTCAACTTTTCTTCTACCGTAGTATTGAAAGCCTTTTGCGCATTGATAAATTCTTTAATATTACTCTCAAGATCAGAGGTGTTCCTATTATTATTGTAAGAAGAATTACCATAACTATAAGAGGAATTTCCAGAAAAAGGCCTAGGATTAAAATTACCTCTATAAGCATTGTTATTGAAATTGTTGCACGAGACAAAATTCACATCTACGGATTCACTATTTTGCTCAATCAAGGTAGACAAAGGCACATCATTAAAATCAATAGGAGCATTTTTACTAGCAACCAATTTCATCAAATCATCAACTTTATCATTCAAAGTACTAATTTCCTCTACCGAATTAACCTTTTTACTAGTAGGTGCTCTTTCTGTATGCCATTGAGAATAATTAGCCATGATATTATCAAGCAATTTAGTAGCTTCACCCAAAGTAATCTCCATAAAAGTACCACCCATGGCGGAATCTAAAAGATTTCTAGAGACAAAATTCAATCCCGCATAAAAATTTTGTATGATCATCCAAAGATTCAACCCATGTGTAGGACAATTTCTTATCATCAACTTCATTCTTTCCCAAGATTGGGCAACATGTTCATGCTCAAGTTGCTTAAAATTCATGATTTGCGTCCTAAGGGAAATAATTTTCGCAGGCGGAAAATACTTAGTGATAAAATCATCCTTACACTTATTCCAAGAATCAATACTATTGCGAGGCAAAGATTAAAACCAAATTTTTGCACGATCCCGCAAGGAAAAAGGAAATAGTTTCAACTTCACAATTTCATTGTCCACATCTTTTTTTCTTTTGCATATCACACAATTCAACGAACGTGTTTAGATGGGACGCGACATCCTCATTAGAATTACCGGCAAATTGATCTTTCATGACAAGATTCAACAAAGCGGCATTAATATCACAAGACTCCGCACTTGTGGCGGGAGGAGCAATAGGCGTACTAATAAAATCATTGTTATTAGTATTGGAAAAATCACACAACTTGGTATTCTCTCGAGTCATCTTGACTACGCAAACAAGATTGCAAGCAAGGAAGAGATCCGGAAAGAAAAAGGGCAAACGAAAGAGAGGGCGAAGAAAACGGCAAATTGGTGAAGTGGGGGGGAGGAAAACGAGAGGCAAATGGCAAATAATGTAATTGCAAGGAGATGAGATTTGTGATTAGGAACCTGGTAGATGATGATGGAGTCCCCTCGGCGCCTACGATAGGCACGTAGAAGAGACCGCTTCCTCCCCGGCAACGGCGCCAGAAATTCCTTTGACGTGCTTGGACTGCGTCGGTATTTCCCCAAAGAGGAAGGGATGATGCAGCACATCGACGTTAAGTATTTCCCTCATTTATGAAACCAAGGTTATCGAACCAGTAGGAGGATCACCACCACCCAATAAGCAGCACCTGCACACAAACAACAAATACTTGCAACCCGACGCGAAAGAGAGGTTGTCAATCTCTCTACAGTAATAAGATAGATTAGGTAGTGATAGATAGGAGAGATAGATCTCACAAGAACACAAATAAAAAGAGTAAATATGCAGCAATGTATTTTTGGGTTTTTGGTTTTGTAGATCTGAAAACAAAGAGTGCAAAAACGTAGATCGGAAAGAAATATGATGGAAAAGTAGACCCGGGGGCCATAGGGTTCTCTAGTGGCTTCTCTCATGAGTATAGCCCACGGTGGGTGAACAAATTATTGTTGGGCAATTGATAGAAAATTGAATAGCCATGACGATATCCAAGGCGATGATCATTATATAGGCATCATGTCCAAGATAGATAGACCGACTCCTGCCTGCATCTACCTCTATTACTCCACACATCGACCGCTATCTAGCATGCATCTAGTGTATTAAGTTCATGGAAAAACGGAGTAATGCATTAAGAACGATGACATGATGTAGACAAGATCTATTCATGTAGGAATAGACCCCATCTTGTTATCCTTAATAGCAACGATACATGCGTGTCTTGCTACCCCTTCTATCACTGGGAAAAAACACCGCAAGATCGAACCCATCACAAAGCACCTCTTCCCATGCCAAGAAAAATCGATCTAGTTGGCCTAACTAAACCAAAGATTCGAAGAAGAAATGCGATGCTATAAGCAATCATGCATATAAGAGATCAAAGAAGACTCAAATAATATTCATGGATAGAAACTGATCATGAACTCAAAATTCATCGGATCCCAACAAACACACCGCAAATGTTTACATCAAATAGATCTCCAAGAGACCATTGTATTGAGAATCATAAGGGAGAGAGAAGAAGCCATCTAGCTACTGCCTATGGACCCGTAGGTCTATGGTGGACTACTCATGCATCATCGGAGAGGCACCTATGAGGAAGATGAACCCCTCCGTGATGGTGTTTAGATTGTATCTCGCGGTTCTGGAACTTGCGGCGGCTGGAATTGTGTTTCGTCGACTCCTCTAGGGTTTTTGGATTTTCTGGGAATTTATAGGCTTGATAGTCGGTTGAGGGGGTGCCCGAGGTGCCCATCCTCCACCAGGCCGTGCCAAGGGGCCTCTGGCGCGCCCTGGTGGGGGATGGCCACCCTAGGCCCCCTCTTTTGGTGTTCTTTGGACCATCTTCTTTCTTCTGGGCCATAAAAAATCCACAAAAATCCCCGCAGCATTTGGGCTCCGTTTGGTACTGATTTTCTACGAAATAAAAAACAAGCAAAAACAGCAACTGGCACTTTGGCACTATGTCAATAGGTTAGTCCCAAAAAATGATATAAAGTTGTAATAAAATGATTGTAGAACATCCAAGAATGATAATATAACAGCATGAAACAAGTAAAAATTATAGATACGTTGGAGACGTATCAGGGTGCGACCCAATATTGCATGACTGTTAGTGTGGTGTTTCGTCACCACGGGCGCCACGTGTCCGGTGACTTCTCCCTTGATCATTCCATGGAGGAACTCGACACGGCATCTATGCTCGGGTCCGTCCCTACAGCATCGCTAAACCCGAGTGACCGAGCTCTATCTAGCAGGCCATACGCGCACACATCTCCTCATTGGGTCCTCGGTGTCCGACCTCTTCATGCAATGGCCTCGGAAAGTATCGGGGATATTACCCCGCGATATAACCTGGCCGTAAGTATGACCCGGCCAGGACTTGGCGACTCACTGGTGACCCGGTCGAGACTTGGCGGTTCATTGGTGACCCGGCAGGCGGGTCAGAGGAGCGACAAGGCCCAGGGCCCAGCGGGCAAGCCGGAGCAAGGCGGCTCGTGGACGGGCTTGGAGGGGCGGCTCACAAGAGAAGGCCTAGGGAGAGAAAGGATTCCCTCACAAAGGAAACAAGACCCGGATTAGGATTCAAGAGAGACTAGTCCTAATCCTACTCCTAGTAGGACTCTACATGTAAACCTACCCCTTCAACTTATATAAGGAGGGGTAAGGCACCCCAAGAGGGACAACTTCAAGTCATTAGAGATAGACAGATTAGAGGCTCTCGAGATTAGAGGTAGCGACCCCCGCACCCTTGTAATCGAGATCGTCATCATCATCAATATAGACACAAAGCAGGACGTAGGCTTTTACCTCCATCGGAGGGGCTGAACCTGGGTAAACTCGCGTCTCTCGATTCCGACCAACCCCTCTCAAGCCGCCACATAATTGCGATGGCCTCACACCTAAGTCCGTTAACCCGGGCATCTTGCCGTGACAAAACCACGACAGTTGGCGCCCACCGTGGGGCCAGCGCACGATGGTATTGTGTTCTTGAAGGGATCTCCTCTGGGATCGAGAAGCTCACGACATGCCGGATGAAGAAAAACCCGGCGCATAAGGATCAACATCATCTCAACGAGCAGTCGGATTGGCCGATACAAGATTAAGATCGACATATTAGGGTTTGCATCTGTACGCCGTCAGCTCATGCGATCTGTCGAGTCCAAGACGATATCTATTGCAGAGGCCGCCGTGCAAACCAATACGACATCTACGTCAGTGAGTCGCCGGTCTCCTTGTCGGATTCTCCTGGGATACTCGCGGGACAAATAAAACAACAGCGGCGATGGGAGCAACTCCCGAGAAATTGATCGGTCATGGCTACTGCTGCGCTCATGTAAAGAAATTCACTGCCAAGTGTTAGTGCTTGCACGGTTTCCAAAATCTGTTTACTTTTGGAGTAGTGCTACCTCTAGTACATGGGCTCTAATCCACACACGTTTGAAGCTACAAATCACATTTTGGTTTTCAACTGCTACGTCCACTGGTGGATACTATCAGGTGCTATTTATCTTGTTTCGCTTGCTCTGCAAATTAATTCTATAAAGTTATTCTACTTCGATTTGTACCGTTTTGTGTGCAGATTTTATCGACTCATGGCATCGATAAAGTATGACTTTTTGCTGCTGAGTGGTGGCACAAGGGAATTCAAGTGGCTGTCAAATATATATATATCGTCAAGAGTTGATCAGAATCAAGAAGCCAATTCCGATGCCAAGACGATTTGCTACTCATGCAGCGTTGTATGGAGGCAGAGGTTAAACGGGAAAACCAGTCCGCTTTTGGATTCCATGGCGGCCACGACCTGGACACGAACTCAGGACTCCGTCGACGTCATCTTTTTGCTGACGCGCCTCAGCCGCCGCGGCCTCGTCTCGCCTGGCTCGTCTGGCCGGCGCACCTCCACCACTATGGCCTTGCCTCCACCTCGCCCCGGCTGCTCGGCCTCGCCGAGCGCCTCCGCCTTGATCCGGCCTCGCACCCGCCTCGAGTCAGCTCTGCTCCGCCTCAACCCGCCACGACTGCTGCTGTCACCATGACTCACGCCGCCTCGGTCCCGCCTTGAGCAGGCCTTGCCTTGCCTCGCCCGAGCCGATGTCACGCGCCCGCCAGCCATCGTTGCCTCGCTTGCTCGCCATCTGCGCCCTCGCCGGCTCGCCTCCGCCGCGCTTCGGCTGGGTCGCCGCGACCGCGCCCTTGCCGACTCGCCTCCTTGGTGACAGAATAATTGACCGAAGCATCCCTCCTGTACTACTAAACATGTTGTATCAGATGGTCGATGACTCTCAGGTTACAGGATATTAGGCACCAAGTGTTTAAGTCTGTATCAACAGCTTTTCTCATTACGGATATGATGGCATGCAACTGGAGTTCCTAATTCAATCTTTGGGATTGTTTCGCTAGAGGGAATTGATGGATTTGTCTGCCACCTCTTGGTGTTCCTGAGCACCTACTCAACTCTGGTTTTTTGTTCTGGATATCCCCAAGCAATGAAGATATCATAATGAGATCAAGAGAAGGCTCATTCAAGGGCGTGAAGGTCATTTCATGGTCAAACTACTACTCGTACTATTTTAGCATCAGTACAGTTGCTGCATCTGTCATTCAAGAAACGTCAGGTGGCAGGACAATTACTCAAGTGGCATTATACCGCGGAGATGGAGCGCATGACAGCATCGTTATGTACTGGTGTTCGTCTGTGGCGCGTGGCTTAATAGACGCGCACAAGCCGTCGCTGCCGCGGCCCGGTTTACATCAACACGTCGGTACCGCGCACGCTCACCCGCCAGTATGAGCCACCCAATGAGTGCGGCAAGCCGCCATAGCCACCGGCTTACAACGCCGCGACCGTCTCTCGTGGCCGCACCGGCTTACAACGCCGCGGCCGTCTCTCAAGGCCGCACCGGCTTACAACGCCGCTGCCGTCTCTCGCGACCGCACCGGCTTACAACGCCGCGGCCGTCCCTCGCGACCGCACCGGCTTACAACGCCACGGCCGTCTCTCGCGACCGCGCCGTCTTCAAACGCCGCGGCTAACTTCTATGTCTACATCAACATGTCAGGGGCCGCATACACCAGTACGAGCCGCCCAACGGACGGTTCTGAATCGCCGCCCTGCGGACCAATCTACATTGACATATCGGTGCGGTGTTCGCCTGTACGAGCCACCCGACGGACAGGCGCACAAGTCGCCGCCGCTACAGTTTGGTTAACTTCAACAACCAACCGGGACGAACCATCAACCGGGTTATTGAAACAATTCATACGGGATCATCTATAACCCGCTACGGTCAACCTCAACCTTAAGTGGAGACTCTCAAGCCGCCTCTTCGAGTCAACTTAAGACTCGGGGGCTACAGACATGGCTCGACACATTTGGTCGTTTTCAACGAGAACCCCGGGTCATTGCAAGGAAGTTAACCCAATCCTGGGGGCTACTACATTATTGGCGGAAGAATTAAAAGTTGCCCAAGAGGACGAGCCGCCATGATGCACCGTTCAAACATGGATGCCTTGAGTTATTGGATCATCATAAAGTCACTTGGGGGTTTCTGCTGTTTCTTCTTACGAGATGGAGGTTTACAAGATGGCGGCTTTCAAGATGGTGCAACAATGTTGATACTTCAACAAGGTCATTTGGGGGCTTCCAACCCACCGGGTTTAGCTTACACACCCTCTTGATCGGCTCTTCAGCCAAAATAGCAACATTGTACGGCGACTTACAGGACGGCGGCTTACAAGTTGGCGGTCCACAAGACGGCGGCTTACAAATTGGCGTTCCTCAAGACGGCGGCGTACAAGATGGTGCAAAGGTTGACTCTATCAACAAGGTCATTTGGGGGCTTCAAACCCATCGGGTTTAGCTTACACACCCTCTTGATCGGCTTTTCAGCCACGTAAGGCGGGTTGTATACCCAAACGTTGACTCCGTCAACAAGGTCATTTGGGGGCTTCCAACCCACCGGGTTTAGCTTACACACCCTTTTGATCGGCTCTTCAGCCACCGCATGTTGGAGTTAAACCTGCCTGTATGCTGCTGCTGCTCCGCTAGGTGACCCGCCGAACTCTTGCCAGTTAATCTCGACTAGAGACCCTGAGCTGCTCAAAGTATTTGACAGTCACTCTCACTAGAGACCCTGTACTGGTCAAGGTTAAACCGGCGGATCTTGTCACGTGAGGGCCGGCTTACAGAAAGCGAGGATAAACTCACCCATCTGCTGCCGACTCTCCGCTATGTGGCCCGTTCGTACTCTTAAACAGTTACTCTTTTAAAGACCCTGCACTGTTTAAAGTTCAAACAACGGATTTATGTCACGTGAGAGGTAGCTTATGGGCCCTGGGGGTACTCATGCCCTGCCGCGTCTCTCTCTGGTTTGTTGCGCTCTTATCAGTTAATCTCGCCTAGAGACCCTGAGCCATTTAAAGGAATTGACGGTCACTCTCACTAGAGACCCTGTACTGTTAAGAGTTCAAGTAGTGAGTCCACCCAGAAGAACAGGCATATGAGTTTTCAAAAAACAAAAAAGGAAGAAAAAGCAAGGTCATAAAGGATTTAACATCTCCGGGTTGTGCTTTCCAAGCCGCCCTCATAACGATACAGAACATACTCTGTCTTGTTTGTTTTTGCAGGTCTTGTCTCCTAAGATAAGCCGCCATTAAGTGTGAAGAAAGAAGCTTGGGTCATACATTGCATCTTGCATTACATCATCCTGCATTACATCATCATATCATGCATCATCATACATGCATATCCATATTTGTTTATGCTGTGGAAAACCGGTCACCAAACCGGGTTACATCGTAACCTCTGCAGGAACAAATAGATCTTTAATAACCAACATGGCTGGACCTTCATCATGGTTTATCATAACAAGTATTAAATGATTGGGGTTTTTTCAAGCCAGCTTGGAAAATTGATTATTCTTGAAGAGTCGCCCTATCAGATATAATGTCGTGTCATTTAATTGACCGGCTCTTGGATTTCTTCAACATGTGCTCTGTAGTATATTACAACACTCATTGATTTCTCAAACATATATTTGCCGGGTTGCACCGCAACCACGAGCAGGGATTTCATTTCAAAGACAAAGGAATTATTCCAGGATATTCATTCCGGGTTATATTACACCACGGTCAAGGATTCATTCAAATCAGATCAATATCAGCTCAAGAGAACTTCTGAAGGGCATTATGATGGTTTATTCTCACACAGTCCCAAGTCGCTGCAGGCATGCGACCCGGCACTTGGGGGCTACATCATGTGATGTTTTTCTTTTCAAAGGAGAAGTGGATATAAGTCCCGAGTCGCCGCAGGCATCCAACCTGGCACTTGGGGGCTACACCACTCAGATCAAATTTTCTAAAGTCCCAAGTCGTCGCAGGCGTGCAACCCGACACCCGGGGGCTACATTATTCAAGTCTAGTTTATATCAAGTATGCAAGTCCCATGTCGCTGCAAGCATGCATCACAGCACTTGGGGGCTAATGCAAGTTGCTTTTCAAATCATTACATGGTCAACAGATCCTGTTATTTCAAGGAGATGAGCCAGCCTTTCTATATTTTTCTAAGTCCTAGCCCAATACTTCTTACTGACCCGACACTTGGGGGCTACACCGCTCAGATCAAATTTTCTAAAGTCCCAAGTCGCTGCAGGCATGCGACCTGGCACTTGAGGGCTACAGTATTCAGTTGTTCAAGCAGATTGTAAGGTCCAAATTGAAGACCCGGCCCATCACATACTGATGAGCTGGCCCTTGGGGGCTACACATGTGAAATACAAGTATATATCTGGCGACTTAGATGACAACCCAGATTTCTCAACATTCAACACCAAGTTCAAAAAGTCCCAGGTTGTTGCAAGCAAAACAACCCGGTCCTTGGTGGCTACACCAGCCGAAGCTTTATACAGTATAAGATAGTTACAAGTCCCAGGCTGCTGCAGGCAAGACAACCTGGTACTTGGGGGCTACACAATCAAAGATATTATTGCAAAACACCAAGTCATCATGGATAAACTTGGAGCTTGGGGGCTACAGGTAATATGGATATATCAAAAAATTGAAGAGAGTTTTCAAGATGTCAATTGTGAGTGAGACCGGCTCAACATATTTTTATTTAGCCGAAGCATTAAAAGACCGGCTCTACATTAGATGGATTTTCATCCCAATATATTTATCAAGTCAACTGGAGTCCGTTTGTTTTGACCCGGCGTCACCAACGACCATGACCCGGCATCATCAATGATCATAACCCGGTAGAGTTTATATAAGCAACCCGGCTTCGCAAGTTGAAGAGTATTGGAGGCCGACCCAATGGCATATGGGTGTTGTATTCCCAATATTTTACTTCAAAGGACACCGACAAGCAAGACGATTGAGAAGACGGCTCGTTCATATGAAGAAGAAACCCGGATAGCTACTTCATTAAGCTGGCCAGTGGAGCGAGCCGGTCATTTAACATATTTATTCTTATTTCAGGAGCTTAGCATGAATAAATTCAAGCTAACCTGGGGGCTAATGTCGGGGATATTACCCCACGGTATAACCCGGCCGGAAGTATGACCCGGCCCGGACTTGGCGACTCACTGGTGACCCGGTCAAGACTTGGCGGTTCATTGGTGACCCGGCAGGCGGGTCAGACGAGCGACAAGGCCCAGGGCCCAGCGGGCAAGCCGGCGCAAGGCGGCTCGTGGACGGGCTTGGAAGGGCGGCTCACAAGAGAAGGCCGAGGGAGAGAAAGGATTCCCTCACAAAGGAAACAAGACCCGGATTAGGATTCAAGAGAGACTAGTCCTAATCCTACTCTTAGTAGGACTCTACATGTAAACCTACCCCTTCAACTTATATAAGGAGGGGTAAGGCACCCCAAGAGGGACAACTTCAAGTCATTATAGATAGACAGATTAGAGGCTCTCGAGATTAGAGGTAGCGACCCCCGCACCCTTGTAATCGAGATCGTCATCATCATCAATATAAACACAAAGCAGGACGTAGGCTTTTACCTCCATCGGAGGGGCCGAACCTGGGTAAACTCATGTCTCTCGATTCCGACCAACCCCTCTCAAGCCGCCACATAATTGCGATGGCCTCACACCTAAGTCCGTTAACTCGGGAATCTTGCTGTGACAAAACCACGACAAGAAGGCTGTCCAACGCGCGTCGCCCCCCCCCCCCATGTCGCAGGATACATGAGCACACAGCTGCGCCAGGAGCTAGGCGCAAACCGCCTGAGGACCGAGGAAGGAGCACCAGAGCCCTACGCCTGGAACATCTGACACCTCCGCAAGTTCTACCCGTGACCCTCTCACGTAAGAATGAGGTGGGGCTATACACGCCCCAGAGACTCTGGAATAGAGCTCCCGCCCACGCCCAAGTGGAAGCCCCATGCTCAGCGCTGGCGGAACGATCGATCCGTGACCATGCCCACGCCCCAGTGGAAGCCCCATGCTCAGCACTGGCGGAACGATCGAACCGTGACCATGCCACGCCCAAGTGGAAGCCCCATGCTCCGCGCTGGCGGAACGATCAAACTACGATCATGCCCATGCCCAAGTGGAAGCCCCATGGTCCCCGCTGTTGGATAGTCAACTGAGAGCCTCACCTTTTCTCGCAACATGCGCTCACCAGCTTCCCCCTCGGGCCTCACGGGAGCGGGGGCTAGACATGGTGCATGTGCCAGGGTTAGTCCTGGCAGCATTGAAAAACCCAAGGGACTGGGCTCTGGCTCACGGGCCCGCTCCCGCACACGTCACTCGACCAAGGCCCTTGGTGTCCGGTTTCCTCACGTGACACCCAAGCGTAAGCTGGCGAGCGCGCGCCGTTCGAAATGAAGTTTTTTGTGCGTAGGATTTTTCCCCGGGATGGATCGCTCGAAGGGTCTCATAGGGCGCGCCCGGCAAGTGACAACCTATTGGTGTTGCGAAGAGCTAAGTATGAGAATCCCCCGGGATAGCCTCGCCATTGCCAGCGTCTTCCCTCACGCGGGCCACTTGTGCATCAAAGGGGGGCCCTTGAGCATCGCACCTCAGGAGCCTTCACTAGCACCTGAAGCCCCTCACCTCCTGGCTTTGTCCAGGCACCGCGACCTGACATTCCAGCGATGACTGAGGTATGCACGGGGCTGGGCCCTGCCGATGTAGAGCATGAAGGCAAGCAAGAGAGAAACCAAGCACGGAGAGGAAACCCGCGGATCACAAGACAATTATTACAAACTTCAAGTGTTTCACAAATTAAACCGTTGCCTTGACACCTCCGCGAGGCGGATTCAGTCTATTAAAGGAGGGTAAAAGGAAGCTTCAGCAAGAAGGTCGCCATTGCCATCGCCATCGCCCACCACGGCCTCGCCGGTCTCCTCGTTGCCGCCACAGGAGAACTTACCAAGCAACGCGCTCACGTGGCTCTCCATAGCTTCCGCCAGGTTGTCATGAGATTCTTCGGGGACGGGGCCTATCACCTCGTCAAAATTGAATCCAAGATCGCGGAGGAGGAGGTGGCTGAAGACGCGGGTCACCGCCACAAAGAAGAGATCGCGACATTCTTCCTCCAGGATGCCATCCACCTTCCGGACCGAGTCCTCGAGCTCCTCCACGAGCTTGGAGGAAAACTCGGCATAGCCGGCGTCATGGGAGGCAAGAGGAGCCTCGAACTCCCCTGCATATAGAACTCAGGGTCTTGTGGGCCCTGAGCTTGAGAGAAGAAAAGGCGGTGTGGTCCACCGCCGCCTTCGCGTCGGCATCGGCCTGAATCTCCTTCTCCCTGTCGTCCATCTTAGCGTTGGCCTCAGAGACTTGCTTGGCGTGAGCTTCTTGGGCCGCGGCCACCTCGCGCTGTAGCGTCTCTAGGTGCCCGCGCTCCGTGGCCTGATCGGCCGCCACGTTCGCCAACTCGGAGTCACGGTCTGCAAGCTTCGCCTCACGGGCCTTGAGGCCGTCTTCCTGCAGCTGGAGCTGCTGCGCCCGTGCGGCTCGCTCGTCGTGAAGTGCCTTTAAGCTGGCTTCCGCTTCTTCGCAGCGCTTGGTGGCCGCCACCGTCTCAGCAAGGGCGCTCTCACGAGCTGCCTTCGCCCCGGCGGCCTCTTTCTTGCCCTCCGTGATGGCGGCATTGGCCCTGCCTTGGGCCTCTTTGGCGGCAGCGTTGAGCTGGCGCCACCCCGCGGCGAGCCTCAGGCGCTCCGCAGCAAGACATGTCTCGGTGCCCCGGAAGTCTGCCCTGAGCCGATCAAGTGCGGCCCGGACATCGGCCAAGGCCTCACGCCTGAGCAAGGCGCTGCAATCCATAAGGGCGAGAGCTTGGCGAGGGGGCGGCATCTCGGCGCTTGTTGTCGTGACGACCGAAGAAGCCCCCGCGGCCTCTGTCTATGGAACAGGGGGCTCCGGGTCCTCCCCCGCGCTCGGCTCCCGCGGTGCACTTGGTGGGACTGCCACGCTGGCCTCCTGAGACCCGGAAGTAGGCACAACTTGAGGTTGCCCCGTGGCGGGGGCAAGGACAGCCGGCGGAGGCTGAGGTGCCCGCTCCTCCTCCGAGGGTTGTGCCGTTGCGGCCTTGGCGAATGGCGCTGGGGGCTGGGCCACCACGTCCTCAGCAATCAGACCCCTTCGCCGTACGGGAGAAGCGCTGGGCACTGTCGTGGCACCCGCGCGTCTGGATGTGGCGGCGCCTGGGAGCCCAAGCGTAGCGCCGGTCCAGCGTGAGGCGCCCCCGCGCCCGCCGAGGCTGTGGCCGAGTGTGGATGCAGCCCTCTAGACGGGGGGTCACCTTCGCCCTGGCAATCACCTTCTTCTTCTTCTCCTCGCCGCCACTCCGGCGCCTGCATAGGCGAGGAGCCAGCATCAATAGACGGATCACAGGTGCGCGACATAAGAATGGGCTGGAGCACCTACTCATCCCCGGTGGCCCAATTCCTCTTTTTCTCAGCGGCGGATAGCATGCCCACGCCGCCGCCGTGCGCCGCCCCGGTGCTGCTCAAGGGGCACTCGGCGCGGTCCCCGGTGAGCACAGCCGGGTCTCCCTCCTTCCCGAGGCAGGGGGAGCCTCCTGAGGGGATGCGGCCGCCGCGGGTGTGTCTGCCGCCTCGTTGACGAGGGCCTCCGCTGCTGGTGCCTGGGCGGCCCCGGGGATGGGCCCCGCTCCCCCACCGTGTCAGAAGGCCGAGGAGGAGTTGCCTGGGGCCGCTCGCCTGCGCCGTCATCGTCATCCCCGAAACTGCGCAGGGATTGGTGGTGGTCGGGCGGTGGCACCCGGCCCGCGTCTTCATCCTCCTCTGTCGCCTCTAAGTCCACAGTGCCATCACCTTCGCTAGAGGACGACACCACGACGGAGCAGCTCCTCTACGACCCAGCGCGACCGTTTGGCACGAGCCCCCATTCGTTGAAGGCAGGCATATCTGTGATCAGCTCTGCCTTGTCGTCATAGCTGTACAGCGGGGACGTGGCCTCAGGAGGATCCTCGAGGGTGAAGCCAAGCAGAGCCCCAGGGCCCCATCTAACTCATCGGGTGCTAGGCCGGCGGCGTGCAGCCTCATCGATCCACCGCCCTAGTGTACTCCCACACGGGCCGTGAGTGCGCCTGAAGCGGCGCGATGCGCTGCCCCAGGAATTCCTTGACGACCATCGCCACTGTCAGTTGGGCCTTCCCGTGCGCGGCGATCCACTCCAGGACGGGCTCTGCCCTCGGGTCGGTGAGCTTCACGTGATCCCACCCGGAGTTTTGCTCAGGATGGGCCACGGGGATCCTCAAGAGCGGGCTGACCTGGCACGCGTCCTTGAAGACCTAGCACTGCCGATAGCCCTCCACCTTCTTCTTGGCCTTCAGGCGGATATTCTTGCCCTTGACATCGATGAAGGAGACACACGTGGAGCGCTAGTCCGGGGCGGTGATCCGCGGGCTAAAGAAGTGACAAAAGAGCGCCACCGAGGGCCTCACACCCACGAAGGCCTTGCAGTAGAAGGCGAAGATGGCCAGGAGGAGGATGGAGTTGGGCTGAAGATGCAGGGCCTGGATCCGGTAATGGGAGAGGATGGCGTAGAAGAACTCAGAGAACGACGGGATCAACCCGACGTAGATGCTGTGGATGAAGAAGGAGTAGGCGGATTCCCCCAGGCTGCTCCGTGCCTCCGAACCTGGCCAAATTTTGGTCACCTGCCCCTCATTCTTGTCACCGGCTATCAGCGGAAGCACCGGGCCCAAGTCCTCCTCCGCGGCGATGGAGGTCGGCAGGAGAGCTGGCCCGACAGTCGGAGGGCTCGCGGCTGGGGCCGTGGTCGTCGCCTTCTTGCCTCCCGGCGCCATCTACGTGTCGGGATCGCGAATGAGGCAGGAGGGGTGCCTCGCCTGAGATTGGATCGGGAGGAGTCTCGCGTAAAGGAGGGAGGCGTGGTGAGAAGGATGCAGGGCAAGGAAGAGCAATGATGGCGCCACGCCACGCGCAGGCTTTATATCAGCCTGGGCAGTTGCCGAGGTGTCCCGCGCCCCGTCATTCGCCACGCGTCGCACCTGACCCGTAGGAGGTTGGAGACCGCACCGTTCCACCCCCTCCAGCTGGCGGAATTGTGCACGCCACAGGTGACGTGGCTTGAGACTGTGTCGGTATTTCCCTAAAGAGGAAGGGATGATGCAGCACAGCGACGGTAAGTATTTCCCTCAGTTATGAAACCAAGGTTATCGAACCAGTAGGAGGATCACCACCACCCAATAAGCAGCACCTGCACACAAACAACAAATACTTGCAACCCGACGCGAAAGAGAGGTTGTCAATCTCTCTACGGTAAAAAGATAGATTAGGTAGTGATATATAGGAGAGATAGATCTCTCAAGAACACAAAATAAAAAGGGCAAATAAAATATGCAGCAATATGTTTTTGGGTTTTTGGTTTTGTAGATCTGAAAACAAAGATTGCAAAAAGATAGATCGGAAAGCAATATGTTGGAAAAGTAAACCCGGGGGCCGTAGGGTTCACTAGTGGCTTCTCTCATGAGTATAGCGCACGGTGGGTGAACAAATTAATGTTGGGCAATTGATAGAAAATCGAATAGTCATGACGATATCCAAGGCAATGATCATTAAATAGGCATCACGTCCAAGATAGGTAAACCGACTCCTGCCTGCATCTACCTCTATTACTCCACACATCGACCGCTATCCAGCATGCATCTACTGTCTTAAGTTCATGGAAAAATGGAGTAATGCAATAAGAACGATGACATGATGTAGACAAGATCTATTCATGTAGGAATAGACCACATCTTGTTATCCTCAATAGCAACGATACATGCGTGTCTTGCTGCCCCTTCTGTCACTGGGAAAGAACACCGCAAGATCGAACCCATCACAAAGCACCTCTTCCCATGGCAAGAAAAATCGATCTAGTTGGCCTAACTAAACCAAAGATTCGAAGAAGAAAGACGAGTCTATTAGTAATCATGCATATAAGAGATCAAAGAAGACTCAAATAATATTCATGGACAGAAACTGACCATGAACTCAAAATTCATCGGATCCCAACAAACACACCGCAAAAGTTTACATCAAATTGATCTCCAAGAGACCATTGTATTGAGAATCATAAAAGAGAGAGAGGAAGGCATCTAGCTACTACCTACGGACCCATAGGTCTATGGTGGACTACTCACGCATCATCGGAGAGGCACCTAGAGGAAGATGAACCCCTCCGTGATGGTGTTTAGATTGGATCACAAGGTTCTGGAACTTGCGGCGGCTGGAATTGTGTTTCGTCGACTCCCCTAGGGTGTTTGGAATATTTGGGAATTAATAGGCATCAGAGGCGGTGGAGAGGGTCCCCGAGGAGGGCACAACCCATCAGGGCGCGCCGGGGCCCCAATGGCGCGCCCTGGTGGGTTGTGGTCTCCTCGGCCCACTTCTCCGGCACTTCTTTGGCCCACCGGGTGTCTTCTGGTCCAGAAAAAATCTCCAAAAAGTTTTGTCGCGATTGGACTCCGTTTGGTATTGATTTTCTGCGAAGTAAAAAACAAGCAAAAACAGCAACTGGCACTTTGGCACTATGTCAATAGGTTAGTCCCAAAAAATGATATAAAGTTGTTATAAAATGATTGTAAAACATCCAAGAATGATAATATAACAGCATGGAACAAGCAAAAATTATAGATATGTTGGAGACGTATCAGCATCCCCAAGCTTAATTCCTACTCGTCCTCGAGTAGGTAAATGATAAAAACAGAATTTTTGATGTGGAATGTTGCCTAACATGTTCATCACATTCTTTTATTTTGTATAGCATGGACATTTGGACTTGTAAATGATTCAAAGCAATAGTCTAGTTTTAACATAATGACTTCAATACTCAAGCATGTCAACAAGCAACCATGTCTTTCAAAATATCAACACTAAAGAAAGTTATCCCTAGCCCATCATGCTCAATCATTGATGCATTCATGAAACACACTCAAATATTAACTATGCCCAATGCTCAAATACAATCATAGTGCCCCCTAGTTGGTGCTTATAAGAGAAGATGGAGACTCAAAGCAAAAAGAAAAATTGCATAAAGTAAATAGATAGGCCCTTCGCAGAGGGAAGTAGGGATTTGTAGAGGTGCCAGAGCTCATAGTTTTAAATTGAGAGAGAAAAATATTTTGGGTGGCATGCTTTTCCTGTCAACGAAAATGACAAAGTAGTTCACAATACTTTCCATGCTAGATATATCATAGGCGGTTCCCAAACAGAAAATAAAGTTCATTCCTTTTTCCACCAAACTTTCACTTTCCATGGCGGGCCGTATCCATAGTTGCCTTCCATACCAACACTTTTCAAGGAATTTATTATTTGACAACATAAAGTAAATATTTTTTTCTTTTTCATTTCGGGAATGGGCATCCCTATTACCGCCGCACTCTCGTGCAATGACAAGTGAATAAACACCCATCTTGAGAATAACACATCAAGCATGGAAAAAATATTGGACACTCCCACCGTTTCATGAGCGGTACGAGCACACAAAAGAGAAAATTTATTTTGAAAATTTAGAGATGGCGCATACAAATTTGCTCGGAACGGCATGGAAATACCGCATATAGGTAGGTATAGTGGACTCATAAGGCAAAACTTGGTTTAAGGATTTTGGATGCACAAGTAGTATCTCTACTTAGTACAAATGGAGGCTAGCAAATAGATTGGGAAGCAACCAAATCAAAGAAACGAAAATTCACATAAGCGAGCATTGAGCATAGCTAAAGCCGAATAATGCACCACAAGTAGGATGTAACTTCATTGCATAACTATTGACTTTCGTGCATGCATAGGGAATCACAAACCTTAACACCAATATTCCTACTAAGCATAATTACTCACTAGCATGACTCACATATTACTATCATCATGTTTCAAAACTATTACAAAGAATCAAGTTTAATTTATCCAATGATCTTCATGAAAGTGTTTATTATATCCTCCTTGGATATCTATCACTTTGGGACTAGTTTCATATATTGCCATTGCTTTTTGGCAAGCTCAAACAAATTTAAGTGAAGCACATGAGCATAAAGATTTTATCTCTCAAAAAGGTATAAGTGAAGCATGAGAGGATTTCTTCAAAATTTATTAACTCTAAAATTAATCTAAGTGAAGCATGAGAGTATTTCTACAAAAATTTCCAAGCACACCGTGCTCAAAAAGATATAAGTGAAGCAATAGAGCAATTCTATAGCTCAAAAAGTTTAAGTGAAGCATGGAGAGCAATTCTAACAAATCATAGCATGATTATGGCTCTCTCAAATAGGTGTGTACAGCAAGGATACAAAGGGAAAACAAACAAGCAAAGCAAGCAAAGATACAAGACGCTCCAAGCAAAACTCATGATATGTGACGAATAAAATAATAGCTCCAAGTAAAATACCGATGGTCGTTAGAAGAAAGAGGGGATGCCACTCGGGGGCATCCCCAAGCTTAGTTGTTTGTTACTCTTTTGATATATCTTGGGGATGCGGTAGCGTCCCCATGCTTAGGCTTTTTATCACTCCTTATTCCTTCATCCATCGTGATCTCACCCAAAACTTGAAAACTTCAATCACACAAGACTAAACAAAATCTTCGTGAGATCCGTTAGTATAATAAAGCAAATCACTACTTTAGGTGCTGTTGCAAACCCATTAATATTTTATTATTGAATTATACCTACTGTATTTTAACTTTACCATGGCTTACACCCCTCGATACAAACCATAGATTCATCAAAACAAGCACACGATGCAACGAAAACAAAATCTGTCTTAAACAGAACAGTCTGTAGTAATCTGTACTCTAAACATACTTATGTAACTATAAAAATTCTGAAAAATTAGGACAACGTAAGGAATTTGTATAGAAACACTGTGTTAAAATTTCAGCTCAAGATCACCTTCTAGAAAAAAAAATTCATATACTGGACACAAAGTTTCTGTTTCAGATTCAGCATCGCTTCTACTCATCCTATGAATCATCCTAAAGGCTTTACTTGGCACAAACAATAAATAAACCATAAAAACACAATCATAACAGAGGCATAATTGTGTCAACACATAAAAACAGAAAGTAAAAAGCAAAAATAAATTTATTCATTGGGTTGCCTCCCAACAAGCGCTATCGTTTTACGCCCCTAGCTAGGCATAATGCATAGATTCAAGTATTATCATCTTTTGTTTTGCATCCATAGTATACCCTCATGATTGATTCATATGGTGGCTTAATTCTTGTTCTAGGAAAGTGTTCCATACCCTTTCTCAAGGGAAATTGGAAACGAATATTGCCTTCTTTCATATCAATCACGACACCTATAGTGCGTAAAAACGGTCTACCAAGTATAATGGGACAAGACGGATTGCAATTAATATCAAGCACAATAAAAAAAAATAGGCACATAGTTCCTATTTGTAAGAATAAGAACATCATTAATTCTTCCCAAAGGCTTTTTAATAGTAGAATCCGCCAAGTGCAAATTAAGAGAACATTCTTCAATATTGGTAAGACCAAGCACATCACATAGAGATTTTCGAATCGTGGAAACACTAGCACCCAAATCACACAAGGCAATGCATTCATAATTTTTAATCTTGACCTTAATGGTAGGTTCCCACTCATCATGTAATTTTCTAGGAATATAAATCTCTAACTCCAACTTTTCTTCAAAAGATTTCATCATGGCATCAACGATATGTTTAGTAAAAGCTTTATTTTGCTCATAAGCATGGGGTGAATTCAACATGGATTGCAGCAAATAAATACATTCAATTAAAGAGCAACTATCATAATTAAAGTCTTTGCAATCCAAAATAGTGGGCACATCACTTGTTAAAGTTTTGACCTCTTAAAACCCACTTTTAGCAAAAATTTCATCAAGATTTTCATCCTCCAAATTATTGGGAAGCCTTCTAGATAAAGTTGACTCTACTTGAGTCCCTTCATTATCAATCTTAATATTGCTAAACAAGGAATCAATAGAAGAAACACCAAGCACTTTAAGATCTTCATCTTTTTTATAAAGGCAATCACTAGAAAATGATTTTTCTAAGATTTCTCTTTTAGCTCTAAGCATAGCGGTTCTTTTCTTACTTTCATCCATAGAGACATATAAGGCTTTAATAGATTCATCAATCTTAGGCACAAAAGCTTTCAACTTGAGATTTTCAACATCATGACAAATTCTATCAATGCTTCTAGACATATCATCAATCTTATTCAACTTTTCTTCTATCGTAGTATTGAAAACCTTTTGCGCATTGATAATTCTTTAATATTACTCTCAAGATCAGAGGTGTTCCTATTATTATTGTAATAAGAAGTACCATAGGAATTACCATAATTATTAGAGGAATTTCCAGAAAAAGGCCTAGGATTAAAATTACCTCTATAAGCATTGTTTCGCGAGATAAAGTTCACTTCTGCGGAATCACTATTTTGCTCAATCAAGGTAGACAAAAGCACATCATTAAGATCAATAGGAGCATTTTTACTAGCAACCAATTTCATCAAAGCATCAACCTTATCACTCAAAGTACTAATTTCCTCAACCGAATTATCTTTTTTACTAGTAGGTGCTCTTTCGGTATGCCATTGAGAATAATTAGCCATGATATTATCTAGCAATTTAGTAGCTTCACCCAAAGTAATATCCATAAAAGTACCACCCGCGTCGGAATCTAAAAGATTTCTAGAGACAAAATTCAACCCCGCATAAAATTTTTGTATGATCATCCAAAGATTTAAACCATGAGTAGGACAATTTCTTAGCATCAACTTCATTCTTTCCCAAGATTGTGCAACATGTTCATTCTCAAGTTGCTTAAAATTCATGATTTGCGTCCTAAGGGAAATAATTTTCGCGGGCGGAAAATACTTAGTGATAAAAGCATCCTTGCACTTATTCCAAGAATCGATACTATTGCGAGGCAAAGAAGAAAACCAATTTTTTGCACGATCCTGCAAGGAAAAAGGAAGTAGTTTCAACTTGACAATATCATTGTCCACATATTTTTTCTTTTGCATATCACACAATTCAACTAACGTGTTTATATGGGAAGCGACATCCTCATTAGGAGTACCGGCAAATTGATCTTTCATGACAAGATTCAACAAAGCGGCATTAATATCACAAGACTCCGCACTAGTGGCGGGAGGAGCAATAGGCGTGCTAATAAAATCATTGTTATTGGTATTGGAAAAATCACACAACTTGGTGTTTTCTTGAATCATCGTGACTACGCAAACAAGATTGCAAGGAACGAAGAGATCCGGCAAGAAAAAGGGCAAACGAAAAAGAGGGCGTAAAATGACAAATTGGTGAAGTGGGGGAGAGGAAAACGAGAGGCAAATGGCAAATAATGTAATTGCAAGGAGATGAGATTTGTGATTAGGAACCTGGTAGATGATGATGGAGTCCCCTCGGCGCCTACGATAGGCACGTAGAAGAGACTGCTTCCTCCCCGGCAACGGCGCCAGAAATTCCTTTTACCTGGCTTGAGACTGCGTCGGTATTTCCCCAAAGAGGAAGGGATGATGCACCACAACGATGGTAAGTATTTCCCTCAGTTATGAAACCAAGGTTATCGAACCAGTAGGAGGATCACCACCACCCAATAAGCATCACCTGCACACAAACAACAAATACTTGCAACCCGACGCGAAAGAGAGGTTGTCAATCTCTCTACGGTAAAAAGATAGATTAGGTAGTGATAGATAGGAGAGATAGATCTCTCAAGAACACAAAATAAAAAGGGCAAATAAAATATGCAGCAATAGGTTTTTGGGTTTTTGGTTTTGTAGATCTAAAAACAAAGATTGCAAAAAGATAGATCGGAAAGCAATATGTTGGAAAAGAAGACCCGGGGGCCGTAGGGTTCACTAGTGGCTTCTCTCATGAGTATAGCGCACGATGGGTGAACAAATTACTGTTGGGCAATTGATAGAAAATTGAATAGCCATGACGATATCCAAGGCGATGATCATTATATAGGCATCACGTCCAATATAGGTAAACCGACTGCTGCCTGCATCTACCTCTATTACTCCACACATCGACCGCTATCCAGCATGCATCTAGTGTATTAAGTTCATGGAAAAACGGAGTAATGCAATAAGAATGATGACATGATGTAGACAAGATCTATTCATGTAGGAATAGACCCCATCTTGTTATCCTTAATAGCAATGATACATGCGTGTCTTGCTGCCCCTTCTGTCACGGGGAAAGAACACCGCAAGATCGAACCCATCACAAAGCACCTCTTCCCATGGAAAGAAAAATCGATCTAGTTGGCCTAACTAAACCAAAGATTCAAAGAAGAAATACGAGGCTATAAGTAATCATGCATATAAGAGATCAAAGAAGACTCAAATAATATGCATGGATAGAAACTGATGATGAACTCAAAATTCATCGGATCCCAACAAACACACCGCAAAAGTTTACATCAAATAGATCTTCAAGAGAGCATTGTATTGAGAATCATAAGAGAGAGAGAGAGAGGAAGCCATCTAGCTACTGCCTACGGACCCGTAGGTCTATGGTGGACTACTCACGCATCATTGGAGAGGCACCTATGAGGAAGATGAACCCCTCTGTGATGGTGTTTAGATTGGATCTCGAGGTTCTGGAAATTGCGGCGGCTGGAATTGTGTTTCGTCGTCTCCCCTAGTGTTTTTGGAATATTTGGGAATTTATAGGCATTAGAGGCGGTGGAGAGGGGCCCCGAGGAGGGCACAACCCATCAGGGCACGCCGGGGCCCCCCTGGCGTGCCCTGGTGGGTTGTGATCTCCTCGGCCCACTTCTCCGGCACTTTTTTGGCCCACCGGGTGTCTTCTGGTCCAGAAAAAATCTCCAAAAAGTTTCGTTGCGATTGGACTCCGTTTGGTATTGATTTTCTGCGAAGTAAAAAACAAGCAAAAACATCAACTGGCACTTTGGCACTATGTCAATAGGTTAGTCCCAAAAAATGATATAAAGTTGTTATAAAATGATTGTAAAACACCCAAGAATGATAATATAACAGCATGGAACAAGCAAATATTATAGATATGTTGGAGACGTATCAGCGGGCCCGGGGGCTACTGTCGGGCCCGTGGGACTGGGGGTACCCAGGCCCGTCTACCTGTGGCCCAAGACGCGGCGCCTGCCTTGGGCCCAGCGCAGCCCACCTTTGGATTTCACGAGCAAGACCGTCGCGGGGTGTACGTCATCAAGCACCGTTAAGAGTCTCGCGAAGCCCCCTTCGTGAGGCCACCACCTACGGTTGCCCCCGAGGCCTTCGCGGGGCGGACTGATCAAGGGTGGCCCGGCGGGTCGCCTAGTCCTGCATCTTCACGTGGGCGATGCGCTCCATGTCGAGCGGCGCCAGGAGTTGTGCCAGCAGGCGCGGATGAGGAGACTTTTCCCCTTTTGTGCTAAGGGAGCAGGGTCAGCTTGCCGGTTCCCAAAGCAATCTCCAAAGGTTTCCTGTTTGGTGCAAGAAGTCCGAAGTCGGGGGCTCGCCAGGATGGAAGTCATCCCCGAGCCCACCAGCACGTCACGTCCAAAGGGTTTTGCAGGCGTAGACTACTTTTGACAGGATAAGCTGCAAACCTGTCCCCCTTTGAACTGGCCGTTGTGGCAACCCTTCCCGCCTTGAGTTTTTGGGGGAAGAGGACCAAGGCCAGTATAAGTGAGGGTAGGATGCCACCGTAGAGGGGGGAGGGGACCCCGGTTAGCTAGAACTCACCTTCGCACTCGCTTTGATCCTCAAGCAATCCAGACAAAGAGTAGGGTTTTACACCGCAAGGTGGCCTGAACCTGGGTAAACGACTGTGTCCACCATTCTTCTTCTGTAGCTCGAGCACGCCGGAGGGTCGCCGTGAGGTTGAGAGGCGGAGTAGGGCAGGAGAACCAGCGCACCCTAGAGTTCGAACCTCCTCGGGTCCCCGGAGCCCCGAATCCGACAAGGATAAACCATAGGCAATCATGCCTGCTTCATCGAAGCAAGACTAAAAGTCTTTATATTAATTTAAAAGACGGCTTATTATAATGTTTTGCATTTTTATTATTGCATCATATCTTTTTCTTATGTCTTCAGGAATTAAACTGATCCACTTTTATCGGGTCAACGATAAACATCCGGCTCATAACTATGGATCATACGATGATCAGTTTTTGGATACATCCATAAATGGCAATCATAATTGACCTTATTTTAGTGGCTCATTTTGTACAAGATAAGGGCGGCTCATGGATGACAAACATAGATATTCAAAGGAAATTCATTGGAAAGCTACAGCAAAATATATCATAAGTTGACAACAGCATAGCGTGCGCCGTGGCACAATAGGCGGGTCAAGAGTTTCTATCTCTATTACAGGCTCCCATCAGGAACCACAAAATATCACAAGTTTTTTTACATAGACGAAACTATTGCTCCTGGAAGACCGGCTTATGCATCCTACCTCGCAGCTTTTGTGTCTTCACCTTCACCCGTAGCTTCTTGCTCCGCTTGCTCCGGCACATCGTATTGGATCTGGTGGTCCTTTGGCACCCACTAAATTGTGGTCAAATCTTTGAAGTTTGAGTCGCCAGACACGATAACAGACGGGTCAACATCAGGGGCAAAAGAACGCTTACGGCGGGGGGCACGAGTTTAGAAAATTGGTCTTTAGGCGGATCCATGCGCATGTTATCCATGGAGTAGGCGGCTTGGTACTTTGTCAAATTCAGCTCATCTGCAAGAAATGTTGCCAGTGGGCGGGTCTCTTTTACACACACGGCGAAGTCTCCTTCAGAAAACTTAGAGCCATCCATCTTATATTCTGGAAACCCGCCCGCCAAAGCTGAGAGGTCTAATTCAGGCAGATACACTTTTACCCTTGCAAGCCCCATATTCGCTCCCATTCGAGCCGCCGACCTATTGATTTCCTCCACCCACTGAGGGATTGTAGATAGCTAATTCAGCATATCTGTAATTTTTGTTGGAGGATGCTCAAGGTTCTTCACTGTCATAATTGCAAACACAGAGCCTGTGAACAACCGCTTCACATATGTGAAGATTGCCTTGAGTTTTACTATTGGTTTATGAACTAGATTGTGATCTTTTCGACCTACACAAAGAGGATAAAACATCAACAAAGAGGAGGTGGTACAGGCAGACGACTCGGCACATGCAATGGTACTACCGCCTGGGCGGCTGAGCCAGCCACACAGGCAATGGCACGACCCAAGTGGTACTAATGCTTGGGTTGCAGTACAGCAACACTACAAACACAGAGGGGCGGTAGGAGCGGAGGTAGTTCCATCTGAGCGGTACTATGATACTCTTGATCAGCGTTGGGTTTTCCGTGAAGAGGAACGGGTAATCGCAGCACGAAGTGGGTAAGTATTTCCCTCAGTTATGAAACCAAGGTTTATCGAACCAATAGGAATACCAATCCTCAACCGTCTTCAGCAGCTGCACACAAAAGAACAAACAATTTGCACCTAACGCCGGCAAGAGGGTTGGCAATCCCCTTGATCTCGTTATTTGCATGCAAGTGAGCTGTGTAGATAATTGTAGATAATAGTAAATTGCAAAATAAAATAAAAGGTAATAAATAACATCAAGGTAATGATAGCGTTTGTGAATTTATAAGTGAATAGACCCGGGGGCCGTAGAGTTCTCTAGTGGCATCTCTCATAAGCAAAGCATACGGTGGGTAAACAAATTACTATTGGGCAATTGATAGAAAAGCGAATAATTATGCGATGTTCACGGCAATGATCATGTGTATATAGGCATCACATCCATAAGCAAATAGGCCGACTCTTGCCTGCACCTATTACTATTACTCCACTTCAAGAGCGCTTCTATGCTTGCCTCTCTACGTATTAAGTTCATGACAAATGGAGTAATGCTTGGAGAACGATGACATGATGTAGACAAAGTAAACCCAACTAATATGAATAAACCCCATCGTTTTATCCTTAGTAGCAACAACACAAAGTCGCAACTTGTCCCCTTCTGTCACTGGGATATAGAAACTCCTCAGGTTGAACCTACTACAACACACCACTCCCACCGAAGAAATATCAATCTAGTTGGCCAAACTATCTCAATAGATCGGAGAGCATTACGAAGCTATGATGATCATGCAAATAAGAATCATAGTAATCAGGTTTGACTCAAAAACTTTTCATGAATAATCTGAACATAAACTAACAATTCATCGGATCCCAACAAACACACCATACAGAGGGATTACATTGGATGGATCAAGTCAAAGATGCGATGAACATTTTATTGAAGATCGAGAGATAGAGAGAGATTGCCATCTAGGTACTACCTACGGACCCGTAGGTCTGCGGTGAACTACTCACACATCATGGTGAGGGCAGCAAGGTTGATGAAGAGGCCCTCCGTGATCGATCTCCCCTCCGGCAGGGTGCCGAAACGGAGGTGTAGATGGCCTCTCGTCGAAACAGAGGCTTGCGGCGGCTGAAAAAGTGTTTCAGGAGCACTTCTGATGTTTTTAGGGTAGATGTGAATTTATAGGCCAGAGAACGACGTCGGGGGACGCTCCAGGGGGCCACCACATATCTCACCGTGCCCCCCTAGGGGGCACAGCTGGATATGTGGTGGGCCCCTGGTGCATCTCCTGGCCCTCCTCCAAATCTTCTAGGTCTTGTCTTGCTCCAAAAAAATCACGAAAAAGTTTCGTGGCAATTGGACTCCGTTTGGTATTGTAACTCTGAAAAGGCAAAAACACGCAGAAAACAGGAACTGGCACTGGGCACTGGGTCAATAGGTTAGTGCTCAAAATATTATAAATTGGTAAATAAAAACCCAAAAAGTATCCTAGAACGATAATATATCAGCATGAACAATCAAAAATTATAGATACGTTGGAGACGTATCAGCATCCCCAAGCTTAATTCCTGCTCGTCCTCGAGTAGGTAAATAATATAAACAGAATTTTTTATTTGACATGCTACCCATTATGTAATGTTTGGTATGTATGCTCATTGAGAAATGATGAATTAACAAACAACAACATAGTAATATTTATAAGTATAAGAAACAAAATCATTAATTTTTCAAAGTATATGATCCTAAAAGAATGTTTTACCCCTATTCATCTTATTATATTAGCAAGGCATGACTCCGTCTTCACCACATAGATACAAATGTTAAGCACCACGGTGTCCAAGTCAGGCAATTGGATCGTACTTTTTAAATATGCATCAACTTTTTATACTTCACGCAATACATGAGCTTGAACCATTGGACATAGCATATAGGTGGAATAGAATATGGTGGTAGGTATCAAAGGGGTAAAAAGTGGAGAAGATAGTCTCGCATCAACTAGGCGTACCAACGAGCTATGGAGATGCTCATCAATAGATATCAATGCGAGGAGTAGGGATTTCCATGCAAATGATGCACTAGAGCTATAAGTGTATGAAAACTCAACTGAAGCCAAGTGGGGTGTGCATCAAATTTGCTTGCTCATGAAGACCTCAGGCATTTGAGGAAGCCCGTCATAGGAATATACAAGCCAAGTTTATTATATGAAAAGGTAATTCCCACTAGCATATGGAAGTGTCAACATAGGAGACTCTCTATATGAAGAACATGGTGCCACTCTAAGGCACAAGTGTGGTAAAGGATAGTAGCAAAGTCCCTTCTCTCTTTTCTCTCAATTTTTTTATGGTGGGCTTTTTTTTGCCTCCCCCATTTCCTCTTTTTTTATGGTGGGCTCATTTGGCCTCCCCCATTTTTATTTCTTTTTTCGTCTGGAGTCTCATCCCGACTTGTGGGGGAATCATAGTCTCCATCATCCTTTCCTCACTGGGACAATGCTCTAATAATGATGATCATCACACTTTTATTTACTTACAACTCAACATGAAGAACTGATAGGAAGATATGACTCTATATGAATGCTTCTGGCAGTGTACCAGGATGTGCAATGATCTACCGTGACATGTATCAAAAATATGAAGAACGGTGTCTTCGCCACAAATACCATGTCAGCTCTATACGATCATGCAAAGCATTATGATGATGAACGAACTAGTCATATGAAGTGACGATGGAATTTGCATGGCAATATATCTCGAAATGGCTATGGAAATGACATAATAGGTAGGTATGGTGGCTGTTTTGAGTAAGATGTAACGAGGCTTATGTGCAACAGAGTGTATCATGTCATGGGGTTTGGATGCACCGGCGAATATTTGCATCGATCCTCAAGGTGAGAATGGGCTATGCACGGTACCGAAGAGGCTAGCAAATATGAGAAGGTGAAGATGCGTATGTCCATGGTGTCACATTAGTCATAAAGAACTCACATACTTATTACAAAGTTTTATTAGTTTTATCACAAATCAAAGTACTCCTCGCATGCCCCGAGGGAGGAGGTTGGTAGGAGTAAACCATCGCGTGCCCCCGACTCAAAACAACACTAGGATTTCAATGAGGAATATAAATGCTCACACATCATCACCGTGCCTCTTTAATTTTTAGATGAATGACAAGTTAACACCTCTTAATCTCGACACTTCTACGAATCAACAATTTTGGACTCACACCTTTTTCATATTACTACATCAATGTCATTAATCCACAACTTCTCTACATGTGCTACACGATGGTTTTGATTATCATTCATTGAATACCTAATATTCTTGGACTAGTCTTATGACCCATGCAAATTACCGTCACTATTAGTCAGCTCTCAAACAAATAAAAGTGAAGAACGAGAGCATATTATTTCTATAAAATCTTCACGCCACCGTGCTCAAAAATATATAAGTGAAGTACTAGAGCAATGATGTCTACTACGCAACTTTATTCTTGTAGACTTTGTTGGGCCTCCAAGCGCAGAGTTTTGTAGGACAGTAGCAATTTTCCCTCAAGTGGATGACCTAAGGTTTATCAATCCGTGGGAGGTGTAGGATGAAGATGGTCTCTCTCAAACAACCCTGCAATGAAATAAAAGAAATCTCTTGCGTCCCCAACACACCCAATACAATGGCAAATTGTATAGGTGCACTAGTTCGGCAAAGAGATGGTGATACAAGTGCAATATGGATGGTAGATATAGGTTTTTGTAATCTGGAAATATAAAAACTGCAAGGTAGCAAGTTACAAAAGTGAACACAAACGGTATTGGAATGCTTGAAAACAAGGCCTAGGGTCCGTACTTTCGCTAGTGCAATCTCTCAACAATGCTAATATAATTGGATCACATAACCATCCCTCAACGTGCAACGAAGAATCACTCCAAAGTTCTTGTCTAGCGGAGAACATAAGAAGAAATTGTTTGTAGGGTACGAAACCACCTTAGTTATCCTTTCCGATCGATCTATCCAAGAGTTCGTACTAAAATAACACCAACTTATCCTTTCCGATCGATCTATCTAAGAGTTCGTACTAGAATAACACCATATGATACGCATCAACCAACTCTAATGTCACCTAGATACTCCAATGTCACCACAAGTATCCATGAGTTAATTATACGATACACATCAAACAATTTCAGATTCATAATACTCAATCCAACACAAAGAACCTCAAAGAGTGCCCCAAGATTTCTACCGGAGAAAGTAGGACGAGATTGTGTATCAACCCCTATGCATAGATTACCCCAATGTCACCTCGGGAATCCGCAAGTTGAGTACCAAAACATATATCAAGTGAATCAATAGAACACCCCATTGTCACCATGGGTATCCACATGCAAGACATATATCAAGTGTTCTCAAATCCAATATTCAATCAATATAACGATATCTCAAAGGGAAAGATTCAATTCATCACAACATGATAGCAAAGGAATAACATCATATGATCCGACTATATTAACAAAGCCCGTGATACATCAAGATTGTGACATCTCAAGAACACAAGAGAGAGAGAGAGAGAGAGATTGAACACATAGCTACAGGTACATACCCTCAACCCCGAGGGTGGACTACTCCCCCCTCGTCATGGCCTCCTCCGGGATGATGAAGATGGCCACCGGAGATGATCTACCCTCTCCGGCAGGGTACTGGAACGCCTCCAGATTGGTTTTTCATCGATACAGAGAGTTGCGGCGGTGGAACTTCTTGTCTAGGGTCATTTCTAGAGGTTTCTCAATATAGAGGATTTTTGGGCGTCGGTTTCACGCGAAGTTGGGCCACGAGTGGACCACAAGACACCAAGGCGCACCAGAGGGGCCTGGCGTGCCCTGGTGGGTTGTGCCCACCTCGTGGCTCTTCTGTCCCTCCAACGAAGCTTCTAGTGCCTCTTTTGTTCCAAAAAATCGTCAAAAAGTTTCGTTGCATTTTGAGAACTTTGATTTCTGCCCAAAAAACAACACCACAGTAGTTCTGCTGAAAACAGCGTGAGTCCGGGTTAGTTCTAAATAAATCATGTAAAGTGCATCAAAACCATATAAAATTATTGTAAACATAGGCAATCATGGCATGAATACTTCATAAATTATCAATACGTTGGAGACGTATCAAGCATCTGCCTAGCTCAAAAGATATAAGTGAAGCACATAGAGTATTCTAGAAAATTATCATGAAGGTGTGTCTCTCTCAAATAGGTGTGTCCAGCAAATGATGATTGTTACAAACTGAAAGTAAAAGCAAACAAAAGCAAACGACGCTCCAAGCAAAACACATATCATGTGATGAATAAAAATATAGCTCCAAGTGACATACCGATGGATTGAGATGAAAGAGGGGATGCCTTCCGGGGCATCCCCAAGCTTAGACGCTTGAGTATCCTTAGAATTCTACTTGGGATGCCTTGGGCATACCCAAGCTTGGGCTCTTGCTACTCCTTATTCCGTAGTCCATCGTGATCACACCCAAAACTTGAAAACTTCAATCACAAAACTCAACAAAACTTCGTGAGATCCGTTAGTATAAGAAACATATTGCATACTTGAGGTACTGTGATAAATTGATTCAAATTAATTTTTTCATAATAGGTACTGTATTCTAACGTCCCCATGGCTTACACGCCCCTGATATAGTCCATGGCACAATCAAAACAAGCAAACTATGCAAGCAAAACAGAATCTGCTTAAAACAGAACAGTCTGTAGCAATCTGTAAAGAGCCCATACATCTGTAACTCTACAAATTCTGAAAAATTAGTTAAACTTTAAAAATTTGTATAGAAATATTGTGTTAAAATTTCAGATCATTATCATGCTCCAGTAAAAAATGAAAATTCCTGCACTGGAGTCAAAGTTTCTGTTTCAGATTCAGCATCGTTTCTACTCATCTTGTGAGTCATCCCGAAGGCTTTACTTGGCACAAACACTAATTAAAACATAAAAACACAATCATTACAGAGGCAACAATCATGTTATCACACAAAAAAATAAATTAAAAACAAAAATAAAGATACATATTGGGTTGCCTCCCAACAAGCGCTATTGTTTTATGCCCCTAGCTAGGCATAATGCATAGTTTCAAGTGTTGTCATCTTTGACACTCAACCCATAGGTAGCTCTCGTGATTGATTCATAAGGTGGTTTAATTCTCTTCCTAGGGAAGTGTTCCATCCCCTTATTTAATGGGAATTGGAATCTTATGTTTCCCTCTTTCATATCAATAATTGCACCTATAGTTCGTAAAAATGGCCTTCCAAGTATTATGGGACAAGAAGGATTGCAATCAATATCAAGCACAATGAAATATACAGGCACATAATTTTTTTTTGCAATAATAAGCACATCATTAATTCTACCTAAAGGTTTCTTGATGGTAGAATCCGCAAGATGCAAGTTTAGGGAACACTCTTCAATATTAGTGAGACCAAGCACATCACATAAAGTTTTGGGTATAGTTGAAACACTAGCATCAAGGTCACACAAAGCATTGCATTCATATTTATTTATATTTATTTTGATAGTAGGTTCCCACTCATCATGCAATTTTCTAGGAATAGAAATTTCAAACTCAAGTTTCTCATCATAAGCTTTTATCATAGCTTCTACTTATGTTCGGTAAAAGCTTTGTTTTGTTCATAAGCATTGGGTGAGATAATAATGGATTGCAGCAAGGAAATACATTCTACTAAAGAGAATTTATCATAATTAAAGTCCTTGTAATCCAAGATAGTGGCCACATCACTAGTTAAAGTTTTGACCTCTCCAAACCTACTTTTTTCAGTTTTAGCATTAGAATCATCACCCTCCAAGCAAATGAGATGGTCCTTAACTAAAGTTGACTCATCTCCAGTACATTTATCATTTATATTCAGATATGTAAACAAATATTCAATAGGTTAAACAGCAATCATTTTAAGATCTTCATCATGATTCCGGTAAAAACCGGGTGGAAGAACTTTTTCTAAGAATTCTCGCTTAGCTCTCAACTTAGCGGTCCTCTCCTTACTTTCATTAATAGATAATTGGATAGATTTAATAGTCTCATTAAAATCATGCTTGGGTGGCAAAGACTTATTTTTAAGAGTTTCAACATCAAGAGCAATTCTATCCATGTTTTTAGCCAAAGTATCAATCATATGCAACTTTTCTTCTACCGTAGTGTTGTAAAACTTTGAGAATTAATAAATTCTTTAATTGTGTTCTCAAGATCAGAAGGTGTCCTGTTAGAATTTGTAGAAGCATTGCCATATGAATTACCATAAGAATTTCCATAGTTGTTAGAGGAATTACCGGGATATGGTCTAGCATTGAAATTTCCTCTATAAGCATTGTTGTTGAAATTATTTCGCGAGATGAAGTTCACATCAATAGCATAATTATTTTGCTCAATCAAAGTAGACAAAGGCATATCTTTGGGATCAACATTAGCATTTTTATTAGCAACCATATTCATAAGAGCATCCACTTTTTCACTCAAAGTAGCGATTTCTTCAACGGAATTTACCCTCTTACCAGTGGGAGCTCTTTCGGTATGCCATTGAGAATAATTTGTCATAATGTTGAACAGAAGTTTTGTGGCCTCATCTAAGGTCACATCCATGAAGGTACCACCTGCGGCAGAATCTAGAAGATTTCTAGACACAAAGTTTAGTCCAGCATAGAAATTTTGGATAATCATCCACAAGTTTAAGCCATGAGTTGGAAAATTTCTTATCATCAATTTCATTCTCTCACAAGCTTGGGAAACATGTTCTTGATCTTGCTGTTTAAAATTCATTATTTGATTTCTAAGGGAAATAATCTTAGCAGGAGGAAAATACTTGGCAATAAAAGCATCTTTACACTTATCTCACGTTCCAATACTATTATGAGGTAAAGATGAAAACCAAGCTTTAGCTTTGTCTCTTAGTGAAAAAGGAAATAATTTTAATTTCACAATATCATTATCCACATCCTTTTTCTTTTGCATATCACATAATTCGGCAAAGGTATTAAGATGTGATGCGGGGTCCTCATTAGGACTTCCCGAAAATTGATCTTTCATGACAAGATTGAGCAATGCAGCATTAATATCAAATGCCTCGGCACTAGTGGCAGGTGGTATAGGAGTACTAATAAAATCATTATTATTATTATTTGAGAAATCACACAACTTAGTAGTATCTTGAGAAATGGTGATCGATCTAGCAAAACAAGCAAGACAAGTAAACTAGGAAGTAAAGCAAACTAGTAACTGGCAAAGGTAAATATTTTTGTATTTTTGATTTTTATGAGACAAACTAAATATAACAGCAAATAAAAAGAAGAAGAAGTAAATGAAATTTTGTGCGAAGTTACTTGATAGTTGGTGATGGTATTCCCCGCAACGGCGCCAGAAATCCTTCCTGATACTCGTGATCTGTGTTGGGTTTTTCGTGAAGAGGAACGGGTAATCGTAGCATAAAGTGGGTAAGTATTTCACTTAGTTATGAAACAAAGGTTTATCGAATCAATAAGAATACCAATCCTCAACCGTCTTCAGCGGCTGCACACAAAAGAAAAAACAACTTGCACCCAACGCCGGCAAGAGGGTTGTCAATCCCCTTGATCTCGTTATTTGCAAGCAGGTGAGTTGTGTAGATAATTGTAGATAATAGTAAAGTGCAAAATAAAATAAAAGGTAATATATAATAGCAAGGTAATGATAGCGTTTGTGAATTTATAAGTGAATAGACCCGGGGGCCGTAGGGTTCTCTAGTGGCATCTCTCATAAGCAAAGCATACGGTGGGTAAACAAATTACTGTTGGGCAATTGATAGAAAAGCGAATAATTATGAGATGTTCACGGCAATGATCATGTGCATATAGGCATCACGTCCATAAGCAAATAGGCCGACTCCTACCTGCACCTACTACTATTACTCCACTTCAAGAGCGCTTCTATGCTTGCCTCTCTATGTATTAAGTTCATGACAAACGGAGTAATGCTTGGAGAACGATGACATGATGTAGACAAAGTAAACTCAACTAATATGAATAAACCCCATCGTTTTATCCTTAGTAGCAACAACACAAAGAAGCAACTTGTCCCCTTCTGTCACTGGGATATAGAAACTCGTCAGGTTGAACCTACTACAACGCACCACTCCCACCAAAGAAATATCAACCTAGTTGGCCAAACTATCTCCATAGATCGGAGAGCATTACAAAGCTATGATGATCATGCAAATAAGAATCATAGTAATCAGGTTTGACTCATAAACTTTTCATGAATAATCTGAACATAAACTCACAATTCATCGGATCCCAACAAACACACCATACAAAGGGAGTACATCAGATAGATCAAGGCAAAGATGCGATGAACATTGTATTGAAGATCGAGAGAGAGAGAGAGATTGCCATCTAGGTACTACCTACGGACCCGTAGGTCCACGGTGAACTACTCACACATCATGGTGAGGGCAGCAAGGTTGATGAAGAGGCCCTCCGTGATCGATCTCCCCTCCGGCAGGGTGCCGGAACGGAGGTGTAGATGGCCTCTCGTCGGAAAAGAGGCTTGCAGCGGCAGAAAAAGTGTTTCAGGAGCGCTTCTGATGTTTTTAGGGTAGATGTGAATTTATAGGCCAGAGAACGACGTCGAGGGACGCTCCAGGAGGCCACCACATATCTGCCCCCCCCCTAGGGCGCGGCTGGATATGTGGTGGGCCCCTGGTGCATCTCCTGGTCCTCCTCCGAAGCTTCTAGGTCTTGTATTGGTCCAAAAAAATCACCAAAAAGTTTCGTGGCAATTGGACTCCGTTTGGTATTGTAACTCTGAAAAGGCAAAAACACGGAGAAAACAGGAACTGGCACTGGGCACTGGGTCAATAGGTTAGTGCTCAAAAATATTATAATTTGGTAAATAAATACCCATAAAGTATCCTAGAATGATAATATATCAGCATGGAACAATCAAAAATTATAGATACGTTGGAGACGTATCATACTACCGCCCGTGAGAGCGCTACTACCGCCTGTGAGAGCGATACTACCACCTATAGACGGTACTACCTCGCCCTACTTCCTCTTAGAGTTTGCTGAGAGGTCCAGGCCAGGAAAGAAGAGCAGTAGTGGCACAAAAGCAATGGGCGATACTACCTCCTATAGGCAGTACTACCGCACCCTACTGCTGTCCAGAAACCGTTCAGTCCGACACAAAAAGTCGAGACTTCCAAGCCGACGATACAGCCAACAACACTAGGCAGTGGCACTACCGCTCGTAGGCGGTACTACAGCTGGCCAGAGCGGTACCACCGCCTACTAGAGTAGGCTGTACTACTGCTGCCGTGTGCGGTACTTCCGCTTGGCACTTTCCGAACTAGAACAAAGGCAACGTCTGAACAACTCCATTGATGCGGGAAAGGAAGAAGGGGTGCAAACGAAAGTGTACATGTTGATTCCACCCAAACCTTTCCGATGCGGACCCCCTCTTTATAGTATGGTTCTCCTATGACTCAATTCCACCGAAAATGAAACACAGGGAAGACACCGTCTTCACTCTAATCCACCGAGGGGCTAGAATCGTCTTGTGCCAAATGATGAATTATTTGAAAGGCTTAATGCACATGATTAGTCCGCAATAGCATTGTCATCAATCACCAAAACGACTAGTGTAGAAATATGCCCTTACAATCTCCCCCTTTTTGGTGGATTGATGACAACGCGGGATTTGCACAAATAAATTTAAAAGATAGAAAGCAAACCCCAACATCTACAAAATATAGATGGGCTCCCCCCTAGATGTGTGCACTATTTTAGATATGCTTTTGGAATGCAAAGCACACACACTAGGATCAACACTCCCTTTATATTTTATAGACAGGCACTACTTGCATTAAGAGAATAAGAGATAATTATGAATGGAAGGTAAGACATGTGAGCATAAACATCGGGCACAAGATAAGCATAACTCACATACTAAGACATATAAAGATAATTAAAGGATAGCATATGTCTCACACCATATGACTTGGTCTTTTAGGTCTCACAAACATAATCAAACCAAAGCAAACAATAAAAGTGTTCACGAGTGAAGAAAGCACACAACCAACTAAAACGCAACTCGTGACTCGGAAAATCCCTAAATTCTCTCCCCCTTTGGCATCGAGACACCAAAAGTGCAGAGAGAGCTAAGACGACCCGAGGTGGTAGGCAACTCATGGGACCATCTTCAATATTCTCCTGACTCGGGGCAGTAAGCAGTGGTGCCAGGCTGAGCTGCTATGCCAGGCTCATCAACATCTGAATCCCACGGGCAGTTGCGAGAGATCCATGTCTCCCCATCTCTGAGCTTGTCCTCTGAGCCACTCAGAATATCCATGCCCAAATGCCTACCCATAGCCTTGTGATGTCTCCTAACCGCCTTCTCTGCCTCATGCACTTTGTATTGACCATGGGCCTGAATGCAGAACAACTTCTTTATCTTCTCCCTGAGCTTCTGAGCCCAAGATGGCTCAGCACTAGAGGGCGCGAAACTGGGATTAGCGCCACCCTCAGCCACATAGTCATCATCATCCTTGTCGTCATCATCATCCTCAGGTAGGTCCATCTCCGGAGCAGCATACGTGGACCACTTGTCTTTCTGCCTCAACAGCACCACCTCATGAGTAATGAATCACCACATTCAAAAATAAGTCCTCGAAAGGTCTTCTCCCAGGTGGTCTCAATCAGATGCATCAAGTAAGGAGCATAAATAGGACACTTGTGTTCAGAAACTGCTGAGAGGAGCTCCTACCACATGACATGTGAAACATCCAAGACTTCTACCTCATCTTCGGTCCTCATATTCTGACAATAGAGCAGAATATCCACCAGATAGGAGTGTACCATATCCAAGTTCCCAACACGGGAAAAAAGAGTGTGCCTAAAAATACGATGCATAATGTCAAGAAAGGGCTCAAGCACATAGGTTGACTTGCCAGTGGTGGAGGAGATCTTCTCAGTGCAATAGGGCCAAATCTTGCTCCTGTGCGTAGATGTGGTCTCCCTGTGGGGACGGAATCCAATTGGGCTTTGGATCCCCTCATCTTCATAGCCTAGCAGATCCATGAACTCCTTCAGGTAGTACCGTGCCACCAGCGGTAGTACCGCCTAAGGCGACCACTGAGCCAACAACTAGCTACGAATGAGGCTTATGCACAATATAGGTGGTTTGAGATCAGAGAGGGCTTAGGATGGAAACACAAAACCAGCAATTGGAAAGGGACACTCTAAGTTCAAAAAGTCAAAACAGAGGAAAAGTAAACTTGGAGTGACCCAAAACACTAACATGCTCCCAAAAGCAAATACCTCACAAGGAGGGGCGGTGGCCGAGGCCACCTATGTTTGAGTCAATTGGTATGGCACCGCGAAGATTTTAACCTTGGGCCCATGACCAAAACTAGTCTTTGAAGCACAAGTACCATCAAAAATGGCTAATGTGAAAGACTTGATCGATTTGTGCATAATAGGGGGAGGGAGAGTTCATTGAGAGGACAACACTCCCCCTATATCCATGCCTACATATAAACAAGACACAATGATGAGTGCGGTGGGTGTGCAATACTTCAAGACACATTGTTCGAATCAATGATATTTAGCTCATGCCTTAACTCGCGAAATCTTGTTCCATCCAATGGCTTCGTGAAGATATCTGCAAGTTGATCATGAGTATTGAGATGAATAAGATCAATCTCCCCACGCTTGATATGCTCCCGGATGAAGTGATGATGAATCTCAATATGATTCGTCTTGCAATGTTGAACTGGGATGTTGGAGATCTTGATAGCACTCTCGTTGTCATAGTAAAGAGGCACTTTGTCAGAAGTGACACAGTAATTCTTTAAAGTTTGCTTCATCCAAAGAAACTGTGTACAACAACTTGTGGTGGCTACATAGTGGGCCTTGGTGGAAGAGAAAGAAACACAATTTTGTTTCTTAGAAGACCAACTCACCAAAGAGCGACAAAGGAATTGGCAACCTCCGGAAGTTGACTTCCTATCCACACGATCTCTCGCCCAATCCAAGTCTGAATATCCTATGAGATCAAATGAAGCACCTTTGGGGTACCATAAGCCAAAGTTTGGGGTATGAGCCAAATATCTAAAGATTCGCTTGACCGCCACATAATGGCTTTCCTTAGGTGCGGCTTGAAATAGTGCAAAAATTCCCACACTCAACATAATATCCGATCTAGATGCACAAAGATAAAGCAAGGATCCAATCATGGAGCGATATACCTTTTGATCCATGGCTTTAACATTGGGGTCAATGTCAAGTTGACATTTGAGTGGCATGGGAGTATTGGCCTTGGCCGGCTTGACATCATCCAACTTGAACCTCTTGAGCATGTATTGAGTGTATTTTGCTTGGTTGATGAAGGTTCCGTGACTTCATTGCTTGTTTCGAATCCAAGGAAGAACTTCAACTCTCCCATCATAGACATCTCAAACTCCTTGGTCATTAGTGCGACAAACTCATCATTGAAAGTTTTGTTAGGAGAACCAAAGATAATATCATCAACATATAGTTGGCGTATGAACAAGTCCCCCTTAACCTTCTTTGTGAAAAGAGTGGGATCAATTTTCCCAATTTCAAACCCACGGTCTTGCAACAACTCGGTAAGGTGCTCATACCACGCATGTGGGGATTGTTTAAGGCCATAGAGTGCCTTATCGAGTATGTATACATGATTGGGGAACTTGGTATCCTCAAACCCCAGGGATTGCTTGACATATACCAACTCGTTAAGAGGACCATTAAGAAATGCACTCTTCACATACATTTGTTGTAATTTGAAATCATGATGAGATGCATATGCAAGCAACATGCGAATATATTCAAGGCGAGCAACGGGAGCAAAGGTTTCACTGTAGTCGATACCCTCGACTTGGGAGTAGCCTTGTGATGCCAATCTTGCCTTGTTGCAAATGACAATACCGTTCACATCTTGCTTGTTCTTGAAGATCCACTTGTTCCCAATGACATTGTGATTCTCCTTTGGTCTTGGCAACAATTGCCACACCTTGTTGCGCTCGAAGTTGTTGAGTTCATCGTACAAGGCTTCAAGCCAATCCGTGTCCTCGAGCGCTTCTTGTACCTTTAGGGGTTCAAAACAAGAAACAAACGTGTAATCCTCACAAAAGTTTGTTAACTGTCTACGAGTGTTACCCCTTTACTCAAGCTTCCGTAGACGTTCTCCAAAACATCTTGTTGAGTTCTAAGCTAGGAAGCAATCTTGGCAGCTCATCGTTCTAATATTTCCTCCATCGAGGATTGGGGAGGACCATCTTGAGAACTCGGACCACCGTCATGAGCTTGCTCTTGATCTTGATCTTGCTCGGGGGTATGAACTTGATCTTGGGCATCACTTGGTGAATCACCATCATCATGAGGTTGATCTTGCCCTTGATCTTGTTCACTTGGTTGAGGGCCTTCACTTTGTTCTTTGGAAGCATGTGGGTCTTGCGTTGGCGATGGTTCCACTTGCGTAGAACATTGTCCTTCTCCTTCAGCCACAAGGGGTTCCTCAACGGGTATGAAGTATCCCACACCCATTCTTCTTATGGCTTGGGGAGGAATTTCATCACCTACATCACAAAGACCAGTTTGCTCCACTTGTGAGCCATTATTTTCATCAAACTCTACGTTACACGTCTCCTCAATGAGTCCATTGGACTTGTTGAGAACACGGTAAGCACGAGAGTTTGTAGCATAACCAACAAATATGCGCTCTTGAGCTCGGTTTGAATTTAGACAAATGAACACCTTTCTTGAGAATGAAACACTTACAATCGAACACCCGGAAGTACTTGAGATTGGGCTTGTTGCCGGTAAGTATCTCATATGGAGTTTTTTTCAAGCCTTTGTGGAGGTAGAGCCGATTGGATGCATGACATGCTGTGTTGATGGCTTTGGCCCAAAAGTTGTATGGAGATTTGAAATCCGCCATTGTGGTCCTTGCCGCATCCATCAATGCCTGGTTCTTCCTCTCGGCAACACCATTCCGTTGAGGGGTATAAGGTGCAGAGTATTGGTGCTTGATCCCCTCATCACTCAGAAACTATTTCAAGGTGTAGTTCTTGAATTCGGAGCCGTTGTCACTTCTAATCATCAATATCCTTGCATCATGTTGGCGTTGAGCTGCACTTGCAAAGTCGATGACGGTTTGTTGGGTCTCACTCTTCCTCTTGAAGAAATATACCCATGTGTATCTTGAGTAATCATCCACAATCACTAAGCAATACTTTCTACCCCCAAGACTATCAAATGATGGAGGACCAAATAGATCCATGTGAAGGAGCTCTAAGGGCCTCTTGGAGTAAATCATAGTCGTGGGGTGGTGAGCCTTCTCATGTAGCATTCCTTCGATACAAGCACTTCAAGCACGATCTTTGTCAAAACTCACATTTGTTAGTCGAAGTACATAGTCCCCATTGAGGAGGCTTTGCAAAGATCTCATATTGACATGGGCTAGTCGGCGATGCCAAAGCCATCCCACATGAACTTTAGCCATTAGGCAAGTCGCAGTCTTAGTGGGTCACTCCGAAAAGTTAACCACATAGAGACCGTTTTCGATATGCCCAATAAAGGCTACTTTAAGAGTCTTGCTCCAAAAAAGGGCCACGGTATCGACATCAAAGAAGGTACAAAAACCCATGAGTGCAAGTTGACGAGCGGAAAGTAAATTGCATGCAAGGGTATAAAAAAACATGAAATTCTCAATAGTTAACTCCGGAGAAATTACTACCTTGCCAAGACCCAATACCTATGAAATTGTATCATCACCAAAGGAGACTTGTGTGGCCAAGCATGTGTTAGTTTGAACGTCCACCACCAGGTCCTTGCTTCAGGTCATATGGTTTGTTGCTCCATTATCAAGCAACCATGAACCTCCTCCGGAAGCAAACTCCTACAAGAGATCAGTGCTTGGATTTAGGTACCCATTCTTTAATGGGTCCTTTCATGTCAGTAACAGGGTATTGGGAACCCAAATAGACCATTCAATGTTCTCATAAGAAGAACCAACAAATTTGGCATAAACATGCCCATCACTAGCACGTCATGAAACATAAGAGGGGTTAAAGTCACCGGCTTTGTTGGAAGGAGTGGTCTTGACCTTCTTGGCATTACCACCCACAACCTTGTCCTTCTTCTTCTCATGAGTATGCTTCCCCACTTTGACAAAGGTTTCCTTGAGCGGGAGAGGTTGCTTGGTCTGGAACTTCTTCTTCTTCTTAGAATTGGGTGCAAACCCAATTCCTTCTTCTTCTTCCGGAATTGCCTTGGCCTTCAAAGCAAGGTTGGGTGAAGACTTCTTTGACCGTTGAACATGAGCTAGAGCGTTGTCGGTGGTCTTGTTCAAGATGTTCATAGCAATGAATTCATCCAACACATCACTCGAGGACAAGGAGTGGAAGTCTGGTCTTCGACGGATAATGGAGGACATGGCCTTGTTGAATGGCATGATGGCCTTGAGAAACTTATGCTTGATCCAATTGCCATCCATATCCTTACTCTCATGATCTTGAAGAGGGACCGTGAGAGTTGTAAATCTCCGATAAAGCTCATGAGGATCCTCATCCTCAATCATCACAAACTCATTGGCCTCATCAAGTATTACCTCAAAGTTGGACTGTTGAATACTCGAGCTTCCCTTATACAAAGAGACAATGTGTTCCCAACAATCCTTTGCGCGAGTGAAAGGGCGCAAGTGAGCTAGATCTTTAGGACGCACTGTAGACTGACGAATGAACAAGGCGAAGTGATTGAGTTGATTGTCGGCCTCTTTTCTTAGGATGAGGTTGCTTGGATCATGCGGGTAGTACCCTTGCTCAATGATTCTCCAGAGTTGAGTTGAGTTGTGATTCAAATAAGACTTGATACGAAAAACCCAATTAGCAAAATCATTTTTCACAAGTTTAGGAGGAGGACCTAGGTTGTTAATATGAGGTATGTGTACCGGTCCTCCATAGACCGGGGGAGGAGGAACCGAGGCAAAGGTTCCCGACCCATTCTATCCTTGAGGCAACTTATCGTTATCACTACTAGCCCCCTCCTTACTGGAGTTTTCATCTGTCGGAATTGTGGCTCCGGGGACCCAAAGAGTTTCGAACTCTGGGGTGTGCTGGTTCCCACGCCCTACTCTACCTCGCAACCTCACGGTGACACTCCGGCGTGCTCGAGCTAAGGAGGAAGAACAGTGGACACGACAGTTTACCCAGGTTTGGGCCACCTTGCGGTGTAAGACCCTACTCCTGCTTGTCTGGATTTCTTGAGGGTGAGAGAGAGTACAAAGGTGCGTTTTGGCTAGCTCCCGGTCGCTCCACTACGGCGGCAGCCTATCCTATCTTATACTGGCCTCGGTCCTCTTCCCCTGAAAACACAAGGCGGCAAGGGTTGCCACAACAGCCAGTATGAAGGGGGATAGGACTGCAACTTATCATGACAAAAGTAGTCTTCACCTGCAAAAGCCTCCTATCGTGACGTGCTAGTGGGCTTGGGGATGACCTCCGTCCTGGCGAGCCCTAATACGTTTCCACCGTATCTATACTTTTTGATTGTTCCATGCTAATATATTATCCGTCTAGGATACTTTTTGGGTATTTATTTACCAATTTATAATATTTTTGAGCACTAACCTATTGACCCAGTGCCCAGTGCCAGTTCCTGTTTTCTACGTGTTTTTGCCTTTTCACAGTTACAATACCAAACGGAGTCCAATTGCCACGAAACTTTTTGGTGATTTTTTTGGGACCAATACAAGACCTAGAAGCTTTGGAGGAGAGCCAGGCGATGCACCAGGGGGCCACCACATATCCAGCCGCGCCCCCTAGGGGGGCGCGACCAGATATGTAGTGGCCCCCTATAGCATCCCCCGACGTCGTTCTCTGGCCTATAAATTCACATCTACCCTAAAAACATCAGAAGCGCTCCCGAAACACTTTTCCGCCACCGCAAGCCGCTGTTCCAACGGGAGGCCATCTACACCTCCGTTCCGGCACCCTGCCGGAGGGGAGATCGATGACGGAGGGCCTCTCATCAACCTTGCCACCCTCACCATGATGTGTGATTAGTTCACCGCAGACCTACGGATCCGTAGGTAGTACCAAGATGGAAATCACTCTCTCTCTCTCTCGATCTTCAATACAATGTTCATCGCATCTTTGCCTTGATCTATCCGATGTAATCCCTTTGTATGGTGTGTTTGTTGGGATCCGATGAATTGTGAGTTTATGTTCAGATTATTCATGAAAAGTATTTGAGTCAAACCTGATTACTATGATTCTTATTTGCATGATCATCATAGCTTCGTAATGCTCTCTGATCTATTGAGATAGTTTGGCCAACTAGATTGATATTTCTTCGGTGGGAGTGGTGCGTTGTTGTAGGTTTAACCTGACGAGCTTCTATATCCCAGTGACAGAAGGGGACAAGTTGTGTCTTTGTGTTGTTGCTACTAAGGATAAAACGATGGGGTTTATTCATATTAGTTGAGTTTACTTTGTCTACATCATGTCATCGTTCTCCAATTATTACTCCGTTTGTCATGAACTTAATACGGAGAGAGGCAAGCATAGAAGTGCTCTTGAAGTGGAGTAATAGTAGTAGCTGCAGGTAGGAGTCGGACTATTTGCTTATGGATGTGATGCCTATATACACATGATCATAGCCGTGAACATCGCATAATTATTCGCTTTTCTATCAATTGCCCAACAGTAATTTGTTTACCCACCGTACGCTTTGCTTATGAGAGATGCCACTAGAGAACTCTACGGCCCCTGGGTCTATTCACTTATAAATTCACAAACGCTATCATTACCTTGCTGTTATTTATTAAATTTTATTTTATTTTGCACTTTACTATTATCTACAATTATCTACACAACTCACTTGCTTGCAAATAACGAGATCAAGGGGATTGACACCCTCTTGTCGGCGTTGGGTGCAAGTTGTTTGTTCTTTTGTGTGTAACCACTGAAGACGGTTGAGGATTGGTATTCCTATTGGTTCGATAAACCTTGGTTTCATAACTGAGGGAAATACTTACCCACTTTGTGCTGCGATTACCCGTTCCTCTTCACGGAAAACCCAACGCAGATCACGAGTATCAGGAAGGATTTCTGGCGCCGTTGCCGGGGAATACCATCACCAACTATCAAGTAAGTTCGCACAAAATTTCATTCACTTATTCTTATTTTTATTTGCTGTTATATTTAGTTTGTCTCATAAAAATCAAAAATACAAAAATATTTATCTTTGCTAGTTACTAGTTTGCTTCTAGTTTGCTTTACTTGTTAGTTTACTTGTCTTGCTTGTGTGGTCACCGTGTCTCAAGATACTACTATGTTGTGTGATTTCTCAAATACTAATAATAATGATTTTATTAGTACTCCTGTACCACCCACCACTAGTGCGGAGGCATTTGATATTAATGCTGCATTGCTTAATCTTGTCATGAAAGATCAATTTTCGGGAAGTCCTAATGAGGATCCCCCATCACATCTTAATACCTTTGTTGAATTATGTGATATGCAAAAGAAAAAGGATATGGATAATGATATTGTGAAATTAAAATTATTTCCTTTTTCACTAAGAGACAAATCTAAAGCTTGGTTTTCATCATTACCTCGTAATAGTATTGGAACGTGGGATAAGTGTTAAGATGCTTGTATTGCCAAGTATTTTCCTCCTGCTAAGATTATCTCCCTTAGAAATCAAATAATGAATTTTAAACAGAAATATCAAGAACATGTTGCTCAAGCTTGGGAGAGAATGAAATTGATGATAAGAAATTGTCCAACTCATGGCTTAAACTTGTGGATGATTATCCCAAAATTTCTATGTTGGACTAAACTTTGTGTCTAGAAATCTTCTAGATTTTGCCGCAGGTGGTACCTTCATGGATGTGACCTTAGGAGAGGCCACAAAAATTCTGGACAACATTATGACAAATTATTCTCAATGGCATACCGAAAGAGCTCCAACTGGTAAGAAGGTAAATTATGTTGAAGAAATCGCTACTTTGAGTGAAAAAGTGGATGCTCTTATGAATATGGTTGCTAATAAAAATGCTAATGTTGATCCAAATGATATGCCTTTGTCTACTTTGATTGAGCAAAATCATGATGCTATTGATGTGAACTTCATCTCGCGAAATAATTTCAACAATAATGCTTATAGAAGAAATTTTAATGCTAGACCATATCCCGGTAATTCCTCTAACAACTATGGAAATTCTTATGGTAATTCATATGGCAATGGTTCTACAAATTCTAATAGGATACCTTCTGATATTGAGAACACAATTAAAGAATTTATTAATTCTCAAAAGGTTTTCAACACTACGGTAGAAGAAAAGTTGCATATGATTGATACTTTGGCTAAAAACATGGATATAATTGCTCTTGATGTTGAAACCCTTAAAAATAAGTCTTTGCCACCCAAGCATTATTTTAATGAGACTATTAAATCTATCCAATTATCTATTAATCAAAGTAAGGAGAGGACCGCTAAGTCGAGAGCTAAGCGAGAATTCTTAGAAAAAGCTCTTCCACCCTGTTTTTACCGGAATCATGATGAAGATCTTAAAATGATTGGTGTTTCTCCTATTGAATCTTTGTTTACATATCTGAATATAAATGATAAAGGGACTGGAGATGAGTCAACTTCAGTTAAGGAGCGTCACGTTAACTAGTGATGTTTGGAGAGGTCAAAACTTTAACTAGTGATGTGACCACTATCTTGGATTACAAGGACTTTAATTATGATAAATGCTATTTAGTAGAATGTATTTCCTTGCTGCAATCAATTATTATCTCACCCAATGCTTATGAACAAAACAAAGCTTTTACCGAACATATAGTAGAAGCTATGATAAAAGCTTATGATGAGAAACTTAAGCTTGAAATTTGTATTCCTAGAAAATTTCATGATGAGTGGGAACCTACTATCAAAATAAAGATAAATAAATATGAATGCAATGCTTTGTGTGACCTTGGTGCTAGTGTTTCAACTATACCAAAAACTTTATGTGATGTGCTTGGTCTCACTAATATTGAAGAGTGTTCCCTAAACTTGCATCTTGCGGATTCTACCATCAAGAAACCTTAGGTAGATTTAATGATGTGCTTATTATTGCAAACAAAAATTATGTGCCTGTAGATTTCATTGTGCTTGATATTGATTGCAATCGTTCTTGTCCCATAATACTTGGAAGGCCAGTTTTACGAACTATAGGTGCAATTATTGATATGAAAGAAGGAAACATAAGATTCCAATTCCCATTAAAGAAAGGGATGGAACACTTCCCTACAAAGAGAATTAAACCACCTTATTAATCAATCATGAGAGCTACCTACGGGTTGAGTGTCAAAGATGACAACACTTGAAACTATGCATTATGCCTAGCTCGGGGCATAAAACAATTGCGCTTGTTGGGAGGCAACCCAATATGTATCTTTATTTTTGTTTTTACTTTCTATTTTTGTGTGATAACATGTTTGTTGCCTTTGTAATGATTGTGTTTTTATGTTTTAATTAGTGTTTGTGCCAAGTAAAGCCTTTGGGATGACTCACAAGATGAGTAGAAACGATGCTGAATCTGAAACAGAAACTTTGACTCCATTGCAGGAATTTTCATTTTTTACTGGAGCGTGATAATGATTTGAAATTTTAACATAGTATTTCTATTAAAAAAATTACGTTTTCCTAGTTTTTCAGAATTTTAAGAGTTACAGAAGTATGGTCTCTTTACAGATTTCTGCAAACTGTTCTGTTTTAAACAGATTCTGTTTTGCTTGCATAGTTTGCTTGTTTTGATTATGCCATGGACTATATCAGGGGGGTGTAAGCCATGGGGAGGTTAGAATACAGAACCTATTATGCAAAAATTAATTTGAATCAATTTATCACAGTACCTCAAGTATGCAATATGTTTCTTATACTAACGGATCTCACGAAGTTTTGTTCAGTTTTGTGTGATTGAAGTTTTCATGTTTTGGGTGTGATCACGATGGACTAAGGAATAAGGAGTAGCAAGAGCCCAAGCTTGGGGATTCCCAAGGCACCCCAAGTATAATTCTAAGGAGACTCAAGCGTCTAAGCTTGGGGATGCCCCGGAAGGCATCCCCTCTTTCGTCTCAATCCATCGGTACGTCACTTGGAGCTATATTTTTATTCATCACATGATATGTGTTTCTCTTGGAGCGTCGTTTGCTTTTGTTTTCTTTTACTTTCAGTTTGTCACAATCATCATTTTCTGGACACACCTATTTGAGAGATACACGCCTTCATGATAATTTGCTAGAATACTCTATGTGCTTCATTTATATCTTTTGAGCTAGGCAGTTGCTCTAGTACTTCACTTATATCTTTTTGAGCACGGTGGTGTGTAGAAATAATATGCTCTCGTTCTTCACTTATATTTGTTTGAGAGCTAAGTAATAGTGACGGTAACTTGCATGGGTCATAAGACTAGTCCAAGAATATCAGGTATTCAATGAATGATAATCAAAACCATCGTGTGGCACATATAGAGAAGTTTTGGATTAATGACATTGATGTAGTAATATGAAAAAGGTGTGAGTCCAAAATTGTTGATTTGTAGAGGTGTCAAGACTAAGAGGTGTTAACTTGTTATTCATCTAAAAATTAAAGAGGCATGGTGATGATGTGTGAGCATTTATATTCCTCATTGAAATCCTAGTGTTGGTTTGAGCCGGGGTCACGCGATGGTTAACTCCTACCAACCTCCTCCCTCGGGGCATGCGAGGAATACTTTGATTTGTGATAAAACTAAAACTTTGCAATAAGTATGTGAGTTCTTTATGACTAATGTGACACCATGGACATACGCATCTTCACCTTCTCATATTTGCTAGCCTCTTCGGTACCGTGCATAGCCCATTCTCACCTCGAGGATCGGTGAAATATTAGCCAGTGCATCCAAACCCCGTAACATGATACGCTCTGTTGCACATAAGCCTCATTATATATTCCTCAAAACAGCCACCATACCTACCTATTATGGCATTTCCATAGCCATTCCGACATATATTGACATGCAAATTCCATCGTCACTTCACATGACTAGTTCGTTCATCATCATAATGCTTTGCATGATCGTATAGAGCTGACATAGTATTTGTGGCAAAGCCACCGTTCTTCATATTTTTGATACATGTCACGCTAGATCATTGCACATCCTGGTACACTGCCAGAGGCATTCATACAGAGTCATATCTTCCTATCAGTTCTTCATGTTGAGTTGTAAGTAAATGATGATCATCATTATTAGAGCATTGTCCCAGTGAGGAAAGGATGATGGAGACTATGATTCCCCCACAAGTCGGGATGAGACTCCGGACAAAAAATGAAATAAAAATGGGGGAGGCAAAAAAAGAGAAAATCCCACCATAAAAAATAATAATAAAATGAGAGAAAAGAGAGAAGGGACTTTGCTACTATCCTTTACCACACTTGTGCCTCAGAGTAGCACTATGTTCTTCATATAGAGAGTCTCCTATGTTGACACTTCCATATGCTAGTGGGAATTACCTTTTCATATAATAAACTTGGCTTGTATATTCCTATGACGGGCTTCCTCAAATGCCCGAGGTCTTCATGAGCAAGCAAGTTTGATGCACACCCCACTTAGCTTCAGTTGAGCTTTCATACACTTATAGCTCTAGTGCATCATTTGCATGGCAATCCCTACTCCTCGCATTGATATCTATCGATGAGCATCTCCATAGCTCGTTGGTACGCCTAGTTGATGCGAGACTATCTTCTCCACTTTTTACCCCTTTGATACCTACCACCATATTCTATTCCACCTATATGCTATGTCCAATGGTTCACGCTCATGTATTGCGTGAAGAATAAAAAGTTGATGCATATTGAAAAAGTGCGATCCAACTGCCTGACTTGGACACCATGGTGCTTAACATTTGTATCTATGTGGTGAAGACGGAGTCATGGCTTGCTAATATAATATGATGAATAGGGGTAAAACATTCTTTTAGGATCGTATACTTTGAAAAATTAATGATTTTGATTCTTATACTTATAAATATTACTATCTTGCTGTTTGTTAATTCATCATTTCTCCATGAGCATACATACCAAAGATTACATAATGGGTAGCATGTCAAATCAAAAATTATGTTTTTATCATTTACCTACTCGAGGACGATTAGGAATTAAGCTTGGGGATGCCGATACGTCTCCAACATATCTATAATTTTTTATTGTTCCATGCTAATATATTATCAGTCTAGGATACTTTTTGGGTATTTATTTACCAATTTATAATATTTTTGAGCACTAACCTATTGACCCAATGCCCAGTGCCAGTTCCTGTTTTCTACGTGTTTTTGCCTTTTCAGAGTTACAATACCAAACGGAGTCCAATTGCTACGAAACTTTTTGGTGATTTTTTTGGGACTAATACAAGACCTAGAAGCTTCGGAGGAGGGCTAGGCGATGCATGAGAGGCCCACCACATATCCAGCCGCGCCCCCTAGGGGGGGCGCGACCAGATATGTGGTGGCCCCCTGGAGCGTCCACCGACGCTGTTCTCTGGCCTATAAATTCAAATCTACCCTAAAAATATCAGAAGCACTCCCGAAACACCTTTTCCACCGCTGCAAGCCTCTATTCCGACGGGAGGCCATCTACACCTTCGTTCCGGCATCCTGCCGGAGGGGAGATCGATCACGGAGGGCCTCTTCATCAACCTTGCTGCCCTCACCATGATGTGTGAGTAGTTCACCGTAGACCTACGGGTCCGTAGGTAGTACCTAGATGGAAATCTCTCTCTCTCTCCCTCGATCTTCAATACAATGTTCATCGCTTCTTTGCCTTGATCTATCCGATGTAATCCCTTTGAATGGTGTGTTTGTTGGGATCCGATGAATTGTGAGTTTATGTTCAGCTTATTCATGAAAAGTATTTGAGTCAGACCTGATTACTATGATTCTTATTTGCATGATCATCATAGCTTCATAATTCTCTCCGATCTATTGAGATAGTTTGGCCAACTAGATTGATATTTCTTCGGTGGGAGTGGTGCGTTGTAGTAGGTTCAACCTGACGAGTTTCTATATCCCAGTGATAGAAGGGGACAAGTTGCGTCTTCGTGTTGTTGCTACTAAGGATAAAACGATGGGGTTTATTCATATTAGTTGAGTTTACTTTGTCTACATCATGTCATCGTTCTCCAATTATTACTCTGTTTGTCATGAACTTAATACGTAGAGAGGCAAGCATAGAAGCGCTCTTGAAGTGGAGTAATAGTAGTAGGTCCATACAGGAGTCGGCCTATTTTCTTATGGACGTGATGCCTATATACACATGATCATTGCCGCGAACATCGCATAATTATTCGTTTTTCTATCAATTGCCCAACAGTAATTTGTTTACCCATCGTATGCTTTGCTTATGATATATGCCACTAGAGAACTCTACGGCCCCCGGGTCTATTCACTTATAAATTCACAAACGCTATCATTACCTTGCTCTTATTCATTACCTTTTATTTTATTTTACACTTTACTATTATCTACAATTATCTACACAACTCACTTGCTTGCAAATAAAGAGATCAAGGGGATTGACAACCCTCTTGCCGGCGTTGGGTGCAAGTTGTTTGTTCTTTTGTGTGCAGCCGCTGAAGACGGTTGAGGATTGGTATTCCTATTGGTTCGATAAACCTTGGTTTCATAACTGAGGGAAATAATTACCCACTTTATGATGCGATTACCCCTTCCTCTTCACGGAAAACCCAATGCATATCACGAGTATCAAGCCCCCAGCCTTGGTCTTCTTGCACCAAACGGGAAACCTTTGGAGATTGCTTTGGGAACCGGCGAGCTGGCCCTGCTCCCTTAGCACAAAAGAGGAAAGCCTCCTTATCCGTGCCTGTTGGCATGGCTCCTAGTGCCGCTCGGTGTGGCGCGCGTCACCCACGTGAAGAAGCAGGACCACGCGACCCTGCGCGGGCCACCCTTGATTAGTCCGCCACGCGAAGGCCTCGGGGGTAGCCTCGGGAGGCGACCTCATGAGGGGGGCTTCGCGAGGCTCCTGATGATGCTTGCTGACGTGCGCCTCGCGAGGTGGGGGCCCTCGCGAGGGTCTTGCTCGTGAAGTCCAATGGTGGGCCGTGCTGGGCCCATTGCATGCGTCGTGTCTTGGGCCGCAGGCAAACGGGCCTGGGTACCCCCAGTCCCCTGGGCCCGCGGCATGCACGATTCCGCCAGCTGGAGGGGCGAAACGGTGCGGGCCACAACCGCCTGTGGGTTAGGCGCCGACGCGTGGCGCAGGACGGGGCGCGGGACGCCCCACGACGCCTCGACAACTGCCCAGGCTGGCATAAAGCCTGCGCACGACGCGGGGCCATCATTGCTCTTCGTTGCCTTGCATCCATCTCGTTGCACCTCCCTTCTCTGGCGAGACTCCTAGCGATCCAATCCCAGGCGAGGCACCTCCCCTGCCTCATTTGCGACCACGATACGCAGATGGTGTCGGCCGGCAAGAAGACAAAGGCTGTGGCCCCAGCTGCAAGCCGTCCTGCTGTCGGGTCAGCTCTCCTGCCCTCCTCTGTCGCCACGAAGGAGAACTTGGGCCCAGTGTTCCCGCTGATAGCCGGCGACAAGAATGAGGGGCAGGCGACCGGATCTGGCTGGGTTCGGTGGCGCGAAGCGGCCTGGGGTGTCCGCCTACCGCTTCTTCTTCCACAACATCTATGTTGGGCTGGTCCCGCCGTTTTCTGAGTTCTTCTACGCCATCCTATCCTATTACCGAATCCAGGCCCTGCACCTTCAACCCAACTCCATCCTCCTCCTGGCTATCTTCGCCTTCTACTGCGAGGACTTCGTGGGCATGAGGCCCTCAGTGGCGCTCTTTCATCACTTCTTCAGCCTACGGTTCACCGCCCGGGACCAGCGCTCCACGTGCATCTCCTTCGTCGATGTCAAGGGCGAGAATATCCGCCTGAAGGCCGAGGAAAAGGTGGTGGGCCATCGGCACCGTTGGGTCTTCATGGACGTGCGCCAGTTCAGCCCGCTCCTGACGACCCCTGCGGTCCATCCTGAGCAGAACCCCGGGTGGGGTCACGAGAAGCTCACCGACCCGAGGGCGGAGCCCATCCTGGAGCGGATCACCGCACACAGGGATGCCCAACTGACAAGGGCGATGATCGTCGAGGAATTCCTGGGGAAGGGCATCGCGCCGCTCCAGGCACACTCGCGGCCCGTGTGGGAGAACACTAGCGCAGGGGACGCGATGAGGCTGCACGCTGCCGGCCTGATGTCCTACGAGCTAGACGGGGCCTTGGGGGCTCTGCTCGGCTTCACCCCGGAGAATCCTCCTGAGGCTGCATCCCCGCTGTACAACTATGATGACATGGCGGAGCTAGTCGCAGATATGCCCGCCTTCAACGAATGGGGGCTCGTGCCAAGTGGTCGCGTTGGGTCACACAGGGGCTCCTCTATCGTGATGCCGTCCTCTAGCGAAGGTGACGGCGACGAGGACTCGAAGGTGATGGAGGAGGAGGAGGACCGCGGCCGGGCGTCGCCGCCCAATCACCGCCGGTCCCTGCGCGGTTTTGGGGAGGATGACGACGACGTAGAAGAGCGGCCCCGGGTGACGTCTCCTCGGCCTGCCGACACGGTGGGGGGAACGGGGCCCAACCCCACGACTGCCCAGATACCAGTGGCGAGGGCCCTCGTTGATGAGGCGGCAATCGCACCCTTGGCGGCTGCATCCCCTCAGGGGGCTTCCCAGGCCCTCAGGAAGAGGGAGACCCGGCTGGACTCATCGGGGACCATGCCGAGTGCCCCTCGAGCAGGACCGGGGCAGCGCACGAGGGCGGCAAGGACACGCTATTTGCCGCTGAGAAGAAGAGGAAATGGGCCGCTGAGGACGAGTAAGTGCCCCAGTTCATTCTTATGCCACACACTTGTGATCCGTCAATTCATGCTAACCCCTCGCCCGTGTAGGTGCTAGGGCGGCGGCAAGGAGAAGAAGAAGAAGGTGCTAGGGTGGCGGCATCAGCACTCGGTCATAGTTTCAGCGGGCGCGGGCTGCCTGGCGCCGGCCCGGCGCTAAACTCGGGCGCACGGGCGCCGCTACATCCGGGCGCGCGGGCGCCGCGGCAGCGCCCAATGCCTCTCCAGCACCGCGAGGGTGTCCAATCGCTGAGGACGCAGCGGCCCAGCCCCCGGCGCCGTCCCCCAAGGCCGCGACGGCCCAGCCTACGGATAAGGAGGGGGCGCCTCAGCCTTCGCCGGCTATCCTTACCCCCGTAGTCGGGCATGACGCAGGGTGCGCCACGGGGCAACCTCAAGCTGTGCCCACTCCCGGGGGCCAGGAGGCCGGCGTGGAAGTCCCTCCAGGTGCGCCGCAGGTGCCGAGCGCGGGGCAGGACCCGGAGCCCCCTACGCCACAAGCAGATGACACCGGGGCCTCTTCAGCCGTGATGACAACAAGCGCCGAGACACCGCCCCCCTCCCCCCCCCCCCCCCGCCAAGCTATCGCCCTCGTGATCTGCAGCGGCTTGCTTAGGCGCGGGGCCTTGACCGATGCTCGGGCCGTGCTCGACCGACTCGGGGCAGACCTCCAGGATGCCGAAATGCGTCTTGGCAAGGAGCGCCTGAAGCTTGCCACAGGGTGGTGCCAGCTCGACACCGCCACTAAAGAGGCCTAGGGCCGGGCCGAGGCCGCCATCGCGGAAGGCAGGAAGGAGGCCGCTGAGGCGAAGGCGGCTAGTGAGAGCGCGCTCGCCGAGGCGGGGGCGGCCGCCAAGCGCTGCGAAGAAGTGGAAGCCAGCTTGAAGCCGCTTCAGGACGAACGGGCCGCGCAGGCGTAGCAGCTCCAGCTGTGAGAAGACGACCTCAAGGCCCGCGAAGCGAAGCTCATGGATCGCGACTCTGAGTTGGTAAAGGTGGCGGCCGATCAGGCCACGGAGCACGGGCGTTTGGAGACGCTGCATCGCTTGGTGACCGAGGCCCAAGAAGCCCACGCCAAGCATGTCTCCGAGGCCAATGCTAAGCTGGACGCCAGGGAGAAGAAGATTCAGGCCGATACCGACACGAAGGCGGCGGCGGACCACACCGCCTTCTCTTCCCTCGAGCTCAAGGCCCGCAAGGCCCTGAGTTCTATATGCGGGGAGGGATTCGAGGCTCCTCATGCAACCCACGGCGCCGGCTATGCCGAGCTTTCCTCCAAGCTCGTGGAGGAGCTCGAGGGCACAGCCCGGAAGGTGGATGGCATCCTGGAGGAGGAATGCCGCGACCTCTTCTTTGTGGCGGCGACCCATGTCTTCAGCCACCTCGTTCTCCACGATCCCGTCTTCAACTTCGGCGAAGTGATAGGCCCCGTCCCTGAAGAATCTCTCGACGACCTGGCGGAAGCTGTGGAAAGCCACGTGAGCGCGCTGCTTGGGAAGTTCTCCCGCAGCGGCGACAAGGAGCCTGGCGAGGCCGCGGTGGGCGACGACAATGTCTGCGGCGACCCTTCTTCCTGAAGCTTCCTTTTATCATCCTACAATAGACTGATTCTACCTCGTGGAGGCATAAGACGACGGTTTAATTTGTGGAACACTCTAAGTTTGTAATAATTGTTTGTGATTTGCAGGTTTCCTTTCCGTGCTTGGTTTCTCTCTTGCTTGCCTTAGTGCTCTACGTCGGCAGGGCCCAGCCCCGTGCATAGCTCAGTCATCGCTTGAATGTCAGGTCGCGGTGCCTGGACAAAGCCAGGAGGTGAGAGGCTCCGGGAGCTAGTGAAGGCTCCTGATGCGCGATGCTCAAGGACCCCCCTTTGATGCGCAAGTGGCCCGCGTGAGGGAAAACACTGGCAAAGGCGAGGCTGTCCCGGGGGGGGGGTCTCATAGTTAGTTCTTTGCGACGCCAATAGGTTGTCACTTGCCGGGCGCGCCTTGTGAGACCCCTCGAGTGATCTGTCCCGAGGAAAAATCCTGCGCACAAAAGCTTCATTTCGAACGACGCACGCTCGCTAGCTTGCACTTGGGTGTCACGTAAGGAGACCAGACACCAAGGGCCTTGGTGGCGTGATGTGTGCGGGAGCAAGCCCGCAAGCCTGAGCCCAGTCCCTTGGGGTTTTCAGCATTGCTGGGACTAACCCAAGCATAGGCACCATGTCCAGCTCCCGCTCGCGTGAGGCTCAAGGGGAAGCTGGCAAGCGCGTGCCGCGGAAGAAGGTCGGTGAGCGCCGTGTCAGGCACGATTCATCCTGAGGTTGGAGTGGCCCGTGGGGCGCTCTCAGTTGATTATCCACCGGCGCGGAGCATGGGGCTTCCACTTGGGCGTGGGCATGATCGTAGTTCGACCGTTCCGCTAGCGCGGAGCATGGGGCTTCCACTGGGGCATGGGCATGGTCATAGTTCGACCGTTCCGCCAGCGCTGAGCATGGGGCTTCCACTGGGGCATTGGCATGGTCGTAGTTCGACCATTCCGCCAGCGCTGAGCATGGGGCTTCCACTGGGGCGTGGGCATGGTCGTAGTTCGATCGTTCCGCCAGCGCTGAGCATGGGGCTTCCACTGGGGCATGGGCGGGAGCTCTGTTTCAGAGTCTCCGGGGCGTGTACAGCCCCATTTCATTCGTACGCGTGGCGGGCACAGCAGAACTGGTGGAGGTGTCAGATGCTCCAGGCACAAGGCTCAGGAGCTCCTTCCTTGGTGCTCAAGCGGTTTGCGCCTAGCTCTTGACGTAGTTGCGTGCTCATGTAACCTGTGACATGGGGGCGACGCGCGTCGGGCGACCGTCCCGAGGCCATTGCATGAAGAGGTTGGACACTGAGGACCCAAACGAGGTGACGTGTGCGGGTCTGGACCGCCAGACAGACCTCGATCACTCGGGTTTAGCAACGCTGCAGGGACGGACCCGAGCACAGACGCCGTGTTGAGTTCCTCCATGGAATGATGAAGGGAAAAGTCACCGGGCGCATGGCCCCCGAGGTGGCGAAACACCAAACTAGCCGTCATACAAATTGGGTCGCGCCCTTACTCACTTACTCTTGACGGTTCCATGAGAGGGCAGGACACCAAGGACATGTGTGAGGTGATGTGCACGGGAGCAGACCCGCAAGCCAGAGCTCGATCACTTGGATTTAACAACGCTGTAGGGACAGACCTGAGCACAAACGCCGTGTCCAGCCTCCAGTCATGGGGCAGTTGAGGGAAGAGTCGCGAGGGCGCGGCGATTTCAGACGGTGATGAGGAATCAAATGCAAGGCTTAAGCAAACGACATAAACTCAACAAAAGATAACCAGATTCGCTACACAACCACAAAGTGAGGATGTTGCAGGGACGGACCCTTACCAGCTTGAGGATAATGCAGCCCGAAGGGCGCCCTCAATTTGAACACTGAAAAGTCACCTGGCAATCATGCTGCTGCGAAAGCGTTGGGCTGCTTGGCGAAGCGTGCCGCGGAGGTTCACCTCACAGGGACCGGTTGGCCCCTGAGGTCTTGAAGGCTCATGAGGGCCTGACGTCTCACGAGGCACCATCGCGAGTTGCGCTAGCCTTTGGAAGGTGGCGCCGGCGTTCTCCAAGCCAAAGTGCATGCGAACGGAGTTGGTGGCGACGCCCCTGCTCAAGCCAACGCGTGATGGCCAGAAGAGTTCCTAGGAGCCGGCCTTGTTGAGGCCCTCGATGTCGACGCACACGCGCACCTTGTTGTTCTCCCCGGGGGTGGTAGCCGAGTTGATGGGGCGTCCCGGACGACGCTCGCCGCGCATGGCCCGTGCCTCTCGCAGCTTGTCAATCTCTTGGGTGATGAACTCTTGTGCCCCTCGCGCCTGGCGCCGTATTCCTTGCTTGCGGGGGCGCGCGTCAAAGCACGCCTCCAAGTGGTGCCCGGGCACCTCCCTCGTCACACTGGTTAGGTCATACGCTTTCTAGGTGGAAGCCCCCGAGCCTGGCCTAAGGGAGGCGCCGAGTGCGCCTTCCTATGCTTGGGGGAGACAGCGCCGGCAGCGGGCGTGGGGCTCGCGGCGTCGGGCGCTGCATTCTTCGCCTTGGCGGGGCCTTGGACGGGCAAAAACTGCTTCTTTCTTGGGGGCGCGGCCTCGCGAGGCCCAGCGCCTCCCTCATCATCCGAATGCTCGGTCACGGCAGCTTTGTTAGCACGCTCGAGGGAACAGACCGCATCCTTCTCGTCGCAGGTGATGGTGATGACACCGCTGCAGCCAGGCATCTTGAGGACGTTGTTGCCATGGTGGGTCGCCGCCATGAATTTGGCCAGTGCCGGGTATCCCAGGATTGCATTGTACGGGAGGCCAATGTGCGCCACGTCGAAGTCGATGAGCTCGGTGTTGTTGTTGTCACGCATGCTGAAGGTGACAGGGAGGCGGACTTGCCCCAGGGGAATGGTGGAGCCATCAGTCACCCCAGAGAATGCCCTGGTAGGCATCAGCTGGTCGTAGGGAACCTGGAGTGTCTCGAAGGTCTCAACAGAGAGCATGTTGAGGCCGGCGCCTCCGTCAATGAGGGTCTTGATGACTGAGACGTTGTTGATGGTGGGAGTGCACCGCATGGGAAGTGCGCCCGCGTTAGCCGTGGACTTAGGGTTGTCCTTGGAGTCGAAGGAGATGGCGTACTGTGACCACTTGAGGGGCCGTGCAGCCTCCGACCTCAGGAGGGCGGCGTTCACCTCATGAGAGAACTGCTTGAACAGGCGGTTCGACGCAGGGGCATGGGCTCCACCGAGGATACATGCTATCGCGCGAGGTTCCTGATAGCCCCCAGCCCCCTCGTCATGCTGGTTGTTGTCGCTCCTCCTGGGCGGCGGCAGCGGCGGTGGAAGAGCAGCGTTGTCTTGAGGGCGCGCCTCGCGAGGCTGTTCACACCAGGTGCCCTCATGAGGCCAATCGTGCCAGCCGTCCTTGCGAGGATGCTCACGCCAGCCCTGGTGGGGGTTTCCATTGCGGTTGTCCCACCTGCTGCCTTCGCGGTCGGCGCCGTGGTCATTGCCGTCTGGACGCCGGCCAACGCATTCGTCGCGGAGGGACTTGAGCTGCTAGAAGTCTTCGGTGTTGTGGGTGCGCATGTCGTGGTAGACACAGAACGGGCGGCAGTACTTCTCGGGCACATCATGGTCGCGGCCGCGTTTCTGCTCAGGCTCCGCCGCGAGCACGGTAGGGCCTTTGCGCTTGACCTCCTTGCCCTTCGCCTTGCTGTCGTCGGGCGCAGCGTCAGGGTCGTTGTGGATGAACACGCGGCCCTCTTCGGCCTTGGCGCACTTGTCAGCGATGTTAAACAGCTCCAGATCCGAGCTCAGGTTGTCATTGATGGCGAGCTTCTCGCACATCCGGACGTCCTTGACGCCGTTGGTGAACGCCATGATGACGGCTTCGTCCGAGGCACGCGGGATCTTGTTGCGCACCTGGCTGAAGCGATGGATGTACTTGCGTAAGGTCTCTCCAGGGCGTTGCTTCACGTGCCGCAGGTCGTTGACAGGAAGGGGGCAGTCATGCGTGTCCTTGAAGTTGGCGATGAACTGTTCGCAGAACTCGCTCCACGAAGAGATCGACTCCTCGGGCAATTTCATGAGCCAGGAGCGCGCGCCATCCTTGAGGGCCATGAGGAACCAGTTCGCCATGAAGGTGCTCCGCAGGGCTGGTCACGTTGGCGCGTCACGCCGAGGCTCGACTGGGTCGTAGCGCATGTGAGGTGGCGGAGGTGCTCCGTGCGCCACGTCCCCAGCGTGAGATGGTGGGGGGTGAAGCGAGCGAGAGGGTGTCGGGGCTTCTTCGGCGGCAGTGATGAGCTCGGTGATGTGGCCTAGCCAGGCGTCGTAGCCAGCGTCCGTCGGGCGGTAGCGAAGCAGCTCGCGCGCCATGAGCAGCGCGGCCTGCGTGTTCATGTTCCCAAGGTGGGCATGGGAGGAGGAAGCCGTGGCGGTGCGGCCATCCTGCTGCACGGAAGGGTGCAGGGAGGCGTCCTGCTGCTCGCGGGCAGCAGGGTCGGTGGCGGTGACAGCTTTGGCGCCGACGGAGTGGTGGCGACCATCGCGGCCCGCGGGCGCAGTCTGGGCAACGCGGGCCGCCCGGCGCTTGGCACGCACAAGGCGAGCGTCAGCCATAGGGTTGGCGAATCTGGAGCCTAAACGGAGCTGGAGAACAGCAGCGCACCCCTACCTGGCGCGCCGAATGTCGGAATTGGGACTCTGGGGACCCAAAGAGGTTTGAACTCTGGGGTGCACTGGTTCCCCCACCCTACTCTACCTTGCAACCTCACGGTGACACTCCGGCGTGCTCGAGCAAAGGAAGAAGAACAGTGGACACGGCAGTTTACCCAGGTTCAGGCCACCTTGCGATGTAAGACCCTACTCCTGCTTGTCTAGATTGCTTGACGGTGAGAGGAAGTACGAAGATGGGTTCTGGCTAGCTCCTGGTCGCTCCTCTATGGCGGCAACCCATCCTATTTTATACTAGCCCCGGTCCTCTTCCTCTGAAAACACAAGGCGGCAAGGGTTGCCACAACGGCCAGTTTGAAGGGGGACAGGACTGCAGCTTATCCTGACAAAAGTAGTCTTCGCCTGCAAAAGCCTCCTGTCGTGACGCGCTGGTGGGCTCAGGGATGACCTCCATCCTGGCGAGCCCCCAGCCTTGGTCTTCTTGCACCAAACGGGAAACCTTTGGAGATTGCTTTGGGAACCGGCGAGCTGGCCCTGCTCCCTTAGCACAAAATAGGAAAGCCTCCTCATCCGTGCCTACTGGCACGGCTCCTGGCGCCGCTCCGCGTGGCGCGCGTCACCCACGTGAAGATGCAGGACCGCGCGACCCCGCCAGGCCACCCTTGATTAGTCTGCCCCGTGAAGGCCTTGGGGGCAGCCTCGGGAGGGGACCTCACGAGGGGGGCTTCGCGAGGTTCCTGACGATGCTTGGTGACGTGCACCTCGCGAGGCGGGGGCCCTCGCAAGGGTCTTGCTCGTGAAGTCCAATGGTGGGCCGTGCTGGGCCCATGGCACGCGTCGCGTCTTGGGCCGCACGCAGACGGGCCTAGGTACCCCCAGTCCCACGGGCCCGGCAGCATCCGACTCCAAGTTAGTGGGATTAACCACTAGCAACGGATCGGTATAGTTTGAGACCATCAAGGAATTCTTTAAACAAGGATTTGACCTCGGACATCATAGAAGATTTAAGTGAGTCAATTGCCTCATTTAAATCCTCACGAGAGACCGTGCTCACTCCCTCGGCCTCGGGTAAGTCCACAACCCTATCCCCGTTGTTAACCATACTCTTCGGGCGGTACAGCCCTTAATAAAGAGATGTAGCTCTGATACCAATTGAAAGGATCGATATGGTTGACTAGAGGGGGGTAAATAGGCAACTACCCTTTTTTAGCTTTTCTTAATAAATTAGGTTTAGCAACAAAGATATGCAACTAGTTGAGCAACCTATATGATGCAAGCAACAACAAGATACACGTAAGCAAAGGATACAACACTAGTAGAGCTTGCACAAAGTAAAGGTAAGAGATAACCACAAGTGGAGTCGGTGGAGACGAGGATGTGTTACCGAAGTTCCTTCCCTTTGAGGGGAAGTACGTGTCCGTTGGAGCGGTGAGGAGGCACAATGCTCCCCAAGATGCCACTAAGGCCACCGTATTCTCCTCACGCCCTCACACAATGCGAGATGCAGTGATTCCACTGTGGTTCCCTTGAAGGCGGCGACCGAACCTTTACAAACAAGGTTGGAGCAACCTCCACAACTTAATTGGAGGCTCCCAACACCACCATGAAGCTTCACCACAATGGAATGTGGCTCCGAGGTGACCTCAACCGTCTAGGGTGCTCAAACACCCACTAGTAACAAGATTCGCAAGGGATTAGTGGGGGATCAAATTTCTCTTGGTGGAAGTGTAAATCGGGGGCCTCTCACCCAAACCCTAGAAGATCAACAAGTTTTGTTGGCTAGGGAGAGAGATCGGGCAAAAATGGAGCTTGGATCAATAATGGAGCTTTGGGGAGGAAGAGATGTCTTCTTGGGGAAGAAGACCCCCTTTATATAGTGGGGTAACAAATCCAACTATTGTCCCCTCTCAGCCTCCACACAAGCGGTACTACCGCTCTGGGAGTGGTACTACTGCTTGGGTGGCCGAGCGAGCCACACACGCATTGGCACGAAGCCACGAGGCGGTAGTGCCGCCGGAGCGGTACTACCGCTCACCCAAGCGGTACTACCACTTGGGTTGAAGTGCAGCAGCCCTACAAACACAAAGGGGCGGTAGGAGCGGAGGTAGTTCCATCCGAGTGGTCGCGAGCGGTACTACCGCCTATAGACGGTACTACCTTGCCCTACTGCCGCTCGGAGTTTGTTGAGAGGTCCGGGCCAGGAAAGAAGAGTGGTAGTGGCACGGAAGCAACGGGCGGTACTATCGCCTATAAGCGGTACTACCGCGCCCTACTGCCGTCCAGAAACCGCTCAGTCCGACACGAAAAGTCAAGACTTCCAAGCCGGTGGTACAGTGCGCGGCACTAGGTAGTGGCACTACCGCCCGTAGGCGGTACTACCACTGGCTAGAGCGGTACTACGGCCTACTGGAGTAGGCGATACTACCACTGTCGTGCGCGGTACTTCCGCTTGGCACTTTCCGAACTAGAACAAAGTCAACGTCGGAACAACTCCATTGATTCGGGAAAGGAACAAGGGGTGCAAACGAAAGTGTACGTGTTGATTCCACCCAAACCTTTTCGATGCAGACCCCCTCTTGATAGTACGGTTCTCCTACGAATCAATTCCACGGAAAACGAAACATAGGGAAGAAACCGTCTTCACTCTAATCCACCGAAGGGCTAGAATCGTCTTGTGCCAAATGATGAATTATCTGAAAGGATTAATGCACATGATTAGTCCGCAAAAGCATTGTCATCAATCACCAAAACCACTAGGGTAGAAATATGCCCTTACAACACCACAACGTACTGGTGTGTTCAAACGTCGTAATCGTACTCTATTGGATATGGTGCGTTCTATGATGTCTCTTACCAATTTCCCACTATGGTTTTCGGGTTATCCATTTGAGACAACTGCATTCACTTTAAATAGGGCACCATCTAAATCCGTTGAGACGACATCGTATGAATTATGGTTTGACAAGAAACCTAAGTTGTCATTTCTTAAAGTTTGTGGCTGCAACGCTTACGTCAAGTGGCTTCAGCCTGATAAGCTCAAACCCAAAGCGGAGAAGTGCATCTTCATAGGACACCCTAAAGAAACTATTGGGTATACCTTCTATCTAAGATCCGAAGGCAAAATCTTTGTTGCTAATAATGGATCCTTTCTAGAGAAGGAGTTTCTCTTAAAAGAATTGAGTGGGAGGAAGGTGGAACTTGATGAGGTTATCGAACCTTCACTTCAATTGGAGATTACCGCAACAAACAAAGATGTTTATGTGATGCCTACATCAGTTGAAGAGGAAGCTAATGATGATGATCATGAAACTTCAGATCAAGTTACTACCAAACTTCATAGGTCGACAAGGAAACATACTTCCCCTGAGTGGTACGGTGATCCTGTCTTGGAAGTCATGTTGTTGGACAAAGGTGAGCCTACGATCTATGAGGAAGCGATGATGGGCCCGGATTCTGATGAGTAGCTAGAAGCCATGAAATTCGAGATAGGATCCGTGTATGAAAACAAAGTATGGACTTTGGAAGACTTGCCCGACGACCTTCAGGCAATTGAAAACAAATGGATCTTTAAGAAGAAGAGAGACGTTGATGGTAATGTCACCATCTATAAAGCTCGACTTGTCGCAAAGGGTTTCAGCCAAGTTCAAGGAGTTGACTACGATGAGCCTTTCTCACTTGTAGCGATGCTAAAGTCTGTTAGGAATATGTTAGCAATTGCTGCATTTCTCGATTATGAAATCTGGCAGATGGATGTCAAAACTGCGTTCCTTAACGGTTTTCTTAAGGAAGAGTTGTATATGATGCAGCTAGAGGGTTTTGTCAATCCTAAGGATGCTAATAAGGTATACAAGCTCCAGCGGTCCATCTATGGATTAGTGCAGGCATCTCGGAGTTGGAATCTTCGCTTTGATGAGGTGATGCTTATGGGTTTATACAAGTTTATGGAGAAGCTTGTATTTACAAGAAAGTGAGTGGGAGCTCTATAGCATTTCTAATATTATATGTGGATGACATATTGTTGATTGGAGATAGTATAGAACTTCTGGAAGGCGTGAAGGGATACTTGAACAAAAGTTTTTCAATGAAAGACCTTAGAGAGGCTGCTTACATTTTAGCCAACAAGATCTATAGAGATAGACCGAGACATCTTATAGGACTTTCACAAAGCATATACCTTGACAAGATTTGGAAGAAGTTCAAAATGGACCAGTCCAAGAAGGGGTTCTTGCCTATGTTGCAAGGTGTGAAGTTGAGTAAGACTCAAAGCCCGACCATGACAGAAGACAGAGGAAGGATGAAGGTCATCCCCTATGCCTCGGCCATAGGTTCTATAATGTATGCCATGCTGTGTACCAGACCTGATGTGTGCCTTGCCATAAGTCTGGCAGGGTGGTACCAAAGTGATCTGGGAGTTGATCACCGGACAGCGGTCAAAAATATCCTTAAGTACCTAAAGAGGACTTAGGAAATGTTTCCCGTTTGTGGAGGTGATAAAGATCTCGTCGTAAAGGGTTACGTCGATGCTAGCTTTGACACTAATTCGGATGACTCTAAGTCTCAAACCGGATATGTATTTATTCTAAATGGTGGAGCTGTCAATTGGTAGTTCCAAGGAGAGCGTCGTGGCAGGATCTATATGTGAAGCGGAATATATAGCTGCTTTGGAAGCAGCGCTGGAAGGCATCTGGATTAAGCAGTTCATGACCGATCTAGGAGTTGTGCCTAGTCCATCGGATCTGATGACTACCTTTGTGACAATAGTGGAGCCATTGCCATTGCTGAAGAGCCCAACTTTCACAAGAAGACCAAGCATATAAAGCTAGATTTCAACTCCATCCAAGATTGGATCAAAGAGGGAGACATAGAGATTTGCAACGTACATACGGATCTCAATGTTGCAGACCCATTGACCAAATCTCTCTCACAAGCAAAACATGATCAGCACCAAAACTCTATGGGTGTTAGATTCATTACTATGTAAGCTAGATTATTGACTCTAGTGCAAGTGGGAGACTGTTGGAAATATGCCCTAGAGGCAATAATAAATTGGTTATTGTCATATTTCCTTGTTCATGATGAGTGTTTATTATTCATGCTAGAATTATATTTAATGGAAACTTAAATACATGTGTGAATACATAAACAACACCGTGTCCCTAGTGAGCCTCTACTAGACTAGCCCGTTGATCAAAGATGGTTAAGGTTTCCTAACCATGGACATGAGTTGTCATTTGATAACTGGATCATACAATTAGGAGAATGATGTGATGGACAAGACCCAAACGTAAGCTCAGCATTTGATCATATCACTTAAGTTTATTGCTACAACTTTCAAAATGTCAAGTATCTATTCCTAAGACCATGAGATCATACAAATCCCAGATACCGGAGGAATACCTTGTGTTCTATCAAACATCACTTCGTAATTGGGACTCCGTTTATTGCTACAGCTTCCTGTGTGTCTTTTGGTCCAAACATAACTCCCGTCAATTTTCATCTAATTTGGACTCCATTTGATATCGATTTTCTGAAAAGCCCAAAAACAGGCAAAAACAGAAAGTGGTACTAGGCACTAGGTTAATAGGTTAGTCCCAGAAATGATATAAAGTAGCATATAATTGCATATAAAATATCCAAGATTGATAATATAATAGCATGAAACAATTAAAAATTATAGATACGTAGGAGGCGTATCATAGGCGCACTTCGACACCGCCATGGCGGCAGAGGATGAGCCTACGCGGGCTCCTATGTCGGTGTTTCGATAGGCGCGGGAGGAGGAGCGGTACGACCTCTTCCTCCTCGGGCAGCATCGACCGGCGGAGGGCCAAATCTATGGCGAGCGTGCAAGCGAGGAGGACGTGGCCGCCATGATCGCGGTGAACCCGAACTTCGTTGTGGAGAAGTGGGTGATCTATGAGGTTGTGCGTGCTCAATGCGCTGCACATAACGAAGCGGCGGTGCAGCCGGACGTCGACCCGGTCGCACACGCACATGCACTGGCGGCGCAGGCAGCCAAGGACGATAACTCTGTCGTCCAACTTTCTGGCGTGCATGTGGCAGGTGGACAGTGACGGACTGTCCACATCCATCATTGACCTCAGGTGCACCGGCACCGGTGACAGACAGGTCGCGGAGTCCTCCGAAGATGAGTAGGCATGGGAGGCGACAAAGCCTGGTGTCCCATGTGAACCGGCCTGTCTCCCATGTCCTACTCTTCCTTGTCGGAGACTGCACCTTGACTTCACGGGTCTTGAACCCCGCCGGTGCTCATGGAGACGTCAGATGGAGGACGCGGTCGTCGATGCGAAATACAAAGGAAGTGGAAGCCGGGCGTCACCGTAGGATAGGTCTAGGTCCGGCCGCTCTATTTTTAATGAAATATGTTCGCATTGTAATGAATATGCTCCGGTTTATGTGAATATCAGTCGTTTTACATGAATTACATCCTATATGTTTAAACCAATGTTTGAAATTTATGCGGGCTCATGCATCCGTGTCCACTGCTGGCCCCTGTCCGTGAACGGATGTGAAAGCTCACGCATTCATGTTGACGGGGTTATTACCCCTGGGTATGCCAAGACGAGGGACTTCAAGCCCCTTTCAGAAAAAACTATACGGCCGGCTGGCCCACGACCGGCTGGCGAACGGCCGGCCGGCCCCACGGCCGGCTGCCCCCCTGGCCGACTGGCCCACGGCCGGCTGGTCCGTGGCTGGCAGGCGAGCGGCCGGCTGACCCCCTGGACGGCTGACTCGCGGCCGGCTGGACAGGAGCCGGCCGCCTGGCCCTCAGCCAGGCGCACCCGGCCGCCCCGCGGCTGGCCCTCCCGCTGACCTCTGGACGGGAAGGCACGCGTCCCCTCCTACTGCGACAAGGTACGCCGACAAGACGCGACCCCCACGTTGGGCACCGGCGCGGCTACAGCGATCGCTGACGCACGAACAAGCATGGCTACAGTCCGGGCGGTCGTACCGCTGACCATCCCCGATCGAGACCCGGCGGGGCAACAGTGCCGCCACGCCGCCGTCCACTCCATTACATGCCCCGGCCTGGCTACAGCGCAGCCGGCCGTACCGCTGACCTCGGACGGCAGGCGCAAGACGACGCCGGGCGGGGCAGCCCGTGCCGTGGCAGGTGGGCGCGGGCCAATAGAAGAGCCGGCTGGAGGGCCCCAGCTGGCGATGGGACCGCGCAGCCGGCGGGCCCTACGGGCGACAAGACGACCCAGCCGGCGGGCCCCCTGGCTGGCTGGAGAGGCTGCCAGCCGGGTCCCCCCTTTTTAGTACCTCTGGAATATTGTAAGCCGGGGGGTTGGCCTATAAAACCCCCCGAGGCCCCCATGCATCGGGTAGGCAGGCATGGAAGCGTTCCCCCCATCTTACACTCTCACTCCCACGTAGTAAGGAAAGAAGAGTCGGCTGCTCCTTCTTCTATCTCTAAGACAGACAGCTCAAGGAGCACCATTGTAACGCCAGACACCCATCAACTAGACAAGCAGGACTAGGGGTGTTACCTCCCACGGAGGGCCCCGAACATGGGTACATCGTGTGTCCCTCACCGCTTGTGCCTAATCCCGTTCCCGGAGCCCGTCGGCGTCCTTCGGCCCCAACCACTCTCGATAAGCCACCCCATGGCATCTGTCGTGAGAAAACGACGACAGTTGGCGCCCACCATGGGGCCCGCCGCGGCGCCGGCCGGAGTCACGCTCCGGGCGGGACCCTTCTCCACCGCCCCCGGCCGCCCCGCGTCCGGGCGGAACTGCACACTCGTGGGGCTTGCTCCCGCGGGGCGGGACCCCGTTCTCGCCAGCCCTGCGGGCAGCGTCGCCAGCCTCTCCCATGTGGGACGCGACGGCGACCCTCTGCTCGACGTCACCGTCCTCGCCAAGCGCCTCGGCAGGCTGAGCCTCGCCGGCGAGCCAGCGGCCGACGAGTACCCCGGCCAGGTACTCGACTGCCTCGACCCACCCTCATCTGTGGGCGCACTCGCCCCGGGCGAGGCCAACAGCTCCCGCATCCGCGCGGGGGTAATGGCCACCGGCTCCTCCACGACCTCCGGCCGCGTCAGGGCGGAGGCGGTGGCGGCCGCCGCGGCTGCCCGCGCCGGCACCTCCGACCCCACCGGCTCCCGCATCCGGTGCCCCCGCGGCGACCGGCTCCGGCTCCACGGCCGTCATGATGGCGATCACCGTGCCCCCCGCTGTCTCGGTCTCAGGGACTGGCGAACCGGTCCCGGGGACTGGCGGGCCGGACCTGTCGGCTCCGGCTGCCCCCGACGCTCCACTCGAGCTCGAGCCGGCTCCCGTCTCGGCCCCCTCGTGGGCTCAGTCCATTCTGACTTTCCTCTTGCGCGGCGATCTCCCCCCTGACGAAGCCGCGGCAAGGCAAATCCAGCGCCAGGCCCTGGCCTACAACATTATCAACCACGAGCTGGTTCATCGCAGCACCACCGGCATGTTCCAGCGATGCGTCGAGCCGGAGAAAGGGCAAGAAATCCTCCTCGACATCCACCAGGGCGAGTGCGGACACCATGCCGCCTCCAGAACCCTGGTGGCCAAGGCATTCCGCCACGGCTTCTACTAGCTGACGGCCTTGGAAGAGGCCAAGCGGCTGGTCGACAAATGCGAGGGGTGCCAACGCTTCAGCACACAGAGTCACCTGCCGGCAACAGCCCTCCAGACCATCCCACTCTCGTGGCCCTTCGCCGTCTGGGGGCTGGACATGGTAGGGCCCTTCAAGACCGCTCGGGGCGGCATGATGCATCTACTGGTGGCTGTCGACAAGTTCACCAAATGGATCGAAGCCAGACCCATCAAGAAACTGGACGGCCCCACAGCCGTCCGGTTCATCAAGGACGTCACGGTCCGCTACGGCGTTCCCCACAGCATCATCACCGACAACGGCACAAATTTCGCCAAAGGCGCAATGGCGCGTTTTTGCTCCCAGGAGGGCATCCGGATCGACCTCGCGTCGGTGGCCCACCCACAGTCAAACGGCCAGGCGAAGAAGGCAAACGGCCTGATCCTACCCGGCCTCAAGCCTCGGCTCGTGGCGCCCCTCGTGCGGTCGGCCGGCTGCTGTATCGATGAGCTACCGGTTGTCCTCTGGAGCCTCAGGACCACGCCCAACCGGTCAACCGGCTACACCCCCTTCTTTCTCGTATACGGGTCCGAGGCGATCATCCCCACAGACACCGAGTTTGACTCACCTCGGGTCACCCTGTATACGGAGAAAGACGCAAAGGAGGCAAGAGAAGACGTCGTCGACCTACTCGAAGAAGCACGCGAGCTGGCCCTGAGCCGGACGGCCATCTACCAGCAGAAGGTCCGGCACTACCACAGCAAGCGGATCCGGCCCCTCTCCTTCCGCAAGGGGGGCCTAGTGCTCAGGCGGATCCAGTGGACCGTCGGCCAGCACAAGCTGTCCTCCCCATGGGAAGGCCCGTTCATTATCAGCAAGGCGTTGCACAACAACGCCTACTATCTGATAGATGCCCAGAAGTCGTAGAAACGCAAAAGAGACGCCTCCGGCGAAGAGACGGAGCGCCCATGGAATGCGGCACTCCTCCGACCGTTCTACTGCTAGGAAAAAACCCGTGTATGTATGTATCTTCCCTTCTGTTGGAACGTAATGAATGCAATGGGGGCCCCAAGCCGGCACTTGGGGCACGCCCCTTTTCAATTCCATCAAAGGCTTGTCATTTTTAAGCAAGGCACCTGGGTCCGGCTCCCTGGCCCGGGGGCTCGCCGACTCTTCTCCGAGGCGGAAAAGTAGCGTGGGCAAGCAGCCCTTCCCCACCCCCCCTACCCAGCCACAGACCGGCCCCCGGCTGTCCGGCTGGCGGAACCATGGGGTAGGAAGGAACATACCACGCGAACACCGCCTGAAGAGTAGCAGCCGGATAGGTCCAACCGGACCGTGTTACCTCCAGAAACCAGCCTCTGCCGGCTCGCCCCAACCCTAGCCGGACGACTCTAAGGCCCGCTCGTTTTCCCCAAGGACGATGCCCCGTCCCTGTCCCAGTCCGGCTCCCGGCTGGCTGACAGGCGAGGCGGAAGCCGGAAGGAACCCTTGCGTAAAATATCAGTCGAAAGGTAAAGGGTAGGGGAGGAGCCGGCACGCAAACATTTTGAACTTCAAGCAAGTTATAAACAAAAGGCCACAGGCCAAAGATTCTTTACAATACACCCCCAGTGGGTGGAAATGCGTCTTAAATAAGTTTTTCAGCAAAAAGAAAAAGATACAAAGTGCGCAGGGCCGCTCAGGCTGCCGGTGCATCGCCGGCCGGCTCAACAGTCTGCCCAGGGGAAGGTGCTGCCGTCGGCTCTTCCTCCATGGCCTCCGCGGCCTCGGTGTCACTGCCGGTGCTGGAGACGGTGCTCTCGTCGGCGATCTCGTCGTCCTCGGGTCCTTGGGGATTGCCGAAGGAGTCCTCGGCGACCGGCTCGCCGTCCTCACCTAGCGCCGGCAGGAGCTCGTCCGGGTCGACGTAGGACGCCAGCTCGTTGGCTCGGTGGACCATGGCGCCTTCGTGGGCGGCTCGTTCCACCTCGGGGACTGCTACTTCTTGAGCATGCATTGGTTTTCCCTTGAAGAGGAAAGGGTGATGCAGCTAAGTAGATAAGTATTTTCCTCAGTTGTTGAGAACCAAGGTATCAATCCAGTAGGAGATACAAGCAAGTCCACAATAGATGTACCTACACAAATAATCAAACACTTGCACCCAATGCTATAAAGGGGTTGTCAATCCCTTCACGGTTACTTTGCAAGGATGAGATCTGATAGAGATAGATAGATAGGATTGCTAAAACGAAAAGTAAAACAAAAGTAAAAAAGATTGCAGCTAAGTATTTTTGGTATTTTTGGTTTATAGATCTGAAAATATAATATGGAAAATAGACCCGGGGGCCATAGGTTTCACTAGAAGCTTCTCTCATGAAGGAAAATAATACGGTGGGTGAACAAATTACTGTCGAGCAATTGATAGAAAAGCGAATAATTATGAAGATATCCAAGGCAATGATTATGCATATAGGCATCACGTCCGTGTCAAGTAGACCGAAATGATTCTGCATCTACTACTATTACTCCACACATCGACCAACTCCTGCCTGCATCTAGAGTATTAAGTTCATGAAGAACAGAGTAACGCATTAGGTAAGATGACATGATGTAGAGGGATAAACTCAAGCAATATGATGAAAACCCCATCTTTTTATCCTCGATGGCAACAATACAGATATGTGCCTCGCTACCCCTACTTTGTCACTGGGTGAGGACACCGCAAGATTGAACCCAAAACTAAGCACTTCTCCCATTGCAAGAATTACCAATCTAGTTGGCCAAACCAAACCAATAACTCAAAGAGACTTGCAAAGATATGAAATCATGCATATAAGAATTCAGAGAAGATTCAAATAATATTCATAGATAAGCTGATCATAAACCCACAATTCATCGGATCTCGACAAACACACCGCAAAAGAGTATTACATCGGATACATCTCCATGAAGATCATGAAGAACATGGTATTGAAGAACAAAGAGAGAGAAGAAGCCATCTAGCTACTAGCTATGGACCCGAAGGTCTGTGGTAAACTACTCACGCATCATCGGAGGGGCAATGGAGTTGATGTAGATGCTCTCCGTGATCGAATCCCCCTCCGGCAGATTACCGAAAAAGCTCCCAGATTGGATCTCACGGGAACAGAGGCTTCCTACGGCGGAAAAGTATTTTCGTGGCTCTTTTTGGTATCCAGGGAATATTTGGGAATTTATAGGCCGAAGAATAGGGTTAGGAGGGCTGCCGTGGGGCCACAAGCCAGGGGGGCGCCCCCCCCCCTAGGGCGCGCCCTGGTGGCTTGTGACGCCACGGCAGGTCTCCTGCCTTCATCGCCAAGTCTTTTGGGTTTCTTCTGGTCCAAGAAAAATCATTCCGAAGATTTTATTCTGTTTGGACTCCATTTAATATTCCTTATCTGCAATACTCAAAAACAAGGAAAAAACAGAAACTGGCACTAGGCTCTAGATTAATAGGTTAGTCCCAAAAATAATATAAAATAGCATATTAATGCATATAAAACATCCAAAACAGATAATATAATAGCATGGAACAATCAAAAATTATATATACATTGGAGACGTATCAAGCATCCCCAAGCTTAATTCCTGCTCGTCCTCGAGTAGGTAAATGATAAAAACAGAATTTTTGATGTGGAATGCTACCTAACATATTTATCCATGTAATATTCTTTATTGTGGCATGAATATTCAGATCCATAAGATTCAAAACAAAAGTCTAATATTGACATAAAAACAGTAATACTTCAAGCATACCAACAAGGCAATTGTGTCCTTTCGAAATAACATGGCCTTAGAAAGTTATCCCTACAAAATCATATGGTCTGGCTATGCTCCATCTTCGCCACACAAAGTATCTAAATCATGCACAACCCCGATGACAAGTCAAGCAATTGTTTCACACCTTTTATGTTCTCAAACCTTTTCAACTCTCACGCAATACATGAGCGTGAGCCATGGATATAGCACTATAGGTGGAATAGAATATGGTGGAGGTTGTAAAAAAGGAGAAGATAGTCTCACATCAACTAGGCGTATCAACGGGCTATGGAGATGCCCATCAATAGATATCAATGTGAGTGAGTAGGGATTGCCCTGCAACGAATGCACTAGAGCTATAAGTGTATGAAAGCTCAAAAAGAAAACTAAGTGGTTGTGCATCTGATGAAAAATTCCACTAGTTATATGAAAGTGACAAAATAGGAGACTCTCTATCATGAAGATCGTGGTGCTACTTCGAAGCACAAGTGTGGAAAAAGATAGTAGCATTGTCCCTTCTCTCTTTCTCTCATTTTTTTGTTTTTTTTTTGGTGGGCATCTTTGGCCTCTTTTTTTTTATTTGGGCTTCGCTGTCCTCTTTTATTATTTGTAAAGTCCGGAGACTCATCCCAACTTGTGAGGGATTCATAGCTTCCATCATCCTTTTCTCTCACGGGACAAATGCTCTAATAATGAAAATCATCACACTTTTATTTACTTACAACTCAAAAATTACAACTCGATACCTAGAACAAAATATGACTCTATATGCAATATGAAAGTGATGGTGCGTGTCATGAAAAACGGAATGGTGGAAGTTGCATGGCAATATATCTCGGAATGGCTATGGAAATGCCATAATAGGTAGGTATGGTGGCTGTTTTGAGGAAAGTATATGGTGGCTGTTTTGACGAAGATATATGGTGGCTGTTTTGAGGAAGGTGGGTTTAATGCACCGGCGAAAGTTGCGCGGTACTAGAGAGGATAGCAAAGGTGGAAGGGTGAGAGTGTGTATAATCCATGGACTCAACATTAGTCATAAAGAACTCACATACTTATTGCAAAATTCTATTAGTTATTGTAGCAAAGCATTAGACGCATGCTCCTAGGGGAGAGGTTGGTAGGAGTTAACCATCGCGCGCTCCCGACCCTCACACAAAGGTTGACAATCATTAAACAAATCATGCTCCGACTTCGTTACATAACGGTTCACCATACGTGCATGCTACGGGAATCACAAACTTTAACACAAATATTTATTCCAATTCACAACTACTCACTAGCATGACTCTCATATTACCATCTTCATATCTCAAAACTATATGCAAGGAATCAAACTTCTCATAGTATTCAATGCACTTAATATGAAAGTTTTTATTATATCCCTCTTGAATGCCCATTATATTAGATCTAAATTCATAACCTAAACCAATTACCATGCTGTTTAAAGACTCTCAAAATAATATAAGTGAGGTACGAGAGTTCAATAATTTCTATAAAATAAAACACCACCGTGCTCTAAAAAGATATAAGTGAAGTACTAGAGCAACATTGCCTAGCTCAAAAGATATAAGTGAAGCACATAGAGTATTCTAATAAATTCACGATTCAGCGTGTCTATCTCAAAAGATGTGTGCAGCAAGGATGATTGTGGCAAACTAAAAAGCAAAGACTCATATCATACAAGACGTTCCAACCAAAACACATATCATGTGGTGAATAAAAATATAGCCTCAAGTAAATTTACCGATGGATTGAAGACGAAAGAGGGGATGCCTTCCGGGGCATCCCCAAGCTTAGGCTTTTTGGTATCCTTTAATATGGCTTGGGGTGCCTTGGGCATCCCCAAGCTTAGGCTCTTGCCACTCCTTATTCCATAGTCCATCAAATCTTTACCCAAAACTTGAAAACTTCACAACACAAAACTCAACAGAAAACTCATGAGATCCGTTAGTATAAGAAAAAATAAATCACCACTTTAGGTACTGTTGTGAACTCATTCTTTATTTATATTGGTGTAATATCTACTGTATTCCAACTTCTCCATGGTTCATACCCCCCGATACAACCCATAGATACATCAAAATAAGCAAACAACACAAAGAAAACAGAATCTATCTAAAACAGAACAGTCTGTAGAAATCTATAGACTTAGAATACTTATGTAACTCCAAAAATTCTGAAAAATTAGGACAATCAGGGAAATTTTTATATAAATCTTGTGTAAAAATTTCAGATCAAAAGCACGTTCCAGTGAATTTACAAAATTCCTGGACTGAGAGCAAAAGTTTCTGTTTTTCAGCAAAATCAAATCACAAACACCGTAGACCATCCCAAAGGTCTTACTTGGCTCAAACACTAATTTAAAAAAGAAAACACAATTACTACAGAGGTAATAACGTGTAAAACACTCAAAAACAGAAGCAAAAACAAAAGCATAAAAATAAAATTGGGTTGCCTCCCAACAAGCGCTATTGTTTAACGCCCCTAGCTAGGCATAACGCAATAGATCTAGGTATTGTCATCTTTGGTATGCAATCCATAAGTAGCTCTCATAATAGATTCATAAGGTAATTTTATTTTCTTTCTAGGAAAGTGCTCCATGCCTTTCCTTAATGGAAATTGGAATCTAATATTTCCTTCCTTCATATCAATAATTGCACCAATCGTTCTAAGGAAAGGTCTACCAAGAATAATAGGACATGTAGGATTGCAATCTATATCAAGAACAATGAAATCTACGGGCACATAATTCCTATTTGCAACAATAAGAACATCATTAATCCTTCCCATAGGTTTCTTTATAGTGGAATCCGCAAGATGCAAATTTAAAGAGCAATCATCAAATTCACGGAAACATAGCACATCACATAAAGTTTTTGGAATCGTGGAAACGCTAGCACACAAAGCATGGCACTCATAATCTTTAATTTTAATCTTAATAGTAGGTTCCCACTCATCATAAAGCTTCCTAGGTATAGAAACTTCCAACTCAAGTTTTTCTTCAAAAGATTTCATCATAGCATCCACGATATGTATAGTAAAAGCTTTATTTTGATTATAAGCATGCGGAGAATTCAACATGGATTGCAACAAGGAAACACAAATCAATCAAAGAACAACTATCATAATTAAAGTCCTTGAAATCCAAAAGAGTGGGTTCATTGCTATCTAAAGTTTTGACCTCTTCAATCCCACTTTTATCAATCTTAGCATCAAGATCTATAAACTCCGAATCATTGGGACGCCTTTTAACTAAAGTTGACTTATATCCAGTCCCATCTTTATCAAGATTTATATTAGAAAACAAAGATTAAATAGGAGTCACATCAATCACTTTAAGATCTTCATCATTATTATCACGAGAACACACTTTTTCAAGCCATTCATGCTTAGCACGTATTCTATCGGTTCTTTCCTTGCACTCATCAATAGAAATTCTCATAGCCTTTAAAGACTCATTAATATCATGCTTGGGTGGAAGAGATCTAATTTTCAAAGAATCAATCTCATGGGAAATTATATCAACGTTCCTAGCCAAATCATCAATCTTGAGTAGTTTTTCTTCAATCATAGCATTGAAACCCTTTTGCGAACTAATAAATTCTTTAATATTATTCTCAAGATCAGAGGGCATCTTATTATAATTTCCATAAGAATTGTTGTAGGAATTACCATAATTACTAGAGGAATTACTAGGAAACGGCCTAGGATTGAAATTACCTCTATACGCGTTATTACCAAAATTGTTCCTACCAACAAAATTCACATCCATAGATTCATTATTATTTCCAATCAAAGAAGACAAAGGCATATCATTAGGATCAATAGGAGCACTCTTTCTAGCAAAAAATTTCATCAATTCATCCATCTTTTCACTCAAAGTATTTATTTCTTCAATAGCATGCACTTTTTTATTAGTAGGAGATCTTTCGGTATGCCATTGAGAGTAATTTGCCATAATATTATCTAGGAGTTTAGTAGCTTCTCCTAATGTGATTTCCATAAAAGTACCACCCGCGGCGGAATCTAAAAGATTTCTAGAAGCAAAATTCAATCCCGCATAGAAAATTTGTATAATCATCCATAAACTCAAACCATGCGCGGGGCAATTTCTAATCATTAGTTTCATCCTCTCCCAAGATTGTGCAACATGCTCATGATCAAGTTGCTTAAAATTCATTATATCATTCCTAAGGGAGATGATTTTAGCGGGCGGAAAGTACTTGGAAATAAAAGCATCTTTACACTTATTCCATGAATCAATACTATTTTTAGGCAAAGATGAAAACCAAGTTTTAGCACGATCTCGTAGTGAGAACGGAAATAGCTTCAATTTAACAATATCATTATCCACATCTTTCTTCTTTTGCATATCACACAACTCAACGAAAGTATTTAGATGGGATGCGGCATCTTCACTAGGAAGGCCGGAAAATTGTTCTTTCATAACAAGATTAAGCAAAGCGGCATTAATTTCATAAGATTCCGCACTAGTGGCGGGAGCAATCGGAGTACTAATAAAATCATTATTATTAGTATTGGAGAAGTCACACAACTTGGTATTCTCTTGAGTCATCGTGACAAAGCAAGCAATCTAGCACACAAGCAAAACAAGAAGCAAACGAAAAGACGAACGAAAGAAGGGCGAATAAAAAGGCAAATCTTTTTGGTTTTTCTGAAAATCGTTTTAGAAGTGGGGGAGAGGAAAACGAGAGGCAAATGGCAAATAATGTAAATGCAAGAGATGAGTTTGTGATGGGTACTTGGTAGGCTTGATGTAGATCTCCCCGGCAACGGCGCCAGAAATCCTTCTTGCTACTTCTTGAGCATGCGTTGGTTTTCCCTTGAAGAGGAAAGGGTGATGCAGCAAAGTAGATAAGTATTTCCCTCAGTTGTTGAGAACCAAGGTATCAATCCAGTAGGAGATACAAGCAAGTCCCCAATAGATGTACCTACACAAATAATCAAACACTTGCACCCAACGCTATAAAGGGGTTGTCAATCCCTTCACGGTTACTTGCAAGGATGAGATCTGATAGAGATAGATAGATAGGATTGCTAAAACGAAAAGTAAAACAAAAGTAAAAAAAGATTGCAGCTAAGTATTTTTGGTATTTTTGGTTTATAGATCTGAAAATATAATATGGAAAATAGACCCGGGGGGCATAGGTTTCACTAGAAGCTTCTCTCATGAAGGAAAATAATACGGTGGGTGAACAAATTACTGTCGAGGAATTGATAGAAAAGCGAATAATTATGAAGATATCCAAGGCAATGATTATGCATATAGGCATCACGTCCGTGTCAAGTAGACCGAAACGATTCTGCATCTACTACTATTACTCCACACATCGACCGACTCCTGCCTGCATCTAGAGTATTAAGTTCATGAAGAACAGAGTAACGCATTAGGTAAGATGACATGATGTAGAGGGATAAACTCAAGCAATATGATGAAAACCCCATCTTTTTATCCTCGATGGCAACAATACAGATACGTGCCTCGCTACCCCTACTTTGTCACTGGGTGAGGACACCGCAAGATTGAACCCAAAACTAAGCACTTCTCCCATTGCAAGAATTATCAATCTAGTTTGCCAAACCAAACCAATAACTCGAAGAGACTTGCAAAGATATGAAATCATGCATATAAGAATTCAGAGAAGATTCAAATAATATTCATAGATAAGCTGATCATAAACCCACAATTCATCGGATCTCAACAAACACACCGCAAAAGAGTATTACATCGGATAGATCTCCATGAAGATCATGAAGAACATGGTATTGAAGAACAAAGAGAGAGAAGAAGCCATCTAGCTACTAGCTATGGACCCGAAGGTCTGTGGTAAACTACTCACGCATCATCGGAGGGGCAATGGAGTTGATGTAGATGTCCTCCGTGATCGAATCCCCCTCCGGCAGATTACCGGAAAAGGCTCCAAGATTGGATCTCACGGGAACAGAGGCTTCCGGCGGCGGAAAAGTATTTTCGTGGCTCTTTTTGGTATCCAGGGAATATTTGGGAATTTATAGGCCGAAGAATAGGGTTAGGAGGGCTGCCGTGGGGCCACAAGCCAGGGGGCGCCCCCCCCCCCCCCCCCCCCTCTAGGGCACGCCCTGGTGGCTTGTGACGCCACGGCAGGTCTCCTGCCTTCATCTCCAAGTCTTCTGGGTTTCTTCTGGTCCAAGAAAAATCATTCCGAAGATTTTATTCCGTTTGGACTCCGTTTAATATTCCTTATCTGCAATACTGAAAAACAAGGAAAAAACAGAAACTGGCACTAGGCTCTAGATTAATAGGTTAGTCCCAAAAATAATATAAAATAGCATATTAATGCATATAAAACATCCAAAACAGATAATATAATAGCATGGAACAATCAAAAATTATAGATACGTTGGAGACGTATCAGGGACCTCGCGCATCGTGACCAGCCGGTCCAAATTGACGTCGGGGTACCACGAGGTGACAAACCGAAGGACCATCTGCGCCCCGGAGCGGGCCGCTGACGCCTTCCAAACCTCGAGCCGGGCCACCGCATTCTCCAGCCACAGCGCCACGCGGCCCTCCGGGGCCCCATGACCCGTCCAGAGGGCTGAAATCACCTCCTTGCCGGCCGTAAGGAGCCGGTCCATGTAGCGCTGAACATGGATCAGCCGGTTCTCGACAGCCAGCGCGAGCTCCGGCACGTCCCAGCCGGCGTGCTCCTCAACCTCCTGCCCGCGCTGCCGCAGGCACTCCCGATGCTCTGCAACAGCCCGCTCGGTGCGGCGCTGGGTATCCGGGAACCGGTCTAGGGAAAGAGAAGAATCAACAAACAAGATGAAAGCAAGTCGAAAGCGGTCGGCAAGGGAAGAAGACTCGAAAACAAAACTCACGCTGGAAAGCCTCGTCCATCTCAAGGGCAAACTGAAGGCCTGCGCTCCGCTCCCTCTCCAGCGCCTCCTCCGCCTGGGCAAGGGCGGCCCCGCGCGTCTCAAGCTCTCCTTTGAGGCGATCCACTTCGTCTTGAAGAGCGGTGGCCCACTGGGTGGCATCGGCCGCCTGCTTGGCGATGTCCTCCCGGGCCGCCGCTTCCCGCTGCAGCTCCGCGGTCAGGCGCTCCCGCGCCGCCTGACCGTCAACAACCAGGCCGCCCAGCCGGTCCCGCTCCGACGTGACCGCCTGGAGCTCCTACCCCAGCCGGTCCCATTCGGAGGCCAGTTCATCCCTCTTCTGCCGAATTGGGGTCAGCTCCTCTGCGAAAAATCCAACATGAGTTACTCAAATGCGGAAGACCCGGGCCGACTGCCGAGCAGCCGGCCCGACTCTCGGGGGCTACACCCAGTGGGTGCACTCGCGCGCCCCCACTGGAATAAGCGTACCTTGCGCCTTCTTCAGTTCCTCCTGGACCTGATAGAAGCCGAGCTTGCCGCGGTTGTGGATAGTGACCGCCTCATCAAAGAGCGCCTGCCGCCTGGCGTTCTCAGCCTGCTCCGCGCCAAGAAACAAGAAGTTAGACAAACAAAAGAGGGATAGATCCGGCCCGGCTGCCACGCAGCCGAGCAGCCGGCCCGAATCTCGGGGGCTACACCCAGTGGGTGCGCTTGCGCGCCCCACTGAAAGTTCAACGCAAGGCAGAAGAATCTCACCTCCACCGCCTCCTCCACGTGCCGAAAAATGCTTTCGGCAGCCTCCGCGAACCTAGCCAGCCCCTCACAGCAGTGCGCCATGATGCGGCTTGGCTCCCCAGGCGCAAGGGCCTGGTTGCTGGCTGGCGGGGCCAGGACGACCGAGACGAGAGCCAGCGCCTTCCAGTCCCGGATCACGTCAAGCATGGTCCTCCTCGACCGGCTCGACCCACCACTCGACCCGGCGTCCGCCACGGCGGCAGCCGGCGGAAGGTTGGTTGTGGCCACCAGGGCTCAGGAGCCGGCCTCGGGCCCCTCCACGACCGGCACCGCCGGCTCCACCACCTGCCGGACCGGCTCAATAGCCGGCTGGGCCGGCCCGCTCCTCCCACCGACCGTTGTCTCCGGTGCCGCCTCCGGCACAATCGGGGCGACGGGCACATCTGCCGCGACCGGCTCGACGATGGGCGGGGTGTTGGGGAACGATGCATGGGAAACAAAAAATTTTCCTACGCACACGCAAGATCTATCCATGGTGATGAGCATCTACGAGAGGGAGAGTGAATCTACATACCCTTGTAGATCGCTAAGCGGAAGCGTTAATAAACGCGGTTGATGTAGTCGAACGTCTTCGCGATCCAAATCGCCGAGCGTCCCGCGATCCAATCACGATCCTTCCGATCTAGTGCCGAACGGACGGCACCTCCGCGTTCAACACACGTACGGCTTGATGACGCCTTCACCTCCTCGATCCAGCGAGCGATGGTGAAGTAGTGGTTGAGTTCCAGCAGCACGACGGCGTGGTGATGGTGGTGAGGAACAATCTCTGCAGGGCTTCGCCAAGCGCTACGGAGATTATGACGGAGGAACTAGAGGGTTAGGGTTGCCGCACACGGCTTGGGGAAATCTTGATGTGTCCCGTGTGCTAGCCCTGCCCCTCTATTTATATGTTGAGCCTTGGGGTCTAAACTTGGAGTAAAAGCCTCCTCTAGGTCGGTTTTGCCCGCACAAGGTCGGTTTGGCCCGCAGGGAAAGAGTCCAACTCGGATCCCTGCTGAACCGTGCACAGCCGCACACAAGCGGTAGTACCGCTCACAAGCGGTAGTACCGCTTGGGCGGTAGTACCGCTTCACACAAGCGGTAGTACCGCTCGGGCGGTAGTACCGCTTCACCAAGCGGTAGTACCGTTTACGCGGCAGCAAAACTACTTTTTGCACTTTCCAATACCTCGTGGGCTTTATCCCTTTGGCCCATATAAAGTGTTGCTGCACCCGAACACTTCGGTAAACATCCGGAACCCCTTCCGGTGAACTTCGGAACTCTTCCGGAGATCAAAACACTATTATCACATATATCAATCTTTACCTCCGGACTATTCCGGAGATCCTCGTCATGTCCGGGATCTTATCCGGGACTCCGAACAACTTTCGGTCACCAACATAATAACTAATCGTCACCAAACGTTAAGTGTGTAGACCCTGCGGGTTCGAGAACTATGTAGACATGACCGAGACACCTCTACGGCCAATAACCAATAGCGGGACCTGGATGCCCATATTGGCTCCTACATATTCTACGAAGATCTTTTATCGGTCGAACCTCTATGTCAAGGATTCAGTTAATCCCGTATGCTGTTCCCTTTGTTCTTCGGTATGTTACTTGCCCGAGATTCGATCGTCGGTATCACTATACCTAGTTCAATCTCGTTACCGGCAAGTCTCTTTACTCGTTCCGTAATACAAGATCCTGTGGCTAACTCTTTAGTCACTTTGCTTGCAAGGCTCAATGTGATGTTGTATTACCGAGTGGGCCCTGAGATACCTCTCCGTCATACGGAGTAACAAATCCCAGTCTTGATCCATGCCAACCCAACAGACACCCTCGGAGATACCTGTAGAGCACCTTTATAGTCACCCAGTTACGTTGCGACGTTTGATACACACAAGGTATTCCTCCGGTGTCAGTGAGTTGCATGATCTCATGGTCAAAGGAACAGATACTTGACATGCAGAAAACAATAGCAATAAACTGACACGATCAAATGCTACGTTTACAGTTTGGGTCTTGTCCATCACATCATTCTCCTAATGATGTGATCCCGTTATCAAATGACATCTCATGTCCATGGCTAGGAAACCTTAACCATCTTTGATCAACAAGCTAGTCAACTAGAGGCTTACTAGGGACACAGTGTTGTCTATGTACCCACACATGTATTTGAGTTTCCAATCAATACAATTATAGCATGGATAATAAACGATTATCATGAACAAGGAAATATAATAATAACCAATTTATTATTGCCTCTAGGGCATATTTCCAACAGTCTCCCACTTGCACTAGAGTCAATAATCTAGTTCACATCACTATGTGATTTACATTGTAATGAATCGAACACCCATGCAGTTCTGGTGTTGTTCATGTTTAGCCCTTGGAAGAGGTTTAGTCAACGGATCTGCAACATTTAGATCCGTGTGTACTTTGCAAATATTTATGTCGTCCTCCTTGATGTAATCGCGGATGGAATTGAAACGTCGCTTTATGTGTCTGGTCCTCTTGTGAAATCTTGGTTCCTTGGCTAGAGCAATGGCACCTGTATTATCACAAAACAGAGTCATTGGGTTAAGCGCACTAGGCACTACTCCAAGATCTGTCATGAACTCCTTCATCCAGACACCTTCCTTCGCCGCCTCCGAGGCAGCGATGTACTCCGCTTCGCATGTAGAATCAGCTACCACGCTTTGCTTGGAACTGCACCAGCTAACCGCACCCCCATTAAGAATAAATACGTATCCGGTTTGCGACTTAGAGTCATCCGGATCAGTGTCAAAGCTTGCATCGACGTAACCCTTTACGACGAGCTCTTGATCACCTCCATAAACGAGAAACATGTCCTTAGTCCTTTTCAGGTACTTCAGGATATTCTTGACCGCCGTCCAGTGTTCCATTCCTGGATCACTTTGAAACCTTCCGACCATACTTATGGCAAGGCTGACATCGGGTCTTGTGCACAGCATTGCATACATGATAGAGCCTATGGCCGAAGCATAGGGGATGACACTCATCTTTTCTCTATCTTCTGCAGTCACTGGGCATTGAGTCTTACTCAACTTCACACCTTGCAAAACAGGCAAGAACCCCTTCTTGGACTGATCCATTTTGAACTTCTTCAAAATCTTATCAAGGTATGTGCTTTGTGAAAGTCCTATTAAGCGTCTTGATCTATCTCTATAGATCTTGATGCCTAATATGAAAGCAGCTTCTCCTAGGTCCTTCATTGAAAAACTCTTGTTCAAATATTCCTTTACGCTTTCCAGCATTTCTATATTGTTTCCAATCAGCAATATGTCATCCACATATACTATTAGAAACGCTATAGAGCTCCCACTCACTTTCTTGTAAATACAAGCTTCTCCGTAAACTTGTATAAACTCGAACGCTTTGATCACCTCATCAAAACGAAGATTCCAACTCCGAGATGCTTGCACCAGTCCATAAATGGATCGCTGGAGTTTGCAAACTTTGTCAGCATTCTCTGGATCGACAAAACCTTCTGGTTGCATCATATACAACTCTTCCTTAAGGTAACCGTTAAGGAACGCTGTTTTGACATCCATCTGCCAAATTTCATAATCGAAAAAGGCAGCTATTGCTAACATGATTCTGACGGACTTAAGCATCGCTACGGGTGAGAAGGTCTCATCGTAGTCAACTCCTTGAACTTGTGAAAAACCCTTTGCCACAAGTCGAGCTTTATAGACGGTGACATTACCGTCCGCGTCCGTCTTCCTCTTAAAGATCCATTTGTTCTGAATGGCCTTACGCCCTTCAGGTAATACTTCCAAAGTCCATACTTTGTTTTCATACATGGATCCCATCTCGGATTTCATGGCCTCTAACCACTTCTCGGAATCCGGGCCCATCATCGCTTCTCCATAGCTCGTAGGTTCATCGTTGTCTAACAACATGACCTCTAAGACAGGGTTGCCGTACCACTCGGGAGCAGTACGCGTCCTTGTCGACCTACGAGGTTCGATAGCAACTTGATCCAAAGCTTCATGATCATCATCATTAACTTTCTCTTCAGCTAATGTAGGCTCCACAGAAACAACTTTCTGCGCTGCGCTACTCTCAGGTTGAAGTAAAGGTTCAACAACCTCATCAAGTTCTATCTTCCTCCCACTCAATTCTTTCGAGAGAAACTCTTTCTCAAGAAATGTTCCGTTTTTAGCGACAAACACTTTGCCCTCGGATCTGAGGTAGAAGGTATACCCAATTGTCTCTTTTGGGTATCCTATGAAGACGCATTTCTCCGCTTTGGGTTCCAGCTTTTCAGGCTGAAGCTTTTTGACATAAGCATAACATCCCCAAACTTTAAGAAACGACAGTTTTGGCTTCTTGCCAAACCAAAGTTCATATGGCGTTGTCTCAACGGATTTTGATGGTGCCCTATTTAAAGTGAATGCAGCTGTCTCTAATGCATAACCCCAAAACGATAGTGGCAAATCGGCAAGAGACATCATAGATCGCACCATATCCAATAAAGTTCGATTACGACGTTCGGACACACCATTACGCTGTGGTGTTCCAGGCGGTGTCAATTGTGAAACAATTCCACACTATCTTAAGTGACTGCCAAACTCATAACTCAGATATTCTCCTCCTCGATCAGATCGTAGGAATTTAATCTTCTTGTTACGATGATTCTCAACTTCACTCTGAAATTGTTTGAACTTTTCAAATGTTTCAGACTTGTGTTTCATTAAGTAAATATACCCATATCTACTTAAGTCATCAGTGAAGGTGAGAAAGTAACGATAACCACCGCGCGCCTCAATACTCATCGGACCGCACACATCAGTATGTACGATTTCCAATAAGTCACTTGCCCGTTCCATTGTTCCAGAGAACGGCGTTTTAGTCATCTTGCCCATGAGGCATGGCTCACATGTGTCAAGTGATTCAAAATCAAGTGACTCCAAAAGTCCATCAGCATGGAGCTTCCTCATGCGTTTTACGCCAATATGACCTAAACGGCAGTGCCACAAGAAAGTGGTATTATCATTATCAATTCTACATCTTTTGGCATCAATGTTATGAACATGTGTATCATTACTATCGAGATTCAATAAGAATAAACCCCTCACATCGGGTGCATGACCATAAAAGATATTACTCATATAAATAGAACAACCATTATTCTCTGATTTAAATGAGTAACCGTCTCGCAATAAACAAGATCCAGATATAATGTTCATGCTTAACGCAGGCACCAAATAACACTTATTTAGGTTCATCACTAATCCCGACGGTAATCGAAGAGCGAGCGTGCCGACGGCGATCACATCAACCTTGGAACCATTTCCCACGCGCATCGTCACTTCGTCCTTTGCCAGCCTCCGTCTATTCCGCAGTTCCTGTTTTGAGTTGCAAATATGAGCAACCGCACCGGTATCAAATACCCAGGCACTACAACGAGAGTTGGTAAGGTACACATCAATAACATGTATATCATATATACCTTGTTTGTTGTTGGCCGCCTTCTTGTCAGCCAAATACTTGGGGCAATTCCGCTTCCAGTGTCCAGTTCCCTTGCAATGAAAACACACAGTTTCTGGTTTGGGTCCAGCCTTGGGTTTCTTCACGAGAGGAGCAACTGCTTTGCCACTCTGCTTGGAGTTACCCTTCTTACCCTTGCCATTTTTCTTGAAACTAGTGGTTTTATTGACCATCAACACTTGATGCTCCTTCTGAATTTCAGACTCAGCGGCTTTCAGCATCGCAAACAGCTCGGCGACTGACTTGTTCATCCCGTGCATGTTATAGTTCAACACGAAGCTCTTGTAGCTAGGTGGCAATGATTGAAGAACTCTGTCAGTGATAGCCTCTGGCGGAAGGGGCATCCCTAACTCAGCCAGACGGGTGGAGTACCCAGACATTCTGAGCACGTGATCACTGATAGACCCGTTCTCCTCCATCTTGCAAGCATAGAACTTATCGGAGATCTCATATCTCTCGATCCGGGCATTCTTCTGAAAGATAAACTTCAACTCCTGGAACATCTCATATGCTCCATGACGTTCAAAACGTCTTTGAAGTCCCGGTTCTAAGCCATACAACATTGCACATTGAACTATTGAGTAATCATCAGAACGAGCCTGCCAGGCGTTCACAACGTCTAGAGACTCAACTGGAGCGGGTGGATCACCAAGCGGTGCATCAAGGACATAAGCCTTCTGGGAAGCCGTAAGGATAATCCTTAGATTACGGGCCCAGTCCACAAAGTTACTTCCATCATCTTTCAACTTAGCTTTCTCTAGGAACGCATTAAAATTCAGGGGTGCTACTGCGCGAGCCATGATCTACAACATAAATATAGCAAAGACAACTTAGACTATTGTTCTAGATAATGAGTTTAGTTAATCATATTACTTAAAAACTCCCACTCAAATTGACATCCCTCCGGTCATTCGAGTGTAACATGATCCAAATCCACCAACTCAAGTCCGATCATCACGTGAGTTGAGGTGGTTTCAATGGTGAACATCTTCATGTTGATCATATCTACTATATGACTCATGTTCGACCTTTCGGTCTCTTGTGTTCCGAGGCCATGTCTGTACATGCTAGGCTCGTCAAGTTTAACCCGAGTGTTCCGCACGTGCAACATGGCTTGCACCCGTTGTATGCGAACGTAGAGTCTATCACACCCGATCATCACGGCGTGTCTCGAAACGACGAACTTTCGCAACGGTGCACACTTGGGGAGAACACAATTTATCTTGAAATTTAAGTGAGGGATCACCTTATAATGCTACCGTCGTCCTAAGCAAAATAAGATGCATAAAAGGATTAACATCACATGCAAATCATAAGTGACATGATATGGCCATGAACTTGTGCTTTTGATCTCCATCTCCAAAGCACCGGCATGATCTCCATCGTCACCGGCATGACACCATGATCTCCATCATCTTGATCTCCATCAACGTGTCGCCATAAGGTTGTCGCGCCGACTGTTGCTTCCACGACTATAGCTAACGTTTAGCGATAAAGTAAAGCATTACATAGCGCTTAATGATTGACACGCAGGTCATACAATAATTAAAGACAACTCTATGGCTCCTGCCAGTTGCCGTACTCATCAACATGCAAGTCGTGATATTCTATACATCACATGATCATCTCATACATCACATATATCTCATCATGTAATTGGCCATATCACATCACAACATACCCTGCAAAAACAAGTTAGACGTCCTCTAATTGTTGTTGCAAATTTTACGTGGCTGCTACGGGTTTGCAAGAACCGTTCTTACCTACGCAAAACCACAACGTGGTGTAGTGATTGCTTTTTGATCTTCTAAAAGAACCCTCTTCATTGAAATCGATTCAACTAAAGTGAGAGAGACAGACACCCGCTAGCCATCTTTATGCAACGAAGTTACATGTTAGTTGAAGGAACCTGTCTCGCGTAAGTGTACGCGTAATGTCGGTCCGGGCCGCTTCATCTCACAGTACCGCCGAATCAAATATCAACTAGTAACGGCAAGCAATATGTATACACCCACGCCCACAACTCGTTTGTGTTCTACTCGAGATCTCATCTACGCATAGACCTGGCTCATGATGCCACTGTTGGGGAACGATGCATGGGAAACAAAAAAATTTCCTACGCACACGCAAGATCTATCCATGGTGATGAGCATCTACGAGAGGGAGAGTGAATCTACATACCCTTGTAGATCGCTAAGCGGAAGCGTTAATAAACGCGGTTGATGTAGTCGAACGTCTTCGCGATCCAAATCGCCGAGCGTCCCGCGATCCAATCACGATCCTTCCGATCTAGTGCCGAACGGACGGCACCTCCGCGTTCAACACACGTACGGCTTGATGACGCCTTCACCTCCTCGATCCAGCGAGCGATGGTGAAGTAGTGGTTGAGTTCCAGCAGCACGACGGCGTGGTGATGGTGGTGAGGAACAATCTCTGCAGGGCTTCGCCAAGCGCTACGGAGATTATGACGGAGGAACTAGAGGGTTAGGGTTGCCGCACACGGCTTGGGGAAATCTTGATGTGTCCCGTGTGCTAGCCCTGCCCCTCTATTTATATGTTGAGCCTTGGGGTCTAAACTTGGAGTAAAAGCCTCCTCTAGGTCGGTTTTGCCCGCACAAGGTCGGTTTGGCCCGCAGGGAAAGAGTCCAACTCGGATCCCTGCCGAACCGTGCACAGCCGCACACAAGCGGTAGTACCGCTCACAAGCGGTAGTACCGCTTGGGCGGTAGTACCGCTTCACACAAGCGGTAGTACCGCTCGGGCGGTAGTACCGCTTCACCAAGCGGTAGTACCGTTTACGCGGCAGCAAAACTACTTTTTGCACTTTCCAATACCTCGTGGGCTTTATCCCTTTGGCCCATATAAAGTGTTGCTGCACCCGAACACTTCGGTAAACATCCGGAACCCCTTCCGGTGAACTTCGGAACTCTTCCGGAGATCAAAACACTATTATCACATATATCAATCTTTACCTCCGGACTATTCCGGAGATCCTCGTCATGTCCGGGATCTTATCCGGGACTCCGAACAACTTTCGGTCACCAACATAATAACTAATCGTCACCAAACGTTAAGTGTGTAGACCCTGCGGGTTCGAGAACTATGTAGACATGACCGAGACACTTCTACGGCCAATAACCAATAGCGGGACCTGGATGCCCATATTGGCTCCTACATATTCTACGAAGATCTTTTATCGGTCGAACCTCTATGTCAAGGATTCAGTTAATCCCGTATGCTGTTCCCTTTGTTCTTCGGTATGTTACTTGCCCGAGATTCGATCGTCGGTATCACTATACCTAGTTCAATCTCGTTACCGGCAAGTCTCTTTACTCGTTCCGTAATACAAGATCCTGTGGCTAACTCTTTAGTCACTTTGCTTGTAAGGCTCAATGTGATGTTGTATTACCGAGTGGGCCCTGAGATACCTCTCCGTCATACGGAGTAACAAATCCCAGTCTTGATCCATGCCAACCCAACAGACACCCTCGGAGATACCTGTAGAGCACCTTTATAGTCACCCAGTTACGTTGCGACGTTTGATACACACAAGGTATTCCTCCGGTGTCAGTGAGTTGCATGATCTCATGGTCAAAGGAACAGATACTTGACATGCAGAAAACAATAGCAATAAACTGACACGATCAAATGCTACGTTTACAGTTTGGGTCTTGTCCATCACATCATTCTCCTAATGATGTGATCCCGTTATCAAATGACATCTCATGTCCATGGCTAGGAAACCTTAACCATCTTTGATCAACAAGCTAGTCAACTAGAGGCTTACTAGGGACACAGTGTTGTCTATGTACCCACACATGTATTTGAGTTTCCAATCAATACAATTATAGCATGGATAATAAACGATTATCATGAACAAGGAAATATAATAATAACCAATTTATTATTGCCTCTAGGGCATATTTCCAACACGGGGTCACTACCGTCTCCCCCTGCTGGGCCATTTCCCGAGTTGGCTCGGGAACTGCTCCCGCCGGACGGGTCACCTCCACCATGGGCGGGGCCGTGGCCGTCTCCACAGCCGGCTCTCGTGGCTCACTCGATGGAGGCCTCGACCTCCGCGTCGATTCCGCCGCCGAGTCCGTAGCACGCGCCGGGTCGGCGGGCCGCCTCCGCCCCCCGTCGCTCGAGGCCCCCGAACGCGAGGGCGCGCCCTTCGCCCCTGCCTTCGCGGCTCGCATCTTTGTGAGCCGCCTCTTCTCCTCCCGCACCATGGCCGTGTGCTCCTGCGCCTGGAGGCCGGCGGCGTCCACCGGGTCGGCGGTCGACTCCGTGTCATGGAGCTCGATGGCATCCCTGGGGCAGACAAAAGATGGGCCCTCGGGCGCTTGTCGGCTCGTAAACTCGAAAAACCGATAAGAATTAAGAAAAAGTGCTTACCCGGCGACGACGGGAAGGGGCCGCCTGGCCCGGGGTGGCGGCTTCGCGACGGCCGCTCGCGCTCTCTTACGAGCCGGCGGCTGTGTCGACGGCTGCCCCGAGGCCGGCCTCTTCTCCCGACGAGAGGCCTTGGCCGTCTGGCCGCGGGCCGGCTGCTCCTCGCTCCGTCCCCGCGGTCCCCGGCGAGCTGTGAGGGGAGGCGCGTCCAAGACCCGGACATCGTCATCATCATCATCGTCGGTCCAATCTTTGATCGAGGGTCCGGAGGGGAACTCACCAGCCGCTCAGGACCCGTCGGCTCCCGGGTCACCCATCGCCCCGTCCGCCTCGACCTCCCCCGAGGAGTCGGCCCCCTCTTCGACGCCGCCTCCCAGCTCGAAATCCTCCGGGTCGGAATCGGCGCGATCTGCCTGAAACACCTGGGGGTCCGGGCCGTCCGGCGTGTTCTGATGAACAAAGCGCTGTGGTCAGCACGGCGTGTGAGCGGGGGGGGGGGGACGGTCAAAGAAACGCAGAAGGAAAGGAAACCACCTCGACGGGACGTACCAGGGGCACCGGGTCGTGCCAGCTGTATGGCGTTTTGCCGAAACTCTAGGTCCTCGGCTTCAGTTTGAAGTTGGTGATGACATTCACCCGCTCTGCCACCTGGGCCGTCGTCAGCTCGAAGGTGGACAGCCAGCAGGGGTCTCGCCGGCCCGTCATATCGCAGATCCGGTGCGGCCTCTGCTGAAGGGGCAGCACCCGACGATCAATGAAGGCGGCCACCAGGTCCGCCGCGACCAGTCCCTCTCCACTCCTCATGGTCTGGAGCCGGCCCAGCGTCCCGACGACATCCGCGAACGGCCCGTCGCCCGTCCAGTTCACCCCCGAAGATGGGGCGTTGACGAAGGCTGGCAGCCGGATGTAGTCCCGCGCCGGGTCGACGTTCTTCACGTAGAAGAAAATCCGGTTCCACTTCTTGACCGACTCGATGAGGGTGATGCGGGGGAATAGCGGGCCGCGGACGCACACCACCGCTCCCCCGCAGGCGTACGCCTCGTCGTTGTTCCTCAAGGCCTTGAGGTAGAAGAGCTTCCTCCACAACTCCACAAAGGGGAGAAGTCCGAGGTAGCCCTCGCAGAGAGTTACGAAGCTCGATAGTTGAAGAATGGAGTTGGGCCCGAGGTGGTGCGGCTGGAGATTGAAGGTGTCCATGAAGAAGCGGAAGAACTGGCTCACCGGCAGGCCGAAGCCGCGCGAGAAGTGCCAGGCGAACACCACGAACTCCCCCTCCTCGGGCTCGGGCACCACCTCGCTGCCCGGCGGACGGGCGGCGACGCGGTCCTCCGACGGCAGCATGCGGGCACGGCGGAGGTGCGCGATCTCCTCCGCGGTGATGAAAGAGCCGCCCCAGCTGCCGGAGGGTCCGTCGGCCATCTCCGGGGCAGTCGAACACAAGGAAGCGGGCGAGCGAAGCGGCAGCGCGAGTCGAAGCGACGGGCTGCGAGAGGAGGAAGACGAGGGGGTGAGGAGCGCGCGAACAGCCTCCGCCCGTCCCCCTCCCCCTTATAAATAAGGGGGCGACGCCCGGGGGATGTGGGGATTAATTGCACCCACTCCCCCGAGAAATCCGCGGGACGTGGGCACTGCGGGCCGCGACCGTGGGGGTACAGGCACAGAGGATCCCCGCCTACGGCCCGAGGCCTACTGGGCTAGGCCCGTGGCCTACCAGGCTAGGCCCGGGGCGACGTCCCGTCAAGCCCCCAGGTGCGGGGCCCTCCGCGTCATTGCGTTCCGCGTGGCGCCCCACGGTCCGGCACGGGACCCGAAGGGCGCGACAGGACCCGAGGCGACGGGAGCGGTTGCCGACGCGGCTGATCGATCGTTCCCGCGCGATGGGCGGACGCCGCCGGATGAAGCCGCCGGCTCCCCCTCGTCAGAAGGACGCGGGCCCCCGCCGGCTTCGGGGACTACTGACGGGGTTATTACCCCTGGGTATGCCAAGACGAGGGAGTTCAAGCCCCTTTCAGAAAAAACTATACGGCCGGCTGGTCCACGACCGGCTGGCGAATGGCCGGCCGGCCCCACGGCCGGCTGGCCCACGGTCGGCTGGTCCGTGGACGGCAGGCGAGCGGCCGGCTGACCCCCTGGACGGCTGACTCACGGCCGGCTGGACAGGAGCCGGCCGCCTGGCCCTCGGCCAGGCGTACCCGGCCGCCCCTCCCGCTAACCTCTGGACGGGCAGGCACCCGTCCCCTCCTACTGCGACAAGGTACGCCGACAAGACGCGACCCCCACGTTGGGCACCGGCGCGGCTACAGCAATCGCTGACGCACGGACACGCATGGCTACAGTCCGGGCGGTCGTACCGCTGACCATCCCCGATCGAGACCCGGCGGGGCAACAGTGCCGCCACGCCGCCGTCCACTCCATTACCTGCCCCGGCGTGGCTACAGCGCATCCGGCCGTACCGCTGACCTCGGCCGGCAGGTGCAAGACGACGCCGCGTGGGGCGGCCCATGCCGTGGCAGGTGGGCGCGGGCCAATAGAAGAGCCAGCTGGCGGGCCCCAGCTGGCGATGGGACCGCGCAGCCGGCGGGCCCTACGGGCGACAAGACGACCCAGCCGGCGGGCCCCCTGGCTGGCTGGAGAGGCTGTCAGCCGGGTCCCCCCTTTTTAGTACCTCTGGAATATTGTAAGCCGGGGGGTTGGCCTATAAAACCCCCCGAGGCCCCCATGCATCGGGTAGGCAGGCATGGAAACGTTCCCCCCATCTTACACTCTCACTCCCACGTAGTAAGGAAAGAAGAGCCGGCTGCTCCTTCTTCTTCCTCTAAGACAGATAGCTCAAGGAGCATCATTGTAACGCCAGACACCCATCAACTAGACAAGCAGGACTAGGGGTGTTACCTCCCACGGAGGGCCCCGAACCTGGGTACATCGTGTGTCCCTCACCGCTTGTGCCTAATCCCGTTCCTGGAGCCCGTCGGCGTCCTTCGGCCCCAACCACTCTCGATAAACCACCCCATGGCATCTGTCGTGAGAAAATGACGACACATGTTCACGGGCTTGTCTCCTGTCCGCAAACAGATGTGAAAGCCCCCGCATTCATGTGTGTGGACTGGTCTCCTGTCCACGGACAGAAGCAAATTTACGGGCTCATCGTGCCTAACACGACTACCATGCCACATAAGTAACAATACTAAAGCCGGAACGATTTGGTTTTTCTGATTTTTTTTACTTTTTCTTTTTACTGTACTGTAGGGATTTACGTGGCTACCTTCTTGGGTACTTATACGTGCCTGAGTTTAACGGTTTCCGTTGACTGCTTTTCTCCCTTTTTGGCGACCGAGACAACCTACAAATATCTCGAGCTAGGGCCACGTGTGCATATTCTCGCTCCTCCACCTGAAATATCTCGAGCCTGTCAATCCCTTTGCCCGGTCGCCGCTTCCTTCTTTGTTATTCTAGAGAAGCCGGAGAGAAGCAGAGAGAAAGAGAGAGAGGGAGTGTGGGTGGAGATGAGGGTGCTCGCCGCCCCTGCCATCACTCTCGCCATCCATCGCCAGCCGTCGCTGACGCACCTCCCTTCGATTCCTTCCACTCGCGTGTTGGCCGCGGACGCATTGATGTGTGGGCTTCCCTTCCTTTTGACGTGTTCTTCTGTTCATAATGTTTGCTGAAGACTCCGTGCTAGGGTAGATTTTGGTTTCCTATCCCTCTTCTTCCCCTTGATACAGCTTTATCAGCGAGCTAATGACCATGGGGGTCGTTCTGCTATCATCACCTGCCGGAGAGATAAAGGTTTGTTACTCGAAAATCCCCCAAGATGCTACTCCCTCTCTCCCATAATATAAGAGTGTTTTTGACACAACACTAGTGTAAAAACGCTTTTATATTATGGGACGGAGGAAGTATCTTCTTACAAGGGTCCAAGTCTGATCTGAAATTGATGTTCCAGCTACTCATGTTACCAAGCACCACAATTATGGGTCTTCACGTATAAGACTTCTTGCATTATCTCGCCATCGCTTCGAACTTTCAAGGCTAAAGATCTTCATTTTTATCTCTTTTGAAAGCTAGGCTAGAGGTGTTCATGTTTTTGCTTATGTTTTGCGTTAGTTCTAGCTGAAATTATAGTTCATACTGATGTTTGTATGCTCTGTAAATTAAACATATTTTTTTTCCTGTGATACTACCAACAATGAGATAAGTCTACTTTTCAAAATACTCAGCATGCATCTTTTGTTGAACTTGATGTGCCTTCATTCACTCTGGGTGAGGTGAAGATGACATTAAAATGCAAGTTTGACCCTTGAAAGGTCTGCATTAGCTTGGAAACTTCTTGGTTTTTATATTGGCAAGCTGGTGAATAAGATATGCCAATATGTTGCAGAGTCATTTGTTGTGCATTCTGAAGCTCAAAACAATGGTGTCAGCTTGCAAGAAGAGGTTGTGGAGAGACTTATGATTCCTTTACGGATTAGACTTCGTTATCGTGAATGTTGTCTTCTGCGAACTCTTTCCTAGACTATATGTTCTCCTTTTCATATTTTTCTTTTTATATCTGTAATTTGTGTACCCCTGTTCTCTTTAATTTATCACAGTCGACTGATCCAACTAAATTTTGTAAGATCAGTTACTAACACTGAAGAAACATAAGGTAACACTTACATTGCCTGCAGTATCCTACGTAAACCCTCAGCCATCCACGCAAACTGTTGATACTTTTTCTTCTAACACCACCAACAATGTACTAGGTCCAACATCAACGGCAAGAATGGCAACTAGGTGTGACCCTTGGTGAAGACGAAGAAAACGAGCCTGCGTGGCTCAAAGAAACAGAGCAATTAGTGGAAGAAGAAAACAACCCAGCACAGAAGAGCAAAGCAACGATTGTTATACATGTCCTAATGCTAAACCAAATCCAAAGGTATCATCCAACAGTGGTACACGAACAGACATAAATCTACAGTTGTTAAGATGACAATACATAAGTCACTGTATGTCAGACAACATATCGCTCCATGCAGCGATTGCTCTGCTCCATGATGTGATTGTGTCCACTAAGATCAACTCCAACAGGCGCCAAAAAACGCCCTGCATAATTTGCACTTATAGCGCGCGCGCAACAAAACTGGACGCTCCAGCGGCCGCGCTAAAACCGCGCGCGCGGCATAAGTGGTTCCGCGCGCGGAGCGAAACGGCATCGCGCGCCGCTTATTTCGTGCGCCCGCTCCCGCGCGCGGAACCACTCGAGCGCTCGCGCCTTTGCACCTCTCCCGCCGGCCGCGCCTCTCTCGCGCCACCCCGCGCGGCCGCCGGCGCACTCGGCCGATGGAAGACCGCGGCGACATCCCCCTCACCCCTTCCTACGTTCGTGACCCCTCCTCCTTCGCCGCCGCCGCCGGCGCCAACCCTAGCGCAGGAAGCTTTGGCTTCACCTCCGCCGGTGCTCCTCCAAGCACCGGACTCACGCGCAGGCTCTTCATGGCGCCAAGGACGACCTCGGCGGGTGGCGTCGCGCCGGCGCCCATCGTGAAGCCACGGGACCCCCTCACCAAGCTCTCAAATGCGGCGGCGGCAAAGGCGGGGAAGGTGACCGGGAAGAAGAAGAAGGTGGCGGATGGCTCTTCTAGGCGTCCGCGGAAGAAGCTTGCAGGGCGCGTGGCCGACGCGCGGGTGAGCGAAGCGCCGGCGAGCTCGTTTGTTGCGCCGGCAGAGGATGCGCACAAGGTGTATGATGAAATGCCAACAAGGTATGACTTCGTCAATTTTTTTCGTTGTTGGTTTTTTACATGAATGGATACATATAGATAGCTTATTTGTTTGTTATATATACTTTGTAGTTTCAATGATGAGACCTATATGTCAACTATGGGTGTTGGCTCCAACAATTCTCATTGGTCTCAAACTGATGAGTTTGAAGGGGACGAGGATGGTGAGGGTCTCTTCGATGCACCGAAAGGAAGAGCGGGTAACTACACCACGGACGAAGACAAATTGATATGCCAAACATGGTTGAAAGTGTCTAGGGATGCCATCGTTGGAGGGGATCAAAGTAGAGAAGCCTATTGGATCCGGATGAAGGAGCACTTTGATTTGCACAACACGAGTGGAAACGACCGCACGGAAAGATCTCTTCGCTCCCGGTGGTCGACAATCAACAAAGATTGTCAAAGATGGTCGGCCGCACTTAAGGCGGTTGGCACGCTAAACCCAAGTGGAACTAATGATAACGATAGGGTAAGTGTCATTTCTTTCATGATTCTTTCATGTTCATGTTTCTTTCGTGTCCATGCTCTTTCTTCGGTGTTTCAAGTGCTAACTTGTTCTTCCATGTCCATGCTTTTTGTGTAGCTCACTATCGCACAAAACTTATTTCAAGGAGAGGAGAAGAAGAACAAGAAAGGGAAGCTCAAGAAAGGGAGACCATTTACCTTGCCCCATTGCTATGAAGAGATGATGAGAAATGGAAGCCACGTGAAGGTGTCGATGAGGAGACCAACAAACGCAAGCGAACTATTGATTTGGATGATGATGAGGAGGAGGCATCAACCGATGACGGCAAGAGAAGCCCTACACCAAACTCGGTTGCCTACTCGAAGCCAAAAAGACCAATTGGAGACAAAAAAGAAAGACAAGAAAAGAAGAAGAGGAGAGGAGATGATGACCTATCAAATGTTATGCAAGCTATTGTGAACGCAAGAAAGGAAGCGAACGAGGATAGGAAGATGGCAAGGAATCAAGATGCGGCGGCCGAGGAGAGGAGGTTGGCGGCCGAGGAGAGGAAGGTGGCATTGGAGGAGAAGAACTTGTTCGTAATCTACCCTCGATGAGAAGCAAATGGAGTACGTCAATCTTGCCCGCGAAGAAGTCTTGGACCCTGTTTGGATCCATGGGTTAGAGTTAGTTTGGGTTAGTTTGGACTGAACTAACCTCAAAACATCCAAACAGGAGGGTTAGATTTGGTTAGATGTATCTAACCCACCCAAAAAAACTAACCCACAGGAAAGGTGCTTATTTGGGTTAGAGTTAGGTGGGGCCCAATAAAAAATACTTTCCCATCCTGCTCCCGCAGCCCAGCCGCACCAGATCCCGTCGCACTCCCCCATCCATCCTGCTCCCGTCGCCCCATCCACCCCGCTCCCGCAGCCCCCCCCCCCTCCCGTCCCGCCGCCCCAGCCGCCCCCATCCGCCGGCGGCAGCCGCCCCCGTAACCCGCCAGCCTCCCCATCCGCTCAGCCGCCTTCATCCCGCCGCCCCCAGCCGCCCCCAACCGCCCCCGTCCCCGAGATCCTCGAGCAAAGCTCGCATGGCGCCGGCGTCGGCGGGGCCGGTTCCTCCTCTCGCGCAGGTTGGGGCTTGCGAGATTGCGAGTGCGGCATCGGTGCGGCTTGGGCGGCGGTGTGGTCCATGGCGGAGTGGTGCAGAGGGGCATGCCGATCTGGGCGCGCGGGAGTGCGCGGGCGCGTCGGCAGCGCGTTAGGCTGCAGGCCACACATCCGCCGGCCACACTAAATCCGGTAGAAAATAGGGTTCAAAGTAGCCAAATGATTGAGAAAAAACATGTATTATCAATCTAACCCTTTCATCCAAACACCTCTTTGGTTAGAGTTAGTTCAGGATTAATTCAGGGTTAGAATCTAACTCTAACTTCTAACCGAGTTAGTGTATCCAAACAGGGCCATGGTCCAAAAAAGAGCCATGGTCATGGGAGGCATGAGAGGCATGGGACACATGGGTGCTACCATGGGTGGCATGGGAAGCATGGGTGCACCTACGGGAGGCATGAGCACCATGGGTGGCATGGGAGGCATGGGTGCACCTCCGGGAGGCATGGGAGGCATGGGTGCACCTCCGGGAGGCATGAGCACCATGGGTGGCATGGGAGGCATGGGACACATGGGTGCTACCATGGGTGGCATGGGAAGCATGGGTGCACCTCCGGGAGGCATGAGCACCATGGGTGGCATGGGAGGAATGAGCACCATGGGTGCACCTCCGGGGGGCATGAGCACCATGGGTGCACCTCCGGGAGACATGAGCACCATGGGTGGCATGGGAGGTATGAGTTTTGCTACACTCATGGGAGGCATGGGAGCACCTCCGGGTAACATGGGTGGACGCATGTCTTCCGGTGTGCCTCACATTCCTTCGGCATCTCCGAGAGACAATGAAGAGGAGGACGAAGATAAGACTTCGGATGAGGATGGTGAATCGGAGGAAGAGGAGGACGAAGATGACGATGCGGCATGATTGATCATGTGCCATTTGTTTGTGTGAACTTGTTATGTTAAACTTCGTTTGTGATTTTAAACTTGGTTGGATGATGAGATGATGGGATGATGTGAAATGCTTTTGAATTTTTTATGTGTTTTTGTGTTTCATTTTTTATCAAATATGATCAAATTAATACATATTGCAAGCGCCGACTGCTCGCGCGCGCTGCAGTTTTGCGCGTCTGCTGAAGCGCCGCGCACGCTATATTATGCGGCAGCCGCTGGAGCCGGCGCTCGCCTGCGCGCTAGAAAACGCAATGCGCGTGCTGCAAATCCGTTTTTTGGACGCCGCGCGTTGCGTGCCTGTTGGAGGAGATGCTCTAAGTCGGTGGCAGCTTGCATGGAGTTGTAGAGTTTGCATATTCCACGCCGGGCATTTGGGCGCTAGTACCTACCACATGTGCACGTGTCTGGAAGCGGCGGTGCCGCTTTTGGTGCTAATGACAGTTAGGAGGACAGAGATAAATATCTGAGGTTTAGCTAGAGCAGTGTATACTACTCCACTTCGTGGTGGCTCAAGTAAACACCGCTAGTGCACGTTGGCTGAACATAACTCATAGTGTGAGGCGAGTAACAGGGAGCGCCAACCAATTTTGTCACGATCCCTTTACAGAGATATGCAATCAATCAATGCGAGACTTGATAATTCTAGTAGGAGTATAAAATGTAATGTTCCTATATGGTGGGGGTTGTGTTAGCACCGACACCGACACGGACACGTTGTGCTTTGCTTTAGAAGGAAGCATCGGGGAAATTATTTATTTTTTATTCATGCGTACTACTCGTAGTACACGAGTTGTAGACTAGTGGTCCTCATTCGGCAGTCGCTATGATATGAACGTGATGGGGCCGTGTTACCAGCTGGCGAACCAAGTTGGAGTACGATCTGCGGCAGGTCGGCAGCTGCCTGCACCTTTCCTTCGTCGTCAGCCAGTCAGATCAAGCAACCAACGCTCAGGATGAATGCATTTTTTTTTTTTGACGAAAATGCTGCTGTGCAGCTTTTCATTGAATATGTGAGAGGGAAGACAGCGTTTGTTAGTTACAGAATTTGCACGAACTGTGCACCACCGTATTTCTTATCCTACTGTCTAGTCTGGTTCTAGTGGTCTATGCAGCAGTTTGTTGATCTTGTTACGGCCAGCTATCGTCCATGTATCGATGTCTTCGATCAGGCGGTGGAAGACTTGCATCACCGTCGAGAACTTGTTATCGAAGATCCGCGCATTTCGTTCTTTCCATGCCGTCCACCATACTAGCTGCACCAGCGAGCTCCATCCACGTCTGTAATCCCTCGGCACACTGGATCGGCTTTGTTCCCACCATTCTAGGAGGTTTGCCGTGGTCGTGGACGGCGCAAGCGTTGCTGGCAGACCGTACCGGCTTAGCAACCTCCGCCAAAGCTCCGTGGTGAAAGGGCATGAGGCGAGCATGTGAGATGCGTTCTCCGGTGCCCTCTGGCACAGACTGCATGATGCATTGTGCGGCCATCCTCGTTTGGCAAGGTTGTCGGCGGTGAGGCATCGATTGAGCACCGCAAGCCATGAGAATATTTTACACTTCATGGGTGCGTCGGCCTTCCAGATGATCTGTTTGAAGTCAGTCCGTGTTGACCCCTCGAATTGAATCGCATACGCTGATGCCGACGTGAATCGTCTGTCTGCTGTCCATTTCCATTCCACCCAGTCCGGCTCGTCGCTCAGCACCACCTGTTGCAGTTGCACCCAGAGTGTGGTGAACTCCCGGATGGCCTGGTCCGAGGGGTTTTCTTTGATATGTCTTGTCCATCTTGCATCGCCGATTGCTTCTGCCACCGTAAGCTTCTTTCTTGTGCAGTGTTTGTAGAGTTCTGGGAAGCAAACGTTCAGACTTGCACTTAGGAGCCATGGTTCCCTCCAAAAACTTATCTTCTTGCCGTTTCCCAGATGGAAATGCACCGATGCATTGAAGAGTGCCCTTACACGCTCGTCCGTGGGCAGTGGCAAGCCCAGCCATGGCTTTTCAGGTTAGGTCCATGCTTGCCAAAGCCATCTCATCCGTAGTGCCGTGCTCTGTGCCTCAATACTGGTGATGCCGAGCCCTCCGAGCTCTCGCGGCCTGCATACGCCCCTCCAGTTTACCAGGCACTTCCCGCCCGAGGCGACCTCTTTGCTCTCCCAAAGGAATCCTCTTCGGACCTTATCAACTGCTTTGCGCAGCCAGACTGGAGGGTCGATGGCGATCATCTGGAACACCAGCATGGCCGAGAGGACTTGCTGCACTAGGCTCAGCCGGGCGTCCATGGAGAAGTGAGCTAATTTCCACCCTTTCATCTTGCCGTAGACCTTGTCCAGTGCCGGTTGCCAGTCCGTTCTAGTGATCCTGGAGTCAGAGAGAGGCATGCCCAGGTACGTGCAAGGAAAGTGTTTGATTGGACAGCCCAACTCCCCGGCAATTGCTTCCATATCTAGCTCTCCGCAGCAGATTGGTGTTATTGAGCTCTTTCCATAGTTCGTACGCAACCCCGATGCCATGCCGAAGGCGTCTAGCATATCATGAACTGCCTTCATCTCCTGGACGTACGGGTTTATGAATATAATTGCGTCATCGGCGTATAGGGATGTTCTGTAGGCCAATCTCTGGTTGCCAATGGGTTTTAGGATCCCTACTTGAGATGATGTAGCAAACATTGCCGCCATGCAGTCCAAGACTTGAGATGATGAATGCATTTGTCAAACGACTGTTTTTCGTTCAATGCACAAGCGTTGCAGCCGTTGAAGCCGACAAGGACAAAACAGCAGCCTCTCCTTTTGTTGGTATCTAAGAAAATACTCCAGCCGTGGACCACGCGTTCATTCATATCAGGAGCTTCAAGTCTAACAGACACATCGGCACAGAGTTTTTTTTTTTTTTGGAAAAATGGCACAGAGTGTCGACCACGGGTCAGAATTCGGCAGTGGCCTTTTCGGCTGGTAAGACGTACGAATCGTCCCAAGACAATCAGCACAAATAGGCAAGCACGCCGTTACCCACCAGGCAAGCAAGTGATGCGACGACAGACAATGACGCTTCCCCTAAACAACGGGCAGCTTATGCTAATAGCTGAAATGTCGGGGGATTCGACGGCATAAAATGGCAACATTGTGCTAGATGTGATTCGGAGGAACATTTTTTTTTCGAGAATGACGCCGGGGGGGGGGGGGGTAATTCCCCACCGGTTGTTATATTACTCGAAGGACGTGGCAGTCATACATCGTTTTCATCGAAGTGATAAAAACAACAAGGTAAGAGAAAAAAACATCAACACAACCAGGGGTCAAGAAGCTCGGCTACGCTAAGCTGAGGAGAGGAGCAAGGTGCGGATAGTCAGCAGCTGACGACTTCCATGGTCGCCGAACCGCCTGCTCCACACAAGAAGGTCGTCGGACGCCTTCTGGAGGACCACACTCGCGGTGCACTGCCGGTTGTTGAAAACAACGTCATTCCTGGCCTTCCAGACATGCTAGAGGAGAACAAGTAGTCCGTCTCGCCAGCATGGCCGAGAGACAGACGGCGGGGGGGGGTGGGGTGGAGTAGAGGACCTCGTCGACGCAGCGGAGGGAGCCCATGTTGAGCCGCCCCCAAACCTCGGCAGCGCGTGCACATGCGATGAAGAGGTGAACGGTAGTCTCGTCAGCGCCGCAGGACTCGCACGATGGAGTGGGGGAGCAGCCCTTGGCGTGGAGGTTCACCCGCGTGCCCAGGCGATCAATGGTGAGGAGACGCGCGAACACCTTGATCTTCGAAGGGAGGCGGGAGGCCCAAATCTCGGCGGAGGCGAGGTCGGTGCAGCCGTGCAGAGAGAGAGCACACAGTATACCGCGCGCGAGGAGAACCGAGTCTCCGAGCCCCAGGCCATGGATCGCAGGTCAGGGCGAGGGGAGAGGCGGACAGAGCGACCCACGCACCGCATCCAGCTCCCTCGCGACCACATTCGACAACCGCGGCTGGAGAGAGATGCCGTCACGAAGGACATTGGCGACGGTGGCGTTCGGTCGCGTCGAGTGGGAGAAGAGTGCCTCGAACTGGAAGCACAAGGCACACCCGGGGAGCCACCTGTCCTGCCAGAACGAAGTAGCACGGCCATCCCCGAGGTCCACGCGGGTGACCGCCCTGTACGTCGGCAGACCCAAGTCGATGATGCTCTGGAGGAAAGAACGTGTCGATGACCCATCGCCAAGGTCGCCACGGGAGCAGCGGAGGAACCACCTCTTCCAAGGCGGACACTACGGGAGGTGAAGCTTGTGGACGAAGTTGAGGAGCAAGCACATGTTTTGTCATCGAAGATCGCAGATCCCGAAGCCACCTTCCTGCACATCAACACACACTTTGTCCGAAGCAATTAGACAGCGAGCACCCGAACAAGTATCCTTGCCGGTCCAAAAAAAGGCACGATGCTTACGATCGATTTGCTCAACCACACCAGGGGGAAGGAGGAAGGAGCACATAAAGTACGTGGGGAGGTTGTTGAGGACAGCGTTGCACAGGACAAGCCTACCGCCGGAAGAGAGAAGGAGAGCCCGCCAACCGAAGAGATAACGATCGAAAGAGCGAAGAAGGGGATCGTACGCGGAAATGGGGAGTTTGAGTGGGGAGAGGGGAAGACCCAGGTAAGGCTGGGGGAAAGAGGAGATGGGGCAGCCAAGGGCCGCCGCCATGGCGACCGCGTACACGTCACTACAGTGCATGGGAATGAGCACGGACTTATGGAAGTTGATCGCAAGGCCAGTCGCACTCGCGAACGAATCGAGGATGTTTTTGAGGTGAACAGCCGAAGGAAGGTCCGCGCGATAGAGAATCAAAGTGTCATCTGCATATTGAAGAACAGGGCACGACAGAGAAGGGTCAATGGGGTGGGCTAGACGGCCCGAAGCACTAGCAGAATTGATAAGGCGCTGGAGCACATCCGCCACAAGGAGGAAAAGGTAGGGGGAGAGGGCATCCCCTTGCCGGAGACCGTTCCGACAAAGGATCCAGTCCCCGGGACAGTTGTTAAGGAGGACGGAGGTGTGACCGGTGGAAAGTATGGAGCGAATCTAGTCACACCACCGCCTATCAAAGCCGCGGACAGAGAGAATCTTGAGAAGACTGTCCCAGTTGACAACGTCAAAAGCTTTGCGGAAATCGATTTTGAACACCAGCGTAGGAGCCTTTCGCACGTGACAGGCACGTACTAGGTCAGCTGCGTAGACGATGTTCTCGGAGATACGGCGGCCAGGGAGGAAACCAGTTTGGTCGGGATCGACGAGAGAATGAATAAAGCGTTGAAGTCGAAAGCAAAGAGCTTTAGTGATGGCCTTCATGATGCAGTTTTGGAGAGAAATAGGGCGGAACTCAGAGGGGCTGCGAGCAGCCTCGAATTTGGGCAGGAGAACAAGGAAGGCGCGGTTGATACGAGAAACGTCGATGGAACCAGAGTAGAAGTCGTGAAAAAGAGCTTCTACGTCGGGGGCAATAATGTCCCTGAACTTAACATAGAAGGATGGGCCAAAGCCATCCGGCCCCGGGCTAGAGAGCTTGTTCATATCCAGGAAAGAATTTTTAATTTCCGTGGGGGGTGAAGGGGGCCGATAGCTCCTCGGGGAGGGTGTGCGAGTCGCGGTAGAGATCCCCAAGGGAAAAATCCCAGTGACACGGGGAAGCAGTGCCGAGGAGCTGCTTATAGTAATCTCTAAGGGCGACCGCTTTATCACCGTGGGAGGTGACGTCGACGCCGTTCACGGATAGGACGGGGATGTGGTTTTTCCGGAAGCGGGAGGAGGCAGAAGCGTGGAAGAACTGGGTGTTTTCGTCACCGTCGATGGCGCACCGAACCTTAGCGCGAAGTTTCCAGTATAGGACACGCTCTTTAATAGAGACACGAAGGGCATCAACAGTGAGGGAACGAAGGAGAGCCTCAAGATGAGAGAGCGCGCGAAGCTCTTCCAAACGGTCGAGGACGTCGATGAGGAAGCGACAGTCCTGATCCCGAACGGCAGCCGGGGCAAGGCGCCTGGACCATCGTTTGCAGCTGCTTCTGCACTGACGCAGGCGAGCAACGAGGCGCGCCGTCGCGTCCGGGCGGAAGGTTGAGGTCCATGCAGAAACAATATTCGTGCGGAAGGAGTGATGGAGCGCCCAAGCTTTCTCATAACGGAAGACCTTAGAGCGGGGGGCGCGAGAGGAAATGGTGACGAGCAGAGGGACGTGGTCAGAGGTAGAGCGGGTGAAGGACGACAGAGTGGAAGTGGGAAACATGGCATCCCAGTCCACACTGACAAGAACGCGATCGAGGCGGGCAAGGATGGGCGAGGTTTGGCGGTTGGACCAGGTGTAGAGCCGATCACGGAGCGGGAGATCGATGAGGGAGAGCCCGTCGATGAAATTGTTAAACATTGTCGCCTCCGATCGCGAGAAGGAGTCGGTGTTACGGTCGGCAGGGACTCGAGCGAGGTTAAAGTCACCAACAATAGCCCAAGGGGTAGAATCCGAGGGAGCATGGGTGGAGAGCTCGGAGAGGAAAGCTGCCTTTTCAGCATGGGCGCATGGGGCATAGACGTTTGTCACACAGACAAGGGAGTGATCGGAGCAAAGGGAGAGGTCAACAGACAAAGCGTGGTCGGATGTGAAACTACTCGAGAGGGAGAAAAACAAGTCATCCCAGGCGGAGCAAATCCCTCCTGAGGCTCCATCGGAATCGATCAGGAGAAAAGTGCGAAGGCGGGTCGGGAGAAACGAGTTAGTTTAAAGCAGCGGGGGAGCAGCGAGCTTGGTTTCTTGGAGAGCAAGGAAACGGAGCTGCATGGCCTCGACGTTCGCGTGCACGTCCATGCACTTGTCGCTGTGACCCAGACCACGCACGTTCCAAGTACAAATACCAAAAGAGCTAGTCATTTAGGTACAAAGAACACCGAGAGATGGCGAACCGCAAGTAAAAAGGAACAGGCATGTTAAGCAAACGACAAGGCCTAAGGCCGTTACAAGCCCCCACAGGGGAAAAGAGAGAAAGAAAAAGGATACAATGCTCCGACAACCTAGCAAGTAGGCCCACGGACGGGAGCACGAGAACATGCCTGAACATCTAAGAGGGAGGAAGGGGAAGGGGGAACAAACTACGACTCCGCCTGGCCTAGAGCACAAGCAACACATGGGGCCCCATCGAAACTGGCAGGCAGGAGGGAGGATCCTCACGGGCTGCCACCTCGGCCCTTGCCCCCGCAGCAAGAACCTCCATGTCAACGCCGCAGACAGCGCCCATCTCCTGAAGCTGACGAAGAGAGGTGAAGGCCGGCACCCCATCGAGGACGTCTAGCCCGGCAGCCTGGACCGCTGCGCGCATGCGAGGGGAGCCCTTCCCGGCGTTGAAGCGAGCCGCCTTGACCGCCTTGGCGCGGTCGAGCATCTTGACATACTTGGCCGGCTCTTTGCCGGCAAGACGGGAGCTCCGGCGGGTGAACTCGCTGTCGACGGCGCGCTTGGCCGGCTCTTTTCAGAGGAACATGATCTGCACCCATTCTTTGCAATGCTCTTTTGCCAAAGCTGCATGGTTTATAGAACCAGGGCATATCAGATCTGAGTCACCTTTGGCAAGGCTGCGCTCTCCTGCCGTCCGCCGGCGTGTACAGGCTCTGCCACTTCGGTGATGTGCTACACTCCCGGTCGGGTTCGTTTCTTCGCCTGACTTCTGGTCCAAACTAGGATTCACACGCGTGATGCCCTTCTCCACAAGCACATCGTTACTGCTGCAGGTGACGGGTGCCCCCTATGCCCTGCAACCCTGGAGACGACCAACCATCTTATCTTCGAATGTGCGTTTGCTCGTTGGTTCTGGGCGGCTATTTGGGAAAGACGCCCTTGATGTTGGCTCCGTCGATGAGCTTCGTCTGTTGGCTCCCCCTCCCGGGGTGCACGCAGCCTCGGGGGCCACCTTCTTGCTCCTTTCCTGTTGGCAACTGTGAAAGCACCGTAAGTCCGCAATGCAGTGGTTTTCCTGGGTTTACCGCAGTCGCTCCCCCGGCTTCTGAAGCTCTGCAGAGAGGATGCCGTGCTCTGGCGCAGTGGCGAAGCTTGTTCAAAATTATAGGAGGGGCTAACCCATGTAGGAGAGGCCATTCAATCAAAGATTGGACAAAAACATCAACATTTCTGTCTAATTAAGTGCTAATGATATAACAAAACAACACTAGTTGGGGGGCCATGGCCTAGGTTGGTCCTAAGGAAGCTCCGCCACTGCTCTGGCGGGTACGGCTGCCTCGTGATCTAAAACATGCGGTTGACGCGTTGTCGTGCTTCACCGCCCCCTAGTTTTTCTCTCTTGTTTTTTTGGGATCTTGATGCTGCTGCACAACCCTCCTCTGACCATGTACATGCTGCTTATCAGGGCTTTTTGGCCCACATATATATGAAAATTCAGGTGGAGAAAACTCCCCCCCACATATATATGAAAATTCAGGTGGAGGAAACTCCCCCCGATGATAATACAAAAAAATCATGCTTTGCTCGATTCTAATCATCCTCGAGCCACTTTGAATAATATTATGGCATTTATATGGTGTATTTAGAAAACCAAGGATGACAACCTCTTTGGCAGGAAATCAAATACTCCCTCCATTCACAAATATAACGTGTTCTAACTTTTTTTTCTGAATCGAATGTATATAGATGCATTTTAATGCGTTTGTTCACTCAATGTATATAGATGCATTTTAATGCATTTGTTCACTCATTTCACTCTGTATGCAGTCTATATTAAAATATCCAAAACATTTTATATTTGTGAACAGAGTGAGTACTCCTAATCAGGTACACCATATATGATGCAGGCAACAATTAGGAGCCAAGACTTGACTACAGATTATGCAGGCTCTCTACAAAACGAACCAAGCTCAACATTAAATCAGGAAACTACAGGGGAACAAGAGCAGAGATGTACAATCAAAAAGGTCAATTGGATCACAGGTTGTGAAGTTCATACAAATGCAGCATGGTCCAACAATTCAAACAGCTCCAGTACAGGATCAACCAAAGAAGACACTGGAATACATATACAAGTTGAAGAAAATTAACATCTTTGTTTCAGCAGGTGGCAAACACGCCATTTCCCCATTACAAACAAAGGCTATGGCCCTTCAGGTTGCTGCAGAAACAATTTCCAAATTCAGATGCAAGCAGGCCAGTTCTCGGTCAAATTTCTTTGCTACAACAGCAAACATGAAGATACACCTTAACTATCAGACAAGGTAGTGGGAAAAAATATGGCATGTTGTAGCTTAGCACATACAGGTGATAAGTGTTCTATGCTTTCAAAGCTAGGTAATCTATATTTTAAGGAGTGCCAAATCCTGAATGTTAAATGCGCTTGATGATGACTCTTGTACAAAAAAAGAAAGAAATTGGAACAAATAAAGACAAAAAATACGACAACTTGGAAAGCATCAGAGAAATATCTCGGCAGCAAAAACTTTAATAACAAAACCAAAATGGCATCAACATTGCTATAATTGATTTAGGGAAGTGCATAGGCTAAAACATTAGGATCACAAGTTCCGCAAAAAGCAGCGGTAATACAAACAGCCAGGCCTTGTATAAAGTTTCTAATAATACAATCTTTCAAGTGAACGACGAAGGTGTAATTGGTTTATTGGAACTCAAATTCCGTAACGAAACACAGCAACGAATATCCCAACTATGAGTATGCTCTGGCAAATTGGTGATGTTGTACGCCAAAAGCGGGGAAGGGGGCTTAGGCCTTGGCCTTCTTGGGCACTGCCAAGCGCTCCCGGAAATCGTCCTCCATGAGCACCAAACCGTCACGTAGGACGACCTTGGGCTCCCAGTCGAGAACCTCCTTTGCCTTTGTGATGTCGGGCTTCCTCTGGCGAGGGTCATCTGGAGTGTTCTCAGTCATCGTCACTGTCACCTCTGGGTTGATCAACTGTAAAATAAAATCACACATGTTATTATACCATCCAGAATCGTCAGCACTGAAGCTGAATGGATCACTGCTACTTGAAACAAAAAGGTTGGATGGAATGAGAATATAATATCCCACTTACCTCCTTCACGTTCTCGGCAAGTTCCAGCATGGTGAATTCACCTACATTTAGTCAAAAAAAATAAAGTTCAGTTCATTGCCACAGGAATGAAAGTGCAGAATTACAAATGACTTGCAGATAGTTGTTAGCATGTTGCCAAAGAACAAAAAAAAATTTGCAAAAGAAGTTTTACCTGGGTTCCCAATGTTAATGGGTCCAGTGTTGTCTCCATTCATCAGCTTCATAAGACCATTGACCTGCATTGAAATGGTACCATTTGTAAGGTGACCATTCACAGTTTTGACCAGATAGTAACAAATCATAATAGAGAACAAACCATATCAGCGACGTAGCAGAAGCTCCTAGTCTGTGTTCCCGGCTTCTGGACAGTCAGGGCTTCGCCACTACAAATTATGACAAATAAGCACCAAAACCTCCGGACACAAGATCAGATAAAAGTTCAAGTCGAACAAGAATTCACCGTATGGCCTGAGCAATGAAGTTACTAACAACACGGCCATCATCAATGTTCATCCTAGGTCCATAGGTGTTGAAAATCCTGGCAATACGGATCTCTACAGAAATAGACGAAAGATACTTATTAAGGACAACTCATAACTGAAGCCTTATTGACGGACAAACAAACTATTAGCAGATAGACTAGTTTAAACTTAAGGTCAAACTATTACCAATGCCGTGCTGCCTGTGGTAGTCGAACATCAGTGTCTCAGCTACACGCTTACCCTCATCGTAGCAGCTCCTGACTCCTGATAAAGAAAATAAATTCAAAAACGTGAGACTTATTACGTGGCACAAGTTTAGAAAAGGCAGCCATATTTGCCAGATGAACAGGCATACCAATTGGGTTAACATTGCCCCAGTAGGCCTCCGTCTGAGGATGCTCAAGAGGATCACCATAAACTTCAGAGGTCGAAGTCAACAATATTCTGCAGTTGAACACAAAAACCTCATGTTAACATGGCTTTCATTTCTGCCATGATACTGGCACAATCGATCTATGTGATAAATACTGACCTAGCTCCAACTCTCTTTGCAAGTCCAAGCATGTTCAAGGTCCCAATGACATTCGTCTTGATGGTCTGTACAAGATATTTACACACATGCGTGTGTCAGGACAGGACAGGAGCAATGATGACAGGATAAACACAAAAACAGAGCTTGCACATACCTTGACAGGGTTGTGCTTGTAGAAGATTGGTGAGGCAGGGCAAGCAAGGTGATAGATTTGGTCAACCTCCACGAGCAGTGGTTCGGTGACATCTGAAATGCAGCAAAATGTACAATTAAAGTAAAACTCATGCACAGAATCAAAATGTAATGGTGAAGATATACAATTGAGCGAAGTGATTTGCAGCACAAGTTATTGGCAATTTGGCTTGTTTTCATGGTTGGACTAAAGCACTTGGTCTTGGAGTATGGTTGGACTAACACTAGAGCGAAGTATATTAATATGCACGGACGCCCTTTCTATTAAGAACAGAAGTTACCAAAAGAAAGTCACATAAGCATGCCATAGACAAATGAGATACTAAGGTGTAGTTGACTCAAAGGCTTCCCGACTAGTTTAGAAGATGCAGGTTCCATTCAACAGGCAACTCAGGACATGTTTTTTGTACCCATTGGCTATGACCAAATGAACTAATGGTTCTTTATCTCTCGTTGGTTAACAAGGATCTGTATAGTTTAATGGAAAAGTGGAAAGAAACAACTCATAGGCTGTCAACTACTACCTCCATGCCAAAATATATGAAGTTTTGGTAGGCTATAAACTAGCCTACCAAAATGTCATACATTTTGCACGGAGGTAGTATATGTGTTCATTACAAAATAGTATGGCCACATGGAAATGATATGAATTGAGAATTTACTACAAGATGTGTTCAGCATGCAGTATTACCGTGACGGATGAGCTCAAATCTTGGATGGCCGATCCACTTCTTCAGGTTGTCTTTTGAACCAGTGAAAAAGTTGTCAGCAACAATGACCTGAACCAAAAGAAGACACAATCAGATTGGTCTACATTTGCGAAGTTTGTCTGTACAGATCTGCATAGTGACAATACTGAATTCTACAAAATGCCTTTAATCATGCAGAATTGTAGGCAAACAGTACATGAAAGAGCTCAGATCAGTAACAGGCACTCTGCGTAATTCAGAAACCTCCTAGAATGAAGTAGTGACAGCAAGATCTCAGAAGCATTGCCAGTGGATCTCAGTTGATCTCACATTCTGAAACAGATCCCGGCTACGGCGATAGTTCTCTAAGGCACTGCCACTGGATCCCTGTAATTCTAAAGCAGTTGAGAGTGGAGCAAAGCTTCCAGCTTAAGCTCTAAACAGTAGTGCTCCACACCATGCGAAAACTAATGCGCAGGTTTGCACACTGAGATCTGGCCTGGCACAAAGCAGCTCTCCACTCACAACGTCGTTTTCACAAAAATCTAGACCCAGTCAGTTCCTGACTCTGACTGTGCCACTCAGATCCAAGCGGAGCGGAGTTGACCCCGCACAGGCCAATTTCGCCAACAGCTAGTAGAATGATGCTAGGGGATCTGATCTTAGTCCTCACCTCGTTCTTCTCGTTCTCCATGAGCTTGTCGACGAGGTGCGAGCCGATGAAGCCAGCTCCGCCGGTGACCAGGATCCGCATGTTGGCCTGCCCAAACCCCCAGAGAGTCCCAAAATTAGCGCGAACCGAGTGACGAGCAGCGAGATCCAGCGGCGATCAGATCCCGACGCGTACCTGGAAGAACTTGGAGAAGCGGATGGGGGAGGGCGTGGGCGGCGGGCGCGTGGTGGCGCCGTTGCCATTGGCGGCGTCCTTCTGCGCCATCGCGGGGAGCACCTGCACACGCAGATCCAACCGGGCCGAGAGATCGTCAGTCAGAAAGCCACACGACGCAGCAGCCGAGCCCAGCCCAACCCAACCCAAAACCTTGCCGGACTCAGGACACGATCTGATCGACGATCGCGATCGACGGAGGAAGGGAAGGATGGAGGGAATGAATGAACGGATGCTCACCAGCGGCGGTGGTGGTGGGATTGGGGCTTAGTTCGGACACGAGGAAGCGGTGCGTTTGAATCGGATTAGACCGACGAGACGAGGTGGAAAGCCCTGCCCAGATCTGGGCCGTATTTATAGGCGCCCCCTGTCCTCCCCCCCTCCCCCTTGCATGAATGAAACACACACCGACTGCTACCAACCGGCGCCAATCAGTTCAGATCCCATCCCACCACCCGACTCCAACAACATCTGCCTTTTTTTCCTTGAGGAAGGAAAAACAATGCCGGAGGGCGGTGAAAAAACGAGCGATTAATCAATGCCTATTCCGTGCAGTGCAGCTCGCGCTTCGGATGGAAGCAAAGCTGCCGCTGATGGTGGCGCCCGGCGAGCCCCCAGCCGGTGGCGCGTGCGATCGATGGCGACAGCTCCGCGGGTCCGAGATGGCATATTCGTGATTTAGAACCGCGATTAGGCCAGCGTTTGGTAGGGGATTCGGCCTCAGTGGGCGTTGTTTAGGACTGGGAGGCGGGTGGAGGGGGAGTGCTCGCGTCGCTGCCAGGTGGGGCCATTGACTTCACACTTTAGTTGTTGGCGGGTAAGGTTAACGGCAGCGGTCGATGGCTTCGCGGGCCGACCGACACGATCTCGGGGGCTCGACCCGCTATGTGCTCTGTCGGGTTCGACACCGCACGCCCTCCTGGTTGCTTGCGACATACGTACACTACTCGGGTGCGTCGTGATCCGTGCTGCGTTAGTGAGCAGCATCATCGGCCAAATGGAAAGTGGGAGGACCGGAAGAACATGGGCACCACGTCATGAACATCATCACCGGCGTTTTATAATCCGGGATTGTCAGTCCGAGCTACTCCAGCGAAAAGTTTACATCTTTTTAGTGCCGTGGTTAGTGGGTGGTTACACAGCTTGCTCAAAAGTTGGGGGATTAATAGTGCCACGAGGTCCATGACAATCTATAGTGTACTACTTAGTATTATTCTTGCCCATACCTTGAGAGAAGGAAAGGGTAAAATGAATTGATGTAGCCGTACTAATATTTAAACGATCATCCCAACTTTTGCCTACTGTGGTTTTCATGATGGATCTGATTTATGCCTCGAGTTTTTTTTTCTTGTTGCGGGAATACGCCTTGAACTTGTTGTTGTCGCTCTCGTGTGTTAACGCTTGTACACTGGTTGCCTAATGCCCAGTCACTGAGTGCTCGCTATAATCATGGCCTGGACGGATAGACGAATCCACCGGCGGTGCCATTTGTGTCACGGTATCCTCACCATCAAGTGCAAAATGAAAAAAATCATCTTATAGTTTTACATAGTATGTGTTCGTCTAAGTTTTTTCAGCATCTGAAGGGGGTTTGGGGTCCTTCATCAGATTCAAAATGAAAAATAATCTTATAATTTTACACATATATATAGCTACTAATAAAGGAATGTGTGTTTCTTCCTTTTTTTTGTCCGTTCATCCATATTATAAGTTTTCGTCAGTCCAAAATAACGATACGGTTTTCACAATCGTTGTTTTTCCTTCAAGCATGCACGCTAATGTCTATTGGGCCTCACCTGTTGCTAGGCAAACAGGAGAGACTCGGTTATTGAATTGTCTCACATCGATTTCTTACAACTCACCGCACCAATTTATATATGTCTATGAATTGAAATCAATAGGCCGCCTCAAAGAGTGGGTCCTATTTGGTTACAAATATGAGGAGAAAGGAATGGATTAAAGGAAGGGATAAATTCCGGTCTTGTGTGGAGGAAGGAAGAAAAAGAATTAAAGAAGAAATAAATCACGCTATTATGAGCCTTGAGCAGGAAAGGATTGAATTAGAAAAAGAAACAAATTTGGGAAGGAACAAATAGGAGAGCGAAAGGTAAATTCCGTTAGGCCGATGGAAGAGAGGACTATGAGCAGGAAGAAAGAAAAAGAATTGAAAGAAAAATAAATTTGCTATTGTGAGCAGTTGAGCACGAAGGAAAGAAATTAAAGAGGGAATAAATTCGACAAAACTCAAAGATGGGAGGGAAAGGACCCATTAAGTAAATGGGGTCATCACACACGCTATAAAAAGAGGATGCGGAAGATATTAACACATCCACTAAAAGATTTGCTAGAAAACTAGCAGGAGAAAATAAGGAAAAAGTTGTTGCATGCAACTAGGCTGCAAAATTGATATTTAAAGACAACATGAGGCATTGCGTTATTAATTCGACATTTTAAGCCCGCTAATTATCAACAAAGCCGGGAGGTTGTTTAACAAAGACTTCCTCCTCAATTTCATCACTCAAGAAGTCACTTTTAATATCCATTTGATAAAGAGTGATTTCATGGTAATTAACATATGCAAGAAGAATGTGAATTGACTCAAGTCTAGTAATGAGGGCATAGTGTCGGTGTCAAAACCGGCGGATCTTGGGTAGGGGGTCCCAAGCTGTGAGATTAGGATCGATGGGTAACAGGAGACGAAGGAGACGATGTTTACCTAGGTCCGGGCCCTCCTATGGAGGTAAAACCCTACGTCCTGCTTGATTATATTGATGTGTATGAAGATTACAGAGTCGATCTACCTCGAGATCAAGTTGCTAAACCCTAGATGATTCACCTGCCCTCTACGAACTAGACCCTCTGGCTTATATAGATGCCAGGGGTCCCTAGGGTTACACATAGTCGGTTACTTGTCGAAGGAGTAAACATGCCTATTCTACCACCTTAAGCTTGAAGGACACGCCATGGCTCCTTAGGTTTCCTCCCTGGTCACGGGGTATTCGGTTAGTCCGATCCTCCAACGAGTGGCCCACGAGTCCGGCCCATAACGAATAGGCCGGTAGTCCGAGGACCCCTTAATCCCGGACTCCCTCAGTAGCCCCCGAACTAGCCTCCAATGCGGAGGCATGTAGTCTGGACGGTCTTGTGCTCAAAGTCTTCGGCTTGCGAGGCGAGTTCTTCTCCCTCTCTATGCTCGGTAAACAATAATCCGGTCTTCGATCTTCGAGACGTCGCGGGGCCCACAGCATTAACTCCGCCGCCCTTCAATTCAGGTGCGCCAATAGGAGACGGGCGGCCCAGCAGCCTTTTACAGGACTGCCTTTTTCGCAAGTGAAGGGGAGGAACTGCCCATTTAAGCAGGCTGAATCGTGGTTTAGGCAACCGCTTCCTCTTCCTCACCATCAAAAAAGCCCCAAGCGCAAAAAAGCTTGAAAATATGGCGAGCGTCCCTGGCTCCTCCTCGCGTCCTCACGGCCCCCTCCCCGGAGATTGGGCAAGTTGTTCAGTATCTCTCCTCCAGCTGCGCAACCTTGAGACCCAGGGTTATCTTCCGGCCTCGGATCTGGCGTTTACCCGCGCCGGATTGACTTCCTTTAATGGCGAAGCCTTCGTAGAGAATCCCCTGCTCCACGCCAAGGAGAGAGGGTATGTTTCGTATCCTTCCTCTTACGGGGCCTAGGATTCCCCATTCATCCCTTCCTGAGGGGACTATTGGAATTTTACGGGATCCAACTCCATCATCTCACCCCTGGGTCCATCCTGCACATTTCGGGTTTTGTTGCCCTCTGCGAGATGTTCTTGGGCTGCGAGGCCCATTTTGGTTTATGGAGGAGGTACTTCTGCCTTGTCCCCCGTACTCGGGGTGGGACAATTCGGGAAGTGGGCGGAGCCGAAGTATGGCGTATAGCCGGGACGGGGTATCCCGTGGGGACACCAAATAAAGAGTCCGAAGAATGGACCTCGGAGTGGTTCTACATTGAGGACGTTCCCCTGTTCGACCCAGCTCGGAGGGGTCTGCCCGAATACTCCGACGCTCCTTTGAAGAAAAGGTTCAACTGGCAACCAAAGAGTCCATCCCAAGAGGAAAGTGCCGAAGTAAAACGCCTAGCCTCCCAAGTGAGGCTACTAGTCCACAGTAAGCTAACCATCATCGACGTGATGGCACCCGTCATTGCTCGATGCATTCAACCCCTTCAGCAAAGGATTCACCCCCTGTGGCGTTACAACGGGACAAGCGACACCACCCGTTCCCAACGGCAGGGTCCTGCCAATCAAGCGGCAACGGCAGCCATACTAGCCGATCTTTTCAAAGGAGAAAAAGAAGATTTCGCTCAGCTGTCAGCCAAGGAAGGCTATTCGAGTCATAACCCCATCGAATGGGTAAGCTTTTAGCTTTGCTTTCTGAGTTCGGATATTTATGTATAATCCTTCTGATTGAAACCTTCACTCTGTCCGAACAGAGCTGGAGGCGCTGGGTCGAGACAGTCAGCTGTCCGGCGCCCCAACTAGAGAGTTATTCTCACGACGACGATCCCGGATTCCATGACGATCCGGAGCTATCAATTGAATACGAGGACGGGGTCTTTTACCAGGAGAGCCTTGACGGCTCCAAGGTGGCTCTTCTAGCCGACCACCCCGGACCACTCCCTTCTTCCACCACCGGTAAAAACAAGGCCTCTTCCCGTAAAGGGCGAGCGACCCCTGCTAAACCGAGTGCGCCGATCCCTATTCCCAAGGGTCGTCGGTCCACACGTCGAACGTCGTCTACGGCAGCAGGACCCATACCAAGCAACAGCAGGAATCCTCCTCGTGAGCCGACCGCGGAGGCCACCTCGACCGTGCACTCAACTAAGAGGTACTTTATTTAACCCTTTAGTTCGGCCATTGTCATGATTGCAATAGGTACTCACAAAATCTGGCGTTTGAAATACTTAGGAGACGAGTACAGCCACCTTCTTCCGAGAACGTCGCCGGGGAGCAAGGAAACCATCATGAATCAAGGTCTACTGCTCGGGCTGAACTCGACGCGGAGGCCCATGTGACGGGTCAGCCCCCTGAAGATTTCGGGGATGTCTCGGTCACCAACTCCGAGGTAGAGAGTGCGATGAATCACCGGCGGCGAAAGGAAGCCCTGCGCCACCAAGTGTTTTCCGATCAAGAGTTTAATGCCCTAAGTTCGGTGGACGCATACATCGGAGCTGCCTAAGCTGGTCTTCAGGGAGCCGCTAAGCTAATCTCGTACAGCCTGGAGGTGAGTAATCGGTTTTAACAACCGAACACAAATATTAATCCAGTAGCCCCCGAGCCTTGATTTGGCCGGAACGACCGAGTTAAGGATCTGAGTATTGTTTATTGACAATGTAGGCCTCAAGGCAGCAAAATGAGAAGCTGGCCGAGGAACTCGAGGTGAGCCGAACACAGGTACAAACTGTGAAGGCCGAGCTTGAGCAAGTGAAGAATTTCACCCGAGAGGCGCACGGTGAGTATGTCAATTTGCCGGATTGATTCGATTTTCCCGTACTGATGAGAGGGTACTTTATAGCAGCTGAATCCATAGGGCAGTTGCAGAAAGATTTGGATGCAGCCCGACAATCTCAGAGGTATGCCGAATCTCAGCACGAAGCTGGCCACCGTGTGCTGACCCGAAGTCTGGAGGAAAAGAACCGGCTTAAGGCGGAAAATCAGCGGCAAGCCGAAGAACTTGAGAGCTTGAAACCTCAGTTGGCTCAAGCCCAGGGAGAGAACCAGAGATTACAGAGGGGCATGTTTTGTAAGTGCACTTATATCTTCGTAATTCCGAAAAGTACCTTTATTATAACAAGTGTGAGGGACATGCGTCGTCTCGTGTTTAGGTCTCCTGACCGGGCGGCCCGAGGAAGAAATCGGATCATTCAAAGGGAACCTACTAAAGAAACTGTCCGTCGTACATGAGTGGGCTCGGAGAGCCATGAAGAGCATGGCCAAAGCACTCTGGCCTGCCGAGACGCCTCCAGAAGGGATGTCCGAACTGGCTGATCGGTTTAAAGGAGCCCGATGTCGTTTTGAGTTATGGAAGACATCGGCTTGTCGAGAGGGAGCACGGGAGGCGTGGGCGATGATCAAGACCCGCTTTACCAAACTTAACCCAGAGCATATGGCTCGGGTTGGGCCGGTAGGGCCGGATGGGCAAGAAGTGCCACTTCATTTGGTTTATGACCAAGTGATGCCCGTCGCTCGTCTTTCGCAAGAAGATTGCGCCCTGGATATCTTAATAGATAATCTTGACCAGCAGCCAGGTGTTTGATTCTATGTAACTATGTACTTTAGATCAAAAACTGCTTCGTATATGCTGTAAACGTTGTCTTAACCGGCCATCGGCTTCTGCCTCCCTCGCTAAGAGCTTAGGAGTGTTCCGTATCAAATGTCCTTCGATAGAAGGAACTCATTTCTGGGAACCAGGCAATCCGGCCATACGGTACGAATAGACAGAACGTGCATAGGGAGATATGTTATATTACTGCTTAATGTAAGAAACATCTTCTGGAGAAAATAGTTCCTCTATCGGTACCTTCCTTCAGGTTGCTACGTAGATCGTAGATATCATGGCCGTATACTATTAGTATGCGGATAATGGCTTCCTTGGGAAAAATAATCCCACGCAATGGTGATAACCACCACAAGTTTTTTACTTCCGTTGTGGCCGACCAATTTTCTTCTTAAGATAGCTAGCTTTCGGCTTCACCCGTCTGAGGTACGTATCCGGATGATCCGGTCGTAACAATCGCAGAGGTGCTCCCTTTACCCTCTAGCTGAACAATCGGGAACGTAGAGGGTAAGCACAGGAGCGAGGCAACCCAGCTTGGCCAAAATCTTAGGTCCAATTGATGCATATATTGGCTTAAAAACGATAAGGGAAGCATGCATGCACAATACATGTGAATTAGTGCACAGAATATATAATAATCGGCTTCTAGAAGAAGCCCCCAGGTGTTTTTTCGGATGGGACATTCGAAGATGTGTGCCGAAAAACTTAAAACAAGCTCGATTTAGCCGAACACATGGCTGGGAGATGATATCCGATCCTGTAAAGCTAATATGGAAAGGAAAGAATACGAAAGAAAAAGAAAAAGAAAAGTAAGAAATATGATGACACCGATCTAGCCGTAAAAGCGCCGAAGACGAGCTGCGTTCCATGGGTTTGGTTCAAGGCGATTGTCCAGCGGGTTGCGGAGGCGATAAGCCCCTCCTGTGAGTACTTCGTCAATTATGAAAGGGCCCTCCCACTAGGGATTGAGTTTATGCTTCTGCTTCTCTGGGAGTCGCAAGACGAGTTTGCCCACATTATATGCCTTCGCTCTAACCTCCCTGCTTTGGTAGCGCCGAGCCTGCTGTTGATAGAAAGTAGAGCGGGCCCGAGCTATATCGCGCTCTCCTTCCAAGGCGTCTAAGTCATCCTGCTGATCTAACTCGGCCTCCTTTTCTTCATACATGCGCACTCTAGGTGCGTCGTGAATTATATCGCAGGGAAGGACTGCTTCTGCCCCATAGACCATAAAAACGGTGTGTATCATGTTGATCGATTCGGGGTGGTACGCAGACCCCACAGAACGGAGTCAAGTTCCTCTACCCAATTGCAGTCGGATTCATGAAGAGATCGGACCAGTCGTGGTTTGATGCCACTCATGATGAGGCCGTTGGCCCGTTCGACTTGTCCATTGGTGTGTGGGTGGTATACCGAGGCGTAATCGAGCTTAATGCCCATATTCGCGCACCAGTCCTTCACCTCCTGGACGGTGAAATTGGATCCATTGTCCGTTATTATGCTGTGCGGGACACCATAATGGTGTACCACGCCGGATATAAAGTCGACTACCTGTCCGGACTTAGCTGATCTTACTGGTTTTGCTTCGATCCATTTGGTGAACTTGTCGACCATGACTAGTAGATATTTATTTTTCTTGGTCCCCCCTTTAAGTGGTCCAACCATGTCCAGCCCCCAGACCGCAAAAGGCCAGGTGATCGGAATAGTCCGAAGAGCTGTCGGGGGCATGTGGCTTTGATTTGCGAATAGTTGACATCCAACACAACGTTGGACGAGTTCTTGGGCGTCCGTTCGAGCGGTGGGCTAAAAGAATCCTGCTCGAAAAGCTTTGCTTACTAAGGCTCGTGTTGCGGCGTGGTGGCTTCCCATGCCTGCGTGGACTTCGGCCAAGAGCTGTCTTCCTTCTTCCTCAGATATGCACCATTGGAGTATCCCGGTAGTGCTTTTCTTATATAACTCGCCCTCGCGGACCTCATAGGCCTTGGATCACCGAATTATGCGTCTTGCCTCCGTCTGGTCGTCGGGGAGCTCTTGGCGGAGAAGGTAAGCAAGGAAGGGCTCGGTCCATGGTGCAATTACTGCCATGACCTCATGAGCCGAAGGCGTTTCTTCAATTATGGAACCGTCGATGATTTGCTCATCTGGTTCGTTGATAGGAGGGACGATCTCTTCCGTACTTATGGCTCCAGTGCCATTATTCTCGTTCTGCCATACCACCGATGGCTTAAAAAGTCGTTCAAGGAAGGTGTTTTTCGGGACGGGGTCGCGCTTGGCCCCCATGCGGGCGAGTATGTCCGCAACCTGATTGCTGTCTCTAGAGACGTGGTGGAATTCTAGTCCCTCGAACCGCGCGGATATTTTAAGAACATCATTTCTATATGCTGCCATCTTTGGGTTTTTAGCATCGAATTCGCCGTTGATTTGAGAGATGGCGAGATTAGAATCTCCTCGTACTTCAAGCCGTTTTATGCCCATCAATACTGCCATCCGAAGCCCGTGCAATAGTGCTTCGTATTCGGCCGCATTGTTGGAATCGGCGTACATGATCCGCAACACATATCGAACGTTGTCTCCCGTGGGAGATGTGAGGATAACTCCAGCCCCCAGTCCGGTCAGTGTCTTGGATCCGTCGAAGTACATCGTCCAATGGGAGTATGTACTATATTCTCTGGGGAGCTCGGCCTCTGTCCATTCGGCAAGGAAATCAGCCAACACCTGAGATTTAATAGCTCGTCGTGGCTTATAGGCGATTTCAAAAGGAAGGAGTTCGATGGCCCATTTGGCTATGCGGCCGGTGGCGTCCCTGTTGTTGATTATATCGTTCAGGGGGACTTCGGATGCCATCATGACCGAACATTCCTGAAAGTAGTGTCTGAGCTTTCGTGATGCCATGAACACTGTATAGGCTATCTTTTGGTAGTGCGGATATCTGGACTTGCATGGCGTTAGCACTTCTGACACATAATAGACTGGCTTTTGCATCCGGAATTATGTGACCCTCGTCCTCTCGTTCGACGACGAGCACCGCACTAACCACTTGATTGGTGGCCGAGATGTACAGTAACATTGGTTCACCGGCGCTTGGCGCCGTGAGTATGGGGTTGCTGGCCAGTAGTGTTTTAATTTCCTCTAGTGCAGCCGTTGCTTCATCGGTCCACTCGAAGTTTTTTGTCCGTTTCAGTAGCCTGTAGAGCGGTAAAGCCTTTTCGCCAAGGCGGGAGATAAAGCAGCTCAAAGCTGCCACGCATCCCGCCAGTTTTTGGACGTGCTTTAGCTCCGTAGGGCTCGCAAGTTGAGATAGGGCGCGGATCTTAGCAGGATTCGCTTCTATTCCTCTATGGGAAATAATGAATCCGAGTAGTTTACCTGCGGGAACTCCAAAGACACATTTGTCCGGATTGAGCCGTATATCATATTCCCGTAGACTAGCAAAAGTTTGCATGAGGTCGTCTACGAGTTGGCTGACGTGTTTGGTCTTAATGACCACGTCGTCCACGTATGCCTCGACTGTTTTCCCGACTTGTTTTTCGAGACAAGTCTGAATCATACGCTGGTATGTGGCACCTGCGTTTTTTAGCCCAAAAGGCATCGTGTTAAAGCAGAATGGCCCGTAGGGGGTGATGAATGCAGTTACAGCTTGATCGGATTCCTTCATTTTGATCTGATGGTATCCGAAATAAGCGTCGAGGAAGCACAATGAGTCGTGTCCGGCCGTGGCGTCAATAATCTGGTCTATGCATGGTAAGGGGAAAGGGTCCTTGGGGCAAGCTTTATTAAGGTCTTTGAAATCGACGCACAGCCGCCAGGATTTATCTTTCTTCGGTACCATCACCAGGTTTGCCAGCCACTCGGGGTGTTTGATTTCCCTTATGAATCCGGCCTCCAGCAATTTTGCTAGCTCTTCGACCATGGCTTGTCGCTTGGGTTCGGAAAATCGGCGTAGAGCCTGTTTGACGGGCTTGAAGCCTGCAATTATGTTCAGGTTGTGCTCTGCTAGCCGTTGTGGGATTCCTGGCATATCTGAAGGATGCCAGGCAAAGATATCCCAGTTTTCTCGCAAGAATGTTCGCAGTGCTTCATCCACAAGGGGGTCCAGCTGAGCTCAAATGGACGCTGTTTTGTTGGGGTCCGTTGGGTGTACCTGAAATTTGACGATTTCGTCTGTAGGTTTAAAGAACGTGGATTTGGGCCTCTTGCTAAGGACCACATCATCCTTGTCCACAGTTGACCGGAGTGCGGTCGGTTCTTCTGCTGCAAAGGTCTCGGCTAGTGCCTCGAGGGCGAGCGCTGCTGTCCTGTTTTCGGCTCGAAGGGCTGTATGCGGGTCACTTGTGATTGTGATCACCCCGTTTGGGCCCGGCATTTTGAGCTTCATATACCCGTAATGTGGTATAGCTTGAAATTTTGTGAAGGCGTCTCGCCCCAACAGAGCGTGGTAACCACTGTGAAAGGGCACGATATGAAAGAGGAGTTCTTCGGATCTAAAGTTCTCGGGCGTGCCGAATACTACGTCGAGGGTAACGCGTCCGGAACAACGTGCCTCTTTCCCAGGGATAATTCCATGAAAGGTTGTGTTGCTATGTTCGATACGGGATCGGTCGAACTGCATTTTTTCCAAGGTATCCTCATAAATGAGGTTTAAACCACTACCACCGTCCATTAGCACCTTTTGTAACCTGAAACCATTGATGATGGGGTTGAGGACCAGTGCGGCGGATGTTCGGCCGGGGCGGGTGATTGGTTGATCAGTTTGTCTGAAGGTGATCGGTGTGTCTGTCCATGAATTTGTTGTTGCCACCTGATAGATTTGTTCGAGTTCTCGAAGATCTCTCTTCATCTTATTCCTTGAGGAAAATGTTTCGTAGATCGTCAGGATCTCGGCGTTGCATTCTTGTGGCGCTGTTGAACCTCTGCCTGGAGGTGGGGCCTCGAGGATGGCCTCTCCGCTTTTTGCTACCTGCGTGACGACCCAACAAGCTCTAAGGCTGTGAGTCAGGCTTGTGTTCAGTAATACAGAGTGTATAGGGCATGGCTTGTCTAATAGCCCGTCAAGGACATATCTGACTCTCGTAGGGGGTCTATTCTTTTTCTCAGCGGGTTCGTGTTCGGCCGGCCATTTCGGAGGTATCCGCTTTTTCCGAGCTCCTCTAGGGTGTTCGGCAGGGACCGGATCTGAAAACAAACGTTCAGCTTGCCAGGTGCTTTCCATGGCGCAATATTTTTGTACCAGGTCCGATAGCTCGGCGAAGTCATGAATGTGACGATGGGCTAGGGCATTGAGGATTCCTTCATTGTGGCAATTCTGCCTGAAGGTTGCTATTAGCTCCTGACCACTAGAGTCTGGTACTCTGTCTTTAATAAGGAGGAGTCTAGCCCAAAAATGTTGGACTGGCTCCCCTGGCTGTTGTTTAATTTCCCGCAAGCCCGGTAACTTGGGCTCTCCTGCGATTGAGGAGTGCTCGACTTGGGTGGTGGGCGGGGAAAATTTTGGCTTCTCGCCAGGATGTGAGTTCGGGCTCACGGCGCTTGCCTCCCGTGTCATCGCGGGATCCGGCGTGGCGAGTTTGGAGTCCATATTATAAATAGGACCCCTCTGCGTGGGTTCTAGGCCGCGCGCTAGATCGGCGGCTGATCCCGAGCTATTTCTGGTGTGGTTTCCGGGTTCCGGATTGTAAGAGAGATCCGGACAGTCGGAAACCGGGATGTAAACGGTTTTTAATTCCGGTAGTTGAGAGGATGAGCCTCCGGTCGGACACTCAATGGTGGCGACTAAGTGAGTGATCGATGGGGCATGAATCTCCCTATCATCGGGTTTAAACCCGATCCGGTCGTAGATTGAGGTTTTGCCGTCGGTCACACCCATGGTTTGAATCCGACCAAGCAACTCGTTTAACGACGAGATGTCGGCGGGGTCCATGTCGCTGGAGGGCATGGGGTCGATCCGCAGCGCCGTTGTCTCAGGGTCGCTCGGCGACGCACCTGTGTTGTATTCGGTTGTGGCAGATCCGGGCATATCGGCTGGGTTGGGCATTATGGCCGACCCAGGGACAGAGGCCACCTCAGCGGTGGGGCCTGCTGCCTCCAGCGTTAAGGCGTCGGGGCCTGCGAGCTCCCCCCAGAGAGCTGAGAGCTTTGTTAAAATGAGATCTCCCCGGGAGTCAGCGACGAACTCAAGGTTCCCGAACCTGACTTCCTGATCGGGGATGAAATTCTCGACTTGGCCAAGATGGCCAGCCGGATCGGCATGCGATACGATGCCGCCGAACGCGAAGATTTGACCAGGAACGAAAACTTCCTTGCTGCAGACTTCATCGCTGATGATGAGGCGAGCCATCGATTCCTTTTGTGATCCCACAGCGGAACTCTCAATGAAAGCACCAATGTCGGTGTCAAAACCGGCGGATCTCGGGTAGGGGGTCCCGAGCTGTGAGATTAGGATCGATGGGTAATAGGAGATGAAGGAGACGATGTTTACCCAGGTTCGGGCCCTCCTATGGAGGTAAAACCCTACGTCTTGCTTGATTATATTGATGTGTATGAAGATTACATAGTCGATCTACCTTGAGATCAAGTTGCTAAACCCTAGATGAGTTCACCTGCCCTCTACGAACTAGACCCTTTGGCTTATATAGATACCAGGGGTCCCTAGGGTTACACATAGTCGGTTACTTGTCGAAGGAGTAAACATGCCTATTCTACCACCTTAAGCTTGAAGGACACGCCATGGCTCCTTAGGTTTCCTCCCTGGTCACGGGGTATTCGGTCAGTCTGATCCTCCAACGAGTGGCCCACGAGTCCGGCCCATAACGAATAGGCCGGTAGTCCGAGGACCCCTTAATCCCGGACTCCCTCACATAGGTCTCACCATAGTCCATACCTTCGATTTGAGTGTAGCCTTCAGCCACTAGGCAAGCGTTGTTGCATACGACTTGTTCATCTTCATATTGCTTGTTGTGAAACACCCATTTAGTTCCAATGATGTTAAGCTCATCTTTGGGCTTATCAACCAAGGTCCAAACTTGGTTCCTATAGAAGTTGTGTAGTTCTTCGTGCATAGCGTTTACCCAATCCGGGGCTTCGAGAGCTTCTTCTACCTTCATAGGCTCAATGCTAGAGATGAATGAGTAATTCTCACAAAAGTTAGCTAAATGAGATTTAGAGCGAGTGACTCTCCCGGATTTGATGTCGCCAAGTATTTGATCCACGGGATGGTTCTTGTCAACTCTTGGTCTAACTCGAGGTAGCTTTTGCTTGGATGATGGTGGAGCTTCCTCATCATCATCATCATCTTCTTCTTCTTCTTCTTCTTCGTTATTGTTGTTGAGGTTGTCATTCCCTTGAGGTGGTGGAGAAGGAGGTTGAGGTGGATCTTCTTGTTGTACTTCTTCATCTTGATGTGTACCACTTGTGGATGCCTCCATGTAGTTTTGTCGTTCGCCTAGACGTGAAGTAGTGGCTTCCACTTGAATAGATGAAGTACTTTCCTTCACCTCCACGGGATGAATCTTGCCAATAGACAAGTCTTGGATTGATTCTGAAGGTTCTTTGTCTCCTACATCCATTGGCAATTGTTCGACTTGTGAACCATTAGTCTCATCAAACTTCACATCTACAGTCTCTTCAACTTTTCGAGTGAAGTTATTATTGAAAGCACAACTTCTCCCTAGGGAGGTGTTTGGTTCATCAGAGGTAATGTTAACGTAAATGTAATGAAATGACGCTATTATTATTAACGTAATCGAAGAAAACACAAACTTGTTTGGTTCCAGCCTGGAACGTCAATCATTTCCTTTCAAGAAAAGCATCTCCTTGGCCGAGACGGGCTGCATCATGGCACTAGCACCAGAAGTAATCTCCCTGCCATACTACACCACGCCGGCAGACATCACTGACGCAGTAGAAATTCTGGTGGCCGAGCGTGAAGCCTCCGGACTGGAGTCGTGTCAGCTATTCATGTACGAGGGCGACGAGGGGCTGGTCGACGGCCGCGCGTAGCAGCATGCCCGGCGGCGATGCCTTGTAGATGTGGTCGCCGTACATGACCAGCAAGCACCTCACGTCGTCGAGCTTGTCGACGGCGATGTCTGCGTCAACTTCGACGAACGATATGTTGTCCCCGGCGCAGTCCACGACCAGCTTTTGGCCGGCCTCCTCGCACCGCCAGCCGGCGAACTGGTAGTAGTGAACCAGCGCTTCCGCGGTCGGCGTCGGTGCCGGCGCCGGCGCTGTTGACAGCGGCTTGATCTGGTCTAGGCAGATAGCGAGTGGCGGCGGAAGGAGATGGGAGGAGGCGGAGGTAGAGGGGATCAGGGACTCGAGGTACGAGGGGTTCAGGGGACAAAGCGTAACGTAATGTGTTTACACTGGGGGGCGGGCGGAATCGACCTTAAACAGTGGTGGGATCTGTTTACACGGGACCTGATTACGTGTTGTCCTTTCCAAACACGAGTAGCATTATGAGATATCGGTGTAATCAAATAACGGGCAGAAAACGTCGAACCAAACACCTCCTAGGTGGTTTTGGTAATTAACAACAACATATAGTTCATTGAACTAATGAGCCTATCAAGTATATTTCAGGTAAGTTCAATGATTGGGTTGGCTAAGATTGTGAGATGGATCCCCTAGATGCAATGAACACAAGTTGGAAAGATCTTCAGGACTCTACATTTTCTTTTATGTGAGAAATCACAATTGAGTCCATAGGAAAAGCCAATACTATGAAAAGGGGGTGAGGTATTGATAATGATCTGGTTGCTCAAGTGCTTAGAGATTCGCCACCAAAAGCCTCAACCAAAATCTCACAAAAATATTATGTCCAAAACCAAAATGCCAAAATCGGTGCCACCAAGTTGTCCATATCGGCCCCACCGAGTTTGCCAAGACAGAACGTAGAGCCAAAACCCTAGCATCTCAGTACCATCAAGACTTGATTTGGTACAGTCGAGAAGTGGTTGTCAACTCTCTGTAATCAAAGTGTTAAACTTCGGAATTCCCGAGTTTTTCATTTTGGTGCCACCGAGTTTTGGATCTGCCCTAGGTCACCCAAATCGGTCTCATCGAGTTGTTCCTATCGGTCTCATCGAGAACCCCAAAAGTTGCAACCTTTTGCACTAGTCAGCGTAACCGAGTTTTTACTTCGGTTCCACAAAGTTGGGCAATAATATTGTACCGGTTGGATTTTTGGAGAAGGCTATTTATACCCCTCCACCCCATCTTATTCGTAGAGAGAGCACTCAGAACAAGCCAACACTTCCACCATTCGTTTTCTAAGAGAAAACCATCTACTCATGTGTTGAGATCAAGATCTTCCAGTCCAACCATACGAATCTTGATTTCTAGCCTTCCCAAGTTGCTTTCCACCCAATCACCTTCTTCCACCAAGCCAAATCCTATGAGAGAGTGTTTGAGTGTTGAGGAGACTATCTTTTGAAGCACAAGAGCAAGGAGTTCGTCATCTATACACCGTATATTACCTTTTGGAGAGTGGTGTCTCCTAGATTGGTTAGGTGTTGCTTGGGAGCCTCCGGATCGTGTGGAGTTGAACCAAGAAGTTTGTAAGGGCAAGGAGATCGCCTACTTCATGAAGATCTACCCCGAGTGAGGCTAGTCCTTCGTGGACGTAAGACATGGTGGAATGGGCAAGGTTGCTTCTTCGTGTACCCTTCATGGGTGGAGCCCTCCGTGGACTCGTGCAACCGTTACCCTCTGTGGGTTAAAGCCTCCATCAACGTGGACATGCGATAGAACCACCTATTAGAACCACGGGAAAAATCTTTGAAGCGACAGCGGAACAATTGAAGATGTTGCAATACAACGCTCAAGCATGCAACATTCTATTCAAGTGCTTATGCCCCGAAGAATTCAACAAGATAAGTCGTCTGGAGAAGGCGAAGGAAATTTGGGATACGTTGGTTGATATGCAAGAAGGAACCGAATCCGTCAGGGTATCTAAGTTGGATGTGCTTCAGAGTCAACTTGACAAGTTCAAGATGATGGATGGTGAAGGAGTCACAGAGATGTACTCTAGGCTTGCTCTCATCACAAATGAGATTATCGGCTTAGGAAGTGAAGAGATGACCGAAAAATTCATCATCAAGAAGATACTTAGATCCTTGCATGGAAAGTACGATACCGTGTGCACTTTGATCCAAATGATGCCAGACTACAAAGATCTCAAGCCCACGGAAGTCATTGGAAGGATTGTTGCTCATGAAATGTCACTCAAGGACAAACAATACCTTCACAACAAGTCAAGCGGTGCATACAAAGCCACAAGGGACACTCCCGCAACTTTGAGTGACAACCTTGTTAACAATGAACAGATAAGCATAATGGTCAAGAAATTCAACAAGTTCTACAAGAATAGAGGCAAAGAAAGAAGCTCCAACTCAAGATACGAAGATAAGTGTTCTTCTAGTCGTGACCAGAATTGCTACAATTGTGGAAGATCTGGACACTTCTCAAATGAGTGCACGGCTCCTTACAAAAGGAGGGATGAGTCACCAAGAATAAGAAGCTCAAGAGACGAGTCACCTCAAAGATAGAGAAGGAGTAGAGAAGATCGATATGAACGAAGACCCTCCCAGAGAAGCAAGGACTCAGAGAGAAAGGACAAGTACACTGTGACACCCTTGGATTAAGCTACAGTGATCATTGTAATTAAGCTACAGTGATGGCCAAGGCTAAGCTAAATGCTTTTGCTAAACAGTGTTTGATCACAATGGAATCATATCTCTTTTCAATTTCCTAATGATTTTTAAAATTCATTTAAAAGTGGATTAAATAGTTTTTGCAAACCATAAAACAAAAATCATGTTTGGGTTACAAATATTCCTTAAGCATTTGTAAAATTGGAACAAACATTTTATAAAGTATTTTAGTGCCTCAAATCAATTAAAACACATGCCTAAAACAATAATTTGAATGCCTTTGGATTTATGAAAATTTCCAAACTTTTATAAATGCCCCCAAACTTTTTGTGGCTCTGCCTAATATTGCAATACTAATATTTGGCCAGGTGGCTTATTTTACAAAAATCATTTTGGTTAGGGAATTATTTCCAAACAGAAGCTTTTAAATGAAAATAGAAAGAAATCTAAAAGAAATAGAAAAGGCCCTCCACTCTGTCCCTCACTGGGCCCTAGCCTCCAGGCCGGCCCAACCCCCCACAGGCCCAACCCACCAGCCCCCATTGTCTACCTCTGTTCATCAGAGGAGACGTGGGCGCGGCGATGGGCACCAGCGGCCGAGCCCGATGACCTGGTGGCCATCCGCCGGCTCCCCACCGTCCATGAGGCGCCCCAGTCGCCCTCGAACCCTAGCCGCCCCCTGTTTCCCCCTCGCCGCTCCCCACGCTCGATCTCCTCATCCCCGCTCAACTCCGAGCACCGCCGTCGCCATGACCACTACGTAGCCGCGGCCACCGGACCACTCCCGACCCACCGTCGTGCCAGGAAGCTCCGCCGCGCTCCCCTGCATCGTCTGTGCCCCTCCATTGAAACCGAGGATCACCACGCCGTCGCCTTCGTCCCCTTCTTCCTCCTCGGATGCCTCCGCACTCCGGCAACGAATCCGGCCACCCCGAGCCTCCCCCGAGCTTGCTTTGCTCACCTACAGGGCCCGGTGAGCCTCCCGCTTCTCCTCCTCCCTCTCTCGCACTCGATCCGGCCGCGTACCCCCCTTCCGCCATGGCCGAACTCGAGCTCCGCTCGGGCTCGTCGTCGGCGAGGCTTCGGTGTCCAAACGGCCCAGGGCTCCTACTCGTCATCACCGCCGCACCGCGCAGAGCCTCCCTGCTCCTTCCGTTTCGCCGCTAGCTCGCCGTAGCACCGTTTCCCTCGAAGCCTGTCGGGGATATACCTCCACGGTGTAACCCGCCCTATTGGGTCGGGTTAATATATTGACGGCTCTATAGTCAAAGTGTAAGGTGGGCCGTGTCATCAAGACAAGATAAGCAAGGCGGTAGCTGACTTAGTCGCCGGGCGGCCCAGCACCTGAAGACGGCGGCTCGAGGTCCATAGGGCAGGAGGCGCCGGCTGGTTTTCCTTGCTTAAAGAGCATGACGAGTTAGAGACATTATAGGTTACGAGTCGCGTTATGACCCGGACTCTATTGTAAAAGCCTAGGGTCTTGACCTGTATATAAAGGCAAGCCCCTAGGACCGAAAGACTCAAGTTACAATCTCTCGATAACTAGGTTAGCGATTCCGCACCCTTGTAATAGAGATCTATCCATCAAATATACACAAAGTAGGACGTAGGCTATTACCTCCATCGGAGGGGCCGAACCTGGGTAAACCCGACTCTCTTTCCCATTCAACCCCTTCGAGTCGCCACCTAGCGGCAATGGCCTCACACCTAAGTCCTTTTACGAGGACATCTGCCGGGTTGACAAAACCACGACAGTTGGCGCCCACCGTGGGGCCCTCGCCCGGTGGAGTTGAGTTCTCAAAGGGAGCCCTTCCAGGGTTCGGGAGCTACGCGGTTGGCCGTATGACCAAGAGCCGCCGTGGCAAGATCTACATCGACGACTCTGGCTGGGGCCCCGAAGCCGACTCGATCGAGTACGGTTACCGGGTCCCCTTTGGCAAGATCCATGTCTTCATCGGCAAGATTAGCGCAACTGTGCCTGAGCCGGACATCTGCACCAACATCGTCGAGCCGGCTCGGCGCGCCCAATCCGGCCGGCGTCAAGCCGGCCAAAGTCACGATGTGGTCAGGCCCTCTCGGCGGGTTAGTCCCATGGATGAATCGGTCGTCGAGGGAGCAATCGTCATCAACTCAGATGCCGAGCTTGGGGGCTCGTTTGGAGCAGAGGTCCCCGAGGAACTTCGCGGTTTCCCCCTGCAGGCCTCAACCCGTGCTACGGCAAGCGCGGCAGCGCAAGCATCGCTCGTGTTTGGTGCATCGAGCGGCTCTGAGAAGGCGCACGGCGACTCAAGAATGCATCTTCAGCAGCATGGTGGCCAAGGTACCTTTCAGAAAAATCCGAAGCAGCTAAATTATGGTCAATACAACGTGTTCACAACCAATACCTGCAAGTGGGACAACAAGGTCAAGAGTAGGGCCGTCAACATGGCTGAGCCGGCGGTCCCCAGGTACCTCAACTGGTCCGAACATGCCATTACCTGGATCAGGGAGGATCATCCCCCCCGGGTTGACAATCCAGGCGGCTTAGCTTTGGTGGTGGTACCCCAAGTTGGCGGGTATACCCTGTCCAAGGTTCTTATGGATGGAGGCAGCAGCATCAACATATTATATTATGAAACCTTTCGCCGAATGAATCTATCGGAGAGCACGTTGCTTCCTTTAATGACAGTTTTCCATGGAATCGTCCCTGGAAAGTCTGCTTATCCGATCGGGCGGATTAAGCTCGATGTGGCCTTCGGAGATGAGTTCAACTACAGATGCGAGCCTTTGGTGTTCGAAGTTGTGAAAATAAAAAGCGCTTATCATGCTCTCTTCGGACGGCCGGCTTACGCTCATTTCATGGCCCGCCCGTGCTACGTCTATCTCAAGCTCAAGATGCCAAGACTCAAAGGCACCATAACTGTAGACGGGAACCGGAAGATAGCTCAGGAATGCGAGGAAGGAGATGCGGCCTATGCCGAGTCAGCCTGCGCGGCAGAGGAATTGAAGTTCTACATAGCCAATGTTGACCCGGCCGATATGAGCCCGCTCAAAAAGCCCAATACTGAGTTTGAACCTCCGCTTAAATTTAAGCCAGCCGAGGATACAAAGAAAATCGACTTCACGTCGGGCGACTCGTCCAAACAGTTCACTATTGGGACCGGCTTGGATCCCAAATAGGAAAGCGTGCTCATCAAGTTCATCCGTGAGAACCAGGACATATTTGCATGGAAGCCATCTGACATGCCTGGAGTCCCGAGGGAACTTGCTGAGCACCACCTTAACGTGGATCCCAAGATGAAACCAGTACGCTAATACCTCCGTCGTTTTAATGAGGAGAGACGCAAGGCCATTGGAGAAGAAGTGGCCCGGCTCCTAGCTGTCGGGTTTATCGTGGAAGTCTTTCACCCTGAATGGTTGGCTAACCCGGTGCTTGTTCTGAAAAAGAATGGCACTTGGCGCATGTGTGTCGATTACACGGATCTCAACAAAGCTTGTCCTAAGGATCCTTTTGCCCTCTCGCGTATTGATCAGATCATTGATTCTACGGCGGGTTGCGAGCGTTTATGCTTCTTGGATGCCTACTCTGGGTATCATCAGATAAAGATGGCCGTTGAGGACCAAGAGAAGATGGCCTTTATTACTCCCTTTGGGGCTTTCTGCTATGTGTCCATGCCTTTTGGGCTCAAGAGCGCCAGGGCGACTTACCAGCGCTGCGTTCAGAACTGCCTTAAGCCACAGATTGGGCGCAACGTTCACGCCTATGTTGATGACATTGTGGTGAAATCTCAGAAGAAAGAGACGCTCTTGGATGACATCAAGGAAACCTTTGACAATCTTTGAGTGTACCAGATGAAGCTTAACCCGGCAAGTGTGTTTTTGGCGTCCCTGCAGGCAAGCTACTGGGGTTCCTGGTCTCTGAGCGGGGTATCGAGGCCAACCCGGATAAGATCAAGGCGGTGACTTCGCTGTCTGAGCCGGCAAACGTAAATCAAGTCCAGCGTCTTACAGGTCGCATTGCGGCCTTAAGTCGGTTTATAAGCCGCCTGGGAGAAAAGGCGAGTCCTTTCTACCAGCTGTTGAAAAAATCGGGCGACTTTAAGTGGACAAATGCTGCTAATGAAGCCTTTGAAGCACTCAAACAACAGCTTGTTAATCCACCCGTCCTGGCTGCTCCCGCTGAGAAAGAGCCTATGCTCCTATATATTGCTGCCAACTCCAAAGTGGTAAGCATTGCATTTGTGGTCGAGCGGAAAGAGGAAGGAAAGGAATATCCGGTCCAGCATCCGGTTTATTTTGTCAGCGAAGTTTTAACTCTGTCCAAGCAGCGGTACCCGCATTGGCAGAAGTTGGTCTTCGGGATCTTCATGGCGAGCCAGAAATTGAGGCATTACTTCCAGGAACACCCGATCACCGTGGTCAGTTCGGCGCCTCTCGGTGATATCATACAAAACCGGGAAGCCACGGGTAGGATTGCTAAGTGGGCCATTGAGCTTGGCGTCCACCAGTTAAAATACATGCCCCGAACCGCTATCAAGTCCCAGGCGCTGGTGGATTTCATCGACGATTGGACATAGATACAGATTCCGGAAGAGAGGCCAGATAACACGTACTGGACTATACATTTCGACGGGTCTAGACAACTGGAGGGCTCAGGGGCTGGAGTCATATTATCTTCTCCAAAAGGTGACATGTTTTGTTATGTCTTACGGCTTATGTTCCCGTGTACTAACAATGTAGATGAGTATGAAGCCCTCTTACATGGGCTTAGAATAGCCAAGGAGATGAATCTTAGCCGGGTTAGATGCCTGGGCGACTCAGATTTAGTGGCTCAGCAAGTATCAGGGACTTGGGATTCTAAAGATCCCCTTATGGCGGCTTACCGACGAGCAGTCTCCGATGTGGCAGGTCATTTCCAAGGTTACCAAGTCGATCATATAGATCGCCGGCTTAATGAGGCGGCTGATGCCTTGTCTAGACTTGGTTCGCAGAGAAAGCCGGTGCCGCATAATGTCTTTTTGGACGTCCTTCAGAGTCCCTCGGTTAAATTACCATCCGAAGAGGATATAGATGTTCCTGACCCGGAGGCACACTTGGTGGCGGCATTACATGCCACCCCTGATTGGACTGTGCCGTATTTGGCATACCTAACCCGAGGGGAACTTCCAGAAGAAGAAGTCGATGCTCGACAAATCATCCGGCGGTCAAAGTCAATGACAATCATCAATGGCGAGTTACACCGTCGAAGCAGCACTGGCGTGTTTCAACGGTGTGTTTCGCCTGAGGAGGGCCAGGAAATATTTAATGAGATTCATTCTGGCGATTGCAGACATCATGCCGGCTCACGATCACTGGTGGCCAAAGCTTTCCAGCATGGTTTTTATTGGCTGACGGCTCATGCTGACGCCGAGGAGATTGTGCGCAAATGTGACGGGTGCCAAAAGTTTGGTCGACATGCTCATGTACAGGCTCAGGAGTTGCGCGTGATCCCGATTACCTGGCCGTTTACGGTTTGGGGGCTGGACATGGTTGGTCCGTTTAAGCCGTCTTCTGACAAGAAAACCCACTTATTAGTGGTGGTCGATAAGTTCACTAAGTGGGTTGAAGCACAGCCGGTCAGCAATTGTGATGCAGAAACTGCGGTCAAATTTTTGAAGAAGTTGATTTTCTGTTTTGGCTACCCTCACAGTATCATTACTGATAATGGTACCAATCTGTTCAAGGGAGCCATGGAACAATTCTTCCAGAGAGAGCACATTCGGCTCGATTTAGTGGTTGTAGCGCATCCACAGTCCAATGGGCAAGCTGAAAGAGCCAACCTGGAGATCTTAAGAGGAATCAAACCTCGGCTCATGGTGGCCCTTGAGCGCACGCCGGGTTGTTGGGTTGAGGAACTCCCTTCAGTACTTTGGAGTATTCGAACAACGCCAAATAGATCCACGAGATACACTCCTTTTTTCCTGGTTTACGGAGCCGAGGCGGTTCTACCAAGTGATATCCGTCATGACTCGCCTGGGGTTACTACCTATGTTGAGGCGGACAATGAGCAAGCACGCCAAGATTCCCTGGATGCCCTGGAAGAAGAGAGTGACTTAGCAGCAGCCAGATCTGCTATATATCAGCAAGACCTACCTCATTATTACAATTGTAGAGTCTGAAGCCGCACTTTTCAAGAAGGCGACTTAGTGCTCCGTCTGATTCAAGATCAAACAGGGATGCACAAGCTCTCCCCACCTTGGGAGGGTCCTTTCGTCATCAGTCGAAACCTCAATAATGGTTCATATTACCTGGTCGACTTACGAGAAGGGTCATACACTTCTGAGGAGGAGACAACCCGGCCCTGGAATATTGCACATCTACGGCCCTATTACACTTAGGAGCCACCGGCTCACTTTTTTGTAATTCCCACTGCAAAATTCTGTACATACTTCTTTATGTTCAAATATAATAAAGCCGGCATCCCTGAAACTCGGGGTCTCGGTCGTTTCAGCCTATACATTGAGCATGAGTCTTTATTGTTTGAAACATAGGTCACTTGGGGGTTTCCAACTCATCGAATTTAGCTTTCTCACCCCCTTGACTCGGCAAAAAACGCCATTGATGTGGTTAAACCTGCCTGTATGCTTGATGCAACTCCGATCAGATGACCCCATGTACTCTTGAAAAGTTAATCCTTTGGGACCCTGAACTTTTAAGGTTAAAACATTGGCTTGAGTCATGAGAGAGCCGGCATACAGAAAGCTAGGATAAACCTTGGGTTATTAAACCCGCTTCATTGAAGTAAGACTTGCGCCTTGAAAGCCAGTCTCCTTTTTCCGAGTCTCACCGAGCCGGCTTATTTAAAAAGAAAAAATATATATCTTTACATACTCATATTTTTCAGGTACAATGTTACCCTTATTACCGGCTTATATTCAAATGACCGGGTTACACAACTGAGTTCATATTATGACCAGTTTCCAGCACATATATCTTCAATATCATTGAAGGAGAATTCGATAGAATTGAGTTTCAAAAACCAAGCTATTTTACCGGCTTATTCCTAACCTGCCTTATAGATGAGACAGAGACTTATTGAGCACGAAGCAAGAAAAGTGCAGGAACAGGTAATAAGAGTAGCATAAAACAAAAGCTTGACAGATTGGAGTTCAACACCAACAAAAGGCGCCAACGTACACAATGGCACGTCAGAGCAAATTCGAAGTTTTGGGAAACACTACTCCTATTACAGGCTCACAATGGAGGCCACACAATTCTTCAAAGTTTTCCTTACACACGGGGGCTTGCTCGGTAGGGGCGATTCATCCAGCTTCCGTGGTGTCTTCATGCTCTATCATCAGCCGCCTCTGGATCTGACCCCGCAGGCTCGTCATCATCAACCTGCTGGCCTTTCTGTTGCCATCAAATTGAGATCAAAGATTCAAAATCTGTTGTCCCTTCAACAAGAGCTGACGCATCAATGTCAGGAGCAAAAGTTGTCTTACAGCGAGGGGGCACCAGGTCAGACGGCTCGTCCTTGGGCGCGTTAACACGCTCGTTGTCGGTGGTATATGCAGGATGGTATTTTGAGAGATCCACCTCCTCAGATATCAAAGACGCCAGTGGCCGAGTCTCCGTGAGGCACTTTGCGTAATCTGCATGAGTGAATGCAAAGCCATCGAGTTTAAATTCCGGGAAGCCGCCTCTTAGGAGCTCCACATCCAATTCTGGCAGATACGCTTTTGCTCGAGCAAGTGCCATGTTCGCCCCTCCTCGAGTCGCCGATTTCCGGGTTTCAGTCACCCACTGTGGCACGGTAGAGAGTTGCTTCAACATGTCCTTGATATTCCTTGGCGGGTGTTTCAGATTTTTCACTGCCATGATGGAATAAACAAAACCTGTGAACAGCTGCTCTACGTATGTGAAAATAGCTTTCAACTTCACAATTGGCAGCTCTACAAGGTTATGATCTTTTCGCCCTGCAAATAAAATAGAAAAAGGATTCAGTAAGTCGCCGCACAATCATAAGCCGGTACGTTGGCGAAAGCAGGACATAACACATACCAAAGATTGCTGTCAACATCTCGTTGATCTGTTTCACAAGAGTGGCATATCTTTCCTTCAAAGGGTCGAACTTCTTCTCAGTTTTTTCTGCACGTTTTGTCAGGCCGGCCTTTTCCGCCTCAAACAGCTTTATGGCCTAGTCAAGACGTTCGTTCGCCTAACGTGCAGAATCGTCAAAATGAGCCTCCATGGACTCGGCTTCAGTTTTCAATTTCTTTTCTTCTTTGAGCCGTTTCTGCAGTTTCACAGCAATTGACTCAGCATCTTCAACATATCCCTGATAGATGCACAAGAAGAATCAGCAAAAATGTCTACAGATAATTTCATGCCGCCATAGACCGGTTTACTTCTTTATCAAGTCCCAAGAAGATTGCAAGCAATATCCTTGACACTTGGGGGCTAATGCATATCAGTTCTTTCAAAACTAAGATATGGAGAAGACCCGACTCATCTCAAGAAGATGAGCTGGCCCTTGGGGGAGGTCGAATTTCTTCAATCTTCAAGACCCGACTCATTTCAAGAAGATGAGCCGGCCCTTGGGGGCTACAGGTCGAATTTCTTCAATCTTCAAGACCCGACTCATCTCAAGAAGATGAGCCGGCCCTTGGGGGCTACAGGTCGAATTTCTTCAATCTTCAAGACCTGACTCATCTCAAGAAGATGAGCCGGCCCTTGGGGGCTACAGGTCGAATTTCTTCAATCCTCAAGACCCGACTCATCTCAAGAAGATGAGCCAGCCCTTGGGGGCTACACTGTTACATGCTTTAGCTATTTTATAAAACCAGCTTATCACAACAAGCTGGTCTTTGGAAGCTAATGATAGTATACAAGATAATGGTAAAATGAGAGGATTACCTCATATTTCTCCTTCATAGCATTTATCATGCTCTTTTCAATTTCCCGGCTCTCAGATAGCCGGGTCAAGTACTACTGGTACAAATCTTCAGTATCAAGCGCGGACAGCTCCGGAAGACCCATCTTGGCTTTTCCTTTGTCCAAAGCCACTGGTTCATCCTTGCTCATGATTTTAGCCAAGGAGGTGGAAACAGTCGGGGCTTGGAAACTCTCTTTAACAAACACAACATCTGAAGTGTTGTGGTCAAACGACGGCATAAGTTCATCTACACAAGCCGACTTGGGCGGAAGGATGGATGATTCAGTCTCGGGAGGAACATCCATATAAACCGGCTCATCTGGTTCAGACGTCTCCGTGGTAGCTGCTGGCTCCACCCTCATATCAGGCTCCTTTTCAACAAAAGGGCCAGCCATCGAAGTTGTCTTTCCTACCAGAAGAATTGGCGCCTCTTGGCTTGCTATCCCATAGGACGACGCGCCAGCCCGTTTGGACACAACAGCTTTGGCCATATGGATTGTTAGTAAGGCAAAAGTTATGACAAGTTGGAATTAAACGAAGAAGGGCATAAGGCAACACTGCAAAGATAGAAACTTACCCACAATTAACATTGAAAGGGGGAAGCTGTGACGTACTTGAGTCGCCCGATGACAAAGGAGAGTCCTGATAAAGGGAATTTGAAGGACTGAGAGGTTGTTTAAACAAACCGGCTCTAGGACAAGAATCGGTTGGACTATGAGGCACCTCAAGGCGTGGTTTGCGAGCCGACGGCGCGTGAGACAAACTAGGGTCTTCATCGTCCCGGGTCTTGCGTTTTGATAAGCCGGAAAACTGTGCTCTCTTCAAAGAAAAATCAGGAGCCAAATGAGCTTCTGGGTGTGACAATTTAACTTTCCGGACGGTTTGTCTTGGTTTTCGGGGAACAAATGTTTCTGAAGAATTGGGGGAAATTGGAGTTACCTCGGGTTCGCCGGCTTGGCTAGACTCCGAGTCACCCTGGTAAGAAGGTGTGTCAGTAAGCTCATTAAACAGGCGGCCGAGAGAGTCGAGTTCTACCTCAGATTCCTCCCCTGAGGATGGCACAGAAGCCGGGGTATTCTTTCTACCCATCGAAGGAACAGAAGCTTTAGGTACAACTTTCCAAAAATTAGAATCTGCCTGCAAATACATGAAGTATATGGTAAATACTGACGAGTCAAAATTAGCAATGACAAAAGACAATGAAAATAATCAATACCCGAGGCGGCGGGTTGAGAAGATAGAATGGACCCAAACCGGTGACGCTGCATTGCTCTTTTGAGTCGGAGAAAAACCTTTTGGTTTCTTTGGTAAGAGCGTCATCAGAAAGATTTTCACGAGAAAACCGCTGAGGATCATTTGAGGCGCCAGAATAGTCACACATCAAGCCGTCCCTCAAGCTGACGGGTTGGATTCGCCACTTTAACTAGCAGCGAATCAGATCTACCCCGATCAGGCCATGTGCAGTCAGAGCTCTCAGTTTGGCATGAAGAGGTGCTAATGGAGCCCTCTCTTCGTCAGTTGTCCAACCCGGAAATTCTGCCTTACCACTAAGTCTCTCCAATCTGAAACCCGGCAGGGGATTTTCTCCTTTAGGTACAGTGTTTTGGCAGTAAAACCAGGTTTTGTTCCACCCCTTCGGGTGACTCGCCAATTTTGATTCTGGGAAGGCGCTGTTTTTTCTCTTCTGGATAGATACTCCACCGAGCTCACAGGCAGCACCATTCTTTTCCTCAGTTTGGCGGTTAAGATAAGAAAATCCCTAAACAGAGTCACGAACGGCTCAATCTGAAGGTACACTTCACATAGCACTTGAAACTGACAAATATTGGTCATAGAATTTGGACCAATGTCTTGAGGCCTGAGCTTGAAGAAATGCAAGAGGTCCCTAAAGAATTTTGAGCCGGGGGGATGGAAGCCTCTACGCAAATGATCAGTAAAGATCACAATTTCCCCTAGCCGTGGTTGTGGGAACGACTCTTCTTCGGGAGACCGCCATTTTCTAATCTTTCGAGCCGGCAAGAAACCTTGGTCCACAAGGTTATCCAAGGTAAGCCTGGACTCTTTAGTTTTGGCCGAGTTGCAAACTTTGGAGTTTTTTGGAGCCATGGCTTGTTATGCAGCAACTACAAAAATAACAAGGAAAATAAGCCGGGGTGAATTATAAGTCGCCCATACTAAGGTGCTATTACGAGCTGCCGAAATCAGAGAAGGCCGAGGGGACATCTCCAAACACTTAGCAAAGATGTTGGGTCACAAACAAGTTTCTATGGAAGTTTCCCTATGGGCAGATCTGATTAAACGAGGGAAAATAACGAGATATATGTTCTAGTTGACGGAACGACCGAAACTACGACATTCAAAGGATAACCCTGGATGGCTCATTTTAGATCTACTTATGAGGAAAATAAGGCGGAGATCATTCTAAGAACACGCAGCAATGAGTGGATAGCATGTGGATCTACTAAATAAGTTTCGGATGAACATGATGAATACGACAAGAACACTTGGAGCATCGAACCCTAAATGGATGGGATTTCATACCAGATTGCGTTCAAGTAGAGACGAAGATGATCACGTTCGCTCTGACGGTCGCGAGACGGTTCGATGACATCGGCAATGGAGTCGAGGACCTCGGAGTCGCTTCAGGAGCTCTGGTGGCGCTTGGCTGACGGAGGAGCAAGAGGAAGAAGACGATAGGAAAAAGTTACTGTGGAGCTCAGTGGACTTATTTATAAAGAGGGGAAAATGAAATGGCGCCGAGAAAGACAAAACGGCCGCGGTGAATTTGTGGCTAGGAGCGCGCCTCGATTTTCGCGTCTGCCTAGATTTGGCGCAGTTTTCGAAGGGATGTGTTATGATGACTTTGAAGGACAATGGTCAGCAAGGATGACGTCATCAATAGATGAACGCTGGAGAAATGACAAGTATGGAAGCATTACAAGCCCGCGTTATGAGACTCGTGGAAAACACAAATCCAATAATGAGCCGCCAAAGGAATGGAAGAGAAATTGACATGAATGGAATCAAATCAATCTGGGGCCTAATGTCGGGGATATAACTCCACGGTGTAACCCGCCCTATTAGGCTGGGTTAACATATTGATGGCTCTATTGTCAAAGTTTAAGGTGGGCCGTGTCATGAAGACAAGATAAGCAAGGCGGTAGCTGACTTAGTCGCCGGGCGGCCCAGCACCTGAAGACGGCGGCTCGAGGTCCATAGGGCAGGAGGCGCCGACTGGTTTTACTTGCTTAAAGAGCATGACGAGTTAGAGACATTATTGGTTACGAGTCGCGTTATGACCCGGACTCTATTGTAAAACCCTAGGGTCTTGACCTGTATATAAAGGCAAGCCCCTAGGACCGAAAGACTCGAGTTACAATCTCTCGATAACTAGGTTAGCAATTCCGCACCCTTGTAATCGAGATCTATCCATCAAATATACACAAAGTAGGACGTAGGCTATTACCTCCATCGGAGGGGCCGAACCTGGGTAAACCCGACTCTCTTTCCCATTCAACCCCTTCGAGTAGCCACCTAGCGGCGATGGCCTCACACCTAAGTCCTTTTACGAGGACATCTGCCGGGTTGACAAAACCATGACAAATCCCGAAAGCTAGCCGTCGCCACGAGCTCGATTCCGACGAGCTCTGGCCAGCCCCGCCCCTCCTGATGGTCGGAACGGGACCGCGCTCGCGCCAACTTTCGAACGCACCAAACCACGTGCGAAATGCCCCCCTGTGGGCGATTTCCGACCACCTCCCGTGCCGCGCCGCCACGTTTGTGGTCGCCGGCGGCGAACGGCCGCCCGCCGCTGACCTGGCCCGGCTAGGGCCACCCCCTAGTGACCCTGCCAGTGGCCCCGGGCCCCCAGTTGACCAGTTGACCATGGTCAACTGGCTGACTGGGCACTGCCCAGTCACTGCCAGGTGGGGCCATCCTCCCCTGTGTTCATGACATGTCGGCCCAGGGCCATTAGCACTAATTGCACAGGTTAGGTTAATTAAAATAATTAATTTGTCTTAATGGGACACTGACATGTGGGTCCCCTTGCTAAATGAATTTGTTTTAATTAAAACTAAACATTGATTAACCCTCTGTCTATGACATATGGGTCCCATAGGTCAGGTTTGACCAGCCCACAGCCCTGTTGACTGCTGACATCATCCTGATGTCATGTTGTCGTCATAATTATATTTTTCGAATTAATTTTAATTTGTTTATTTCAGAATATTAATAAAACTTTGAAAATTAATATAAAATAATCTGTAAGTCACATGAAAATAATTTATACATGAAAGTTGATAAGAAAAATCCCACGAATCCGAATACGCTATCCGTTCATTTGTCACATGCCTCTGGCATGTTGAACAGGGAACTTTTCCATCGGATTCGTCTGTCCGGTAAAAGCCTGAGACCTGGGAAATATCGTTAGATATTTTCCCGCTCCGTCAATGACGTGTAGTACTGCGTTAGCTCATGCCTAGCACTGCATATTTCCATGTCATGCATCGTGTTGCATGTGCTTGCTTGTATTTATCGATTCTTCCCCCCTCTTCTCTCCGGTAGACACCGAGACCGACGCTGCTGCCGGGTACGACTACGCCACTCACGATCAGGCTTTTGCAGCAGAGCAGCAAGGCAAGCAACCCCCCCTTGATCATTCCGATATCGCCCATTCTTTCTCTCTCATGCTTGTATTAGATTTTTGCTACTGTTGTAGTTAGCTCCTATTCTGATGCATAGCCTGTTTTTGTTAAACTATTGTCGTACCTACAATTATATCAACTTCCGAGTATAGGTTGATTAGTGATTCCCCTGTGACCCCTTAGTCCTAGTTTCCCATGCTTCATCATCGACGACTTGAAGACTCGATCAAATGATCGACAAGCCATGACCCGTCACATTTACCGCACTCCCCACTAGTTGTACGACTCTGCAGAGATACTATCGAGTACCGAGAGTGACACCTCGTAAAGTACTCATGATGCGAACTCTGTAGTGTAGCTAGTCGGTCGTGGTTATCGAGGGTGATTCCTCCTTCACCACTCCCGATGACAACTCTATCATGCAACCCCTCAAGCGTAGACCATCGAGGGTGAATCCTCTCTGGTCACGTTGACAGTTACATCGGGTGGGATCCTCCGAGGTTGATTCCTCGGGTTTCCCCTTGATGTATGGACACACGGTTACTTAACTTTACTACTGTTGGAACATGTTGAGGTCAGGATGACCTGGTTGGTGTAGGTGTAATTATGACAAGGCGTGGCCGGGCATTCTTGGCCCTTGCCACAAGTCCTCGAGGCGGGGCGACGGGACCACATATCATGTATCGCGCTCGTCACCGCAGTTAACAAAATGCTAATGGGTTGGGTATTTGATCTGAGTTGGTCGTTTCACCTTTTCTGCACTAACCTTCACGTGAGAGAAGTTATGGGTACTCGGCGTCGTTGTATCAGCCGAAGCTCTTCGGACGTCAGCAATGGAGCGGCGCGCGCCCGAGTGGTGCACGACGGCAGTGATCTTGTATAAGAGGTGCTAGGACTGACCTCAGCCGCCCACACATCATGCAGGAGTACAAAGGGCGAGTGGGCCCATGACCCCTGCACGCTTAGGATTTGGACCGGCGTGATGGACTCTCTGTTGAGCCTAGGTAGGGCGACGACGTGTTGAGGTCCCGAGGCCAGGCATGATCCAGGAAAGTGTGTCCGGCCAGAGGTTATCAAGTGTGTTGGGAAATGTGGTGCACCCTTGTAGGGATGAAATTAACTATTCGAATAGCCGTGTCCACGGTAACAGGACGACTTGGAGTTGTATCCCGATCTACTACAACTAGAATTGTGACTTAAAATTGAAATGTTTGGCTCCGAGATTGCTTTCTCACAGGGAGTCGAGGTAGAATCTTTGGGCGTGGTTACTTAATAAAATTGCTACAATAATATTGTTACATATGAGTTACCAATCTACACTCTTCTAATGATGCAAGATGTCAAAGATGCTAATCTTCGATAAGACTAGGCCTTCCCCCTATTCTCGCTTTTCCGTAGTCAGTCCAAAGATATAACCCCATTCCTTGATACTGATGCATATTCTAGTATAGTTCTGATATAAGTCTTGCAAGTACTTTGGATGAGTACTCACCGCTGCTTTACCTCCTCTTTCCCCCTCGATACGATTACTATGTTCAGTTGACAGAGCCCAGGATATGGAGTACCCAGCCGACTACTACTACACCACCGCTGGAGCTTACTACTACGTGGAGAACGCCGACGCTTAGGAGTAGTTAGGTTGGCTCCCAGGCAGGAGGCCTTGCCTCTTCCGATCCGCTACTTATGTTTGTTCTAGCCTTCTTAAGGCAAACTTGTTTAACTTATGTCTGTACTCAGATATTATTTGCTTCCACTCACTCGTTTGTATGTCGAGCTTATGTATTCGAGCCCTCGAGGCCCCTGGCTTGTAATATGAAGCTTGTATGACTTTAATTTGTGTCTAGTGTTGTGTTGTGATATCTTCCAGTGAGTCCCTAATCTTGATCATGTGTACTTGCGTGTATGATTAGCGTACGATCAAAATGGGGGTGTCACAAGTTGGTATCAGAGCCAACTGTCTGTAGGTAGCCCCCCTTCCAACTCCTTGGTCGAAGTTGAGTCTAGTACTTGAAAAACTTTTACATCTCAATCAGGTGGTATTAGGATCTTTTATTCCTCGTCTATACTCTGGGTTCTGATCTCTCTTCTCTTTCAGGTTAAATTTTTTGCTAACTCCAACTCTAGGTTCTCGTAACTACTTCCTCCTGCAGAGCCCCTCATTTCAGACGATGGCTTGATTCATCAGAAGACTCCGAAGGTACTCTCCGATGTTCTCTCGAGAACTTGTGCTCATCGCTTTTGCGATTCCCTTCCACCGTCAACCCCTATGGATGATTACATACAATTGTCACTCATACTTTCATATCCAATTGCTCTTGTTATTACATGGTACATTGAATTATCTTAGGAGGGATTCGTTTATCCTCAGTGGTCATGGGTTTCACAAAATCCTTTGAATTGCTATTCGATCTTCCGAAATCCTCATTGGCCTTTTGCTCTTGACCTTTCTCACCTGCTTGCATTATGGTTAATTCCATATGACTAGCAATATTCATTAAATACTTTGTGGTTGTCATTTGATTTTATTGATTCAACTTGTGTGTGAATGCACGCAATCATCAGTTGTTTCTCATAAATTATCTTTCCGGCCCAGACGTCTTTTCAAACCTGAGTTGGCTCTCGACAAATCAACCTTGATTGATTGTCCATCTAAGTCCATTCATCTTACAAGTTTTTGATCGGAGCATCTGTTTCCGATACATCAATTTGGAAGTCTTAATTATTTTGGTTAATTATGCATCGAATTATTTGGATGTTGTCGTGGTTTTGTCACGGCAGATGCCCTAGTGAAAGGACTTAGGGGTGAGGCCATCGCTACGGTGACTAGCTCGAAGGGGTTGGTCGGGATGCAAGACACGAGTTTACCCAGGTTCGGCCCCTCACCAAGGAGGTAAAAGCCTACGTCCTTGTTGGGGATATAACCCCGTGGTGAGACCCGCCCAGGTGGGGCCGGGTCATGTGGTTGGCGACTTACGATAACTTCAGGAGTGAACTTACTCAGTGGGCCAGAAGGCCCAGAGCCAGAAGACAGGATGTAACCCGGCGGGCTTGAGCCGTCGGGAGGCGGCTTGTTAGATAAGGCATGTATAGTTAGAGGCGAGGTCGGTTATCAAGTGTAACCCAACCCGGACTCTTGTAAGCTCAGGGCCTTGACCCGTGTATATAAGGGCGGGTTACCTGGGCGGCTTAGGCACAAAACAACTGATCGATAGCTAGGTCGAGCGAACTCGCTCCCTTGTAATCGATACCCAATTAATACAACACAAAGCAGGACGTAGGCTTTTACCTCTTCCGAGGGGCCGAACCTGGGTAACTCTGGTCTCTCGATTCCGATCAACCCCTTCGAGCTCACCTTAGCGATGGCCTCGAACCTAAGTCCTTTCACGAGGACATCTGCCGTGACAAAACCACGACAGTTGGCGCCCACCATGGGGCTAGCGCTTGGTGGTGTGGAGTTCTCGAAGGGCTCTCTCCCAGGGATCGAGGGATATGCCGTGGGCAGGATGACCAAGAGTCGCCTCGGCAAGCTCTACATCGACGACGCAGGCTGGGGCCCCGAGGCCGACTCAATCAAGTACGGGCACCGGGTCCCCTTCGGCGGAATTCATGTCTTCATCGGCAAGATCGGCGGATCTAAACCTGGGCCAGACACCTGCACCGACCTCGTCGAGCCGGCCCGACGCGCGCAACTCGCCCGTGTTAACCCGGGCAGGAAGCGTGTCTTCGTCGGCTTTACCCAAGGCACGGAGCTTGAAGGTTCCATGTCGCGGGAGGAAACCCTCATCTGCTCAGAGGATGGATCCTCGAGCGGAGAGACGGAATGAATCTACTAGCTTCACAACGGCGGGCTTGGGGGCTACGTCGAGGATTACCCCGAGCCGGAGTACCATGAGCCAGAGGACTATGAGCCGCCGAATCGCGCCGCTGTCTTCATGGCGGGATCAGCGCCGGCCCCTAGTAGCACGGCCGCCGGTGCGTCCGGATCTGGAGCTGGCAGGCTGCCGGCTGAAGTTCTTCTAGATCTGATGAACGAGCTTACAACTCTGATGGAAACCGAGGTCACTGCTGAGAACCAACCGGCCTGTAACACGGAGATCACGAGGTTGAAGAATCAGATGTCCGGAGTCCAACAGGAAATCAATGCACTGAAGGCTCAGATGGATGCTGAGGCGGAGCGCCTTAGGGCAGATGCTTTTGCCTTGAGTTAGAGCAGCAGTCCGCAGCGGCGGTTCATCGGATGAGGCATCAATCCCGTTTGCCGGATCAATATGAAGTCAGAAATCTTTTTAACACGCCAGGGACGGGTCGGAATATACCTTTGACCGTAACCCGGACGGCGGAAGTACCTGGGAGCCGGGCGGCGGTTCAGCATCAGCAGCCAGACCCGCCCCGCCAAAACCAGACCCCACCACAGTCTTTTCCGATGCCACCGGGTCATTATTCTAACCCGGCGGAGAACATGGTGGCAGCGGCAACAAGGCTTGGTACGATCCCCATCCCTGATTGGGCGCCTTTCGCAGAGGAAGTGCGGAACGCCATTGGATATCTGCAGACGGCGGTGGCCCAGCAGGAGAAATATACTTATAGCCGGAGTCGCCTGCATTCAACCCCCATCCCGAGCCGCAGCTACAGCCGGTGGTATGAGTCGCCGACGGTTTCTAGCAGTGATCGACATCGAAACCCTCCGCGAGATGGTCGGGCGGCTCTTGATGCTCAGGCGCTGGTGGATCGGGCAAGAGCACAGCGAGAGGCGGCGGCGCTGGCAGCTGCGGCGGCTTATCAAGAGCCCACGGTCGCACCTACCGTTTCGGTGGGAGTCGGAGTAACCACCAGGGGTGTGGGAGTGCCGTGCTTAGCGCCGGCTTTGCGGAATGAGCGTCTGCCGAAAGACTTTAAAGGTCCTCGCAAGGTGCCCAATTATACTGCTGACTTGCCTCCAGAAGCTTGGATTGAAAGCTATGAGCTAGCCATGGAGATGCTAGATGTTAGCGATGCAGTATATGCTAAGTATTTCATCATGATGCTGGAAGGGCCGGCTCGCACGTGGTTGAAGGGTTTGCCACCCAATACCATTAATTCCTGGGCCGAGTTAAAGGCGAAGTTCATCAAGAATTTCCAAGGAACGTGCAAGCAGCCTATGACGATTGTGGATTTGGATCATTGTGTGCAGCGTGAGGACGAGTCAGCTCATCACTGGGTCCGGCGGGTCTCGACCATCATCCACTCTTCTGATAACATTACGGCGGCTCAAGCGGTCTTGATTCTGGAGAAGAATTGCCACTTTATGCCCTTGAAGCAGAAGCTTGGCCGGCTCAAACGCTCGTGCCAAGACATGGGGGAACTCATGGCGGCTCTCACCAAGTATGCAGACTCTGATAACACGAAGGACCCTGGCTCCGACGATGAGAAATCGGCCAAGGGTAAAAAGAATAACAATGGCAAGGGTCAATCGCAGAACGGGGGAGGAAACAACAATAATGGCAATGGCGGAAAGCGGAAACACCAGGACGGTGGGTCAGATCTAGTGGCCTACACCAATACTGGGAGTAACCGTGGCAAGGGGAACGGCAAGCCGCCTTTTAAGCGGAAGCATGCTGACATGGAGGCGATGCTGAATGCTCCTTGCCCGAAACATAGCCTTCCGGATCAACCGTCTACACATGCTTGGAGGGATTGTTGGATTATGTGCGAGTATCGAAACCTCAACGCTAACCAGCACCAAGGCGGTGGCGGTGGACCATCCGGCGGGTCAGGATCCGGTCCTTCCGGGTCTGGCTTTGGTCTGGGCGGCTCAGGCTCTGGCCATCAGGGCCAAGGAAACCATGGAAGTAATAATCAACAGTCTGGCGGTGGAGGTCAGCAGCAAAATAACCAGTCCGGGTATCAGAGTAACCCCAAGCAGCTTAACGGAGGGCAGTATCATGTTTTTACAACCAGCCTCGACAAGCGAGACCGGAAGGTGCGCAAGCGGGCGGTTAATGCAGTCATGCCGGCTCTCCCACAATATTTGAAGTGGTCTGAGTATGACATAACTTGGAGCAGGGAGGATCACCCGCCGTGTCTTGATAACCCAGGGCAGTTGGCTTTGGTAGTTGCCCCCCAAGTGGGAGGATACGTGTTCACCAAAGTACTTATGGATGGTGGCAGCAGTATCAACATCCTGTATTATGACACTTTCCGCCGGATGAATTTGCTTGACAAGGATCTTAAGCCCTCTTCAACCGTTTTTCATGGTGTGGTGCCCTGAAAGTCGGCTTATCTAGTGGGAAAGATTTCCTTGGAGGTAGCTTTTGGCGATGAATTCAATTATAGGGTGGAATCTTTGTGGTTTGAAGTGGTCAAAATCAAGAGCCCATACCACGCTCTGTTTGGACGACCAGCTTACGCCAAATTCATGGCTAGGCCTTGCTATGTTTACTTACAGCTCAAGATGCCCAGGTTAAATGGGACGATTACTGTGCATGGTGATCGGAAGACGGCTCTTGAGTGTGAGGAAGGTGATGCAGCATACGCAGAGTCGAGTTGCGCTGAGGCGGAGCTCAAGTTTTATAAAGAAAATGTTGACCCGGCAGATATGACTCCACTGAAGAGGCCTAACACGGAGTCCGAGCCGCCCCTCAAGTTTGTGGCAGAAGACACCAAGCTAGTGGACTTTACGCTTGGCGACTCATCACAGCAGTTCACTATTGGGGCCAATATGGATCCCAAATAGGAAAGCGCGCTCATCGAATTCATCCGTGAGAATCGGGACATCTTTGCATGGAAGCCTTCTGACATGCCGGGTGTACCGAGAGAATTCGCTGAGCACCACCTTAATGTGGATCCTAAATTTAAGCCGGTCAAACAGTTCCTCCGTCGGTTTAATGAGGAGAGGCATAAGGCTATTGGGGAGGAGGTGGCCCGGCTCTTGGCAGCAGGGTTCATCGTTGAAGTTTTTCACCCAGAGTGGCTTGCTAACCCGGTGATGGTACTCAAGAAGAACGGCACGTGGCGTATGTGCGTCGATTACACGGATCTTAACAAGGCATGTCCGATTGACCCGTTCGCTCTCCCCCGTATTGATCAAATCATTGATGCGACGACGGGTTGTGAGAGTCTGTGTTTCCTGGATGCTTATTCTGGTTATCATCAGATCAAGATGGCAGTTAAAGACCAAGAGAAGACGGCTTTCATTACGCCTTTCTGTGCTTTCTGCTATGTGTCTATGCCTTTTGGGCTCAAGAGTGCCCAGGCGACTTACCAGCGTTGTGTGCAGAACTGTCTTCATGGTCAAATTGGGCGCAATGTTCATGCTTATGTGGATGATATTGTGGTTAAGTCAAGGAAGAAGGAAACTCTGCTGGCTGATTTGAAGGAAACCTTTGACAATTTGCGGGTTTACAAGATGATGCTTAACCCAGCAAAATGTGTTTTTGGTGTACCTGCAGGCAAGCTCTTGGGATTTTTGGTTTCTGAGCGTGGCATTGAAGCTAACCCGGACAAGATAAAAGCTATTACTTCCTTGTCTGAGCCGGCGTGCATCAATGATGTTCAGCGCCTGGCGGGTCGTATTGCTGCATTAAGTCGGTTCACAAGCCGCCTGGGTGAAAAGGCTATTCCTCTGTATCAGATGATGAAGAAGACAGGCAATTTCGTCTGGAGTGATGCGGCTAATGAGGCGTTTGAGGCGCTCAAAAAGCAGTTGGCTGAGCCGCCTGTTCTGGCCGCTCGCATGGAAAAAGAACCTCTGCTCTTATATGTGCCGGCTAATAACAAGGCTGTCAGTGCTGCAGTTGTGGTGGAGCGCAAGGAGGCGGGTAAGGAGTATCCAGTTCAGCGGCCGGTTTATTATGTCAGTGAGGTCCTGACGGAGTCTAAGCAAAGATACCCTCATTGGCAAAAACTGGTGCTTGGGGTGTTCATGGCCAATCGCAAGCTGAAGCATTATTTCCTTGGTCATCCGATCACAGTGGTTAGTTCTGCTCCTTTGGGAGATATAATTCAAAACAGAGAAGCCACTGGAAGGATTGCTAAGTGGGCAATCGAGCTTGGGCCTCTCAATCTGAAATATGTGCCCCGGACGGCTATCAAATCTCAAGCCCTGGTGGATTTTATCAATGATTGGACAGAATGTCAAATTCCTGAGGAGAAGCCGGACAATACTTATTGGACGATTCACTTCGATGGATCCAGGCAATTGGAAGGCTCAGGGGCTGGAGTTGTTTTGACTTCCCCGTGAGGTGAAAAGTTTTGTTATGTTTTAAGGTTAATGTTTCCTTGTACTAACAATGCAGCGGAGTACGAGGCTTTGCTTCATGGGCTCCGGGTTGCCAAGGAGATGAACTTGAGCCGGGTCAGATGTCTTGGCCACTCAGACCTGGTGGCTCAACAAGTCTCCGGCACGTGGGATTCTAAGGACCCTCGCATGGCGGCTTATCGTCAGGCGGTTGATGTTATTGCTGGCCACTTTAAAGGTTATCAGGTGGATCATATTGACCGCCGGAAGAACGAGGCAGCTGATGCTTTATCAAGGCTGGGGTCTCAGCGTAAGCCGGTGCCGCCTAATGTGTTCTTGGACGTGTTGTATCACCGTCGGTCAAGTTACCTTCAGAGGAGGACCTGGCTATACCTGACCCGGAGGAGCAATTGGTGGCGGCTCTTCGCGCAATACCTAACTGGACGTTGCCTTATCTGACGTACTTGACTCGCGCCGAGTTACCTCAAGACGAGACTCAGGCACGACAGATCACAAGGCGGTCTAAGTCTATGACTATTGTCAACGGCGAGTTACATCGACGCAGTGTGACTGGTGTTTTCCAGCACTGTGTTTCTCCTGATGAGGGTCGTGAGATCTTGCAAGAAATCCATGCCGGCGATTGTGGTCATCACGCTGGGTCAAAATCATTGGTGGCCAAGGCTTTTCGACACGGGTTTTACTAGTTAACAGCTCATAAAGATGCGGAGGATTTGGTCACTAAATGCGGCGGGTGTAAAAAATTTGGGCGACGTGCCCATGTGCCGGCTCAAGAACTACGGATGATTCCAATCACCTGGCCGTTTGCAGTCTGGGGGCTTGATATGGTAGGACCTTTCAAGAGGTCTAAAGACAAGAAGACCCACCTCTTGGTAGCGGTTGACAAGTTTACTAAGTGGGTGGAAGCTGAGCCGGCCAGCAAGTGTGACGTGGCAACAACGGTTCAGTTTGTCAAAAAATTGATCTTTCGTTTTGGCTACCCGCATAGTATCATCACTGATAATGGTACAAATCTATCAAAGGTGGCTATGAAGGAGTTCTGTGATGAGGAGCATATCCGTCTTGATGTATCTTCGGTAGCTCACCCACAGTCTAATGGTCAAGCTGAGCGTGCTAACCAGGAAATTTTGAGAGGTATCAAACCCCCGCTTATGGTCCCTTTGGAGCGCACGCCGGGTTGTTGGGTGGAGGAGTTGCCGTCTGTTCTTTGGAGCGTAAGAACCACCCCCAACAGATCTACAGGCTATACGCCTTTCTTCATGGTTTATGGCGTAGAAGCTGTTCTCCCTAGTGATATTCGTCATGACTCGCCCAGAGTGGCGGCTTACGTGGAAACTGATAATGAGGTGGCGCGTCAGGATGCTTTGGATGCCTTGGATGAGGAGCATGATCTTGCAGCTGCTCGGTCGGCAATTTATCAACAAGACCTGTGTCGCTATCATAGCCGCAGGGTCAAGACCCGGACGTTCCAAGAAGGCGACTTAGTACTCCGGTTGATTCAAGACCAGTCAGATATGCATAAGTTGTCACCTCCCTGGGAAGGGCCGTTTGTGATCAGCAGAAATCTCAACAATGGCTCTTATTATCTCATGGATATACGAGAAAGTGACAAGTCTCGTACTTCTGGTGAGGAGACCAAGAGGCCATGGAATATTGCTCACCTTCGGCCATACTATACTTAAGCCGCCAGCCGGCTCTCATCAATGTACATATCCCTGTCATTGTATAAACCATCTTTTATGATATAATAAAGTTGGCATCCCCATGATTAGGGGCCTCTACTGTTTTTTATCCACACTGAATGTCATACAAAGGAGTTGATCCTTTTCATCAGGTCATCTGGGGGCTTTTAAACCCTCTTGGCCAGGCTTTATATGCCATGAATTACATACAAAGGAGTTGATCCTTAATCAGGTCACTTGGGGGCTTTTAAACCCTATTACCCGGGTGTATATTACAAAGGAGTTGATCCTTAATTTGGTCACTTGGGGGCTTCCAACCCTATGGGTTTAGCTTATTTACCCTCTTGACCCGGCTTTCCGCCATGTCCGAGTTAAACCTGCCTGTTTGCAACTTGCCACTCCGCCATGTGACCCGCCGAACTCTTGACAGTTATTCTTGATAAGAGACCCTGAACTTTTATAAGTTATTCTCGCACGAAGACACTGAACTTGTCAAGGTTTAAACGGCGGCTTTTGTCACGAGAGAGCCGGCTTACAGTGAGCGAGGACAAACTCGTCTTGTCTACCGTAACCCCTCCGCTATGTGGCATGTTCGTACTCTTAGCAATGTCAATCTTTTAAAGACCCTGAACTTGCTAAGGTTTAAACGACGGCTTTATGTCACGTGAGGCCCGGTTTACAAGTTTTCCGGCTTTCCGCCTAGTTTCTTCGGAAACAAAATATTTTCATAAAAAACAAGAGTTATCTTGTCCTGCCGTGCCTTTAAAGCCGGCTTATAGGATGAGACATACAATTGCTTGTTCTTGCAGGTACTCTCATGATAAGATTCTAAGTTTTGGAAAATTTCTGGCTTGGTCCATGGAGTATAACCCACCCGGCGAGTCAAAACAGTCAAAGTGATCATATATCAAAAGATGAGGTTGCTAAGTCGCCAGCACAGCTTTAAAGCAGGACATCGAAAGTGCAAGAGCTGGCAGTTAAGAGTTTTCTACGACTATTACAAGGCTGTCCAAAAGCCCCAAGCATTGCAGACTTCAAGTTTTTCAACAAATTTTTAACTCGGCGACTTATACAAGGCCGGATTACATGATGTAAAGTTTTTTCTGTAACTCGCCGCCGGGTCATCCTGCGCCGGGTCTTCGATTTCTTCGATCTGGAGGTTGTCCACATCCCAATTGCAATTGGTCAAAGCTTCAAACATAGCTTCATCGTGCATGATTGGAGACGGGTCAACATCAGGAGCGAAGAGATGCTTACGACGTTGAGGAACCAGGCTCTTTGCTTCAAAAGTGGGCCCTCGAATCCGCTTGTTATCTTTGGAGTAAGCCGCCTGGTATACCGATAGATCAGCTTCTTCAGCCAGTCGGCTTGCCAGGATCCGAGACGCTTTATGACAGCGAGTGTAGTCTTCTTGCGTAAACTCTGAGCCGTCGTCCTTCAGCTGCGGGAAGCCGTCCATCATCTCATCCGGGTTAAGCTCCGGGGCATAGGCCAGTGACCGGCTCAAGGCAGCAATTGCGCCCTTACGGGCGGCTGATTTCTTTAATTCCTGAAGCTGCATTGGGATAGTTGACATGGTTTCCAGCACGCCCTTCATGAACTTTGGGATGCCCCTTTCAGACATGACGGCCTTGATAGTGATCAGAGACCCGGCATACAGTTGTTCTGTTAAAGAGTACAAAGCCTTGAGCTTCAGCAGGCTGTTGCTGGACAGTTGGCGGCTCTGTTCACCTACAGGCAAGTCAGAATTTTTATAAAGCTGCCAGGGAAGAATATTGAGCAGTATTTGTATATAGGGGACAGTCAAAGGTACTTACCAAACACAGCTCCAATCATACGGGTTATCTGGGCCTTCAGAGTGTTCGGTTCATCAGTCACCATTTTGAGCCGGCCCTCTGCATCTTCAGCACGCTTGACCAGGGTGGCTTGGCTTGACTCCGCAGTCTGTTTGAAAGTTTCAAACTCTGTCTTGATCTTCTCAAGCTCTATGGAGCAGAGCCGCCACTTTTCTTCCGTCTCTGCTCGGCCTTTCTGTTGTTGTGCTAGGCCCTTCTTCAGGTCGGTCACGATCAACTCAGCGGCGGTCACAGATTCCTGCATAGGACAAGTCATGACAAAGCAAAGTTGTCAGTTTTAAGCCGCCAGACTGGCTCACACAGTTTATAGCAAAATCTGGTGCAACGATTACAAGTCCCAAGCATATTGCAAGCAATCTACTTGACACTTGGGGGCTAATGTGCCTCAGTTCTTTCTTATAGAGCTGGTTCATTACTTCGGTAATGACCCGGCCCTTGGGGGCTACGATCGGCTCTTGCTCTATGATTGAGTGCCGGCTCATTACTTAGGTAATGACCCGGCCCTTGGGGGCTACGATCGGCTCTTGCTCTATGATTGAGTGCCGGCTCATTACTTAGGTAATGACCCGGCCCTTGGGGGCTACACTTGGCGCTTATTTTATCTCAGCTCTTTCTTAGAGAGCCGGCTCATTACTTAGGTAATGACCCGACCCTTGGGGGCTACAGTTGGCTCCTAATCTATGATGGAGTGCCGACTCATTACTTAGGTAATGACCCGGCCCTTGGGGGCTACATAAGTATATATATATGAAGAGGCAAGGGAGGTGAAGTACCTCATATTTTGCCCTCATCTTGGCAACCAGGCTGGCCTCCATGTCTCGGCTGGCAAACAGACGGCTCAGATAGCCGGAATGTAATTCATCAGCAGTGAGTTTATCCAGGTTTGAAAGATCAGAAGGAGTCTTCTCTTCCGTGGAGGGAGCCGCTTCGTCTTCCTTGACATGCTTTGATAGCGCATGTGAAGGAGCTGGAGGCTTGTAAGCCGCCCCGGTAACAATGACCTCTTCGTGAGAAGCCATGGGTTTAGTTGACGGCCGGGGGCTGGGCGGCTTAGGAGAAGATTCCGGATGAACTTCAGGAGCTTCAATGTCCATAGCAGCCAGCTCAGCCTGTGGAGGAGCTTTTTCAGGGGCGTCTTTAGCAGCCTCAGAAGGCTCAATATGAGAGTCAGGAATATTGGGTGTTGGGATTTCCGGGTCTTGGACATCAGGAGTTGCAGATGACCCGGCCCCTTTCCTTCGTTTGGCTTGAGCCTTGTGAGTAAAGGCAAAGTTGGATATATCATGATAAGGTATGATATATTAAACACATTTCGGGATATACAAATGCTTACCCCGGGTTAATAATAAGAGGAGGCAGCTTCGAGGCGGTTGAATCGCCAGAAGAAGGAGGCGAGTCCTAGAAAAATTTAGCATCGTTAAAACAGTCAATAAGCTGCAAGGATGATGTACAGACAAGATGAGTTTAAGACAAGGAAGTACCTCAGTGCGTTGTTTCCGAGGGGTTGGCTCATTTGGTAAGCCGGTTAGAAGGTCTCCAGAGCCGGCGCTTCGGGTCTGATGTCTGTTATCGTCTTGCTGTTTCTTCAAAAGAAAGTTATGACTCAAGTAAGCAAAATGACGGGAACTCTTTACCTTCCGTACAGCTCGCCGTACTCTCTTTATTGGTGAAAGATCCGAGTTAGAGGAGACAATGGTTACCTCGGCAACGTCGGCATGGCTTGTTTCAGCTTCTTCTTGTGAGTGATCGCCGTCAATAAGTTGCATAAAGAGAAGGCCAAGGGAGTCAAGTTCTACCTCTGAGTCGTCTAAGTCAAATAGCTCTTCTGTTGACTGTTTCCTCTTGCAGGTCAGCGCCTTAGGCTTTGAGGCCTTTGGGACCTTGTTCTTCTTCTTGAGAGTCGGAGGCAACAGTTTTTTCCAGAAGGAAGAGCCGGCCTATGTAGGACAAAGCATATTGGCAAAAAAGGTTTAATACGTATGTAAAGTACAACAGCAAAAGAATGGTTGGAGGCTAGGATGAAATGACTTACATCCGGAGCCGGGTTAAGTGCAGAAAAGGGGTTTAGGCTAGTCTTGCTGCAGGCGGCTAATGTTTCCCCCAGCAGAGACTTGACGATGGTGTTAAGATCCTGGTCCTTCAGAGGGGTCCAGGTGAAGCGTTGAGGGTCATCCAATCTGCCGGTGTACTGGTACATTAAAGCGCCACAGCGGCTTAATGGCAGAATCCTCCAGGAGACCAAGCAGCGGGTTAGATCAACACCCATCAGTCCATTGGCTAGCAGAGCCCTAACTTTTGAAAAAGTAGAAGCATATTGAGCACGCCCGGCGGCTGACATCCGGTCTGGAAGTTCTGTATCTGTGCTAAGCCGGTAAGAACGATAATCCGGCAGTGGGTTCTCCCTCTCTGGTGAAGTGTCTTGGCAATAAAACCAAGTCTTGTTCCACTCCTTGGGGTGACTTGGCAGAGTCGCCGCTGGGAAGAGTACGCCCCTCCGCCTCTGAAGGGTAACACCCCCGAGCTCAAGGCTTAACCCGTCAGCCATCTCCGTCTGGCGATTGATGTAGAAGTATTCCTTGAAAAGGTCAACAGACGGCTCCTCCTAAAGGTAGGCTTCGCAGAAGGTTTGAAATTGGCACATGTTGGTCACAGAATTTGGGCCGATGTCTTGGGGGTGCAGGTTGAATGCGTGTAAGACGTCCCGGAAAAGTTTTGACCCGGGCGGGGAAAAGCCCCGAAGAAGGTGATCTGTAAAGATAATGACCTCCCCATCTTTGGGTTTAGGGGTGGTCTCATTGCCTGGAACCCGCCAGTGAATAACCTCCTGAGCTGACAGGACCCCCATGGTGACGAATTCCTTGAGAGACTCTTCGGTCACTCCAGACTTTACCCAGTTGCAAGTGGATGGAGTCTTCGACATGGTGGCGGCTTAAGAGGCTGCGGGAAGGCATGAATATTTGGCGGCTTAAAAATACATTTTGACCAAGGTTGCTACAGCTATAAATGGTGATAGCATTGGGCGGGTCAATAAAAATTGTGAGCCGCCGAAGTTACTTCTGGCGAGACAAAGTGAGCTGGTAGCTTTTTGGCGGGTCAAGATTATCCATGTAGGGTGAAAAATTGCTAAGTGTTGAGAAACCAATTCCACAACTACAGATATGGATCCAAGATCTACGGGCAAGAGAAAAAGAAAAATTATTCTAGCCCTAAAAAGACTAGCAGAAGAATAGATGGCCGTTACTCAGATTAAAACAAGCTGCAGATCTACAATGAGTGCGGCATAAGTGCGGACCAGGCGGCCGCGGGATTTCGGCATCATTACGAGGCTTAAAGGAAGGTGTTTTCATATAATCAGAGAAGGGCGCTTTGATGAATGGCGATGAACACCGAAGAACTCCATGAATTCGGAGAAACCCTAATGCAGATCTGACAGGGGGCAGAATTGGAACCTTGAGGGTGCGGCGAATGCGTGAGAGCTCTGGATCGTTTCAGGTTGATGCAGCGGCCAATGTCGATGAAGACGACGACGGCTTCGGCGGCGCGGCTGGCTTTGGCGGCGCGGGCGTTCGGAGGAGGAAGAAGAAAATGGCGGCAGGGAAAAATGAAAGTGATAGCCCCCGTGCCTATTTATAAGGACATAATGGTCTTTCAAACGGTCCGGTGCGAGAATCGAGGGAGCACTATGATGATTAAACTAAGACGACGCCTCGATTTTCGGGCTGGTCATATTAATGACGAAAGATCCGCTCTGACGTCAGAGGAATCTTTTTTGGTTTTACTGATGACGTCACGGCGGGTCATAACAGCTTGTCAGAAGCAGTGACCGCCCACTTTTCAGCGGGTCATGAAGATTGTCGGAGAAGGCCAGACTCGCCAACCAGAAGACTTGAAGATTGACATGAACTGGTTCAAATCAATCTGGGGCCTAATGTTGGGGATATAACCCCGTGGTGAGACCCGCCCAGGTGGGGCCAGGTCATGCGGTTGGCGACTTACGATAACTTCAGGAGTGAACTTACTCAGTGGGCCAGAAGGCCCAGAGCCAAAAGACAGGATGTAACCCGGCGGGCTTGAGCCGCCGGGGGGTGGCTTGTTAGATAAGGCATGTATAGTTAGAGGCGAGGTCGGTTATCAAGTGTAACCCGACCCGGACTCTTGTAAGCTCAGGGCCTTGACCCGTGTATATAAGGGCGGGTTACCTGGGCGGCTTAGGCACGAAACAACTAATCGATAGCTAGGTCAAGCGAACTCGCTCGCTTGTAATCGATACCCAATTAATACAGCACAAAGCAGGACGTAGGCTTTTACCTCTTCCGAGGGGCCGAACCTGGGTAACTCTGGTCTCTCGATTCCGATCAACCCCTTCGAGTTCACCTTAGCGATGGCCTCGAACCTAAGTCCTTTCACGAGGAGATCTGCGTGACAAAACCACGACAGTCCTGCTTTGTGTTGTATTGATTGGATATCGATTACAAGGGAGCGGATTCGCTTGACCTAGCTCTCGGTCAGTTGTTTCATACCCTAAGCCGCCGCAGGGACTCGCCTTTATATGCACAGGTCGAGGCCCTGGGCTTACAAGAGTCCAGAAAGGGTTATACTAGATATCCGATCATGCCTCTAAATTGCCCTGCCTTCTCTGGCAAGCCATCTCCGGGCGACTTACGCCTCCGGGTCACACACCGTCTTCTGGCTCTGGACCTCCGCCAGGCCCGTCTGGTAAGTCACCTCCAGGCTTGTCTTGGTCTTCAGGCCTGTTTAAGGCTTTATTGTTAAGTCGCCAACTTCCTAACCCGGCCCCTTTTGGGCGGGTTATACCGCGGGGTTGTATCCCCAACATTAGGCCCCAGATTGATTTGAACTTGTTCATGTCAATCTTCAAGTCTTCTGGTTGGCGAGTCTCGCATTCCCCTTAATCACTTAACCTAAAGTAACTCTTCATGATCCGCCATATAAAATGGATGACGTCATCTCTGGTAAATCCAGAAAATCTTCATGACATCACAACGGATCTTTGCATTAACTGGTCAATTCGAAAATCGAGGCGTTTTCCTGGTCAATCATTATCATATCTCCTCGATTCTCGCGTTGGACTGTTGCTGTTCCGCCTCTTCCTTATAAATAAGCACGGGGGCCCATTCCTTTCATTTTCCCCGGCTGCAGTCCCCTCTTTTTCTTCCTCCAACACTTCGTGCGATCGAAGCTCCGCCGCACATGCCGGACCGTGCCGTCCACCTCAACAAGGCTGCTGCATCAACCGGTTATGACCAGAATTCATCGGCACGCGCCCGCGCTCCCTGCGTCTTCTCAGGTTCTGTTCCTTGGCTTTCTCAGATCCGCATTAGGTTGCTGGAGTTCTTTTAGAGTTCGTCATCATTCATCGGATTTCATACCATTGCTTGGGAAGAAATCATCTTTCGGCTTGGAAACGCTAGCAAAATTGTGCGGTGCCTTGTTTAGCATCTATTTTGCATCCTGAGTAGATCTCGTCTTCCCCGGAATCAGCGCATTGCCTGCTAGTTCTTCCATTGCTGTATTTTTAGGGTTAATAATTATTCCCCTTTTATCTTCATCTATAGATCTATAATTGTAGCTGTAACTTGTGAAACTTGTTTGTCCACACTTAGCAGCATTTTCAGCATTTTACTGTGTTATTGATCCGCCACCATGCTGCCAGCTCATCCTGACGAAATATAAACCGCCATACTTTACTGCCCTCATTCCTGTAGTGAAAGCACATTTGCTCCCTTGGTGGTTTTGGTAATTAATAACAACATATATGTCATTGAACTAATGTTTCCACTAAGTATATTTCAGGAAAAGTTCAATGATGGGTTGGCAAAAGGATTGTGGAGATACCCCAAGATGCAAGGAAATGGATTGGCAAAGCTTCAAGCAATAGGACTCTACATTTTACTTTGTGAGAAATCACTTTGAGTCCATAGGAAAGCCAATACTATTAAAAGGGGGTAAGGTACTGTTGGTGAACAAGATGCTCCACGTGCACAAGTGATAGTCACCAAAAACACCCACAAACTCTTCCACAAAAGTCTGTCCAAGCCTATCTTGAAAATCGGTGCTACCAACAATTCCCACTCGGTCCCATCGATTCCCAAACTCAGACAGACCCATGCCAAACCCTAGCCCTTCGGTGCAACCGATTCTGCATCGGTACCACCGAGTTCAGTTGCCAACTTTCTGGTTAGCTATTTTCAAGCTTCGGTACCACCGAGTTTCGTCAATCGGTCTCACCGAGATTTGGACCAACTTCCTGGTTAGCCATTCTCAAGAATCGGTACCACCGAGTTTTGTGAATCGATCTCACCGATTTTTTGGACCAACTCTCTGGTTAGCCGTTGTCAAGAATCGGTACCACCGAATATTGAGAATCGGTCTCACCGAGTTGTGCAATCTAACCGTTGGTCACCTAGTCGGTACCACCGAGAATTATGTATCGGTCTCACCGAGATTCAAAAGTTACTGCCTTTTGGTCACTTCGGTACCACTGAGTTTTACACTTCGGTGTCACCGAGTTGGTCACTTTAGGTGTAACGGTTGGATTTTTGGGGATGCCTATATATACCCCTTCACCACCACCCACTCGAAAGAGAAGCACTCAGAACTATTCCATACTTGCCCCATCCTATTTTCTAAGAGAGAGACACCTACTCATGTGTTGAGATCAAGCTATTCCATTCCTACCATATGAATCTTGATCTCTAGCCTCCCCAAGTTGCTTTCCACCAAATCAATCTCTTCCACCATAGCCAAACCTGTGTGAGAGTGATTGTGTGTTGAGGAGTCTATCATCTTGAAGCACAAGAGCACGGAGTTCATCGACATTACCGAGCCTACTACCTTTTGGAGGGTGGTGCCTCCTAGATTGGTTAGGTGTCGCTTGGGAGCCTCCTACTTCGTGTTGTGGAGTTGAACCAAGAAGTTTGTACGGGCAAGGAGATCGCCTACTTCATGAAGATCTACCCATAGTGAGGCTAGTCCTTCGTGGACGGAAGCCGTTATGGAATAGTCAAGGTTGCTACTTCGTGGACCCTTATGGGTGGAGCCCTCCGTGGACTCTCGCGACCGTTACCCTCCGTGGGTTCAAGACTCCATAAATGTGGACGTACGATAGCACCACCTATCGGAACCACGGGAAAAATCTTCATGTCTTCAAATTGCGTTTGATCTTCTTTCCTACCCTCTACTACATATGCTTGTTGTTACTTTCCGCCGCTATACTCTTAGACATGCATGTGTAGGGTGTACTTGACTTGCTATCATTGCTAAAATCTGCCAACACTTAAAATTGGGAAAAGGTAGAATTTTTATTTGGTCAAGTAGCCTAATCACCCCCCCTCTAGACATACTTTCGATCCTACATGTAGCCAAAGGCGGCTCATAATTTACCAATGACCCGCCAAACAGCATTGCTGTCTTAGAATCATAACTGGCTTTGTTATGTGGCACTCCTAACTCGCCACCACCTTATGCCTTTCCATAGCTTTTATCTCGATCAATCATGACCAAGGCTCCCTCCTCTTGCGATTGGGTAGCCTCCAGGGTTACTGAGGTCATGCTCAATGAATACGTAAGCATGGGGGTTTTACCGAGTAAAGATGTCATCCATTGGCGGGTCCCTGATGACGAAGTTACTCCCAAACCCAAGTAGGGGGAAGTTGTTATCTTCACGGATCATCTTCTTCGTGGCTTCTCACCGCCCGGGTAAAAAAAAATCCGGGACGCCTTGCATTTTTACAAACTCCATCCTCAAGATATTGGCCCCAATTCTGTCACCAACCTGTGCCAATTCCAAGTATTTTGTGAAGCATATCTGCAAGAAGAGCCTACTGTTGACCTTTTCAGAGATTTCTTTTATATAAACCGCCAGACTGAGATAGCAGACAGACCAAGTCTTGAACTCGGAGGCGTTTCTATCCAGGGAAGGAGAGATGTATCTTTTCCCTCGGCTGTCCTGCCCAGCCATCCCAAAGACTGGAACCGCACTTGGTTTTATTGCAGAGACACTACTCCGGCTGAAGAAAATCCCTTGTCGGATTTTCACCCCTACCGGCTCAGCACCAATATTGAACTCCCAGATCGGTTAACCGTCACAGAGCGCGTCCAATATGCTCATACGTTTTCAAGGATCAGGGCTTTAATAGCCAATGGACTAACCAGAGTTGATCTGACCCACTGCTGGGTTTCCTAGAGGATTTTACCGTTGAGCCGGCGCGGCGGCTTACTGTGTCAATATACTGGCAATGTAGATGACCCTCAGCATTATAATCAGACGCCTTTGACGGATAAAGAAGTTAACGCGATTTCAAATCGCTGCTTGGAGAAACTCAAGAAGCTTGCAGTAAAACAGGATTGAGTCCTTTCTCCGTTCTTAACCCGGCTCCCGTAGTAAGACTCCTTATATTACCCTTCACCTTTTCCTTTTAGATTGTGCACTCTCACATCTTTTTAACTTTTCGCAAATGCATTTATATATGTAGGCCGACTCTCCCTTCTGGAAGAAGAGAATATCTACAGCCTCCACTTTGAAGAAGAAAACCAAAGCAACTAAGACCCGGGGTCCGGGTCGTCGCAAGAAGCAAACATCTCAAGAACTGCTCGAACTGGATGACTCGGAGGTAGAACTTGACTCCCTTGGCCTTCTTTTCATGTAACTTATTGATGCTGACTCCTCTCAGGGTGAAGCAGAGGTAACTACCATCTCCTCCGACTTAGAACCTTTGCCAAGAGAGAAAATATGGCGGGTCATCCGGAAAGTAAAGTTTTCACACCCTCTTGCTCACTTGGATCCCAACTTTCTTTTGAAGAAGCAGCAACATGACTCTAGGTGTCAGACCCGGAGCGGCGGCTCTGAAGATCTAGTAGCTGGCTTATCCAACACACCAGCTCCTCGGAAACGCCGCAATGAGGTATTTCATAACTTTGTTTATATTTCTTCTGCACGTTAGCCTCATGCAGTAACCTACTCATATTGCCCAAGTTTGATTTTTCAGGAGACACCTCCATCCTCTGGCGACTCAACCGGCACACAGCTGCCTGCCTTCGTTGTCAACCCTTGGTAAGGATTTTTCCTTCATTGGTATCCAAAAATTTGTTTTCATATGCTCATAAACTTGTCCACTTCTGTTTCAGGGCTAAGGCAAAGATAAGCAAGAAACAGAAGGTGGGCGACTCTTCCAAGACCTCCAAGGTCTCTAAGCCGGAAGAAGATATTCCGAAGCCCCCAGAAGCCCCAATCCAAAGCTCTGAAGACCCTATTTCTCATCAAGACAACCTTCCTCCACAGGCTGAGGAAGTCTTTTCTGAGGCCATCGACACTGATGTTGCCCCGACCAACATTGATGATCCGCCAAGTCCAAACCGTCTCCAACCAATTGAAGAAGTCCCTTCCGAGAAGAATGATGCTGACGTCGTTATCACCGGGGCGGGTTATAAACCACCAGGAGCCTCAACTATATTGGCTAAGCACAAAGAAGAGCCGCCGTTGTTGGAGAAAGGCAAAACCAAGCTGGACCTGCCGGATTATGCAGATTTCAGTGCTAGCGAACTGCACGCTGGTTACCTAAACCGCCTTCATACAAGTCGCGATATGGAAGCTGGTTTGGTAAAGATGATGAAGCAGAAATACGAGGTATGACCTTTAACCCATTTCCGTCTTCGTAAATATATACTCATGCAGCCCCCAAGGGCCGGCTTATCCTTTCAGGATAAGCCGGGTCTTTCAATAAGTACTTAGGCATAAATCCGCTTGTAGCCCCCAAGGGCCGGCTTATCTTTTGAAAAGATGAACCGGGTCTTCCAATAATAACTTTGAAAGAATCTGTATGTAGCCCCCAAGGGCCGACTTATCTTGGAAAAGATGAGCCGGGTCTTTTAGTAGTTACTTAAGCAAAAATCCGATTGTAGCCCCCAAGGGCCGGCTTATCCTGAAAAGGATGAGCCGAGGCTTTGCGATACTTTGAAATGACCTACATTAGCCCCCAAGTGCCAAGTGGATTGCTTGCAATGTGCTTGGGACTTGAATATTTGAATCATAACAAACCTGTGCATTAATAATTTCCAACTCCCAAACTGTATGTAGGAGGCATTACGTTTGAAGGAGTCACATCTTGGCGACTTAAACAAGAGAGTGGCGGCTCTGGAAACCAAGAGCAGCGAGGCCGAGGCAAAGCTAAAACTTGCCTTGGAGGACTTAGAAAAGTTGAAATCTGACTTTACTGTTGAGCGTGCCGCCATTGAGGAGGAGAAGACCGCCTTGCAAAAGCGCGCCGAAGATGCTGAAACACATCTGAAGCCGGTTGCTGAAGAGCTTGCCGTCTTAAAGCAGCAGATATGTCGAATGACAGCCGCCATCTTTGGTAACTGCAAAAAACTTATTCTCCGTTGAAGCACTTCCTCAATTAGGGTAGTCACAAAATGTTCAACTGAGTTTTTACTCTTTATTGCCTGACAGGCGCCAGGAGTGCCAGCCTTGGCCAGAATATTTTGCTGAAACTAAAAGCTGTCTACTCATTGGTGGAGCAAATATATGCTGGGAGCCTGCGGACACTTGTGGCTGTCTCTTCTGGAAACAAGCCTCCAACACCCATCAAGACAGTGTTGGATCAGCTATCAACCGTGCCTTCTCAAATCGCAGAACTGAAGTTGTCAGCCGCCCGCGCAGGAGCCATTGCCGCTTTAAGCCGGGCAAAAGCGTGGCAGTCAGATCTTGACCTGGCTGAGATGGCCGGCGGGTATCCTGAATATAATGATGACAGTACCGTCTTCAGCGAGGCAGATTTTGCAAGATGTGTCAAGGAAATTAAGCCACTAGCATGCTAACTTGCCCAAGAAGCAAATTTGGCCAAGTATCATCCGGCTTATGATAGCGACAACAAGCGTATCAAGGCGCCTTCGCATGCAGTTGTCAACTTGACTCCTCAAAGGCGTAAGCATATGTTTGCCCCTGATCTTGATCCCTCCATAATTCTTAACGATGAAGCTACCTTTGAGGCATTAACCAGCATCGACTGGACTTCGGATGATCTCCAGATAGCAGACAACGAAGAGCCGGCACAGGATGACCCGGAGCCTTCCACCTCCAAGCGCCAGGGTGACAATGATCCTGCGGATCGTAACCCGGCTAACACTGAAGCCGGCTTAGAATGATGTAACCCAAAAATACTTGGCCAGAAATTTGAAGGGCCCTGCTATTGGCCTTGTAATAGCATAGTTTGAAAAACAGCTATGATATTGCCATGCCTTCGTGCATGCTTTTGCCAACTTATATCCCAGCGGCTTAACCACTGCAATCCTTATCAAAACATGTGTATGCTTGATGTGATCAGGTCTCTTATCTCTTCATGAAATTTTGATCAACTCCTTGACTGGCGACTTATAGTCATAATCCGGGGTGAGTTAATAACTCAATACCCCATAGTCTGGAAAATATGAAACAAACCCGCTGGCGGGTTATGACAGCTGTAAATTTGATTAATGAATAATGCTAATCCGGATCAGCTGTCATCCGAAGACTTAGAACCTCCTCATGAAAAATCCCTGCAAGACAACAAACAAAAAGTATATACATGTATATCTTCAGTTGTTGTATGGCGGCTTTGAAGGCATAGCCAAAAGAGATCAACTCTTATTTATGATTTTGAGAAAACTCAAGGTTTTTGCTTCAAATAAGCTAGGCATGAACGCCTACAATCCCGTAAGCCGTCTCTCACATGACATAAATCCGCCGTTTTAACCTTAACGAGTTCAGGGTCTTAAAAAAGAATGACTGCTAAGAGTACGAACGGGCCACATAGCGGAGAGACTACAGCGAATAGGTGAGTTTATCCTAGCTCTCTGTAAGCTGGCTCTCTCGTGACATAAGCCGCCGTTTTAACTTTGACAAGTTCAGGGTCTTATTGAAAGATTGACTGTCAAGCATACGGCGGGTCACCTGGTGGAGTAGCAAGTTGCAAACAGGCAGGTTTAACTCAAATATGGCTTTTAAGCCGGTCAAGAGGGTATGAAAGCTAAACTCATTGAGTTGGAAGACCCCAAATGACCTTAGGAATAATCAACTCTTGCACCAAAATCGTTGCATGAAAACGACAGAGGTTCCGAATGATGGGGATGTCGGCTTTATTATATTGATTATAAAAAGGTATATACAATGACAGAGGTATGTACATTGATGAGAGCCAATGACTCAAGTGTAGTAAGGCCGAAATGAGCAATATTCCACGGCCTGCTGGTTTCCTCTCCAGAAGTGCGTGACTTGTCGCTCTCCCGCATATCAATGAGGTAATATGACCCATTGTTGAGATTCTTGCTAACCACAAAAGGTCCTTCCAAGGGGGTGATAACTTATGCATATCTATCTGATCTTGAATCAAACGTAGCACTAAGTCGCCTTCTTGGAATGTCCGGGTTTTCACTCCGCGGCTATGATAGCGATGCAGATCTTGTTGATAAATCGCCGACCGTGCTGCTGCAAGATCCCGCTCTTCATCCAAAGCATCTAGTGCGTCCTGACGCGCCGCCTCATTCTCAGTTTCAATGTAAGCCGCCACCCTAGGCGAGTCATGACGAATATCACTGGGGAGAACGGCTTCTGCGCCATAAACCATGAACAAAGGCATGTAGCATGTTGATCTGTTGGGGGTGGTTCTAATGCTTCAAAGAACTGAAGGTAGCTCCTCAACCCAACAACCCGGCGTTCCTTCCAAAGGAACCATAAGCCGGGGTTTGATACCTCTCAAAATTTCCTGGTTAGCACGTTCTGCTTGACCATTAGACTACGGATGAGCCACCGAGGAGACATCAAGGCGGATGTGTTCACTTTGACAAAACTCTTTCATAGCCCCCTTGGACAGATTTGTGCCATTACCAGTGATGATACTGTGGGGGTAACCAAAACGAAAAATCAGCTTTTTGACGAACTGAACTGCAGTTGCTGCGTCGTATTTGCTGACCGGCTCTGCCTCAATCCACTCGGTAAACTTATCAACCGCCACCAAAAGGTGGGTCTTTTTATCCTTCGACCTTTTAAACGGTCCAACCATATCAAGCCCCCAGACCGCAAACGGCCAGGTGATTGGAATCATCCACAACTCTTGAGCCGGCACATGGGCTCGTCGTCCAAATTTCTGACACCCATCACATTTGCTGACTATGTCCTCTGCATCTGCATGAGCTGTTAGCCAGTAAAAACCGTGCCGAAAAGCTTTGGCCGCCAAGGATTTTGACCCGGCGTGATGACCGCAGTTGCCGGCATGTATCTCTTGCAAAATTTCACGGCCCTCCTCAGGAGAAACACGACGCTGAAAAACACCAGTTACACTGCATTTATGTAACTCGCCATTGACAATAGTCATGGACTTAGACCGCCTCGTGATTTGTCGCGCCAAAGTCTCATCCTCAGGTAACTCGCCACGAGTCAGATACGCCAGATAAGGTAGCGTCCAATCAGGAATAGCGCGAAGAGCCGCCACCAACTGTCCCTTCGGGTCAGGTATAGCAAGATCTTCCTCAGAAGGTAACTTGACCGACGGGTGATGCAATACATCAAGAAACACATTAGGCGGCACCGGCTTACGCTGAGACCCCAGCCGGGACAGTGCATCGGCCGCCTCGTTCTTCCGACGATCAATGTGATCCACCTGATAACCCTTAAAGTGACCAGCAATTATATCAACCGCCTGGCGATAAGCCGCCATACGAGGGTCTTTAGAATCCCACGTGCCTGAAACTTGTTAAGCCACCAGGTCTGAGTCGCCGAGACATCTGACCCGGCTCAAATTCATCTCCTTGGCCACATGGAGCCCATGAAGCAAGGCTTCATATTCAGCTGCATTGTTGGTACAAGGAAACATTAACCTTAAAACATAGCAAAATTTATCACCTCGTGGGGAAGTTAAAACAACTCCAGCCCCTGAACCTTCCAACTGCCTGGATCCGTCAAAGTGGATTGTCCAATACGTATTGTCCGGCTTCTCTTCAGGTGCTTGACACTCTGTCCAATCATGGATAAAGTCCACCAGAGCTTGAGATTTGACAGCTGTTTGAGGCACATACCTCAAATTAAGAGGCCCAAGCTCAATCGCCCAGTTAGCAATCCTCTCGGTGGCCTCTCTATTTTGAATGATGTCTCCCAAAGGAGCAGAGCTAACCACCGTGATTGGATGTCCAAGGAAATAATGCTTCAGCTTGCGATTCGCCATGAACACTCCAAACACTAGCTTCTGCCAATGCGGATATCTTTGCTTGGACTCGGTTAAAACTTCACTGACGTAATAAACCGGCCGTTGGACTGGGTACTCCTTGCCTGTTTCCTTGAGCTCCACAACAACTGCCGCACTGACAGCCTTGTTATAGCCGCCACGTACAGGAGCAATGGCTCTTTGTCGATAGGAGCAGCAAGGACAGGTGGCTCAGCTAACTGTTTTTTGAGTGCTTCTAACGCATCTTTGGCAGCATCACTCCAGACGAAATTATCTGTCTTTCGCATCATCTGATATAAAGGGATAGCCTTCTCTCCCAGGCGGCTTATGAATCGGCTTAAGGCGGCAATACGACCCGCCAAGCGTTGAACGTCATTGATACACGCTGGTTTAGAAAGCGAAGTGATGGCCTTTATTTTCTCTGGGTTAGCTTCAATGCCCCGCTCTGAGACCAAAAATCCCAGTAGTTTGCCTACAGGCACACCAAAAACGCGCTTAACCGGATTAAGCACCATCTTGTAGACCCAGAGATTATCAAAGGTTTCCTTCAAATCAGCAAGCAGAGTCCCCTTCTTTCGTGATTTGACCACAATATCGTCTGCATAGGCATGAACGTTGCGCCCAATGTGACCGTGAAGACAATTTTGTACACAGCGCTGGTAAGTCGCCCGGGCACTTTTAAGTCCAAAAGGCATAGACACATAACAAAAAGCTCCAAAGGGTGTTATGAAAGATGTCTTCTCCTGGTCTTCAACTGCCATCTTGATCTGATGGTAACCCGAATAAGCATCCAGGAAACATAAGCTCTCACAACCCGCCGTTGCATCAATGATCTGGTCGATACGGGGGAGAGCAAATGGATCAACCGGACAAGCCTTGTTAAGGTCTGTGTAGTCCACACACATACGCCATGTGCCATTCTTCTTAAGGACGAGCACAGGGTTAGCCAACCACTCTGGGTGAAAAACCTCCACGATAAACCCAGCCGCTAAGAGTCGGGCTACCTGTTCTCCAATAGTTTTACGTCGCTTCTCATTGAAACGACGGAGGAACTGTTTAACCGGCTTAAATTTAGGATCCACATTAAGATGGTGCTCAGCGAATTCTCTCGGTACACCCGGCATGTCAGAAGGTTTCCATGCGAGGATGTCCCGATTCTCACGGATGAATTTGATGAGCGCGCTTTCCTATTTGGGGTCCATATTAGCCCCTATAGTGAACTGCTGCGATGAGTCGCTGAGGACAAAGTCCACCAACTTGGTATCCTCTGCTGCAAATTTCAGGGGCGGGTCAGACTCTGTGCTGGGCTTCTTCAACGGGGTCATGTCCGCCAGGTCAACATTATGTTTATAAAACTTGAATTCCGCGTCAGCACAGCTTGACTCCGCATACGCAACATCCCCTTCCTCACACTCAAAAGCAATTTTCCGATCACCATGCACCATAATCATCCCCTTCAGTCCTGGCATCTTAAGATGCAAGTAAACATAACAGGGCCGAGCCATGAACTTAGCATAAGCCGGTCGTTCGAACAGAGCGTGATATGGGCTCTTGATCTTGACCACTTCAAACCACAAGGTCTCTACCCTGTAGTTATACTCACCACCAAAAGCCACTTCCAGAGCAATTTTTCCTACTGGATAAGCCGACTTGCCAGGTACTACACCGTGAAATACTGTGGATGACGGCTTGAGATCCTTGCCAGTCAGGTTCATTCGGCGAAAAGTGTCGTAGTACAAGATGTTGATGCTGCTACCACTGTCCATCAGCACCTTGGTGAACTTGTAGCCTCCTACCCGAGGGGCTACCACAAGGGCCAAGTACCCCGGGCTATCAACTCGTGGCGGGTGATCCTCCCTGCTCCATGATATCATATGCTCAAACCACTTCAAATACTGCGGAATAGCCGGTGTTGCCGCATGAACCGCCCTCTTGCGCACCTTTTGATCACGTTTGTCAAGACTCGTAGTGAAGACATGATACTGGCCTCCATTAAGCTGCTTCGGGTTACTCTAATACCCTGACTGGTTGTTTTGCTGCTGACCACCATTGCCGGGCTGTTGATTATGACCTCCGTGGTTACCTTGACCCTGATAACCCGAGTTTGAGCCGCCTGCACCGAAACCTGACCCATGAGAACCGGATCCTGACCCGCCAGGCGGTCCATTGCCGTTACCATGATGCTAGTTAAGGCTGTAATTCCGGAACTCCCGCATGATATAACAATCCTTCCAAGCATGAGTGGACGGCTTGTTGGGAAGACTGTGCTTTGGGCAGGGGTCGTTAAGCATTGCCTCCATGTTGAAAGGCTTGCCCTTGCCAAAAGGCGGTTTACTGTTGCCCTTGGCACGGTTGTTCCCAGTGTTGGTGTTGGCCACCAGATCTGACCCGCCGTCTGGGTGCTTCCGTTTACCGCCATTACCCGGGTTGTTATTTCCTACCACATTCTGTTGCTGACCCTTACCGTTGCCATTCTTCTTACCCTTAGCAGACTTCTCATCATCAGAACCAGGATCTTTCGTGCTATCAGAATCTGCATATTTCGTGAGAGCCGCCATGAGCTCACCCATATCCTGGCAAGAACGCTTGAGCCGTCCAAGCTTCTGCTTAAGGGGCAAAAAATGACAATTCTTCTCCAGAATTAAGACCGCCTGAGCCACCGTGATATTATCAGACGAGTGGATAATGGTTGAGACCCGCCGGACCCAATGGTGGGTCAACTCATCCTCGCGCTGCACACAATGATCTAAATCAACGATCGTCATGGGCTGTTTGCATGTTCCTTGAAAATTCCTGATGAACCATGCTTTCAACTCGGCCCAGGAATTAATGGTATTAGGGGGCAGACCCTTTAACCATGTATGAGCCGGCCCTTCCAACATCATGATGAAGTATTTCGCACAGACTGCATCACTGACGTCCAACATCTCCATGGCTAACTCATAACTTTCAATCCAGGCTTCCGGAGGTAGATCAGCCATGTAATTAGGCACCTTGCGCGGACCCTTAAAATCCTTTGGCAGGCGCTCATTCTGCAGAGCCGGAATTAAACAAGGCGCTCCAACAGCCCTGGAAGTAGCTCCGGCCCCCACCGAAGTTGAAGGGATCATTGGCTCCTGGTAAGCCGCCGCAGCCGCCGCCTCACGTTGAGCCCTGGCATTATCTACAATCACTTGAGCATTGACAACGAGCGGGTCATCATGGGGCGGGTTACGTCGTTGTTCGCTGCTGGAGACCATTGGCGACTCCATGCGTCGGCTATAACTGCAGCTGGGAAGAGGGGTCGAGTGCACACAACTCCAGTTGTAGGCATACTTCTCCTGTTGAGCCACCATTGTTTGCAAAAGCTCGATGGCGTTCCGCGCTTCCGCAGCGAAGGGCGTCCCATCGGCGAGAGGGAGCGCATTGAGCCTGGCAGCCGCTGCTATCATGTTCTCCACCAGGTTAGAATAATGACTAGGTGGTGTTAGAAAACGCTGCGACGGGGTCTGATTCCTACGGGGCGGGTCTGGCTGTCGAGGATGATTCGCTGCCCTATTCCCAGGTACTTTCGTAGCCCGGGTCATGGTCAGCGGCGCATTCGGCCCTGCCCCTGGGGTGTTGAAGAGATTCCTGGGCTCATACTGTGCAGGTAGGCAGGTCTGATACCTCATCCGAAGAACTGCCTCTGAGGCGTGTTGATCCAGATTTAAACAAAAAGCTTCCGCCCTCAGGCGCTCTGATTCAGCATCCATCTGAACCTGCATTGCATTGATATCCTCTTGGGCCTTGGTCATCTGCTCCTTCAGCCTTGCAATCTCTGCATTGCGATCTGCTTGATTTTCGGCTGTGACCTCGGTTCCCATCAGAGTTGTAAGCTCATTCATCAAGTCCAGCAAAACTTGAGCCGGCGGCCTAGCTGACCCAGACCCTGTCGGGTCGGCAGCCGCTGCTCCAGCCGCTGTGCTGTTGGAAGCCGGCGCCATGCGTGCCATGAAGATGGCAGCTTGGCTTGGCAGCTCATAGGGCTCCGGAATACAGTCGCCATCGAAATAGCCCCCAAGCCTGCCGTCATGAAGCTGGTAGATTGACTCCGTCTCTCCGCTCGAGGATGCGTCCTCCGAGCAGACGAGGGTTTCTCCTCCTGACATGGAATCTTCCGCTAGTTCTGCATCTTGTGTGAAGCCAACGAAAGCGTGCTTCCGGGCGGGTTGAATCCGGGCGGGTTGCGTGTGCCGGGCCGACTCGACGAGGTTGGTGCAGATGTCCGGCCCGGGCTTAGATCCGCCGATCTTCCCAATGAAAATATGAATTCCGCCAAAGGGGACCCGGTACCCGTACTCAATTGAGTCGGCCTCGGGGCCCCAGCCGGCGTCATCGATGTAGAGCTTGCCGCGGCGACTCTTAGTCATCCTGCCGACGACGTATCCCTCGATCCCTGGGAGAGAGCCATTCGAGAACTATAAACCACCGCGCATCTGCCCCATAGTGGGCGCCAACTGTCGTGGTTTTTTCACGGCAGATGCCCTAGTGAAAGGACTTAGGGGTGAGGCCATCGCTATGGTGACTAGCTCAAAGGGGTTGGCCGGGACGAAAGACACGAGTTTACCCAGGTTCGGCCCCTCACCAAGGAGGTAAAAGCCTACGTCCTATTTTGTGTTGTATTGATTGGATATCGATTACAAGGGAGCGGATTCGCTTGACCTAGCTCTCGATTGGTTGTTTCGTACCCTAAGCCGCCACAGGGACTAGCCTTTATATGCACAGGTCGAGGCCCTGGGCTTACAAGAGTCCAGACTGGGTTATACTAGATATCCGATCATACCTCTAAATCGCCTTGCCTTCTCTGGCAAGCCATATCCGGGCGGCTTATGCCTCCGGGTCACGCACCGTCTTTCCGCTCTGGGCCTCCGCCCGGCCCGTCTGGTAAGTCACCTCCGGGCTTGTCTTGGTCTTCAGGCCTGTTTAAGGATTTACTGTTAAGTCGCCAACTTCCTAACCCGGCCCCTTCTGGGCGGGTTATACCACGGGGTTATATCCCCAACAGATGTTCTATAACCCAATGCCTTGCATTCTTTCTTCCTCTGTTGGAGTACCGATGCTCACATCAGGTCCTTTGTGGACCGCCAGACCCATTGTTGGTTTATTATCCGATAGCATCCTTCACATTCAAAATTCTTGTGATGTTCTTCCC